>LR990651.1:17242561-18536799 GCA_905147715.2 Xestia xanthographa | reverse complement strand
TTATTATTTTATTATTTAGCCACGAGCTCCTCCACCAGATTCCTTTAAATCGAGATCTTATATTAAAATAAAGGTAGGTAGTCCTAAATGTTTAGAGGTCTCTCATAAACTTATGTAGAAGTAACAATGCGATGACTGAATGACCCTCTAGTAAGAATTAATAGAAGTTGATGAAATTATTTAATTTGGCGCGGCCGTTCCTAGCTTACGATGATTCCGATGCCTCAGAAAATAATCCCAAATAAACTCGGTGCCTTTCTCTCTTAATTCCATAAAATATAAGAAGAATAGAATAGAAGAATGCTCAGCAGCTGGTTCGATTCCCGGGTGTGGCAGTGTCATTGGGTTTTGCCATCAGGAATTTCTCAGTAGCAGCCACGGAGTCTGGATTTGTGACCGGTTGATGGCAATAGGCTCATTAGGCTTGCCCCCTATTACATGAGAATTAAAATATAACTAACGAAACGTGGGTGTATACTAATAGGTGCACGTCTGCCTACCCCTTCGGGGATTACAGGCGTGATTTTATATTAGTAGACTGTCTGGAAAAGTCTTTTGAAGAAATAATCTCTCCACCTTTGAGTTGACCTGTCCCGAGTCCCGACAGCCAGTATAATAATAATAATAACTTTATTTCCCAAATACACAGATAGTTGTACTTACAGTTTACAGTTTTGAATTAGTTGTAGAGAACACTTAGGTTGCATTAAACATTTGGATGCTTCAAAAATCTGTACACAATAGATTAAACTCTGTCTCGTACTAGGGTATCCTGTATCTTAAGAGACATTGGTGCCGATTCCCTTGTTTACAAACTAAACCAAATTAAAGTTCAGTGCATCTTTTTCTTTCTATTTCATTTAGAAAAGGACAAAAGATAAATTTTAGTTATGTTCTGTCAAATTAATCAGCGCCATACAAGTTTTAGACGCGATTAAAAAGTTGACTACAAAAATTACATCAAATTACGTCAGGTGCTGACTAATTTGACAGGATTAAACTAATATTTATCTTCTGTCCTTTTCAAAATGAAATAGAAAGAAAAAGATGCATTCAACTTAAATTTAGTTTAGTTTGTGAACAAGGGAATTGGCACCAGTGTTTCACAATGAGGTTCCAATTGATTGATGCAAGTGGACTGTGTCGATTTACCATCAGAAGGGTGAGAACTTGGTGAGAAATTATTGGTTACTCTAGTTTTTATTAAATAATGTAGGTAAATTAAGTATGCATCATAACATCATGCCATTATTCAAGTTTATTCGCTCAAGTCTTATCGCCCAGGATATTACCTATTAACGAATCTATCTATTTTATCTGTTACGACATGACGCATGATTATTATTTAATCTCAATATAACAAAACAGATCTTTTGTAATAAAAACTCCCTAGAAATCCGGTATGATAAGAATCCATCTTTTTTCTAGTGTCTTTGATTTCGTTTTGATAAGCACGTGTGCGGACAGGTGTGCTAGTGAAATGAAAGGTCAAAGGAAACTAAACGGAATCAAAAATAGCCAGTCTTAACAGAAGTAGTAAGTAGTTTGTTTGTATCTGATTGTAGTTTTTAGTATTTTCATTTAACTTTTTTTTTTTTGTTTGTATCGATCGTGTTATTTTGTTTTGTAATTTTTTCTAGAGTAAGTATTTCAGTTTTTTCTTTTGTTGTGTCTTTTTTGTTTCGACTGTTTGTTTGAAATGTATACGTATAAATGCGGAAACTTCTAATTGGTCATCTAATTTGTACTGTTTGGGAACATTGTTAATACTCGTAAGTTTCCCGAATAAAATAAAATGAAATGACATGAAATGAAATATATTGAAATGAAATATATTGAAATGAAATATATAGAAATACAATATATTAAATAAAATATATTAAAATAAAATAAACATCTAATACGGTAGACGCGATGCCTTGTTGCCTACTACAAGCAAACGGAAGAAAACCATCGAAGATTATAATGCATTCGCACTATCACGGCAAAACATGGCCACATTAGGCCAGGGGGTCATTTAAAATAGCAGTTTTAGCAGAAAGAGGATAGTAACATGAAAAAAAAATGAGAATAAAAAAATAGAATACAATATAATACTTAGATAGATAGAATTTTATTTTTTTAAATTTAATTTTATCACGTTAAAGTTCAGAGGGTCTAAAATGGCCGCTTTATCAGAATCGTAATATGAATCACGTAATTTTTTTTTTTTTAAATGGACTTTATGACTAAAATCATAGAGTCCATTTTAAGAATTTTAAATTTTTAGCGTGATTCATACTAAGATTCTGTGGGGATTCTGCTAATGCGGCCATTTTAGACCCGCAGGCCCCTGAAAACACACCGGGGACTACACGGCAAAGTATTTTATTTTTACCAAACGGAAATTCATAACAATGAAAAAAAAACATGGAATTCACGACTAGCTACGTTGTCGTAACAAGATAAAGATTGCAATGTTTTAAGAGATAGTCCCCAACCCAAAGCATCCAAGGGAATTTCCGTTCGCGGTTCTCCCACTCTTCCCAATGTGAAACCATTTTCAAAATCAAAACATTTCTTTCTAGTAGGCCAGTTACAGGCACTTCTGAACTGTCGAAACATGGACAACAATTTCCACCCACATTTAACCCACCTGCCTTCAAAGCAAGAGTAAACAGGCCTCTTCTGGGCACGCCCGTCCCATCATAGACCTCATCCATCTCTTTCCATCAGGCGTGATCGAGGTCAAGAGCAGGCCCATATCGTAATAATAAAAAAAAAAGCTACAGTCCCAGCCACAAGGCATAATAACTGTGAAAGTACTGTATAGTTACCCGTTCCAATGACTGAATTTCGCGTGACCAAAGTCCGTGTGACAAATTGAAAACGAATCTAACAATTTTATTGTATGTAAAGCATTCTATTTTTGACTACTCCTTGCTGTTGTAGTTTAGAAAAAAGATAGCCAATAAAGGTATTGCTTACCATATTCTATAAGTTAAGTCCTAAGACGTGACGTGATACGATCAGCAACAGCCGTGAGATGCTGAAATCTGGAATATCACAACAGAACATGCGATATGCTGTCCCATCATCCCTGGCCCCATTCTGTTCCCCCGTCCGGTGCACCACTGACTGAAGAGGAACAATCTATCTCCTTACTGCAATCTCGTTATTTGACCTCTTAAAAAAAAAACGATGTTTAAATAATAAACTCATCATCGGCAGTGTTTTCCCAACTATGTTGGGGTCGGCTTCCAGTCTTCCCGGATGCAAATATTTGAATTTTATATGAAGCGACTTAGGTAACCTCCAAAACTCTGATATTACCTACTGGATAATAGTATACCCCTTAGTAGGATAACCTGTAACGTCTGTCAAAGATCCAAAAGTGAAAGCCGGGACCAACGGCCGTGCTTTCCGAAGCACGGAGGGAACTCGGTATGTAATGGGTGGTCACCCAGGCACGGAGGAATCTGCGCAAGCGCAGTTTAACCTAACGATCAACGGTATCAACCCGAGCGGCTGTTTTTATTTAGCCGACCTCCTCCTTACTTAAAATAATAAACTGTTACTTATCCTCTGTTTTTCGCTACATTAAGAATCTGTAAAAACATCTCCCTGGTCCCTGACCGAGTCGCAAAAGTCCAAACTCAAGGTTTGCCAAAGGGCGATGGAGCGTAGCGTATTGGGTATTAAGCTCAGCGACAGAATTCGCAATACCACAATACGCTCAAGAACCGGAATCGCTGATGTGGGCAACAAGACTGCTGGGTTGAAGTGGGAGTGGGCGGGCCATGTCTGTCGAATGCATCAGGACCGATGGGCCAGAGTCGTCACACAGTGGGTGCCAGAAGACGGGCGTCGTCGCCGAGGGAGGCCTAGAAAACGCTGAAGTGACGACTTAGAGGCGTTTGTTAGAGATTGGCCTAAGAAAGCTGCACGGAGAGAGGAGTGGAAGGCTATGGGGGAGGCCTTTGCCCAGCAGTGGGACAATCATCATCTGCCTAGCCTTTTCCCAAGTTTTATTGGGGTCGGCTTCCAGTCTAACCTGATGCAGCTGAATACCAGTATTTTACATGGAGCGACTGCCTATCTGACCTCCACAACCCAGTTGGTACTGGGTAATACGATACCCCTTGGTAAGACTGGTTGTCAGACTTTTTGGGCCACTGACTACCTGTAACGACTGTCAAAGATCACAAGTGACAGCCGGGACCAACTGCTTAACGTGCTTTCCGAGGCACGGAGGAAACTCGGTATGTAATGGGTGGTCACCCATCCACAGACCAACCTAGGCAAGCACGGCTTAACCTAAAGATCGACCCGAGCGGCTGTTATTATTTAGCCACGAGCTCCCCAGTGGGACAATATAGGCTAATAAAAAAAATAAAAAAAAACATCTCATTCAAGGGGAGTACCACATACTTAACGGCTCGGCGTCTTTACCTGCTCTGCAGATAACCTGCTTCACGAATGATTTTATTAGGTCCTCATGATACAAGTTTGGCAAATTAATAAATTGAACAGACGTTCAGATCCGGTAGTAAGTAATCTAAAAATAATATTTTAATTAGTTTTTAATTGAGCTGTACCTACCGTGCCATTGATTTACGTTACGAAACCAGTTTTCTTTATCCGAATTATTTGCTCTGCTGGTGTTACAGCTTTTTAGGATTCCGTAAAATATATTGACACCGATGCGATCATTTACGATTACTTGTATATGTTAACGGAAAAGTTGGAAAAGTATGTAATCCGTCATTGTATACAAAATGTGTACAATTCCTAGGAAATGTGTACAATTCCTAGGAAATGTGTAGAATTCCAACGAAATGTGTACAATTCCTAGATAATGTGTACAATTCCTAGGAAATGTGTACAATTCATAGGAAATGTGTACAATTCCTAGGAAATGTGTACAATTCCTAAAATCGATAGGAAATTTATACAAGACCTAAGGAATGAGGTTGACTGATGACTCAGTGTCCAGCATTATCTAACATATCGTGCTACCGACGGCACTCATTGTAGCATAGTATAACATCACGCATGGAGTCCCTAAAAGGTTAGGCAGACGTGTACCATGGCACACCCTCATTTCGTCATTTGCCGTCCACCGAGCACAAATCCAGACGCCGCCGCGCCGTGGCAACTGCCGGGCAATTCATGATGGTAAAACCGAATAACACTTTCCCCGACCTGGTATTAGAACCCAGGACCAAATGCACGATAGTCACGCTTGCGAACACTATAGTTGGTGCCAGTTAAGATGAGAATAGCGGTCATTGACCCTCCTACATTTAATTAACTTCTTAACTTTGAAAAACAAAAATAAGCTTGTTCAAGTCTGGAATCGTCATCGATCGTGATCTTCAACATTTTTTGTAATGAAAAACGATACATGGTTTATTTGTTTTGGTTCGTACGAAGAGATATTAGGGAAAGGGCAATGACCGCTATTCTTATCTTAACTGGCACCAACTATTTAAATGCGAAAGTTTGTGAGGATGGATGGATGGATGGATGGATGTTTGTTACTATTTCATGCAGAACAACTGAGCGGATTTCGATGAAATTTAGCACACAGATAGTTTATAACCTAGATTAACTTAACTTTAACTTTTTATTTCGGTATTATAACGATCCCGTGGGACAATAGGGTATATGCATGATTTTTTTTTATCACTCTAAACAAAGCGTATTAACATAGCAAAATGAAATATATTTTTTAATATCAATAAAAAATACTAAGTTATAAGCATTTAAAACTGTACCAGAGAGATCCGATACAGCAAATGATGTCATTCGCTGCATCGACGTACAAAATCCATACTAAATTCCGTTTATCCAGAAAGAGATAGAAACAAAAGTTTAAATGGTTTTAACTTTTGTGTTGTTGGGCCGATTTATGTCTTGTTTTCGCTTTTTGTCATTATTTTTATAGTACTTTAACATTCCGTATCGAAAAAAAAGAAGATGTACTATCGAGGACACTCCCGCCTGCCTGACCACCACTAAGCTCATTTTTGCTTGCACTTGCAACATAAAAATGCTCTCTAGCCCCGCCCCGTTGACTTTGTGTAGAAAAAATGAATGAAAAAATACCGAATCGGCCGAGCGCATTGACGACGCACGCCAAACGAGAGTTATTATTATTATGCGCGCCAAAGTTGACGCTTTCCTAATAGGCCCAAACTTTAAGGAGGCGTGGCTCGGCGCCTCCGCATGATTTAAGCGAAAAAAAAAAAAAATGGTTAGGCGGAAAAGACCCCGATAGTACCTATGCATATTCTCTAATAACGAACTCCGCACGGGCGAAGCCGCGGATATTAGCTAGTAATTCGTATTTGTCTAAAGAAATAGTGCCAAGCAATGATATTCTATTAAACAGATATGTTATTCACCTACAAAACCATCGAAAAAAGTGTGCCGCGGGGCAGAGCTAGGCTAGCTCACATACACGCACTACGCAGTGACGCAGAATAAAGGCAAAACAAGCCAATTGGTCCGGACCAATTGGCTTGTTTTGCCTTTATTCTGCGTTCGAGTCTTCACGATTGCGCGCTCTCAACATTTCTGTTTTAATAGAATATCATTGGTGCCAAGTATTTATCTTTCTACTTAACCCCTATACAATAAGATGACGCGATTTCAAGGGCTTTGCGTAGGTGGTGGTTGTGCCCCTATGGCGACATCTTGAAACTAGGCATGTACTTAAAAGACTACGACCTCGTAGTCATTAACGAGGATCCCGTGATTCATTATCACTACATATTATAAAACAAAGTCCCCCGCCGCGTCTGTCTGTCTGTCCCTATGTATGCTTAGATCTATAAAACTACGCAACGGATTGTGATGCGGGTTTTTTTAATAGACAGAGTGATTCAAGAGGAAGTTTTAGTATATATTTTGCGGGCAGGCTAAGCCGCAGGCATCAGCTAGTTGTAAATATAAGTAAGTAGTTCGTTTTTTTACTCAACCACACGATTTCAATGGTCCCGTGTAAATGGCTCCCCCATTAAATTACTAGATTTTTTGCCCACGGCTTCGGTTGCGTTAATTTAGAATTTAACAATCAGTTCGGGTTGTATTCTGCTTGTAATAATGTAATTTAATTATAGTTCGAAAGACACGTGGCGCTATCTATAATCATATTAAGAACGTTATTGTTGTTTTCCTCGGGAACTGTACTTTTTTCTGGATGAAAGGTACACTATGTCCAGCTTTGTACACCTGACAACGTTCTTGCAAAATTTCAGGATGATCGGTTCAGTGGTTTAGGCGTGAAACGATAACAAACAAACTTACTTTCGCATTTATAATAAATAATTAATAATAATAATAATAATATATATTATTAATTATAATTTTTTTTTTGCATGGCCTGCAAAAATATGTATCAACTTTTAAAATTTCAATTTTTTAGAAACTCTATAGAAGTTAGATATTTAAAATAAGTAACGTTTTATAGCAATTTTTATCAGCTTTATTAGTTTTTATGTACAAAATTGACTTTTTTGAGTACTTTTTGTTTCGAAAGTATAATTATCTTGTGTACTTACATAAAAAGTTATTGCAATTTTCAAAGTGTGGTACTTATTTTTGCAGGCTAGTGTATTACTATGGAAGTAAGTATAGTACCTAAGGTTATGGATAACTTCGCTTCTTGAATGTAAAAAATGGACACACCTTGTACGAGCCAATAATGCTCATACAGCAAAAGTACGTTTCTGCGCACGTAATGAATTACGCTAAACGTACCTACCTACTTTATTATTTATACAGGGTGTAAACAGACTCATTACGAAGCCGTCAACCAAGCATTTTGTACATCATATTATTACGTAACTTTACGCAAAAATTATTGCTGGGAAACGACTTTTCTTTTTGGGTCGAAAAATCACGTTTTACGGTAAAACTCAATGTACCGCACTCAAAACACTGTGGTGATGGATGAATTGAATAGTACGGTGGTCGTGGAGGTGTTTAAAGTAAAAATCTTACATTAAAAACATGTACTTATTTTAAAAAGTTGGAATTGGAACTTTGACCCCCAATATCTCCGTAACTAGAAGGTTCCCAGGTATGGTCTAGCTAGAATAAAAAAAATATCGCAAAGACGAGAATAACAAGTGCTTTTCGGCTTCGATTATGAGTATTTTTATACTATTATAGGGTTGGATTTTGAAGTGAGTCGCCTGAATTCGAAGATTCTGTCACTGTGGGGGGGGGGGGTCAAGGGGGTTGATCTGAAGCGCCCCCATGTGATTTTAGCTGTCGGAGGAAAAAAAAATTTTACGTACGTAACGAGTGTATTTTAAGTGTATTTTACACTTAGAATATTTTTGCCAAAATTGTGTTATTTTCGCAAATCGTTAATTTTCTCGATTCTATCGTATAAAACACCTAAATATATGGCTAAAAGTGTCTTGGTGTTTTTTGTCTCCGACTAACCGTTTGTCGTAAAAACGATGTCGAAGGGATTCCGTTCACTTCTACCATATAGGTTAGGTTAGGTAAGAACTGTGACCAACAACGTGCGAGCCGAGCGAGCGGAGCAAGCGGTGCCGCGGCAGCGGCCGGAGAGCGCTACCTCGAAATTGGTCGCAGTAAAAAAATTGTGTCCCGTTTCGTATCAAAATTGCAATCTTTAAAAATTGATTTAAAAAAACTACGCATCTCCGGCAGGTGGTGCGGCTCAGATGACTAAACAAAAGTAACTTAAACATAATTAAACCATTGAACATAACAGTAGTTTGGTGTGAACGAACTACATTCCTTTAACAACTACCGGGGTATCTGTCAACGAACAAAAACCCCAACACACCTACCTTTTTGAAAACACCAACTTTACCTTGAATTTCATGAGCAGGATACTGCAACTTGGTTTAGTCACTGCAAATAGGGACTTTTTGCCACCAGTGTGTTCCTACAGAGCCATTGTTTCCTCACCTTCCTTTACGCCTTATCCTGGAATGTGTCAAACCGATTGGTTATAGTTTTCATTGGTATAGATATAGATTGACCATGACATGCACTGTTTTAGACTTTCACGGTTTTTCACTACACTTATAGTACTTACGGGATAATATCCGTGATTTTCTTTTGTTTTCTATTGATTTTCGTCCCACCCGCATACTTCTTTAGTATTCCCGCGATCATGATGCTTGCAACAGCGTCGAAATATCGGGAACTCATAAAAACAAAAGAAAATCACGGATATTATTCTGTAAGTACTTTAAGGACCTATACCCCCTCAAATGCCTCCGTTACGCCTAAAATACTGCAGCATTAATTTTGAAATAAATATGTGGTAAAGTTGAGGATTAATGCTAAGTCCTTTGTGTGACTAAAACACGATTCCATAAACTTTTCTCAATAGAAAAAATATCTAAAGTTACCTCCAAATCGAACAATAAACCGCTTGTATTCAAAAAGTACTTCAAATTAGATCATGAAACTTTGCATAGTAACTCAACTAACTATAAAGCAGGTCTTATGTGTTTTATTTTTATAGTCCAATCAATAGATTTTTTGTAAATCGCAAAAAACCACTCATTTCGCATTATTCGACCGCAGTGACTGACGTAACAACCGCTTTGTAGTGCAAGCTGATTAGAACTTTATTCTAACAGTATTTCAAACGAAGTTTGAACCACCACAAATAGAGTTAGGGTTAGAAGGGCCTTATGTGACCATGACATGTCATGTTCTCATTCATATTTAATATGACCTCAGCTATTAATTTATGGGTAATACCCTATCCCCAAATAAGAACAAGCTCTTGAGTTAATAAACTTTCGAGTGTCGAATTTTCGGAATACGGACTTTACACCGCACAACTTATGTTAAAAAATAACAAAGACCAATTGAAAGCAAATAAAATCCTAGGTACTAAGTACTAAAGTGGTTTTGTAAATAACTTAAAAAAAAAACATGATGTTTTCGAGGTTACTTTAACCTGAATGAGTTTAAAGTCTTTAATATTAACAGTAAGAGATATTCTAGTAAAACGTTACAATAGAGAAAATAACACCAGATAATTATACCTACATTATAAGAACAAATGACAGTAACTTAACCTAATGAGGTGCTAATATCGAGTACTTTATTTAAAATAAGAAAACCAAGACAGTTTATTTAACGAGAGCGCTTTATACCAAATCACAATACACAATAAATACATAATTATTATGTATAATATTGAGTGTATAGAATTGAAGTTTATGCATTATCTCTGTTTAAAAAGTAAAATTTCTCCGAATAAATAAAATAATATCACTAATATTTTCACTCGACTTATTTGTTCTCTCCTAATTTAACCCAAAGTACTAATTCATGAAATATTATCTATTTAAAAATACCATTAGATAGGTATGTTAAGTTAAGTTTTACATACCAGAAAAGGCTACTACAAAAATCCTATTGTATAAAAATCTAGTATCGATCTAATGGCGATGATGTGAAGAGTCTGTATAAGTTCATGGCCCAGGTGTGAGTAATGTGTATTTAGCGTACGATGGGCCAGAAATACGCATTATTATTATTATTTCTATTAAGCGCCATTTAGAATACTGATTATTTTAAATGGCGCTTAGTCATCTGCCTAGCCTTTTCCCAACTATGTTGGGGTCGGCTTCCAGTCTAACCGGATGAAGCTGAATACCAGTATTTTACATGGAGCGACTGCCTATCTGAATGGCGCTTAGTAAAAAATTATAACAAAAGAATCCTATTGATTCTAAGTAAGATTCTTTCACCACTACCCTTTTTTTTTTTTTTTTTTTCGGATGGGAAATCATCAAATAACTCCTCCCGCTCTGGGCGGAGCAGGAGGGAGTGTCAGACTTTTACTGACTAAAACCCATCCATGTTCCTTCATCGCCCTTTGTGTTCCGGGGCCACGGTATCTCTTTCGAATAGTCCCGCAACCCCGGCAGGCATCGGTCCTTACGGACCCCTTCCTTTTTGCTGACTCTCTTTGAGGCGCGCGTGGAACACGAACGCGCCGTCGACACGGCCTGTCGTCATGAGACGGACGGACGGCGAGCTAGCCCATAGCCCTCCGTCCACAGGCCCGCGCCTACGGTGGCCGGGGGCCACGTGGTGGTGGCCCCCGACGCCCGGGGCGTCTCCCGCGGCGGCACCATCTAACTACCCTTAGAATGCAATTAAGTGTTTTGATATGATTTCAAACATGTCCTACTTCTAAAATCACCAATCGTCGCCACTCACCTAATTTATGCATAAAATAAAACAATTAAATGTCATTAAAAGTGCATACGGAGAACAGGGTGTAAAAAAGTTCATCGTCATAAAAAAGCTAAGGCTCCGAATACGGTTATTGTGTCTGGTTGGTTACTGTCCAACAATTGTAGACGTATAACTTCAACAGCTTCAACTGCGTGCTTTAGAATTTTGATGTTAGTTCTTCATTTCATCATAATTATATCATAAATGGCTCTGGAGTACTTTTTGTACTGTTTCTGTAGTACTTTTTGTACTATGTTTCTGGAGTACTTTTTGTACTATGTTCCTAGAGTACTTTTTGTACTATGTTTCTGGAGTACTTTTTGTACTATGCGTCTGTAGTACTTTTTTTAGTGCCGCTACAATGTGATGGTGGCCTGCAATTGAAGAGATTAAGGAGGCATAGCATCTCAACTCTCCTGGACAAATTCATCAAATTGGAATGATAATATAGGACAGTTTCCTATTTAAATAGGACCTAACTTTTGTCGATGACAGATTGCTGTAAAACAGAAAGACTTAAGGCCCGTTTTCTATAACTTACTTACGTATGACTGTCAGTTAATATCCCACGTCTCGTAGCTATCAGTGTTTTTAGGGTTCCGTACCCAAAGGGTAAAAACGGAACCCTATTACTAAGACTTCGCTGTCTGTCCGTCTGTCCGTCTGTCCGTCTATCCGTCTGTCTGTCACCAGGCTGTATCTCATGAACCGTGACAGCTAGACAGTTGAAATTTTCACAGATGATGTATTTATGTTGCCGCTATAACAACAAATACTAAAAACAGAATAAAATTAATATTTAAGGGGGGCTCCCATACAACAAACGTGATTTTTTGCCCTTTTTTTGATAATAATGGTACGGAACCCTTCGTGCGCGAGTCCGACTCGCACTTGGCCGGTTTCTATGAACAAAGTTAGCTTGAAATATCCTATCCGCGTCACCTACCTGTCACTTGATTCATAGAAAAATCAAAGAAAGCTATTCTGTGACGTTTTCGTTCTATCGGTCCGTAAGCTAAATGTCAAACAGAGATAGCAACCTACCGGTACCCGTGAGTAAGTTATTGGAAATGGCCGTAAAAAAACAATTAAAATCTCCTAAAATAAACGTCTTCTTCTAAAATACACTGCACCAAAAGCGGCGGAACCACGCACTGATTTTGACCGCTGTTTCTCGATAGAACGCGCTCAGCTCTGGGGAATCACCGGCGTCTGCGCAAGGAAATGACTATATAAAACACTGTGTAGGGTGAATTATACATTTATAAAGCGCTCGCTCTAACGTCGTGTTGTAGACGTATGTGTGGTTTGTTGTAAAAAAAAAAACTGGTCTTACTATAAGGATAATTTGTGGTCTAAAGTGATAATTGCTGCGTCAACTGTGTTACGTTTTAATTGGTTAAGGTGAGTCGATATTTATATTTTATGTTCTTTTTTTGGTTTTACCTGCATAGTTTTATATTTTTAAATTAATTAAAATTTAAAATTGAGAGGAGATTTGTAGACTCGACGGTTTTCGTTTTGGCTAATCCCCTAATTCTATTAATGTTTGTAACTTCTTCACGTAAAAACAACTGAACAGATTTGGATAAAATTTGGCACACAAATAGTTTATAACCTTGATTAACTAGTAGATTGTTTTTTTTCGGTAGTACGATCCCTTGGGACTTATTTAATAAACTCCGCGCAGGCAAAGCAGCGGGTAGGTATATGCAGTATAATATACTGTGTGATTCACGTACTATGCACATTACCAGTTTTCGTCACTGCATGTGGTAATGTGCACATATTAAGTATCTACGACATAATATTATATCAATTACACAAGGCAAAAACAATATCATTTGTTCGAGTTATCCTGTTGGATTAAATATGTTAAGAATCATTAGGGCTTATTTTTATACCTATCAAGCTGTTACCCGCGAACTTCGACCCACTTCCACCCTCATCACCTAGCTAGGGGTATAAAAAATAGCCTATTACGACCTATTCTCAGATCTACCAAATAACAAGTGTAAACAACCTCATCACGAAGCCGTCAACCAAGCATTCTGTACATCAAAGTAAAGTAACTTTACGCAAAAAATATTTCTAGGAAACGACTTTTTTTTTGGGGTGAAAAATCATGTTTTGTGGTAGAACTCATTGTAACGCACTTAAAACATTGTGCTGATAGATGGAATAGTACGGGGGTCGTTATAGCTGAGGTGCTTAAAGTAAAAATTTTACAATAAAAACTTGTATTTAAAAATAAACTTGTCAAAAAGTTGGAACTTTGACCCCCAATATAACTAGAAGGTAACTAGAAGGTTCCCAGGTATGGTGTAGAGCAAAAAAATGATCGCAATGACGAGGAGAACAAGCGCCTTTCGGCTTCGTTAAGTGGTTTTAACACCCTTTAAAAAAAACATAAAAATCGGTCCAGCCGTTTCAAAGGAGTTCTAACAAACACTTGAATCGGATTTTTTTTTAAACTTCTTGGGGTTTTATTTTTTTTGCACTGAACTCTAATCCATTTCCTAAAGTAAAAGCAACCTAGTTACTGCTTATAACATCTGATATCTGCCAGTAGATAAATCCCGCCAAAAACGATAAGCCACCTCTACAATACATACAAATAAATAAAATTGAAGTATCTGATTGTTACGTCACAGTTTTTTACTGAATAGATATGGCTTACGGCAATTATAACTAAAATACAAGCTCTTCAATTTGTGTGTGTGTCTGTCGGTCCGTATGTATGTTTGTTCCAGCTATAGTTGGTGCCAGTTAAGATGAGAATAACGGTCATTGACCCTCCTACATTTAATTAACTTCTTAACTTTGTAAACCGAAAATAAACCTGTTCAAGTCTTGAATCGTCATCTATCGTGATTATCAACATTTTTATAATGAAAAACGATACATGGTTTATTTGTTTTGGTTCGTACGAAGAGATATTAGGGAAAAGGCAATGACCGCTATTCTTATCTTAAGGGCCTATACTACCTCAAATGGCTTAGCATGATCCTCCGTTACGCCTAAAATACTGCAGCATTAATTTTGAAATAAATATATGGTACAGTTGAGGATTAATGTTAGGTCCTATGTTTGGCGAAAATACGATTCCATAAAATTTTCTCGATAGAAAGAAATTCCAAAGTTACCTCCAAATCGAACAATAAACCGCTGGTATTCAAAAAGTACTTCAAATTAGATCATGAAACTTTGCATACTAACTGAACTAACTATAAAGCAGGTCTCATGTTTTTTATTTTTTCCAAAAGACGATACTGATTTTATAAAGAATAAAAACCACTCATTTCGCACTATTCGGCCTGCAGTGACTGACGTAACAACCACTTTGTAGTGCAAGCTGATTAGAACGTTATTCTAACAGTATTTCAAACGAAGTTTGAATGAGATATGCTAATTTTAGGGTTAGAAGGGCCTTAACTGACCATGACATGTCATGTTCTCATTCATATTTATTATGACCTCAGCTATTAATTTATGGGAAATACCCTATCCCCAAATAAGAACAAGCTCTTGAGTTAATAAACTTTCGAGTGTTGAATTTTCGGAATACGGACTTTACACCGCACAACTTATGTTAAAAAATAACAAAGACCAATTGAAAGCAAATAAAATCCTAAAAATGAAGTTTGAATCACCACAAATAGAGTTGCTAATTTGAGGTAGTGTAGGCTCTTAACTGGTACCAACTATTATCTCCGAATCGGCTGGACCGATTTTAACGGGACATTAACTGGCTGATAGCTGTTGTTATAAGGTCTAACATAGGCTTTTATTTTAGAATAAGTATTCGGGTTCCGTGCAAAAAAATAAAACTTTGAAATTGGTGACAAAATTCGATTCAAAAATGAAAGTCATATTATTTTTTAAGTGAAAACTTCTTTAGGCGCGTTGAGCACTTTTTGGAAGAAAGAAAAACATTGAACTCATCGTCACGTAACGTAACGTGCGGTCACGCTTCGTAGCCGTTCGTAGCATTCGTAACACCCGCTACGGCGTAGCATCACATAGGCATGCGCGCCCAGCCGCGGGGCATTACCAGTGCTACGACTGGGGCGGGGCCTGTGTACTTTTTGTTTTCACTTCTATCGGCAGTCCACAAAGACTGTTCCGATTTTTTTTTATATAATTTCTCGCGAACGGGTCGCGGGTGACAGCTAGAGGGTGGCGAAGGCAAAGTAAATCTCAGATGGCGCCACCATAGCTGGTCTCAATCTGACCAATGAAGTTATGCTATTTTGAAATATAAAATGATATTGGTGTATTTTACTAAAAGGCAGTGCGAGAAAAGGACGGCTATAGCTATGAACTAAGTTAGAGATGTGAAACTATAGTTTATGTCTTGCGCTTCACCGTGTTTTTAGTCGACATGTTTTTACGTGCACCCTTCATTTGTATGGAAATATTAGTTTCAACTAAATTTGACAGCTCTAAATTACGACCGTCTCTTTCTTGTATTATTAGAGATAAAAAGATAGCAATAGCCTAAATTAATTAATTTATTATTATTACTAAATAACAGAATCGACACCATTACCACATTTTCAACCAATCACGATGTTGGGAACGAGCTATGCTAGCGCCATTAATTCCACAGTTTCCTTCCCCATTCTCCGCATATATTCCAACACAATCGTCACCCATTCACCAACTAATTAATAGTCAGTTTTCCATTCAAGAACTAACAATTCATTCTTAATGACGGAATGATTTAATTGATAAAACTTCAGAGTCGTAATCTCACGGTAATATCCCGGCCGTGTGGCCGATTAGGTACTTAGTTGATTTAAATAAATTGATTGAGTTGTGGTGAGTCAACGATGAATCACTTCAATGAAGATTCTGAATATCATATTGCCATCAACTGGGTTCAAATCCAGTGGCCCAAAAAGTCCGACAACCAAGGGGTATCGTATTGCACAGTAAGTACTAACTGGGTTGTGGAGGTCAGATAGGCAGTCGCTCCATGTAAAATACAGGTATTCAGCTGCATCTGGTTAGACTGGAAGCCGACCCCAATAAAACTTGGGAAAAGGCTAGGCAGATGATGATGATGGGTTCAAATCCAAACTCCGTGTACTGCGAAATTCCTGGTGGAAAAACCAAAACAATTTGCCCAACCTGGACCTCGAACCCGGGATCTCATGCTCAGCAGTCCGTCATGCGTAGACCAACGAGACAGTCAGACATTTCAGCAGTATTTGTATGACGGTGTCTCGGTCCGAAGCTTCCGCAATTTGTCCGTAACGGTTTGACCGAACCTAAACGCCAAATTAGGCCATCACGTTTTAACACCTAGCACCTTGACTAATAATTTAAAATCAAAAAAGTTTCTGAGGAAATACCCTCTGACAATTAGACAGATATCGGTCTGATAGGTAGGATATGTATAGTCCTATACCCAAACGCGGCTAAGTTGAAAAGGGGGTAAATATTTTCAAATAAACATACACAAATAAGGAACAGCAGAAGAAACTTAATCTTTCTATAGACATTGATGTATAAAATATAAATTAAATTAAATATTTGTTTATTTATGGCAACTAGGCCCAATTGTTAGTAACATAACATTATTCCTAAAAACTATTGATTGTTAGTAAACAAAACACAAACAGATACAAAAAGAAAATCGTGAGTTAGGTGTGGGGTCTTCAGACCAGCACCACCAAAGCGTGCGACAACCAAGATGCGTCGAACTTCTCTATCAACATACTAAGGATGCTGTTAGAACTAGACCGCGCTCTTGATAAGATGGAGTTTGTCTTTTTGCGCATTATGGCGTAAAAAACATCAGTATGCGCAAAAGCGAACATACCGGACGCACTACAATAGCGCGGTAGTCCAAACGGCATCCTGAAGCAGTTATTATATTGAATAGGTACGCATTAAATAAAATCATCATACGTATAATGATAAAAAGTCAATGTCTACAGAAATATTGTCTATAGATAACCTACCTCAACGTCCAAAGGAAGGTAATGATCCTCCTTTGAACGTAAAGGTGGAGATCATCATTCTTAAGCCCTTGCCCGAATGAGGGATTTTCTTTTTAGCTCTTCCCTAGTCGCTGGATAGATGGCGCTAGGAGTAAGTATGATAATGCAAGGTACGGAACCTAAAAAAACTGATTTTAACAAAGCGCGAGAAATGTTGGTTATATTCGGAAGGTTAAGCAAATGAAAGTGTCAGTCAACAAGAGTATGTGACGTGACACAATGTTTTTTTTTTCAAGCGTTTTGGCTTTGGCATAGTAAGTTCAACTTGACGCCATCTATACAGTTTTTGGAAACTAAGTTTTTTTTTAAAACCTCAAAAGGAAAACCTCTCATTCATTTGATTTTTTGTCATCTCAGCAGTCACCTCCTTTTCTAGCCATATAAACTTTCCACACAACCCATTGATCGTTTGGTCTTCCCCTACTTGTATACAGGGTGTAAACGGACCCTTACACGAAACCGTCAACTAAGAGTCTGACATCAAACTAAGGTAACTTATGAAACGACTTTTTTCTTACTTTTTTTTGGAGGGGGGGGGGGGGGGGGGGAATCACTTATTACGGTAGAACTCAATGTGACGCATTCAACACACTGTGCTGATAGATGCATTAAATAGTAGGGCGGCGTGGTGGTGATTAAAATATTGTTATAACATTAAAAACTTTAAAAAAAGTTGGAACTGTGACCCCCAATATCTCCGTAACTAGAAGGTTCCTAAATGGTCTAGCTAGAACAAAAAAAATCGGAGCAGTCTTTGGGGACTGCCGATAGAAGTGAAAACAAAAAGTAGGTACACAGGCCCCACCCCAGTCGTAGTACTGGTTGTGCCCCGCGCATGCCTATGTGGTGCTACGCCGTAGCGGATGCTACGAGTACTACGAACGGCTACGAAGCGTGACCGCACGTTACGTTACGTGACGATGAGTTCAATGTTTTTCCTTCACCCAAAAAGTGCTCAACGCGCCTAAAGAAGTTTTCACTTTAAAAAAATCGTATTGCAATGACAGGAAAAACAAGTACCTTTCGGCTTCGTTATGGGTACATTTACACCAATTAGGTAACCGTCCACATTCATACTCAAAACTTTCCTCACAACCGCGACTACATTAAGGTGGAAATATTAACCTCTAAACCTGCAAATGACTCTTAAACTTCAGCTTGATGATAGATAATTACGTAGGTACAGATATTAATTGATCCGCCGTCACTATGACGTGTGCATGACACGGAGTCACGACGCACAGCGCATGCGTACCGTAATGTAACACAAATTAATTTTAATTACAAGCTACGCGCGCGGTTTTGTTTGTGTACATAGTAAATAGTTTCATTCAGTTTTGATGACTGTAATTTGGACTAAAGAGTATCTTTGAAATGGCTTTTGTTATAGCAATCTTCCAGACGTCAAGTTTAGAATGGGGAAGGCAAAGTAAATCTCAGATGGCGCCACCATACTTGGCCTCAATCTGACCAATGAGGTTAAGCTATTTTGAAATATAAAGTGACATTACCACATTTTCAACCAATTACGATGTTTGGGTACTAGCTATGCTAGCGCCATTAGTTCCAGAGTTTCCTTCCCCATTAGAACAGTTTTTCCGTACTCGTCATGTAAGACGATTATACGGTTTACAAAGCTCCAGCTGTATTTTCTCCAAGACTTGATGAGCCATCAGATTCCGCATGCGTCTAGAAATCCTTTGTAGTCAATAAAAGATAGACTCAAATGATCCAATGATTTGGTTTTCTAAGTTACCGTGCACGTACCTATTAGAATAGATGTACACCGCCTGACTTTTTTTTAGTCTAAAGAATTTGATATTATTTGGTATTCTACTCTAATTTCTGGTCCTCCTCGCTTTGGAACCTAATGTTTCAGCGATAAAGTTAAAAATCCATTAAAGAAATTTGACAGATTTTAGAAGCTCTATGTGCTGGCGTAATTACACTGTTCCTAATTTGTCCGTGTACAAACAAACCTACATTTTCTTCAATGCACATAGATTCAGTGACCCTCTTTAGATAAGGAAGTATTTGAGGACTTAGCTGAAACAAAAACAAGCTATGATCAACTATGCACTAAAGTATATAAGCAGTGATAAACATATAGTGTGTTTTGTTACAGTGTGCCGTCTGATGGGCGTTGTGTTCAGTACATAAGTTGGTGATGATGTTTATTGTGCTTGTGATGAGCTGTGTGTTCGCTAGTGTTGTAGCCATGCCGAGTCTTTCTAATAAAGGTAAGGATTTATTTGGTTTTATTATTTTTGTGTCGTATTTCCGCAATACCTTTTTTTTGTGAATTATTTTCGTAGACGAAAAGTGTTAGGTACACTTTTCGTCTACGAAAATAATTCATTACATTACATTCACTATTAAAAACTCGTATTCATTGACGAAAAAAATCAGTTGGCAATTTTATAATTCAGTTTTCATCAGGTTTATATCGTTATTTATAGCTTGATTTACATTTATAAAAAATATGTATTATCCCAACAAACTAGAAACAATAAAATATACTAGTTATAGTTACTCTACTTACAAGTAGATGTATTATATTTTCCACCGTATAATTAATAAAAAACTTGTGTTAAATAATAACAGCCGCTCGGGTCGATCTTTAGGTTAAGCCGTGCTTTTTAAATAAGGGACAAGCCCGCCACACTGTTCCCAACCACTGTAATTCCTGAAAGCCAGAATCAACAGTGGCGACCACCAGAAAAGCGCCGAGACAATGAAGCTCGACGAAGTCCCAGAAAATGAATTTAACTGTCTTGGATCCCGCAACGAAATTAATCAGAAAAGTATAGCGGAGGAGTAGGAAAATCTGTAATTTCCACTTCCCTCCATATCAGCAGGAGACACAAAGAAACAAGGCCAATAGGCACAAAGGGACGTTCACAACTGGGATAGGCCCAGTTGCCTAGCACCACGGATAAAATATTAACATTAATGGGTCCTAAGTTGTGAGCAGTTATATTTGATTCCAATAATAGGTATGGCAAAAACGCTTGAACGCACGGAAATTTGTTCTAGTTTCTACAAGGTCTGTGTAGTAAATAACTCCGGATGTAACCTGTACACTATCCAACATAATATTGCGTTCATTCTGACAAAGACTGCACTCCCATAAAATATGATGTGCTGATTGTTCATATTCGCAGTCAGATGTGGAACATTGACAAAGAGGCGAGTCAACAAGCTTGAAGGAAAATAATTTACTCTTAAAGTTAAAGTCTTAAGAAATTGAGCAACACAGTGATCAACCTCCGCCGTGCAAGCCGTGCTTGCCTAGGTTGGTCTGTGGATGGGTGACGACCCATTACATACCGAGTTTCCTCCGTGCTTCGGAAAGCACGTTAAGCAGTTGGTCCCGGCTGTCATTTGTGATCTTTGGCAGTCGTTACAGGTAGTCAGTGGCCCGAAAGTCTGACAACCAGTCTTACCAAGGGGTATCGTATTACCCAGACTAACTGGGTTGTGGAGGTCAGATAGGCAGTCGCTCCATGTAAAATATCTGTATTTAGCTGCATCCGGTTAGACTGGAAGCCGACCCCAACATAACTAGGAAAAAGGCTAGGCAGATGATGAATTTATAAAAATCTATTGTTAAATTCGTTCCAGCCGTTTCCATAGAGAATGAAGTCAACACATACAACTTCCCATTCGTCCCCCGAGAGCAGTGGCAAGCCAGGACCCCCAAGAAGACGACCCCTCTCGTCACCCCAGTTCCTTTTGTGGTCATCCACCACTCCTATATACCCGCAGCTTGCTACGACAGGGAGAAGTGCTGCTCTGCTATGAGGCAAATGCAGGACTTCCATATGGATGGCCATGGATGGTGGGATATTGGATACCAGTAAGTATTTCTTGCATAAAGGGTGTAAAACACCACCTAACGAAGCCGAAAGGCACTTGTTCTCCTCGTCATTGCGATCATTTTTTTGTTCTACACCATACCTGGGAACCTTTAGTTACAGAGATATTAAGGGTCAAAGTTCCAACTTTTTCATAAGTTATTTTTTTAAATACATGTTTGTAAGGTAAGATTTTCACTTTAAAACCGACCCCCGTACTATTCAATCCATCTATCAGTACAATGTTTTGAGTGCGTTACATTGAGTTCTACAGCAAAACGTGATGTTTCACCCCCAAAAAAAAGGCGTTTCCCAGCAATATTTTTTGCGTAAAGTTACTTAGTTTGATGTACAGAATGCTTGTTTAACGGCTTCGTGTTGAGGTATTTTACACCCTGTATGTTTAGTTAGCTGTCACTTAAGACGGTAAAATATATTATTGTAGACGAGACAAAACGATCAACACATACCGTAGCATCTACTTGCAATAAGCTAACTGGTTGCTATTGGTAAAGTTTTCAATTACGTCAATTTTGCTATAATATGGGCTCATTGAGATACAGAATCACAGTTCTTCGATAGCATTCCTGCTTCTAGCATCTCTACAGGAACTATAAACCCCCCTTGGCCTTTAACGAACTCCTAACCACGGGTACCTATAGCCTATTCACATAGTTTGTTGCCCGTAGTACTACAAGTATTACTAGTTATACCACGGTTAAAAAAAATTCTCGTAGCAAGCCATCCGTAGTACCACGGGAAGTTTTTTTTTACCCGTGTTACACTCGGGATTAGTAGGTACATAAGATCAACAATCATAAGCTCAACGTTTAAAATCTCAACACCATAATCTCAACAAACTATAGGGAGTCAGATAAAACCTAAATTTATTGATTCGCGGGCGTCGGCCACGGATCCCTCGACCACTGCGGGCCTAAGCCACGGACCCAGCTAGTATACCTCAGCCGTAATTTTGACATGCCATTGTAAAAACAATTGTAAAATAGAATGTTTCATTAAGTATTATTTAATATTATCACGAGTTTTGAGTTGCTCTTTCTCTACATCCTTCTGATCCCAACATTTATTTACATTCACATCTAAGGTTAGGGTTAGGGACTTAAAAAATTGTTTTTTAGGGTTCCGTAGTCAACTAGGAACCCTTATAGTTTCGCCATGTCTGTCCGTCCGTCCGTCTGTCCGTCCTCGCTTAATCTCTGTGACCGTTAGCACTAGAAAGCTGAAAATTGTATATTTTTTTTTACCAATATGTATATCAATCACGCCAACAAAGTGGTAAAATAAAAATTGAAAAAAAATGTTTTATTAGGGTAGCCTCCCTATATGTAAAGTGGGAAGTGATTTTTTTTTTAATTTCAACCCTTACGTGTGATATATTGTTGGAAAGGTATTTAAAAATTAATAGGGGTTTCCTAAAATCATTTTTTGATAATGTCAATAATTTCGGAAATAATCGTTTCAAAAGTAAAAAACAATGTGTCCCCCCCCCCCTCTAACTTTTGAACCATAAGTTTAGAAAATATGAAAAAAATCTGAAAAGTAGAACTTTATAAGGACTTTCTAGGAAAATCATTTTGAACTTGATGGAAACAACAGTTTTTGTACAAAAAATACAAAAATTTGTACAAAATAATTTCTGGACTAAGTTTGTAGTATATTCGTATTTGCAAGCATTTTTTTTTTTGAGTTGGAGCGACTAGGCGCTGATAGAACATGTGTATTCAAAACTTTACCTTATAACAACCCGTAATGGCGATACTTAGTGTCAACGGTTATTCACATTATTCCACATTTAACAAATAATTGTAATGCTACAACAGCCCGTAGGTAATAATGTCCACTAGTAAATACAAACTTTTATTAAACGGTGCAGTTATCGCGTTATCTTATTTGTACGACCTTGCCTTGTCAATATATCAATGGTCAGTCGATTAATATCTATGAAACTGTTGTTACACGTGCCGATAGCCCTACGTTGAAGGACAATAAGGCATGTTCTCATTGATGGCATTTATATATAAAAGGTGTAAAAGTACACTTAACGAAGCCAAAGACACTTGTTCTCCTCGTCATTGCGATCATTTTTTTGTTCTGGACCATACCTCGGGAAGCTTCAGTTACAGAGATATTAAGGGTCAAAGTTCCAACTTTTCCACAAGTATTTTTTTTAAATACATGTTTGTAATGTAAGATTTTCACTTTAAAAACCTCCGCGACCCCCGTACTATTCAATCCATCTATCAGTACAATGTTTTGAGTGCGTTACATTGAGTGCTACAAAACGTAATTTTTCACCCCCAAAAAAAAGTCGTTTCCCTGCAATAATTTTAGAGTAAAGTTACTTAGTTTGATGGACAGAATGCTTGGTTGATGCTTCGTGATGGGTGTACTTACACCTGTAATCGATCCATCCGCACAGTCAAGTGCGTAGAGTTTATTAGAAGGGGGTTGTATCACAGACAGATTCTGATATATATATCTCTTGGGAAAGTGAGACTTTCAATCCGATACGTTCACTAAGCCCATTTGATTTGTAAATTCCACATGCGTCTCTGTTGAACACGAAGTTACATAATTATAATATTATTGTGTCAAATCATCTATCAATCTAAGGTATTCAGTGAAATGTTGGAACTTTAGAACAAAAATATATCGCGATGAGGGTATTTTTACATCCTTTATAAGTGTGACAACGATGTACTTAGTAAGTCGTGCACGCTATCCAGGTGTCTCTTGTTTCCCACAGAACATATAAAGGAGGTTGTTTCCAAAGTTTATTATGTGTCCACAACACTTATTTTACGACTGTATAATGAATACTATAAATCTCCCATCAGTTTCGGCGTGGGCAGTGATGGAGCAGCATACGAGGGTCGTGGCTGGGAGACACTGGGCGCACATTCACTGCACTTCAACAGTGTCAGCATCGGGATTTGTCTCATTGGTGATTGGAGATGTAAGTACCTATCTATTGCAATATTATAATAACTGGGGGCTTTATTGTACACTCCTTTTAGTCAAAATGAATACCATGGTTTAGTATCTGTATCATTCTTATTGTTTGGTTTTGATGCTATTTGGTGTGAGCGATATTAATCTCCGTGTTCATAAGTTTAGGGTTTAAAATGCTTTGTAGTTTTTGTAGTTTGTACCTATCTCCATGGAAAATAACGTCAGTTTCTGTATTATTGCTAAATGTCGAAGAAAATACAGTGGTGCCGATTCCCTTGTTTACAAACTAAACCAAATTTAAGTTCAGTGCATCTTTTTCTTTCTATTTCATTAAGAAAAGGACAGAAGATAAATTTTAGTTATGTTCTGTCAAATTAATCAGCGCCATACAAGTTTTAGACGCGATTAAAAAGTTGACTACTAAAATTACATCAAATTACGTCAGGTGCTGACTAATTTGACAGGATTAAACTAATATTTATCTTCTGTCCTTTTCATGATGAAATAGAAAGAAAAAGATGCATTCAACTTAAATTTAGTTTAGTTTGTGAACAAGGGAATCGGCACCATTGTCAAATTTTCCATAGGGAAAGCTTGTTGGATGGAAAATGCCACGTTTCAAACATGTAGGTACCTACAATCAATGTTTATCAGATAAAAAAGCAGTCTGATAACTGAGGCCCGCCCTCTCGATTATTGTAATTCCTATAAAATATAGGCCTAGAATGAAATTTAAGCTAAATTGGGACTATAATCAGCCTATAATGTTCTCACTGCTGTTATACAAGCCTACCTATCTATAATTGGGAAAACGGTATGCAGCAATTCAGGTCCTAACAACAACATTATAAGACTCCTAATTAAATCACTGCATGAGCATAATATCTCAATTTTAAGATGGGTTTCTTTGTAAAATAGTGTAAAAATTCGCATCAAAATAACTGACGAACGGACGAGAATATTAGACGTTTTAGTTAGAACACAAGGAGGAGGTATCGTATTACCCAGTACTAACTTAACTGGGTTGTGGAGGTCAGATAGGCAGTCGCTCCATGTAAAATAGGTACTGGTTTTCAGCTGCATCCGGTTAGACTGGAAGTTGACCCCAACATAGTTGGGAAAAGGCTAGGCAGATGATGATGGTGATTATTTAGAACACAAGGACTGAATCAGTGTAGACTTTAATAAGAACTTATCTATGAATGCTGTATAGCTGGAGTTGCAACGTAAGCTTAACAGGTATCTCTCATAGAAAGCGCTATTTGAAATCTTCCTCCAGCCTATTTCTAACGAACGCTCCTTATTTCCAGTTGAATTACCACCAGCAGAACAGAGGAAGACAGCAGTGGCTTTAATACAAGCTGGCGTAGAGCTTGGCTACATCAAGCCTGACTACAAACTCATCGGCCATCGGCAAGTGAGGGCTACGGAATGCCCGGGAGATGCTCTCTTCAATGAAATCAAGACCTGGGAGCACTACTCTCCATTTCCTCACTCACACCATGATTTACTAGATTTAGAGGAAATTCCGGACCATGTAAAGGATACTATAAGAGGGAATGCTACTGTGCCTACGATACCTGCCTAGTAAAACGTGTTTTTTTATAGTGTTGTTGCAGGAAAGACTTACAGCGTCTATGTTCGTCAGTGTTGCCAGAAGTCATGGCACATTTCTGAACACTTTAGTTACGCGGGGTGTTGATGTAATTATTATTTTCTTCGTATTTATTATATTATATACTTCACCTAAATGTATTGGTTATTCGTCCACACTTTTTTTTTTAAATCTTATTCGCATGGCATCACTTTCACTTTGGGCCCTATCAGAATACCAGCGCTGTGACGTTTTTTAATGTTACAGCACCATGCTGAAATGGGGGGCCTTTTGGCCTCGTACAGGACTAATTTCGTTTTTTTTCAATGTTTTTTTTATGTTTAATTTTTATTAGTGTATTGATAATTTCACCATTTTTATTTTATTTTATGTGTATTGACCTGTGCGGGCTAATAAATGATTTTTCTTTCGTTCTTTCTTTACAGCTCATGCAATACCAAGCATCAGTTTATAGGTATATTATTATTCTATACTTACTATGAATGCGGTTGCTCTACCAATGTCCCATTAACGTTAGCCATGTATTATCCTTGAGCTTAGTGATTTCATATAATGAGCTTGTAAAAACCATAGAGAATAATTTGGTGTTATATCTGCTTTTTTACATAAACAAAATGTAGGTAAAAGTAACTCGTTATATAGAAATGCTCGTGCTCTCTCAAGTTCCTTATAAAAATAGATTGTAGAAGTTTTTGATAGTAACTTGTTTATTTTAAACTACCAAAATGATTAACATAATTTTATAAGATAGTACAATTTATTATAAAACTTTGTAGTTAATGAATAACATAATTATAGTTGTAGAAGGTTATTGATTTTTTATGAGCGTTAGCCGGTTCGGTTACTTTTTTATGATGATGTTCTTGTAAAACTTAATTAAAATAAGAAATAACATAGAGGAATTAATGTAAAAACTAAATGTGTGTTATAAAAATAGGATTAAATAAAATGATCCTTTATTCATAATTTAGTTAATAATAGAAACTATCTGGTAAGGCTGTGATTATAATAATAAGTTGTTTTTATGGCATACACTGGTTCGGTCACACTGGTACAAACAAGTCACTACAATCTGTCTTTCTTTGATAGATTTTCAACGTCAAAGTTGATTGGGAAAATTTGACATTTTCGGGTAGTTGATCTACTGGCGTCGTCTGTACCAGTTTGAGTGATCCTTTTTCTTGACTTGATGTTGATTAACTAGTATACGAGTACATTCATAGATTGTTATAAATCAATGTTACGAGATTCCTCAGGTATCCGTGCGATATCGTAAGTATTTGGTATGTTTTTCAATAAAATGTTGTAATAGTAAATATACTAATACTAATAATACTAATTGTAAATATAAAAATTGTTCTAAAATATTCTGCTGTTTTCCTTTTGATCATCTTGGAGATGACTATTTTTGTGTTCTTTGACCTTCTACAATTTTTTGACGTAATTATTTTAGACTAGCTTCTGCCAGCGACTCCACCCGCGTGAAGTTTGATAATTATCCCATAGGATCTTACTACCGGGATAAAAAGTGTCCTATGTGTTAATCCAGGTTATAAACTATCTGTGCGCTAAATTTCATCCAAATCCGTTGAGTAGTTTTTGCGTGAAAGAGTAACAAACATACATACATCCAGGCATCCAGATATCCTCACAAAATTATTAGTAGGATTAAGTAGGACTTGTCATGTAAAGTCGTGTAAAGTCAAGCTTCTAACTCTACACGCCCTAACTCTACAGGGTCTAACTTCACAAACTCTACACCTTATAGTCAAAACGCATGGCTGTTTCGTTACTAAGAACTTGTATAAGAAATTGTTTATCAGAAAAGTGAATAATTTTTTCACTTTACGGCCATGTGAATGTACCGTAATGGCCAAACCACATATTTTGACTATAAGGTGTAGAGTTTAAATTACTGTAATTAATGAGCTGTAATTTGTGTATATCAATTACGCCGACAAAATGGTAAAATAAAACTTTGAAAAATATTTTTTTAGGGTAGCTCTCCTACATGTGAAGTGGGTATGAATTTTTTTTTCGTAAAATAACTGGTAAAATGACTTATGGGTTACTAATACTATTTTTCGATTTAATGCTCCATTTATGAAATATTAAACTTCAAATTGCAAATATTTGTTCCAGTCTCTCCTGCCGGCTTGAAAAATCTGGAAAAAATCATGATGATAGAACATTTCATGAACTTTAAAAGAAAATTGATAACTTTATTAGTTTAGCAGTAATAGTCGTTGAACTTGGGTATTGGATAATTTTGTACCAAATACAAAATCCTTAGAATAAATCCTATAAGGTGACTAAGATGAAGTATTTGCTGTAGTTGCTAAACTGACAGAAGTCAAAATTGAACGAATACATCTATTTTTATTTTTGGGAAATCATATTATATTGTTTCTTAGCTTTTTAGCTAGTGTTAGCTACGTTAACGGGCCTATACCAAGTCAACGTAGCGTGCGTGTGTGTGAGTCGTGGGGAGAAAATTAATTTTCCTCGATTTGCATGAACTTCCTTACTATTCTGAAGGTGTTTCAAATTGCGGATTTTTGGAATGTTATGTAGATTGAGTCCTTGAGGTCTATTAATTTGAGGCTATGGTGGGGGTGATTGGGTATAACACCCGTAGTGGAGACTATCGGTTCCACGTAAACTTTTTCTTATTATTTAATGGGCTACTACGGAACCCTACATTGCGCGTGACCCGACACGCACTTGCATGACCGGTTTTTATTTGATTTTGGATGACGTCTCTAAAACGTCTTTACAATATCTACTACTGTACTTATCTATTTTTCAATGTCTGTCATTAGACTGAAGATACAGAGTACAGCGCGACCACTTTAAGTGTGCACTTCATGGCTCTGCTTGTCAAGAAAAATGTGTTTACCAGATTGAGCTGATTAGTAAATTAATCATTCCAAGGGCCGCCTTGAAATGATTGGAAAATAACAATTTACTGAGAAAAGATAAACGATTGTTTAAAACAAACAAATATTGCACAATATTAAATAAGAATAGAAACTAGGCGTAGTCAGATTGGGTACACGCGACGACTAATCAAGCCAATAACCAAATTAAGATGATCTCTCATTGTAGGTACGGCAAGCTCTTACAAAGCGAGGTCAGGTTATACTGCGTAATTTGTGTGTTCCATACACAAATTACGCAGTTTCAAAATTCTGACAAAACGTTGACAACTTCAATACCAAGAAGTTCACTACATTCCATGAATATGTTTATCTTGGATCGCGCTGAAGTTAAAAGTATTATGTTATTGTTTATCTATTGTTTTATAACCGGGATTATTAGTTTTAATATGAACACATTTCCTTTATTACCTACACCACCGGAGCACAGTCACTGCAGCGTTTTTATCTACTTAGTCAGTATTGGCATCACTTGTATTGGAAGCTGGACAAGTAAGTTTGTTAGTAATCTACTACTAATACTTAACTGCCTAGCCCTTCCCCAACTATGTTAGGGTCGGCTTCCAGTGTAACCGGATGCAGCTAAATACCAGTATTAAAAACAAAGAGCGACTGCCTATCTGATCTCCGCAACCCAGTTAGTACTGGGTAATACGAAGGTAAGACCCCCTTGGTAAGACTGGTTGTCAGACTATTTGGGCCACTCACTACTACTACTCTATATACCTGAAATTACGACTATTGAGAAGTACGGAAAAAGCAGACATTCTGCGCTTACCTGATGCATTTTGATAAGGACAGGAGAATGGTTCATAATATCCCTAAACACGCAGGCTCGCATTACCCTACCATTATCCCAATGACAACCAATCTTACCAAGGGGTATTGTGTTACTCAGCTTCTGTGTATAGGTCAGATATGCAGTCGCTCCATGTAAAATACTAGTATTCAGCTGCATCCGGTTAGACTGGAAACCCACTCCAACATAGTTGGGAAAAAGCAGATGATGATGGGCACTCCAAACCCACGGATAATTTCTTTATTTATTGACACACCAACGACTTATTCACTAAATCATTTACATTGATTAGTTTCTATTTCAACGGCTTTGCGGAGAATTCGTCACTTATAGGTGTGCACAGCACTTGTTTAATCAATAATAATAATTGAAATGGAAATATATGATAATAACAAACTTAAAATTTCCAAAGTTTACGTTGAATTTAAAATGTCTAGTCGTTAAATTAAATTGCAGTATAATTAAAAAAAAAACATCAATTAAATTTGAATAGAAAACAATAATATAAATTAAAAATAACAAATAAATTAGGACATAATTATTACATTAGTTAAAATTTAAAAGAAGAATAATATAAGAATTATAATATAAACTAGCTGTTGCCCGCGGCTTCGCCCGCGTAAATTTCGGTAACTGTCCCACTGAATCATACTAAAGGGATAAATAGTGTCCTACATGTGAATCCAGGTTATAAACTATCGATGTGCCAAATTTCATAATCATCACAACCACCATCACTGTCACAACCACCATTATTATCACAATCACCATCACTATCAAAACCAACATCAATATCACAATCATTATCACAATCACCATCACTATTTCAGTCACCATCACCATCACAAACACCAACACAATCACCATCACAATCACAGTCACCATCAATATCACCATCATTATCACAATCACCATCACAATCACCATCACAATCACCATCACAATCACCATCACAATCACCATCATAATCACCATCACAATCACCATCACCATCACAATCACTATCAAAATCACCATCACAATCACAATCACCATCATAATCACCATCACAATCACCATCACCATCACAATCACCATCAATATCACCATCATTATCACAATCACCATCACAATCACCATCACAATCACCATCACAATCACCATCACAATCACCATCACAATCACCATCATAATCACCATCACAATCACCATCACCATCACAATCACTATCAAAATCACCATCACAATCACAATCACCATAACAATCACCATCATCGTTATCTCAATCATTATCACAATCGCCATCACAATCGCCATCACAATCACCATCACAATCACCATCACAATCACCATCACAATCACCATCATCACAATCATTCACTATCACAATCACACTATCACAATCACCATCACCATCACAATCACCATCACAATCACCATCACAATCACCATAACAATCACCATCATCGTTATCTCAATCATTATCACAATCGCCATCACAATCGCCATCACAATCACCATCACAATCACCATCATCACAATCATTCACTATCACAATCACACTATCACAATCACCATCACCATCACAATCACCATCACAATCACCATCACCATCACCATCACAATCACCATCACAATCACCATCACAATCACCATCACGATCACCATCACGATCACCATCACAATCACCATCAATGTTGAATGATCACAACCGTTTCAAGGTTCCATCTATCTCTATACCAAAATTCATTTAGTAGGGATATACGATACACAACTGCACTCTGCGTTTCCACCCGTATAATTCCGGGATCGGGATCGGGATCTGGATAAAAAGTACCCTATGTCCTTTCCCAAGGTTCCATCTATCTCTATACCAAAATTCATCAAAATCGGTTCAGCGGTTTAGGCGTGAAAAGGTAACAGACAGACAGAGTTACTTTCGCATTTATAATATTATAGTAGGGAAGTAGGGATAATAAAGACTAATTCATTTGGGGTCGGCGCAGCATATCTTCTTCTCCATACTTCTCTATTTTTCGTCATCTCATCAGCCATATTCCTTTCTTGCCATATCACCCTTTACACAGTCTTTCCATCGTTTCTTTGGTCTTCCTCTACTCATACACCCGTCCACATTCATACTCAAAACTTTCCTCACGACATTTTCCTCATCCCTCCACATCACATGGCCATACCAAGACAACCGATAACCACGACAACTTTTCAGTCACCGACGCCACTTTCAGAATTCCTCTTATGTACTTATTTCTTACTTAAGACAATAACACTCAAATCTATTTTAGTATGTTATGGATTAGGGTTAGCCCTGAGAGGTCACTTCAAATGTTTATCCTTACCTACTAATCCTTTCCTCTAATATAATAAATGCGAAAGTAAGTTTGTTTGTTTACTAATCCTTTCCTCTAATATAATAAATGCGAAAGTAAGTTTGTTTGTTTACTAATCCCTTCCAATAATATAATAAATGCGAAAGTAAGTTTGTTTGTTTGTTACCTTTCACGACTAAACCACTGAACCGATCATCCTGATATTTTGAATATACGTTGTCAAGTGAATAGATACGGAAATTGGGTATCTTTCATCACGCAAACAAGTACTGTTCCCTAGAAAAACAACAATAATGTTCATATTATGATATTATTAAAGTAAATATATTTTTAAAGATGTATCTCTTGTATCTTACCTTTCAGTCTATAATTTGTATGTTCTACGAGATTATGCTAGTACGCTCACAAATTGCTCGTCCACTATTTATGCGAAGACACTGCCTCCTAAGATACAGGATCTTCGTAGTTTAGGAGTCAGGGCTCACATTTTGTATTGACTGTACTGTATTCATCTCTCGCACACAACTTCTGTTTGCAAATTTTTCTGTACCTTTGTGTCTGTTGTGTACTTTAATATGTGTCAAACTTGTATTTTCCTAATAAAGACTATTATTCATATATTAGATGGCGCTACGTGTCTTTATTATTACAAGCAGAGTACAACCCTAATTGATTATCAAATCATAAATTAATGTGAGCGAAACCACGAGCTTAAGCTGCAATCTACAATCTAATAACAATGATAATAAAACGTTACTCACAAAAATGTCGTTGTCCAACTGTTGAACCAACACCACGTCTACTGCATGGTGACTGGTGACAAACCGAGGTCCCGTGCGTCACTGAACATTTCACTCTCCTGTAGCTTATGGCGATAAAATTCCAGGCCATCATATTTTTTCAGCTACTAAAAGTACATAACCTACTTTCAGCGTTTGCGAGTGCATTTACTCATTTGATAACTGGAATCGTCAGTGATCGTAGGTGTTCAATTCGAATTCAATTCGCATACAGCGCAACGACATGACTGGTGTAGTGGTGTCATACGGCACGGCTGTTCAAGTGATATAAACTTTAGATCATCTCAAAAAAAAAACTTTACAAGCTTAGGGTACACATTAGTACACACCCCCCTGTGACACCGACAGGGAGCGTACACACCCCCGGGCATCCCACCTGGGGGAACTAGGATTAGATAGTAGTCTCCGATAGACCCCTCTGGTCATTCAGACAGCTGTGTAGCTGGCGAGTTTGTTTGTGTTTTTCTTCTCGCCAGTGAAGCACTAGGAAAAACATAGGGTTGGGCTCCTTTGGGGAACTGTCTGCCCGGGGTGTTCACGTTTCACGTGTCGCCTCGGGACTAGGTCTTAGGCTTAGTTAGGCTTTTAACCTCTATTAGGTCCCCCTGTACTCCGTACATATTTGCCCTCTACCCCTGCTTTCTCAGCCACCATGGAAGAAAATACTCGACCACTTGGTCTGTAAGCTCCTCAAGACCGTGCTTGAGGAGGAAACCCCGTCATCCGGGAAATACGAGGGCATATTAGCCCAAATTCGTCTCCGATGGAGTGGCTTCGTTCCCGAGGCCCCATCATCTCTCGCAACGTTCACTGAATTCAGTGATGCGTTAGAGTCCCCCCTCTCACCCTTACTCATGCCGTCTTTTACTGAGGCACCAACCCACCTCGAGGAGGTAACCCCCTCCAACCCACCCCAAGACTCCGAGATGGAAATTCACATCTAGGACGATGAATCCGTGGCGACCTCCGCCTCGGAATCTACCCCCACCTCATCCTCTGAAGACGACTATTTGGTCGTCGGAAAGGGAAAGAGGAAGAAGGGAAAGTCCTCTTCGTCGTCGGTCGTAAAGGCCAAAAAAATAAATCCCATGCCATCGAAGGAGGATGCTGGCCCTTCTCATAGCCGCCCCCCCACCCCCATGGCCATAACCACTCCGGCTATCGCCTCACAGACAACCGCCCAGGTTGCCCCATCGGACTCTCCCCAGAGTCGCCCTCCTAGCCCTATGGCTACAGCCACCCAGGCTGCCCCGCCCAAATACGCCCCCCCCCCCCGTTTTCATTCATGTCAAGGGGAGATGGACAGAGGTGTCGAGAGCATGTAATGAACGCTCGAATCATTACACCAGTGCCCGTGCTGTTGAGCAGGGCATTAAAGTCCAACGCCTAACGACTACCGAGAGCTAACAAAGCTCCTTCGCTCCAAGAGCATCTTCTACCACACCCACACCCCACGTGAGAACATTCCAACCAGGGTTGTTATCAAAAACGTCCCGGTTGAAATCTCCCCTGAGGAGATTCTCAGTGACCTTCAGTCACAGAACATCCCCGTTTCAGAGGTGCACCGTATGCACCGCAAAGTTGGCGGCCGCACAAGTTCGGAATCATACAATATGGTTCTAGTCGTATGCGACCCCGTGGATGGGCACCACCCCATCCACCAAGTTAATGAGATATGCGGACTCTCGGGAATCCGCATTGAAAAACCCCGTCCCAGTGCCATAACTGTCAACTTTATGGCCACGCCCAACGCAACTGTTTCGGGAAACCGCGTTGCGTTAAGTGTCTGGGAGACCACGGCACTGCCGACTGCACCCGTCCCAAAGACCGCACACTCTGCACGGAGCCTCCCAGCTGCGTGCTGTGTGGCGAGTCTGGGCATCCCGCAAATTACCGCGGGTGCCCTAAGGCCCCAAAATCCTCGGCCCCTAAACTGACCAGTCGTGCTAGAAACACGCAAATGAGAGAGTGCCCTTCTCTAGTTGAGAAACTCCCCACCTCTCTACGCCCTCAGCGTCCCAGCCCATCCCACCTCTGATGGCTTCGGCAGTTACGCCTCCCCCTCCCCCAGACCAATCCTTAAAGCAACCGCGCCCTCAGCGCCCCGACCCCCCCTTCAACACACTGCCCCAGCGCCCTCAGCGACCCGTCCTCCAGCGCCCTCAGCGCCCCGTCCTCCAGCGCCCTCAGCGCCCCGTCCTCCAGCGCCCTCAGCGCCCCGTCCTCCAGCGCCCTTAGCGCCCCATCACCCAGCCAAGGTGCACCAAGCACCATACACCTTCTCGCCCTCCCCCCCTTTCCCTATGACAAACAACGCTCCGGCGCTAGACCCATTTGACCCCTTCAGGGTTATCTCTAGCACCTTTGCAGTCTTCCACTCCCCAAGAGGGCATCAAATGGCGAGAGACATAATCGCCTGCAACGGCGACTTCTTCGCCTTGCTCCAAGTATACAACGCGTACCCTGATGTTACGCAATCCCTTCATAACCTCCCCCATAACAGGAATCCATAGAGCTCCTCCCAATCTGTAGATTCAAACCGAAATCCCTAAAAATAGGGACCTTCAACGCCGAAGGCCTAAATGGCCAACGTGATGAGATCGCCACATTCCTCCGCGACCATCAACTAGACATCCTTTTAGTCCAAGAGACCTTCTATAAACCCCACCAGAGAGATCCGAAAATTGCTAACTACAGGTTAGTTCGCAACGACAGGACTCGCTGTCACAAAGGAGGTACTCTCATCTATTATAAATCCAGTCTGTACTGCATCCCCTTAGACCCCCCTACCCTCTACAACTTTGAAGTCTCTGTCTGTCGGCTGGGCATGACAGGTCATCAACCCATTACGATTATCTCGGCGTACCTTCGGCCTCCAAACTCCAACACCGATTCCGTGGCGATTAACGCCTCCATCAAGGATGACCTCACTGACCTACTCAACCTAAGTGACTCCGTCCTTCTGGCGGGGGATCTTAATGCAAAGCACCCCGCATGGAATAGTCGCTTGTCCAACACCAGAGGTAATGTCCTCTACAACCTCTGCTCCCCCCTCGATTTTGATGTCATCGCTCGGATGCATCCTACACATTTTCCAAACAACCCTAATCACACCCCTGATGTGCTAGACGTCGCGCTTCTGAGGAATGTAAACTTGCGATTACATTCTATGGAAACGATCGACGAGCTCAATTCGGATCACAGACCTGTGATTATAGATTTGCCCCCAGATATGGTCCTTCTGACCCCTCACAACCCCCCCCCCCACCAAAGTGATCACGGACTGGGGGAAAGTAAGCGAATTGCTGAAATCCACCGAGTCCCCTCACTTAGATCAAATCCCTGACAATATAGAAACTGTAGCCGACACGGAGGCCGCGATCGGCTTGTTCACTGGTCACGTTCAGTCAATCCTGAACGAGTGTTCAAGGGAGGTTCCGGCGGAGGATCACCTCCGCTGGAAACTTCCGGATGACGTGCGTGAGCTGGTGACCGAGAAGAACGCGGCTGTCCGTGCTTACAGAGCTTTTCCCTGTGTCAATAACAAAGTTTTTATGCGTCGCTTACAACGCAAAGTAAGTAGATGCGTCAAAAAACTGCGTGATGAACAGTGGGACAAGATGCTCGATAATCTGGAACCGACCCATCAGGCCTTCTGGAACCTGCAGAGGAAACTACGCTCCTCTGAGGTCACTCCCATGCCCCCTCTCATTAAATCCGATCAGAGCGTCGCCTTCGACGACGACGACAAAGCCGAATGTCTGGCCGAAAGGTCTCAAACCTAGGAAAGCCCCTGGCTCTGATAGAATCACCAATAAGGTGTTCAAACTTTTCTCCCCTGCCCTCATAGTATTATTAGCCGCCATCTTCAATGGCGCCATGGCCAATAATATCTTCCCACAATCGTGGAAACAGGCTACCGTTATTGGTATTCCCAAACCGGGCAAGCCTAAATCTTCCCCGAGCAGTTACCGCCCCATTAGTCTCCTCAATGTCATAGGCAAAATCTACGAGAGGCTTATTTATAAGCGTCTCAAGGACTACGCCGAAGCAAAGAGTTTAATTCCGAAAGAGCAGTTTGGGTTTAGGCCCCAACACTCTTGTGTCTAACAAGTGCACCGCATTGTAGAACACATCAGCGAACGCTTTCAGCGAGGCATGATGACCGGTGCCTTGTTCTTCGATGTTGCGAAAGCATTTGACAAGGTCTGGCACAACGGGCTGATATACAAGTTGTATCGGCTCGGTGTGCCAGATCGTCTCGTTCTCATCCTCCGAGATTTCTTGTCGAATCGCACCTTCCAATACCGCATCGAGGGTGCGCTTTCCGCCCCTCATCTGATTCGCGCCGGTGTCCCTCAGGGCTCGGTGCTATCCCCATTAATATTCACGCTGTTCACTAGCGACATCCCAAAGAGTAATACAGCCCAGTTAGCCCTTTTTGCTGACGACACGGCCATTTATTGCTCTGGAAGGAGTCCCTCAAGAATCGCCAGCACTCTCCAAACCTCCGCAAACGCCTTAGGCGCTTGGTTCCGGAGATGGAGAATAGAAGTCAATCCCGACAAGAGCCAGGCGGTACTTTTCACCAGGCCCCACCACTCTGTTCCCCCGAACCCTAGTCCGATCACCATGTTTGACAAGCCGATCCCTTGGGAGACGCAAGCCAAATACTTGGGGGTCATCTTAGACCAACGCCTAAACTTTCGAGAGCACATAAGGACGGTACGCTCGCGTGCCGCCTTCGCTCTCGGTAGGCTCCACTATGTGCTGAATGCACGCAGCAAATTGTCACTTAAGGTGAATGCTTCGACCAGCCCGCGAAATTCAAATTTTCTTACGTTTTTGGCAAATTGCAAGCCAGTGCAAGGTTGTATGTTGATTAAAATATTGGACGCGATTGTAAAACGTATGTAGTTACAGAATTATAATCATCAAAACCATCAATACAACCCTCCAAGTTCATAAAGGTTGAGAAACGATTTTTTCAAGGTCAAAGTCATTGCTAGACTTTTATGAACTTTAAATTCCCTAAATAATAATCCGACCCAGCCACCCTTGCTGCCCTCCCTCAATGACTCACTAAGCCGAGGCCCGAACTTCACAGGGAGTGCCCTTAGTGTTGTTCATTTAATTGAAAATCCTAGTTTGTAAGCCTTGGCTGGGGGCCTTAAAGTAATCTTTGGCCACCACAGGATAGTCCGGTTAAGCAGTTTGACAACCTTAACGTGTTGTGTCTGCGAAAAAAAAAAAAAAACTTAATAAAATGGATTTTATTAGGTTTTTCTACGATAAAAATTAAATCTTGAAGTTGACTGACAAAAATGCACAGCCTCTGGGACAAAAGATCATCATCAAAGACAAAAGTTCTTAATTACAAAAATAAGCACAAGAATAGGAAACCCTAAGGAAGGATGAATGTTTTTTTTTGCATAAAACATGGTTTTGAGTGCGTTACATTGAGTCCTACCGTAAAACGTGATTTTTAACGCCAAAAAAAATTTTGGTTTCCTAGCAATAATTTTTGTTTAGAGTTAGGTAGGTACCTACTTAGTCTTATGTACAGAATGCTTGGTTAACCGCTTCGTGAAGGCCTTAGGCTTGAATTCCTGCTACGCTGATGTCGGTCGCGTACGGCAGGTGGCGTACGTCAGTGAGAAAAACAGTTGCAACATTCGCGCCGCTGACGTTGGCGTCAAGCCTCACTGTCTGCGCTGTCGGCACGGTCATAACAAGTGTTGTGCATTCATGTTACAAGTTGTACCATCCTGTTACATTACGGGCAAATGCTTCGCGGTGATGAGGCATCTTTAGACACAAGTTTATACTGTACCACACTTTTAAAATCCGTTACAGTTAAAAAAAAACCGGCCAAGAGCGTGTCGGGCCACGCTCAGTGTAGGGTTCCGTAGTTTCCCGTCCGTCACAATAAGTGTTCCCACTTATGAGTTTAAAGGTGGGTATCCATTATGTAAAAATGCTTGCATATACGAATATACTACAAACTTTTCCAGAAAATATTTTGTACAACTTTTTGTATTTTTTGTACAAAAACTGTTATTTCCATCAAGTTCAAAATGATTTTCCTAGAAAGTCCTTATAAAGTTCTACTTTTCAGTTTTTTTTCATATTTTCTAAACTTATGGTTCAAAAGTTAGAGGGGGACACATTGTTTTTTATTTTTGGAGCGTATATTTCCGAAATTATTGACATTATCAAAAAATGATTTTAGAAAACCCCTATTCATTTTTAAATACCTTTCCAACAATATATCACACGTTAGGGTTGAAATTAAAAAAAAAATCACTTCCCACTTTACATATAGGGGGGCTACCCTAATAAAACATTTTTTTCCAATTTTTATTTTACCACTTTATCGGCGTGATTGGTACCAAATTACAGCTTTCTAGTGCTAACGGTCACAGAGATTAAGCGAGGACGGACAGACGGGTAACTATAAGGGTTCCTAGTTGACTACGGAACCCTAAAAATACTGAAATCAAAAATACTTTCAAAACTTTGCTTATCTTGATATATATAAGCGCAGACTACTAGGTAAACAAGAAAAGGTCGTGTCTGATTAGAAATATCAATGGGCACAAAAACCTGGAATAGGCCAACATTTGAACTGTTGTGCCCGATAAGATAATACGCATAAATAAAAAATGTCTACGTCAACAATCAAAATTATTTGGAAACTCAGAACTCTAATCACTTTAAAAAAAATTACAACAACAACAACAACATCCCTTATCGTCCACTGCTGGACATAGCCTCTCCCAAAATGGGAGGAATTTGCCGTAATCTCCACGCTTGGCAGGCGGATTGGAGATCGCAGTGATGAAAGACTAACAGAAAACGCTGCTGCCCATTCTCTGGTCTACGGAGGCGCAAGGTGTTCTGCCTCAGACATTAGTCGCCTTATACGACACCCGTGAGTGTAATGGGTTGGTTCTATTCTACTCTGCCGGATACCACAAGGCTATAAAAAAATTAGGACGAGATAACTTAAAGTGATCTGCAAACATGGATAGATTGGAACCGCGGCAAATTGCGGCAGGTCATGTTTGTGATACTGCGCAAAGTGACATAAAAAAGAATGTCTTCAAGTACTTAGGCAAACACATTGCCATCCAACGTGGCAATGCTGCCAGCCTTCTGGGCACTTTTCCTGTTGACAGCGATGTGGACGAATTTTTCGACGCCCTGTAACCCGTTTTGATACTTGTAAATATTTTTATTTCTATTATAGAGTTAGTATGTAAATATTATAGAAAGCAAACACAATATTCAAACATAATATCACGCCTTGCTGATAAAGAGAAAATTCCTAATGGAAAAACCCGATATCACTGTGTCCGATCCGGGAATCGAACCCAGGACGTTGTTGATGTTATTGTTAGTTCGGCAACCGTTTCCTGATTATAAGACAAGGCAATGCAATATTACATTGGATGAGTAAACTATTTTTCATCTACTAAATATGACATTGATGCCTACAATGGCTTTACTTATAGCAAAAAATCTATATCTATACATATAATAAATCTGTAGAAAAATCGTTTTTGTACATCACAAATATTTCGAAGAAAAATTGCCAGGGTGTTAAAGGATAACCAACAGAACTCAATTCCAGCATTTTTGGAATTTTTGTCTGTTTATCTGTTTGTTTCGATGATCAAGCATCACGTAAAATATACGAAACCAATACAGATAACTTTTATACATAAAAATTGTGCGTATCTTGAGGTATTATTTAGTTTTTGTTATCGTAATCGAATTCTATCACAAGATATACGAATTTAAAGTGTTCAAGAAGAAATACTTAATCATCAAATGTAAGATGCAGCGACATCTATTGTGCTAGAATGGTACTAATGACTAAAAATGTGCTCAAATCATCATCATCATCATCAGCCTATTAATGTTCCCACTGCTGGGACACAGGCCTCCTCTCTATGAGAGGGAATGGGTCACGCGGCAATAATCCACCACGCGGGACCAGTGTGGATTGATGTTTTCCTTCACCGTTTTGAGAGCAGCGGTGATGAAATAAATTACACTAAGCAATGCGCCTGCCTGGGTTCGTACCCACGACTTACTATTCGTAAGTCGGGGACTAAAATGACCCATTAGGTATATGCGAGGTAGTTTTACTACCGACCTTTAGCGACAACTCACGCAGTAGCGTGATGATGTAAATTTAGTAACTAATAGCGTAGGAGCGAAGCATCAATGATAAAAGTTGCAAAAACGGGGAAAATGTATTTCTTTTGAGAACTCACGTTGAGAACGCTGCATAAACGGTTAAAGTTACGAATAGGTGACGGTAGGTGACGGTTGGTCGGTATTAGGGAATGTTCCTCTTAAAAAGTTCAACATAAAATCCGCAATAGCATAATAATGTCTATCTTTTAAGGTTGACTCACACTCTCTCTGACCCTCTCTCTCTCTCTCATGTGACGCAGACGAAGTTGCGCGGGTCAGCTAGTATAATATTAAGAATGATCAATACAACTAATGTGTTTACGGTCTTATAGGATCGTACTAAGTACTATCCCTAATTTTTAATTCGTACCGGTGGTATAAGAGATAAGCGCGTTCAACCAAACAAACCAAATTTTCCGCTTTATACTAAAACGTATTGGTATAGATCTGTATGCCAATTCAAATCAAATCCATTTTGTAACTAGGTACTTTTTGTCTGAAAGAGTAACAAACATCGATCTATCCACACTGAGTTTCGCAATAATAATGATCAGATAGTCAATCATAAGAATATGTTAATATAAACAACTACCAAAAAAATTACGGTCTAAACATTATCATCTGCCTAGCCTTTTCCCAACTTTGTTGGGGTCGGCTTCCAGTTTTTTTACATTAGTACCGGGTAATACGATACCCCTTGGTAAGACTGGTTGTCAGACTTTTTGGGCCTCTGACTACCTAACGACTGTCAAAGATCTACAAATGACAGCCGGGACCAACGGCTTAACGTGCTTTCCGAGGCACGGAGGAAACTCGGTAAGTAATGGGCGGTCACTCATCCACAGACCAACCTAGGCAAGCACGGCTTAACCTAAAGATCGACCGAGCGGCTGTTATTATTTAGCGACGAGCTCCTCGAATTACGGTCAAAACAACAAATAAGAAAACGAACTGACTCGATGTAACAGATTCCTACGTCACACGGCAGTCGGTCATAGTATCGTATGACTCGTCTTGAATGACTTGATAACATGTTGATGTGTTTATTATCCCGCCCCGGGGAAAAACAACAGCAGATACTAATTCATTGATACAAAAACACCAGCGATTCGTTGATAAATCAATCATATTCCTACAACTTAATCCGGTTTAATAACCTAAATGGGTAAAGAAAGAAAGAAAAAAATTGGTTGCCTGTAAAGTCGGTATACGGGCGAAAGTTTTACGTGACAACGACTTTGAGTGGTAAAATAAACTTTTTATGTCTGTCTCTCTCGCTCTTAGGCGGGACGCGTGCCTCTCACTCGCTCTCATTGTGAGCGCATAACGTGAGCGGAGCGTTACCCAGTTTCTTGAAGTACCACCCGGCAAACCAATTTATAAGACGTTGTCACGTCAAAAGTATTCACCTATTAGACTTGCGCAGGTCAAAACAAAAAAAGTCAAAAGTATGGGCAAACTTTCACCACATGACGTTTCGCTCACGTGATTTTTGCGCTTTTCATGATATTTATTAATAAGGAATAAGTAGCCATACAACAAATTGTCATGTTTTTTCTGTAAGACAAGGTGTAACATAAGAGTGGAAGACCTCCCGTGTGCTCCCACCATGAAACTGAAGAACTTTAGTTGTACGAATGTTGCAAAAAAAGTAGATTTTTCTTTAGGAACTGTCGAGATCAGCTGATCAAAATGTATGTTAAACAAAAAAAAGTTATGAATTTCCAAAAGTCACAGACCAAAAGTTGATCAGCTTCATGGTCTGAGACAAAACACAAGAGGTCTTGCGTTTATTATGTTACACCCTGTATTTTATTGCCTAGGCATATCTTAAGTAGGCTTCTAGTGTAGGTAACCAGACGCAAATGAATATAACCATTTTCCCATTCTGACCTTCGCAATCCCCGTTATATACTCAAACTCAAAGCATTTATTTCAATTAGACCATTACGGCACTTTTGAATGTCAAAAATACATATAAAAACAAAGCTACAGTCCCAGTCACAAGACATAAAAACTTGAGAAAGTACTGTAGTTGACCATTCCCTAGCGTAAGATCTCTATGGAGAAGAACGGGCAAGAAACTCCATGGACACTATAATAATTGGTACTACGGGCATACCCTTTCGACAGTTTTTCGAGATTTTTAACTCCCCCTAAAGACTCTCAAAAGACAAAATGATTATTTTGTCGCAGGGGCATGACGTGTATACAAAATGACAAAAAAAGCAATAAAAAACAACGCGTAACAAATATTTATAAATAGAACAGAACACAACAAAAAAGTTTCAGCTTGCACGTCGTGACTGAGACAAGCAGCAACTTGGCATAATGTCACATTGTTGTGCTATTGGGGGCCCAGCAAGAGAGCAGCGGGGGCCCAGTGGTGGTGGCTCCGACTTACAAACAGTAAGCCTATGGTTCGAACCCGGGGGGCATTACTTTGTGTAATTAATTTCATCACCACTGCTCTCAAAACGGTGAAGGAAAACATCGTGAAGAAACCGGCATGTCCTAGAACCAAAAATTCTAAGACATGTGACATCTACCAATCCGCACTGGGCCCGCGTGGTGGATTTATAGCCCATTCCCTCTCATTGAGAGGAGGTCGTGTCCCAGCAGTGGGAACTTTATAGGCTGATAATGATGATGATGGGGATTGGGGGGCCCACAACATAGTGCTGGTATCCAGTGGTCACCCGAGAAAAGAAGATCTATGTAAAAATTACAGCTCGGATGCGTAACTCTTCCACGGACCGATATCGGAAAGGTTGTCTTTTTAAAATATAGCTTTTAGCGATAGGACCGCCCATTGTGTTACCCCTTGTAAAATGTCCTACATTTGTATCTGTAATTTTTATGGTGTACATAATAAGGAGTATTCTATTCTATTCTAATCTTCGATCAAGCTGGCTATTATCATTTTACCACAAATATCTACAGATACAGACTTGTCAGGCTTCATTGACTTTATTATCACACACTAAATCATCAATGGACTGAAAAACTGAATCGCTGATAAAATATTATCTAGAAATGGTGCAGTATTTTTGTCAATGCTGATAATACCTATTAGTTTCATTAATGATAGCTTGGAGTGATATTTCTCGTTTCTTAGCGTGCGTTGGCTAAGCAAGTAATTATTATTCCTGAAACTGATGCACTTAGGAACATTAGGCTTAGCATAACATAACATTGCGCCTGTAATCAACGAAGGGAGGCAGAAGTGTACGGGTACATTTCGCCAGGAGCCTATACTACCTCAGATTAGCAACTCTATTTGTGGTGGTTCAAACTTCGTTTGTAATACTGTTAGAATAAAGTTCTAATCAGCTTGCACTACAAAGCGGTTGTTACGTCAGTCACTGCGGCCGAATAGTGCGAAATGAGTGGTTTTAATTCTTTAAAAAATCAAATTTTTATCTTTTTAATTAGCAAGTAAATATTTACATAATTAAATAAAAACTAAGTATTAAATAAACTAAATTAAATAAACTAACAATAAAAAAAAAAAACAAAAAACCTGCTTTATAGTTAGTTCAGTTAGCATGCAAAGTTTCATGATCTAATTTGAAGTACTTTTTGAATATCAGCGGTTTATTTGGAGGTTTTGTGGATTTCACCGGCTTCCGTGGCTGCTACTGAGAAATTCCTGATGGAAAAACCCAATAACACTGCCCGGCCTGGGAATCGACCCCAGAACCATAAATGATAAATGATGTTTACTTTGCAAGTAGGTTTTTACAAACACTTACACGTCATTTTTGAGGGTTCCGTACCCAAAGGATAAAAACGGAACCCTATTACTAAGACTTCACTGTCTGTCCGTCTGTCTGTCCGTCTGTCTGTCCGTCTGTCCGTCTGTCTGTCACCAGGCTGTATCTCATGAACCGTGACAGCTAGACAGTTGAATTTTTTACAGATGATGTATTTCTGTTGCCGCTATAACAACAAATACTAAATATAGTCAATGGTACGGAACCCTTCGTGTGCGAGTCCGACTCGCACTTGGCCGGTTTTTTTTTAAACTAGATGGGGCCGGTGTTTCGTACCTGACTAGTCTGAGAAGAAACAGCCGAAACAAACTCAGAGGTCATAGTCTCTTTTGAAGTCCAGACATAATCTTGATCAATTCACATGAGGACTATGCAGATTAGTATCTGAGATGGTCTTTTGAAGAAAGAACCATACAGATTTCAGCAGTTCATATGCTCAGCCGTTGCACTTGCGGCACTAGACCAACGAGAGACACGTGCAAACTACATTAATGAACAGATGAAATTACAGATAATAATTATGAATACTTTTGATCAGTATGGTTCTCTGAACTGTCGTGATTATTATGTCATGCGATGATTACGTCGCACGACGCGCTCACTCTGTGAATACCCTAATCTGTCATCTAAGCCAATCTATCTAGCCTATAAATATTTAATAATATTAGTATTAATTAAATAAATACTTAAATATCGCTGGACATTACACTCAGCGCCATCTAGTGCCACACTAAGCAACGAGCCTTGTGTCGTGGACACCAGATAGTTGATACTACATAGATACTTTTTGTTTGCAAATACATACTTATTATGGGTGCGCCAAAGTTCACCTAAATTTTCAACTCCGATAATTGGAAATCCGAAAATGTTCTTCCTAACATTTTTCGTCCTAACAATCACAATTCCTAACTACTCTGTCTCTAATGTTCATAATTCCGAAGCATTCAACTTCATAATGTCAGTAGCAATAAACATCTATTATACTTTTATTTGTTTTCCTATATTTTCTCAACATAACCATCTTTTACACTATTATTCAAAGACATATCTTTTTTGTTTAGATTTCTTTTTATTCATAATAATCAGTATCATATAAATTAATTTTGCGTAACTTTATTTTCACATAACATGTATAACATATAAGAATAATAGTACCATACAAAATAATAGGGGGGAAATATAATGACCACCAAAATTAACTTTGTGACCACTAACATCTGTCACCTAAAATATCAATTGATCACCAAATTTAGTAAATTGAGCATCATCATTTTAATGAGGTGGTTGATGACAAACTAGTTTTGCCTAGGCCGACTTGGGGCACCCCGACACGGATAGATTAGGTTAGAAGGGTATGGCGGGGTCGAATGAGCGAGCGAAGCGAGCGAATAGACCCCGCCATACCCTTCGTGGTTATTTTTTTATAAACAATCCAGAAGTAGGAGCCCCGCTCCGCGGGTCTCCAGGTCTCCTTCGACTCGGATGCAAGAGCATAACAGTTCAATTTCTAGTGGTCAAAAATAATTTTTGAGTCTAATTTCACGATAAAATGGGGATTAATTTTGATGATCATTTACTAATTTTGGCAACCAAAGGTGATTTTTTTGCCGTTACATTTTGCTAAATCTGTTGGTTCGTTAATTGTATGCAAAATAATAGTACGGTACAAGTAGTTAAATACATGTTTTCATATATATTTATAGCGGTGTGTATCTGCAAAGATATCCATAGGTTAGGTTAGAACTGTGACCAACTACGAACTACTACCTCGAAATTGGTCGCGAAATTTTTCTAAGTATTTTTATCATAGTGCCCCCAAGACGACACTCTGACCTGAATTTCATTCATTAAAGACAAGAATCAGTGAAACGACCTTTAATCATTCTAAACAGTTGGTTTTTAGACATAATTATCTCAGGTATAGTTATAGTAATAAGTACGTTATGTAAAGCATACCCCCCAAATAATAATCATACCCTCAAATTAAAACTATAAATATCATCTTCTACCCACATATATTTTTTAATACACTTAGTAAATGTTTCTTTCTGAGTATGAGTGAAAATATTATGGTAATTATGTTTAGGGCTAAAAGCGTTATGATAAAAAACAGTAGGAGTTTGAATATATTCACGTTAATGACATTATTAATTAAAATTTTCGGAAACATGAGTGTTATGAACATCGCCGGTAGCACTACAAATAGTATGAATGAGAACTTTAGGATGAAAAATTTTAGAAAGAGTGATCATTCGGATTACAAATCGTTAGGAAGAACAATTTCGGGTAAACAACTTTAGGTGAGCCAATATGGACCCACTTATTATACATATAAACATCCATGACTCGGAAACAAATGCCCATGCTCATCACACAAACATTTGCTCTTACCGGTATTCGAACCCGGGACCCTAAGAACGTAAGGCCTGCCTGTCATCACCACTGCGCTAGTCGGGTCGAATTAATGAGTAACTGGTAGACAGCCTATGGCATCATACTAATATTATAAAGAGGTAACATTTGTTTGTAAGTTTATATGTTTGTAAGTTTGTATGTAGGGGTTAATCTCCGGAAGTAATGAACCAATTTTAAAAATTGTTTCACTGGTAGAAAGCTACATTATTCTTGAGTGCTATAGGCTATATTTTATTCCGGTACTCTCACGGGAACGGGAACTACGCGGGTGAAACCGCGGGACGTCAGCTAGTAACATATATAAGTGTGGAATAAATTACACCAGTTATTATTAGTACCTTGAATCAGGCGCCAGCCGTAAATGGTGTAAATGGCAGGCTCCGAGCTAAGAACCAAATAAGTTTTCCGGAGCCTAAAGTATAGTACATTTTGATACAAGTGGAGAAAGTTTGTTATTACATTCGAGGTGGAATTATAACACCCGAGCCGTAGGGTGAGGGTGTTTAATTTAATAACAAATGTCCACGTGTATCAAACGACGTTTTTCAATACACTTTTGAAGAAATAAAATAAAATAAGGAAAAATATTTTTGTCACGAACTATGAAACTATGATTTAAGTTTTCTTTTTTTTTCACGCTTTGCTTTCGCCAGGTTGAAGGAGAGGCAAAGGTATGAAGCCGTTAAACAGCCTAATATAAAAATTTGATTTATTTTATATTTTTTAATTCAGAACACAAATAAATGTTAATTTGTGTATAAAAGTAACTATTAGTTTTTAATAATCATGTTTATCTATGATATTCTATTTATAAACACAATTTGAATATTCAAAAAATATTTATGCCGAAAAGAAGCGTAGTGCTTTGCAAAAATTAAAAAAAAAAATCGCCTCACACTATAGGCATTGTACTAATTTGAACTAAGTATATGTTTAGTTATCTGTGGCAATTTTGATTCCCGCACACGTGCGGGAAAGTGAAAAAAATCGCACGCGTGTGAAATACATTGCATGTTGTGCCTAATCGTAGTGCGTTATGGACCAGTTTTCGAGGAAGTGTATTGAAAAATAATTTAAACTTCATTAGTATATACGTACGTACCGGTTAACACGTTAATTGCCACATCACGTCGCGTGGTAATGCCTTACAATTACGATACCTGGCGCAGAGTATTGGGTTCTGGTATTTGTTTTGAGAGCAGTGGTGGCCCAGTGGTGGCGCCCCGACATACGATCAGTAAGTCGTGGGTTCGAACCCAGACAGGCGCATTACTTCGTGTAATTTATATCATCACCACTGCTCTCAAAACGGTGAAGGAAAACATCGTGAGGAAACCGGCATACGAACCAAAAAATTCCAAGACATGTGACATCTACCAATCCGCACTGGGCCCGCGTGGTGGATTATAGCCCACTCCCTCTCATAGAGAGGAGGCCTGTGTCCCAGCAGTGGGAACATTAATAGGCTGATGATGATGATGGTTTGTTTTGGCCACTAGGGAAGACATTCAACGATTTTTTTATTTTGCCATCTAAATATTCCTTCTGTATTTTGGCTTGGCAATGAACGTGTTAAAAGCAAGTTTGTAGTTTTACCTCAAATGAATTTCCGGAAAACAGCTAGCGTCAAATAAACCGTTTGACAAGTCATTAGCATTTGCAATCTGGCTGATGGTCGTAATATTAGGTGCCATAATGACTGTTTAGTAAGCGGCCGGTACTTATGTGTTTAGCGGCCATCATGGTCATTGTGGCTGGTCGTTAAGTGGCCATGGTCAAAGATTAGAGATCTATGATTGCCATGAAATGGAAATGACAATAAAACGGAGTGTTTCATATAGTTTTTGCTAAAATAGAACTACTTGGTGACGTGGTGGCCCCCGACGCCCAGGGCGTCTCCCGCGGCGGCCGGGACGCTGAGAGGTTCTCTCCCTCTCCCGTTCCGCCACCTCCTTCTCTCGCATTACTGCTTCGCAGAAGGAGGTGACGGCGTCCCATTCCGCTCCGGACCATGGCTTGAACCAGGGCCGGACGCGAGAGGTCGCCGCCGCCAATCGACGCTTCGAGGACACGGCGGTGCTCCGCCCACGCGGGGCATACCTCCACCGTGTGCTCCACCGTGTCCTCCAGGCGATCCTCACAGTGAAAACGCCCGGACGTTTCCTCCCGCCCGATTCGGTGAAGGAACCTCCCGAACACGCCGTGTCCGGTGAGGACCTGCGTCAGGCGGAAGGTGAGGACGCCGTGGCGTCGCTCAAGCCACTCCGCAAAGAGGGGATTTATCGCCACTATCGTGGCGTGCCCTGCACGGGGTTGCGACAGTTGCTCTATTCATGTCGCCATGAGATCCCGCCGGAAGTCTGTCCGCTGAGCGACAATTTGCCGCGGCAGCGGATTTTCCCCCCGGCGTAGCGCCTCCGCGCGCCATTCATGTAGGCGCGCGAGGACTATCGCCTCCAGCATAGCTATTCACAACCCTTCGATTCAATTTTCGATTCGGAAAGTCGTATGTCTATCTCGCTCGATTTCGTAATGTCAAAAAGAGATAGACATACGACTTACCGAATCGAAAATCGAATCGAAGCGTTGTGAATAAGGGGCCAGATCCCATGGCGGCAATCCGGCAAGGAGGCTCGCCGCCTCGCGGGAGATCGTGCGCTAGCCCCGGGCCAGCCTTACGGCTACCACTTTTTGGGGCGCGTTCAAGTAATGGGCGGCTCACCGCCTCAATGAACGCGCCCACACCGGGGCCCCGTAAAGGGCCATAGACCGCACGACTCCCGCGTAGAGCCTCCGGCAGGAGGCGTTCGGCCCCCCCAGGTTGGGCAGGAGCCGCCTGAAGGCAGCCCCGGTCCGCTCCAGTTTGGGGGCCAAACGTCGGAAGTGCTCCACGAAGTGCTATGAGTGGAAACGGGTGGAAGCTATGGGTGGTCCTCTCATTAACTCGTCTTTACTAACAATAGTGTTTAAGTGCAAAACTGTTATCTCCTAATTGTCTGAAATTATTATTTGATTTATGATTGATTAATTTTATAAAAACTGAAGTACGCTACCTCTAGGTTCTTTTTGGAGTAGGTATAAAGGGTGTAAATAGACCCTTAACGACGCCGAAAGGCATTTATTCTCCTCGTCACTGCAATCATTTTTTTGTTCTAGACTGTACCTGGAAACCTAAATATCCTTCTTCTATATTTCAATATCCTTCCCCAATGTCCTTTATTTTATTACAAAGATTTAATGTTATAATATATTTTTTACGCAGAGTAGAGTTTGTGATGTACAGAATGCTTGGTTGACGGCTTCGTGAAGGGTCTGTTTACACCCTGTATGACAGCGTGACGCCTGGCTGAGGCAATTGAAGAAAGCAAGGTGTTACTCCAGCGCCAACAAGTTATGTCATAGATGATAATGATCTATCGGTTGGGCTGCACGGTGGGTAGTCTTTATCGTACTGTACATTATGAGGGAAACATCTATTGTAATTTATGATTCATGATCAATGGATTCAGAATCTTGGTATTTTTGACCACGTGAATACGAAAACATGGGAAAAGGTACACCGTGACTCATCACTTCCGAGTAAGTAGTATAATAAACCAGAGATAATTTAACGAAATTCTTTATAACTTTAACGAAATTCTTTATAACTATTCATAGTCTATGTTCTTTTTTAATAATTATTTGTAAATTTTCTTCGATTTACGATCATTTGTATACATACTATTACGCATAGGGACTTAACCGTAAGAAAAACAAGAAAACAACATTATAAAATGGAAACACATTTTAATGACAAAGATGACTTTCACAAAAATAATTGTTTACTATAAATTGTTCTTAACTACGTTTTAATGATTAGGTATTCAATTTATTTATTGATAGAATAGGTACTATAATTTATTACACATTTAGATTTTTTATTGTGGATTTTTTACAGTGACATAATACCTAGATTTTTTTTATATGGTAAATTAGTTTGTGAGCGTAAAGGATGATTTTTCCAATGTCAGATTCTGTTATACATTTGTAGTCTTTGGTCAGATTCATTTTATCTGTTCAATAAACTTTGTTTTTAACTTTTTTTTATGGGAAAAGTAAATATGTAATAAAAAATATAATTTATTCATATGATTATTGATATTAAAAAAAAAATACTCAGAAAAAAAATACTAGCCCGTCAATTTCTTTTTCTTCAGTTTTTTTCTGTTTTTTAACTTTATGGTTGTTTACTATAGTTTTACAATGGAGATGTAAACAATTAGGTACATTTAAAGTTTAAACGCCTTACGGATCTTCACTAGATTCTACAACAACAGTACATTCAATATTTTGGTAAATAAATTTTCTCAGTTACAAAGTATTAAAAATGGTAATTACATACAAAACATACGTACAAACATTTATTTAGATTATTACTGTAGTTTAGAACTTCAGGAGCATTTTAGCTAAATATATAAAATATTTATTTTTAGCTAGTCGTTTTTTGTTATACATAGAACGGTGCTGTGGGTTTCAACAATACTAAGTACTATTAAGTACCTATGTCAAAAACTTATAATTTCAAACTCAAAAATACTAATATAGATTAAGAAATATTCGTTTTCACTAACTCTTCACCACATCTAAATGAATGCCTAAATTGGAAATGCTAATTTTAGCTGTGCGCTTTCATTAAGGCATACATTTAGGCCGACAACGGTCAATGTTAGTAAAAACGAACATTAGTGTCAGTGTGCAATGAGGGATATCGTTTTAAAACTCACTAGATGGCGCCACTTGCAAGTAAGGTCTTGTCATTAATTTTGTTTTATACTTTTAAAGTACCAATAACTTCATAAAAATTAAACAACATTGTGTGGTACATTGATATGTTAGAAAATGTACAACGCAAAATGCATTGTCAAGGGTGTAAAAAAAAACCCTTAACGAAGCCAAAACTGCCCTTGTTCTCCCCTTCATTGCGATAATTTTTGAAGTGAAAACTTCTTTATGCGAATTGAACACTTTCTGGGTGAAGGAAAAACATTGGAATCATCGCCGCTTGACGTAACGTGCGGTTACGCTTCGTAACACCCGTAGGGATCCGCTACGGCGTAGCACCACATAGGCATGCGCGGGGCATAACCAGTGCTACGACTGGGGGGGGGGGCCGCTACTGTACTTTTTGTTTTCACTTCTATCGGCAGTCTCCAAAGACTGTCCCGATTTTTGTTTTGGTATATACCTGGGAACCTTTTAGTTAACAAAATAAAATGGTGTAAAGTTCAGATAGGTACATATTTACAATATTGTTAGAATTGGCAAGCATGAAACATATATTAAAAATCATTCTTCCTCCAAGTAGGTACCTACTAACAAATTAGATCTTAACTGACAATTTATAATATTCAGTCATTATTAATCAGGAATGGCTTAATCTTGACCATAATTGGGAAAATTAGTAAAAATACGTGAGAAAAAAGCGCATCGAGCGAACATTATGACATCTGACATTTTGGAAGACCTTGCTCTACAGCGAACGCCCCTAGCGGTGAATTCATCCGCGATATCCCTCATTGAAAAACCTTCTGTCAATGACATCTCGCGGTCACCTAGGAGGTTGTCGTTCGATTAAGCAGACGACAACCTCCTAGGTTAAACTTCCACAGTTTAATAAGTCTAGACATAGTTTAATATTTTAGTATTTCTAGTACATTTGACACTAAACGTGTTCATAACACAGACAGATCTGAATGTAAAGCTTGGCTTAGTATGGACTTAGGCCTGTCTTATAGATCCTAATTCTAGGTTTGTCTGTACACGTTCACACCAAGGCAAAACTTTAGTTTGACACTGTTTTAAGCTTTCACGGTTTAAAACTAAATTTATATTGTCACTTACGGGATATCTTCCGTGATTGTTAATTGTATTGAGCTCCCGGACATTCACGATTCTGTTGTGCACAAACTAAACTTAATTTAAGCTATTGCTATCTTTTACTAAAAGGCAGTGCGAGAAAAGAACGGCTATAGCTATGAAATAAGTTAGAGATGTCAAACTAGTTTATGCCTGTTTTTAGTCGACATGTTTTAACGTGCACCCTTCATTTGTATGGAAATATTAGTTCCAACTAAATTTGACAGCTCTAAATTACGTCCGTCTCTGTCTCGTTGTATTAGAGAGAAAAAGATAGCAATAGCCTAAATTAAATTTAGTTTGTGCACAACAGAATCGACACCAATATCCCGTAAGTGACAATATAAGTTTAGTTTGACATTTGCACAAAAGCATTATCACTACATATTAAAAAACAAAGTCGCCCGCGTCTGTCTGTCATCTGTCTGTGTGTCTGTGTGTAGTTTTAAAGATGTAAGCATGCATAGGTATGCTTTGATCTTTAAAACTACGCAACGGATTTTGATGCGGGTTTTTTTAATAGATTCAAGAGGAAGGTTTTAGTATATAATTTGTGGGCGGGCGAAACCGCGGGCATAAGCTAGTAATCAATAAATAGTGTTGTTGCTAAAAACATCGAAAAAAAAAACCTTGTAAGTAGTAAGTCGTCACAACATGTTCTATTGTTTTATGTTTTTTTTTTTTTTCGTAAAAAGGCCCTATTTCTTTTTGCCGCCGGTGTGAACCATGAAGGGATATATTAAGCGTATGATAATCACAATAATTTGATCTGATAGACATCGATATTTAATAACAGCACAAAACATCTAAGAAGCCTTAACGGTAAAATTACAGTATACATAGAAATTTATTTATAAAGACAATATCAGAATATAGTAGCTACACCCAATAGAAACATTAAATAAATACGTTTTGTTCTCGCTTACATTAGGGTTTATAATTTAAAATATATTCTTATAATTCTTAACAAATTATTTAATTGATCACTCAACGGTAGGTAATAGAAAACATATCTTTTTACAATTTTCGTCAAGTAATCTATTAAATATTACTTATCAGTAAACCAACTGTTGGAAGCGCTAACCATAATATTACGATTAAACCTAACGTTTCGATTAAAGTAAATTAATAAAGATGAAGTTCACCAATAACACTAAACCCGATCAGCACACCTAAACGGCGTGCAAGAGCTGTCTGTATCAAATTGCGGTGTGCGGTTTAGATCAGCTGATCGCGTTCAGTTTCTTATGTGAAATCTTCTTAGAATTAACATGTGAGCTTGTACTTGAAATACGGACGAAATACAAAAAGCGCGGACACAAGAAAGATTAGCTTACAAAAATAACTAAATTATATTCTATACAGCGTGTATTACAAATGTGTTGTCATTTAAGAGGTGTGTTACAGGCCATCATACTGAAAACCTTTCTAACTATAAAGCAGGTCTTATGTTTTTTATTTTTTCCAAAAGACGAAAATTTGATTTTATAAAGAATAAAAACCACTCATTTCGCACTATTCGGGTGCAGTGACTGACGTAACAACCGCTTTGTAGTGCAAGCTGATTAGAACTTTATTCTAACAGTATTTCAAACGAAGTTTGAACCACCACAAATAGGATTGCTAATTTTAGGGTTAGAAGGGCCTTATGCCACTTGTCTAGGTTGGTCCGTGGATGTCTGACCACCCATTACATACCGAGTTTCCTCCATGCTTCGGAAAACACGTTAAGCCGTTGGTCTGGGCTGTCAATTGTAGATCTTTGACAATTGTTAAGTAGTCAGTGGCCGTCCCCAACATAGTTAGGAAAAGGCTAGGCAGATGTTGATGATCGTAATCGCGAAAGATAATCAGCTGTCCCACTACCACCACGACTTTTGATTAGTGTCGAGTAGGAATTTAACTGAAATTTTGTTCGCAGATCGAAACTTTCACGAACAAGTTGTTGATTCTATGGAGAAAGTTGTTCAGTTTGATTGTCTATCTATACTGTACTACATATTTCTACTACACGCTGTATTTGTAGTCTTTGACCATCTAGAGTGCTCTTTTAGTAACTATTTTTCATATATTTTAACGATAGATATAGATATTTTACTATATTTACCGGTTTTTTTCCAGGATTTTAGTTAAAATCTTTTTTTTTGTTGTTTTTTTGCCGTACTTTTTTTTTGTCAAATCTGATTTTTAATTTGCAAGATCTTTGCATAAGTCAAGTTCAGTACCAAGTTGTAAATTACAATAATTTTTCATTAATGAAACATTGTTTTTACAAAAATACTAAAACTGTTGGTTCAAATATTTTAACTGGTTCTTTAAGTTTATAATCTTTTCAGATTTCTCTAACAAATAAGTTCGTTTTCGTTACATTTGATACGTATTTAATTTAGGTTTAAAAATCTTCTGTTTTATTATATTTTTAGCCAGTTATGTTTAAATTTCCATGTAATAGAGGGGCGAGCCTATTGCCATCAACCGGGCGCGTCAATCATTACTGATGGAAAATCCCTATAACTATTTGCCCAACCTGGGATTCGAACCGTGGACCTTATGCTCAGCAGTCACGATTGCAACCACTACACCAACGAGGCAGTCAGTTATGTGAGTTTTACATTTCAATAAACGAAAAAGTGCAGAACTTCTCGTAAAAGAAACGAAAATAATTAATTAATGTGGACAAAAACAACAGAAAAGTCCGCATTTCCGGCATTATCGATAAGAAATTCCTCAGTAGGAATAGGGGTAGGTCATTAATCTGAACAAATTAAGCACCTAAGTATTTTGGTCAAGACGTAAGTACCAAAGATAAGGGAATTCCCTCAATGCGGATATTGTATAACGGATTGCGCAAAAAAAGCAAATAATACGTGTATATTACATAATGTAAGTAAATAGCTTTTGTGCCAATCTTGATTGTCCAGACATAATTATGGACTTAACTTGCTATCTGTGTTATAGATCGAGATAATACCGATTTTTTTTAATAGGTAATCATATCAGGTGGATAAGCCATCATTTGCTGTTAGGTATCGATGAGCTTGTAAAATTTCTGAGGACTTTATAGATTACCGCGTTTCCACTATGTCGTGACAACGGATAATCGTGTAGTTTTATGTGTCGTGGCTTGTGTATTAGATACCGTGGCCCCGGAACACAAAGGGCGATGAAGGAACATGGATGGGTTTTAGTCAGTAAAAGTCTGACACTCCCTCCTGCTCCGCCCAGAGCGGGAGGAGTCATTTGATGATTTCCCATTCGAAAAAAAAGGGGACTTCAGGAGCTAAACGCGAGTTTTATAATGCAAAAAGAGCATATTATTATGATTCATTGCAATAAACAAAACCAAGACAATGCGCAAAGACTGCTATTCTCATCTTAACTGGCACCAACTATAGGTATTCCCCTCTCTCTCCGACCCCTCCTTTTTAATAGAATTAACAACCCCATAGGGGACTGATGGTGACGGGGTGTGCTGGCGCAGCTTGGGGGAGGCCTCAAATAGGCTGAGTCGTAAATATATTGCCAGGACCCATAGCCGCAGTAGTCGTCGTTATAAAACGTGCGACTACGTTTTTAGCGACAAGCGATGTCATCATCTGCCTAGCCTTTTCCCAATTATTTTCTTATCGGCTTCCAGTCTTACCGTATGCAGCCGAATACCAGTATTTTAAATGGAGCGACTGCCTGTCTGACCTCCACAACCCAGTTAGTACTGGGTAATACGATAGCCCGTAAGACTGGTTATGAGACTTTCGGGTCATGACCGCCTGTAACGACTGTCAAAGATCTACTAATGACAGCCGGGACCAACGGCTTAACGTGCTTTCCGAGGCACGGAGGAAATTCATGGGTAATTTTTATGGTGTACATACTCGTACTAATAAAGAGTATTCCTCTACCTTCGGTTGGTATCCGACACGAATATTGACTTCTAACACAGCCTTGTTAGATATTGGTGTCGATTCTGCTGTGCACAAACTAAACTTAATAAGGCTATTGCTATCTTCTACTAAAATCCAGTGCGAGAAAAGGACGGCTATAGCTATGAACTAAGTTAGAGATATCAAACTAGTTATGCCTTGCGCTTCACCGTGTTTTTAGTCGACATGTTTTTACGTGCACCCTTCATTTGTATGGAAATATTAGTTCCAACTAAATTTGACAGTTCTAAATTACGTCCGTCTCTTTCTCGTTTTATTAGAGAAAAAATATAGCAATAGCCTAAATTAAGTTTAGTTTGTGCACAACAGAATCGACACCATTCTCGAGTTAGGCTGAGGCCAAACGAGCGTAATTTATTGAGATGTGAGTCGCGTAAAATGAGTTGCGGAATTTACGCTGCATTCGGTTTCATACTAAAGTCCTGTCGGTAATAAAATCCTGTCTTGTGGTACAACTCTTTTTGCTAAAAAAATTACGCTCGTTTAGCCTCAGCCTTAAGAATTAATTCTTGGATTTTATGCAACAGGAAATACCTCAATAATAAATCTCGTAAATATAATGAATATGAGTGATCAGATTATAATTTTATAGATAGAGGTTTGATATAATTATTTAAAATTATACATTAGAAAAACACTGTTAGGGTGGGCTCTTTATGATATGGAAAAGGCACGAGTGGGGTGAATTTAAAAACATGTCAAATATATAAGTAATTATAGAGATTATTTTTAATAAATTTATTATAGATATAACTTTATTGTGTTTTTGCAAATTATAAAGTAAATAGGATACTTTGATTTTATCTAAAAATACTATACCTAAACATGTCTTTATAGAATGTAGGTAATAAAATTTATCCACTCTCAGGAGAGTCAGATATTGGGTAACAGAATTGTATTTTTTATACTTCCATTTTTTCTGGTATAATGTTTTCATTGTTGTATGTTCCCATAGTTTAAGGTTTTTTTATTTGAATTGATATGGTATGGTATAAACCTGTGTGTCGTCGCCTTATTTTGCTTGCAGCGAATAAAGGCGCTGGTTCTATAAATTTATGTCATATTTAGTTTTTCTCCCTTTTCATATATTTTTTTTTTACGTAAAGTTGACATGGTTAACATTTGTAAATTAAATAATAAATTAGTTAATTTTTCAATAGAGCTTTCCGTGAAGTATAATTTACCTAATTTTTGAGCACATTTAAAATGTGTAGGTTTTAATTATTTTGGCATCTCTCTTTAAACGTGTATAATTGTAGGCAAGAATTACAAATATCTATGTATTAACACCGATAAAATGATTTAAAATGTTTTTTTTTTTTTTTTTGTTAAAGCCACATTTATTATAGTTTTGATATTTAATATTCTGAAACGATGACATTGATCTAAAATCTAAAATGTTGATTCACGTAAGTAAATATTTTTTATTTAAATTCCTTCGGGTCTATTATGACATTATAAATATCGATACTATTTAGCCTATTACATAGCCAATATTTAAATATTTTGTCTACTTTATAAATTTAAAAATATTTTTTTCTATTACACTATTTATGCCTACATTTTTGATAGACGCTCAAAGTACTAATCGATTGTCTACTTGATAGAAAATGCAAGACTACTAACAAAATGTTAGGTCAAACAGGGTCCTACTCCCTAACGCTTCGTCCGTATATTTGGTTGTTTCCGTCTCTCTCACTCGCACTCATCTGCAGACGTGCTTGAGAGAGATGGATAGATCCAAATATATGCACGACGTGTTAGAGAGTAGGGCCCGTACGGACAGATTTCGACGAAGTCCGAACACCGCCCTTTGACAGATAATGTATTAAAGTATTTGTCAAAGTCCTGATGAAGGCTGAACCATCAACAGTTGATTTTCGCAATTTTAACCATCAAACCCATCACTTAAGGCTCTTTTTTTAGTGGCAACATTTTTCTGAAGAGAGTTTTAAAAACTTCTTCAAAACCTTGCCTTGGGTCTTGCATAGTCTACCAATAAGCAGTCATCGAGAACATCATAGTCTACATAGATGTATTGTTCTAAAATGATACTTATTTGTTCTCTATTAGAGTCTGAACTTGTAGAACAAGGTCCCTCGCGAGGGATAACACAGCGGTTGCGTCGTGTCGCTCTGCCATTTCTGTGAAGCAAATAATATAAGAATACAATATCATGCATAGCCAATTATGATTTAAGTCCCATGTAATAGGGGGCGAGCCTATTGCCATCAACCGGGCACAGATCCGGAATCAGTGGCTGCTACTGAGAAATTTCTGATGGAAAAACCCAATAACACTTTGCCCGACCCGGGGATCGAACCCAGGCAGTCCTATAAATAAAGATGGCTGTAATCTCTTCGTACTTATACTCTTTTTGTTTCATCTATTAAGAACGAACAAGTTAGCGGAACGAACTAGTTGGTGGGCGGGGTTAAAATGCATGCTATTTCATCCGACATCACGAGCGAAAGGGATAGACGCTGTAAAGAGCAGAAGGAAGCTACTGCGCGTACACATACACACTCCTAACGCTGAGTGACGCATACATGCGCAATTTCATTGAAGACGGGACGACATTGTAGCGGTGGCGCGCGGCGCGGGTGCAATTGTGTAGTATTAAACACCTCTTAACGAAGCCGAAAGACACTTATTCTCCCCCTCATTGTGATCATTTTTTTGTTCTACACCATACCTGGGAAACTTCTAGTTACGGAGATATTGGAGGTCAAAGTTCCAACTTTTTGACAAGTTTTTTTTAAATACAGGTTTTTAATATAATATTTTATGACCCCCTACTATTCAATCCATCCATCAGTACAATGTTTTGAGTGCGTTACATTGAGTTCTACAACAAAACATGATTTTTCACCCCAAAAAAAAATCGTTTTGTTTCCCAGCAATAATTTTTGCGTAAAGTTACTTAGTTTGATGTACAGAGTGCTTGGGTTGACGGCTTCGTGATGAGCTATTTTACACCCTGTATTTAATTTTAAAGTATTAGGGCTCATGACGTCATCAACTATTTAATACGTGAGTGACACTCTAATGACAGTTTGTTCTACGTTCAGATTTGTCGTTTTCATGGAGAAGAACCGGCAAGAAACTCCATGGTTACTCTTTTCTATTCACATGAAACTAATTTAAGCGCTCATGAGGTTTGAAACCGCAAAAAGGGTATTTCTCGATATTCCTTCCTGTGATGACGTCTTTGAAGGACAAAGATTTAGCACAATTTTTGAAAAATGGACCATCCCCATTCTACCCGTCATACTAAACAACTTTTACTATGAAACTCAAATTCATTCCATGACATGTATCACCATCTCGTATTCACTCACCGTTGAAGAACTTGATGATGTCGGTGAAGTCCATGGTGTTGGCGAGTATGACGTCACGGTAGGTCTCCAGCAGAGCGAGCGCTATGAACAGCACCATGTGCTCTGACGCCACGTGGCGAGCTGCCCAGATCAACTCCCATGCAGAGAATACCTGCACCAAAATAGTACTTAGATTATTACAAGTGAAAAAAAAGGTAATTTAATTCGAGGTACTAAGTTGGATCCCGAAAGCAGCGTACGATTCTAGAGTAGAATCCCAAGCGTAGCAAGGGATTTTAGAGTAGAATCCTGAGCGGAGCGAGGGATACAAGAACCGAGATGATTCTTTTTTTCCCGGTTAGTTTTCAATAATGGGTCAAATTTTCAGAGATGGTTTAGAATCGATAATATTTTCGATATGATGAAAATAACAACATTTTATAAAATAAAATTTAATTTTTGTCCAGCACTAAAAAGCAAAGGCGTGGATATTACAACAGCACAATACAGTTCAACAACATAGATAGGTAACAGTTAGCACACACACATACATTTGGCGGTGCATGCACGCACACAAGTGCATTGATTCTCACTAGGTTTACGATGTAGGAAATTTTTAGGACATTTTCATATGAATGCTATTATTTTATTTTATATTTTTCGACAATAATATTTAAAATGCACTTTTGGTTTAATATCTAGATCTTAATTTTAAATTTTGGCTGGTCATTGAAAAGTAACCCTGTATAAATTTATCCTGATAGTAAGATTCCATGAGAAAATTATCGAACTTCACGCGGACGAAGCCACGGGCAGAAGCTAGTCGAGCCATGAGTTGGTACATCATCATCTGCCTAGCCTTTTCCCAACTTTGTTTGGGCCGGTTTCCAGTCTTTCCAGATGTCGCTGACCAGTATACTTTACATGGAGTGACTGCCTATCTCACCACCACTCCCAGGTGGATACTGCTATAGTTGGTGCCAGTTAAGATGAGAATAGCGGTCATTGACCCACCTACATTTATTAAACTTCTCAACTTTGAAAACCAAAATTAAGCCTGTTCAAGTCTGGTATCGTCATCTATCGCGATCTTCAACATTTTTGTAATGAAAAACGATACATGGTTTATTTGTTTTGGTTAGTACGAAGAGATATTAGGGAAAGGGCAATGACCGCTATTCTCATCTTAACTGACAGCAACTATAGTGGGTATACTCACGTCCTGGTAGAGCAGTTCCCGCTTGAAGTCCAGCAGGAACCACCGGTAGCAGAAGTAGAAGTGTGTGTAGTCGCCATGCGCGTGCATCAGTTCGTACAACTCGCAGTCCAGAATCTGGATCAGCGACCTGTCACAATAATATGGTGATGTATGTTGGGTGGTAATTGTTGATGCTATGGTGGTTGGTAGACCAAAATTTTATCAATAAGTAGCTAATATCTGTCTATCTCCAATGCCGTGTACTTCAGAGTGCAGTATAAGTCGACTTTCGGTAATGCTTTTTCAAAGGTGGTGACAAACGTGAACAACAGCCCAAGTGCCATGACATACCCCTCCGCCTGCAAAACACAGTACTCATCTAGTCGCAGTGAAACCCTCAGAAAACCTCCATCCCCCAAAGAAAAGGGAGGCCTCCCTTTTCTCTAGGGGGTGAAGAATTTTATACCCTGCTCTTCATCCCCTAAAATGGTGACCTTGAAACTGAACGTCAGCGTAGTGGAAGCACATTCTTGGTAAACACCCTCAATCTCATCAAGCGACCTTGGCACAGCACATTGCACTTTCAGCCGGTTGTGAGCTTAACATCCGCTCCTGGTCGACGCCAGCAGTCAGCCACATCGCGGCGCTGCACCACGTTAGACGCACCGGAGCAACAGCGACGGCACCGACACCCTGGGGTTTGCATCACCACCACAGACGGTATCATCACCCCGTGAACAACGAGGCCATGTCAGTGTCCCACTCACCTCATGTCCGCGAAGTGTGCGTCCATGGCCTGTCCGGACGGGAAGTTGTTGGTAGCGCGGCGCATGCGACTATTGAACAGCGCACGCGCGGACGCCTCCTCGCGCATCATCACACTATGTCCCTGTCAGTGTCCCACTCACCTCATGTCCGCGAAGCGCGCGTCCATGGCCTGTCCGGACGGGAAGTTGTCGGTAGCGCGGCGCACGAGATCAGCAGATCAGAGCGTGGGCATCTGTGCCACCTGAATCACCAACGTCAGACCTTCCATCCATTGACGAATTCATTAATGTTGTCAGGAAACTGCCTCTTAACAAATCATCAGGTGAAGATAAAATATCTAATCGGATGATAATAGAAGCTTGTAAAACAGCGGGTGACGCCATTTTATCTGTTTTCAACCGATGTATTGCGGACGGCGTTTTTCCTCGTGTATGGCGACGTGGCTTTATACGAATAATTCCAAAAAGTGGTGATAAGCCACCGGACGACCCTAAGTCTTACAAGCCCATTACCCTACTGCCATCTTTGGGAAAACTCCTGGAGCGCCTTATCATTCCACGTTTGCTGCCAGACGGGCCAAAGTTTCATAACATCCAATTCGGTTTCACCGTGGGAAAATCTACCGTAGACGCGGCACTTTCTGTTAGAAAAATTGTTAATAACTCGGAACACAAGTACGTGGTTGGAATCTTTTTAGATATTTCCGGGGCTTTTGATAACGCATGGTGGCCGATGCTACTACTTAAAATGAAGAATCGCGGCTGCTATAAAAACATATATTATCTTGTTTATTCATATTTTTTAAATGGTTCCGCGAAACTCAAACTCGGACATCATTCTATGTCAAAGTCCCTTACCATGGGATGTCCTCAGGGCTCGGTAATCGCTCCGTATCTGTGGAATTTAGGTTTCGATGATTTTCTCGCGATTCCTCTCCCACCCGGCTGTTCATTAACCGGTTACGCGGACGACGGCCTGCTGCTCATTCAGTCGAGTACTCGGGCTGGACTCGAGAAGTTAGCTAACACTTGCCTACGATTAATATCTCAGTGTGGCGATCGAAACCGTCTGACCTTTGCACCGCAAAAATCTTATCAACTAATTTTAAAAGGTAATCTTAAATCGTGGCCTAGTATTAAATTGAATAACTTTCCCGTGAAAAGAAAGCAGTCCGTGTGCTACCTTGGTTTGGTCTTAGAGAAGAATTTTTCATTCATAGATCATATAAAAACTGTCGGTGAAAAAGCTAAAAAGAACTTTTATGCCTTAACGAGAATATCCAAATCTATGTGGGGTCTGTCATTTCTAACTTTAAAGACCATTTATGGGGCTACCTATTTGGGGTGCATGTGCTACGGGGCACCTGTTTGGGCCGATAGGGCCACCATAGGACCGGTACGACGTAAATTGCTTCAAAGCCAGAGTTTGGCTTTGATAGTCTTATTTTATGGGAGTGCAGTCTTTGGCAGAATGAACGCAATATTATGTTGGATAGTGTACAGGTTACATCCGGAGTTATTTACTACACAGACCTTGTAGAAATTAGAACAAATTTCCGTGCGTTCAAACGTTTTTGCCATACCTATTATTGGAATCAAATATAACTGCTCACAACTTAGGACCCATTAATGTTAATAATTTTATCCGTGGTGCTAGGCAACTGGGCCTATCCCAGTTGTAAACGTCCCTTTGCGCCTATTGGCCTTGTTTCTTTGTGTCTCCTGCTGATATGGAGGGAAGTGGAAATTACGGATTTTCCTACTCCTCCGCTATACTTTTCTGATTAATTTCGTTGCGGGATCCAAGGCAGTTAAATTCATTCTCTGGGACTTCGTCGAGCTTCATTGTCTCGGCGCTTTTCTGGTGGTCGCCACTGTTGATTCTGGCTTTCAGGAGTTACAGTGGTTTGGGAACAGTGTGGCGGGCTTGTCACCTTATGTCCGCGAAGTGCGCGTCCATGGCCTGTCCGGACGGGATTTTGTCGGTGGCGCGGCGCACGAGGCTGCTGAACTGCGCATGCGCGGACGCCTCCTCGCGCATCATCACACTATATCCCTGTCAGTGTCCCACTCACCTCATGTCCGCGAAGTGCGCGTCCATGGCCTGTCCGGACGGGAAGTTGTCGGTAGCGCGGCGCATGAGACTGTTGAACAGCGCATGCGCGGACGCCTCCTCGCGCATCATCACACTATGTCCCTGTCAGTGTCCCACTCACCTCATGTCCGCGAAGTGCGCGTCCATGGCCTGTCCGGACGGGAAGTTGTCGGTAGCGCGGCGCATGAGACTGTTGAACAGCGCATGCGCGGACGCCTCCTCGCGCATCATCACACTATGTCCCTGTCAGTGTCCCACTCACCTCATGTCCGCGAAGTGCGCGTCCATGGCCTGTCCGGACGGGAAGTTGTCGGTAGCGCGGCGCATGAGACTGTTGAACAGCGCATGCGCGGACGCCTCCTCGCGCATCATGACCAGCAGGGGCGCCGCCAGGTCGCACATGCCTTGCATGTAGCCCGTGTCTAGGTGCTCCCACACGTAGCTGCAAAATGAAAATGTATTTATTTTAAAGCCTGAATAAGTTCGATCAAAACGGAACGAACATTTTGCGGACTGACTACTTCAAACCTAGTTTCAAGAGCTACCAGTGTCATCATTGTCGTGGAATATTCCACACGGGCAGAGAACTCTCAAATAGATGCTCTTAAAAAAATGTTGAAAGAAAATTGTGGATTGAACCATGTGCAAGGTTGACATGACCGATTCTAGATCAAAAAGGCAACTTTGAAATGCAAATCCTGCAGATTATGTTTTCTAGCAACACAATTTGACGAAAAGACGTTAAATAAATAAGTTAGCTAAATAAAAACATCAGTACTTACGTGCACATAATATTCCTCAGTTTGTCCAGATTCTCGTCTGTGAAAAAGGGATAGTTTCGATCGCATCGCTGAACGTCCTTCTCTATGCGATGCAGGTTTAAGGCGAATGATTCCACCAATTCATTCTGAAATGAGACGGTTTTACGGTACTTTGAGAGGAAGCCTCAAGATAACAGACATATTTTAACGATGCAAAATAGATCCCACGAGTAAGATTACAATTTCAGCAGAACATCAATTTATCTTCAATGAAGACCACAATCTTGGCTGAAGGATCTTTTTAGCGGATTTCACCAATGAAATTGATCGCGATCAGCATGTCTAAACGACGTGAACGTCGTTTAGACATGCTGATCTGATCAGATCTTGAAAGATCTGACAGTGTTTATTCTTTCATAGAACCTAAATAAGACACTGACTTGAGGAACCTAAATAAGACACTGACTTGAGGATCAGCTGGATCAGCTTGGATCATTTGTGTAATTCGACCGAAAAAGCAATTTACATCTCTCAATTTCTCATGAACTTACAGTTCAACTAAACACAATATAATGGAGAAGTAGTCGCATTTACAGATTCTTAAAATATGACATAACTCACCGAATAAACTCCACCATTAGAGCTCGCAGGAGACACGCAGTTGGAGCGATTGTCCGGCGCGTTCCTATCGGCCGGCTCTAAGGTGTCGAAGCTGGCGCCGGCCGACTGCGACTCCTCGCGCACCACGCCCAGCGGGCTCCGCGCAGGACTCACTTGTGCTGACACAGAAAAATACACCGTTAATTTTAGGTCGTTCTGGAACCGAAAGCCTTTGGATGCGGAAGGCGGAACCCTAAAAACTAACCTGTTTTTTTTTTTTTTTAGTTAAAATACACCATTATTTTTAGGTCGTTCTGGAACCGAAAGCCACAAACTCGATCATAGAACTCGGCACGATTGGGACTGTTTTTTTTTAATAACAAAAAAAATATATTTTGTGATATTTTTTTTTAAAGTCACAAAAAATTCAAATTTCATTTTATTGTTAGCTTTTTTTTTTAAACAGTGAGTCGTTCCGAGTTCGATGATCGAGTTTATGGCTTTCACATTCACATCACAACACACACAACCACAGAACATATATACCCTAAAGGCACACAACACAAGTGTAGAGGTGTTCCTTGGTACACCCACATTTCGTCTGCTATGTTCAAGTTCCAAACGAGCCTATTGCTATTGCCTATTGACCAGGCACGAATCCAAACTCCGAGCTGCTACTGAGAAATTTCTGATGAAAAAACCCGATAACACTTCGCCCCGACCTAGGAATCTAACCCTGGACCTCATATAGATGACTAGAAAGACAAGAGAATCAAAAACTAAACAAGAAATATCTAGATTGCCATTTTATGCTTTTGAAAAAACTGTTTGACGTATCTATTTCTTTTAGTTGGCTGTTATGCTGCTTCGGTTGTGGCTCCAGTTATTGATGATGACAATAATATAATTCTACAGTCATAGTTTTTAAGTCATACCGATAGCATAGTATTGGTAACACAATTTGAGATTATCCCACTCAACAATCAGAATAGGCTAGTTTCCACCATCAATAAATTGCAAATCTATTTAGTCCGTCAGTTAGAATAATGGAAAATAATGGACACGTATTTTTTGCTTTTGTAAATCAATGAATATTGACAAAGATAAAACGCATCAAAACTTGAGAGTAGGGGCTTGTGACGTCACAACGTACTAAAAATTATACCACGGCCGTGACGTATTGAGAATTTTAAAAGCGTCGTGTTTCGTCAATTTTGGTTTACGTAAAAAAAGAAAAAATACGGGTCAAATATTTTTTGATAATCTAACTGACGGACTAATTAGATTTTTTCAAGACACAAGCCTATTCTCGTTTAAGTTGTGTCAAAATATTTTCCAAAAAACTGTGTAGCTAAATAATAATCTCACCAGTAGTCCCTCCAGAAACAGGCGACCCTCCAGCCGCGAGGTCAACAGATGGATTGGTTATGATAACACTCGTGTGTTGCTGGTGCGGACTCGGCTGAACCTCATCTAGTGACGAGCGGAACTCGCTGCCGTTCAACTGCGCACTGTCCACGCTGCACAACAGCCCTCGGCCATCACCTGTAGGTACATACAATTAAGGGTGTTGGTAAATAGACCCTTAACGAAACCGAAAGGCATTTGTTCTCCCCGTCATAGGATAGATGACAACATAAAACAATAATTCCGAGACACCAATCTCTAAAAACACACTTTATTTTGGGCCTGAAAACCCGATTTATTTTCAATTAATTGCCAAATTCGAGTTTTAGTTGCTTTGAAATCAATAAATAGTTGAATCATTGAGTTGAATAAACAGTGACGTCACAGTTGGCTATCGCCATACAAAATCTATGAGAGAACCGCGTTTGGACAGCTCTTAAAAAGTATCTCAATTGATTGATGTGTCATCTACCCCATTACGATCAATTTTTTGTTCTGGACCATAACTGAGAACCTTCTAGTTACGGTGATATTGGAGGCCAAAGTTCAAATTTTTTCACGAGTTTTTTTTTTCGAATAGTCTTAGTCTTAGTCTTGGTCTTAGTCTTTAAGTTCATTTTAAATACTTTCATAACCCTATTACTATTAAATGCGTCCATCAGCACAATGTTTTGAGTGAGTTACATTGAGTCTTACCATAAAACGTGAATTCACCACAAAAAAAAAGGTATTTCCCAGCAATATTTTTTTTCATGGTTAAGCAGGTCTTGCCACGGTCCATGGATGGACCTACCGAGTTTCCTCCGTTCATAGGAAAGCATGTTATGCAGTACGCCCTTCATTTGTATATCGTTTCTATCGTCTGAATATTACATTCGTTATCGAATGTAATACTGGTATTCAGCTGCATCACGTTAGATTGGAAGATAACCCCAACATGGTTGGTGAAAGGCTTGTCAAATGATGATGACGTTTGATTGTATACCAGATTTATAACACAGTTCCTTTATTATATTGCTAATTCTATAATTTGAATGTTAATGTTACCTTAAAATAGACTCTACGTACCTTTCTGAACAATTCCTTCAGCTAGCCTTTTGATCTCGGCTATGCTTTCTCTCCGCATGTCCGGGTTTTCGACAACACTCTTCAAATGGACATCTTCATCGTCTAAGTCTTTCAGACTGTCTACATCTACATCCCTACTATCACCGTTATCAGTCTCTCCGTTCTGTTTCGTTTCCTTTTCTCTTTCAGAGTCCAGTTCGATGTTGTCGACCTGGAAGAAATCATAGCATAATCAGCCTGTAATGTTCCCGGGACTGGGACACAATTATGCACACTGGCCTCTCTATGAGAGGGAATGTGCTAAGCATAGCATAATCAGCCCATAATGTTCCTACGGCTGTGACAGGCCTCTGATGAGATGGAATGGGCTATTATCCATCACGCGGGCCCAGTGCGGGTTGGTATTGTCACATCTGGAGCACTGGTCAGACTGATTTTGACGATACAACGAAGGGAATCGAAGTGAACAAGAAGTGCAATATACAAGGTGTCGCTTTGCATCCTGGTCAAATTCATGGAGGTATCTATGCTAATGATTCTCGACCCGAATCGTTTCTTGTTATTTAAGGAAATCGGTAAGTGTAAACCAGCCTCATTAAAACGCAGCCCGTCTGTAATTGGCCCTATAACTGCGCCTTCATACACACAAATAAACACACACAGAGACGTGTCGCGCGATAGGTGATTCTTCTATTACTTTCGTGTTATTCTGAAATACTGCCAAATTTATTTATTAACTATTTGACCGGGTATTGTAAATAATTTAAATTGATTAATTTTATGTATTTTGTGTCAAGCTCCTTGTTGAAAATATGTACTTGTTTAGTTTTTTATCAGTAGATGGTGCTGTAGTAAAAATAATGTTGCTATGGTTCCCAAGATGTTTTTCTGTTCTACGTCAATTTATGAAAAATATACCTATTGAGTTCAGCGTTTTACAATGTGATATCATTTAATTCCTCCTAAACTCCTCACCAGCCTAGTATTTGTACATTTTGGTCCTTCGAGCCGGATCCAACACATCCGGATGTGTGGTGAAGTTTTTGTGTAACAATCTTGGTCGGGCAAGTGGAATGCTTGCGATAGCTGATCAAGATCATAGCATCAAACGATGCTAGTGGCAGCAGCACCAGTGCGGCGGTGAGGAGCAGCAGCAGCTCTGGGAACAGCAGTAGCAGCGCGAGAAGCGAGCTACTGCAGACGGTGCTGGGTGACCGACATCGTCAGGACCAGCTGCAGGTGACCTCCGTGACCTGGAGGAGGTGTGGGACGAGCGTAACGCGACGTGACGCAACGTCAATCTACCAGTGGACGACTCATCATCAGGTGGTATCAAACGAATTTAAAACTGTGAGTGACGTCTTTCGATAGGAAATGGAGTCGTTAATTAACAAACAAGAAGATATTTATAGTAGAATAGATAAAGCTCATGTGAACTTCAAAAAATCATCTAAGGAAGGAATAACACGTCCTTATTGTAAAGTAAGATTAGAAAGTTTGGAAAAACTGTGGGATCAGTTAGAAAACGGCCATAGTAAATTGTATGAGGAGTATGGGCCAGATAAGTTAAAACAGAGTCGATATGTGAAGAATAATGTTTATGATTTAGCTGATGAAGTCTATATTCAATACAAAACTGAACTTGAAACTGTGTTAGAATCATTTGATATTAAAGTGCAGGATATAAAAGAAAATTTTAATGCTAGTAGTTCAAAGCAGTGTCAGGTAAAATTACCAAAAATAATTATTCCAGTTTTTTCAGGAAACTATATCGACTGGGTAACATTTAGAGATTTGTTCTTATCGCTTATCCATTTTAATACAAGTTTAGATAATGTGCAGCGAATGCAGTATTTGAAGGGATATTTGTCTGGGGAAGCAGAACAACTTCTTCGACAAATACCCATTTCCGATGCGAACTATGACCGATGTTGGGAACTATTGAATGCGCGTTATAACAATAAAAGGTATTTGGTACATTATATAATAAAAAGGCTACTTAGTCAGAAAAATCTTTATAATGAATCAGCAGTTGGCCTAAAAGAATTACTTGATAATACCAACGATTGTTTAAAGGCGCTTTCCAATCTTGGGATGAATGTTGAGTCATGGGACATTTTAGTAATCCATATAATAACTTTGAAGTTAGATCCTGAGTCCCGAAAAGAGTGGGAATTTAATATAACTAAACATAACTCGTCGGAGGAACTTTCCACAATCATTCAGTTTACCGAATTTTTAACAAATCGGTACAGAGCTTTGGAATTTTTGGATAATAAATCTAATTCTGGATCTAGAAGTCAAAATTATCAAAAAAGTAATACAAACAGGGTAAATAGTTTACATGTTGCAGAAGTTCAGTGTTCCTTTTGTTCGGAGCCACATAGGCTTAGTTCTTGCAAACAGTTTGTAAAAGAATTGGATTGTGACGCTCGTCGTAGTTTTGTACTAGAAAAAGGTATTTGCTTCAATTGCTTGGGTAACAACCACTCTGCTAAAGTATGTAAGAGTACCGTCAAATGCCGAATTTGTAAACGTCGTCATCATTCTTTACTACACCCTACGAACGGGTTTTCTTCCACTGGTTCTAATATAAAGACACGAGCAATCACAGAAACGTCGGCAAATAATGAAAACTTACTAACTAAAGAAAACATTGATAGCTCTATTTCCACAAAAGATAGGGAAGGTCAGTCTGTTACTTGTTTTTCGACAGGAAAATTGCGTAATACAGTTTTATTACCCACAGCTCTAATAGGAGCTGAGTCGAAGGCAGGCACTTACCAGGTGGTTAGAGCACTAATAGACCAAGGTTCGCAAGTTTCTTTGGTTACTGAAGCTACAGTGCAGTTTTTAGGATTGAAGAAAATTCCCTCAACTCATATAATTAAGGGAGTTGGAAGGGACAAGGAAATAACGTCAAGGTCGGTAGTCACAATAAATCTAAGGTCTCGAATAGATTCGCATGTTAATATTCAAGTCCAGGCGTATGTCTTAAAATCTATAACAACGCTTCTTCCAGTTAGGAAGGTAACGACGGTAGTATGGGAAGACCTTCAGGAGGAAAATCTGGCAGACCCACAATATTATACTCCGAATAAAATAAATCTTTTATTGGGAACTGATGTTTATACCCAGATCATTGAAGAAGGTTTGAAAAAGAATGTGGATAGGTCAGTAATAGCTCAATGTTCCAAATTTGGATGGATAATGTCCGGGATAGTTGACACATCTGCTGAGGTTTCTTCGAATGTTGTGGTTAGACTTCCGTTCCAGGAACAGACTTTGACTTGCCAAGTAGGTGGGTTTGAAGAGAAAGCTACAAAAAGATTGCATGCATTACATACCAAATTTAAAAGAAAATGCAAATGTGAAAGAAAAGTATAAAAAAGTGAATGGAATACTTACCTGTATAGGCTATAACTTCCACCATCAACAGGCCACCTATCACATAATGGTTATAGGATACAAATAGTTTATTGTATGTTATTTTTTGTATTGTGTAATCATAATGTATTTTAATTTAGTTGGTTGATAGGTACTTTCATGGTGGGCGGTGCCCATGTAAATGTGATTAGTATTTAAAGGACTATGTAAAATAGCTCCTTGGTGGGCGGTATGTTGAAAATATGTACTTGTTTAGTTTTTTATCAGTAGATGGTGCTGTAGTAAAAATAATGTTGCTATGGTTCCCAAGATGTTTTTCTGTTCTACGTCAATTTATGAAAAATATACCTATTGAGTTCAGCGTTTTACAATGTGATATCATTTAATTCCTCCTAAACTCCTCACCAGCCTAGTATTTGTACACTCCTGAATTTTAACTAGGATGCAAAACTATACGTTGTATAAGTGATCAGTGGTGAATTTGTGATTGAGAATAATAATAATCACAAATATTTTGTGAATAATAAAGATATTTGGTGTTTAATCGATAGTAAATATTTATCCCATACCTCGTCTATGCTGGGAGCTCGCGATAGGACTGGTTTGTCCGGCCGCTTCTGTTCCGTGTCACTCGGTTCGGGCGATACGATGGGTGGGTTGTCCGAGATCACGCTGCAGTCGTCTTCAAATACCTGAGCAAAATATTGTAGTGAGAGTAATTATGTGAAAGAAAATTGAGTAAACGATAGCTTCACGCTGTCACTGTTATGGTTGACTGGAGTAGGGAACAAATAAAAACTTATATCGCCGATTCCAAGTAATATGGGGCAAGTTCAGTGTGGAAAATAATGACGATGATGTTGTAGTTAAAACTATCTAATAACGAGAGCAATAAAGACCAAAATGACCGCCGAATCTTGAGCAGAAACTACGGATAAATAATAAACCTTCTTGGTGTATTCATGTTTCTGTCAGAAATAGATCAGAGTACCTATACATACATCTTTTTTTACCATTGTCACTCATAAAAGGGCATTTTATTAATCGATATAACAGTGAATGAAACGCTCTTTTACTGAGTGAATAAAGACATTTTGAATTTGGAATAAACACGAATTATGTGCAAAAAAAAACGTGCTGAAAGTAGTACTGGGTGGCTGAATGTAGAATGTAGCTATTCCATTCCAAATTAAAAAATATACATATCCCGCCAATTTTAGTTAGTTAGGTTCTTTTCTGTCTGTTATCGTGGTTACCTTATAACACAATTATAATAAAATGAGTTCTTCCTATGACGAAAATGAGCCACTGACTCCGGAATCGTTTCGTTCTAAAGCAGCAGTTATAGTAGATGATTTGTTGCCGCCAAATTCTCTGGATTTATACCTAAAAACACACAATTTGTTCTGCGACTGGAAAACCATGAAGGCTGCCAATTCATCCTAAGTGCATAAAGCTTTACGGCCCACTAATACAAAAACCAGTTTAATGTTCATATTTAAACCTTTGTTGTTTTATTACTGAATAAATAATAAAATGTGATAAATATAAATACCATGGCCCTATTTATTTTCTCACAGTCAATGGTAAAAAGTAGAGTACATATCACGTGAAACAAATTTTTACCTCGGTCCTTGTATCCCTCGCTCCGCTCAGGATTCTAATCTAGAATCCCTCGCTACGCTCGTGATTCTACTCTAGAATCCTTCGCTGCTCCCGGGATCCAACTTCGTCCGTCGAATTAAATTCCCTTTTTTTCACTTGTTGAAAAAAAGGGCTACAGTGCTACTATTCCTATTTCTCCTACCTCACTAGTATCATTATTGTCCGTTGGCTTCAGCTTCCCCGAGGCCTGGCCGAGCCTGGCGATGGACGCGGCCGTGGCCTCGCGGTCCCGCTGCCGCACGATGGCCTCCACGCAGAGCCACTCGGACATGGTGGTCTCGTACTGACGACGACATGCCGTGTCTTGTTCCGCTCGCTCTTCCGCTGTAGAACCGAATCTGGAGAACGAAGTTTTATGTTTACAGTTTGGCTTAAGAAGCCGATAAATATATTAATCGATCTTTAAGTCCTCAGATAGGTTTCCTTCCGTAAAGCTAGCCGATAGTGTCTTGAATCGTGTTCAACAATTTAAATACCTCGGCCATATTGTTATCGCAGACATCAAAGATGACCTGGATGTAGAAAGGGAGCGAAGAGCATTGACGGTTCGATACAACATGCTTGTCCGTAGGTTTGCTCGCTGTACGTGTGAAGTGAAAATGACGCTTTTTAAAGCATATTGTTAGTCACTGCACACGTGTAGCCTCTGGACAGGCTGTACGCAGAGAGCCATCAATGCTCTTCGAGTTCAGTATAACAATACATTCAGGATGCTGCTGGGGCTGCCACGCTTCTAGTGCATCGGAAATGTTTGCTGATGCGCACACTGATGGCTTCGTAGCTATCAGACGTGACAAATTTCCCAAAATAGAATAGAAATTTGATTGCCCGTTTATGCATTTCATGTCAAACCTACATGTCCAATCTTCTGTTCTATAAATAAAATGATGGATAAGGTCCTACCAGGCATTTGTACCTATGTTCTACTAACATAGTTTTAAAGGTCATGTTTACTAACAATTTATATGGATGTAAAAATATTTATCTGAAATAAAATTATTATTATTATTTTATTTAATAATAACTCGGTTGATTTTAAACTCGTCTCCTTTCATAGAAAAAACGTGATCACAACATGGCTCAGTGACGCCTAATATCAAAATCAGGCCAGCACGTTACACATAGGACCTGTTTCACGATGTTCGAATAACCACTACTGACCAAATAAATTCAAAAATGGAACAGATTTTTTTGTGAAATTATCTGCCAAGTAAGTTAACGGGAACTTAATCGTAGGCAGTGAAACAGGTATGATATTGCTTGCAATGTACCATCTATCATAAGTATTTATCTTTTTAAATGATAAATGATCGGATAATATATGATTGGTGTTAACAGTAAGTAGTCAGTAGGTACCAAACTTTTTAAAAATATTTTTCAAAAAACAAAAAAATACATGGCAAATTCTTTTATATTTCTATTGGTCTGCAGACTTTTCGTGTTTGTTATCGAAGAAACTCACTCATAGTATCCGAGTAGGTAGGGCCACACATGTCGCCTGATGGCATGTTGTACTCCTCCGTAGTACACCAGTCGGTACACCTCGTATTTGTTATAGAAGAAACTCACTCATAGTATCCGAGTAGGTAGGGCCACATATGTCACCTGATGTCATGTTGTACTCCTCCGTAGTACACCAGTCGGTACACCTCGTATTTGTTATAGAAGAAACTCACTCATAGTAATCCGAGTAGGTAGGGCCACACATGTCGCCTGATGTCATGTTGTACTCCTCCGTAGTACACCAGTCGGTACACCTCGTATTTGTTATAGAAGAAACTCACTCATAGTATCCGAGTAGGTAGGGCCACACATGTCGCCTGATGTCATGTTGTACTCCTCCGTAGTACACCAGTCGGTACACCTCGTATTTGTTATAGAAGAAACTCACTCGTAGTATCCGAGTAGGTAGGGCCACACATGTCGCCTGATGTCATGTTGTACTCCTCCATAGTACACCAGTCGGTACACCTCGTATTTGTTATAGAAGAAACTCACTCATAGTATCCGAGTAGGTAGGGCCACACATGTCGCCTGATGTCATGTTGTACTCCTCCGTAGTACACCAGTCGGTACACCTCGTATTTGTTATAGAAGAAACTCACTCGTAGTATCCGAGTAGGTAGGGCCACACATGTCGCCTGATGTCATGTTGTACTCCTCCATAGTACACCAGTCGGTACACCTCGTATTTGTTATAGAAGAAACTCACTCATAGTATCCGAGTAGGTAGGGCCACACATGTCGCCTGATGTCATGTTGTACTCCTCCGTAGTACACCAGTCGGTACACCTCGTCCTTGTCGTGAACCGCGCCCTTCTCGTCTGTCATCGCTAACCATCGTTCATCCGTGAGGCCACCGTCTGCGTTCTCTGCAAATATTATAGACTCATTGAAAATTATTAATTTTGCAATAATTCGATATACAGGCTGTCCGGTAATTAATGGATAACCTTGAAATGGCTTATAGGTAGAACTTATGGCCATTTGGAAAAAAATACGAAAAAGTCCATCATAAGTAGTACCTGTAGGCAACTTCATTTATTTTGGAAAATTAGTATGAATTAATTTTTAAACAAAGTTTAAACATCTTGGGTAACAAAAAATGTATACAGCATACATGAGTGACCAATAATTTTAAAATAATATCGGTTTCAAGTAGATTTGATAATGGTACAATTCATCATTGTATCTGCCTTAAATAATGAAAGGAGAAAAAAATACTGAAGCAAAAAAAAAAATATATGGCTCCCCATTCTTATGTAGGCTCTACATCTGCGGATGAAATTTTTGAAGTGAAAACTTCTTTAGGTGCGTTGAGCACTTTTTGGGTGAAGGAAAAACATTGAACTCATCGTCACGTAACGTAACGTGCGGTGACGCTTCGTAGCCGTTCGTAGCACTCGTAGCATCCGCTACGGCGTAGCACCACATGGCATGCGCGGGGAATCACCAGTGCTACGACGGGTGGGCGGGGGAGAGGGTCTGTGTACTTTTTGTTTTCACTTCAATCGGCAGTCCCCAAAGACTGCTCCGATTTTTTTTTATAAGAATTTTTATTTCGTATTTTTTTCTGAATGGCCATGGGTTCTGCTATGGGCCATTTCAAGTTTATCCATTCGTTGCCGGACACCCTGTATAACGCAATAAAAACCAACATCGTAATCGTGAAAAAAAATTAGCTGTCCCATACAAAATTTCAATAGCTACTTGATCCATATAAATATGGGACGATGATTATTTATTTCACGCTTACGATGGGAAGTTGTTCAGTTCAATGGTCTAATATAACCATTCATGTCTCAGCGACAAGTCATCTGAAATCTGAATCCTGGCGCCAAAACTGTCGACTTCGTGGAGCTCACCAACTACGTATAAATAGATTTTATAACACATTTGCTCGTAAAGGGTCTCTTATTTCACACATTTCAATGTCGTATTGTATCTCATTAAGTACTTGTGCAGTAATGTAATGTAAAATGAACGGTTTATCAAGATGCTCCGTCTAAAACGAACGATACTTTTTTAAATCTTAGCAAAGAGTTTTTATGTCAGAAAAGTGGTCAACGTTTTATGAATAAAATTAACTTTGGGAGATGAAATATAATAAATAATCATTTAATTCTTTAATTTAATTAATTTTGACAATAAATTACAACCATTTATCTGTAACATAACCACAAAAATATTAATTTACTTTATTAGTAATACTGGCTGTTTTTTGTGTATTTGCCTTAAAAAAAACCGCTGATGCGTGCGCATCGCTAATTTCTGAACAAATTTCGTTTAAGTCCGAGTTTTATTTATTTCCTCGCAAATATGTTATAAAACGTCGTATGACATACGTGCGCTTTGATAATTACAGCCTCTGCTTTCTTGTAGACCTCGCCTACGGCTCGGGCTAACGATATCGCCTCGGCTGTAATTTTCAACTTACCGCACTTCTAACATAATGTACTATTACTTTTCTGCGTTCTTCAATTAGTGCCTACGCCCAGGTTTCATTTGACATCTAGTGCTGTTTTTTTTTTAACTTTAGACGGTTGGAGTTGTGACTGGACTATAGAATTTACCATAAGCGTTCTAGCTTTTTGCCACAAAACTTCAGGTGTATGATTAGAGTCTGGAGCCCAATGAGATTGCTCGTTCTGTAGTGTACTGGTAAACGACCCCTTATTCAAAATGTACAAACGATTGGAATTGATTTTAATGGAATTGTCATCTTATCATACCTCTAGGAACAATGTTCGGATGTACTAAGCCGCTCAGATGTGTGCGCACGGTAGACAAATGGCGACAATACGCCAACCAGCCGTAAAATGCGCGCGATATGATCTGACGCCGCATTGTACTGCACACTAACTCGATTGACGCAGCCTGAAAATCAAATGGAAGATTCAATTACTTATCACATGTAACAATTTTTCTTTTCTTTCTTGCTATTGTTAAATAAAAGTGAGTCCCATGTTGGGCGCCAAAATCAAAGTATTGAGAATTTTATGGTAATTTTTTTTTTCTGATAAACGAAGTTCAAAGTTGAAGATATTACACCAACTCTCAGTATGTTATCAAAATGTAGACCGGATTTAGCGCCCATTTATCATTAATCAAATATACTCAATATAAAAAATGTGTCCCGGTTGGGCGCCATCAGTTTTTTTACTTTACAAATCAAGTCAGACATTATAATTTCCTTTTTATTACTCATACCTACTCGGAAAGTAGGTCTGAAGTTGCCTGAGGAGCGGGTTGAAAGTAATACTTTTCAGCCCTAGGGAGAATCGTTTTCAACTGACAGCTGTCAAATTATTAAAAAAATAGTTCATTTTTCTATTGAACCATGTTCCAACTTTCTATACAGCCACGATGTAAAATTGAAATAACATAAAATAAGTATTAATTAAACAATATAAATTTTTAAATAACTTTATTATAATTAAGTTTCAACTATTTATTTAAAATAATATATATTTGGGCAAAATATTTACCATTTTTTCGATGATGAAAATGAAAAATAGGTCATGGCTGGTTGGCCACAGAAAAAAAAAAGCAAAGTAGGCGGGAAAGCGGCAATCCGATCTTCATTTGTGGTTGTGTGTTGATTCGTGTTTTTATTTTTACTTTCCTTGTATTCGTAATGAAGAGCACAGTGTTTACCTCGGGTTAAATACTTATTTAGTCCTTCGAACTATTAGCGCCCTCGCTGCGCTCGGGCACCAAACCCCGTCTCGGGACTAAATAAGTTACTTTCACGCCTAGGGTAACAATGTACTATTATTATATTGCTATACCCTAACAAGACTATGTACTCTTGTAAGTTTCTCAATTTTTTATGTATTAATTAATAGTATTGACAATTTAGGGGGCTGGTTTTAAGGTTCATTTTTGATGTCTGAAAATGTTTGTAAAAACCAATTTACAAAATGACGAGTAAGTACTCGAACGGTTTCATACCTGTTCTATGGGTTGATGTGGGGTCGGCGTCAATGGTGGCGGTGGAAGTCCATTGATCCCGGCCGATTGTGGACAGTCCACCGACATCGTCGAGGAGTCTGATGATGTGGTGGAAGTAGAGGCTAACGGCCGACGTGGCGTTCGCGGAGGAGATTGCATTGAACGTTCCAATAGAGAATGCCGCATCGCTGAAAATAATGATACATACATGCATACTTTAAATCCATACACGACTACTACTTATTCTATTTACTCATACTTTAAATTAATGACTAAGTTCACTTTTTAATCGATTTCCAAAAAGAGGAGGTTATCAATTCGTCTGACTTTTTTTTTTGTGTGTATGTTCAGCGATGTCTTCGCCAATTTGTGAACCGAATTGATGGCTCTTTTTTTCTTATCTTTATCTTTAGTACCTGGCATGCTTTTAAGGACTTCGAAGTAGGAACAATAGGTGAATTAAATGATCGTAGGTACCATGGGCCCGGACAAAATCTGCTCATTTTTAAAACAAAATCCTGTGCACACGATCTCCACATCTGTTTACACTCTTAACGAATCATCGACACAAAGAAGAAGAACTATTATTGGTCTTATTTTTTTATTTTTATTATTATCTATTTTTTCTTTTGACCCTTTTTTCATTAACAAAAACAAGGGATCAGATGCTGCAATGGTAATGGTTGATGAGCTTAAATAAGCGCTTCAATAGCGGCCGAATGCTGCAGGCGAAAAGAGTCGTATTGTCCGAGCTCATTGTACTTGTTTCAGGTCGGGCCGCAGTATGCTTTATGCAAAAATTTAAAATCTATTTCATTTGTTTTCATCGCATTCTATAGACCAAGTTCCGCGTTTTTCAGATAATTACTTATTAAGTTACTGCTCTCAAAATGGTAAAAGAAAACATGGTGAGGAATCCGGCATGTCTTAGAACCAAAAAATTCGAAGTCATGTGACATCTACCAATCCGCACTGGGCCTGCGTGTTGGATTATAGCTATAGCTCATTCCCTCTCATAGTGAGGAGGTTGTGTGACCCAGCAGTGGGAACATTTATAGGCTAATGATGATGATGATAAAGTTTTCTTCTTTTTTAGCGTGTTGATGGCAATCTAAATTGTGTCGGCCCAGAACTGAGCTACTAGTTTGGCGCTTTCGGTCGCGTCCATCAGTTCCTGTAGTGAACAAACAACAGGACACGCAGGACACGATAATAAGTGCGCCATCGTTTGTGGAACATAGTTAACATGATAAGTCTGTTATATAAAGTCATGATAAAGAAAGTCATCACCTGCCCAGCCTTTTCCCAACTATGTTGGGGTCGGCTTCCAGTCTAAACGGATGCTGCTGTACACCAGTATCTTACATGGAGCGACTGCCTATCTGACCTCCACAACCCAGTTACAGTACCCGGCAATAAATATTGCATATCGACCTTTGGAAAGAGACAATCGGCTAATTTCGGCTTCGTAGAGCGTTATCTCTGTCGCACACTACCTATGTGACGTTTGTCAGTCGTTGTTCATAGATACCGGACTGTTTGTATTTCGTGCGAGAGAGATAGCGCTCTACGAAGCCGAAATTAGCTGATTGTCTCTTTCCAAAGGTCGATGTGCAATATTTATTGCCGGGTACTGTAGTACTGGGTAATACGATACCCCTTGGTAAGACTGGTTGTCGGACTTTTTGGGCCACTGACTACCTGTAACGACTGTCAAAGATCTACAATTGACGAGCACGGCTTTACCTAAAGATTGACCCGAGCGGCTATTATTATTTAGCCAAGAGCTCCTCATGGCTGATAAAGAAAGTGTTAAGATAAATTAAATACCTTCTCTATCAGCAATAGCGTTGTTGACGATCCGGAACACGTAGTCACCGGCAGTTTCCTCCCATTCCGGCTCGCCTGTCTCGCCACTCTCGCATAGACTTGGAAGCGGCCGTCGTCTCGATTTACCTTTACCAAATACCTGCAGGCAAATGAAGAGTAAGTATACCTTGTTCACTTAGCTCAAAATCAATAGTAGATTGAGAGTAGATTTAGACAAGGGAGCAAAATAGTATTTTTTTACGGCGAGGGCGCTATTTTGAATCCAGAGCGAAGCGAAGGATTCTAGAATAGAATTCCGAGCATAGGGAGGGATTCTAAAATAGAATCCTGAGCGTAGCGAGGCATTCAAAGTACATCGTCTGAGGGAAACATATGTTTGCTCTCGAGTCATATACTCGTACTCTACTTTTCATCTTGTTCTATGAGAAAATAAAATCAATCTACTATTTTGTGCGACAAGCAGTAGTTGAACTTAACTTTTAATACTTTTCTTGGGTTGTTATTACTGTATTTTATTAAATTTAAGTGAAGAAAAAATTACGTGCATATTCCTTTTATCGAACTCCACCCGGAGGAGCCGCGGTCATTAGCTAAGTTCTTTTAAAAAACGTGGTGTCGTGTCACCGTCTGATATCAGTTTTATGACAGAGGGAAATAATTTTCAAGTTATGAAAAGGTCAGGCAAGGACCCAAAATAATGAATCTACTCCCATACCTTTCCTGTGCCTCTTTGTGACCAGAGCGGTGGGTCCAGTTGACCGTGTGGCAGTAGACCTGTTTCCAAGTTGCTCAGGAAGGAAAGCAGATGTCCTCCTATAACAAAAGACATGACGTTATCAGTTAAGTACTAATGGGTCCACAAAGAGCTAGCATACTATAAAATTCCAAACCGAACTTGATTCCGAACTTGCGGAGAAATCCCAGTCAGTATTAAACCTGACTCTGTTTTGCGTGGACATTCACAAATATACTTAAATGTTTTTCTATCTTTGTTTGCCATAAGTTTTTGTTTTCAAATTAAGAAACAATCCTGACCTTGGCAATACGCACATAATAAATAGAAAAGTTCCAATGGAAGTTGGAACCCACTTCAGTCCGCGTTAGCCATTTATAATGCTTGAAACTCCAGCGAATATTTTTCGATTTTATTGTCAAACTTTTATACTAATGCTCTTAAATTGAAACGTAACTTGGTAACTTGGTTGGCGTTAGGGTTGTCAACTAAACATTTAGAAGTTGTTCTATAGTATACATAGTTCAGTTCAAACGTTAAGACGGCTCGGAAGTTAGCTTTGAGTGACGGTCTGCGCATTATACAGTCTAGACGATGCGACTGCTCCGTCTCGCTGATACCTAAAATTGTGTTCTGCGCAGCTTTACGCGTTATACCTGCACTGACCGTCACTCGCAGACAACTTCCGAGCCGCCATAAAGTTTGAATAGACATATACACAACTACACATAATATACTGTAAAAGTATAAAACCAATTTCTCATGAGTAAGTAGTGTCGCTTGGAGATATCCAAGCGACACTACTTACTCATGAGAAATCTGGTGATGGACCGATTCCAATTTTGTTGCTGTTATAATTTTCTAGTTTTGCACAAGATTGTTATTACCTTTTGGAAAATGTATGGGTGGTCTCTGGACTCCGTCTTGGCCGACCAGTATGAGAGCGTCGCTGGCCTGTGACCGATGCACGTGGACGTACACCACCTCCCACACGCACACTTGTAGGGACATTGCCCAGTATACACTGAAATGCGAAATAAATATTACATTATTCTTACTTTTTTTTATTGCTAATCCCGTACTTATTACATGGGATTTTATTATAACGTTCAAAATTTGGGTGTTCTGCAGCGTATACCAGAAAGGTCTGCTCATATTTCAGGGTGTGATTCAGACCGTCAAACTGAACAACTTTATTCGAAATTCAAAATAAAAACAGTTGTCCTGTCCCATACATTTAGGTTTTACAGGTACACCTGTAAATACCTGAAAATAGTTTTTCAATTCCAAAAAATGATATTGAAAAAGAAATACAATATCATTGTATGCCTCGGTTTGAGAAATATTTTTCATTGACTTGGCCGTTATTGTTTTCAGGAATTTTGCTATGATTTGATCTTAGGAGTCACAATAGCGAAGTAAGTAGGACAACCACGTGTTGTACTGGCCATATCGATATTTTAGCCGGAAACATTGTTTTTACTGACACATTTCTTACTGACTCTTTCTAACTTTCAAACTGAAACCCTGTAGAACTCATCCCTGAAGAAATCTATTTAATAAGGGAAACGTTTTATTTTATGATATCCGAAGCAATCTCTCTGATTGGCTACTAAAACGGAATACTCCCAATTAATTGCGTCGTTACTGGAATCCCATCGCCATCCAGCAATATAACAAATTAATTCTTGTTAACTGGACTTCCAGCCATATTATTTGTTCAAGTCTCTGGGTAGGTACATTATGTACGTCAGGGCAACATTAAAAAAATCCGAAAAACTAAATTCCGAAAGTCACAATTCCGAATTTCAAAAGTCCTAATTTCATAATTCCGAAGAGTTATAATGTCATTTAAAATCCCGAAATTCATAATTCCGAAAGTCATAAAATAAATACGAATTGTTTGTTGTCCGAATTTCATAATTCCGAAGAATCAAATATCCGATTGATCGTTAGTCCGAAAAACTTGCTAGCTGGCATGAAGAGCGTAGGCCGAAGGCCGACGACGGTGACGACGACATTTGTGACAGAAAGTGGGTGTGTAATGTAAAATGCGAATGTAGCGAGCGCGCGTCATGGATTGCTTATCATAATATGATATCATGATACATAATTATGTCGAAAACGGTGCGTCCTATGGCAAAAATAATGAACAATTTGCCCCCTTTTACCGTAATTCTCAACATGTAAGTAGGTAAAAATAAATGAAAAAAAAAATATTGAAAGATGATTTTTAATGTTTCTTATTATCAATAAGTCGGACTAATTAAATTCGGTATTTTGAGAATAGTAATTATGAACGTTCGAGATATTGAAATTTCGGAATTATGAAAATTGGATGAATGATAAGTCAAAATTGTTTGTTTGGAATTATGTAGTGTACCCATTAATATGTAGAGTTGTAGACATGTCCATTAAGAATATTTGCTGGAAAGTTGTTGTGTATAATCGCAGGAATACTTTAGTTAAGTCATCATATTCAATCGAATCTCCATCATCTAAGTAACGCTATGATGCCACGAACGTGACTATCCCCACAATTCTCTCACCCGTGGAGACGGCGCACAAACAAGCACTAAGCTCACTAAACACACAAGCTCTTAACACACCCAACAAAATTAGTGGTCGACCATTTTGAACCTCTATGCCTTCAGTAATAAGGTCGAAAAGTGGTCAGCCGCGAACTTTGCCGGCTGTACTAACTAAACAAAAACACATACCAATCAATGCACAGAGGGCCGGAACAGCGTCGCCGGTACACTGTGCAGGTCGGCGCCAAGCTGCACAGAACATACTTGTGCTGGCACGCGGAGGCATGCACTAGATGACAGCGGAGGCAACTACACATACGCTACATACATAACACAGTCCACGAAGCGACATAAATTGTACATTACTGCAGCGGCCAGCAACAGAGGCATTGATGGACGAACGTGTAAATGTGGGCCGAAGCGAAGCCGAGGCATACATACGTAAGTCCATCAATGCCTAGTTGTGGCCACAGCTTGTATAGTACTTTTCTCAAATAATGCGAAGAAATTAAAACTCTTGGATCGCGTTGAAGAGTTCATTTGTTTTTTTCAATAAACTGCTTTCTATTTGCAAGCCAATTAGAAATTTAAATAAAACCTTTGATAAGTTACCTCCTTGGTTGCCATGTTTCAGAGTAAAAGATCGTTCCATTTTTAAATAACACGACAGATATGAGTTTAATAGGTAATTTATTTCGCCGTTAAACACGACAGATATGGATTTTCAAACAAATTTTCCCGGCCGCTGGTCGCATGTATCTGACCAGTACAGCAATTTTGATTTATTGCAAAGAAAGTTGTCAAAATAATACTCAAATTTCCAAGCACGTTTGAGAAAAAAAAACAATAAATGTAAAAAACAAATGAATAATTATGGGACAGCACGAATGATTTTAAGATGACGCACAAAAAACAAAGTGAAAACAAAGTATGTTCTACAATATCATGCTATAAATTTATGCAACTTATTAAATTTAGAAGATGAAATATAAATAATAGTTAATAGAGTTGTATGCATCGAGTAAAAACCTGTTCAGCTTTTGAAATTCACGTGTGGTAAAACTATTCGTGCTAGCCTCTTTGTATCAATGGAACACTTACTTAATAAAATACAAGAAAATACAAGATGAGAACGTAAATAAAAGTTTCTTAGTAAAATTTTAAAGAAAACTGAAAAATCTCTTCCTAGATGCAGTTGTAAAAGTGTTTCTGATCTATGAAAACATTTTTCTAAAGCAATTTTTCCTGGTAACACTAGGAGTTATTCCAACACCGTCTACGAAAAAAAACTTCATTTACAGTTCTCGGAAAACTTAAAGCGAGCGACTGCATAAAATTGACAAGTGGAAAAGCTGGAGGTTTTCTAAGAAAATATTAAGGAAAATATTTCGATATTCAAAAACAAACGCTTATGCAATTTAAGTATAAATAAAATTAGGAAAGTAGCACTTTGGACTATAAAACGACTGTAAACTTTAACTTCACACGTAACGTACATAACTTTGAGAACATTTACTTGACAGAGCTTATTTTGAAACGCCTCTTCGGTAATACTGTAATAATGGCTGGAATAACGAGTTCACTTAGCTTAGGTACCTACTCGTTTAGATTAAAACAAACGAATGACTTTGTTCTCAATTTAAATAATAGCTCAATTCATGAATCCTACTATAAAACCGAGGCGTTGTCGTGCTGTAATCAATAAAGCGAATATACTCGTATGTATTATCGAAGATACTCCCACCTGATCACCACTAAGCTAATTTTTGCTTGCACTTACAACATAGAAACGCTATCTAATACCCGCCTCGTTGACTTTGTATAGAAATAATGAATGAAAAGATACCGAATCGGCCGAGCGCACTGACGACGCACACCAAACGAGAGTTATTGTTATTTTGCGCGCCAAAGTTGACGCTTTCATAATAGGCCTAAACTTTATGGGACCATGACTCCGGCGCCTCCGCATGATTTAAGCGAAAAAAAAATTAACTGGTCAGGAGGAAAAGACCCACGACTGTACGTCATGTCTTTGCATTTTCTATTTGCTCAATTAAATGAATGTAGTTCTACTATATTCTACGGGTGATGTTTCTTCAATATAAAACAATGCACTACGAACAACATGTAAACAAAAAAATACTGGTATTACTACATTTTCATAACGAGCTGGATCCAAATTCTAGTTTACCTTTTATCAATTCCCTCGCTTTCCGCGTATCCATTCATGAGCTGGTTCGGGGTCCACTTAATGACCAGGCCCGCAGCCGTCTGATGAAGACTCAAGTACCCAGGCATCGGCTCCTCAATATCCTTCTATAATTACAACAGTTTAAAACTCTTCAACGTCAAATTATTCCCAAGTGTCTAACTAAAATAATAATTTCAAATTCCACTTTAATCTTTGAGAACATTTAATCAATACTTCAATTTCAATTATGTCTGACTAAATTAATTTTAAGTTTTAGACATTTATCAAAGGTGGCTGGGCTGTAAAATAATACGGAGTTCTATGTTGACAAATTTTGAGCTAGAAAGGCAGACGATTTAACTTTGTAAGTGTCCTTGGAAGTAAAACAACGCTTAAAATGTAACCAATTTATAGGTACACATTCTTCTGTAACTACCCACATAAATAAGGTCTATAATACAATTCTGTCAGTTGCCGCCAAATATTTACACAAATTGAATAAACTACCCGAAATCCAGAACATACGAGTAATTCCAAGTACCCGCTCGTATGATTGGACCTTTCCCGAAGGACCAGCGGATCCGATCCGTTTCCCAAATTTAATAAAACTCAACACACAAATCATAAACAAGAGCAAATAAATGTGTAGGAAAAAGGTTTTGTTTCTCACCGGCTGAACCCTGACATTATTCTTTCCGTACAAAAGCGTGGCGGTAGAGTTTTGGTGTAAGCTCTCGACGTAGTCTTTGGCACTCGAGCCAGCCGCTTTGCCTGTGCCTGAAGTAAAAGTTACACTTTGTAAGCTTCCTCTTGAAAGAAAAGTAGATTAAAAAATGAACAGGAAAAACACTGTTTAAAACTAAACTGTCACGGATATCTTCCATGATTATTAATTATTTTGAGCTCACGATATTTTGAAGCGATAATCAAGAAAGATATCCCGTAAGTGACAGTACGTATATATACGTAAGTTGAGCAGTAAAAACTTGGGTGAACCACAGAAAGACAGTTGGTTGCAACAAAGTATTTTTTATTAGATAACTTGTCGAAGGAATACTGTTTTAAAATTAAAAAAAGAGATTACTTACCTGGATTATTTGAGCTCCCATCATCAGATGAAGCATTTAAACTTCTCTTGAAATTTAATATTGGCCTCCTAACGGAAGGCGGTGTAGTAGTTCCTGCAGACATCCTGTGTCTTTGCACCTGTTATTTCAATGAATTAATAATTACTTTTAAGTGAGCTAAAGGCAACCACAGACAATCGTGTATTTATCAAGGAACTTATATTTTATACTAACTGGAATACAAACAAAAGCTTGATTTCAAAAAACCGTTTCAAAATGAAGGGACTTTATCTCAAACATATAGAGTTAGTATTTCTTTAATTAATTCAAAAGGGGGAAAAAACTTTTCGAAGGGTATTGCTGGAGCTTGAGCGTATCTTCTTTCATAAAAGATAAAACTTTTTGAATAACTAGGCGTGCATCACTTTTAAGAGGTATCGGCCTTTTTTCACTTGTATTCATATCAAGAAAGGTCCACTTACTATTACTTCAAAATTCAATGAAATCAGTTGACATGACATGTCAGATGCCAGGAGTGTTAATTGTTCGAATAAGATGACCCTCTGACCGAAGTTATACTCACAAGTTCGTCTGCAGGAGGATCCGTCCAGAAACAAGCCGGTGGTTTGGCCTTAGAGTACTCCAGGGCACAAGGACCAACCAGCAGAGAGCTGAGGATGCTCCCGTAGTCTGGGTCGGCAACCAAGGCGTCCCGTTCGTAGTAGCGGTTCGCGTTGTTGACTAGATGCTCGATAATCTTCGCCAGTTGGCGCTCGAATAACGCTATGCGGATCCAAAGGTATCTAAGGACAAAATAAAGTAACACATCAGCCAAGACTTGGACAGGAGTTAAATAGTGAGGTCCAAACTTTTTTTATCTATCACATTTCCAATCAACCATGATTTTCACATACTTAGTAGGTGTTGCGGACCACATTACCGCGCATAATAATTATGTGTTGACTTTATGGCATGTAAGTAAGTAGAAAATATTCGAAACTTCTGATACAACTTCGACAGTTCATTCATTATTCACACTATCCCCAAGTGCCATATTAGAATAAACATGCGGGGCAGTCTTTGGGGACTGCCGATAGAAGGGAAAACTAAGTAACTTGTGAATTGTATCGTCGAGCTAATTATGTGTGCGTGTGCGTGTGGGTTTATGTGAAATGTATATGTGTTGTAATAAACATTAACTAAATACAATTCAAATAATTTTACAGTAGCTAAACTTTATTTTGTAAGTTCCTCCCTCCTCCTCCCCGCTGCCCCACCACCTCACCCCTCAGGCCTCGCCCCAGTCGTAGCACTGCTACGGGTTGTGCCCCGGGCACGCTTAAGTGGTGCTACGCCGTAGCGGATCAGCTACGAGTGCGAAGCGTTCGGTGATGGTGACGCTTTCGGTGACGATGATGAGTTCAATGGTTTTTCTTTACCCAAAAAGAGCTCAACGCTCCTAGAGAAGTTTTCACTTGAAAAACAGGACGTTGCCATGGCATAATTTCTGTAGTAGGTACAGGGCAAGTAGTAGTAGTTAGTGTTTAATAAAACCTTATCCCTATTTTAATAAAATCAGACAAGCATCTTAAGCAAGATTTATTATAGCTAAAAACCACGACACAAAATACACGACCCAAGTTGCCAAGTATTGAAATTTTAGACAAAGAAGGATTATATAGGTAGACACAGACACCCGTCAACCGTCGTTACCCTGAATTCTAAGTACATAATATATTATGTATTACTTAGGTAAACGAACAAGGACAGAACACATAAATCTTGTCACATATTCCTAAGCGTAAACTCTCGGGACGAATGGTAATATTTCTTTTGCGACGGAAAAATCAAAGAAATATGAAAGAAAAATGGAAGCTTTTAGTGGCCGTCCTAAGCTTCAGGAGGCAGCCATTAATAAAGATCGCTGAGAAAACAAAACTCATTAATATCTTCTTTTATTTTTTACTTTGAATGCCGTTTCACTTTTCTTTGAAGACTTCCTTTCTAGATAGACAATCATTTAGGGGAAAATACGGGTATCGAAATAGGAAAAGGTAATGTTTTTGCAAACACTGACATTCTGCAGCATTTTGTTTTGTGGTGAATCTAAAGAAATAGACAAAATGACAACGATTACATATATGTAAGTCCTCCTGACCGTTTTCGGTCACGGCGGCCAATCTTAGTGGAGATTAGCCATCGGCGCGGGAGATATTATAGTGCACAAGTGTGTGCGCAGGCACAGGTGCACTCTCTGTTCCTTTTTCTCTCATAGTCCGATGGGACGACAATCCGACACGACCGGAGAGAGATCAGGTGTAGGACCAACGGGTTAACGTGGGCACCGAGGTACGGGGGTTTCATACCGCCAACTTCCAAACTCCGGGCTACTACTGACATATAAAACCCAATAGGACTTTTTGCCCGACCCGGTTATCGAACCCAGGAACCCAGGCTCAGCAGTCGCGTTTGTGACCACGAGACCAACGGAGCAGTTAGATATAACATGATTCAGCAGTCGCGTTCGTGACCACGAGACAAACGGAGCAGTTAGATATAACATGATTCAGCAGTCGCGTTCGTGACCACGAGACCAACGGAGCAGTTAGATATAACATGATTCAGCAGTCGCGTTCGTGACCACGAGACCAACGGAGCAGTTAGATATAACATGATTCAGCAGTCGCGTTCGTGACCACGAGACCAACGGAGCAGTTAGATATAACATGATTCAGCAGTCGCGTTCGTGACCACGAGACCAACGGAGCAGTTCGATATAACATGATTCAGCAGTCGCGTTCGTGACCACGAGACCAACGGAGCAGTTCGATATAACATGATTCAGCAGTCGCGTTCGTGACCACGAGACCAACGGAGCAGTTAGATATAACATGATTCAGCAGTCGCGTTCGTGACCACGAGACCAACGGAGCAGTTAGATATAACATGATTCAGCAGTCGCGTTCGTGACCACGAGACCAACGGAGCAGTTAGATATAACATGATTCAGCAGTCGCGTTCGCGACCACGAGACCAACGGAGCAGTTCGATATAACATGATTCAGCAGTCGCGTTCGTGACCACGAGACCAACGGAGCAGTTAGATATAACATGATTCAGCAGTCGCGTTCGTGACCACGAGACCAACGGAGCAGTTCGATATAACATGATTCAGCAGTTGCGTTCGTGACCACGAGACCAACGGAGCAGTTAGATATAACATGATTCAGCAGTCGCGTTCGTGACCACGAGACCAACGGAGCAGTTCGATATAACATGATTCAGCAGTCGCGTTCGTGACCACGAGACCAACGGAGCAGTTAGATATAACATGATTCAGCAGTCGCGTTCGTGACCACGAGACCAACGGAGCAGTTAGATATAACATGATTCAGCAGTCGCGTTCGTGACCACGAGACCAACGGAGCAGTTCGATATAACATGATTCAGCAGTCGCGTTCATGACCACGAGACCAACGGAGCAGTTCGATATAACATGATTCAGCAGTCGCGTTCGTGACCACGAGACCAACGGAGCAGTTAGATATAACATGATTCAGCAGTCGCGTTCGTGACCACGAGACCAACGGAGCAGTTCGATATAACATGATTCAGCAGTCGCGTTCGTGACCACGAGACCAACGGAGCAGTTCGATATAACATGATTCAGCAGTCGCGTTCGTGACCACGAGACCAACGGAGCAGTTAGATATAACATGATTCAGCAGTCGCGTTCGTGACCACGAGACCAACGGAGCAGTTAGATATAACATGATTCAGCAGTCGCGTTCGTGACCACGAGACCAGCGGAGCAGTTCGATATAACATGATTCAGCAGTCGCGTTCGTGACCACGAGACAAACGGAGCAGTTAGATATAACATGATTCAGCAGTCGCGTTCGTGACCACGAGACCAACGGAGCAGTTCGATATAACATGATTCAGCAGTTGCGTTCGTGACCACGAGACCAACGGAGCAGTTCGATATAACATGATTCAGCAGTCGCGTTCGTGACCACGAGACAAACGGAGCAGTTAGATATAACATGATTCAGCAGTCGCGTTCGTGACCACGAGACCAACGGAGCAGTTCGATATAACATGATTCAGCAGTTGCGTTCGTGACCACGAGACCAACGGAGCAGTTAGATATAACATGATTCAGCAGTCGCGTTCGTGACCACGAGACCAACGGAGCAGTTACGTGATGACGTTAGCTCGCTTTTTATCCCCGATACTTAGTCGGCAAAATAATAAAATAGTAAAACTGGGTTGTGGAGGTCAGATAGGCAGTCACTCCATGTAAAATACTGGTATTCAGCTGCATCCGGTTACACTGGAAGCCGACCCCAACATAGTTGGGAAAAGGCTAGGCAGATGATGAGTCAGCAAAATAATCAGACCGTAACTTCCTCTAGCCTAACAGTCTAATCTTACACAAAACTTTTGTTGATTTAGGTCCAATAAAGGACGACGATAGCCCATTATTATTTATCGAGGAAAATTACGACGACGTCTCTAGAATAACATTTCAGAATTTCGTAATAGAAAAACTTGACCCCACTTAGGGGATGAGGACATAGGATTAGGATCAACAGCCACATACTATAGGAATCTATTATTTCTATACCTAACAAAAACATAACTTCAAATCAAACGATAGTACTCAAAAATGCAATAAAAATGCTCATTATTGGTGTTGATTCTGTTGTGCACAAACTAAACTTAATTTAGGCTATTGCTATCTTTTTTTCTCTAATAAAACGAGAAAGAGACGGACGTAATTTAGAGCTGTCAAATTTAGTTGGAACTAATATTTCTATACAAATTAACGGTGCACGTAAAAACATGTCGACTAAAAACACGGTGAAGCGCAAGGCAGAAACTAGTTTGACATCTCTAACTTAGTTCATAGCTATAAAAGTCCTTTTCTCGCACTGCCTTTTAGTAAAAGATAGCAATAGCCTAAATTAAGTTTAGTTTGTGCACAACAGAATCGACACCAAAGTCTCAGTTACGAGCCAACATTAACCGCCTATAAAAACGGACAGTCTAGGTAAACCCAACTTTTACGACAATGAAAAAGCCGCTTTAACGCCCCGATATAAGACTTAAAGCTACAAGAAAATAATTATGTACATCTATATAAAGAATGATGTCATAAACCAGAAACAATCTCGTAAAGAACGAACATTACTAAGGTACACAGTTTTTATAACGTAACAAACAAAATTTGCCCTTTAGAAGGTTCTTCAGGTGATTCAAAGTTATGAGGTTTACATTCTTTTGTTTTTCAAACAACTACGGTTGAAATACAGAGGAGAGATATTAATATTATGCTAAGTACGTATACATTTGTGTCTGCAGGTTCTTTTATTAAGTTTTTGTGGAAAATAAATTTGTGTTTTTACGCAAACAAAAAACATAAAAGTTAAACATTTGTCTTGTAAAAATTGCGTACATCCAGATAATTAGGTTTTTGGACAAATTGATTCGTCCTTTAATTGTAATAAAGACGATTTCTAAACAAAAATATCCAGAAGCATAATCTTCTTCTTAGGGCGCTGTACTTCGTCAAAATAGGCTTCAAAAACAGTTTTTTAGCCAAATGTATACATTTTAGAGCAGCTAAAAAAATATATGTTAATCTTGATCATATTTATGGGTGGACCATTGTGTTCAAAACACGTTTTCGGTAAATTTTCTCGATAAAAAAAAAACATAAAATAACCATTTAAATTGAAATTGTAGCAATTGTATAACTGTATTATTTCCTAGCTGATCCACGCAACTTCGTCTGCGTCATATAAGAGAGAAAAAGCTAACAAAAGGAATACATTTTCCCCGTTTTTGCAACATCTTTCATTTATGCTCTGCTCCTTTTGGTCGTAGCGTGATGTTATATAGCCTATAACTTTCCTCAATAAATGGGCTATCCAACACAAAAATAATTTAAATTCCAACCAGTAGTTCCTGAGATTAGCGCGTTCAAACAAACAAACAAACTCTTCAGCTTTATAATATTAGTATATATAGATAAACAAATCTTGATAATATTAATATCAGTGACGTAATATATAATAATAAAGGGAACTGTTGTTTTTATTTCGACGGTCCCTACGTACATAACGACATGTCAAAAACCGAGGTTTACAGGAGAGCGTTTTTTATGTTCAAAGCGCTCTAGAAATAATTCTATGTACAATTATAAATATTTTTTTTCTATAATGTTTTATTAGCTTTAAGAGCTATAAAATGGTATATAAACATATTTTCTTTTTTTAGATTTTCTTAGAAAAACTGATAGGTAACTGTTTTTACGCCGATATTAAAATAAAAGTATGTCAGACATGTCTAAGATACCTTTTTATACGCAGGAAAGAAGAAAACAGTTTATAAAATAGAATTTAAATAAAATGTTTTATGAAAACGTAGAATTATGTTATTGTTTTCAAACGGATATGTTAAACATCCTAAAATCGCCACCCATGAATATAAAAAATACATCAATGAAGACATATCGCTTTATACGCGGTTTCATTCATTCAGGGTAGGACTATATTTCTTGCAATGTAAAGGAAGACATGTCATATGTCACATAAAATTATCGGGACTGTGTTTTATTAATTAAAAAAGGTTTATAATTGAAAATTATTTATTGTTAATTAATCATCTTCTTAGCATCTAAACAATAGGTACTTGTAGCCTCATTGAAGCAGGAACGAAACATTAAACATCACAGTTTTCTAAGATTTTTTTATTTTTTATTTAAGCACGAGCCTCAGCTTAATTATTTAACTAACTAATTAGTAATATTTAATAATCACCACAGCATTATTGAAGTAAGTAACTCATCTATCTACCTAATTGGTAATATTTAATAATGTATACAGCATTATTTAAAGTATGTGTCTCATCTATCTACCTAATTAATAAATAAATAAAACTTTTATAGTAATGTTGAATCATCATCAAATACTATTAAAGTTTTCTCAATAGTTAAATAAAAAAATAAAATTTATAGAAAAAAAGACGGTATAAATAAATTTAACAAACTTCTTTGTCACTTTGTTCTTCCTTACTATGCTTAAGGTTATTATAGAATGTATGATACTTTTTTGGGATAATCATCGTAATCAAGTCTCTATATTTCACTTCAGTGATAGGAATAGGATTATTGTTCACCTTCTCTTGTATTAATTATTTTTTCTCCCTCTAGCCAGTTTCAAATTATTGCCACAGTTTAGTTTTCTATAATTTATTTTAAAAAAAAGTACTTTAATTCAATAGGTAATATCCGGATTATTCCTTTGCACTTTTACTTCTCTTATCTTATTCCAAGGAATTTTCTTTGAATTTGTACCTTTTTGGATAAAAGTTTTAAATATGTAGCACTTTTTTTTTCGTTGGTGCGGTTGGTGCGGTGTTGATGAACCAGTGAACCAGGCATTTTGCTGGATCCTAATGGGCTTGATCTTATGTTTTCATCAGAAAGGAAAACAGAATTTTCGATAAAATAGTTACATTCATTTATTTCATTAATGAATTGGGATAAGGGCAAGAGAATGATGATGATGAGTTACATTCATTTACAGTATCCCCAAAGGTCATGCAAGGACTTGGCATTGGTGTTGAAACCAAAGATTCCTCATTAATATCATTTTCAGGTATTGGTTACGTTATATATATATATGTTATATATTATACGTTATGCTAAGGTCACTTCCATCACTCGAAATTTCCCCTACCGTATCAAGGCGATGGTATTCTCCATCACATGGCAACTTGTCTTTCGTCGTTAGAAACTTCCAAAGGCCGATCCTCAAGATTCATTGAAAAATCTTTTTCTGTACATACACGTGTCCCGAAAAAGAAAAACAAAAAAAATAAAACATTGTAGTAAACGTAAATGAAAATAAATCCATATATAAATTTAAAAGTTACACGTATATACAAACATGTACGACATGACTTCATATACTTCAAGAAAAATAAAAAGTTTGTTATCTTCGTAATAATTATATAGGAAATCATATTTTAAAGCAGCATGTAACATTATAATTATTTGTGAAATAATGGTATTTTAATGACTTTAACATAGTATAAGCGGATATGTCTGATATGACCGCTTTTACACTGATATTCTACTGCTATATGAAACCGTAAGAAACGATACGTATAGATATCCGCATCTACGACACTTATTCGTTGTAAGTATATAATACTTGTTCGCATATACGATTTGTAAATGACGTTAAATACTAAATATAAAAATATAAAAAAAATACAAGTATGTGCATATGGAAAATCTAAGACCGATTGCGCAATAAAAAAAAATTGCCATTTTCGACATGTCTTTATGTACGTAGGGACCGTCGATTTATTCTTTTTATTTATCACTTTTGTTTATTTCAATATTTATTCATTATTTTCTTCTAAAACCTGGCCGCCCAGTAATAGTGACGTCTCATTTACTCCCATACAAATAGACAGTGTGCGCGATTTTGGTGTTGACAGCGCCTTAAATAAAAACCACTTTCCCAAGTCATAAAAATTGACGTCTTGTATCTAGTGAAGCTATGCAGTAGGTACCTGCAGCGAATTTATTTTTACCATTTCAACTTAATCTATTTTCGAAGCCTACTAACGGCCATTTTTAATATCTTACTGTTCGGTTTCGATAGGGTGCTATCTCTGTCTTTTTGACATTTCTTTTACTGACCGATAGAAACAAAACGTCACGGAAAAGCTTTCTTTGATTTTTCTATGAATAAAGTGACAGTTATGTGACGCGGATAGGACATATAACTTTGAAACACTGATAGCTACGAGAGTTATAGGCCTATTAACTGACAGATATTCGTAAGTAAGTTATATAGAAGACCTATTCTGTTTACTGTTACCTGAAATACCTACAAGAATTTTATATTACCTACATTACATTTTATTTCAATAGAGTTTTTATGAGCCTAAAAAAACTCTCATTTACCGAACAGAACTTACACGTGGTAGGGCAAGTCAACACGACCTAAATTCTAACATGAAAGCAAAGTTATGCTTACGACCGTATTAAAACCACACCTACCCAGGCCAGTATATACGGTTTTCACATGACACCGCTCGTCCGCGCTGTTGCGTGGTCAAACAGATCTCGCGTCGCATTGGCTTATCTGAAATCCGTTTATGCCCAAAAACTGAACCTCATCAGAACCGTCATTTGCCAAAGCGAGAAACAAGAGCGTGCGACAGCATTCCCGTTCTGTTTCTTGCTCTAGCAAATGACGGTTCTGAGCGACAGAAAAGGACGGGAACATGGAAAAGTGCCGATTCGAGTGCAGCAGTCGAATCTCATCAGTATGATGTCCGACCTTAACACCGACCGCGTGTACGAGCGGCACTCACCGCCTCTACGCCCGGCGCACAAAATCTACTTCGCATCCGCCCGACATGTACGTTCAATGCAATAATTTCTGATCTCCACGCAGCCAAAGCCGTGGGTAAAAGCTAGGTATCTACATATAAAGGGTCTACAAAGTTTTGGGTAGAGATGAATTCAGGACACGTATCCAAGTATTTCGCATGGTAAATTGGCAGGCTGTATTTTGAAGTTAAACAGTAGATACTCAAGCGAAACATGAAATAAATTCAATATTACGCTCGCTTAGTTCAATGATCGCACTTTCAAAGTGGTTTTATCGTGGAGCGAAGAGCTTATTGGCTTTACATCTTTATATTGACTATAATAATCACTTTACTTTCGAGTAACAACGTTGGTAACGTATTTGGAGATCTTCGTTCGTGATTTTTATGTAATTTTCTTTTAATTGAGTAGGGTGATTAAATGAACTGGAAACAAAAATTGTATGAGTATTTTTTACTTGCTTTTCTGTGTGAATCGTGTCTCTAATGAGCTCATTATGTGAGATACTTCATTGTTCAAACGTCAATAAAAAGACCTTTCGTTATTTATTTACATTTACGATCAAACAAAAAGATAGATCGCTGATCGACTGTGAAATTTGAATTCAAATGGAATTCAGGTAATAAAACTCCGATATTATGCGAAGGGATGAGCGAAGGTGAACACCCTTTTTTTTCGGATGGGAAATCATCAAATGACTCCTGCTCTGGGCGGAGCAGGAGGGAGTGTCAGACTTTTACTGACTAAAACCCATCTATGTTCCTTCATCGCCGTTTGTGTTCCGGGGCCACGGTATCGCTTTCGAACAGTCCCGCAGCCCCGAGAGGCATTGGTCCTTGCGGGACCCCTTCCTTTTGCTGACTCTCTTTAAGGCGCGCGTGGAACACGAACGCGCCGTCGACACGGCCTGTCGTCATGAGACGGACGGACGGCGAGCTAGTCCATAGCCCACCGTCCACAGGCCCGCGGGGGCCGGGACGTGAGGTTTTTTCCTTAGTTATTTTAAGGAGCGTCAAGGAGTTCTGTACTTTCTGCCACCCCCAAGGGAAAAGGGGACAGTAGATATGTTTGTGCTGCAGAATTTTGCAAATATTTTTTTTATGCTTTCGACTCCTTAGGATGACGACACAGTTCTATGCAATGGTTAGCGAACCATTGCACTTACCTGGGCACAAACCAGACTTTGAATCATCATCATTATCATCATTTCAGCCGAAAGACGTCCACTGCTGGACATAGGCCTCCCCCAAGTGTCGCCACATTGACCCAGGTGCGGATCCAGGATTTCCTTGAAGGGGGGGCAATTTTTAGAAAATTCTTTAAAAAAAAAATGATACATTTTTGATATTAAATGGGCGTTACTTTACAGAAATCCATGATATGCAAGATACAAGGGGGCCGCCAGCTTATGGGCCAGGGGGGGGCGTAGCGAGAAATTCTTACACCTTGCCTTGGACAGGTTAGAATGGTTTCGTACGTTGTTTCATCCACCAAGTTTCTTAACGCACCTTTTTGACGTTTGACAGATGACGTTTCAGTTGTCAGTGCGATGACGTTTGCTTGTCAGTGCAATTTTGATTGGGAAGAATCACGCTTCCGTGGTCTTCGTTTTTTTTGATGCACGCTGTTTTCGTGTAATTATTGATTGAAACTTTGAGTTAATGTTAATCCGATACAATCTTGATCGGTGTTTGATATTTTGTTGATAATTGAGTGAAAATTGAGAGATCTCGCCACCTTGGGTCGTGACCGCGAGTAATTTGTTGGTTATGTAGCCGGCCTCCGTGTCATTTGGACGCCGGTAACTTCCTAAATTCAGTGCTGGACTATTGTACATCCCCGATTGGGTTAGCAAACCGGGATAAAATTCAGTTGGACATTGATGAAAAGTGCCACGTGTGTGATCTGAAGGTTTGACCAGGGAGTCGACGGTACGCGCTGTGGGGCGTCCTTTGGTTACCGTCGAATCTACATAACTTCACCTAAACAACACAAAACACATTTACACTTACACCCCACCCAGATACGACGTGACCAGGGACTACGTCACATCACCAGTACCAACGTGATGGTAAGTGTATCTAATAGTTGTGTTCCCTTTGTCGATTGGACAACTATTATTTTGATTAGGGCTCCGCGTAATCGCGGACATCGTGAGTCTGTTTGTGCAGTCTCACACATACGTTCATATAGGAGTTACTTGGTCGAATTTTAGATAAATTCAAGAGAAAGTAATCTGTAGACCGAGCGTAGCGAGCTCGAAAATTTTAACACTTTTCCTACCGACCTACTGGACTTACCTGGGCCTCTTATTTACAAAGTTAAGACTTATGAAAAAGTATAGGCTTCAAAAGCGAGCTATAATTGGCCTCGGGGCAAAGGACTCCTAATTTATTTCAGGCTTTGTCTATTGTATAGATCGATCATGCAAAAATCCATAGGAGTGCCAATCCACAGGTAGAAAAAAGGAGCCTTTTTGATAAATGTTTTTTCGCAGGGTTAAACAATATCTTAATATATGTGATTCCATTTTACGCTAGAATTTATTACGTATAATACCATTCTATGGCATCAGGCAGGAAAAGCTATAACTTTAAAAAATCCTGAGCATCTAGTGGCAGCTGCCTCCACCTGGCGACGCCCATGACAAGATATACAACTAGACTAGATAGGTATTTAGTTTCAATTCCGTGAAACCAAGCTTGGCTAATGAATGACGTATTTCGTCCGGTTCAGGGGGAGGCAATTGCACCCATTGCCCCCCCCTGTATCCGCGCCTGCATTGACCGGTCCCGTGCGACTCGCATCCAGTGGATTCCCGCAACCATCACCAGGTCATCGGTCCACCTAGTGGGAAGCCTTCCAACGCAACGTCTTCCGATTCGCGGTCGCCACTCCAGAACTTTCCGGCCCCATCGGCCATCCGTTCTGCGAGCAATGTGCCCTGCCCACTGCCACTTAACTTTGCTCTTTATATATGACAGTTAAACCCCATTATCTAACATCGATAATACAATTCAGTAGTTACCAGTAGAATATTTCGTTCGGTAATTCTACACTAATAGGTCCCGAAGTTCCCTTCTTGCTATAATTGGGCTCACCTATGAGGTTAAGGTCAGCCCCTTGTCTTAGATGCCTCGTAGACCCAATTATAACTCGATACTACTAAACTGTACTAATCAATTGGTGTTCGTTGGCTTCAGTTATTTGAGATGGGTATTTCGGGTTAATCCTCTCCCACATAGGCGCGTGCTTATCGGTCGATAATACCGGATGCGTTATTGCGATAATGCGTCCCGATTCCATGGCATGCACAAAACTGCGTTTTTATCGTCCGATAATTCTATTTCGTATTCGTGTTTTTGGGCAGGTTTTTACCGAATTTCGAGCTGATTCGCCATTTTTATGATGACTTCTTCTATCTTGACGTACTCAATTACTAATGATCTCGCAGCTATGTGTGGGATCGCAATATGCGTCCCAATACCAAATGTTCTAAGAACTCATATCGGAATATCGCAGGACGGAGAAACGCAAGCGTCCTATTGTCTTCTATTGCGTCGTTATTATTACAGCAGTTGTAACTTCGTAGCCGTCCTAATACATAATGTACTAAAACAGATATCGCAATGACGCATCCGGTATTATCGACCCATAATAACCCGCTTAAGTGGGAGAGCCTTTACTATACCTAAGTTTAGTTTGGAAGGTAACAAAACCAATATTAAATTTTGTTTTAAATATCAGGTAGGTACCTATATAAATAAGCTTAGGACCCGTCGAGAAAAATCTTTTGGCAAAACGATATGAAAACACATAAAGGTTGACAACATAGAAAGCTGGGCATAGATCGTCGCTCACTGGAAAACCTGATGGAGGAAATCGCCGCCGAGGTAGACCGCGGCGAATGTGGTGTGACGATCTGATCTTGTTTGTGTTTGTGGTGCAAACATCGCCATCGTAAAAGAAAGAGAGGTTTGGAGGTTGAAAGGGGAGGCCATTGCTCACCTGTGGGACACATGACAGGCTATGAAAAAAAAAAAAAGTCGTCTAATAAGTCTGCCTCATGGAATGTGATAATCGCCACCCATAGAGTGCCAAGACCAGTAGCGCTTTTGAGGCCTTTCATAATATTTCCAAAATGGCTTCTAGCAGCATTGCATTTTTTTTACGTCTTATCATAGAACAGTTACCACTGATAGAATATGATTTTCTCCAGTAGCTCTGTGTATCCTAAGGAATCTCTGAAGCAAGAAGCTTTTAGAAGATGTTAGTGTGAAAATTCTGTTACTATAATTCGTTGCGATTTACTTGCCTAACATTTATGTTCATTTGACAAGATAAACACAACAACACTTCAATGTTTGTTTACCAACACCCTATGTTTACAAAACAACTAACGTCTAACGTCGCACAACCAACAATTGTTATTGTAGGTACCAGCAATAATTATTTTAGGTAATACCTACTCTTCTATTCATTGAGTGTTCAAGTAAAGCTAATCCATAATGCAAAACGTGTCTCGAATAATTTACATTACACAATACGTCTTCAATATGTCCTTCATATTTAAGACGGCTTCCGAATTAAAGCCGAAACCATAATAAATTCATAGCAATACCGATTCCAACAGATTCCACCCGAAATTATACTGTTATTCGATAACTCGTAATGTATTGTTCGATTAATCGGAAGGTGGACGTAATTCGACTCGGAGAACCGGCAGTAATACGATTACGAAATAATAGGATTGCATGTTATTATGAAAATTTGCATTTTAATAACATTTCGTAGAGGGAGAAGGGAGGGCATTTGGCAAAGAAAAAGATGGATTATGTGAGGTAAATGTAAAGACAGAAATGGGAATGATATCGTGCCTGTTGACAAGGACAATGCAATGTTGCGAAGACCACAAGATATACGTCCGAACGGGCCGCGGTCCATTCATTTTGGGCCGTTAAGACTACCTAAATACCCAAGTAATATGGCCCAAGGGCTGGTGGGATGGTGATAGTATACCTAGGAACATGACACGGGACAAAGCCAAAGCTTAACTTAAGACGGTGGAAGACAACAAGATGAGGGAATCGTCATGTGATGGAACCAAAAACGTAAGGGCATGTGACCTTCAACCAACCCACTAGGCCCGCGCGCGTGGTGGACAACAGCCTAAGCTTCGTCAGAAAGAGGAAGCCTGTGCCCCAACCGTGGGAACTTCATAGGTTTATAATGAAAGCCAAAATTGGGAGTAAACGAGACGTCACTATCACTGGGCGGCCAGATTTTAGAAGAAAATAGTGAATAAATATTGAAATAAAAAAAAGTGTGGAGTATTTGTGAAATATGACTCGTTAGCGGTTTAGGTATGAATATGTTGACTTCATGTTTTTAATTGCAGACCCATACGTCAAAAAAATAAAGAAATATAACCGGTAATGATGATTTTAAGAGCAATCTTTGCAATTATTTTTTATCGAGCCGATTTCGTCTAATTATGTATTGAGTCCGTCCACGGTCTTTGAAATATGATGAATATTAACATATATTTTTTTTGATGTGCTAAAACAAACATTTTTTCTTCAAAAACTGCATGACATCAATTTCAACAAATTAGGTGTTGTCAGCCCCTTAAGAAACTACGAGTTTCGGATTTGAATGTGCCAATTTATTTCGGGTCGGCACAACATTTCTTCTTTTTCATACTTTTCTATTCCTCGTCATCTCTCGACCTCCTTTCTTGCCATATTATTTCTCACACATCCCATCCATCGTTTCTTTGGTCTTCCTCTATTCTTAAACCCATCCACATTCGTACTCAAAACTTTTTCTCGACATTTTCCTCATTCCTCTGCATCACGTCATGCCCATACCAAACCAACCGATTACCACTCAACTTTTCGTCACCGACGCGCGACACCACTTTCAGACTTTCGGATTGGAATCCTAACATCGAAAAAAAAAAGAAAATATACCCTAACCTACCTACAGGATAAAAAGAAGCTATTATTTTTCTTTTGTATTGAATATATTTCTATCAGCTTTGTAAAACAAATTCATATTGATATAAAATAAGTCGATTTAGTTCTTGAAAGCTTCGCAGAAAAAATATACCAAATAATTTTCTAACAAAAATTCCTTATTAAAAATACTTTTATATTTTCACGATTTACGTCTGTAGTACACAAGGGTCTTTCTCATCTTTAATTAATTATATTTTAAGGACTTTTTTTCCTCCCTTCAAAATATTACGACAATATAAGGTTGATTTCGGCTATTACAGCTTCACATCAATTTCAGCCATTATACATTTGCGTTATCAAACGATGTAGGAGCTATCGTAACATTAAGGTTAGCCTTCAATACCCATGGTAAATTCAATTTATTTACAAATTTTAATAGTTGTCACAAGATAATTTACGTGAAAAACAAAGTGCAGTTTCGTTTTCTACATGAATTCAACAAGTTTTTCTTTCGGTTTAATCTAGGAAATTTCGAATGCATAGCATGACTGATACTGGGTAATACGATACCCCTTGGTAAGTAAGACTGGCTTTCAGACTTTCGGGCCACTGGCTACTTATCCACTGCCAAAGATCTTCAATTGACATCCGGATCCAACGATTTACGCGTTAAGCCGTTGGACCCGGAAACGAGGCACGGAGGAATCTCGGCATGTAAATGGGTCGTCACCCATCCAGCACCGAGCGTCTCCTAGAGCTATTACTTAGCCACGATCCTTGTAACAATCAGAAATAAATAAATTCTCCGAATCGAACGGCTCCGTTTAATCCGATATCCAGTTTCTAAGTAAATGAGTTAAAAAGTAAAATAACCTTGCTCCTCGTGCCTTGTATTTAATACTTCAATAAGTAATCACAAAGTTGCTGCATGATCGCAATTTCCTTGTTTTAAAAGGGAAGTTACAATCAAGATTGAGAATTACCGTTATCCTGCCCGTGTAATCCATTTATTAATTGATCAAATAATACTTTTGTCTTTTTTTTTTTTTTTTAAACAAAATTCTAACAGCGGGGCAACCCGCTGTTGGAATTTCTCCTGTACCGTGTGGTTTACTACTACTGTAACAGCCCATAACGTCCACTGCTGGACATAAGCCTCTCCCATGATGGGAGGAATTTACCGTAATCTCCACGCTTGGCAGGCGGATTGGAGATCGCAGTGAAGAAAAAAGCTTATTTCACAATGGTCCTTCTTGAGATGACGTCATTGAAGGTCAAATAAAGGCCACATTTCTGCAAAAATGAAAAATGAATAGGTAGGGAGGGTGTATTTTTTCATTTTAACGAGAAATAAATAACAATTAGAGTTCTTATTCCTCGAAATGGTTCTGTAATTGGCACAATTTTTGAAAAATGGACAATCCCTGTTACCTTGTCATGAAACTGTAATGTTTGTTATAATGAATGATTGAACAATAAAATCCACCAATCACACATTTTTCATATTATAATATTCCTTCGTAAAGTAGGCTTACGCGAAAGTCACTAAAACTTTGATGAAAAAGAGAAAAAGACTTACCATAAGAGGAGAACTTTTCCTTTCTCCCCACGTTTGTGCCTTTCCAAACATCGTGAAGTAAATTACGATGAAAGTAGCATAATACGTTCGGATGAAAGAACTTTCAAACTTTTTCTTTCAAAGTTATAAATAATTGTCATGAAATAATTATGCGCTGAAGTCAGCTTCTTTAGTCACCGGGTGGAAAAGTGGTTTTTCAATTATTTTATTGGCCTTCATTAACTAAGTTCCTCTTTGTTAAAGTTATTGTATGCGTCGTCAATAAATACAGGAGTCAAAAAATCAGGGATTTACATACATAAACTAACGATATTTTTTCAGGCATATTATACTACAAAAAAATCAAGTCGGCCACCCAGAAAATATAATCACCTCAGTGAAACTAACAATGAAACAAATACTACAGACGATGAAACATATATACACGAACATAATGTTAAAATAAGACGTGTCAAAACGAATGGAATCGCAACCACCAGAAACGAACATGATTCTCCAATGCTAGAAGAGACCAATCAAACGAAGGTCTTAACAACAATGTTCATCCCTATGGATTGTACCTGTTTTACCACTATTCCTATACCAACATAGAGCCAACTCTAGGCGGTCGGCTGATTGTGCCCGACTGGCTGCGGTTGATCGGGCTTCCTCTTCCATCCCAGATCATGTCTTTCCTTACAAAATAGTGCCCCCTGGTGTATCCAGCTTGTCCGGGTCAGACTTGCTCCTGGCTGGGTGTGGTGCTCAATCGTCATCAATCATCACCAACACAACGATTCTTATATAAGTTCTTCTTACTGTCAAAGCTAGAGGCTGTCAAATAAAACTTAATGTATCCCAGGCAGAACTGCAGGATACCTCCTACTTCTTTTTCATGCTCATACATACCTACATCTGGTCATGCAGGCGCCCGGTGGGAGTAGGTACTTTGACCAACGACTATAAAGATTGTGGATTTAAATCAAGACAGGTTAGATAATCCTCTCTTACAGAAATGGAACCTAGAAACAAGAGCCGCCCTTTACAGGAAAGATAAATTTAAAAGTAAGTAAAATCCGTATTTTATTTTTCTCGCTACAAAATTTTATCTCGTGTTTCAAAGCAAAGAAATCTTGGAAGACATTCATCACATTAAAACTTAAAGGTGTCCCTAGCTACAAGTCTTTAAGGTATAAATAGACAGAGATGGATGATACGCTGAATGGAATTAATGAGATTTCCGAGATACAGACGAAGAAACGGCCGCATCCCCGCGGGAGTTAGGCAGATAAGAATCACAGCCAACCAGTTAGGTCGACAAAATGCGAAAAAATATATGAGTGAAATAACGATTTCTCGAATAACATAACATCACGCCTGTAATCCGAAGAGTTAGGCAGAGGTGTAATAGTACACCCATTTTCGCCAGTGATGTTTTAAGCCCCATGTAATTAGGGGCGAGTTTATTGCCATCAACCGGGCACAAATTCAGACTCCGTGGCTGCTACTGAGAAATTCCTGACGGAAAAATCCAATAACATTTTGCCCGACCCGGAAATCGTTTTATTTTTCTCGAATAAACGAAATCAGATTGAAAATGTCAGCTTCTTAATTAGGGAGTGCAAACTCAGAGCGTTTGTTGAAATAGTGAAATACTGTCTGTGATGACACTTAAAACCCTGCTAGGTAAACAATGTGCAATCATCAACTCGTTTAGCGTCGACGTCTATTTAGGATGATTTACATTAGGATAATTGTGTCATCTGACCACCGGAATCTACCATACTGGGACAATCAATACAAATCTGATATTCGTTCTCCTGGATTTAAAACAACTGTTCCATTTGTCCAAGAGCCGGGAAAATGCATTTACAATGTACATGCTCTAGTAGTACGAACTACTGAATCTACAGAATCTTCAGAACATAATGTTTCCTCAAACATCACCCTGAATGCATGTTTAAATTGGTATCTGCGGGTCTAAAATGGCCGCTATAGCAGATCCTACGCAGAATCTTAGCATGCATCACGTTAAAAAAATTAAATTCTTAAAATGAACTTTATGTCAATAACAATAAAGACCATTTTAACAATTTTAAATTTTTAACGTGATTCACAAAACGATTCTGATAGAGCGGCCATTTTAGACCCCCTGGTCTCTCCCGTCGCGTCGTTGCTTTATCGAAAAAGAAACAAAAAGAAAATCAAAGCATTTATTTCAAGTAGGCCAGTTACAGGCATTGCGCCAAAGCCCTTTTGGGGCTCAGAAGATAAAAATTAAATGTAACTACAGTCCCAGTCACAGGACATAAAACTGTGAAAGTAGTTGCCCATTCCCTAGCGATTCTCTATGGAGAAGTACGGCAAACAACTACAGTATAATAGGAACGTGTAGAAGTGACTCCTATTGTTTCCGATGTGAATCATCTTTTGTGCTAGACTGTATTGTGCCCCTTTTAGTACAAAACTTTCACTTCGCGTCCACGTGTAACCTTGGTTTCTCGGTTTATAATTGTTAACTCAGTATAAACAGATTTGTATGATGATTAATAATTTTGTTTTCGGTTTTGTTTACGTAATGTTAAATATTTACGTCTCTCGATTATTTTTTTTGTGCTTTGTTATTTCAATTGCTTCTCGTATCCGCCTTTATAAGTAATGCTTGTCCGTTGACAAAATACGTGGCTGCAGTAGAAGTTCAGCTATGGCAGATTTTTGCACATCATTGTTTTTCACAGCCTCTATGTGCTCTTATAAGCGGCATGAGACAGTTCGTCTTGTTTGACCGATGTATGAACTGCCGTAACTGCAGTTAATTATATACACCCTAGGATGTTCATCAGGATCTTATCCTTCGGGGAACGCAGACTGCGCAATTTTCTTATGAGGAGTAAACACGATTTTTATCCTTTACTCCCGTCTGCCACCACCGGTCCGCCACCACTGGTGGCAGTTGCAACTATTTGTCGCATCTACCACCACTGGTGATGGTTGCGTCGCTGGAGTCCAGTAATCAACCTATCTTGTCCCTTACTTCTCCAAGATATGGCAAGAAGGTTGGTTGCCAAGCCCAATCGCAGTAGCCGTACTGGTTGGTTTTCTGTACTCTTTATCTCCATGAAAACGTTTCCGTAGCCGTTTTCAAAGAGTTCAACACAGTCCCTTAGTTAATTGTTAACACATAATGCGATTGTGGACATGAAACTGGCATAACTAAGTTGGCGCAAATTAACAAGATCAGTAGTACGTGGCACCTGCCGGAGCGTGCGAGTAACTAAGTTAACTGCTTACTCGATAACCTGACAATTATTGACCCACAAGTTAAGAAATAATTGACTTAACTTGATAAAAGTGTACTTATTACATTTCCGTGTTTCACTTTGGGGTTCATGCCAAAGTGTCAATATTTAATTACGATTAGCAATGGCATTCCCTGGACTGTCTCTCCTGCCGCTAGCAGTCATGCTTGCTACTACTAGAGTCGCAAGCACGACTGCTGAGCGTTACATGAGTTCGATCCCTGGGTCAGGTAAAGTATTATTTCGATTTACTACCACGAATTTCATGTGTCACACTCACACAGCGTGTAGTCTAAATTTGTGCCTGGATAATGACTGGATAATCTCGCTCCTTAAAAAGTGAATCTATCTCACTATTCACATCTGCCTACCCCTAAGAGAACATAGGCATGATGTCATAAAAACAAACAAACTTACCTTGATTTTCAAATCTGTCTTGTAAAGAACTGGTTCCCAATCTACTAACATATTCCTATTTCTGTATGAATTATTGGTAAAGTTTTCAAGTTCACGTCGATCGTTCTTGTATCCTTCACTATCGTATTAACTCTAAAAGTTTTAATCTCATTTTCCAATATTATGGTTAAAGAAATTTATTTCTCAATAAGAAATTACAGTATTTCACTTACTTGAGAACATTTTGGAACTTAAATATAGTAATTTTACACTAACTTTGACATACAAACTAAATAGGTAGTTTTTCTTTATAACAATTCACAAATCTATAAAACAAAATTAAATTTCGTACGCAACTAACATTTACAAAACACAAAGTTTACAAATTTGTTTTATCCACCCGCAAGAGAAATAGTTACTGTAATATTTCCATTGTTTAAGTTCGAGATTTACCCTCCTAGATAATCCTTTCGGTGTCCATGTTTACGGAGTTTGGAAGTTGGCGGTTAGATACCCCCGTGCCTCGAAAAGCACGTTAAGGCGCTGTTAACACCAAAATCGCGCACACTGTCTGGGAGAAAACGAGACGTCGTTAGACGGGCGGCCAGGTTTTAGAAGAAAATAATGAATAAATATTGATATAAAAAAAGTATGGATTATTTGTGAAATATGACTCGTTAGCGGTTTAGGTATGAAATATGTTGATTTCATGTTTTTAACTGCAGACCCATACGTCAAAAAAATAAAGACATAGGACCGTTAATGATGATTTTAAGACCAATCTTTGCAATTATTTTCTATCGAGCCGATTTCGTCGAATTTTTTTTAAATCGAAATTTCGAATAGTTTTTTTTTTAAAACTGCTTAAATGACATAAATTTCAACAAATTAGGTGTTGTCAGCCCCTTAAACCGTTGATCCTGCGCCTGATATTACTCCGGTCGTGTTGTATTGTCGTCCCATCGGACTATGACAGTAAAGGAACAAAGAGTGCTCCTGTGCCTGCGCACACAATTGTGCACTATAATATCTCCCGCGCCGATGGCTAATCTTCGCATTGCGAAGACTGGCCGCCGTGACCGAAAACCGTGACCGGTCAGGAGGATTATTATAATTATTATCTAAGACCTTAAGGTCCCTGCTAACAATAAATACACGAAAGTGGTCCCTAGTCCAAGAAAGGTTGGGAGCCACCGTGTAAAGCAAAGCTTCATAATATTATGATATTAATTAATTTTGGGAACACTAACAACCCGGCTTTATAAAGGATTAACACCGCTAACAAGGTACTTACTATCCTATCCCTACAATACCTACCTATCATAAAAACCCACAAAAACAAACAAGACAAGTTACCTATATAACACGTTTCCTTTAATCAGCTACAGTAAAGCAAATAATCATGGATAGGTACTAAGATACACAGTACTCTAGTTAATATCCTCACATTTACCCACGGACGTTGAAATGAACTGCTATAAAGAAACAAGCGTACGGCGGAGGCAGCACATTAGTTAGTCATAAACAATGAGAGGTTTTCCTTCTGAGGTTTTAAAAAAAAACTTAGTTTCCAAGAACTCTATAGATGGCGTTGAACTTACTATGCCAAAGCCAAATCGCTTGAAAAAAAAACATTGTGTCACGTCACATACTCTCGTTGACTGACACTTCCATTTGCTTAACCTTCCGAATATAACCAACATTTCTCGCGCTTTGTTAAAATCAGTTTTTTTAGGTTCCGTTCCTTGCATTATCATACTTACTCCTAGCGCCATCTATCCAGCGACTAGGGAAGCGCTAAAAAGAAAATCCCTCATTCTAGACATGTGTGCCCTGGTCAGAACGAAGCATGAACGAAGTGACGTGTGACTACGTTGCAGTGAGTTCCTTCTCGTTTATGTACTCCTAGTACTTTGAGATGTAACGTTATTTGACTTTTAAGAAAAAGTTTTGATTGTGGGCGGCTAATAGTAGATTGTATCATAAGGGAGCAAAATAATATTTTTACGGCGAGGGCGCTTTTTTGAATCCAGAGCGAAGTGAGGGATTCTTTAATAGAATCCTGAACGTAGCGAGGGATTCAAAGTACGTCGCCCGAGCCAAAAATATATTTTGCGCCCGAGTGATACACTCTACTTTTCATCACCTACTATGAGAAAACAAAAGGCGCCTCATAATTTTAACCGACTTCAAAAAGGAGGAGGTAATTCGACTGTTTTTTTATGTATTTACACCGATTACGCTGATATTTATGAGCCGATTGACGTGATTATTCTTTAGTTTGATGCGGAATAGTTGCCATTTGGTCCTATAAAAATGTAACATAGTTTGGCCCAGTAGTTTTCATTTTATGAACATTTTTACTTCAGTCGTGTGGTCTAATTTCAACATGTAAAATAAATGCATATCTAATATTTGGATAGGATATTACAACTAAAAATGGAAAACTAAAAAAACTTTTTTGCAAAAAATAAAACCGACTTCACAAAACACAAAAACGTTAAAAATAACTTTAGCTTCAGAAGTCGGTGACAAAAAAAAACTAAATGAATCAAACAAAGGTCACCGACTTCTGAAGATCTAAAGTTATTTTTCACTTTATTGTGTTTTTTATTCACTGGAGCAAAATAATATTTTTACGGCGAGGGCGCTTTTTTTAATCCAGAGCGAAGTGAGGGATTCTAGAGTAGAATCCCGAGCGTAGCGAGGTATTTTTTAGTAGAATCCTGAACGTAGCGAGAGATTCAAAGTACGTCGCCCGAGCCAAAAATATATTTTGCTCCCGAGTGATACACTCTACTTTTCATCACCCACTCACTATAAGAAAATAAAAGGCGCCTCATTTATTCACTGTCACTTGAAGAACTCATTTTTAAAACAAAACCATGAATTTCTAACAATCCGTGAAAATTGACGAAAACGCGGGCTGTAGTTCGCGCGTTTTTATTTGATTTCTTTTTTTTTTATTCAACCGGCGGCGGCGCGACTATGGGCCGTCGTACCAGCCAGCCTTTATTCAAACAATATTCGCTTTAGATTTCTTGGGCGCTAAACACTAAGATGTTCCAAATTCAAAAAGTGCGCGGCAAAGATAATTGCGGCGCACTTATAAAGAGGATTAAAAACTCATTACGGCCCGCTAAAAGTTTCTTATAGAAAACACCACCTTTGGGTGCACTTAAAGGCGAACAAAGTCGTCCTTTTCGAATAGATGGAATGAAAAAGATTTTGAGGTTGATCTTGGGATTTTTTAAAGTTGAAACTTGGCTTAAGAGCCTATACTACCTCAGATTAGCAACTCTATTTGTGGTGGTTCAAACTTCGTTTGTAATACTGTTAGAATAAAGTTCTAGTCAGCTTGCACTACAAAGCGGTTGTTACGTCAGTCACTGCGGCCGAATAGTGCGAAATGAGTGGTTTTTATTCTTTATAAAAGCAAATGAACGTCTTTTGGAAAAAATAAAACAAATAAGACCTGCTTTATAGTTAGTTCAGTTAGTATGCAAAGTTTCATGATCTAATTTGAAGTACTTTTTGAATACCAGCGGTTTATTGTTCGATTTGGAGGTAACTTTGGGATTTTTTTCTATCGAGAAAATTTTATGAAATCGTGTTTTCACAATACATAAGACCTAACATTAATCCTCAACTTTACCATATATTTATTTCAAAATTAATGCTGCAGTATTTTAGGCGTAACGGAGGATCATGCTAAGCCATTTGAGGTAGTATAGGCCCTTAAATACGTACTTAGTAAATAATTAAGTTAAAATTATTCGTTTTTCCCAAAGAGATTAAGAGTTTGTATAGTTTTATAATACTTACTTAGTAGGGGAAGACGAAAGAAATTATGGATGACCTGTGTTAGATGATTTGGCTAGAAACGGGGTATCTACTGAGAAGTCAGATAAGTATAGCTATTGAAAACAGGCTACGCCGTCTCCAAATAAATGGAACAAGGAAAGAGGGAATTAGAATAATAATATTTCCGAACATTATTCTAGCACTAATTGTGAAATTGATGAAATTCTTGATGAGAAACTACCCACACTACCCTATTCTGAACCCAACCACAAAAATAAGCAGTCATACTTGCTTATGAATGAAAATCTAATCCATTTCCATAATACCTCGCAACAAGTGCTGGTTGCAAAATATTGCGAACGAATGAATAAATGGAGGACTATCATTCATTTAAATTAATGCCATTAGCAAAGCGCGTTGCGTTGCGGCAGATAACACGGGAGCGTAGGGCTGTCACTCGACTGAGGGTCGGCTTAGAATTTGTTATTGAATACGTAGTAACCGTTTGTGTGACGATGTCCGTTCTCTCTGTAGAATAATCGCAGTCAAGAACACCTGGGAAATTCCTCAAAATCAAAATATTTTATTTCACATAGTCCTAGACTTATATAACGTCGAAAAAGGTGCACGGTTCGCGTCAGTCGTTTCCATGGAGAAGAGCCAGCAAGAAACTCCCTCTTTTCTAATCATTTGGTATTATAATATATTTATTTCAAAATTAATGCTGCAGTATTTTAGGCGTAACGGAGGATCATGCTAAGCCATTTGAGGTAGTATAGGCCCTTATGTTACAGCATTAGTACTTAAGTATGGGACAGGACAGGACATGGACAGCGTAGGCCCAACAATAGGTCGTTGCTTATTATACAAAAAACGTAATACAAGATAAATAGTTAACAGAAGTTAACAAGCATCTGGGAATCTACAAAGCCTACAATGTTCACACATTGACAAAATATATTATGTAAAAAAAGAATCTATACATAAGTAAGAACATATCATAAAAAAACTTAAATAAGTGACACAAATATTGTCATCAGAGCTGTAACTATTTTAAGCAGCATCCAAGTGGGATGAGCAACTGTGTGGGTATTTAAAAATAATATCAACTAAACGTTAAACTTTTACAAATTATACTTGTTTATTTTACCAACCCTACGATAAGCCAGGAAATATAATCGTGACGGATTTTTCCGAGCGCCACGGCTCGGCCTCTAGGCGACAATTTAATTCTCCTTAATTCATCCTGATCTGCGCCGAACGCTGAATATAAACGAATAAACATCAATTAAAATATAAACATGGAACAAACTTGTTTGTTTTGGACTCTTCAGACTAATGTTGTTTATTATAATTTGACAGGTGCTGTGATTGCTCCGAGGCTTTGTTTATCTCGGAAATAGAGTAAATAAAGAGATAGGTTTTTAACTAAAAGAGTAGTCTGAAAGTTTGAATCAGCGAGGTTTTGTAACTAAATAAAACTGTTAAACTGTGTTAATACACTTTAGCATAGTTTAAAAATAGTAAATTTCAAGTGGGGAAACTTTTCATTGCAAGTGAGGCGGATTTCACACCCGAGCCAAAGGTGAGGTTGTTACGGTCCCGAGAATTGCAGTGATAATTTCCCACGTGAATCAACAATCACTACTCATGTATTTACCATTCACCCGCATTCTCCAAACACCCTCGATGATGGCGCTTGCAACAGCGTCGAATTATCGGGAGTTCACAATATTTGAAAATCACGGAAGATATCCCGTGAGTGATTAAAAAATAGGTAAGACATAATAAGCACCATGTGCTTTTAAAAAAGTCGTTCACCCGATTGCGGATTCTGAAACATTTCTCCGACATTCGTTTCGCTGTTGAACGGTTCACCGACAGAATCGGTTTCAAAATCAATTTTTCAAATCTATCCTTGATGCATTGAAGCAACTTGACCGGAGATATCTGTGTGCCTAACAAATGGCCAACTTTACCACGCGTGTGAAAAACGACAATAGTGGAGGAAAAATCCAGGCAATAAAATAAAACTAACATAATAGGGAATATATGCATGAAATACAAAGCTCTTTTTCATTACTCATACTCTGAAAGTAGGTCTGAAGTTGCCTGAGGAGCGGGTTGAAAGTAATACTTTTCAGCCCTAGGGAGAATCGTTTTCAACTGACAGCTGTCAAATTATTAAAAAAAAAATGGTTAATTTTTCTATTGAACCATGTTCCAACTTTCTATACAGCCACGATGTAAAATTGAAATAACATAAAGTTAAGTATTTGTTCTTATTTATTTGAGAAAAATATATTTACATAATTAATTAAAAACTAAGTATTAAATAAACTAAAATAAATAAACTAACAACAAACTATAAAAGGGCATCGAAAAACTCCTCCTCAACGCTGTCAGCTGGTGCCCAAGAGTTAAGTATTAATTAAAGAATATATATATTTTAAATATCTTTTCACTTCTCATGCTCTGAAAGTGCTTGTTTGTGCAGGATATAGGCTGCACAAAATCATATTTTGTGCACAAGGGCATTAATGTATCTACTCATAAATGTATCTATATTAAGGCAAAGAAAATGAGCCATCCAGCCAAACGTAATAAGAAGTTCATAGATAGAATTTGTTATTTTATAATATTTACTTTAATTTATTTGCCTTATGTGTTTTTTAAGACTTAGAAGACATACAAATTAAATTCAAGTACCTACGGTAGGTTATTTAATTAATTTAAGAAATATTTAATAGTAGGCTGTATAGGTCTGCAGCCCAAGTCTAATATCAATGTCGTAAGATTTCAAAAAATGAAAGCGGCGGGAAACAGCTCTTGTTTTTGCGTGTTTATTAATTTCTTCAATGTATACTACTGTTTTATTTCCTCACAATCGAAGTGAAAAGCAGAGTTTATAACTCGTCCACAAAACCATTTTTATCCTCGACATTACTATCAGCCCTCGCCTTTGGCTCGGGCTGCTAAAAATCTCGGATAAAAATGGTTCGTTTTGTGCACTTGTTGTAAAATCTACTATTATTATAATTAAGTTTCAACTATTTCTTTAAAATAACATAGATTTGGGAAAAATATTTACCATTTTTCGATGATGAAAATGAAAAATAGGCTGAATAGCTGGCCGGCCACACAAAAAAAAGGAAAATAGGTGGGAAAGCGGCAATAGGGTAGATGACACCATAAAACAATAATTCCAAGACACCTTTCTCTAAAAAAACACTTTATTTTTGGCCTGAAAATCCGATTTATTTTCAATTAATTGCCAAATTCGATTTTTAGTTGCTTTGAAATCAATAAATAGTCGAATCATTGAGTTGAATAAACTGTGTGAGACTGCACGAACAGACTCACGATGTCCGCGATTACGCGGAGCCCTAATCAAAATAATATTTGTTCAATCGACAAAGTGAAAACACCTATTAGATACACTTACCATCACGTTGGTACCGGTGATGTGACGCAGTCCTGGTCACGTCTTATCTGAGTGGGGTGTAAGTATAACTGTGGTTTGTGTGGTGTATGTGTAGACCAGCCCGACATGCTCGATGAGCCAATTAATGATCCGACCCAGCCTGTTGTTGTCCCTTGCTGCCCTCTTGTCAATGACCCACTAAGCCGAGGCCCGAACCCCACAGGGGGTGCCCTTAGTGACGGTTCATTTAATGTGTAATTCCTGTTAGTTTGTAAGCCCTGGCTGGGGGCCTTAAAGTAATTTTTGGCTACCACAGGATTGTCCGGTTAAGCAGTCAAGCAACCGTCTAGAGTTGCAACTGCGAGTGGTCCCTCCTAAAAAAAAAAAAAAAAAAAAAAAAAAAAAAAAAAAAAAAAAAAGTATGTGTAGTCATGCAGATTCGACAGCAACCAAGGGACGCGCGCGGCTCGTACCGTCGACTACCGGACAAACCTTCCAAGATCCCACACGTGGCACCTTTCCCCAATGTCCAACTGAATTTTATCCCGGTTGCTAACCCAATCGGGGATGTCAATTAGTCCAGCACTGAATTTAGGAATTTACGGCGTTCAAAGACACAAAAGGCCGTCTACATAACCAACAAATTACTCGCGGTCAAGACCCAAAATGGCGAGATTTCTCAATTTTCACTCAATTATCAACAAAATATCAAACACCGAACAGGATTGCATCGGATTAACAATAACTCAAAGTTTTCAAACAATAATTACTCGACAGCCGCGTGCATCAAAATTACAAGCACGGAGCGACCATTATTCAACCAAAAATGCACTGACAAGCAAAAACGTCATCGCACAGATTCGAACAGACAACGAAACGTAATCTGTCAAACGTCAAAAGGTGCGTTCAGAACTTGGTGGATGAAACATAAACAGTGACGTCACAGTAGGCTATTGCCATACAAAGTCTACTAGAGAACCGCGTTTTGACAGCTCTTAAAAAGTATCTCAATTGATTGGTGTGTCATCTACCACATTCGAATTCCGATCTTCATTAGTTTTTTCGAGTTGTATGTTTTTTTTTACTTTCCTTGTATTCGTAATAAAAAGCACAGTGTTTACCTCGGGTTAAAGACTTATTTAGTCCCTCGAACTATTAGCGCCCTCGCTTCGCTCGGGCACCAAACCCCGTCTCGGGACTAAATAAGTTACTTTCACCCCTAGGGTAACAATGTACTATTTCTTCTCTCTTTGTGGTACACTTGTTTAAGTTTCTAATAGGTACATCACTTATTTTACAATTTACTGTTTTATGTAGCATGGTTTTGGTGTAACGGAACGCACTCTCAAAACGCATCGTCCTCGATAACATTGACATCAAAGTTCATTGTGTCAAAAAAACACTTTTATTTGAAAAGTGCTTAAAGTTTCACTAAAATGTTATTATAATATTGTTATTGCAATTTTTACTTGATTGAAGCACATACAATTAGTAAAATTATTTTATCTACACCCATGCTATAAATCCTCTATAAAAGTATCTGAAACAGTTAGCTTATGGCCAACATTAAAACAGCCAGTGTCATAATAACCATTATAACACCCAAACGGGTGTTATAATGTTGTACTGAATTTCATTATGCAACTCGTTTTAAAAAAAGAACATTGTCTAGCACGTGCGATTCACTACCACAGCGCCGTAATTAAAAAAAAAACTTAAGTTAATTCAAATTTTCGTCGAATCCCGCCATTTTTGTTCGATATTTGGATATTAGTATTGCATTATGTAATTTGTTGTTTACAAAAATGAGTGATACAAGCTTTGTGCATTTTAATAATAGTACAATCCAACATGTAAATAATTATATTATTACCTATACATGGTTTCTTTATAATAAATACTCGGCAATTAAACTTTCCATGAATTTACATAGACTTCTTACAACACTACAAAAGGTTTCAGAACCTTTTATGGAGGATTCATATCATGGATGTAGATAAAGTCTTGTATGCAACTGTACATAATTAGGTATTAAAACACTCATGTGATACTATTATCACACTCGGCTTCGCCTCGTGTGATAAACCCACATTCGTGTTTTAATACCCCTCATTATACAACAGTTGCATAAATAACTATTAATAAGGCCAAAAAAAATTGATGTAAACAAGGCAGATTGTGGATAATGACGTTACATCATGGCCGTGACAGCTACGGACGTTTAAATTGTCGTAGAAAATTGCAGGAGTTTAATATTATTTTTGTGCGACAAGCAGTAGTTGAACTTAACTTTTAATACTTTTCTTGGGTTGATAATACTGTATTTAAGTGAAGAAAAAATTTACGTGCATATTATATTTTCTATCCTCTCTTTGAAATCACACGTGTACAGGTCTCCCAAAGTGATAATGCACATAGAAATCTTCGTCACTGTTCGGCAACGGTCGTATTCCCCGAGCGTCGGAAGACGATATGTATATAGAGTGGTTAGGTGCATTTTCTTCATAGTAGAATTATGTGTTTTGTGCTAAAAGAGATAAATATTGATTTATCAGTAACGAAATTGATTCGATAATTCGATGTAAGTAAATAGCGAGGAAAACGACACGATTGGGAATATGCTACAATCTTTGTTGAATTGATTTACTTCTTCATACTTTCTTGTATTATTGCATTATGTACTAATATACTTTATAATATTATTTATTCCTATATCGATTTGTTTATTTATGCATGTGTATCTTTCTATTAACCCGTATGCTCCCGGCCGTGCCTCCAGAGGCACGGTGCATTGTTATTTTAATTGTGTCTGTAATTGCGGGTATTGAAGTGTTAAAATTTATATAAGCCTAAATCTGATTTTTTAAATGTTTTTTTCTAGTACTTAATATGTATTTAACGTAGGTATTTTTAATATTAAAAAACGTGAAAAATGTTAGTATATTTACCTATTTTATAAAATAAACTATTTCAATTTGAGTAAGATAATTAAAGTTGAAATTAAATTCACCTTGGAAAACAAAACCAAGAAGGGTGTGTAATAGCAGCTCTATATAATTCCACACAGAGAGAACACGTGCAGTCACCACCAATATGTAAAGACGACTGACGGACCTTTGACTGACCGGCGACAGCCGCCGACCGCCCGAATTGTTTTCAATTGTTTCACATGATTTGACATATGACATTGACTCCTGTTTCTTTCGAACAAGGTACAAAATGCAAGTGCATTGTTTAGGGCTCTCTCCGATTCAATGATTCGGGTGTTTCCGGGAATACGACAATTGGCGAAGATTTGCATGCGCATTATTAATTTGGGAGTACTGTACGTACCTAAACAATATAAAACTAATATGAGTAGTGCAAGCTCTCGGCTTTTATAATGTAGTTAGTTAAGGTGGATGCTCAAGCGTAGCCCGCGAAATTCAAATTTTCTTACGTTTTTTGCAATTTGCAGGCCAGTGCTAGGTTGTATGTTGATTAAAATTTTGTTTGCGACTGTAAGACGTATGTAGTTACAGAATTATATTCATCAAACTCATCAATACAACCCTCAAAGTTCATATTGGTGTCAAAATTACTTTTCCAAGGTCAAAATCATTCTAGCACCATTATGAACTTGGAGGGTTGTATTGATGATTTTGATGATTATAATTGTGTTACTACATACGTCTTACAGTTGCAAACAATATTTTAATCAACATACAACCTAGCACTGGCCTGCAAATTGCAAAAAACGTAAGAAAATTTGAATTTCGCGGGCTACCCTTGAGCATCCACCTTAAAGAGTTGCGAGTCAATTTAACTTTAACCTAATTAACATGAACTTACGATTGTAATTCCCTACGGAATAAGCAATGTTGCTAACTGTTTGAACACTACGTAATTAAAAACATGTCAGGTGGTCTTTGGTATACATTTACATAAAGTTTACTAACTAACTGTATGTGAAAGTGGTTTTGCAAGGCTAGTACATGAGCAGTGATATGTTTATGTATGCCAAGAACTTCAAACTGCGAAAATCATTTCGTTTGCTAATTGGTGGTTATTTTCATTACCTTATCACGCTTAGTCGTCCTATAAATATCTTCCGTTATCGTTTATTAGTTTTTTTTTTTAGTTTAGTGTTGTTGTATTTTCTTAAACATGATAATATCGACAACATCGCGGGAAACATGCGGATAAGGGCCACTCAGAACCAGGTTGAAGAAGAATGGCAGAAGAAAGGGGAGGCCTAAACCCAACAGTTGATCCGGGCTGAAATACAGAAAATATTTAATTTTGAGTTTCATACAAAAGTGACGCCACTGAGCTCTATTAAAGTGTGGATCCTATTATTTTTTTCTTGAACTTACTCTCTGTACGCCATTTTTTTTCCGCTACGGCGTGAAGCAATCTCTACTTATACGAAGTGTGAAATTACTTCGGGCAACTTAGTGTGTAAAACGTTCACGAACAAACTTTTCAATCTAGACTGGAAAACTAACCATGTTAAAACTTCTCGCGTCCAACTCGTTCAGGTAATGTAGATAAACATCTAAAGTACTAGGAGTACAGAACTTTCTAGTTGGTGTGTGTGGGTTTGTCTACGTAGCGCTACGGCGTAGTCTCGTTAGTGAACTACGATTCTGCGAAGCTTTATACGAGTGTCATACTTATAATGGCTACGCTGTTGTACTTTCTGGAAGTTTATAATGCTTTCTGTAGAATTTCATGAGGCAGGAATGTGAATATCTATTTAGTTAGTTATGTCTACGAAACGGCACGGCGTGGTCTCGTTAGTGCTACCAATGCTCATAAAGACTACGCGGCTATGCGTTTGGAGAGATACTAGAATGTTATGTTGAAGTCATGAGGCTATTCGTTTGACAACAAATCAAATGATAACTTGTTTATTTCCTATCTTGTCGATTAATAAATGTTTATTGACATAAGATCATTAATTGTTGTAAAATAATCTGATTACCGATACAAAATTCCATTAAAATTTGTTTTTTATTTAATTTCCTAATCAAACAGTACTGCAAGGACCACACATGCTCTTTTATGGCGAAGAATAATCTCAACATTTCCCAAAAAAAATTGAACTCTTTTTCGGTTTCCGTACCTCAGTCGGCAAAAACGGAAACCAAATATAGGGTCTCTTTTTTGTTCGTCTGTCGGTTTGTCCTTGTCTGTCCGTCGTTCAAGACCCTTTTTGGAGGTACGCTAGTTGAAAATCATCATCATCATCATTTCAGCCGAAAGACGTCCACTGCTGGACATAGGCCTCCCCATGTGTCGCCACATTGACCGGTCCCATGCGACTTGCATCCAGCGGATTCCCGCAACCTTCACCAGGTCATCGGTCCACCTAGTGGGAGGCCTTCCAACGCAACGTCTTCCAGTTCGCAGTCGCCACTCCAGAACTTTTCGGCCATCCGTTCCGCGAGCAATGTGCCCTGCCCACTTCCACTTAAGATTGGCAATTCTTCGGGCTACGTCGGTAACCATGGTTCTCTTGCCGATGTCTTCATTTCTGATTCGCTAGCGCAACGGGTTGAAATAATATCAAAGAATAAGGTCTGCTACCTCATAAAGCAGTGAAAAAATCAAACTTGTAAGCCAACGCCATCAAAAGATATGACAGTTTATGTCGCATATTTTTCGATTTCACAAGAGAATCAATTCCTATAATGGTAGGTACTTCCCGCGCGTTGACCTATAATCATGGTTTTTAACTACATTTCGATACCGGTACACCCGTCTTATAACACTACCAAACCGCACTCGACCCGCGTGGCCGATTCTGGCCCACTATCTCAGAGAGAGAAGGCCGAGTCCCAGCACTGGGAACCTAATTGGCTGATTATACTATCCTATATCACTATGACATCCTCCACTTACCTGGACGTAGGTGGCGATCCTGACAGCAGGGATCCTGACCCCCTCTTGCAGAGCGGAGGCCTAGGGGCCGAGGGTCTACGCTCTACTCCTGATGCGGAGCGGGTGGCCGGAGCACCTTCAGCGGCTAACACCCTCGCTGACACCAGCGCTGCTTCGGGGCAGTGCTGCAAAGAGGTTCTTTGATCAGTACTTAGCAGAACTTGTTAAAAGTGGAAAAAAAGTCGTCGAAATAGATAGGGTAACAGTTAATTTTACGTTTCTTGAAAAGCGCGGTAAAACTAAAACTGCTCTTGCTTCATAATTACCACCCATTAGCACCCCGTATCAAAAAGTCAAGACCATATAGTTTTCGAAGAAGTGATTGCCATCGATAAGCTGAAAACAAGACCAATCTATTTGTGACTAATATGATGGTAGTTGGTGATGTTATATGATGGTGTTTATCTGACAATAACAATCCATTAGTCAGGCCTGTCAGGCGTGATCAATATGTTACAATAATCAAGTAACTGTCCACTGTATTGGTAGATTTGAGCGTCGTGTGCGTATGACAAGACACTGGCCGTATCCGAACTCAGAATAATGGAATTACAAAACAAACAGTTGGCTCACGATCCAATCAATATGTAGGCTATACCTACAATAATCCTGATAGAAACGTTTGCTTTCGGAGTTGACAAATAAACAATACAGATAGGCAGGTGGAAATAAATTAAATGTCAATCATTAGAATTTATTATCTTGACTAGTTGAGCTTGTGACTCCATCCACGTGGACTTTGAAAATCAATATGAACCTGTCAAGTGATTGCCTGCGAGCCGCCCTCTCCTAGTAAGATCTCCTTGGTTTTAATGATTATATTTATCCAAAGACATTAAATTATACTACACAATAGACGGGACATAGCGAAAAAAATCGTAATCCGATACATTTGTCCTAGTGGGCAAAAGTCGCTCAGTCTAGTGTGGTACGCCTGCGTGATATGTCGTATTCTTGACAAACTGTCAAACAAAAGAAAAATATTTTCTAAGAAAATAATGCCAAGTTGCGCATTACGGTATTGTAAATCTCGTTATGGTAGAACGACTGGATCTAACTTCGGTTTATTTTCGTAAGTATTTGTTATATTTACTTAGTAATAATTTTAATAAATAGTTCCAGAACATATGCTAATTTTGTAATAAACGCCCTCTATTGCTGAATAGCTTTACTACTGCCTTGTAGAGATGTAATGTTGTTTATCGATTTTGTCATCGATATTTTATGAGGTAAATAATGAACACACGTTTGAACATAATCATATCATTTAATTTAAATGTCAATAAAGGAACAAGTACTATTCGTTCAAGTAGGGTTCTGTTTTTGCAGGTTTCCGAGTGTAAATAATGTAGAACGTGAAAAGTGGATACGGTTTGTTCAAATAGACCGTAAAGAAGAAAATTGGCTTCCATCTGCTTCGTCAAAATTATGCTCAAAGCATTTTAAAAGAGGGGACATTTACTTCGGAAAGACTGGTCGATCAATTTTAAAAAAAAGGATCTGTACCTTGTACTACAAGTGAAGTGAGTTGCAGGTTTCTTGATTTTTCGTAGTCATTCTATATAGTAAAATAGTACACTGCTTATAGTCCTAATTCCTTGCTCGACTTTGCTATCTGTCTGTTCGTCTCAGCGGTTTCTATCCCACAAAATAGAAATCAGATATTGAAATATTACTTTCGTCCGCATTATTAAGTTTCGCAATCAATTATCACTTGAAAGTGCAACGCAACCAGTTGCTGAAGAAGATGCGAACGAAAGGGAAATTTTCAGTCTTTAGGTTTACAACATTAGTTTTTTTTGATAAATAACAGACGATAATTTGCATACCTCGACATAATGTACCTATGGATCAGCAGATTTTTTTCAGTGCTGGTCCCATAGTAAAAGTTGTTCATAATGATGAGTACAATATCCGATACAATAGGTACAAGGTTTCAAACTTAGTATAGTTTAGCGCGAGTACGACTCTCATTTAGACTTTTTTTATAATTTCAGGATGATGAAATGAACCCCGAAGCCACCAGACTTACTACACCAGTCAATGTTAATGTTTCAGACTCTGAGTCTATCTTCGACACTCCGAGAAAAATTGCATTGAAGGCACAAGTTCATAAATTACAAAAACAAAAACTAGGTCATCAGGTTAAAATTAAAAAAATAGGCCAACAAAATAGATATTTAAAACGTAAAATATTAAACTTGAAAGATTTCGTTAACCATTTAGAAAAAAAGTTTGACATCGAAAAAAATTTGGTAAACTCTCTTAAAACTACAGCAGAAACTCAAGCCCTCTATGATAGACTCTACAGAAATTCCACGAAGGCAGGATTATCGCGTCGTAAATTTTGTCCGTCTCTTCGTAAATTTGCTTTAACTCTTCATTATTACTCTCCTGCCGCGTATAATTATGCCAGAAAATGTTTCAATAAAGTTTTTCCACATGTAAGAACATTACGCAGATGGTATGTTAGTATAGATGCACAGCCTGGTTTTACTAATGAGTCGTTTCGCGCTTTGAAGTTAAAAAGAATCAAAACGGGAAAGGAGTTAATTTGTTCTTTAGTTTTTGATGAAATTTCTATTAGACGTCAAAAAATATGGAACACCAAAACGAATGAAGGTTTCGTCAATTTAGGTTTTGGTGACATAAAAGACGAAATAGCTTCTCAAGCTCTTGTTTTCATGGTTGTATCACTAGATCAAAAGTGGAAAATACCAGTAGGATATTTTTTCATCAATAGTATTAAAGCTCAATTCAAAGCTACATTAATTAGGCAATGTTTAAGCTTATGCCACGAAGTAGGCGTAAAAATAGTCAGTATGACTTTCGATGGTGCTCCAACAAATTTGAGCACTGCAGAAATATTAGGTTGTAAATTGACTGATCCAGATAATTTAAAAACAGATTTTCCTCATCCAGTTAATCAAGAAAGTGTTGTTATATTTCTTGATCCCAGTCACATGATAAAATTGATAAGAAACACATTCGAAAGCAAAAAGATATTTTATGATGCACAAAATGAGAAAATAAAATGGTCTTTATTAGTGTCTTTAAATAAACTGCAAACAAATGAGCAATTACATTTTGCAAATAAACTAACAAATAAGCATATCCATTTCCGAAACCAAATAATGAAAGTCCGATTAGCGACCCAATTATTAAGTAGAAGTGTAGCTAAAGCCTTACTACTTTGCAATGAGCTACTCACAGGAAAAGCATTTGAGGATGTTTCTGGCACAGTCAAATTTATTTCTATTATAAATGATTTATTTGATATCATGAACAGTAATAAATATGGAAAATATGGTTTCAAGCAGCCACTAAATTCTAAAAATGTATCTACCATTTCAATTTTTTTTGAACTAGCTAAGAACTACGTACTGTCCCTAAAACAATACATAAAAATAAGACTAGAAATAAAACGTCGCAATCTCCCAAATAGAATTATTTTAAAAATAATAAAAAAGCGATTGGTTGATACTATTAATAAAACCGGCTTTTTAGGATTTTTAATTAACATTCAAAGTCTACAAACTTTGTTTGAAATAATAGTAAAGACACATAAAATTCAATACTTGTCAACTTATAGGCTCAGTCAGGACCACCTCGAGTTGTTTTTTGGTTGCATAAGAAGACATGGGGGTCATAACAACAATCCTAATGTTATACAATTTAAAGCGGCATATAAAAAGATTTTAGCCAATTTAGAATTACGTGATTCATTTTCTGGCAACTGTGCTCCAATGGATAACTTTAGCATACTCACTTGTTCTTCAGTTGAAACAGTTAATAGCACTTGCATACTAAGGGAAGTGGATAATGAAGACTTTCAGTTGGACGAGGTTCTAGAGAAGGAATTTGAAACTGATTTCCAAGTTAGTGAAAATTGCGAGTTTTTGAGTGGGATATTAAACGAAACATCGGTGTCTGTGGGAGCTTATCAAATTATTGGCTATATTTCTGGTTATGTGTCTCGTATACTAAGTAGGAAAATCAAGTGTGAAATTTGTGTGTCAAGTTTGGTTTCTAATAGAAAATTAGATTTCCATAAATTAATTACAGTAAGAGATATGGGTGGGTTATATTTTTCTAGCAAAAGCGTTTTTGACGTATGTAAAGCCACAGAAATATTCATTAGAAAACTTATAAACGAAAATGACGGTAAAGGTGTATCTACAAAACACAGTATCGATTTTATTAAAATGAAAGTATTAAAAGTATTCATACATTCCAATATTTTTGAAGGTCTTATTATCCACTCGTTTGAGAGCCCCGCGATGCTCAATCACAGACTTTATTTGATAAGATCCATAATAGAGACTTATGCTAATATTAAACTTCGATTTGTTGCAAAGTTCGACCCCGGTCTTCAGAACAAATCTAAAAGACAAAAGTTTACAAAACTGATTTTATTTGAGGGGACCTAAGATTTTATTTTGATTAGTCATTACTTCATTAGTCATTGATGTCAAAATTGTACGGTATCTCAATAACTTTTCAAACAATTTGTCATGACATGACGCCTGTTACCTTAGTCATCCTGCGACCACGGATGCTGCAATGTTTAATTCATGAAATAAAAATTAAAACAATAATTTGAAAGTTAAACTTACATCCATACTGCACGTATTTTCAAGATTGTATTGTATTGTATCGCACGCACGGTCGCTTCTCACTTAAAACCAGTTCTTGGTCTAAAGTGATATTTTTATTTAATTATTATGTTTTAAATAGGTTGATTTGATTAGGATTTTGTGATAAATGTAAGATCTCATTTTAAATTGGATTTGTTATAAGTATGAGAAGAATAGATACAAATTATTTGTTCGGTATCGGGTTTTCTGTTGTATAATTTTAGAGAGTAAACTAGTTTTCTTAGGTGATTGTTACTTGAAATATTGGTATAGTTTATTATTTCTTTGTCATTTTGCTTGAGAGACTGATTAAAACGTGTTACAAAAGTTTATTCGTTTTATTTAGAATAAAAACTAATAAATATGCGTTTATCCGCATTATCCGGATAATCCGGATAGTAAAATATTGATATCCGTATTATCCGGATAGTAAAAATGAACGGATATTGCAAGCCCTAAGTGGGATATTGTTAACGACTTTTAAAAATATGTCGATGCATAAATAAAAATATGTAGGTCTGATGTTGGGGCACAGGTGGCACGGCAGTCCATGCTCTGATCTGTTGGTGGTACTTGCTATTATTATTCTATGAATATAAGATATATAAGATTCTTAAGTATATACGATTCTCGAATGTTATTAACTTTGATGTTTTGTATGTAAGCAAGGTCGATTGATCTGTTTGCTTATGGCTCAAATTATATGCGTCCGCCAGACCAAGCGACCCGGCCGCTAACGCCACGAAATTACAAGCAACTGTATGCGGTGTACGAGCGGCTGTGCGACTGTCCAAATAAATCGTTGCATACTTTTTCTTGTAATTTCAAGGCGTAGCGGCCAGGCCGCGCGGTCGCATATAATTCGAGCCGTAAACTTGCAGAGTAGAGCTTCTACTAGACACTTTTTTTTGGTAAATTAATACATAAGAAACACTCAAATTAATGCGAACATTTATATTCATCACCTAAATATTTGTGTCCTGTGGGAATCGAACCCTTGAATCATTAGACCATAATAATGGCTTCTAAATTGTACAATCTATTAGAGGGGATGGTTTGTATTCCGAGATACAGGTTACCACCTAGTTCGGATGAAGAGGTTCCCAATCCAAGTTACGAAGTACCGTTAGTCTTGTAATTATAAAATAAAATTTATATATAAATTTATATATAAATTTTATTTTACAAAAAAAAAATCATATCTTTAAAATGATAATTTATATATCCATTTCTATATCTTTCATGATCATTTAGTAAATTGTATGTAAAAAAAATAAAATAACTTGTACACATTGAAACCACTAATCGTTTTATTGTTTTCCTAATTTTTTGGCATTTGATTCAATCTATTCAAATGTGAACAAAAAATAGTCTCGTAACTTTTATTATTATCGATACCTTGTTATTTAAATAGTTACATCCCTACACAAAGTTTCTAGTATGCTATTCAAAGCTAGATGGCGTTACTGACATTTGGTGTTCCCAATAGCCGCTCTAATTTTGCTATATTATGCTAGATGGCGTTACTGAGACAAGGGATCACAGTTTTTCTATGACATTTCTTCGCATAGCCCCTCTATAGTAGGTATATTTAATCTCTTTGTATTTATCGTAGTATTTAGTACATTTTTCGTATGTACTTTAGTTATTTCATATGTCGTGTTAAGTACGAAATACTTTATTAGCCCATAAATTCCAACTGCTGGGCAAAGACTGGGATCTCATTCATTCTTCTTCCTTCATTTCTTCCACTTCTCGTGCCATGCTCTTTAGCGTGGTCAATACTCACACACAACGATTTAATTCATGTTTAATAATAACTGACACCCATTTCAAAAAATGTTTAACAGACTTGATCAAAAGTTGTGACGAAAAACTCAGCCGTGTGAAGGCAAAAACTTTTCAACTAACTTACAAAAATACTACTTAAAATATAGGCTGGATTGAATACCAGGGTTGACAAAACTTGTTCAACTTTCAAAGTGCCAGATTTATTTGTAAGTTGGGAATAATCCGACCCCAGACTTCTTAATGGAGATGAGTTTATTCATCGTTTGCAATCAACAAAGAGTATGTCTCAGCTACAATCCCAGATCAGACGTAGTTTACTATATTGCGTCTTAAGCAACATTTTTAATCAACACTGGATTACTCGTAGATATGAGTAAAAATGTTGAGTATAAATTTAAAAGACTATATGATGTAACAAAATCTACTTGCTCCTATTAAATAAAGAGATAAGCAGACTTGTTCAATTTAAAATTTAATAGGGGATAGATATAAAATACAGCTAGTTATAAAAAAACCTACCTAGCACGCACTCTAAGATAGTTTTATAGTTCACGCACTTAGTTGGTTAGGGATCAGTTTGACACTGTAGGAGACGGGAACAGTGTATATAGTGCGTGAACTATAAAACTATCCTAGAGTGCGTGCTAGGTAGGTGTTTTATAACTAGGTGTATTTTTTATCACCTGTAAATTACTTCCCTAATTAAAATTTAATTGATCAAGTCTGCTTATCCATTTATTTTAAATAGGAGCAAGTAGATTTGTTACAATTAGTAGTGAAAGACACAAAGAAACGATGTATGGACTGTGTGAAGAATGATATGGCTAGGAGGTGACTGCTGAGATGACGATTGACGGGTAGTAGAGAAGTATGGAAGAAAACATGCTGCTCCGACCCCAAAAACGTTGGCATAAAGGCAAGAGAATGATGATGCGTAGATGTGCCCTCAAAATACTTACAGTATGTTCTAGAGGAGAGAGGTCACGAGAAAAAGTCAGACTAAGAAAAGTGAGAAACGGTATTTCGTAATATATCTGTCGAAGCCAATTCGTGTAACACGCCGTTTTACATAACGCCGGATTGAAAAACGCCGCCGTTATGTAATACGGCGTCTTCACGTTCAGCCGCTTTGTGGTAGCGATACGTTCAACAAAGCGGCGTCCAACGTTTAGCCGTATTGTCAGCAATTCCGATACTTCAAATAACCTACTAAGATTGTCCTAAAAGTCTTGCAAGCTGGCATGAAGAGCGTAGGCCGAAAGCCGGCGGAGCGACGACATTTGTGACAGAAAGTGGGTGTGTAATGTAAAATGTGAGCGTAGCGAGCGCGCGTCACGGAGTCGTAGCAGGTTCTAAATTTACTTATATCTCGAAAACGGTGCGTCCTATCGCAAAAATAATGAAATATTTGCCCCCCTTAATAACCGCCTGCCACATAATTCTCAACATGTAGGTAAAAAAAAAAACGCGATGGGGTCATTCAATGCGGCGTACTTTATTTCAGCCAAATTGTAATCCGGCTGAACGTGTGGACGCTGTACTACATAACGGCGGCATTTTTCAATCCGGCGCGCCATTATGTAAAATGGTGTGTTATACGAATTGGCTGTGACATATCCACAGGAAGTGACACGAATTTTAAAATTAATGAACGAGACACGGTGATATTAATTTCATTGTTGACGAAACCAAAACGTGAACCCATTTTGATGAGATTGTGTGAATCTAACGCTGCATATCTTTAGTCTCAACAAATACCAAATACACTATTGTGATTAGAGCGAGACCGAAACCAGCGCATGTATCACTGTCAAGTCCCTGGTTCAGATTACCATAAACATTTAGCTAGTCCACGGTAAAATCAATATGCGCTCCTTAAAATATGCAAAGTAATTCAACAACAAATGCTATTTATCAAACTGTAATCCCTCCAACAACTCCAAATGTTCGCTTATTCACATTTTCTTTACAAACTTCTCGAAATGTTCACGATACGGCGCCGTGCGACTTCGCATAAAAGAATTTCTCTTGAAAACTTTTTATGTAATTTTAATGATCGCGTGAAAAAAATGCCTTTCCTTTTTTTGTAGCCCGTATTTTATTCAAACTTTTCAATGCCGAAAATAAAATTAATTCATAAAGTTTCCTAATTTGAATTGAAATTCGTTTAATTTGGTCACTATTGATAAGTTCACAATTAAAACTTTTTCATTTAAGCTCGTTTATTTTTGCGAAACACGTTCGATGTTCAACCATCAATACATATTAATCTACTGGAACCTTCACGAAACATTAGGCCAAATCGTTTATAGGGAACGTGCAGGAACTATAGGTGGCAGCACTAAACGACAAAAGAGACACTATGCGGACAGTAAAGGAAACTTATGCTGTCACGCAAATCTCTTCAAAAGTATTATTTTTGATTAGGATAAAAGGTATAAATAAAACATGGGTTACGGTCTATCAATAATGTTCGTCAGCGTAACATGAATGTTGACCAATATGAATTTTGTATGTTTCGTTTACTTTCTCTGATGAAAATTGTGGTGCATGAAGAAACGGTGGCATAAACAACTTCCTTATTTTCAACACATGTTTTAGTGGAAGGGAATCCTTTATCAGCGAGAGCTATAACAAATCAATCCACAATCATTAGTTATAAGCAATCACTATAACGCCCTCCGTAGCATTTAGATAAAAAACTTAGGAAACCACAAGGAGTGCAACCAATTAAAAACTTTATTGTTTAACCATGTTTTTATTCTGAGTTCATGTGGAGACTGTTGAGGAATATTCTGTGTGAACTTCAGTGCAGTCTGGAACGCCCTCCGTAGCATTTAGATACAAAACTTATGAAACCACAAGGAGTGCGGCCAACTAAAAACTTTATTGTATACCAATGTTTATAATCTGAGCACATGTGGACTCTTTGTTCAACTGTTGAGGAAGGTTGAGGAATATTCGGTGTGAACTTCAGTGCAGTCTAATCCATAATCATTTGTTATAAGCAATCACTAGAACGCCCTCCGTAGCATTTAGATACAAAACTTATGAAACCACAAGGAGTGCAGCCAACTAAAAACTTTATTGTATAACCATGTTTATAATCTGAGTACATGTGGACTCTTTGTTTACCTAACTGTTGAGGAATATTCGGTGTGAACTTCAGTGCAGTCTAATATGTGTGTTCGCTGAAGTTTAAATGGTACGCCAGTACCATTTAATGTTTGCTTGGACGGTTGATTTTGAAGGCTATTGAACTTTTTCAATGCAGAGTGTAACAAAAACAAATTGTGTTCAAATATTTTTCTTACTGCATTTATCCATTTTTTGCGTTTTTCACCTAACATGGTATGAGAGTACTATTCTTTGGAAAGTACCTAATAGAATTTTATTAAATTTACGATATTTGATTAATTTTCATTTTTGTGGATGTATTGGTACATCCAGAAATGCAATAATGCATTATGATTAGCTAGAATACTCATTTTCAATAATAAAATGAATTCTGTTTACTTGTTTTACATGTCAATGTCAAGTATTAAAGAGCACAAGATTCGGATTGGTGACGCCAGTCGGCAGCACCGTCGTTGTGCACGTTCCCTATACTTCGTCTTGTAACAACAATCAATTTTCAACCAACAAAGTCCTAATCACCGCCTTTGAATTTTCCATTTGTTAAATAAACTGAAACCTTTCAGAATTAAATCTAATGCTTTGTTCACTAGGCCTTGAACAAGAGAATTAAATGAAAATAATTATTCAGGTAAGTAATATTATTTTCATTTAATTCTTCAAAGCATAGAATTTAAAATAGCTTATAATTTAGTGTGATTTAATTATTTATTATTTTGATTTTGAAGTTAACTTATTTTATTTTTAATTTTGACATTTTATATTTTACTAGCTGACCCACGCAACTTCGTCTGCGTCACATAAGAGAGAAAAAGCTAACAAAAGGAATACATTTTCCCCGTTTTTGCAACATCTTTCATTTATGCTCCGTTCCTTTTGGTCGTAGCGTGATGTTATATAGCCTATAACCTTCCTCAATAAATGGGCTATCCAACACAAAAATAATTTTTCAATTCCAACCAGTAGTTCCTGAGATTAGCGCGTTCAAACAAACAAACAAACAAACACACAAACTCTTCAGCTTTATAATATTAAGTATAGATTTGAGAAGAAAATATTGTATTGATTTAAATTTTATTTTGTCTAGTTATAATTTAGTATTGTGTGGTGTGTATTTATCTCTGATTATTTGAATTCCAAGTAACATTATTTTGAGTGTGTTTATGAACTAAGTTATGGATCGTTGTGTTGTGTCTGATGCAAATAAATTATTATTATTAAACGTGCTTACTTTCGTACGACGTTGTGTGTCTAGCTGGGAGACGTTGTCAACTAAAACGACTAAAGGTAAACATAAGCTTAACTTCGAAGCTTGTTCTAGATCTGACCTTGTCATTTAGAAATAAACAAGAACTGAATTCTACATAATTTACGGCATTTTCCCACGACCTCGCTTCTTTTTGACACGAGTGCGACAACAATTCTTTTGTTGATCGTAAACATAGGCGAATATGGGAGATATATAGGGAAAACTTTACCTACTACTTAACAGCCATTATAGAATGAACTTGTTTTAACTTTTCTATCTACTATTTGAGGTGATCTTACGGGCCTACCGAACGCGCGAAAAATTTAAGAAGTCGGTTAAAAGTAGTCGTGTCGCACATTATGTACCTAGGTATTTACTTAGTTTTAAGACAATACTTTTTATGGTCTGTACTTTATTGTGCTTATCGCAGAAATTGTGCAGTCGCCAGAGTATCATTTTGCCACAAACTGTCCAATTTTCGCATTCGATTTTGAACTTAACCATAACCTTTGTATGGTTTCGAATCATTTGGAGAAAGTTGACAGTTTGTGGTAACTTGATGTGCTGGTGACTGTATATTTTTATTTTTTTTGCGATTATAACAAAAAGTTAGTTGTAGGTATTTTCTATTCAAAAATCGTTCAATTTAAGCCAAGTTTAAGTCGAGAGTTCATGCTAGAGCCTCTGTTCTCTTGAAACGGCACGAACTGCAATAGTTTAACGGCAATTTTCAAATAATTAACTAACAGGTAACGGAAGGTTTAACTATCTCTGTCTGTTTGACATTTAGCTTACGGACCGTTAGAGACAAAACGTCAAAGAAAAGCTTTCTTATCCTTGATTTTTCTATGAACCAAATGACAGGTAGGTGACGCGGATAGGATATTTCAAGCTAACTTTGGTTATAGAAACACCCATAGCTACGCAATAGTAAACTAATAATTATTTATCTATTTAAAATTCCGTTTTTAATCAAAACTATAGCTGATTGATTATCAACAAACATTTGTGTTTTTGATAATTTATTTGTCAACTCGTAAATCAAACTCTGAATGTATAAAAAACGTAGGTATATTAACTAACATACATACATACCATCATACCGTACAGGACATACCTACCGTCCGTATGGTGTCGGACGTAAAGAATAACACCATCCCATATCTTCCTGTGGGTGTCGTAAGAGGCGACTAAGGGATTTACCAGAGAATGGGCAGCAGCGCGCTCTGTGTCTTGTGTAAGAACCGCACTCACTACGATCGCCAACCCGCCAGCCAAGCGTGGCGATTATGGCAAAACCCCCCCAAATGAATAGCGCATCACAAAAATGGCCCCTAGTGCCCGGCAGCCCGTCTACCCTCGACTACGGCAGCGGTCGAGGCTACGGCGTGGCAAGGGGTGCGAAGAATCTCCGAAAGGGATCCGGCTGCCAATACCGACGACTAGACCTGGCAACATATAACACGCGTACACTCCGGACCGACGAGAAGATAGCGGAACTCGAAGAGGAATTGAGCAGGCTGCGATGGAGTATTGTGGGATTATCTGAAGTCCGAAGAGAGGGGGAGGACACGATAATCCTGAAATCCGGCAACCTGCTCTATTTCTGTGAGGGTGACCGGCAATCCCAGGGTGGTGTTGGGTTTATCGTCCACAAGTCCCTTGTGAACAACGTGGTGAAGATCGAGAGTGTGTCGACCAGGGTGGCGTACCTTATACTCAGAATATCCTCAAGATATTCGCTGAAGGTCATACAGGTCTACGCCCCAACCTCGGCACACCCCGACGACGAAGTGGAGACCATGTATGAGGATATCTCTAAAGCCATGCATGGTTCCAAAACTCACTTCACCGTTGTCATGGGGGACTTCAACGCGAAACTGGGCAAACGAGACGGTGATGAGCTGCAGGTGGGGCAATTTGGAGTTGGACGTCGGAATCGCCGGGGCCACCAACTGGCTAGTTTTATGGAGAAGGAGGGAATATATGATGAACTCCTTCTTCAGAAAGCGTGAGCACAAGAAGTGGACCTGGCAGAGCCCCGATGGTGCAACTAGAAATGAGATCGACTTCATTATGTCAACCAAGAAGCAAATGTTCAATGATGTCTCTGTGATCAATTCGGTGAAAACCGGGAGCGATCACCGCATGGTAAGAGGCACATTGAACATCAATATCAAGCTTGAAAGGTATCGACTGATGAAGTCTACGCTCCGTCCAGCACAGATCCAAATCCAAAACCCCGAGAGCTTTCAGCTTGAACTCCACAACCGTTTCGAGTGCCTAGGAAGCTCAGTGGACGAGTACAACGATGGGTTCGTGGAAACTGTCCATACGACCGGGTCTAAGTTCTTCAAGGCGCGTCGTACAGATCAGAACAAGAGGCTCTCCGATCACACTCTCAAGCTCATGAAGGAGCGGCGTGAGATGATCCTGCAGTCTTCAGACGAGGCGTGTAAATATCGGCAGCTCAATAGACGGATCTCTAAATCCTTGAAGAGCGACCTCCGCCGCTTTAATACCGAGCGTATTAAAGACGCGATTGAGCGGAATAAAGGCTCCAAGGTATTTGCAAGAGATCTGGCTATTGGGCAGAGCCAGCTCACGAAACTGAAGACCGACGATGGTAGGATCTTATCCGCCAAACCGGAGCTTCTGAGGGAGATCGAGAGCTTCTATGGACAGTTGTACACGTCAACTAGTAAACCCGTCGTAGATCTAGCAAACGACCCAAGAGCTAGACTGACCCGACACTATACTGAAGACATCCCGGACGTCAGCCTGTACGAGATTAGGATGGCTCTGAAGCAGCTCAAAAACAACAAGGCACCGGGTGATGACGGAATTACGGCCGAACTCCTGAAGGCGGGTGGAAAACCGGTACTTAAGGCCCTTCAGAAGCTGTTTAATTCCGTCATACTTGAGGGAAAAACGCCACAGGCATGGTGCAGGGGTGTGGTGGTGCTCTTCTTCAAAAAGGGTGACAATGCCCGGTTGAAGAATTATAGGCCCATCTCACTTCTAAGCCATGTCTACAAGTTGTTTTCTAGAGTCCTCACGAATCGTCTCGCGCGCAGGTTTGACGATTTCCAGCCACCCGAACAAGCCGGTTTCCGAAAAGGCTATAGCACCGTAGACCACATACATACGCTGCGGCAAGTTATACAGAAGACCGAAGAGTATAACCTGCCTCTCTGTTTAGCGTTTGTAGACTACGAGAAAGCCTTCGATTCGATCGAGACCTGGGCTGTACTGCAGTCTCTCCAACGGTGCCAAATCGACTATCGGTACATCGAGGTGTTGAAGTGTTTGTACAAAAACGCCACCATGTCAGTCCGACTTCAAGACCGAGTCTCAGATCCTATCCTCCTGCAGCGAGGTGTGAGACAGGGAGACGTCATATCTCCGAAACTGTTTACTGCTGCACTGGAGGATGTCTTCAAGGTTCTGGACTGGAGAGGGCTAGGCATCAACGTCAATGGCGAGTACATCACTCACCTTCGGTTTGCCGACGACATAGTCGTCATGGCTGAGACCATGGAGGACCTCAGTACAATGCTCGATGACCTCAGTAGAGCTTCCGGAAGAGTGGGTCTTAAAATGAACATGGACAAAACCAAGGTCATGTTGAATGCCCATGTCACACCCACTCCTATCAAGATCGGAGACTCTACACTCGAAGTTGTAGACGATTATGTGTACCTGGGACAAACGGTCCAGTTAGGTAGGTCTAACTTCGAGAAAGAGGTCAATCGTCGAATCCGACTCGGCTGGGCAGCGTTCGGGAAGTTGCGCGGTATCTTCTCGTCCAACCTACCGCAGTGTCTCAAGACGAAAGTCTATGACCAGTGTGTGTTGCCAGTGATTACATACGGGACCGAAACTTGGTCGCTTACAATGGGCCTCATCAGAAGGCTTAAAGTCACCCAAAGGGCAATGGAGAGGGCTATGCTCAGAGTTTCCTTGCGCGATCGAATCAGAAATGAAGACATCCGCAAGAGAACCAAGGTTACCGACGTAGCCCGAAGAATTGCCAAACTTAAGTGGCAGTGGGCAGGGCACATTGCTCGCAGAACGGATGGCCGATGGGGCCGAAAAGTTCTGGAGTGGCGACCGCGAACCGGAAGACGTTGCGTTGGAAGGCCTCCCACTAGGTGGACCGATGACCTGGTGAAGGCTGCGGGAATCCGCTGGATGCGAGTCGCACGTGACCGTTCAATGTGGCGACACTTGGGGGAGGCCTATGTCCAGCAGTGGACGTCTTTCGGCTGAAATGATGATGATGATGATGATATTAACTAACAGTAATACGTAAGTAAGTTATAGAAAACGACTGTTAGTCGAACACAGTTACGTGGAATGTGAATTTGTAAGGTGATATCGGGGTTCACCACCTGAGCCCTCTTCTCGGTGTAAAGGTTCTCACGTAACTTTAGTACAGACGCTAGCAGACAAGCTACTATAATCTGACACATTTCTTGAATAGATTTTCAACTTTATCGCTAAAGCATTAGGTTCAAGGTTGATTGGGAAAATTTTACAGTTTCAGGTAGCTCATGTACTGGCCGTTGAGGACTGATTTATATAATTTTATAAAATTCCTCTACTGGTTTGAGGTCGGACAAAAGTGTATTCATTTGGGAAACCTTCATCATCATCATCATCATCAGCCTATTAATGTTCCCACTGCTGGGACACAGGCCTCCTCTTTAAGAGAGGGAGCGGGCTATAATCCACCATGCGGGCCCATTGCGGATTGGTAGATGTCACATGTCTTCGAATATTTTGGTTCTAGGACATGCCGGTTTCCTCACGATGTTTTTCTTCACCGTTTTGAGAGCAGTGGTGATGAAATAAATTACTCAAAGTAATGTGCCTGTCTTGGGTTCGAACCCACGACTTACTGTTCGTAAGACGGGGCCGCCACCACTGGGCCACCACTGCTCCGCAGTCGGGAGTTGTGAAACCTTAGATCATTTAAATGCCTACTGAATAATTAATTAACACATGCATAGAGTCAAGTACTATGCATCTGTTCAATTCATTAGAAATAGTTGCCTATTCAAGTTGCTCGTTCGTCTGAAAAATTAGATTCGTTTGGAAAATTACAGAGCAGTCCATCAATGGTTCAACAAGTCCAATCAAAAAAGGATCGTTAGTTTGAAACAGTGATAATAGATAGATGGATAGGTAGATAAATCATTTATTTAGTGCGCACAAAAAACATAGCACAACACACAGAAGTACAATTTAGTATAAAGGGTATAAAACACCCCTTAACGAAGCCGAAAGGCACTTGTTCTCCTCGTCATTGCGATCATTTTTTTGTTCTACACCATACCTGGGAACCTTCTAGTTACGGAGATATTGGGGGTCAAAGTTCCAACCTTTTGACAGGGTTTTTTTTATTCAAGTTTTTAATGTAAGATTTTTACTTTAAGCACTTCCGCGACCCCGTACTATTCAATCCATGCATCAGCACAATATTTTGAGTGCGTTACATTGAGTTCTACCACAAAACATGATTTTTCACCCCACAAAAAAAAGTCGTTTCCCAGCAATAATTTTTACGTAAAGTTACTTAGTTTGTTGATGTACAGAACGCTTGGTTGATGGCTTCGTGATGAGGTCTTTTACACCCTGTATAGATAGTGACAGTTAATCAAATGACCGCAGGCCACACGGCCAGCTAGCAAGCGAGCGATGCGCTTTACAAGGTACCAAGCCACACGATTTCATTTGAATCTACTCTCTTAATCACATGGACTTAATCCCTATTAAGCTCCTAAGATTAAAAGAGTGATTAACATAAAGGTTGATTGGAAAGGGAGAAGAAAACCAAAGGAAATGTGAATGGATTGTGTGAGAAAGGATTTGAAAGAAAATTAAGTGAACGACAGCGCCACGATTGACAGGCGAAAATTGAAAAAAAAACGTGTTGCACTGACTCCAAATAATATGGAACAAGAATAGAAGAAGGGTGATGAAGTAGGTATAGATCGGTTCAAACTTAATGGCGGCTAGGAAGTTAACTGTGAGTGACGGTATGCGCAGGAATAACGCTTTAAACTTTCTGGCGATGCGGAACATCTAATGTAAAGCTGCGCAGACAACAATTATAGGTATCGACGGGGCGCAGATGACGCATCGTTTTGTCTGTATAATGCGCAGACCGTCACCTGCAGCTTACTTCCGAGCTGCCATTAAGTTTGAACCGGACTATATTCACCTATTTAATCATTACAACTCTATAGGAGCTCATGCACGTGTCCGAACAGAGCGCTTTGCTTCCACATTTTGATTGTGCCAACTGCAGCTGATCATTATAATCTGGATCTCTTAAAACTAGTTTAAAGATTTGAATACAATATCATCCTAAAGTATTTACGTAAAACGTTAATTAAAACAAAGCTTGAATAATGAATGGCAACACAAAGACACGCTCCTCAAGGTCAAGTGTGTTATACACTGTACAAGTATCGATTCAACTCGATTGTTTGTGCTGATACTCTCGGGCTGTCGAGCGAGATACAAGTGATTTGAAACATAATGTTCACTATATTGATACTTTCGACAATTGAATTAATATACTTCGCCGTCAATTGAAACGTTATCTCCTTTTGTGACTAATATAATGATCAATATTTATAACAATTTGAGACAATAAGGTTAAGCACGTAATTTTTTCTTCACTTAAATCAATAAAATACAGTACTATCAAAACCCAAGAAAAGTATTAAAAGTTAAGGCTGATGCTCCAGGGTAGCCCGCGAAATTCAAATTTTCTTACGTTTTTTGCAATTTGCAGGCCAGTGCAAGGTCTTATGTTGATTACAATATTATTCGCGGCTGTAAGACATATAGAGTTACAGAATTATAATCATCAAAATCATCAATAAAACCTTCCAACTCGTCGTTCTACAGCCGCGAATAATATTGTAATCAACATAAGACCTTGCACTGGCCTGCAAATTGCAAAAAACGTAAAAAAAATGAATTTCGCGGGCTACCCTGGAGCATTCACCTTAAATTCAACTACTGCTTGTCGCACAAAAATAATATTAAACTCCTGCAATTTCCTACGACAGTTCAAACGTCCGTAGCTGTCGCGGCCATGATGAGACGTCATTATCCACAATCTGCCTTGTTACATCTAATTTTTTGGCCTTAATAAAATAATTTTACCAATTGTATGTGCTATATTCAAGTAAAAATTGCAAAAACAATATTATAATAAAATTTTAGTAAAACATAAGCACTTTTCAAATAAAAGTGTTTTTTTGACACAATGAACTTTGACATCAATACCGGCGTTATTGAGGACGGTGTGTTTTGAGAGTGCGTTCCGTTTTACCAAAAACATGCTACATATAAAAGTAAATTGTAAAATAAGTGATGTATTAGAAACTTACAAGTGTACCACAATGTTTTTATGTGCCAATACAAGGCATTTTTCATAAATAAAAAAGTTTTGTATTTCATGCATATTCCGTAGACAAGCTGATTGCCCGTGGCTTCGCCCGCGTAAAGTTCAGTAACAAGAACTAAACATTCTATACCATTTTGACCTAAATTTTTGACAAAATGAAAACAAGTATCCATACGATATCGTAAAATAACTATTGAAAGGTCATCACCATCGGTCAGCTTTCGAGCTTTGGTTTAATTAAGACCATATTAATAGCTATCTGTTGCTGCGTCACGTTCACACTCGGCGTACTATACCAGCCAATCACTGGGCGGCAGATTGGCTATTGTAATATGCATGTCAACACGAATTTAAATTACTACTGAATAACATAACATCCCGTGTCTGTATTTCCCAAACGATATGGAAATTTATGGTAAGACATTATAGAGTTACAGAATTATAATCATCAAAATCATCAATAAAACCTTCCAAGTTCATAAAGGTGTAGAAAGGACTTTTTCTGTTTTTTTTTTGGTCCCTACCACCTTTATGAACTTGGAGGGTTGTATTGATGATTTTGATGATTTAATTCTGTAACTCTATATTATGTATTACAGCCGCGAATAATATTGTAATCAACATAAGACCTTGCACTGGCCTGCAAATTCCAAAAAACGTAAAAAAATTGAATTTCGCGGGCTACCCTGGAGCATTCACCTTAAATTCAACTACTGCTTGTCGCACAAAAATAATATTAAACTCCTGCAATTTCCTACGACAGTTCAAACGAATATTTGAACATGGTATTCTTGTCGATTCTCCTATGCATGACATTTTGACACCTGTCAAGAACAACCTATTCGATTATTTGTAGGTTACACTCCATCATCTATACTAATATTATAAAGAGGAAAGTTTTGATTTTTGGTTTGTTTGTGTGTTTGTTACGAATTACGATTTAACTCTAAAACTAATTGACCGATTTTAAAAATTCTTTCACCATTAGAAAGCCACGTCTTTACTGAGTAACATAAGCTATATTTTATACCCGCACTCCTACGGGAACGGGAACTACGCGTGAAATCAATCAATACAAAATCAATATGTTGAAACATTATTATCATTATACTGAGAACAGGGGAATATCAACTCAACACTAGCAATTTGCCAGTTACCCTATCATATTATACAAGTGGCGAGCCTATTGTTAATAAACAGGCCCTTGTAAATACTGAGAATTTCCCGAAAATATTCACATTGCTCAACTTGGGGTTCAACCCAGGACCCTGTGCTCAACCGTCTCGCTCTTAAGAGTCCTATTACACTTTTTACGCAAATTCATGATTTTTGACGCAGTAATTTTCGGCAGCAATAACATATTTTAATTATTTGCTAATGAATAACGATAGTGCCATTCTCTTTCTTGTAAGTTGGAGTTACACATTTTCATTTTTCTTTTCGTGTAATTTACTATAAATATTTTACGAACTCAGTTTGCAAGAAAAATCGTCGGTGATGTAACTTTGACGCTCAAATTCACATTGTTACATTCATTTCTTATAAAAGCTAAAATTACTAAAAGATAAGTTGAATGTTTTACTTGTTTATTGGAGTTTTAGAATTTCTTTCAATTCCTTGAGTTTTCACGGAAAAAATCATAGAGAAAGCATAATTTAAGCCATAAATGTCTTGATTCAGCGACCATTATATTCCAAATAAACTCAAATTTATCAAATAAATTAATATGATGTAAAACTTCAATCTACAATGAATACGTTTCATTAGTTTTCGTTTGTCAATATAATAAGACAAAATTACAACAAATAAAATTAAAGTACTATAATTCTGCGTCAATTCAGCTCGCTCCTCAGTCTCATGTCAGTCTCGTCTCTAATTTTCGTCAATAACAATCGACAATCGTCCGGAGATCGCTATTATTACCGACTCGTGTACGCCGATCGAAATAATTTGATCCAGGAAGTAAAATTAAATATCAAAAATTTGCGAAAAAAATGTAATAGGACTCTTAAAACAAAAACACGAAAAATGTTCAACTAATTTTTCAATTACAAAAGGCCACGAGTAACAACCCTGTTCAAGATAAACCAAACAATTGACTAAACTGCATCCCAAGCAGACTGTTCGTCTGACAAAAGCGAAATCCTTTTTACAGCGAGTCAGGTAAATCCCGGGAGATGAAAATAAACTTGTCTGGATGTAACGTTGGAAAATACCCGTAGAGCAGAAGGTATAGGTGCGGGCTGCGGGCTGCGGGGGTGCCGCTTTGTTGGATAAAAAAGTTAACGGAGAAGCTAAAGTCGTGTAGATGTATAAAATACTAGCTTCAGCCCGCGGCTTCGCTCGCGTTAGTTTCGTATTTGACAATCAATTCGAGTTGTAGGTACTCTGTTGTAGTTCTATCATGATTCGAAAGACACGTGGCGACATCTATTATCATGAGAACGTTATTGTTGTTTTCCTCGGAATACCAATATTTTACATGGAGCGGCTGCCTATCTGACCTCCACAACCCAGTTATTCGGTAACACGGCAGAGCGTACGATTTTGAAAAAATAATAATATCTAAATATATTTTATTCAATCCCGTCGTTACGCTTCATAATAATTTCATTTTACGTAACTTCATTGACACCACCCCTTTATTCGTAAATATTATGTAGATAATTTCTAAAACGTATGCAAACTCATTTTACACGTAGGTAACTCATTTTAACTGTATCAAGAGACTCTGTAACTAGCAATTATTGATACATTTGTAGGTATTGCGTGAATAGTTAACTATTTGTAACATAAATGATAATGATTTATTTCCACCTTACAGACACTCCCCCTAAATAATAACCAACACGTAAAGTAGTAATAAAGAGATATGATTTTTTGTTTGTAAAAATATAAAGAGAACAATGTACCTTTTGCTAACAGGTTAATAAACATAACGTAAGGATATTTTGCGTATAGGAAAGTAAATTTTATTTCACTAGCGGATGTCACGCGGGTTCACACCCTTAGTTCCCGTTCCCGTGGGAGTACGGGGATAAATATAGCCTATGTTACTCAGGGTGAATGTAGCTTTCTAATGGTGAGAGAACTTTTGAAATCGGCGCCGTAGTTTTTGAGTTTATTCATTACAAACATACACACATACAAAAATACAAATCTTTCCTCTTTATAATATTAGTGTAGATTCTCTATTCCATATGTTTTCTCGTGACTAAATTATTTTTCTCCACACGCAATGTTTGTGAAACATAGATACCAAGCTTGAAAAATATTTTCGTACAAAAATATAATTCAACAAAAAGGTGCTGTTTCTGTTACAAAATCTTACTTACATAAACATATTGAATATGAAAATGAAGAAGAAAATATAAAATATAAAACGCCGTGCGTGTCGAAACACCTCCAAATACTCAATTAATATTCATTTTCCAAGAGTTAGTAATCCTGTCTGATCCCTGTAAATGAAATCACAGCACTCGCTTGGAAACTTCATGAAATTCTATATCAAGTGGAATTTTCACGCTGCCGCTGGCGACGCGGATAATTTAATCTTTTAATATACTTATTATGCTCTGTTCATTTTCCGACGAATTAATGTCTCTTGAAAATTCTCCTCATGCAGAATAATACAAGTTGTTCTGGTTTGCTTTGGATAACAAACACAACATTTTGTTCAATAAAGGGGTAGGTATTCAACCAAAGAGTTATAAATGATAAATGTATGTTTATTTTGCAAGTAGGTTTTTACAAACACTTTTACGTCATTTTTTAAAACTAGATGGGGCCGGTGTTTACTCTGAGAAGAAACAGCCGAAACAAACTCAGAGGTCATAGTCTCTTTTGAAGTCCAGACAAAATCTTGCTCAATTCGCATGAGGACTACGCAGATTAGTGTCTGAGATGGTCGGAAGGTAGATGAATAATAAAACAGTAACAAAAGAAAAACTGTACATTGAGAACTTTCGAGAAAAAAATAAGTGGCTTTTGTTAGAAAAACGTAACTGATGACAAAAAGTGACTTTTTAGAATTTTTGTCTGTTTGTCGTTTTGTCTGTGTGTATGGTACGGCTTCACGCCAAAATTACAGGATAGATTGAATTGATATTCAGCAAAAATGTTCTTTTTAAACCAAGGAAGGCTTTCGGCTACATTATCACGCCGTGTGTTATGGGAGGTAAGCAATATTGATTTTAAAAGGTTTTTGGTTGTACTTTCATACACATCAAAATTGCGACGCGAATGAAGCCGCGGTCAACAGCTAGTATATATATATAGAAGGAAGATGGTGGAAGAAAGAACCACACAGATTTGAGTGGACCTGTCCAATCAGTGCAAGCATTTGTCAGTTATCGTGTAGCTCGACTTATAAAGTACAACTGATGGAGTGACGGACCACTCACATTGACACAAAACCTTACGGTAATATAGATAGAAACCACAGACATACATAGATATACCTAGATAAGGCATGAACACCTACTTTAAAGTACCTACCTGATTATGCTTAACGTGGCTACTGTCGCAGCTACCTAACTAGTTAAAAACAATAACTTAACAACTCAAGAACTTAATTGTACACATTTAATAAAGAACATTAAACGTAATCTACTTGATTTTTGTTAGTAACTAAATAGTCCTCATGACGTCATAGTAGGCAGTCAAAAAATCGCAAGCTTAGTTTTCATACGGATCGTGATGCTTACGTTATCTAGGTATATTATGTGATAGAATACATAATATTCCGTAGAAGTTACGTAAAAGTGTGCTCCTGCAAAATGTTAGAAGTTCAAAACCGTTTCGCCCGGGTGCAAACTAAAGTTACGAATGGCAAATTCAATTGAGTGTTGAAATTCGAAATGAATGCGGACAGAATCGCAGTAAAAGCTCGAAGAGAAATAGAGACAAGCAACACTTTTTGAAATTCCCAACATCAATAGCGAAGCGAGGAACAAATAAAATAATAAAAAAAGAATATTTCCCCCCATTTCAAAAGCAAATTCAATTGAACTCTTTCTTGGCGCAATAAATCATTTGCTTTCGGTTCAAAACACTTAAAGCTCTCTCGTGGACTACGAAGCACTATAAAGGTTTATGTCTATACAAACAGATTGCTGAACAAAAAGGTGTGTTTTTCAAGACGCGGGGTGACACCACACAAGGTATAAAATAGATAGATAGAATACTGTTTATTGTGTACCTACGGTCGCGGTCAGAAGTCCAGTAGCTCACACATTCATGTAATTATAATATAAATAAATTTTCGGACACCCCACAGTGTTTCCCAACACACGTTTTTCAGGTCGGCTCACGTACAATTTTGCCATCACTCACTGTATCAACACTACTTTGAATCGGTTCGGTGCGGACGCTAGAAAGCAATTATACAGGCTGTAAAAGACCCTAGCTCATCAGGAAGCCGTCAACCAAGCATTCTGTACATCAAACTAAGTAACTTTACGCAAAAATTATTGCTGGGAAACGACTTTTTTTTGGGGTGAAAAATCATGTTTTGTGGTAGAAATCAATGTAACGCAGTCAAAACATTGTGCTGATGGATGGATTTAATAGTACGGGGGTCGTGGAGGTGTTTAAAGTAAAAGTCCTACATTAAAAACCTGAATTAAAAAAAAAAATCTTTTCAAAAAGTTGGAACTTTGACCCCCAATATCTCCGTAACTAGACGGTTCCCAGGTATGGTGTATAACAAAAAAATGATTGCAATGACGAGGAGAACAAGTGCCTTTCGGCTTCGTTAAGAGGTGTTTTACACCCTTTATTGTTATCTTAGTCTACTACGTGTTGCCCAAAGTGCATCTGACTAACATTATCATTTTCTCGTAGTTATACCGTATGTCGTTTTATTGTTGGCGTTGAAACATAACCCTGGTGACCTATACCACGGGCTTTTTCGAAAACCTACTTCAGGCACCAGTCTCTTCCAATGATGGAATTTAACTTTGTCAAAAACATTGTTAATTTTTATGAACCAATATTGTGAAGAGAGAATAAATGAATTGAATTGAATTGATAACACTAACAAATATATGCACAGAACCGTACGGACAAATAAGAACATTGAGAGGCTACTGAACTTAGGCTTTGACTGTAAACAAAATATACATAAAAATGGTGATCACAATGCGTGGTATTAAAGCGATCTTTTCAAGACAACTTGTGGATGGATTTCAGGCAGAAGAAGAGACCATACGGGCTGCCGTGTTGTAGCTGTACAACAACAGCCAATAACGTCCACTGCTGGGCATAAGCTTCTCCCATGATGAGAGGAATTTGCCGTAACCTCCACGCTTGGCAGGTGGATTGGAGATCGCAGTGATGAAAGACTAACAGAAAATACTGCTGCCCATTCTCTGGTCTACGGAGGCGCAAGGTGTTCTGCCTCAGACATTAGTCGCCTTATACGACAGTACCCGTGAGTGTGAGGTTCTACTTATTTTACTCTGCCGGATACCGCACGGCTACTGCAGCTAGTAAAAGTGAAATAATTTATATGTCTGTGGTGAACAATTTATACATATGTACTTACCTACTTGAATACAATGCAAAAGATTGCTAGCAATAAATAATTTATCAAAGGACCGCAAGGTACACTCTATATATATTAGTCTATGAGGTACACGGGATGTTAACAAAGAAACTGCCTCGTGGCAATAAAAGTAAGGGTACACCTATCATCGGTTTGAGGTAGGTACGATAGGTAGATTTACTAACCTCGATTTCATTTACTTAAGTATCCCTTACTATTTAATTTCTTAGTGTTCGTGTATGTAGTCTCGCGATTCTTTAGTACCAATGGTACCAGCGTCGTCGGTCGTATTATGTTCTTCTACCGAAAATTACTTTATTTCAAGATTGTCATTCCGATTTAATTATGAGCCGTTTCTACCATTGAAACTGAAATAAACCACGTTCATGAGCTGTCACCGCCTGTCATTGTTTTCATTTTTACGAAATATTGACACTGAGTTCTTGAATGCGGTTTAGATGGGTTGATCGCGTTCACTTTTATGGTGAAATTCACCCTATATACATCGAAACTTACCAGGTCAATAGTTGTTTTAGTTTCATTAGTGGCATAATTTTCATAGTACATAGTTATTTTTAGATAAAAAGTATGACCTTCAACATTACTGTATTCACCAAGGTATGGTAGTACCTATTAGCAGTTGGTGAGCACTAATGATCGTCTTTAAATAAAATACAAAAGGTGAGTTATATACTACACAAGGTGAATTTTTCAAGTAGGCGTGGGTGGTCAAATCCTAAACTATGAAGAATAGCGAAAAATACTTAAAGAGACCTATCAGAAACCTGATACCTTTTCCCTTAAATTAACTGAATAAGATGTTAGGTAATGCAGAACACTGAGTGTACGTGTTGTGTAATATACCATACGGTGCGAATCTCGGTCCCGATATTGATCAAAACTAAAACTGCATCATTGTATTTTTGAAAAATCTATATTCCAGGCCAGTAATCGAACCCTTTGGATAAAAATACACTGTATTATTAGGCCATTCAATAGTGTCACTAAACGCCCACTTAAAAATTCACCTGTAAATGAAGTAGGTGTATATAGGTTGCTCCTATCATCATCTGCCTAGCGTTTTCCCAACTATGTTGGGGTCGGCTTCCAGTTTAACCAGATGCAGCTGAATACCAGTATTTAACATGGAGCGATTGCCTATCTGACCGCCACAACCCAGATAGTACCGGGTAATACGATACCCCCTTGGTAAGACTGGTTGTCAGACTTTTTAGGCCTCTGACTAACTATAACGACTCTCAAAGATCTACAAATGACTGCCGGGACCAACGGCTTAACATGCTTTCCGAGGCACGGAGGAAACTCGGTATGTAATCGGTTGTCGCTCATCCACAGACCAACCTAGGCAAGCACGGCTTAACCTAACGATCGACCCAAGCGGCTGTTATTATTTAGCCACGAGCTCCTCAAAGGTTGCTCCTATCATACAATTTCAAAATATTTTAGGATAAAACTCGTTCGAAAAGTCAAAAGAAAGAGAATTTACCATTTCGAAGAGCTTCAATGATTTTAGAAAACCCATGTCAAATGTAATAATGTCTATATTTACATGTCTACTTTAAATTTAATATTTTCATGTATGTTTGGGACCATTCCCAAACAAAAATATTAAATTTAAACAAGAAAATACATTATGGTTATTGGATGTCCCTCCAAAATTGTATTAGATAAACATTTTATACAAATCCCAAAATAATTCTGAAATTACATTATTTGTGAAATACTTTATGAAAAGTATTAGGGATAAAGTTTGTTATCTTAGTATAAAAAAGATAAAAGGCCTTTCAGACGGCTCCTAGGTTCACTTTTTCATAACATTGGAATGGAGAGCCCGCAGCGACACAGTACGGTCAAGGGCTTTGCGAGCTCCGTCTAGATTTTAATATTCTTGTATACTTAAGTAAAGACAAAGTTTCTAAATATTTTTCTTCAATAAACAACGTATATAAAATGTCTTTGACAGTTGTTATATGTAGTCAGTGGCCCAAAAAGTCTGACAACCAGTCTTACCAAGGGGTATCGTATTATTTACTTACTTATCGTAGTACTAACTGGGTTGTAGGCAGTCGCTCCATGTAAAATACTGATATTCAGCTGAATCCGGTTAGACTGGAAGCCGACTCCAACATAGTTGCTAGTGTGCTATAAAAAAAGTGTTGTATCAAAATGTTAATACCTACCTCCTCTTTAGTAACGATTGCGATGTTGGTGTCATAGATACAGTGTACAGTTTGATGGTCTGAATCACACCCTGAATTATGACCACATCCTTCGGGCAAAGTGTTACTGGTTTTTTCAATCAGGAATTTCAGTAGCAACCACGGAGTCTTGATTTGTGTGCGGTTAATGGTAATGAGAGGTTTTCCTTTTGAGGTTTTAAAAAAAAACTTAGTTTCCAAAGACTCTGTAGATGGCGTTGAACTTACTATGATAGTTGGTGCCAAAGCCAAAACGCTTGAATAAAAAAACATTGTGTCACGTCACATACTCTCGTTGACTGACACTTTCATTTGCTTAACCTTCCGAATATAACCTACATTTCTCGCGCTTTGTTAAAATTAGTTTTTTTAGGTGCCGTTCCTTGCATTATCATACTAACTCCTAGCGCCATCTATCCAGCAACTAGGGAAGAGTTAAAAAGAAAATCCCTCATAGGCACGCCTCCTATTACTTAAACATATCTGGCGAAATGTGGTTGTAATAGGTACACCTCTGGTTAAAACTTTCGGGGATTACAGGCGTGATGTTATGTTAAGCTTTCTGACACACACTGTATATGCTTACTGAAAAATTACATATTGGATATACAGGGACTAAAAGACCTCATTACGAAGCCGTCAACCAAGCATTCTGTAGATCAAATTGTAACTTTACGAAAAAATTATTGCTGGGAAACGACTTTTTCGGGTGAAAAATCATGTTTCGTGGTAGAACTCAATGTAAGACATTCAAAACATTGTGCTGATGGATGGATTGAATAGTACGGGGGTCGTGTAGATGTTTAAAGTAAAAATCTTACATTAAAAATTTGTATTTAAAAAAAAACTTCTCAAAAAGTTGGAACTTTGACCCCCAATATCTCCATAACTAGAAGGTTCCCAGGTATGGTGTAGAACAAAAAAATGATCGCAATGACGAGGAAAACATGCGCCTTTCGGTTTCGTTAAGAGGTGTTTTACACCCTTTATACTTACTTAAAAATGTATGTCGGGTTTGTCAGGAATTTATTTCGCTAGGCTCGAGCTTATGTGGGCTGTAGACGGGTTTCGTGCTATGAAAACACACTGGATGCGATACACTATTTTATTTCACATTGCGCGGTTCGGCATGGTAGTTTCCATGGAGAAGAACCGGCAAGAAACTCCATGGTTACTCTTTTCAAACAGATACACTGAGTCTAACAAAAATACACTTTGACACATTAACACTGGGCACAATGATTCGGGTACAGTTTCAAGACTTCTTAACTCCACTGCGATCAGACATAGAATGTCCGCCTCGCCGCGTGTTGTTAACATCAAGACTCTGTAGAAGCCGCCATGGTTGGGGTAGACTGTTAAGTAGGTCGCGTGATGTCCCCACTGGCGCGCTTTCGATACATTCGCCCGTCCGTACTCATGACCTGATCCGACATGTACATATTTTTATATGTACACTAAAAATCGTTAAACCAATCTCTTTTCGCCTTCATAATATCGAATAGCTTGAAGCAACCACAAACCGGAATCCGTTCGGGTATAATACCTACATAGAAAATATCGCTTAGCGTTAACATAAGCGAAAATCGAAGTTTCCCATTACCGGATTGGCTGGCTTTTGAAGCAACCCACGGGGTCCGACCCGACCGTTGTCCGGTATCAATACTCGTACGATACATAATACAAAGAAAAGTAACGAAAATGGAAAACCTTGAAATGTGTACGCGTGTATTGGGAGCACGTAACGTATTTACTAAAAAAGGGTTCCTACGTCCTCCATCTTCAAAATGAGTTTCTTTATGTAAGAGGACGACAATCAAGCTCGGAAACCAATTACTGATAGTTAGTGGTCACTGATACCTCCGCGGCTCCGATGCGTTGTCATCCAAGAAAAAGCTAAATAGTAGATTATGCATCAAGGGGATAAAGTAGTGTCCTAAGTAGCGGTCGCCATATTGAATCCCGAGCAAAACGAAGGATTTTAGCGTTAACTCCCGAGCGGAGCGAGGGAGTTTAGAGTCAACTCCTGAGCAAAGCGAGGGAGTTAAGACAAGAATCCTGACTGCAGCGTGGGAATCAAGGTCGCCCAAGACGAAGGCACCTTTATCCCCGAGATGAATACTCTACTTTTCACACCATCTACGAGACAATAAAAGCAGTAGTACAAGAATCAAAGTATTAATTAAAATAACAATTACAGTCTGTTAGTAGATCTATTTAAAACAATTAAAAGTTAAAGGTAACGTTTGAAAAAGATGAACCTAATACATTAGACAAGATGTAATGCAGTCTGTATATCAAACTAAGTAGCTCTATGCAAAAATTATTGGGAAACGTTTTTTTATGGCTGTGAAAAATCACGGTGTACTTAGGACTCATTATACATTGAGTCATAAGTAAACCGTGATTTTTCACGCATTGAATAAGTACGGGGGTCGTGGAGGTATTTAAAGTAAAGTTTTATCAATAATCACTTTGGGTCCTTTTAAACCCATTTTACTATTACATTTTGCTATAAATGGTAGATTTATAATTCATTAGCTTCCGCAATAAATATTTTTTTTACAAAGTTTAATTACAAATCATAGTAAAAACTATATTACTGCAAAGTTTCATCAAAATTCGTTCAGTAGGTTTTGCATGAATGAGTAACAAACATCCATCTATCCAACCAGCCTCACAAACTTTCGCAATTTAGGAACTAGTAAAATTTGTATGTGACCTAAAAATTTGTCTGCCAGTCTCTTATTTTATGTTGTTATTAACGGCTAGGCGGTTTATGGTACCTTTCCTAATTAGAAAAGTTTAATAAAACAACCTACATAACATTTGTTAGAAAATATAATTAAAAACGTCTGGTCTAACCTACGTCAAGATTAGACTACCTAAAATAATTTATGAAAACATTGAATTTCAAATTTAATTTTGTGTGTTAATTAAAAAAGCTTCTTCATTTTTTTAGGCAACTCGTATGAATTTATGCCCAACTTATGGACGTGGAGTTCCTCGTACTCGGACAGGGTTACTGAATTCAGAATTTCAGTTAAGTATATCTCTATTTTAGACGTATTTAACTGAGCTCTCTCTCGTATTCACGAAAATACGGCAGCTGTAAATAAAATGCTTTATTCGATGTTGTTATATATTGAAGAACGCCTTAACTTTTGATGTTTTTTTTTTAAACATCGGTATATGTTTTTAGTTTGTTCTATAAGACTAAGAATTGTCTCGAATTAAATGAAATATAGATACATCAACAACAGATTGAGAGGGATTCGCCAAGGTAGCCCACGAAATACAAAAATGTATTACAATAGGCTAGTTTCCACCATCAATAAATTGCAAATCTATTTAGTCCGTCAGAGTATTGGAAAGTAATGGACACGTATTTTTTGTTTTTGTAAATCGATGAATATTGACAAAGTTAAAACGCATCAAAACTCGGGAGTGATATCACAACGCACTAAAAATTATAGCACGGCGTGACGTATTGAGAATTTTAAAAGCGTCGTATCTTCGTGAATTTTGGTTTACGTAACAAAAGAAAAATACGTGTCAAATTATATTTTTTGAAAATCTGACGGACTAATTAGATTTTTTCAGGACAAGCCTATTTGTGTTCAGTGTCAGATTGTATGTTGCAGTTGATCAAACAAATTCGCGATCGTAACAAATACATAATTATACGAGTAATCATTGTAATCTTTTAGGATTGAACTCAAATGTTATGATTTCATGAAATAGAGTTTCAATACTCGTATTGTTTTTGAACTTAAATACTTGTACCTATGTTGATGACACTGTTGACTGTTGTGAGTCAACAACTTCATTCAGATGCCAAGAACCAATCTGCCATGTACAGTAAGCGTGCATAAGTGCCGAGGTGTATTGCTGTGAACGCACGGTCGAGCGACCGTGCGTCTGTATGTATAAGTGGTCTCAATACAGTACGCACACCAGAATTCGCCCACTGTCGCAGGTCGTCGCGTCGCACTCCACATTTCAAAAAAACATATTTCCGTCTCTTTTGTTATACAAGCAGCAAACACTCTTATTTGTGTGGCGACCTGTTCTTACCATAGAATAGCTAAAATTCACACATAATTAATAAGTGTTGATAACTGTTTGGGTAAAGCAGCAGCTTCACGATTAATGAGGTCCGAGTTCGAATCCCGTTACCAATGTTGTGGGTCTTTTGTATCTTTGTAACCATATTTATATTTGTATTTTTATGCAAAAATTTGTTAGGTATTTTGTTTTTTTTAAAGAAGTTAAATATTAATTAAAAACCCATCGTTATATTATTTAACCATTTAAGTGATTGTGAAAAATGTTTATCCGTTTTATTTATTTATAAAATTATAAAAAAAAACTTTAATGAGAATTTTAACGTCACATTCCTATCTAGTTAAAACAAGTTCTCTTGTAATCGTTCGATTTTTTATTGTATACCCACTTACTCTACCTAAGTCAATTCATAATAACATAACAAGGAAAGGATATTCTAATCTCATAAATAAAATTGTTGATACCCATTTATTAATAGGTATCGGTATTTAGCAGAGTTTATTGAAAACTAATTTATGTATGATTTAGACTTTATGAACATGTTTTTTTTATGTGACGTCACAATAAATGTAACACTCATTGAGGTTATAGTTTAAGTGTTCATTTTCTTGAAGAAAAGAAGATTGAAACTAAACCTCAATTTAAGATCATTACATAATTACGGATAAGTAAACAACTAAACATTAACAACTAAATAATATTTTGTTACACGTCTAATTCAAATTAAAACACTAGGATTGATATTTTGTATAACTCCCATTATTTTCGATGCAATCAAGTAGACGTTTGCGCCTGGACCCCACAATATTTTGATATATTCCGGTTCCTTCCTCTTAAATTTTCCCACACCGCCATGCAATGTGTTGTTAACAATTCTAATAATTCCGCTAAGTGTCTCGTAGGCGTGAAACCATTTGTTTCATACTGGCCTACCATATTATTATGGCGTCGCTGCGCTTCGCTAATAAGCGACGGCCTTCCACGTCGCTGTCGACTAGCAAGGCTATTCTTCCTCATACTTTTTTATCCAACGACTTACAATATTCCTCTAGAACAAAAAAAAAAAGTAATGTTAGGCACCTGTAGAACAAAATACTAAAGTGATCATTCACTCTGCATTTATAAATAAACACTAATTATTTATCTTTTTGGGCCTCATGATGGATTTAAAAATCAATTAATTAATCCTTATGTCACCAAAGAAATTAACAATAACATTAGGTTTGAATTTCTAATAAAAGTTTAAGTTACAATAAAAAACAATTAATTTGTCCTTATGTCATCAAATAAATTAACAATAATATTACATTTTAATTTCTAATAAAAGTTTAAGTTACAATTATTCATAAATAAAGTACTCACAAAGTCCGGTTTCTTCAGATATTTGTGTTCTATTAAGACCACATAAGCAGCGCGATAAATAGTCGCCCTCGCCTCAATATTAATATTTGCCTGCATTTTGCAACAACAATACCGCTATCTATTAAACCACACGTCACTAACAACTTCAACCAAACGAAAACATTCATTCCGGTCAAGTTAAATATTCATAAATCTCATGTCTACCTCACATAAATCTAAACTCCTTACTTATTTTCTATGATCTACCTTTCAACTTCACGGAATGTGTGAACAAAGCGAACAAGATAAAGAATATAATATTTCTGTTTCATTACTTCCAATTGAGTATAAAAACTTACAAAAAGTCTAAAAGTAACAGTGTGAGATTTGAACACACCGGCTTACTGATTCGTTCATAGATCTGCACGCGCCTAACCGCTAGGCTATCTTGACATATGTTTTCATGTTGAAATGTTGAACGACAATTACTTGTAGACGACAATGTCTATTTTCTTGAAAGTAGAAGGTCGTAAGTCAAACTAAACGTCAAGCTATTGCTTTGTGAGATTGCCACTGGACTTTTGGTCGACACTGTACAACGCGACCTCATTTCTTGCCACATTTATTTCCTCCAACGTTTGGTACCGCATCCGATTGCTCGGTAAACCCCTTAATTGCCCTGTCACTAGAGAAACACTACAAAACAACGACAAGGAAACGGACTTAAGAGTAAATGTACTTTTGCCTTGTAATACAACAAACAAACACACACAGCAGCACGCACATACAGCTACAACAAACTTTTGTGGAACAAGTTTTTAAAGTGGGCAAAGTATGATTACAAAATGTTGTGTAATATAATTCTTACTAAGAAGGTTTAAGTATGAAGAAGTAACGTTGCCCAATATTTGATAATTTTCAGTAACTGCAGGTTATGTTCGACATCAGCACAACAACAACGTGTAAGCTGCACACATCACATAAATGTAAATGTCTAAGAAACGAATGACAACATAATATGTGATATTAATAATTATGTGTGTAACAGGGTGTAAAAGACCTCATCACGAAGCCGTCAACCAAGCATTCTTTACATCAAACTAAGTAACTTTACAAAAAAAATATTGCTGGGAAACGACTTTTTTTGGGGTGAAAAATCTATCTATACATATAATAAAACAGTAGAAAAACTGTGTCTGTACATTGAATATATTATCTATATACATATAATAAAACAGTAGAAAAACTGTGTCTGTACATTGAATATATTAAAAAAAAAATAATTGAGGGGGGTTTAGAAACAGGAAAAGAACACGAATCAAAAAAAAAAATTCTGTCTGTTTGTCTGTTTGTCTGTTTGTTTGTACACGCTAATCTTCGGAACTACTGGACGGATTTAAATGATTTTTTTGTTGTTGTATAGGTATTAAGTCTGGGCAAGATATAGGCTATAATTTATCTTGGAAATATCTATACATATAATAAAACAGTAGAAAAACTGTGTCTGTACATTGAATATATTATCTATATCTATACATATAATAAAACAGTAGAAAAACTGTGTCTGTACATTGAATATATTAAAAAATAAATAATTGAGGGGGGTTTAGAAACAGTAATAGAGCACGAATCCAAAAAAAAAAGTCTGTCTGTTTGTCTGTTTGTCTGTTTGTCTGTTTGTTTGTACACGCTAATCTTCGGAACTGCTGGACGGATTTGAATGATTTTTTTATTGTTGTATAGGTATTAAGTCTGGGCAAGATATAGGCTATAATTTATCTTGGAAACTTGAACACCTGATGCAGAACCACAACAGACCAGCTGAACTATAAGAGATACAAAAATGGTACCATAGCAAAAATTGTTCCACGTGATGGGCATTTTCTGCTGAGAGAATAAATTTGAAGATCTGGAACACCTGATGTGGAACTCCAAGAGCCCAGCTACACTAACTTAGATATAGAAATGACGTTTTAGCAAAAGTTGTTCAATCTGATGAGCACTCTCTGTTGACTTATAAAAATCGAAGATCTGGAACACCTGTTGTGGAACTCCGAGAGCCCAGCTACACCATAACACATATAGGAATGACGTCTTAGCAAAAGTTGTTCGGTCTGATGGGCATTTCGTGTTGACTTATAAAAATTGAAGATCTGATGTGGAAATCAAAGCTATCACTAATTTCAATGTATAATTATAAACGCGGTCAAGGTGGTAACAGTTTAGGACTGATTTTCGATGATAATGGTGTATCATTGAAAATTTGAGTCTACTGGCCAAAACTATGTCTTCCGGCTTATGTTATTTTAGTGTTTAATTTCCTTTTCCATTTATCTACGTGGCACGGTAGCCTACCCGGTAACGCAGCGGAGCAGTCACTTAGATTTTAATAAAACTATAACCATGCCTAGAAAGAGGTCAAATCTTTCCCAGTGTTCCAAAGGAGCTAAAAGATTGAGGATCATAAGATCCCAAGAATCTACCGAAGAGCGTCAGGAGAGACTTAATGCTGTTCGAGAACATCAGGCTTCAACTTGCTCCGTGGAAACCTCTTCGGATCGCGAAGCACACCTGCGTTCTCAGCGTATTTACGCATCTACATCCAGGTGTCTAGAGACCAGTGAAGAAAATGATGCGCGACTGACCGCTGATCGTGAACGTCTTCATTGTCTCCGAGTTGGAGACATTCACGGAATGAGAATTACGCTTGAGTTTTCAGCGTATCTACACATCGACTTCTAGGTATCTCGAGACAAGTGGGGAACGTGATGCGCGACTGACTGACGAACAGGAAAAGAACACGAATCAAAAAAAAAAATTCTGTCTGTTTGTCTGTTTGTCTGTTTGTTTGTACACGCTAATCTTCGGAACTACTGGACGGATTTAAATGATTTTTTTGTTGTTGTATAGGTATTAAGTCTGGGCAAGATATAGGCTATAATTTATCTTGGAAATATATATACATATAATAAAACAGTAGAAAAACTGTGTCTGTACATTGAATATATTAAAAAAAAAATAATTGAGGGGGGTTTAGAAACAGGAAAAGAACACGAATCAAAAAAAAAAATTCTGTCTGTTTGTCTGTTTGTCTGTTTGTTTGTACACGCTAATCTTCGGAACTACTGGACGGATTTAAATGATTTTTTTGTTGTTGTATAGGTATTAAGTCTGGGCAAGATATAGGCTATAATTTATCTTGGAAACTTGAACACCTGATGCAGAACCACAACAGACCAGCTGAACTATAAGAGATACAAAAATGGTACCATAGCAAAAATTGTTCCACGTGATGGGCATTTTCTGCTGAGAGAATAAATTTGAAGATCTGGAACACCTGATGTGGAACTCCAAGAGCCCAGCTACACTAACATATATATAGGAATGACGTTTTAGCAAAAGTTGTTCAATCTGATGAGCACTCTCTGTTGACTTATAAAAATCAAAGATCCGGAACACCTGATGTGGAACTCCAGGAGCCCAGCTACACTAACATATATAGAGGAATGACGTTTTAGCAAAAGTTGTTCAATCTGATGAGCACTCTCTGTTGACTAATAAAAATCGAAGATCTGAAACACCTGTTGTGGAACTCCGAGAGGGCCCAGCTACACCATAACACATATAGGAATGACGTCTTAGCAAAAGTTGTTCAATCTGATGAGCACTCTCTGTTGACTTATAAAAATCGAAGATCTGGAACACCTGATGTGGAACTCCAAGAGCCCAGCTACACTAACATATATATAGGAATGACGTTTTAGCAAAAGTTGTTGAATCTGATGAGCACTCTCTGTTGACTAATAAAAATCGAAGATCTGGACCCCTGTTGTGGAACTCCAAGAGCCCAGCTACACCATAACACATAGGAATGACGTCTTAGCAAGTGTTGTTTGATCTGATGGGCATTTCCTGTTGACTTTTATCTTGGAAACAAACACCTGATGCAGAACCGCAACAGACCGGCTGAACTATAAGAGATACAAAAATGGTACCGTAGCAAAAATTGTTCTACGTGATGAGCATTTTCTGCAGTGAGAATAAATTTGAAGGTCTGGAACACCTCGAAGGTCTGGAACACCTGTTGTGGAACTCCAAGAGCCCAGCTACACCATAACACATAGGGATGACGTCTTAGCAAGTGTTGTTTGGTCTGATGGGCATTTCCTGTTGACTTATAAAAATGTTTAGTCTGATGGGCATTTCCTGTTGACTTACAAAAATGAAAGATCTGGAACGTCTCGAATCGTCTCGCGCATCCCGTTGTATTCCCGTCCCCGGGCTCTTAAAATTCGACATCAGACGTTTCAGATCTTCGATTTTGACGACCCCGTTGTCGCTGGCATAAGCAACAGGATCCGCGTACGAAGTCGCGGGCAGAAGCTAGTCATGAATAATTGTTGTGGTAGAACTCAATGAAACGCACTCAAAACATTGCAGCATTGTGCTGATGGATGGATTAAATAGTACGGGGTCGTAGAGGTGTCTAAAAATCTTATATTAAAAACTTGTTTTAAAAAAAAAAAAAAAAAAAACCCGACTGCGTAAAAATAACTAATAATTTTAAATAAAAACTGAAAAGAATAAAACAAGTTCAGGAGACAGGACTGCAAAACAGTCCGGACCCATATTGGATGTAATGATTTTTGTCTAGATTATTTAATGGGTTGCACTGACGGTTGCGGTGACACCCGACTGTTGCAGTCAATATGTCCTGTCTCCTGAACTTTTCAGTTTTATTCTTTTCAGTTTTTATTTAAAGCTATTAGTTATTTTTACGCAATCGGGTTTTTTAATTTTTTTAATTATTATTTTTATTTTACACTTTTTAGTTACTTAGATTTGATATACCAATTTTAAAATCCTCATGATGAGCCTTTTATCGAGCCGTTCAAGCTGCAGGGCGTGCCAAACATTTGAATTTGGCGCCTAAAATCCGCCATTTTTTTATTTTGATATACCCAGTGTTACTCTCACAGTAAATACGAATCTAACAACACCTCTCAAGCTAACATCCATCGAGCCGATCAGGCCACAGAGCGTGCCAAACAATTATACATACATACTTACATAATTTCTTCTTTCTATTTGGACGTGGATTCTTTTTCTATCGAATTTTTTTTATGGAATCGTGTTTTCGTTACACATAGGACTTAGCATTAATCCTCAAGTTTACCATATATTTATTTTAAAATTAATGCTGCAGTATTTTAGGCGTAACGGAGGATCATGCTAAGCCATTTGAGGGATATATTATAGCTCTTGACCCCAACTTTATTATTTAGATACAGGGCCTCTTTAGGACTAGCTACACCACTGAAACTGAGGTATTCAACATGTTCAGCAAACATTGTAACATTACGTCAAACTTGTGTTGGTATATCAACACGCCTGTTTGTGTTTAAGTAGGCACTTCAGTAAATAAACGTCGAACTGTATCGAGCATCAAGTACGGGCTATAGATAGGTACTCTACTCTACTCAGTCAATAGCAATCAACTGAACGACATTAGTTGGCTCCAAAGTATCTAATGGATTGATCACCTGTCATAACTCTGAAATTGATAGCTACTTAGCGCTGGCTTCAATTTAAATCATAGTTAGGTGAACTTTACAAAATGGATGTTATTGCCAACTAACTAGTACTTAGGTATTGAGCGAGAGCAGTGATCGATGTTCATTTCTCTGGTTTTTATCCTCTAGGTTATTACTGTAACATTACAGGACTGGACAGGTCCACTCAAATCTGTGTGGTTCTTTCTTCAAAAGACCAACTTAGACACTAATCTGCATATTCCTCATATGAATTGATCAAGATTATTTCTGGACTTCAAAAAAGAGACTATGACCTCTGAGTTTGTTTCGGCTGTTTCTTCTCAGAGTAGTCAGGTACGAAACACCGACCCCATCTAGTTAAAAAAAAAAAGACGTAAAAGTGTTTGTAAAAACCTACTTGCAAAATAAACATCATTTATCATTTAAATTGTTAGACCTGAGCTTAAAGTGAATATATTAGATTTTATATATTTTTTTGTTATCTCGCTTTCAAATTGATAAGAACCATATTATACAACCTTGCGGTTTCTAGAATATTTTAATGTATGGCCCTATTTTTATGTATGGTCCTGGATTTGATTGCTAGGTCGGGCAAATTGTTATTGCGTTTTTTCCATCAGAACTCAGATGCAGCTACGATAGATTTGTGCCCGGCTGACGGCAATAGGTCCGCCCCCTATCACATGGGTCTTAAAAAACATAACTGGTGAAATGTAGGTGTACCTACTCTTTAAGTACACCTCTGCCTTACCCTTTAGGGATTACAGGCGTGATGTTATATATTCATTACTAGCTGCCCCGCGCAACTTCGTCTGCGTCACAATATAGCTTATAGCTGTTCCCCGCGGTTTCACCCTCGCTGCTCAGCACCTGTTGGTCGTAGCGTGATGTTATATAGCCTACTAGCTGTTGCCCGCGGCTTCGCCCGCGTGCAGTTCGGTAACTGTCCCACTGAATCATACTAAAGGGATAAATAGTGTCCTACATGTTAATTTAGGTTATAAACTATCTATGTGACAAATTTCATAAACATCACAATTTATTATTATCATCACAATCACCATCACTATCACAACCACCATCATTATCACAATCATTATCACAATCACCATCACAATCACCATCACTATCACAACCACCATCATTATCACAATCATTATCACAATCATCATCGCAATCACCAGCACAATCATCATCACAATCACAATCACCGTCACAATCCCCATCACCATCGCTATCACCATCACAATCACCGTCACTATCACAATCACCATCACCATCACAATAACCATTAAAATCACTATCATAATCACCATCATCGTTATCACAATCATTAGCATCGTAATAACAATCACCATCACTATCACAATCACCGTCACCATCACCATCACAATCACCATCACAATCACTATCACAATCACCATCACAATCACCATCACAATCACCATCACAATCTCCATCACAATTACCATCAAAATCACCATCACAATCTCGATCAAAATCACCATCATCATTTTAACAATCATTATCATCGTAATCACAATCATCATCATCACAATCCCCATCCTCGTCATCACAATCATTATCATCGTAATCTCAATCATTTTCATCTTAATCACAATCATCATGATCACAATCACCATCACTATCACTATCACAATCACCATCACTATCACTATCACAATCACAATCACCATCACAATCACCGTCACATCACCATTACAATCACCATCACAATCAAAATCACCATCATCGTTATCAAACTTATTATCATCGTAATCAAAATCATCATCACAATCATCATGATGTTGTTGATGGTGATGGTGATGGTGATGTTGTCTGTATGGTGTCGGACTTAAAGAATATCACCATCCCATATCTTCCCGTGGGTGTCGTAAGAGGCGACTAAGGGACTTACCAGAGAATGGGCTGCAGCGTTCTCTGTGCTTTTGTAACAACCGCACTGCGATCGCCAACCCGCCTGCCAAGCGTGGCGATTATGGCAAAACCCCCCATTTTGGGGAGGCCTATGTCCAGCAGTGGATGTCTTTCGGCTGAAATGATGATGATGATCATCATGATCATTATCACAATCATCATCGTAATCACAATCATTATCATCGTAATCACAATCATCATCATCACAATCAACATCATCATTATAACAATCATCATCATCGTTATCACAATCATCACAATAAATCAACAATAACCCTGTATAGAAGTTGAATCCGCTATCTTCTGGATCTATAAATAAAAGCCATTTTCGACATCAGCACCCCTGATAATCTCGGTTTCGACACCCATATTGATTTTTAGACATTTCAACCCCATCGCACCCCAACAGGGAATGATGGTAATTCAGGTCCGCCACATTAAATCTTAAAATCGATATTTTTGTAATACACCCGACCCAATTCACCATACAAACAATACCTATGTTGAATTTCAGACTTTGTTACCCCATTTCCCCCTTTAGGGGTTGAATTCTAAAAAAAACCTGAAACACAAATGTTAACTAATTTATCGATAGGAGTACTCCTGTTAAGTTTCGAATAAAGTAGTCTAACCAATCTTATTTCCCCATGTAATCTTTGGACCCCCGTTTCAACCCCTGAGGGGGTTAATTTTGAAAAATCCTTTCTTAATGCACCCCTAAACCCCATAAAGAACCTATGTGCCAAATTTGGAATCTCCAGACTCAGTGGTTTGGGCTGTGCATTGATTTTTATACTTTGCCACCCCATTTTCCCCTCTTAGGGGTTGAATTCTGAAAAAACTGAAACCCGTTTCTACTCATTTATCAATAGGAGCACTCCTGTGAAGTTTCGGATAAAATAGTTAAACTAATCTTGTTTCCCCCATACAAATTTTGGAGTCCCGTTTACCCCCCTAGGGGATGAATTTTGCAAAATCCTTTCTTAGTGCACCCCTAGACCACATAAGGAACCAATGTGTCAAATTTGGAATCTCTAGACTCAGCGGTTTGGGCTGTGCATTGATTTTTAGACTTTGTCACCCCTTTTCCCCCTCTTAGGGGTTGAATTCTGAAAAATCCTGAAACCCGTTTCTACTCATTTATCAATAGGAGCACTCCTGTAAAGTTTCGAATAAAATAGACTAGCTAATCTTGTTTCCCCATACAAACTTTGGAGCCCCTTTTAACCCCCTTAGGGGGTGAATTTTGAAAAATCCTTTCTTAGTGCACCCCTAGATCACATAAGGAACTTACTTGCCAAATTTGGAATCTGTAGACCCAGCGGTTTGGGCTGTGCGTTGATAGATGAGTCAGTCAGTCAGTCAGTCAATCAGTCAGTCAGTCAGTCAGTCAGTTTCTTCTTTTATATATTTAGATAGCCTTCCTCAAGAAATGGACTATCCAACACTAAAAGAATTTTCCAATTCCAACCAGTAGTCCCTGAGATTACCGCGTTCAAATAAACAAACAAACAAACTCTTCAGCTTTATAATATTAGTACTTATAGATATGTTTATTTGGCCGTTTCCACTACTATAGGGCGATATTTAAACACAAAATGATGAATAAAAGCGAGCTGTGATCTCCAACGCTTAGCTCATCCCAGAAAGCTGATATATTTCAACATCGTACTTATTTGGTACTAGCTTATGTCCGCGTCTTCGCCCGCGTCGAGTTTGATAATTGTCTCATAGGATCATACTACTGGGATAAAAAGTAGGTAGACTATGAGTTAATCCACTGTATAAGCTATCTTGACATAACGGATTTAGATGAAATTTAGTATCAAGACTGATAATTGTCTCACAGGATCATACTACTGGGATAAAAAGTAGGTAGCCTCAAACTCAAACTCAAACTCAAAGCATTTATTTCAATTAGATCATTACGGCACTTTTGAAAGTCAAAAATACAAAAAAGAAAATCAAAGCTACAGTCCCAGTCACAAGGCATAATAACTTGAGAAAGTACTGTAGTTGCCCATTCCCTAGCGTAGATCTCTATGGAGAAGAATGGGCAAGAAACTCCAGGACACTCTTTTAAAATCAAAATATTGTTACAAAATCTTGGTTACATCATTAATTTTGAGATTATACATATATGTGAGAACGATGTAGAAAGACGTGCACACTAAGAGCATCCAGAGTGAAAGATTAGATTAAAAATGTATGATTATAGTAATTAAAATGAACCTTGGCAGCTAAGAGATGACCAGTCCCAACTGACAGCGCCCGTTCACAGACATGACGCATGTACCGGCGCCATTCAACTCAACCATATTGAAGGGAACTAAATGACCCGACACACCCGCCACCATCAGCGAGACATTTAAGTGAGCATGACATTCTCTCAGTCACCAAGGCATATTCAAGTCAATGAAAGATAAATAAATGTAAATGGTGGCTGAACAGTACAAAGTACTCACACATGTGCTATGCAATTATATAATACTAAGAACTGGAATCTATACAATGCAAGTATATTTTTACAATCTTCTGCAGCTTCCACAATACATTAACTTGGGAATCAATTCTTCATCTTCTTCTTTACGTGTCGATGGACTCAAATAATGCCCGACCAGTACAAACAATTAGTTTGCCCCCCCCCCCCCCCCACCTATGGTTGTGGAGCAGGACCAGCATTTAGCCAAGCATTTTTATCATCAATGTAATCCCCCAACTTATAATATGCTTGCCTACATAGTGTGCGTTTTATACAAGATTTAAATTTCGTCTCATTCAGTTGAAGAATGTGGGGAGGTATTTTATTGTAACATTTCAAACAGTACCCCATGAAAGATGAATCCACTTTAGCAAGCCTGAAACCTGGCTGAACTAGTTGGTCCCTATTTCTAGTGTTATAGTGGTGTCTGTCCCCTCTCTTACTGAATAAATGCCGATTTTTTCTAACGTACATGATGTTTTCATAGATGTATTGACAAGGTACTGTCATGATATTAATTTCCTTAAACAGTTCTCTTAGAGAATCGCGTCTACGTAATTCATAAATGGCTCTGATGGCTCTTTTCTGAAGAATAAATATAGACTCGATGTCTGCAGCCCGTCCCCATAGTAAAATACCGTATGACATAATACTATGAAAATAACTAAAATAGACCAGCCTCGCGGTATCAACATCAGTAAATTGACGGATTTTTCTAACAGCATATGCTGCTGAGCTTAGCCGTCCTGCAAGAGATGTTAGATGAGGACCCCATTGTAACCTTGAGTCGAGCGTGATTCCCAAGAAAACCGTTTTATCGAAAAATTCTAGTTTCTCTTGATTCAATATTATGTCACAATCACTACTTTTGACATTTGGTAGAGCAAATCTAATGCATTTAGTTTTTTTCCCATTTAGTACTAAATTATTAGCGGTAAACCAATCGTGGACCTGCAGTAGGGCGTTATTTACGTCATCAAGATTAGTGGCACGTCTGTTTATTTTAAATATTAAAGAAGTATCGTCAGCAAACAACACCATATGCGGATGGTTGTTAAATAGATGGGGTAGGTCATTAATATATACTAAAAAGAGGAAGGGACCCAATATCGAACCTTGTGGTACACCCATTTTTACTTTTAAACCCATTGAGTTGACTCCATTTATTTGTACCTGCTGCTGTCTATCATTCAAATACGATTTTATTAAACTGAGCGCAAGTTTACCTAAACCGTAATGCTGAAGTTTCAAGATCAGGGTTTCGTGATTTACGCAATCAAATGCCTTCGAAAGGTCACAAAAGATTCCTATGGCATCTTGTGCCTCTTCCCACGCAGTAAATATGTGTTTTAATAAAGTGACACCGGCGTCAGTTGTACAACGTCCTTTGGTGAAACCATACTGTTGCTCGTGTAATATTTTATTAGTGTTAAAATGGTTAAGCATTTGATTGAGCATTATCTTTTCAAACACCTTGCTGAAAACCGGCAACACGGATACGGGCCTATAGTTATTGGTGTCTTTACTGTCCCCGGATTTAAAAAGCGGTATTACCTTACTGAATTTCATTAGATCCGGGAAGACCCCTTGATCCACGCACAAATTAAATATTGAGGCTAAATACGGCGCTACAGTCTCAATAATTGAGGTACAAGCTTTGATAGACATACCCCATAGATCTTCCGTTAATTTGATCTTGATTTGCTTAAAACCTTTTATGACTGTTATGGGGTTTATATGCTGAAATTTAAATTCATTTGGACAGGCTGAAACGTTCGCTTTCAATAAATCAATAGAGAGCAAGGGAGAGGAATTTAAGGCTTCTGTAGTTTTAAGTGGGATACTGGTAAAGAAATTTACAAATTCTTGAGCAACTTCATTGTTGGAGCTCACAAGGCCACGCGATGTCTCTAGTGTGAAGTCATTACCTTGTTTTTTATTTCTATTTGTTTCACTGTTGATGATTTTCCAAACCGTTTTTATTTTGTTGTCGGCTGATTTAATCTTGTTGCTAATGAATAAGGATTTGGCTACCTTGCAAGTGTTTTTAAAAATTTTCGAGTAAGTAGCAACATATTTATTAAAAGCTTCAGTGTTGATGTAAGGCTTAAGGCCGTACAGCTCAAACAATCGTTCCCTACTTTTCCGAATACCCTGTGTTGCCCAGTCACTGAAAATAAACTTTGGGCCAATAGTTTTAGATTTCTTTTTTAAAGTATTATTAAATTCGGTGTGCACTACCGAAAAGAATTCTTCATAAAATACATTTGCATTGTTTCTAATATGACCCGGTATACTTAACTTGCTAATTAAATTATTATTAAATTTGTCTAGATTGCTGGGTGTTATTTGTCTAGTTTGTATCTGAATTCTTTGTAATTGTCTATTGTATGCGAAAGTAACCGTCTGTCCACTATGATCTGAAGGCAGGTAATTTACGATGGATTTATTTATGTAATCGCAGCAACAAAAAACATTATCGATACAAGTAGCAGTATTTGTCGTAATTCGAGTTGGTTCTGAAAACACATTTGACAAGTTAAATGATTTAAAGAGACTTAAGAATCTACTGCTATTCACATTATTCTCTATGATATTGACATTAAAGTCACCACAGATAATTATTGGTTTATTACCAGTTACAAGTTTTGCCAAAGCATCTTCCATTACTGACTCAAAGATAGAATAGTTCAGGTAATTAGAGGGTCTGTAAACGCACACTATTACATGCTTATCTAGCTCAACACAAGACAATTCAATGCTATGTTCAACCGATAGATCGACTATATCATTACGAGACTTAGATTTAATACAATTTTTTACTAGGATTAATGAACCCCCACGCATCTTAGATTTTCGGTTAAAGCAACTGCTCACATTGTAATTCTCATAATTTATTTGCATTACTTCATAATCTTTCATCCAATGTTCAGTAAAACAGATAATATCAAACTTAGTTTTTTCTAAAAATAGTTCTATTTCTAGTTCTTTGGAAGAAAGTCCCTGAATATTCTGGTGAAACAATTTTAAGGAATTCTGCTCAGCACCTTTTTTACAGTTATTTGATTGAGAGCTAGAAGATACCTCGAAGTTGACGAGATTAACTAAATTGTCACTCGTACCTTCTATTGTCTTATTGACTAGTTTAAAGCCTTGATTGAAGCTTGTTTAGTTTTTAGCCTATGAGTTAATCCACTGTACAAGCTATCTTGACTTAACGGATTTAGATGAAATTTAGTATCAAGACTTTGATAATTGTCTCACAGGATCATACTACTGGGATAAAAAGTAGGTAGCCTATGAGTTAATCCACTGTACAAGCTATCTTGACTTAACGGATTTAGATGAAATTTAGTATCAAGACTTTGATAATTGTCTCACAGGATCATACTACTGGGATAAAAAGTAGGTAGCCTATGAGTTAATCCACTGTACAAGCTATCTTGACTTAACGGATTTAGATGAAATTTAGTATCAAGACTTTGATAATTGTCTCACAGGATCATACTACTGGGATAAAAAGTAGGTAGCCTATGAGTTAATCCACTGTATAAGCTATCTTGACATAACGGATTTAGATGAAATTTAGTATCAAGACTTTGATAATTGTCTCACAGGATCATACTACTGGGATAAAAAGTAGGTAGCCTATGAGTTAATCCACTGTATAAGCTATCTTGACTTAACGGATTTAGATGAAATTTAGTATCAAGACTTTGATAATTGTCTCACAGGATCATACTACTGGGATAAAAAGTAGGTAGCCTATGAGTTAATCCACTGTACAAGCTATCTTGACTTAACGGATTTAGATGAAATTTAGTATCAAGACTTTGATAATTGTCTCACAGGATCATACTACTGGGATAAAAAGTAGGTAGCCTATGAGTTAATCCACTGTACAAGCTATCTTGACTTAACGGATTTAGATGAAATTTAGTATCAAGACTTTGATAATTGTCTCACAGGATCATACTACTGGGATAAAAAGTAGGTAGCCTATGAGTTAATCCACTGTATAAACTATCTTGACATAACGGATTTAGATGAAATTTAGTATCAAGACTTTGATAATTGTCTCACAGGATCATACTACTGGGATAAAAAGTAGGTAGCCTATGAGTTAATCCACTGTATAAGCTATCTTGACTTAACGGATTTAGATGAAATTTAGTATCAAGACTTTGATAATTGTCTCACAGGATCATACTACTGGGATAAAAAGTAGGTAGCCTATGAGTTAATCCACTGTACAAGCTATCTTGACTTAACGGATTTAGATGAAATTTAGTATCAAGACTTTGATAATTGTCTCACAGGATCATACTACTGGGATAAAAAGTAGGTAGCCTATGAGTTAATCCACTGTACAAGCTATCTTGACTAAACGGATTTAGATGAAATTTAGTATCAAGACTTTGATAATTGTCTCACAGGATCATACTACTGGGATAAAAAGTAGGTAGCCTATGAGTTAATCTACTGTATAAGCTATCTTGACATAACGGATTTAGATGAAATTTAGTATCAAGACTTTGATAATGGTCTCACAGGATCATACTACTGGGATAAAAAGTAGGTAGCCTATGAGTTAATCCACTGTATAAGCTATATTGATTTAACGGATTTAGATGAAATTTAGTATCAAGACTCTAGTATCTTACTCTCTACGGCTCTTTAGTTAACTGATCCCGCTCATACTGCACAAAGTTTTTTTTTCTTTTCGGATGAGAAGTATTCAAATCCTCTCTGGACGGAGCAGGAGGGAGTGTCAGACTTTTACTGACTAAAACCCATCCATGTTCCTTCATCGCCCTTTGTGTTCCGGGGCCACGGTATCTCTTTCGAACAGTCCCGTAGCCCCGGCAGGCATCGGCCCTGCATAAGCTGTTTGGGCGTGAAGGAGTAACAAACACACACATCAAAATTTTCGCCTTTATAATATTAGTGATAGTGTGATTATCTAGTGTTAGTTAAAACGGGCATTAAAGTTTCCAGACCTTTTTATTTAACCCTTTAATAACAACTCCATCATCACAAGTCTTTATAAACTTCTTACACTGCACTTATAACTTTCTGTACTTTAGCAAAGTCACTAATCCTGCCTTCGAAGTTGAAGTGAAGAAAATGTTATTACTTACTTTTGTAAGAAAACTTAACTCATTAACTAAGGTATACTTTAGTCTTTAGTTTAACTTGCTACAGTGCATTTAAAGGCTTTGTAACTTTAATAACATGTAAAATTCACTTTCGGGGCCTGTCCTTACTTTCACAAAAACAGTTCTAAGTGTGTTTTAGTTGTAACTTGATTATCAAAGCAAAGCAGCTTCCTTCCTTAAAGTGATTTCCATAATTCTTCTTTATCGAGTATCCAGCGGGTTCCCGCAGCCTTACCAGGTCATCAGTCCACCTAGTTCCAGGCCTACTAACGCAACGTTGGGTATACTTGGTTTATTTAAAGTAGACATACGTTGGTATAGGTAATATTAATAAAAGACAGGCAGTATCACAGACAGGACCTCGTACAGTAGTGGTCGTCTCAATAGAATGACATACCGTAATCGGAAGCATAGACAATGTTTAGTGGTGTACTATCGAGGACACTCCCGCCTGACCACTACTAAGCTAATTTTTGCTTGCACTCGCAACATAGAAACGTTTTCTAGCCCCGCCCCGTTGACTTTAAATATAAATAATGAATGAAAAGATACCGAATCGGCCGAGCGCACTGACGACGCACGCCAAACGAGAGTTATTGTTATTTTGCGCGCCAAAATTGACACTTTCCTAATAGGCCCAAAGTTTGAGGGGACGTGGCTCGGCGCCTCCGCATAAATTTAAGCGAAAAGAATGTGAACTGGACAGGCGAAAAAGACCACGATAGTACCTAAAAGATATAGGTATCTCGACGGCATGTTAAGGCAAGTCAGAGGCATTAAAAACTCTGATTTTAAGCTTAGGCACTAACCACGTTAAAGAAGAAGAAGAATGACGTTACTGAAAACGAGCGTTACGCCTGTGGGCCCCCCAAAGCACATCATCATGCTGAGTGGTAGCTGGTAACCTGCTTGTCGCATGATCACGATGTGAAAGCTGTCAACTTTTTTGTTTCAACCTACTGTATTAATAGGTACATACACACATATAAAAAAATGTGATCACTAGCATAAGCTGATATATTTTTTTTAATTGAACTTTATGAAGAAAAATTCTCTGTTGTGTGTTTTCTTAAACTCTTTTATTGTTTTATATTCTAAATCTATATTTTTAAATAAAGATTCTAAATGTATGTTATGCGTTGTATGTTTAAGTGGTATAATTATGTTGTATATTTATTGCTGTATGCACGGCATGTCCCTGCGACAAATACATATTTTTTCTTTCCCTCTTTATGTCCGTAGTTATAGCTCTTCCAGTTAAAAGCCACTGACCTCATGAATCCGTTATTGTCCCCACCTCAAACAGTCTCTAGGTTTTATATTTACTAGCTGACGTCCCGCGGTTTCACCCGCGTAGTTCCCGTTCCCGTGGGAGTACGGGAATAAAATATAGCCTATAGCACTCACGAATAATGTAGCTTTCTACCAGTGAAACAATTTTTAAAATTGGTTCATTACTTCCGGAGATTACCCCCCACATACAAACTTACAAACATACAAACTTACAAACAAATGTTACCTCTTTATAATATTAGTATAGATGTATAAGTAGTTAATTATATGGCTCTATATAGCTACGTGATGGAACCTTTTGTTCCAGCCTTTGCAATGAAAATGGGTTTCCAACAATGTATGTATTTATGAATGCCAACGACGACGAGGTTTTTATATTGCGACAGACGAGGCGTGTTTATTTTTTCACATATTCGCTACCTTTTCTGCCACTTTTATACGAGGTATGCATAATATTCAGAGGTAATTTTGAGTTTTTATTACATTCTGAAACATATTAGAACGTGCTTTATTTCAAACTAGCGGACGTCACACGGTTTCACCCGCGTAGTTTCCGTTTCCGTGGGAGTATGGGGACAACATATAGCCTATGTTACTCAGGGTGAATGTAGCTTTCTAATGGTAAATTTTTGAAATCGGCGCAGTAGTTTTTGAGTTTATTCATTACAAACATACAAAAATACAAATCTTTCCTCTTAATAATATTAGTGTAGATAGTGTAGACTAGCTGTGTCCCGTAACCTTCGTTCACGTGAAATTATTATAAAAAAATATTACTTCCCTTTTTACCCGACTGCGGCGAAACCCAAAAGGAGGGTTATGTGTTTGACCTGTATGTAAGTAGGTATGTATGTCCGTTTCTTTGTTACCTCGTAACTCCTCAACTGATGAAGGGATTTTTATAGATTATATGTCGTTAGATTATTCTTGATGGCGCGAGTGACATATTGACTGCTACAGTCGGGACCCAAGACTAAAATCATTACATCCAATATGGGTCCCGACTGTTGCAGTCCTGTTCTGTCTCCTGAACTTGGTTATTTTCTTTTCAGTTTTTATTTAAATTTATTAAGTAAGTAGTCATTTTTTACGCAGTCAGGTTTTTTAAATTATTTATTACTAGCGGACGTCCCGCGGTTTCACCCGCGTAGTTCCCGTTCCAGTGGGAGTACGGGGATAAAATATAGCCTATGTTACTCGTGGATAATGTAACTTTCAAATGGTGAAAGAATTTTTTAAATCGGTCCAGTAGTTTTTGAGCCTATTCATTACAACCAAACAAACAACGAAACAAACAAAGTTTTCCTCTTTATAATATTAGTATAGATTTATTTTTTTAATCGGATTTTGTCAACAATTTCAAGAGTTTAATTTTAATAAATATTTTTGCACGGAACCGACGTAACGCGTACATCTACGCAAGTTCCTGAAATTTGATGAAAGTCGTTTTTATAGTTGGTGCCAGTTAAGATGAGAATAGCGGTCATTGCAATTTTCATTTCATTTCATTTCATTTCATTGCCCTTTCCCTAATATCTCTTCGTACGAACCAAAACAAATAAACCATGTATTGTTTTTCATTACAAAAAATCTTGAAGATCAAGATAGATGACGATTCCAGACTTGAACAGGCTTACTTTTGGTTTTCAAAGTTAAGAAGTATAATAAATGTAGGTGGGTCAATGACTGCTATTCTCATCTTAACTGGCACCAACTATAGAACAAGGTACTTGTAGATGGGAAAACTCAAGGATCAAAATTGCTCCCTCGGCGCAGCGCCTAAACAGTAAATACTATCCCGTAGTTAGCACAAAGGAGATCAACCAAATCTCCTCCTCCAGTTAATTGTCTCGTAATTAGTCGTTGATCTGTAATCCTTCGCAAGTAAGGTATTAACTCACTTGGACCCGTCTGTCGCAAGTTGCGATTTAAGATAATCCCAACACGACAGATCAGGGCCCGCAAATAGAGGTCCAAGTCTTGTTGGGGATTTGGGTAGATATCATTTACATAACATAACACCGTATCCCTCCTGTTTCCACCCCAAAGGGCTATCCACAACCACAGATATTGATAATAGGGAATATGCATAAATTTTCTTTTTTTTATTTCGATTTGGAACGAAGTACTATAAAAATAATGACAAAAAGCGAAAACAAGACAACAGGACAGCCAAACAACACAAAAGTTATAACCATTTAAACTTTTGTTTCTATCTCTTTCTAGATAAACGGAATTTAGTATGGATTTTCTACGTCGATGCAGCGAATGACGTCATTCGCTGTATCGGATCTCTCCGTCTAATCAGCAGTTCCAAATGCTTATAACTTAGTATTTTTCAGAGATATTAAAAAATAATTTCACTATGCTATTTCTGATGTTAATACGCTTTATTTAGAGTTATAAAAAAAGATCATGCATATACCCTATTATACCTAGAAGCTTAATACAGGGTGTAAAAGACCTCATCACGAAGCCGTCAACCAAGCATTCTGTACATCAAACTAAGTAACTTTATGCAAAAATTATTGCTGGGAAACGACTTTTTTTTGGGGTGAAAAATCATGTTTTGTGGTAGAACTCAATGTAACGCACTCAAAACATTGTGCTGATGGATGGATTGAATAGTACGGGGGTCATCAAATATTATATTAAAAACCTGTATTAAAAAAAAAAAAACTTGTCAAAATGTTGGAACTGTAACTAGAAGTATGGTATGGAACAATGGTATGGTGTAGAACAACAAAATGATCGCAATGACGTGACGGGGAGAACAGTGCCTTTCGGCTTCGTCAAGAGGTGTTTTACACCCTTTATAGTATAATAACGCAAGTATTAGGTACGAACCGTATGAAAACCAAGCGTGCAAATTTTTGACTACCTACTGTGACGTCATAAGCACTATTTATTTACTATACAAAGAAGGTAGTTACTTTACTATGCAAAAATAGATTACGTTTTTGTTCTTTAAATTTCTAGAATTAAATAAATTCTTGAGTTTGAAAGTTGTGCAACATTGTTGTTTTAGACAAATTAGCTTGCTGCGATAGTAGCTGCGTTAAGCATAAAATGCTTGCGTTCTATAAGTTGGTGCCAGTTAAGATGAGAATAGCGGTCATTGCCCTTTCCCTAATATCTCTTCGTACGAACCAAAACAAATAAACCATGTATCGTTTTTCATTACAAAAAATGTTGAAGATCACGATAGATGACGATTCAAGACTTGACAGGCTTATTTTTGGTTTTCAAAGTTAAGAAGTTTAATAAATATATTTGGGTCAATGACCGCTTTTCTCATCTTAAGGCCGTCTGCGCCAAGCAAAGTAGGTATTTAACGCTACCACCCTTTACGCGAAACGAGTCGTGCACACGCGTCGCCGACTTGAACCCAAAGCTGAGCGAAGTGTCACAGTATAGGTAAGCGTGTCGTGTAGGCAGTAGGTCAACTTATTTTATTAAATTGTCAGCTTGATTTATTATAATAGGTAGTAATTGCGAAAACCTAACATTTAAATGTAATAAATTAATTTGAATAGATATTGTAAATGCAAATTGCTGCAAGTCGTAATTTATTCAATTATTTGTGTACCAGACGGGTGGACTCGTGTTTGGAAATTCAAAAACTATAACGGAACCAAATCTGAGCCACTAACCGCCCTGTACCGAAAGTTCCGGGTGTAAACGTTAGCTTCGTAGAACGGAGAGGTGGGTTTGGAAAATACTGCACTATTATTGTTGATGGAGAAGAAATGAAACACTATTTGACTATGGTAAGACACTACAAGCAGACAATACTGGAAAAACTGAGCTGAAACTATAATCGGAAAGAACTTTTAACTATTCCGATATCGAAACGAAACTGACTGCTTGAATATCGAAAACAAAACCGACTGTTCCAATGTCGAAAACAAAACTAACTACCTATGCGGCGCCTGCGCTGTGCTTTCATACTATTAGCAGACACACAAAAAATATTCGCGAATCCTCTAGCGGTGTCTAGTATTGTTCGCTAGACAATCTTATAATTCATACAAAAAGCATGAACAAAAAAACATTAACAAAAAAATACAAAGGAAACTATAAGCAAAAGGATGATAAACAACTCGAACGGAAGAAGGAAGTAGGTACTTTACGCCCTCGGCGTACGGTCGAAATTAAATTAACATTTCTCGATGTTTTTTATAAGTAGTTTGCATACGCGCACCTGTGACGAGACAATTCTCGAGGGAATTTGGACCTACTTACTTTTTGACTAGGTTTCTTACATTGTTTTTATCTCACGAAGTGACACATGCTTTATTTGTTGTATGTGTCACCGTAAAATTGTAAATACTGTTCGATTATAATCTATCTCGTGAGATTGTAAACTCGTTCGTTGAGGAATTCCCTCGACTGTCTATGGTCTCCATCATCAGACAAATGGCACTTAATGTAACTAATGGCACTTATAACCCATATGGGTGCAAAGTTCTCATCAATAGAAATGAATTAAATCCAAACACAAGGTAGCTACTGTAAAACGTTGAGGAGTTCCTTTGACTGTCCTTCGTCTTTATCATCAGACCCCTAAAGATGACCACAACCCATTTAGGTGTAAAGTTCTCATCAATACAAATTAATCAAGCCCAAACACCAGCTAATTATTGTGAATCGTTGAGGAGTGCCCTCGACTGTCTTCGGGTTCCATCATCAGATCGAGTCCAGACTTTCTTTAAATAGTAGTGCTCTAAAATACTCAATGAACAAAAAAACAAACGCACTAGTCGCACTACGATGTTCAAAGGTTTCCCTCGATTTCTCTGAGATGCCATCATCAGGTCCTAGTTTTATGGTCATGATACTACTCTTGGAATATCTTCTTTCCAACAAAAAAATAATCATCTAAATCGGTTCATAAACAACGAAGTTATCCTACGGTCAAATTGTGAAACCTCCTCCTTTTTTTAAGTCGGTTAAAAAAGACTGTACTGTTATAATTACACTACGTTCTTTAAATAAATCGTTTGATAAATTGGCGGGACAGCCGTGCGCCAGCAAAAGGGACATAGGTCCTACCTCGTCAAGGCCTGGCGGGCGACTGAATCCACGTGCGCAAGCCGTTTTCTTATATAATAATTTATTATTAAAAGGATTAAATTGTTTTGCAAAATGTAACCACAAATAATTGTTCTATATGTTATTAACTTTGCTTAGATATTTTTTTTGGAAGTAAAACTTTCATATTCTTCAAGTAAAATAAGAAAAACATAAAAAAATATTCGAATTAGGCTCCTGTTCGGATTTTTTTTTCATCGAGTGAAGTTTTTGATATCATGTTTTGAACCACAAATTATCTTAGTAAATATAGTCAACTATAATATCTATTTTTTTTGGCTTTAAAAAATCACTATTTCTTTGTTTACTATTGAATCAAAGTTATGTAAAATTGGGAAAATTGGGTCTACCTGCCCTTAACTGGCACCAACTATAGGTATATCTATATCTGTGGCCACAACAGACCCACATTGCGTCAGTTATGTTTTAAATCCCATTAACTAGGAGGCGAGCCTATATTAACCCCCAACCGAGCTAATCTACACTCTGGACTGTTACTGATATGAAAATTTAAGTCCTGACTGTTAACATGCCTCGCATAAATAACATAATAACCAACCTTTACTGGTATAAGCTCAAGCCTCCTCCATATGAGGAGAAATGGGCCGTAATCAAGGATACTAATTATGCTTATTGAATCTTAGGCCCCTAGCACACCCGGGGTTGCGGGACTGTTCGAAAGAGATACCGTGGCCCCGGAACACAAAGGGCGATGAAGGCACATGGATGGGTTTTAGTCTGTAAAAGTCTGACACTCCCTCCTGCTCCGCCCAGAGCGGGAGGAGTCATTTGATGATTTCCCATCCGAAAAAAAAAAGGCCCCTAGCACACGGCATATTGTAAACGTGCAGACGACGCGCAGATGACGCGCATATACGCGCTTCAAACGAGATTTGAACGCAACCTTGTAACCTAAGCACACGGGGCGATCGTAAAACGCGTGTCCACTGCGTGTATACGCACAAATACAGCGATATAGACGCGCTGTAGTCGCTTGTAGCTTCCGCGTTTTGGTCAGAGACTCCTAGCCAGTTGTATAATGTCGTCGGTTGAGACAACACTGCGTATGCTGGCTTTTACCCTTTGTACGAGCTTCAAACGAGTTTCGAACGCGCTTCACACGCGCGTTTGTATCGCGTTTTACGCGCGCTTGAATCTATAAAAAACTTTTTTGCAAAAAATAAAACCGACTTCAAAAAACAAAAAAGTGAAAAATAACTTTAGCTTCAGAAGTCTGTACTTTTGTTTGATTGTTTTTTTTTTTTTGTCACCGACTTCTGAAGCTAAAGTTATTTTTCACTTTTTTGTGTTTTTTGAAGTCGGTTATATGTTTTGCAAAAAAGTTTTTTATTTATCCATTTTTAGTTGTTCCAAAACAAATATTTGCCATGAATTTATTTGACATTGTTACCAATACATGTCATGGTAATAGGCGTGAGCAGCGGTGACCCAGTGGTTGCGGCCCCGACTTACGAACAGTAAGTTGTGGGTTCGAACCCAGGCAGGCGTAATACGTTGTGTAATTTATTTCATCACCATTGCTCTCAAAACGGTGAAGGATAATATCGTGAGGAAACCGGCATGTCCCAGAACCAAAAAATTCGAAGACAATCATGTTACATCTACCAACCCGCATTGGGCCCGCGTGGTGGATTATAGCACATTCCCTCTCTTAGAGAGAAGGCCTGTGTCCCAGCAGTGGGAACATTAATAGGCTGATGATGAATAGGCGTATCCCCAATATATGGAACTTAACATATCTTTTTTTTCGGATGGGATATCATCAAATTACCCCCCCCCCCCCCTCAGAGTGTCAGACTTTTACTGACTAAAACCAATCCATGTTCCTTCTCAGCCCTTTTTTATCCAGGGCCGCAGTATCTCTTTAGAACATACCTTTGAGGCGCGTGCGGAACACGAACGAACTGTTGAAATCTGGGTGTATAGTACCCCCTCAGAGCATACAGGCGTGATGTTACGTCATGATGTTGTATAAACAATAAACATCCAAGCGATTGCAACATTCACGGCACATTTGCCGTCTATTTTTGAAGAGTTCCATTGTATATCTCCAAAGATCAGCATCAGATGTTCACAGAATTAAAATGGGACCACACGGAAAGCACTAGCTTTCAAATAAAAAAAGAATCATCAAAATCAGTTCACCCAGTCGAAAGTTCTGAGGTAACAAACACAAAAAAAAAAAAAATTGAGAACCTCCTCTTTTTGGAAGTCGGTTGAAAACGCAAAAATCATCTACGACGCAGAAAACGCGCGTTCCTGATACGCGCGTCGTTTGCGCGTTTAAAATACGCTGTGTGCTAGGGGGCTTACATTTTCAAGCGTTACTATTCAATTCAATGATTATATTTTTATTTCCACTTATTAACTTAGATTCTTGCCTAGAATATGGCCTTTCGTATAAACGGAACTAATAAAGAAAGTTTATGATAACACGTATTGCCATAATCACGACGCGTGCCATTCGGATTGGCAATCGCCATTATTACTTACTCACAAAGCTATAAAACTATTTTTTATGACTGGCAATCTCCTGATTAAATACTTAAAATGAGATGACCACTTAAAAAATAGAATAATAAAGAATCTAAAGATTATATACTTTTATTTTTTAAAGATGTAAATGTAGACGACAAAAAAAATATTTCTTGCTCGTTAGGTATTTAAATGAATAAATTAAAAATATCCCCACAATAAGCAATTACTTTCTTTGTCATGATATCTACAGACAGGCGACTGCAGACGGGCGTCTTTTGTCTACCCAGCTTGTGTGCACTTTGAATATAGAATAGATAGAGTGTCAACTGTTTTATTTTCTTTTTTTATACCAGTTATAAAAAGGTTTTCTTTAAGCGAGTATTTGTGTTTATAAAAGGAATCGGTTTGTTCACAAAAAGAATATTGAACCAAGTTAACAATAATAAATAGAATTGAGTATTATACTAGATTTTTTTTTTGTCATAAATGGAAAGATCATATAATATATGTTTTATAACAAACAATTTTTATTTTATTTTTTTTCGCTCTAATTAGAAAGTTATATTAGATTAAAAATACATTCTCGAACCCCGTACCGAAAACACGCCGACAGTTCCCGAATAAACCCGAGCGCGTATGTGACGTCACAATGTTAATACTTACTCATCGTACCATACAGCTGATACAGTGTTTTGACCTAGCATCGATGATTTCTTGTTATTATTAAAATTCTGTTCCTCAAATACTATGAGTGTGCGTTAATTAAGAGAGTTGGATAAAAGGATCATATGTCAACACCATTAAAAGTTATATATTTAGCACGCAAGATTCTTAATTTACCCTAATAAAATCCAAGTGCGTAAATACGGTCATCGCCATATTGTAAGCCGAGGTTAGAAATCATAAAAAAATAGTTTTCGGACATCCAAGCTCCACTATGTTGAGAATAATTGACTCGTCATTTAATTATGTGACGAATTCATTCATAGTTCCATTTAAATAATTAATGGTAATGATGATTTTGAAATCTAAAGTCGAAGTTTCGCGGCAATCTTGCGTGTTTACATTTTTATTTTTCACATTGTATCACACAGACGCATAGATTCGAAAACAAATATGACAAATATCATTCCAAATATTTTATACAGCATGAAAATACCCAGATCGTAGCGTAATTTACTAACACAGGACCAATAATAGAACGTAATATTTATTAGCACTACCTACTCAATTTGTATTTGTTATTGACGTTGACGATATGACATGTCGATATTATTTTTTTTTAATCTTTGTGATGTGTGAAAGCGATTATTCCAATCGATTATTTTTTTGTAAATTTGGATTAACTCGAGTAATTAAATTAAGGATTTGAATAATCGACGAATAACAATAAATATTTATTATATTGTTGTGCTTTTTTATAGGTAATCTTAGTATTTTGTATATTGTAGGTATACGTAGGTATTCAAACCAACCCAACAATAAACAGTACAGATTGATCCATGGCTAAATTTGCGCCGATTTTTTCAAAATCAAAATTTAAATTAGAAATGCACTCGCTGTTCAAAATTACATTGTATTTAAATTTACTATTTTTTGAAGTGATAACTTCTTCTGGGAGGGTGACTCGATTCGGAACGGTAACGAAGGAGTTTGGGAACGAAGTAGTTCCTGAATGACTGACTGATGTATCAATGCACAGCCAAACCTTCTTTGTATGACGTAGGCATCCGATAAGAAAGCATTTTCCGAAATTCTACCCCATATTAGTGCTTTTTATTTTCACACATGTCTAAAAACCCAATCCGATTGTATTGAAAAAACTGACTGTACAAGGATCTTTTGGCGCGTGGACAAAATCTGAACTAACGCCACTAATTTGTTTATTTTTAAACAATTTCAATATCAAATAGGTAATTCAACATAAATTAGTTTAATTTAAGTTATCACGTCAGTCTAGCGTCCCGTTAGTTGGAAATAGTGCGCCAAGGATCTTGGTAGGTACTTATTGTAAAAATCTGTTGAGGTTTTAGAGTTGATAATATTTATCTATCTTTGGTGGATCAATCAAAACTATGCCTACCAAGATCCTTGGCGCACTATATCCAACCTTTATTACAAAACAAAATTCACAATAAATAAATGATGTAGTAAATACAAATACTCATAAACGTGAATTAATATAATCTCCTTCTCGTGAAATCAATGCATCGCATAATTACTAAATTACATTATTAAAATGATAGTTTATAATAATTAATAAAAATTATATCATGGAGCTTTCAGTATTCAGTATCAACTCTTTTTTTCCAGACTTGATTTCATTGCGAGTATCGATTAGGCTGAATGCAACTTTTTAATCGTGATTGCGAAACTTGCGTTTGCGGTCAGCACTACTAAAAGAAGTGTTATGTCGCAACATGGTTTTTTTTAGTAATATTGTCAAGACTAGACTTTGATTGTGTTGTGATTGTGTATGAAAAATAAGTATGAATAATGACGAAAATAAGAACGCAGATAGAATGTTACTGTTTTAATTTTGACCTTTCGAGTTTTATTAGCAAACGAGAAGCTTCTATAAGTACAATATTTTCAGTGCATGTAGGTTACCTATTTTAGGAAGGCTGTAGTAGGTACTAAGTATTTTACACATATTTGGCAATAAACTGATGTCGCTGTCGTTTTACCGACCTCAACACGTTATTGTAGATATTAACTACAAACTTATTGTATGAAACTGCTGTCGTGACATATTTTTCATTATAAAAATTAATGCTGAAAGTTCACGAAAATTCACACTGTATTGTTGAGCAAGTCCTTTAACATTGTGACGTAGCCAACATGGCGACCGATTTTGGCGCGTTTCTAGTCACGTGACTAATTTCAAAATTTTATCAATTTTAAATTGTCTATAAAAAATAAATAAAAAAGAATTGAGAGTTTTTCGCTTCTATCATTACTATCATTTATGATAAAGATTTAAATTATATTTAAAAAATGATGTTTTTTTTTTTTTGAACAAGTCAATTATATGTACCTACATTTTTAAAACACTTGACAACGGCTTCAAATCTAAAAGCATTAAACATGATAAACAAAATAAAAAGTGTGCCAAAAATATCGAACTTCAATTTTCGCACTGTCACCAACAGGAAATTGGTTTAGTCAGAATAAAAGAACTTTTTGTCAAGCTGACCTTTATATAAAGGGAAGGTACTATTGATGAAAATATGAAAGAATAGGCAAAAAATATCAACATTAATTTGTCCCGTGCCAACAACACTGTAGAAAGTCTACGAAACAAAAATACAGTAAAATAAAATGTCAACCTATCCAATTACCCGTAAAAGCATTTTTCGACACCTGATATTTTGCACAAAGGCCTAGGCCACAACAAAGGTGACTAACCAAAAACGATGTTAACTCCACATGGGGTGAAAACACAAAAGTGTTGATAAGCTGGCTTTTCACGTGTTTCGTGTCAAATCGGATGAGCTAACGAGATAACGGGATTCACAAACAATGGGAACAGAGTCCATTGTTGGGATTAGGGATGTTACGGAGGTGGTTTTATCAGAACCGAAATCGGAGTCGGAGTTTTTAAATTTTGTAGTCGGAACCGGAACTTGAAGCGAAGTCGGAGGCGGAGTCGGAGATGGTGGCTGAAGAAAGATATATGTTAAGTGCAGGCAATAAAATAAATTAGTACAAACATTAATTAGTCAGCCTCTTTAAGTTCAATTAAAAAATAATATTATAAACCTATTTGATATAGGTATCACAAATAAAAATAATCATTATTTTTTAACAGTTAGCAAATTGAAAGTAATTGACTCCTGAAGTAGCAAATTATATTTCGACCTCCGATTAAAACCTCCGATTTAAAAGTATCGGAACCAAAGTCGGAACCGGAGGTGTGAGATCAATCGGTTCCGACATATCGGAGTCGGAGTTGAAGCTCCGTAACGTAACATACCTAGTTGGGACGAACAGAGGGGCTTTTACACACGCGATAAATAATCTTAGTAAACGACGAGGTTTAGTATTCATCTTTAAATCCTAGCGTTTGTGAAATGTGTCCTGATGTGATATACTCATAAACGTAGCGTGAGCTATAAGGTTCCGTCGTTTGAGTAGACCCCACTTATCCCGGGCAGCGAGCTCACGCACCCTTAAAATTCATCTACTTACTGATAATTTGGTGGTTTTATTCTAAACCCTACCTAGTATTTCTATGTAACTGTTTAATAAAAATAAATAAAAAAACAAAATGATTATAAAAAATAAGTAAAATAATTAATTATTAATTATAAAAAATAAAATGTACAGACGCCAGCACATCAAGCTACTACAAACTGTTAAATTTCTTTAATTGATTTTCAACTTTATCGCTAAAGCGTTAAGTTTAAGATTGATTGGGAAAATTGTACAGTTTCGGGTAGCTTGCAGCTTCGGGTACATTGGGATTTGCCTTAAAATAGAGATTCAATTCAGAAACACTTGTCTTGTTACTAAACATTTTCCAGCTTAGCTTTCATCATCCCGTCACTGCGATCATTTTTTTTGTTCTACACAATACCTGGGAACCTTCTAATTACGGAGATATTGGGGGTCAAAGTACCAACTTCTTGACAAGCTTTTTTTTTTACAAGTTTTTAATGTACGATTTTTAAACACCTCCACAACCCCCGTACTATTCAATCCATCCATCAGCACAATGTTTTGAGTGCGTTACATTGAGTTTTACCACAAACCATGATTTTTCACCCCAAAAAAGAAAGTCGTTTCCCAGCAATAATTTTTGCGTAAAGTTACTTAGTTTGATGTACAGAATGCTTGGTTGACGGCTTCGTGATGAGGTTGTTTACAAACTGTAATATAGGTACTAACTTAACATATGTATAACAGAAAGGTGCGTCGAAGGAAATCGATAAGGAAAAGGGGTCGCATTTTATCTTGTGACACTTCTCAACCCTGCCGACTGGCCGCCATTGCCACATTGCTGTCACACGTAAAGGTAAGTGAACACTGACGGACGGCATTTTTTTTTTTTTTTAGGAGGGACCACTCGCAGTTGCAACTCTAGACGGTTGCTTGACTGCTTAACCGGACCATCCTGTGGTGGCCAAAAATTACTTTAAGGCCCCCAGCCAGGGCTTACAAACTAACAGGAATTACACATTAAATGAACCGTCACTAAGGGCACCCCCTGTGGGGTTCGGGCCTCGGCTTAGTGGGTCATTGGCAAGAGGGCAGCAAGGGACAACAACAGGCTGGGTCGGATCATTAATTGGCTCATCGAGCATGTCGGGCTGGGGTCGGGCAGTGATGTTACTGGGGGGTCGCGGGGGTCCACGCCGGCGGGACCGGATTCGCGGTTTAAATCGGTTTTTGTATTTGTACCTACGTAGTGTACTCGTTTCCCTACAGCTCTCTTGATAAAGGGTGATGGGATCATCGGGAGTGACAAGGGTAAGTCTGGGTCTACGAATCCTAGATATGTTAGAGGGGGCATAACTGGCTGCTGAGGAGATCAGCGGGTTAGGGTGTTTTTCGGCTGAATCGAAAAAGCCCTTGGTCAGACGTTTCATGTACTGCATCATGGTGGGGATTTTGAGATCAACGTGGAGTTGCTCATTCCTAACGTAAGGTGGGGCACCTGTGGCCTTTCGCAAGAACCTATTCTGGAGGGTCTGCATCTTATGAAGATGGTAGGGTTTGGTGTGCGCAAAAACGGGACATGCGAAAGTCATGATAGGCCTGATGCACGCGGTGTAAATACGCAATTTGCACTTGAGTGACAATTTGCTACGTGCGTTCAGAATATAGTGAAGCCTACCGAGAGCAAAGGCGGCACGCGAACGCACCGTCTTTATGTGCTCACTAAAGTTAAGACGTCGGTCTAGGTTAACACCCAAGTACTTGGCTCGCTTCGCCCAAGGGATCGGCTTGCCAAGCATGGTGATCGGACTGGGGGTCTCGGGGAAGAGTTGACGGGGGCTTGAGAAAAGTACCGCCTGGCTCTTGTCGGGATTGATCTCGATTCTCCATTTCCGGAACCAATCGCCTAAGGCGTTTGCGGACTTCTGGAGAATGCGAGTAATACTAGCGGGAGTTCTACCGGAGTAAAAAATGGCCGTGTCGTCGGCGAAGAGTGCTAGCTCGGACGCTGCACTCTTGGGGATGTCGCTGGTGTACAGCGTGAATGCTAGTGGGGAGATCACCGATCCCTGAGGGACACCGGCGCGGATCGGATGAGGAGCTGAGAGTGCACCTTCGATACGGTATCGAAATGTGCGGTTTGACAGAAAGTCACGAAGGATGAGCACGAGACGATCGGGCACACCGAGCTGGTATAGCTTGTATATCAGCCCGTTGTGCCAGACCTTGTCGAATGTTTTCGCGATATCAAAGAACAAGGCACCGGTCATCAGGCCTCGCTGAAAGCGGGCGCTGATGTGCTCGACAATGCAATGCACTTGCTGGACACAAGAGTGTTGGGATCTAAATCCAAACTGCTCCTTTGGAATTAAACTCTTTGCCTCGGCGTAGTCTTTGAGACGCTTATAAATAAGCCTCTCGTAGATTTTGCCTATGACATTGAGGAGACTAATGGGGCGGTAACTACTCGGGGAGGATTTAGGCTTGCCCGGTTTGGGAATACCAATAACGGTAGCCTGCTTCCACGATTGTGGGAAGATGTTGTTAGTTAATGCGCTATTGAAGATAGCGGTCAATAACACTATAAGAGCGGGGGAGAAAAGTTTGAACACCCTATTGGTGATTCCATCAGAGCCAGGGGCTTTTCTAGATTTGAGACCTTTTATGATGTCCTCTACCTCGTCTGGAGTGACTGGGGGAATGGGATCATCAGGGTCTTCGACGGGCGGTTGTGAGGTCCTGCGTTCAACTTCAGCATCCACCTTTGTGAGGTGAGCTATGTCTACTGGCAGGGTACTGGGGGAGCATTGGGCCTCTAGGCTGTCGGCTAGGCACTCGGCTTTGTCGTCGTCCTCAAAAGCGACGGTGTTGTCGGAACGAATGAGAGGGGGCATAGCGGCGACTTCAGTGAAACGAAGTTTCCTCTGCAAGTCCCAGAAAGCCGTATGGGTCGGTTCGAGTTCACCGACTGACGGACGGCACAACAGAGAGATATATTTATTGAAATATGTATAACTAATAGTATGGTGGTGGTGTGTAGTGTTTTTATTAGTTGTACTGTTAGTCTAACCATTTTAATTTGTGTGTTTTGTCCTGTGCGGGCTAATAAATGCTTTTTCTTTCATTCTTCCTTTCTTTCTTTCTTTTCCTTAGTCTGTGCCGTCTTGAGGACTTTATAGATTTTACTACCTTTTGTCCGCAACTTCGCTCGCGTTTATTTAGAAAAAACTCTTAACACACTAATAGAGTTTTTATAATCCTACTTAATATTATAAATGCGAAAGTTTGTGAGTATAGATGATATGTATGGATGTTTGTTACTCTTTCACGCAAAAACTACGGAACAGAATTGGATGAAATTTTGCACACAGATAGTTTATAACCTGGATTAAAACATAGGGTACTTTTATCCTGGTAGTAAGATCCCCTGGGACAATTATTAAACTTCACGCGGGCGAAGCCACCGGTAGAAGCTAGTAATAGTATAATTCAATCACGACTCGAAGGACACGTGGGGCCATCTATTATCAAAAAAACTTTATTGTTGTTTTCCTCGGAAATAGTACTTATTTTCGGGATGAAAGGTACCCTGTGTTCGTTTCTGTACACCTGACAACGTATATGCAAAATTTCAGCATGATCGGTTTAGTGGTTTATGCGTGAAAAGGTAACAAATAAACGTACTTTCGCTTTTATAATGTCAAGTAGTATTCATAATTAGTCAGTTATTATAATAATAATAAAAAACCGGCCAAGTGCAAGTCGGACTCGCGCACGAAGGTTTCCGTACAATTATTTAAAAAAATTAGACAAAACTGCAAAAAAATCACGTTTGTTGTATGGGAGCCCCCCTTAAACTGATTTAAATCTGTTTTTAGTATTTGTTGTTATAGCGGCAACAGAAATACATCATCTGTGAAAACTTCAACTGTCTAGCTGTCACGGTTCATGAGATACAGCCTGGTGACAGACGGACAGACGGACAGACAGCGAAGTCTTGGTAATAGGGTTCCGTTTTTACCCTTTGGGTACGGAACCCTAAAAACGGTCGGTATATCTTTTGGTCTGTGCTAAATAAAAGTATTTTCTTTCTTGCCGTCCGCCGTTGTACACTGGCCCTAAGTCAGTAAAAGTTACAGTTTGATACCGGCAAGTGATCGTGTAGGCTTATTGGATCATTTCGATATTACCTTTTCTTTTACTATTTAGTAAGTAGGTTGGTTGGGACTCCTTTATCTTTGGCCTAGACTTCACACAGCCTTGGAGGCATGGGCGTACCCAGCTCCTGGCCTAGGGGGGGCAAGTCAGATTTTTAGGTCAGATCGTCCGCGGTTTTGTCCTACACACTACACAAAGACACCTACATGCAAAAAATTAGGTACAGTAGTGTACTGTGTAGGGCAAACAGCCGCAAATGATCCTGCTTCATAGGTTGGTAGTTAAATAAATAAAGGTATATTTGACTATGCATTTTTATTTTATTTAAATTGTTTAATTCGACTTCTAAGTACTTTAAAAGTAACTTTCGAGAATCTTCAGCAATATACGGTTTATGACGTCTTCCGTGAAAGAACCGCCCACGGCCCGTATTGTTTACAAGTTTTTAAAGAAATAAAAAATAATAATAATAGATAGTAAATAACTACTTAAAAAAATTATTTTGAAACACATACATTTTTTTTTTTTTTGTAGCAATTGCGCCGTGTATTTTGCCAGTGTCCCTGCACGGTTTATTCAAAAGTTAGCTCATAAAACCCCGTTTACACTTTGATTAGTGATTAGGCGAGTTCATACATTTTCTGCGAGATTTCCAGGGGGAGGGCAGCCGCCCTCCCCTGCCCCCCCCCCCCCCCCCTGGGTACGCCCATGCTTGGAGGGGATTTCTACATAACATAACATCATCATAACCTCACCTGTAATGCCCCAAAGAGTTAGGCAGTACACCTACATTTCGGCAGTTATGTATAAAGCCCATGATTGTATTAGGGGGAGACTATTGCCATCAAACGAGCACAAATAAAAACTCCGTGGTTGCTACTTAGAAATTCCTGATAGAAAAATCCAATAACAGTTTACCTGACCCCGGAGTCGAATTCAGGACCTCATAACCACTAGGCCAACGAGGCAGCCATTCGTGGATATGTCAGTAGAGGATTTTTACATAATATGTATTATTTAAGTGTAGGTCGAAAATTATCTCATGGGAACGCACGCAACATCAAAGACAAAAAGTATCCTAAGAGGATGTACGAGTTCAGATAATTAACTACATGTGTACCCAACTCCACCGATTTTATTTAGCTGTTAATGTGTAATTTAATTTGGCCGATAAGGGGTGAAAATGTAACAAACACAAAGTAAGTTAGGTACTACAAAAATGGCGACGAGCCGACCGACACGCCGACGACTAGTTATACAAAATGCACAACTCAATGGGGAGGCTCAGGCAAAGTAAATATCCTCAATCTGACCAATGAGGTAAAGCTATTTTAAAATATAAAATGACATTACCACATTTTCAACCAATGACGGTGTTTGGGCACCAACTATGCAACCGCCAGTTAGCCTCCCCATTATAGAAAAATCAGCTTGGTAGAGCGTCACTCAAATAAGTACCTATAGAGTCTATTTATAATGCTTGAAATGCCATATATTCGAACGTTTCCTACATAGGCAATCGTTATCGATACGAATATATCAATCCTCTTCTCAAACTTCTTAATTAAAATCTAAAGCCATAGCAAAACTCGTTAAATGGTTTTCGTGATTAACTGGAGCCGACACACACTATGCTATCCGTAATTTGAACTCTAAAACAACGTATTTTCATGCTATTTTACTAGAAAATATCATGCAAATAAATGGAACGGATGGCCGATGGGGACGAAAAGTTCTGGAGTGGCGACCACGAACCGTAAGACGTTGCGTTGGAAGACCTCCCACTAGGTGGACCGATAACCTGGTGAAGGTTACGGGAATCCGTTGGATGCGAGTCGCACGGGACCGGTCAATGTGGCGACACTTGGGAGAGGCCTATGTCCAGCAGTGGACGTCTTTCGGCTGAAATGATGATGATGAAGTGATTCACAGTTGCATAGACGTAGCGGTTTTTGCTGTTATGTTGGCAGCTCTCAAAGTTTAGAGCTACCAACTACAAACAAGCGTAGATTTTTTTACTAAACGAGTTATGACAAGTTATGGCATTTTCTATACAAGTCAGTGAAGGATAATATAGTTTTCATCCCATCTATTCGAAAAGGACGACTTGGTTCGCCTTTAAGTGCACCCAAAGGTGGTGTTTTCTATAAGAAACTTTTAGCGGGCAGTAATGAGTTTTTAATCCTCTTTATAGATGTTCCAAATTCAAAAAGTGCGCCGCATTTGGAACATCTTAGTGTTCAGCATACCCATAACCATAAGTTGACTTGGAAACCTCACCTAGAAGTGGTTTGTAAACGACTGAGTAAATCTGCGTATCTATTGTTTCAATTATCTAAGAGAGTTAATTCTGAGACACTGTTAACAGCCTATCATGGACTTGTAGTCTCTATTCTCCGTTATGGTGTTGTTTTCTGGGGGCAATCAACAAATAGGGAACTGGTATTTAGGATGCAAAGAAGGTGTGTAAGATCCATGTGTAATTTAAAGTCAACAGATAGTTGCGTTCCCTACTTCAAGAAATTAAAAATATTAACGTTACCAGCTATATATATATTAGAAACTGCATTATTTATAAAATCAAATCCACATTTATTTACAAAATTTTCAACAGTTAAGAAGACCCCCATTCGGAGTCAATATGAAAATCAACTATGTACGTTGAAATGTAATACTGCGTTAATGAAAAAGAGCTTCTTTGGTGTTGCACCAAAGATTTTTAATAAAATACCTGATGCTATAAAATTTATGCCATTAAAGAAATTCAAAAAGTGTCTTCACAAGTTATTAGTTGAGAAATGTTATTATACCTTGGATGACTATTTTAATGATAATACTATTTGATTAAATTATGATATTATGATGAATTATGAGATTATGTAATTTTATAAATCTATATTATTAATGTTGACTTGGATGACTATTTTAATTTTGGATGACTATTTGATTAAATTCTGTAATTTTATTAATTCATATTATTAATGTAACGGACGAATAATTTCTCGCATGTTCTTTTGTTATGATCTTCTTGTGTGTGTGTTCTTTTTTTTTTTTTTTCTTTCTTTCTTTTAGTGGACATTATTAAATTGATTATTTTAATGAATTTGTATAAAATTGATAGAAAATTTTGTTAACTTTGATGAACCTGACTTTAATATTTGTATGTCAACAATGACAAAGCATAGTGCAACACTTATCTATTTAAGACCTTGACATGTATGATTAATGTATATATGTTCTTCACCTATGTTTTACAAATAAATAATTCTGATTCTGATTCAGCGCCGAAAGAAATCGAACGCAAATATTGTATAAAGACTGGCTGGTACGACGGCCCAGTCGCGCCGCCCGCCGGCCGCCGCGCTGACTGAATAAAAAAAAGAAATCAAATTAAAAACGCGCGAACTAAAGACCGCGTTTTCGTCAATTTTCATGAATTGTTAGAAATTCATGGTTTTGTTTTGAAAAATGAGTTCTTCAAGTGACAGTGAATAAAAAACACAATAAAGTGAAAAATAACTTTAGATCTTCAGAAGTCGGTGACCTTTGTTTGATTCATTTAGTTTTTTTTGTCACCGACTTCTGAAGCTAAAGTTATTTTTAACGTTTTTGTGTTTTGTGAAGTCGGTTTTTATTTTTTGCAAAAAAGTTTTTTTATTTTTCCATTTTTAGTTGTAATATCCTATCCAAATATTAGATATGCATTTATTTTACATGTTGAAATTAGACCACACGACTGAAGTAAAAATGTTCATAAAATGAAAACTACTGAGCCAAACTATGTTACATTTTTATAGGACCAAATGGACCATTTTTATATTCCGCATCAAACTAAAGAATAATCACGTCAATCGGCTCATAAATATCAGCGTAATCGCTGTAAATACATAAAAAAAACAGACGAATTACCTCCTCCTTTTTGAAGTCGGTTAAAATTATAAGGCGCCTTTTATTTTCTCATAGTGGGTGATGAAAAGTAGAGTGTATCACTCGGGCGCAAAATATATTTTTGGCTCGGGCGACGTACTTTGAATCCCTCGCTACGTTCAGGATTCTATTAAAGAATCCCTCGCTACGCTCGGGATTCTACTCTAGAATCCCTCACTTTGCTCTGGATTCAAAAAAGCGCCCTCGCCATAAAAATATTATTTTGCTCCCTTATGATACAATCTACTATTTCATCCCTTCTATTCGAAAAGTATCGTTTTGTTCCCCTTTTAGCGGGAGCAAAGTAGCTCTTTTCTCCACTAGACTTTTTAGCGGGCAGTAATGAGATTTGAATTTGGAACATGAATCGTTCATTGAAATCGAACGAAAATTGTATTCATTAGTGTTTGTACGGTGCGGGGGTCAGCACCCGCATTGTAGAAAATATTAAATTAAGAGCTGCAGATAGTTCGCCCATGCCGTTGTCACCGCGCTCTTCTACATCAAAGGAACCTTTTCCTGGGCACCAGCCAGATACTGAGATTACAAACACTCAAAATACTGGATGACTTTTTTATCACTTTCCAAAAAAAATTTGTATATTCGGTGAATGGAGTAGAAGCTTAAGGCATACCTAGTTTTGTTTTTATTTTTTCCACAGTTTAGAAAATAATTGATCCATCATCAAAAAACGCTACAAATTTCAAGTAAACTTTTCATATTAAAACAAAGAAAGAAAAATAAAAAACAAAAAATGTAAAATATCGAATTACACATCAAACGAAAAAAAAAATTACATTTTTTTAAGTTCGAATAAAACTAATAAATAAACTAAGTGCAAATTTATATTTATATTTTTTTTATATTTGCTAGAAGCAAATGCCACACTTAGTTTATTTTTTAGTTTCTCCGTCCAACTATTAAACCCATTTTATTTTGAAAGTGATAAAAATGTCATTCTGTATAAAGAAATCGACAACTATATCAATCCCAAACAAAACACACACAGTGACAATAAATTTTCGAAATTTCGCCAGTGTATTAGATATAAATATAAATTTGTAATTGACCTTTTTTACATTCATGTCATTTTTTTAATTAAACAATTTAACTTTTAATTACTTAAAAGTGTCTCTTATTTATTTTCTCATAGAACGAGATGAAAAGTAGAGTATATGACTCGAGAGCAAACATATTTTTCCCTCAGGCGACGTACTTTGAATCCCTCGCTACGCTCAGGATTCTATTTTAGAATCCCTCGCTATGCTCGGGATTCTATTCTAGAATCCTTCGCTTCACTCTGGAATCAAAATAGCGCCCTCACCGTAAAAATACTATTTTGCTCCCTTGTCATACAATCTACTATTTCATCCCTTCTATTCGAAAAGTGTCGTTTTGTTCCCCTTTTAGCGGGAGCAAAGTAGCTCTTTTCTCCACTAGACTTTTTAGCGGGCAGTAATGAGATTTGAATTTGGAACATGAATCGTTCATTCAAATCGAACGAAAATTGTATAAATTGCTGGCTGTAAGTGTTTGTTGTACGGTGCGGGGGTCAGCACCCGCATTGTTGAAAATATTAAATTAAGAGTTGCAGATAGTTCGCCCATGCCGTTGTCACCGCGCTCCTCTACATCAATGTAATCTCAGTATCTGGCTGGTGCTTAGGAAAAGGTTCCTTTTCCTAAGCACCAGCCAGATACTGAGATTACAAACACTCAAAATACTGGATGACTTTTTTTATCACTTTCCAAAAAAAATGGGTATATTTGGTGAATGGAGTAGAAGTACCTATACCTAGATCTGTTTTTCTTTTTTCCATAGTTTAGAAAAGAATTGATCCATCATCAAAAACGCTACAAATTTCAAGTAAACTTTTCATATTAGAACAATGAAAGAGAAATTAAAAAACAAAAAATGTAAAATATCGAATTTCAAATCAAACGAAAAATTTTTTTTTTTTTATTTCGAATTTAAAAAAAAATCTAAGTGTGTCATTTGCTTCTACTCCGTTCACCTATTATACCCATTTTATTTTGAAAGTGATAAAAATGCCATCCTGTATAAATAAATCCACAAATATATCAATCCCAACAAAACACACAGTGACAATAAATTTTCAAAATTTCGCCAGTGTATTAGATATAAATATAAATTTGTAATTGACCTTTTTTACATTCATGTCATTTTTTTAATTAAACTTATTCATTAATTACTTAAAAGTGTCTCTTATTTATTTTCTCATAGAACGAGATGAAAAGTAGAGTATATGACTCGAGAGCAAACATATTTTTCCCTCAGGCGATGTACTTTGAATCCCTCGCTACGCTCAGGATTCTATTCTAGAATCCTTCGCTTCGTACTGGAATCAAAATAGCGCCCTCGCCGTAAAAATACTATTTTGCTCCCTTGTCATACAATCTACTATGTATTTACATACATAAACTCACGCCTATTTACCATGGGGGTAGGCAGTACTCATTTGCCTCGTCCACGTTCAATATATTTATATTTTTTTTTTATTATCTATTTTTTTTTTTAGTTCATTACTTTATAACTCATTTCAAAGAGAATGCACTCTTCGAATTTACAAAGGCTGCGGGACTATTTGAAAGTGAAACCGCGGCCCTGGAACACAAAAGGCTTAGAAGGAACATGGATGGGTTTTTAGTCAGTAAAAGTCTGACACTCCCTTCCGCTTCGCACAGAGTGGGAGGTGTCATTCGACGAATTCCATTCCGAAAATAAAAAAAAGGATACAAATATAATTTTCAGCTATAAAACAAACGGTAGGCTACAATATTACAAAAAAGTATTTTAAATCTATGTATTATCTCCTAAGGATATTGTAAAGAAATATCAACAACACCTCGGAAAATTACTTCCTGAAGCGCTACGCAAATGACGTAACAAATGACGTCACTGAGACTCGTAATGAGAATTCATCGCGAAATGTCAGTGCACTCCGAAAGAAATGTGCCGGTCACTGACCCTGTTTACCTACATAGGGGTGTTGTTATGTTACACGCACTATACATATCGTATGTATGGCCACGAGCATCAAAATATCTTTACCTACATTTATATAATTAAGATTCAAACGGGATTATTCCTGAAGTATTGATGGAAATTTGGAATAAGCACATTATATGTTTAGTCTACGATCCCTTGAAGAACGACCTTCATCGAGCTGGTTAATGGATGAAAAGTATTTTATATCAAATTAAATATGTCAAAAAATATATTGCAAACGGGTTCTCTAAACAATTTCAGTCCAGAATATGATTAATTAGCAACTTAATTTTTTATATATATTTTTAAACACTTCTCTGGTTTGCTTAATAGACAAATTCCATACCAATTGAAAGTATGAAGCCTATAGAATATATTATGAAACGTTAGGTTGACCGGTTAACCTAACGTTTGCATATTTATAGGCTATAGAATATGCAAAAGTTATGAAGCCTATAGAATGTGTAAATGTTAGGTTAACCTAACGTTTACAAATTTTACAGGTTTCATACTTTCGATTGGTACGGAATTTGTCTATTAGCCAAATCATTGCAATGTTGAAAAAAAAAAAAAAAATTGGACTGAAATTTTTTAGACAACCCATTTGCAATATATTTTTTGACATATTTAATTTGATATAAAATACTTTTCATCCATTAACCAGCTCGGTGAAGGTCGTTCTTAAAGGGATCCTATACTATTTCGAAAACACACGTGACACAATGAAATAGTACTTTGCTCAAAGCCAGATAAGTAGGAATTAAAGGTCATTGCTCTTTCCTTAATTTCTCTGCGTAGGTACCCCCACAATACATTATGAATCGTTTTTTATTACTAGAAAAAGTCAAAGAAGAAGACTGTCAGAGGTACAAGTTACATTGCCTGCTTATTAAGAGGATCCAATTATGTATGTACCTACGTATTTAAAAACTTTGGTAGAAGCTGTAAATCTACTGTAACAAATATAATACACCGTGCCTATTACGAACATTAAATTACATTCCACATTATTTGGAAAATTCGTAAGTTATGTTCGTTCAAAGTTACCCAAGGCAACGCAACGCGTAGGAAAATTCCATGGGAAGTAGAGTGGAACGAGGCGGCTTGTTGCGAAGCCTTGTGAGCCAAATGTGAAGCCTGTAGCAAAACTTATTAACGCTGTTTTATCTCAAGATCAAGCGATGGCGAGTTCCCGACAATATGTTTTTTTTTATTAATAGGGTGAGAGGTCACAGTACCTACCCACAGAGTATTTATTTTTCTATCAACTCGCTTTATTGACATCAAGGAGAAGAAAATGCTGGAAACTTCATTTTTATTATTACTATTTTCGTTTGCAAAGGAAATCATCATCATCATCATCAGCCTATTAATGTTCCCACTGATGGGACACAGGCCTCCTCTCTATAAGAGGGAATGGGCTATAATCCACCACGCGGGTCCAGTGCGGATTGGTAGATGTCACATGTCTGCGATTTTTTTGGTTCTAGGACATGCCGGTTTCCTCACGATGTTTTCCTTCACCGTTTTGAGAGCAGTGGTGATGAAACAAATTACACATAGTAATGCGCCTGTCTGGGTTCGAACCCACGACTCACTGTTCGTAAGTCGGGGCCGCCACCACTGGTTCACCGCTGCTCTCCGATGCAAAGGAAATGATATAGTAAAAACTTCAGACGTCATCCGTTTGCATTTAGCGTCATTATGGCAGAATAAATATTATTTTATTTAATTATTTTAGCGGGTTTACGCTAGTACCTAACGTAACGAATAAGGCAATTATTGTACCTACTGAATGCCAATTTTATAACTTCGTAAACCTAATCCTAACTAATATCCTAACTTCCTAACTAATACCATAAATGCGAAAGTAAGTTCGTTTGTCACCTTATCACGCCTAAACCACCGCGATCTGCCTGAAATTTTGCATATTCGTTTTCACGTGTACAAAAACGAACATAGTGTACCTTTCATCCCGGAAAAAGGTACTGTTCCCGAGAAAAACAACAATAACGTTCTTATGATAATAATAGATGGTGCCGCGTGTCATTCGAATCATGATTGATTAAGAGGGCTATTACAATTTTTCTTGTTTTTGAGTGTTTTAAAGAGTCTTGCACTCAAATACAAGAAACATTTTGAAGTTTATTTTGAGCGCTCCCTAGAGAGGTAATCAAACTTTCTCGGGCATATTTTTTTTTTAATTTTGTGGCCATAATGTAAATAAACCATAATCACACATCAAAAATCTCAGTTTAAGTAATTATGGTTTAGATATGGCAACAAAATTTAAAAAAAAAATTGCCCGTGAAAGTTTGATTATTTCTCTAGGGAGCGCACATAATAAAAAAAATGTTTTCTTGTATTTGAGTGTTAGCCTCTTAAAACACTCCAAATACAAGAAAAAATGTGATAGCCCTCTTAGATTCATGCAGACGAAAATCGCGAGCAACAACTAGTAAACGTTAAGGCGATTACATGAGCTAAATTAGCAACTCTATTTGTGGTGGTTCAAACTTCGTTTGAAATACTGTTATAATAAAGTTCTAATCAGCTTGCACTATAAAGTGGTTGTTACGTCAGTCACTGCGGCCGAATAGTGCGAAATCAGTGGTTTTATGCGATTTACAAAAAATCTATTGATTGGACTAAAAAAGTGAAACACTATGATACTAGTATGTTGCTTGTAGAATTATTTGCCAAAAAATCAGAATGATCGCATGTATTTTAGTATGGTTTTTACTCTTTAAAAGAAATTTTTAGAAAGAAGTTTGTGATTTTTTTCTATCGAATATAGTTTGTTGTATTATGTTTTCAAAACACTATGGAATTAGCATATATCCTGAAGAATATCATATATTTTCTGGTTTTGTTTATTGCAATGAATCCTAAGCTTTTTTGCATTATAAAACTCGCGTTTAGCTCATGTAAAACCTTAAATAACATAAATACACGTAAAAATGTTGTACCGAGAACCAGTAAATAAATACAAAGTATCTCCTAACAAAACATTCTTTGCTACTGCATTACATTCCAATACCGACGTGTAGTAATAGTAATATTTGCCGAGCAGCGATGGCGGTCGCCCGCGGCGGAAACATTCTGCATAGGTACTTCCACTTCACAGTGGGATATCGAAAAATTCTTGCACTTAAGATTCTGTGAGAGTGCTACATACATACTTACAACCCGGTTACATTATCTTTGGACCTGACGTCGATGATTTTTATAACAATAAAAGTCCAAACGTAACAATTAAATGTTCAAAAATAAAGCAGTAGATGGCACGAAAATATTAATAAATGTATTTTCTTTCTTTCTCTTTCTTTCCATAGTTAGTGTTAGTTCGGGAAAGATTTATTAGCTCGAATTGCGCGGAGACAATCCAAACATGACTCAACAACATAATGCTAGATGGCGAACGAAGTTTGCTAGTCAGGATCAGTAGGGCTATTACGTATCTCTGTTGACAGCTCGAAATAATAATAACTGGGTTCAGTGTCCATCGATTAACTGTCAAAAGGTTAGTTTCGTATTATGTATGACCAGTCGCGATCAAATATGACGTCATTGGTTGTCACCGTGGCTGATAGTCACCGTAACTCATTTTGACAGACGCTTTCGTATCGATACTTATATTATTTCGATTATGTAAGCACAGTGGACAACAAACTTCGTGAAAGACGTTACACCATACCCGGGCTGTTAGTCACCGTAAAGTGATATCCTCCTGGTGAGACATTCTCGGTTGTCATCAAAGTTCGGTGTACAACCGAAGCTTGATAGTCACTGTATATCAGAAAGATACGTAATAGGCCTACAGGACCCACTGAAAGAAAGTCGAATTTATGTCTAATCTACTGAATCGAATGAGCCGACCTGAATAAGTGTATAACACTCCTTACACACGAGCGATTTCAGCAACGCGACGTCGAACTCGACACGTAAAATTAAATATGAAGATGGAACGACACATTTTCACACGTCGCAAATATTACAGCGTGATGGATGAACGTTTTTACGTTCGTCAGTTCTGTCGATTAAAATCGATCAATCAAAATAAAAAACACTCAAAACCTTTTAGCCTCTTATCATTATCGTGGTTGTCAAAAACGCCACGAACAGCCGCACATCTATATCTATTGTATCTATATACACAAATAAATAAAACTGAAGTGTGTTTGTAATTTCAATCATTTTTTTTACTGAATGCATTCAGTAACAAAACATTTTGTTTATTTTTTTCTGTATTTCTGTCGGTCTTTCTATCTGTCTGTTTTTTCCAGCTAATCTCTGAAACGGCTGTACCGATTTTGACAGGATTTTTACTGGCAGATAGCTGATATTATGGAGTAACTTAAGCAAAATAATAATAATTGGGAAGTAATATTTTAGAATAATTTCACGCGAACGAACGTCGCTAGAGTACATATTCCTTGGTAATTCTTGGAAAGTGGGCCATAATCTATCAAATGGATCAATTAATGGTTGGTGTCATGTCAGATGCCTTCATAGGAGCTCGTGGCTAAGTAATAACAGCCGCTCGGGTCGAACTTTAGGTAAAGCCATACAGCTAGCCTAGGTTAGCCAGCTTGTCTAGGTTGGTCTGTGGATGGGTGACCACCCATTACATACCGAGTTTCCTCCGTGCCTCGGAAAGCACGTTAAGCAGTTTGTTTGCTGCCATTTGTAGATCTTTGACAGTCGTTATAGGTAGTCAGTGGCCCAAAAAGTCTGACAACCAGTCTTACCAAGGAGTATCGTATTACCCGGTACCGATACTAACTGGGTTGTGAAGGTCAGATAGGCAGTCGCTCCATGTACAATACAAGGTATTCAGCTGCATCCGTTAAGACTGGAAGCCGACCCTAACGTAATTGGGAAAAGACTAAGCAGATGATGTATGTCAGATGCCTTCGAAATTTCGATTCTAGAACATGCCGGTTTCCTCACGATGTTTTCCTTCTCCGTGATGAAAGCAGCGGACATGAATGAAGCGCTATCAGTATTATAATTTGACATTGATAGCGCGTTTATATCGTAGCAGTAAAGATGAAAAGGACGGTACAGCTGTGCCTTTGTTTTTGGGGTTCCTTACTTTAGAAGGAAAAAACGTCTGTCCGTCTATCCATAAAGACCCTTTATCTTGGAACGCGTGGAGGTATCGATTTGAAATGAAAAAGATATACTCAAGTCTACCAGTCCCTTGAAGCTGCGAAAAATTCAAACTTCTAAGTTATCGTGACAAAAAGATACGGCCGTTTACGCCGTACAAAATGTATATTTCGACACTATCAAGGGAATCAAAATTTATATGGTACTCGTATTTCCCGTTGACCTAGAATCATGAAATTTGGCAAGAAGCAATATTTAACGGCACGTGTAAAGGGAAAAACGTGAAAACAGTAAATAAGTAGTCTAATATCAAAATAAGTAGTCTAACATCAAAATAAGTACCTACAAGTTTCTACGAAACTGGGTGCGCGAGTCTAACTCGCACTTGGCCGCCTTTTTTTTTCTTGCTCAACTTGGAGGGTGCCCACTACTGTGCCCCCAGATTTTCGTAATGAAAGCATTGTTGTGACATCACTATTTATTAAGTAATTAGTATGTACACCACTAAACATTGTCTATGCTTCCGATTCCGGTATGTCATTCTATTGAGACGACCACTACTGTACGAGGTCCCGTAATACTGCCTAACTGCCTTTTATTAATATTATACCAACATGGTGTCTACTGTAAATAAACCAAGTATACCCAACGTTGCGTTGGTAGGCCTAGAACTAGGTGGACCGATGACCTGGTGAAGGCTGCGGGAACCCGCTGGATGCGAGTCGCACGGGACCGGTCAATGTGGCGCCACTTGGGGGAGGCCTATGTCCAGCAGAGGACCTCTTAAAATGATGATGATGACCCAACGGTACATCTTTCATTTCAACCAACATAACAAGCATTATTACAACAAGCTATATAGCAATATTACAAAGCCCCATTATCATCCAGCCTTTACCATCTTCAAATAATATTCAGGACTATAACATATTTAAAATATATATCGGTACCTTTGACATTTCGCTGAGAGCGAGCGCATATGATTGCTTCGATTGCTTGTTAAATCGCAGTCGATTTAACAAGATCAGATAAAGATATGATACATATGATATATATGATAGAGATTCAGTTAGCAGAGTAAATAAATTGCTATTCCTTTTGAGTCTGGAAAAGTCCTAGTACCTATAAAGTACCTAGGTACATTAATATGACTTTTATTGGAAAGTAGCTGCTATACAGAACATCTAATTGTATCATTTACCTTGATATTTTCAATTTTCTGGGTCAGATTTAAGGGCCTATACTGCCTCAAATGGTTTAGCATGATCCTCCGCTACGCCTAAAATACTGCAGCATTAATTTTGAAATAAATATATGGTAAAGTTGAGGATTAATGTAAAGTCCTGTTTGGCGAAAACATGATTCCATAAAATTTTCTCGATAGAAAAAACTCCTAAAGTTACCTCTAAACTGAACAATAAACCGCTGGCAATCATAAAATACTTTAAATAAAATCATGAAACTTTTTATACTAACTGAACTAACTATAAAGCAGGTCTATGTTATTAATTTTTTAGTCCAACCATTAGATTTTTTGTAAATCGCAAAAAACCACGTATTTCGCACTATTCGGCCGCAGTCACTGACGTAACAACCACTTTGTAGTGCAAGCTGATTAGAACTTTATTCTAACAGTATTATATAGTATATATTTCAAACGAAGTTTTAACCACCACAAATAGAGTTGCTAATTTTAGGGTTACACAGGGCCTTAAGTGTGCAACGTGTTTACTTTATGTGGTTGACGTATCTGCTTCAGACCGCGACTTCGCCCGCTTACAGTTCGAAAATTATCACTCGGTAACTTAGTACTGGAATGAAAACTATTCAATGTCCCAACAAGGCCGAGGTCTTTCCGTATGCCATTATTTTCCCATTATATTATGTATTATTAAGGATATAAGCTTTGCTTCACCACAGGTCACCAAAAAATTAACCAGACTATTGGAAATGCAGAAATCTTTAAGGAAAGGAAAACGCTTTTCTAATACCTAACAGTAAATCGATTAAGTGGGACTCAAGAAGATCAATGTCTTAATGATGGATCAATCTCATTTGCTTGGTTCATCCAAGAATCGCGTATTTAAAAGCACAATTCTGGATACGACCGTAGCGAACCCGCTCAGTCAGACATAAAGGGTGTAAAACACCTCTTAACGAAACCGAAAAGCACTTCTTCTCCTCGTCATTGCGATCATTTTTTTGTTCTACACCATACCTGGGAACCTTCTAGTTACGGACATAATTTGGGGGTCAAGGTTCCAACTTTTTGACAAGTTTTTTTTTTTTTAAATACAAGTTTTTATTGTAAGATTTTACTTTAAACACCTCCACGTATTATTCAATCCATCCATCAGCACAATGTTTTGAGTGCGTTACATTGAGTTCTACCACAAAACACGTTTTTGCACCCCAAAACAAAAGTCGTTTCCCAGCAATAATTTTTGCGTAAAGTTACTTAGTTTGATGTACAGAATGCTTGGTTGGCTTCGTGATGAGGTCTTTTACACCCTATATGAGAAACCCGAGCAGTTTTTTGTTACTATAAAATACGTACGACAACAATGAACTGCCAACTCTGCCAAGGTATCTCTTCAGGGGATCCAACTAACCTATATCATGACATGCACGTAGGCGGTGACAGCTGGCAGCTCGTAACCGATACCAACTAGGGCTTGCAGAACCCGGTTTCTACCACGGGACCGAAGCCAGATTTTGCAATATACCATTTGTATCTCTACAATTTTATTAACCGACTTCATTAACTGACTTCAAAAAGGAGGAGGTTCTCAATTCCATTGGTTTTTTTTTTTGTGTATGTACACCGATTACGCTGAAATTTATGATCCGATTTACGTGATTCTTCTTTAGTTTGATACGGAATAGTTGTCATTTGTTCCCATAAAAAATTTACATAGTTTGGCCCAGTAGTTTTAATTTTATGAACATTTTTACTTCAGTCGTGTGGTATAATTTCATGTATGTTCACCGATTTCTCCTCCATTTGTGGAGCGATTCTCAAAATTCTTTGTTTATTGAAAGAATATACTCTTGAGATGGTCGCATTTGAATTTGGTGAAGATCTGTTGCTGATCTTCGGAGATATACAATGGAACTCTTCAAAACTAGACGGTAAATCGGTCTTGATTGCTGCAATCGCTTGAAAAAACAAAACTCAAGTAAAACTCTTTTATAGTTATTAACCCTTTTACTGCTTTGCTATAAACCATTTTATGAAGCTGATACCTCACTTAACCTTGAAAGTTTGTGAGTTTATACATGAAATTATAATGGGTAAAAAAATATCCTTAACAAAGCCGAAAGGCACCTGTTCTGGCCTTTGCAGTATTTTTGTTATTCAAGACATACATGGGAATCTTCTAGTTACGGAGATATTGACGGAGAACAAAAATCATTGAACTCGCGTCATCGTTCGTTTGTGCTCGCTAAAACTCGAGAACGGCTGGGCCGATTTAGCTGATTTTGGTTTTGAAATGTTTGTCGTAGTCCAGGGAAGGTTTAAACGGTAAAAAAAAAAAAACAAAAAAAACTCTCCTTTACAAACCAAACATAATTCAAAAATAAAATCTAATAGCTCGTCAAGTTAGTTTTCACTTCTATCGGCAGTCCCCAAAGACTGTCCCGCATGCTTTTTTTAATACAAGTTTTTAATACAGCTAAAGTACTTACGGGATGGACCGTGAAAGTCTAAAACAGTGCAAGTTTTTAATCGTATACCATCACTTTAAAAACTTCCACGATTCCCGTACTTTAATTTACAATGTTGATTTATATTACAATGCATTCATCAGCACAGTGTTTTGAGTGCGTTACTTTGAGTCAAACCGCAAAACGTGAATTAGAATCCCAAAAAAAAAGTTGTTACCAAGCAATCATTTTTGCGAAGAGTTACTTAGTTTGATCTTGGAGAGCAGCGGTGGCCCAGTGGTGGCGGCCCCGACTTACGAACAGTAAGTCGTGGGTTCGCACCCAGACAGGCGCATTAATTTGTGTAATTAATTTCATCACCACTGCTCTCAAAAACGGTGAAGGAAAACATCGTGAGGAAACCGGCATGTCCTAGAACCAAAAAAATCGAAGACATGTGACATCTTCCAATACGCACTGGGCCCGCGTGGTGGATTATAGCCCATTCCCTCTCATAGAGATGAGGCCTGTGTCCCAGCAGTGGGAACATAAATAGGCTGATGATGATGACTTCGTTTGATGTACAGAATGGTTGGTTTACGGCTTCGTGCAGGTCCTATTACACCTTGTATTAATTACCTATTAGGCCGTCCCTTAATTTGTTAAGACTCCAACGAACGGATGGCCGCAGCTTCTCTGAACTGTGGTTTAGGATTGTTATCTCTATCATTGTCTAACCATGCAGCTTTATACCAATATTTTACATGAAGCAAATGTCTATCTGACCCCCATAAGTCCACAACTCAGTAACTAACTAACTAGGTATATTACTACTGTTTTATGCGGTCACGGTTCATAACTATACTACAAATGTCACTTACGGGATGTCTTCTGTGATTATTGTTTAATATCGGGAGCTCAAAAATAGACAATAATCACGGAAGACATCCCGTAAGTGACATTTGTAGTATAGGTATATTACTCTATCGAAATTTGTTGATTCCGACGTCTGGTTGAGAAAACATACCTGAAGTTCGTTCAAGAATGTTCGACGAAGACCGAGAAAAAAGAAAAAGAAAATTACTGTGAATACAGTTGTACGGGAGAGTTATATGTCTTTGATCTTACGAAGAACCCCATTAAATGGGTGGGTTAACCCCTAAAATGATTACTTCTAAAGCTCTATTTAGAAAATGTAATAAACATCTGCTGAATGTAGAAATTGAATTATAATATCTTGACTAGTTTATAAACAAAAAGGCTAGGTACGTCGACAATATGGGACCAACCTGTTGCTGTACGATCGTAAAACTCTTGAACTTGTGCCATGAAAGCAACTCGTAGTCTATAAAACCTTGAAAATCTTTTTTATACTCTTTTTCTAATAATATAGAAAGTTATATTTACAACTTTTTTACTCGATTAAAGGTAACGAGAAGGGTAAAGAAAATTTTGTGAAACCATTTGACGGTTTATAGTTCTTTTATTTTACTGATTACCTATTTTACTTAAAAAACTTGTACCTACCTTAAAATGTCACCCTTACGGGATATCTTCCGTGTATTTATGTGGAAGATATCCCGTAAGTGACATTTTAAGTTACATAAGAACCGTGATAGTTTAAAACAGTGTTTGTAACTACACAATTGTAAAGGCCATTATTATTTCATTCAATGCTACATAAGAACTACGCATCACGCCCAAACGTCACGCAAAATCTACATCAGGCCAACAGATTTATCCGCGAAATTAGGACATACAATAGTCGATCATCGGGTAGTAAGCCTACCAAACATAACACCCGTTTGGTTGGAGGATCCTCTGTTCAATGGCGGGCGAGACTGTTCCTCTTTATTTATAATGTAACTAGCTTTCGTAGCACTCGTAGCCGATCCGCTACGGCGTAGCAACACATAGACGTGCGCGAGGCACAACCCGTAGCAGTGCTACGACTGGGGTGGGGCATGCGGGGGAGGGGGAGGGGGGAAATAGAAAATAAACACAAATTTAAAAAAAATTACACGCACAGCTCGACGATACAATTTACAAGTTACTTAGTTTTCCCTTAGTTCTATCGGCAGTCCCCAAAGACTGCCACGCATGTTTTTTTTTATTTTTTTCTCATTCTGCCCCGTCAATCGTCACAGTATCATTCACTCCTTTTTCCTTTATATCATTCATCACACAAGCCGTCCATCTTTTCTTTGGTTTTCCTCTCCCTCTCAATCCATCAATTCATTGCTCTCTCAGTCACATGCGATTTATCTCTAAAATTAATAAAACGCAATGAACTAAACAAATTCATGGAATTAGTTGAAACATCGAGAGTTCACCGTAGAAGACTGGAAGGACATGGACCTATCTCATTGGTTTGTCCTTGAAAAAGGTCAGGTGCGTGTACCTAGGTACTCATGGCGCTCTTGAACGACATTCAAGCAAAGGATTTACGTTGATTATGTAGTTCGGTGTAAAGAATTTATTCTCATAAGAACAATACATAGGTTCACTTACAATGAAATACAAAGTACCTAATTTTTTATATCTAAATAAATACGTCATTTTGGCTCCGATGCGTGTTGGTGAAGTTATACAAAACAAATACCTAAACAGGAAGTATGTAATTGCTAACAATTAATATGCGGTATGATTAGGTACATTTCATAAACATATTTTCTCAGTTATGTAGTTTAAACCTATGGACTTGGGAAAAAAGCGTTAAAGTATCATTATATTATGTCAAGGAATATTCAGTTTCTCAAAATAAACCCATTTAAACTACTTCCAATCATAGTTCCCTGCCGTGGTCCCAATATAATTGGAGTCGGCTTAACATGCCTTTTTTTCAACACCTACTTCTCAATTAGACGTCAGCTCATTATTCACCCTCTTTTCAGCCTTTAAAGTAAGCCTCTAAGCAGCGAAATATCTCCCACACAGACCAAAATCGCTCTAATACCTAAACGTGAACAGTACAAAATTTAATTAAACTCGCCCGAGTGCCGTCTGATACAAGAGGAACAAACAAGTAACACTTTCGCAACGTATAGTGCACGTCACCCGCACGCGGTGTGTTACACAAAATCGATACGCAGAGATACTGTGTAGGGGAAATACAGTGAACCCATTCTGAACAATGTACGGTTGGTTGACAGGGAAAAATTTCCACTTTACCCAACAATTTAGGTGTAGAGGTTAAGATATACGAAGTAAGTTTTTAAACCAACAAGGTCACGTACTTATCATCAACACTGTAAACGGGATTTACCATGTTTACTAGGCTGTTTGTTTTGAGGTTCCCGATTAAAGTGATTGCGAACTAAACTGAAATATCGGGAACTCAAAACAAACAGTAAACATGATAAATATCCCGAATTCAGTGTTAATGATAAGTTACGAAGTATCAGAAATGTGGGTAAAGAGTTGTTAATCATTAATTAATTTCAAGAATACATTATATAAACTGTTGTAAGTATTCAGAATTGGATACTTATCTCGATACTATCAAAATCGAAATCTTAAAGATATATATTTTTAAACCGATACTAATAATAAATCGAAATGATAAACCGCTCGACACAATTATTTTTTTTGCCATTTCTTGGCTGTGACATAATTATGGGCTATGTTTTTTTTGACGTAGTTTCAACAAAGCTACGACATTTTCGTAGCGCATAACATTCCGGTCGTCGCACATTAAATTTTAGTACAATTATTTTACCTTCATAGTACAATTCTTTTTAGTTCACAACACAAGCGTCCTTCGTACTGGGCCTTCTACGTCCAACTCTATGCACAAAACATAAGCGTAAGCACAGTCAGACGCTATTCTGTGGCGACACTCCGATAGTCACTTGTTAGAACTATGTTATTCATTTATTGTGACGATGTCGGTGAGGATGGGAGATAGTATAATAGTACTCATGTAGCCTGGGAGCTAGTATAGTACTCAATTACTCAGTAGTCGGAGAGCTTTCCACGCTTCGGCTACTAGAGACTGTTAGTACTGAGTTAAGACGTATTTCATTTCATTAGAATAAGTAATGTTGCAGTGAAACAGTTTTGGAAGTCGATGTTTTTGAACCAAAATAGAGCTATTTCTCAGAAGGTAGGTACCTATTTCAATTATTAATCAATCTGTACAAATTGTAATATCAAAATATAAAAAACAGCTTTCTACTGAATGACACGGCATTATTAACAAACAATTTTTGTCTGCCTGTCTGTTTGTTCCGGCTAATCTCCGAAACGGCTAGACTGATTTTGACGGGATTTTACTAGCAGATAGTTGATGTTATAAGGAGTAACTAACGCTAATCTTATTTTAGAATAAGGATTAAGGTTCCGTGCAAGAAAATTAAAACCTTTGAAATTGATAAATCTGATTCAAAACGAAGTAATATTTTTTATAATATTTTTATTTTCATCTTACATTTTTGTTTTTATTATTAACTAGCTGACGTCCCGCGGTTTCACCCGAGTAATTCCCGTTCCCGTGGGATTACGGGAATAAAATATAGCCTATAGCACTCACGAATAATGTAGCTTTCTACCAGTGAAACAATTTTTAAAATTGGTTCATTACTTCCGGAGATTACCCCCTACATACAAACTTACGAACATATAAACTTACAAACTTACAAACAAATGTTACCTCTTTATTATAATATTAGTATAGATTAAGTAAACCTAAATTATACCTATACCTACTATAAGCACTTTTTGTATGGAACATCATTCCATTGTAATCTGGAGAAGGGCGTTGATATCTGCGCTACAGTTTATACTTTTGCAGCTACCGTCGTTTTACCTGTTTACTTAATCTTGTGTTCTTGTTTCAAAATAAACTTTTAATTATATTTATTATATTAATTTCACGCGAACGCACACACATCAAAAAAAGTTTGTGATCACTTTGAAAATTCGAAATCTTTTTTGTTACGTTTTCATAAAAATAACTAACGGACGTCACGCGGTTGAACCCGCGTAATTCCCGTTTCCGTGGTAGTACGGGGATAAAATAGAGCCTATGTTACTCACAGTGAATGTAGCTTTCTAATGGTGAAAGAATTTTTTAAATCGACGCAGTAGTTTTTGAGTTTATTCATTACAAACATGCACACAAAAATACAAATCTTTCCTCTTTATAATATTAGTGTAGAAGTGTAGATAAAAAATAGTTTTATTTTTTAATGTCAAACAGGGTATTTCTATTAAAGAAAACACACAACAAAGATTTTTTCTTGATAAAGTTCAATTTAAAAAATTATATCAGCTTATGCTAGTGATCACTAACTTTTTTGATGTGTGTAAGTCGCGGTCAAGCTAGTCAATCAATACGCCTTTAATCTTGAACTATTCAGTATGTTGTTAACATCATGGTGGTACTCGAAGGTGTATCTCAGTTCTGTCTGCCTCCTAGCATAAGCCTCCTCTAAAATCTTCCACTGCTTCCTATCTTAAGCAACCCTTCTCCAGTTAGGACCAGCCGTGAGTTAAGCCCATCCTCCCATCTCCTCTTACCTACCTCTTTTCCGTTTACCATCTCTAGGATCAGTGACAATCTTGCTCCACTTTTCTACTACGGTACTACGCAATAATTATATGGCCGTCCATCTCCACTTTAGTTAGTCTATCGCTAAACGCACGACTAGTAACTCTATTTCGATCTTATCTCATCTTTTTTAGGGTTCCGTACCCAAAGGGTAAAAACGGAACCTTATTACTAAGACTTCGCTGTCTGTCCGTCTGTCCGTCTGTCTGTCACCAGGCTGCAGCGGCATCTCATGAACCGTGACAGCTAGACAGTTGAAATTTTCACAAATGATGTATTTCTGTTGCCGCTATAGCAACAAATAAATATTTAAGGGGGGTTCCCATACAACAAACGTGATTTTTTTTGCCGTTTTTTTGATAATAATGGTACGGAACCCTTCGTGCGCGAGTCTGACTCGCACTTGGCCGGTTTTTATTTATGTCTTGTGACTGGCACTGTAGCTACATTTAATGTTCATCTTTGTTTCGACAGTTCAAAAGTGCCTGTAACTGGCCTACTTGAAATAAATTCTTTGATTTTCGATTTTTTTATTTTATAATAGTGTTTCTTATCCTGTAAGTACTATTTTTTTGACGCCAATCATGCTCCGCTCCATAGCTCTTTGGAAGTGTTCTAGACTGCCTTTGTGTTGTATTGTGAGTGACCAGGTTGTGTGGGGAAGATTTTTAACAGATTATAAAGAAATTGAGAATTTTCCTCAAAAAAATATGTAACCTTTACATTCGCATAAACTTTAAATTAACTTAAAGAATTCCCGAATACACAAGCCAATATTTAGTGCACTTACATTTTCGTATGGGGAATGACATCCTCAGTTTAGTTCGTCTTCAGCTCAAAAGATTCCTTTACTTCTTCCTAATTAAAGTAGGGGTTGTGGTCACAGTCAAAGCTAAGCACAAACATGACAGCGAGTGGTAATGAGACCACGTTTAATTAAATTAATTCTCTTTACCGCAGACCACGGTTATATAGGTACTAGCTATGTGGTTAATGCTTTGCAAACGGAGCCCGCGACTAATCAAGGGTTTTTATTAGGACACCAGAGTAAAAACAAAGCATAAAATGTGGTTGTAAAAATAATATTCCACCAGTACAAAATTAACAACACGCCTGTTATCCCCAAAGGTTTAGGCAGAGGTGTATCTAATGGTATACCCGCATTAGTAACTTGGAGGATATTAGTAAGTAGTTATAGAAGGTGTTTCGCTAAACGAATGTATACTCCCGATATCAGCTATCGGGAGTTCATAAATAAAATCACGGATATTATATCCCATAAGTACTATAAGTGTAGTGAAAAACCGTGAAAGTCTTAAACAGTGAATGTCATACTATACCAGCGGTAGCAGCATTGGTATTCCAGGACGAAAAGTGTGGGTGCTACGTGTCCAAAAGCGGCGGTGACTACTTACAACCAGACAGGTCCCCGCTTGTCAGCCATCATATAACAGAGCAAATTCGGGCAAAGTGTGGTCGGATTTTTCCATCAGGAAGTTTCCTAGTAGCAGCCACAAAGCCTGTATTTCGCTCGGTTGATGGAAACAGGCTTGCCCCTATTACATGGGATCCATGGGGCACTTAAACTGGAGAAATACTGCTCAGGAATTACCGGGCGTGTTGTTATGGAAAAAGAAGAAATCTTCCATTCAGCAGGAAGTAAATGTAGCAGTATAACTTACTGTCATAAGGGACACTCCCGCATCTCCTTGTTAAAACTTCCTAACAACTTTACGCAAGGAGTTCTGAAACTTCCTATGTATTCGGCTGATCATTATGGAACTACCGAGTTCTTTGACAACTTGTTGTCGTACTAGGAATTTGAAAGGGATTTCAGTAAGGAACTATACAAACTAATTATAATTGGCGCTAAACTTTTGTGAGGATGTTATGTCATCGTGTAATTAATAGAAAGAATGAAAAAGAATGTAAAATAAATGTATAAAGTTGTTTGAATAATTGTATAATATTAGAAGAAAACAACGTGCTGTGCCGAAGTATCAGATAAAGGGCAGGAAGGGAAGTTTCTCGTACAAACAAGAGATGATATTATACAGTACTAGCTGACCCGCGCAACTTCGTCTGCGTCACATGAGCTACCTATTCATATTCATATTCATTTATTTTGCATTCCATATTGTATAAAAGGTGTTACAAAGGGCTACCTACCCACCTACCTACCTACTACCTACCTACTACCCGTAATTGATTAAAAAAAAATACAAACAAAAGTTTATTCACCCTTTTTAAATAGTTTACACAAAATACATTTCTGAACGCATCCATAAATGTCAATCACAGTATTTGACAGGATGACAGGAGGAAAACAAATGTTTGACAGGTACGAAACAAAGCAACATAATTAAATGGAAAATGATTCATTTTCATAATTATGTATTCGTCAAGTTTTCATTGTTTTTAAAATGTATTCTGCTATTCAGGGCGGAGACAAATCCAACGAAACAAAAACCATGAAAATTGATCCAGCAGATCTCGAGTTATAAGTGTTGTAACAAACCCGACTTTGTTTTATATATATAGATTCCAAAAACCCAGCGACAAATAAAAACATCACCATCGTCACCATTTCATGTTTTCCCAATGTATTAGGGGTCTACGCAGCACGTCTTCATGTCCTTCTTTATTAGTCGTCATCTTCTTATAACCTTTCCAGCCATAATTATCATCTTATACTCAGTCCATCAATACAGATAGCAACTAAAATCATCATCTGCCTAGCCTTTGCCCAACTATGTTGGGGTCGGCTTTCAATCTTACTGAATGCAGCTGAATACCAGTATTTTACATAGAGCGACTGCCTATCTGATCTCTAAAACCCTGTTAGTAATGGGTAATACGATACCCCTTGTTAAGACTGGTTACTGGAGACCTGTAACAACTGCCAAAGATCTACAAATGACAGCCGGGACCAACTGCTTAACGTGCTTTCCGAGGCACGGAGGAAACTCGGTAGGTAACGTGTAGTCATCTATCCACGGGCCAACCTAGGTGAGCGCGACGTAACCAGAAGACCAATCCAAGCAGCTGTTACTATTTAACCATGAGCTCCTCCATCAGATAACAACAACATTAAAAAAACCGGCCAAGAGCGTGTCGGGCCACGCCCAGTTTAGGGTTCCGTAGTTTCCCGTCCGTCACAATAAGTGTTCCCGCTTAGGAGTTTAAAGGTGGGTATCCATTATGTAAAAATGCTTGCATATACGAATATACTATAAACTTAGTCCAGAAATTATAATGTACAATTTTTTGTCTTTTTTGTACAAAAACTGTTGTTTCCATCAAGTTCAAAATGATTTTCCTAGAAAGTCCTTATGAAGTTCTACTTTTCAGATTTTTTTCATATTTTCTAAACTTATGGTTCAAAAGTTAGAGGGGGGGTACATTGTTTTTTACTTTTGGAGCGATTATTTCCGAAATTATTGACATTACCAAAAAATGATTTTAGGAAACCCCTATTCATTTTTAAATACCTTTCCAACAATATATCACACGTTAGGGTTAAAATAAAAATAAAAAACACTTCCCGCTTTACATATACGGGGGCTACCATAATAAAACATTTTTTTCCAATTTTTATTTTACTACTTTGTCGGCGTTATTGATATACATATGGGTACCAAATTTCAGCTTTCTAGTGCTAACGGTCACAGAGATTAAGCGAGGACGGACGGACGGACAGACATGGCGAAACTATAAGGGTTCCTAGTTGACTACTATTAAGAAATCAAACACTCGAGTATTCAAAAGTTATATGTTTAATCAACTATATCACAATCACCAATTTACAAGTAAAAATAGTACAACAGAAATACGGTTTCACAAACTATGTTTACTGTTCAACGCCTCAAGATCGACTGACTCTGTCCAAAATGTCAACCACAAGCCGAATGTTCCCCACTCTAACAGTAGGTCAACACTCGGCATGCTATTCGACCAATCAGAGCAAAGTAGACAGTACGTTTGCTCAATTGATTGACTAAAATACATTAAGGCTTAATATTAACAGTAAATACATGTATTAATTTAACTAATAATGATTTAGTAATTGTAAAATAGATACAAACTTAAAACCTACATTTAACTAGAACTAATAACTAAAATAGATGTATTTTATTCATGCACCCACTAGCGCCATCTGTCGCTTGTGGAAAGAAGTACAATTATTTACTATTATTTTATAAAATCATTACACTACGGAACCCTAAAAACCATTGTCTCAGTTGTTTCCTCCCTACATTTTTACCTTTCCCAGCACGCAATTCCTCCGAAAGCTGTAGAACCCATTTTCCCTATCGTTATTTACTTTCCCGTTCTCTCCGAGACCTCATTTCGACGCGTACCTGTGCAAATAGCGTACGTTACTCTAGCTGTGTGCATTTGACGTTACGCTGTTTGTGAATCGACTTCGGCGGTGAACCGTTTTGATTAGCTGGTAAAATAGACGGATCCTGGGGGGGTTTGATATAGGCTTGCGTTTGCTGATAGAAATTGGCGGTTTAATCAAGTGTTGTGTTTCCTAAAACATTTCACTTACGAATCTACTCATTTTGGCCAGTTACTCTCGTATTCGGCTGCATCCGGTTAGACTGGAAGCCGACCCCAAAATAGTTGGGGAGCATAAGAAGACTGGAAGAGAAAAACGTGTTGCGCTGACATTAAGTGGATGTCTCCGGTGTACCACCATCATTGGCCAGGTAAAATCATCACAACAACATACTGGAATGCATGTGATCGCAATATCTCTACAATCTAGATGGATTAGATTTAAATAGGCCAACCACAACCCACCGCGATACGCCAAACTTACACCGAGGAGTTACCTAACAGCAATTTATAATTATATCTGATCGTTTGAAAATTGTTCAAATATCTGTATACGAAGCTAAAACGCTTAAACTTCGCACGATCAATTTCTCAGACTTCATTATACATCTATATAATAGAACACACAACTTTGTTCACAGAAATAATAATCGGTGGGTCTGTACTCAACCATAATCCGATGAGATACTCAGAATTCAATTTCGGATCGAAAATCCTCTCTCAAACTACTTTATGTGCTAGAAACTATAAAGTATCTCGATATTGAACTCGTGTAACGTACTAAAGAATGGTTTACGACTGTTTATCAAATACATATTACTTTTATGATTATTTTCTCTTATTTTACTTTTGTAGGTTATATAGGTACCGAATATAACGATAGAACAGTACGCTCCTTGGCTAATGAATGACACAATTGCTCCAAATAAAATAATTATAAACGCGAAAGTAACTCTTTGTCTGTCTGGTCTCGGGCATTTGATGGGCATTTTTCTAGCTTTTAGTAGCATGAAATGTGTGAAACTGGGCGTAAGACCAACGCAATTACAATATATCTCAAATAGTACCTTCTAATTAGGACTTCAAAACATTCCAAAACACAAAGTTCCTAAATCACCGGCGAACGGAAATAGAGACTCTTAAAAGATGTTGCCTTTTCCTGTAATTTTCCAAATACAATTAACCAGGGTTGCATTAATAACTGTTTATATAACTTTAAAAAAAAAAACAAATGACAGTTGTAGTCAACTCTCCGACACTGCACAGATGATAACATTTTCAATTGGCCGTAGCTCTGGTCTCCGGCGACTTCGTTATTAATACTATAAATTGGAGATCTTAATGATCTTATGAGGCATAATTTGATATATATTTCAATTCTGTTGGACTTACGCCCATTTTGACCAAGACCCTTTAGAAGTTAGGTAGATCATGGCCCGAGTCCCGTGGGACAATTTACGACCTCCACGCGGGTTTATGTTGCTATGTTACTCCCAAAACGAAAACAATGGACAAAATGGAGGACGCCTTTACCCTGCAGGGAAGAAGTGAGTAATAATAAGCTATCATTGTGCCGATTTTCGTGACGGCTAATGACCCTATAGTCAAGAGCCTCGACGACCATCTTTCGAGGCTCTCCTTAGGCGGTTGGATCGAGGGCCTGATTCAGAAGGCAGTACTCCTCGATACGGCTCGCATTGCGAGGAGGTTCCTGTCTCTGCAGCCCTAACCACCGGTAGCTTGGGCCCTGCTCCCGACACAGGCGGACCACTATTTTTAAAAGAAATTTTTAAAAACGTTATAAATTAATGTTAAGTTATAATTATAATATAGAGAGCAGCGGTGGCCCAGTGGTGGCGGCCCCGACTTACGAACAGGTCATGGGTTCGAACCCAGGTAGGCGCATTACTTTGTGTAATTTATTTCATCACCACTGCTCTTAAAACGGTGAAGGAAAACATCGTGAGGAAACCGGCATGTCCCAGTACCAATCTGCACTGGGCCCGCGTGGTGGATTATAGCCCATTCTCTCTCATAGAGAGGAGGCCTGTGTCCCAGCAGTAGGAACATTAATAGGTTGATCATGATACTATATTATTGATTCATGAAAAAATTACGAATGTAAACTGGATTGAAAATGAGAAATAATAAACTTGAAGGTTTGTATTATTTATTGTATGTTACGTTACTCCCAAGAAGTCCAACGTGCTGATGTATAACAACTGTCTCAATTAACGACTGTCTTATATAAGCTGGTTTGACATTTTCATTTAATCAAGATTTCGCTGATGATAGAACCATAATCCCCTTGCCAGTGCCTAACCACGAACTAATAGGATTATGGTGTTACCTCACGCCTGTAATCGTCCAAGGAAACAACAGAGGTGTGCCTCCCACCCACATTTCGCCAGGTATGTGTAAGTAGGGAACGAGCTTATTGCCATCAATCGGGCACAAATACAGACTCCGTGGCTGCTACTTAGAAAATCCCGATGAAAAAACCAATAACATTTTGACCGACCCGGGAATCAAACCCAGGACCTCAATTTTAGCAGTCGGGATTGAGACCAATAGACCAACGAGGCAGTCGTTGATGATCATCAACAACAAGTATCAACGTTTACGTAATAGGTTGAATAGTTAAAACCCATTACGTCTGCGGAATATCGAGCACAAAAAAAAGAAATCGGAGGTCTTTGGGGACTGCCGATAGAAGTGAAAACAAAAAGTACACAGGCCCCTCCCCAGTCGTAGCACTGGTAATGCCCCGCGCATGCCTATGTGGTGCTTCGCCGTAGCGGATGCTACGAGTGCTACGAACGGCTACGAAGCGTGACCGCACGTTACGTTACGTGACGATGAGCTCAATGTTTTTCCTTCGCCCAAAAAGTGCTCAACGCGCCTAAAGAAGTTTTCGCTTAAAAAAAAAATACATTACATAAAGCAGTTAACCCGCGACTCCGTCCGCAAAAAGTATGATAGCACGGCTAATATTATGCACGATATAAAAATAATTCATAGCCTATATCACTCACGAATAATATTGCTTTCTATTAGTGAAGCAAATTTCAATTGGATCACTATTCTCTAATCAGAGATTACCCCGTAACATACAGCCTTACAAACTAACAAACAAATTTTACCTCTATAAAATATTAGTGTAGATTAGTTACTACAGAACTATGTATCAACAGCTTTACCAAATATGCCAATACAGTCGAAGTTCAAATCGATCTATCCCTGTTAATATTTAATATCCGTGGAGACGAAGCGAACTGAACCGAGTTTACCGCAAAACGCTCATCGGTTTAACTGAAAGCTCGTGAAGTTACGTGGAAATAATATTGTGAAGCCAATATTCCTAGCTTCATTTTAGCAGAATTGTTGTGAAGTAGAATATCTGTTTTGCATGAATTTAGATGACTCGGTATTCTAATAATGTGGATAGTAATAGATATTGCGTTTGCCATAAAACTACTACTTACTACACAGACGTGCGATTATGACATACGTTTTTTTTTGTGAAATAAGCTAGTTTCCACCATCAATAAATTGCAAATCTATTTAGTCCGTCAGTTAGAGTAAATTTGGAAAATAATGGACACGTATTTTTTGTTTTTGTACATCAATGAATATTGACAAAGATAAAGCGCATCCAAACTCGGGAGTGGGGGCTCGTGACGTAACAACGCACTAAAAATTATACCACGGCGTGACGTATTGAGAATTTTAAAAGCGTCGTATCTTAATTCTCAATTCATAACAAAAGAAAAAATACGTGTCAAATATTTTTTGATAATCTAACTGACGGACTAATTAGATTTTTTCAGGACACAAGCCTTTTGTACATAATTCGTTTTATTCATTTATATTCTTATGTAATTACATTTTTAATTATTTCTTAAAATAAAACGATACAAAAAAACACTTAAAGATATTAATAAAACCGAACCGAAAGTCCGCCGGTGTCGGGAGCAGGGTACAAGCCACCGGTGGTTAGGGCTGCAGAGACAAGAACCTCCTCAGAATGCGAGGCATATCGAGGAGTACTGCCTTCTGAATCAGGCTCTTGATCCAACCGCCTAAGGAGAGCTTCGAGAGATGGTCATCGAGGCTCTTTGCCATCAGGGCATTGTCCGTTACCACAATCGGCGCAATGTTAACAGAGTTCATATTCCACATGTCGCGAATCTCGTGTGCCAAATCGAGATATTTTATTGTTGTTATAAGCCGAGATCCGTGGCTAACGTGATCTGATACCGTGATCGGTGGAGACAAACCCGTTTATATACATGGTTTATAAATTTTCTTTGGTTTGTGTGACTATTTCATGAGAGCCCTCTACATTAATTAAATCCCATTGAATAATGGGATTTAATTAATGTAGAGGGTTGTATTGGCGATTTTAATGATTAACCTAGTAAAGCAATATTGGTTACGGCCGCGAATCATATTTTGACCAACATATATACAACCTGACACTGACCTGTAAAACGTAAGTAAATTTGTATTTCGCGGACTACTCTTGACGCTTCGACCTTAAAAGTATCAAACTAGTACACGGTGTCGATTCTGTTGTGCACAAACTAAACTTAATTAAGGCTATTGCTATCTTTTTCTCTCTAATAAAACGAGAAAGAGACGGACGTAATTTAGAGCTGTCAAATTTAGTTGGAACTAATATTTCTATACAAATGAAGGGTGCACGTAAAAACATGTCGACTATAAACACGGTGAAGCGCAAGGCATAAACTAGTTTGACATCTCTAACTTAGTTCATAGCTATAGCCGTCCTTTTCTCGCACTGCCTTTTAGTAAAAGATAGCAATAGCCTAAATTAAGTTTATTTTGTACACAACAGAATCGGCACCAATATGTCCGTTCCTGTTTGCCCAATCTATAACGTGAAAAGAATCACCCGGTCAAAGTAAGTCGATGTGTCCTTGATCTGAAAAATCGCTTGACTTACATTTATATGCATGACATTGAAACTATTGATAACGGACTAAAACGGAAGACTACGTAATGACGGATATAGTGAGTTAACTGGAACAAAGTATCGCAGTCGAACTGGTTACAGTACTAACGCGATAAAAGCGTAACATAACATCACACCTATACCCGAAGGGGTAGACAGAGGGGCGGCTTCCTGCCATCAAGCTGGCATGTGATAATATGACACGATATTAAGGGCCTATACTCCCTCAAATGGCTTAGCATGATCCTCCGTTACGCCTAAAATACTGCAGCATTAATTTTGAAATAAATATATGGTAAAGTTGAGGATTAATGCTGGTACTATGTGTGACAATGAAATCTTACAATGTAATCTTTTATAATTTTAATTTATTTATTTTATTTAACTGGCAAGAAATAAAAGGCTTTTTTTATTTTATTTGTATTTACTATGTGTGACGAAAACACGATTCCATAAAATTTTCTCGATAGAAAAAAATTCAAAATTACCTCCAAAACAAACAATTAACCGCTGGTATTCAAAAAGTACTTCAACGTAGATCATGAAACTTTGCATATTACGGAACTAACTATAAAGCAGGTCTTATGTGTTTTATTTTTTTAGTCCAATCAATGGATTTACATATTGTAAATCGCAAAAAACCACTCATTTTGCACTTTTCGGCCGCAGTGACTGACGTAACAACCTTTTTGTAGTGCAAGCTGATTAGAACTTTATTCTAACAGAATTTAAAACGAAGTTTGAACCACCACAAATAGAGTTGCTAATTTTAGGGTTAGACGGGCCTTTACCAGCAAGCGAACCCGAACAAAGCGCTATGCTGCCATATTTATTGTGCGAACCGCCAGTCTGTGGAATTCACAGCTGGCTTCTCTGTTTCCAGATCATTATAATGTAGATATCTTCACGAGTGAATCAGTTTCTTCTAAGCAAGCGTGCTCCACCCTAGACCGCGTTATCGCTTCACATAAGGCAATTTGCGGTTTAACGCAAGCTTATCACAGTAATATAATAAAGGCCTATGTTTGTTACTCCTTCACGCTCAAATGGCTTAACAGATTTGAATGAAATTCTGTATCAAGATAGCTTATATTCTGGATTAACAGATAGGCTACGTTTGATCCTGGTAGATCCCGTGGGATATCGAACTTCACGCGGGCGAAGCCGCAGGTGTATACTAGTTTAGCATTAAAAAAAGAAACACATTTCAGCATTTGATTGGGGCGAATGGCAGGGCTACAAGAACTTACTGGTCGTATAGGTAAATAGTCAACCGCCACGAAAAGAAGAAGTGTAAGCAATAGTCATGCCATATCTTTTAACAATTATACCGTTTCGTTGTTTTGGAAAGTGTTACACCATCTCATTATTTGCGTAGCTATTTCTCAGATATATATAGGTGGTCTTCCAGTCTTACTGGATGTAGATGAATACCAGTACTTTACATGGAGCAACTACCTATCTGACCATCAACTTTCGGCCAAAAAGTGACATGTTTTTATAAGCTTTTATCTCAAATCTTGCAACTGAATTTTAAAACAGTTACTCCCAACCGATTGAGCTGACATTCTGCATACACGTTTAGTTTGGATGACAATGCATGGTTAGCTAAGTGATGTCATTATAAATCACTAGCGGACGTCCCGCGGTTTCACCCGCGTAGTTCCCGTTCCCGTGAGAGTACGGGGATAAAATATAGCCTATGTTACTCGTGGATAATGTAGCTTTCGAATGGTGAAAGAATTTTTTAAATCGGTTCAGTAGTTTTTGAGCCTATTCATTACAAACAAACAAACAAACAAAGTTTTCCTCTTTATAATCATCATCTGCCTAGCCTTTTCCCAACTTTGTTGGGGTCGGCTTCCAGTTTTACCGGATGCAGCTGAATAGTTTTCCTCTTTATAATATTATTATTATATTATAAATCATATATGGCGGACTAGATGGCGGATTAGTTATTTATTATGGAGCTATGACATGGGTATCAATTAAAAGGGGTTTCTGAGAATGATAGGAAAAAAATGACGTCACACCTGTATTTAAAAGAAGGTTATTTTCTTTTTTCTTTTGCTAGGAGTCCAACCGTAGCTACCAACTAAATCGATAATGTTGCCACTTCATTCTAAATACAGCTGGAACAGTGCGTGAGAAAGACCTTATGTATTGGCTATTATAAATCATTCAACACCCTGACCTTTAAATTGGTGCGTGACTGGGAACGATTACGGACGGTTCTCTTCATTCACAAAAAGTATGTGATTTCATTCAACAGCTCGCAGTTAATGGTGCTGAGGAAGTGAGACACCCTTCATCATTTCAGCCGAAAGACGTCCACAGCTGGACATAGGCCTCCCCCAGGTGACACCACATTGACAGGTCCCTTCCTTCCTTCACCAGGTCATCGGTCTACCTAGTGGGAGTCCTTCCAACGCAACGTCCCGCGTCTTCCGGTTCGCGGTCCACTGCCTTCAGACAGACAGAGAGCCTATTTTTTTTTTTTCGGATGGCAAATCATCAAATGACTCCTCCCGCTCTGGGCGGAGCAGGAGGGAGTGTCAGACTTTTACTGACTAAAACCCATCCATGTTCCTACATCGCCCTTTGTGTTCCGGGGCCACGGTATCTCTTTCGAACAGTCCCGCAACCCAGGCATCGGCCCTTGCAGACCCCTTCCTATTGCTGACTCTCTTTGAGGCGCGCTTGGAACACGAACGCGCCATCGACACGGCCTGTCGTCATGAGACGGACGGACGGCGAGCTAGCCCATAGCTCACCGTCCATAGGCCCGCACAGACAGATAGCCTTCAGTAGAAGTCTATTTAAAGAAATGTCCGTACGCGCAAGTGGATTCCTGTAAGTGTTTTTCGCGAAAATATGACATGATATTCTGTGACAAAGCTACATGTACACCGGAATAATGTAAAAGGACCCATAACAAAACTACAAACTAAGTAACACTGCGCAAGAATTATTGCTGGTGAATTGGTGTGAAAAATCACGGTTTACGGTAGCGCTCAATGTTTTAAATACATTCTGCTGACGGATGCATTGAATAGTACGGGGGTCGTGTGTTGGTATTAGAAGTAAAGTTATAAAAATATAACCCTGACATTCAATATCTCCGTAACCACGAGGTTCCAAGGTATATAGTTCAAAACAAGAAAAAATATCGCAATGACGGGATGAACAAGTGCCTCCTGGCTTTATGGGTGTTTTTACACCCGTTATAGTAAAAAATCCATCCGCCATAAGCCGCGTGGTATCCGACAGAGTAGAATAGAACCAACCCGTTACACTCACGGGTGTGGTATAATGCGACTAATGTCTGAGGCAGAACACCTTGCGCCTCCGTAGACCAGAGAATGGGCAGAAGCGTTTTCTGTTAGTCTTTCATCACTGCGATCTCCAATCCGCCTGCCAAGCGTGGAGATTACGGCAAATTCCTCCCATCATGGGAGAGGCTTATGTCCAGCAGTGGACGTTATGGGCTGTTGTTGTTGTTATATAGTAAAAAATATTCCCAGAAAAATAGTTAATTTGCAACAAAACAGTTCCAAAGTAATCTAAGCAAGCATTAATCCAAAAAACTTTTTAAAAGCATTCCATTTTCTCAAGCTAGTTTTTCACTCATAAAAAGGTACGTGACGAAAGCAAATGGCGGCGACCTCTTAAACGAGTTTGCATGAAGTTGAGAGCTATTTAAATATCCATCTCGTGCCCAAACCGTGTTATGTGAGAAAATATTAACTAAGGCTATTTTCAAAAATGGTTTTACAGGTTAATCATTTCAAAGGTGAGAAAGCGGAGGAATGAGGAAAAAAGTGCTGTAAAGAGTCTGTTATAGGGAGACCAAAGAAATACTGAATAGTAATGTGAAAGGTGTGGCTTAGCCACAAGCCGGAGGACACGGTGGAGTTGTGCTGCTTGGGCGGAGCACCGCCGTGTCCTCGTAGCAGCGATCGGCGGCGGCGACCTCTCGCGTCCGGCCCTGAGGACCTACTCTGTAACGTCCGTCCGTCCGTCCGTCTCTATCTGTCTCTCTCGCGCACGTTTACAGATGACTGCGAGTGAGAGAGACGGATAGAGACGGATGGACGGACGGACGATAGAGAGTAGGGCCCCTGGTTAAATCAATGGTCCGAAACGAGACGGAATGGGGCGCCGTCACCTCCTTCTGCGAAGCAGTAATGCTACAGAAGGAGGTGGTGGAACGTGAGAGGGAGACACCTCACGTCCCGGCCACCACGGGAGATGCCCCAGGTGTCGAGGCTCCCCGCCCACTTTAGGCGCGGGCCTGTGGGCGGTGGGCTAAACAAAAAAAACAAACAAAGGGGCAAAGAGAGTCAGCAAAAGGAAGGGGTCCGCAAGGACCGATGCCTGCCGGGGTTGCGGGACTGTTCGAAAGAGATACCGTGGCCCCGGAACACAAAGGGCGATGTAGGAACATGGATGGGTTTTAGTCAGTAAAAGTCTGACACTCCCTCCTGCTCCGCCCAGAGCGGGAGGAGTCATTTGATGATTTGCCATCCGAAAAAAAAAAATACAAAAAAAAATGGCTTGTGGCTAGAAAGGAGGTGGCTACTGAAATAACAAAACATATCCTCGTTGGTCTTAGTAGTCGCAAAGGCGACTGCTGAACGTGGAGTCTTGAGTTGGATTCCCAGGTCGGGCAAAGCGTTATTGGGTTTTTCCATCAGGGATTACTCAGTAGAAACCAGGGAGTTTGAATTTGTGCACGGTTGATGGCAATAGGCTCGCCCTCTATTACATGGGACTTAAAACAAAACTGACGAAATGCGGGTGTACTTGTACTATTAGGAACACCTCTGCTTAACCGTTCGGGGATTACCGGCGTGATGCTATGTGTAATAATGATGATGGAGAAGTTCAAAAGTTGCACCTACCAGCAAAACTGCTCTACTGCCGTAACAATGACAACGTAAGTATCTAGAGAAAGATAAAACATCAATTTCGTTATGTGGTACAAGGAAAAGCAAAAATAAGAGAACACAACGTTTTCCCTTTTCTAAGAGTAGGTACATAAATTGGCCCAAGGCCGTCTCGAGCCTAATTTGTTTCAGCCAATTACGAAATTCTCTTCCAAATTGGTATTACAAACTGAAACGGGAATAAAATCAAAGGCCTAAACGAAATCAAAGACTTTGAAATCAGATAAACTAGCCGAAGTAGATGGTTTAATTAGTTTTTAACGATCACTGGAGGATTGGAGCTTAGGGTTGTAAAAAATCTATATTACTACCGTAAATGACCACCTATTACATACGAGCTTCCTCCGTGCCTCGGACAGCACGTTAAGCTGTTGGTCCCGGCTGTCATTTGTAGATCTTTGACATTCGTTACGGGTAGTCATTGGCCCCAAAAGTCTGACAACCAGTCTTTTACCAGGCGTATCATATCACCTAGTACCAACTGGGTTGTGGTCAAATAGGCAGTCGCTCCATGTAAAATACTTTATCTGCATCCGGTTAGACTGGAAGCCGACCCTTACTTATACTTGGGAAAAGGCTAGGCAGATGATGATGATACTACTCAAAAGAAGGTCTTTTAGAATCATCTGCATACTATGGTCTCCTTTAAGTGAAAGAGTTCACCTCCATAATCCTTTGTGTTGTCCATTATCTAGTAATGTTTTGTGTATATCTTATGTTGAAGACCCTAAAATAAACTCTCTGGGGTGTTCGTTTCATTTGTATCGTCACTGTAATGACGAGCTTCGAGCTCGAGTTTGAGCTTTGGAATGAGCAGATGTTTCCATCCGCCACCTATCCTTATGGATACACTTCATCTCACTGAAATGTCATAATAGTAATTAAAGCAACAGAGGAAAAACCAGCTTTTTTGTTGCTTTTTATCTGCACTGAGCTTGGATGACATCGAATGAGCGGCGGCGTTGAATACCCTCGCTCACGCAGCGTCAAACCACCACTTCTCCATAATATAAGTTCGAGAAAATTTGTCTATAACTATAATCTGAAAACATTTGCATTGATACTTAAAGTACTTACGGGATAATATCCGTGATTTTTCTTTATCTATGAGCTCCCGATATTTCGACGCTGTTGCAAGCATCATGATCGCGGGAATAGTTTCAAGTGTAGTGAAAAAGCGTAAGTCTAAAACAGTGCATTTGCATTGATAACAACAATTTTTAAAATCGTCCACTTCATGTTCATCATCAGAATAGCCTGATCCTCTTCTTCCTGTCTCAGAAGCTACTAGAACTTCCCGTAAAATGTTTTCACTTCCATTCTCTTGTCAACGATTCCTGAACGTCATACCCTCAACCACAAAATCATCTATCATCCATCCCAACACTAAAAAAACGTCTTGAACTCCGCCTGAACTTTAATCTGCGGCATCGGGCCACGTCTCCCTCGACAGAAACAAATCTAACTAGTCTAGTCCCTCGGGCATGGCATAAACCCAGCACAGAATTATTAGAAAACTTTATTATAATAAAAACACAGACTGTGACGTACTACGTTTTTGCCAGCTGATCGTGGAAAAGTTCTTAATCAAGAAATGACTACTCAATACTCATAGATTCGCGTTTTTTTGACCGCGGCTTCGATTGCGTTAATTTATAATTTGACTACCAATTGGGGTTGTACTCTGCTTGTAATATTATAAGGGGGAAAATATAATGACCACCAAAAATAACTTTGTGATCACTAACATCTATCACCTAAAATATCAATTGATCACCTAGTAAATTGAGCACCAAATTTTAATGTGGTTGACGTTTAAGGTGGTTGACGACAAACTAGTTTTGCCTAGGCAGACTTGTCTTACCGTCGACCGGGTCTCCCTCGGCTCGGATGCAAGAGCATAACAGTTTAATTTCTGGTGGTAATTAACTAAAAAAAAAATTTTGGTTCTAATTTCACGATAAAATGGGGATTAATTTTGGTGATCATTTACTAATTTTGGCAAATAATTCAATCATGATTCGAAAGTCACGTGGCGCGACCTATTACCATAGGAACGTTTTTTTGGTTTTCCTCGAGACCAGTACCTTTTTTCGGGATAAAAGGAACCCTATGTCCGTTTCTGTACACCTGACACCGTTATGAAAAATTTCAGGTTGCTCAGTTTAGTGGTTTAAACGGGAAAAGATACAAACAAACAAACTTAAATTATCATTTAAAATATTAGTTAGGATTCCAATTTTGCAGTACAGTGAACCTTATTCTCATTACAATAAGGTTCATGTCAGTCGGAAAGTAAAAGAACTGTGAAAGCACTCTATACCTAGTAGATGTAGAAAGGTCGGTCAGATTGGTATGGACAGACTACGGACTGATTGCGGTCATGTTAACTGTGAGATACCGTCCTCAATGAGTATTTAAATGGAAGTGTCCGTGTCCAGAGCCACATTCGCAATTTGTGAATACTGGTTTAATCGAATCTTCAGAGTAGCGTGGATCGAATTAAAGGGTGTGTGATTGGAGAGTTCTTTGTCCAGCAGTGGTCAGCTATAGTTGGTGCCAGTTAAGATGAGAATAGCGGAGAATAGCGGTCATTGCCCTTTAATATCTCTTCGTACGAACCAAAACAAATAATCCATGTTTAGTTTTTTATTACAACAAATGTTGGAGATTACGATAGATAAACAATAAACAACAATAAACAATATTTATTTGTTTAAGACTTAAACCTATTTACAATTATTGTACCATAATAGACTAATTTACTGGCAAGATACAAGACAAGTGCAACTGGGCTTAAACTAGGAGGACTCCTGTGCTATAAGCACCTGTAACTTCCGTCACCACCATGATCGAGCTGCCATTACAAGTGCGGTGCGGTGCAAATGTAAGTAACACAATATTATTAATTTATTATTACTATCATGCGTGTGAGTAAGAACATATTGTGTGAGTGAGCGTATGAGTGTGTTGTGGGTGTGTATGCGTATGTGTGTGTGTGTGTGTGTATGTGTTTGCGTTTATAAATGGCTGTGTGGCTTTTATTTTAATTTATACTTTTTAATATATTTTCAGTATCTACATAATTTTGGGAGAGAAGGAAGTTATCTATGGTAAGTTTTAGTTTTTTTAACGGTAAGTTATGTAATTGTATATTTTTAAACAATCCATCCAGAGGGTCCATAGACCGAGATGACGATTCAAGACTTGAACAGGCCTTATTTTTGGTTTTCAAAGTTAAGAAGTTTAATAAATGTAGGTGGGTCAATGACCGCTATTCTCATCTTAACTGGCATCAACTATAGCTAACCATGGGGAAGTATTTTTCTTAGCCTCTAGTCACTAGTGGCCTAGCTGGGCATTTCTCTCCATGCGGTTTTCTCTGGCCAATCTCTCGTAAACGCCTTTAAGTCGTCACGCCAGCGTTTTCCAGGCCTCAATTGGCGACGATGCCCGTCTTCTCGCACTCAATGAGTGACTACTCTGGCGCATCGGCCATTAATTATAGGTATGTTTTTTACTTATAGATTTGTTTTCTTTAGCTAGATCTATACTTGTTAATATAAAAAATAGATATAGTTTCTATGTTTCTTTGTAAGCTTGGACGTACTCCTAAGTAAACTGTGATTTTTGACAGCCATAAAAAAAAATTCACAATAATTTTTCATAGAGCTACTTAGTTTGATATACAGAATGCATTACATTTTGTTTAAGGTATCACGTTTATCTTCTTCGGTGTTGTCGAACTTTCTGTGAATTAGCTCGCTTATGCACGTGTCACGGCTGCAGTACCTAACTACAATTACATACAGGTCGCGGCACGAAACTCTAGCGTTGACCGTTATTGCGCAGAAGTAAAAAATAAGAATTTCTTGGGGCGTGCGTTGCGCCGATTGGCTCTCCAGTCGTATAACATGCGCAGATATCCCCTCCTAGTTTCGTTCAGCGCTAGTTTCGTGCCGCGACCTGTAATCTTCGGATCTCCTGATCCGATTTCGAAAATTCTTTCACTAAATAAAATGGGCTACTTTATCCCTGAGCGTCATAAACGTTTCCATGAGATAATTTCCGACCATAACGCGAGCAGAGCCGGGGACAAAAGCTAGTTTAGTATAAAAGTGATTTTAGGTGATAGGGCAACAATTTCAAAGCAACTGTTCTTCAAAGTCTATTTTATTCCTCATAGAATTATTTATTAATTCTGAATGCCTCTTATTACTTCAATATTGGCACTTAAATGTCAAGTACAATACTCTTGGTTAATAACCTCTTCAGAATCGTTTGGAAACTTCGAGAAATTCGTGGAAAATTCAAGCTACCTTTGAGAACGTCGTAACCTTGATAATAAAATATTAAGAACTCTTCAGTAACATATTATTTCACTTAATGAGTTGTTATTAAAATAAAATGAAAGGAGACCTGAGGCTCTGGCACGAGTTTTGACGTTTTTCGTAACATAAATACATAGACTTTAATGTTAAAAATTCTTGTTTCACAAATAACATTTTCATAATTTTATGAATTTATTTTTATCTATGGATGATACTGATTTGTGCTTGTTGCCAACTGTTTAACTAAAATGCTGTATGACAATTGTATTTACTTTAGGAGTTACGAAAAACGTCAAAACTCGTGCTCGGGTTTCTAATTTTGTAATGACGGTAACTTCTCATAATTTACTACTCTAGTTTTAGTCTTCACTAATATTATAAAGAGGAAAGATTTGTATTTTTGTATGTTTGTAATAAAAAAACTCAAAAACTACTGCGCCGATTTCAAAAATTCTTTCACCATTAGAAAGCCACGTTTTTACTGAGTAACATAGGCTATATTTTATCCCCGTACTCCCACGGGAACGGGAACTGCGCGGGTGAAACCACGTGACGTCCGCTAGAATTATGATAAATTTAAAGTTCTGAACCAAACTACTAAGTATCTAACCATGGGTCATACCCAGCGATAATTTGCATCATCCATTAAATCCGTAGTTCATATCTTGTTAAACTAAATTACTAAATGTCTGCGTCGTTGATTTAGTGGTCTCTCAAAGCTCTAGCTGAGCCTGAGGTTTTGGTCGGGCAAAGTGTATTTGTGTGTTTTTGTATTTGTAACAGTTCACGTCTATAGGCCCGCCCCTATTACAGTGTGGCGCAATGTGGATGTACTAACTATAGTCTCCGCCAGATAAGTAAGAATTAAAGGTCATTGCTCTTTCCTTAATTTATCTCCGTAGGTACCCCGACAATACATTATGAATCGTTTTTATTACTATAAAAAGTCAAGGACCACGATAAAGGTCGTTTCGAGACAAGTTTATGTAATTATTTCTGTTTTCGGAATGATGTATTTGAATAAATGTATGCGGGTTAATAACCTTTAATTCTTACTTATCTGGCGGAGACTATATACACCTCTGCCCAGCCCTTCCGGGATTTTAGTCATGATGTTGTGTTATGTAAATAGGAACGTTTAACCTTTCATCTGTTAGCGAAGTTGACACAATAGTTAAACAATGGCGTCACGCCGATTCGACGGGGCTCAACAGACAGAGGTTTAAATGGCTTCCACAGAAACACCAAACCACTTTTATCGTGAAACACGCTTAACTAAACTTAGCCTTGCAATAAAATACCTACCTATTTGTATAGTGTTTCAAGTCGACATGCGTCGCTATATTCGTAACTTCATAAATTCGTATATTCGTAAGAACTTCCGAACATAATGCTTCACGTAATCCTATTATACATAACTAGGTATTTCAGTCTAGTACATTGGCTACCAACCAATGAATCCCAAGAGTTAAAATATCGTCCATGAAAACTGAAAAGTTTATAAATGCAAGCTCAAAAATAACACTGAAATGAACTGTATTTTTTATTTTCTACTGAGCCGCTACCTTCGTATGAAATTATTATAAAATATAACTTGCCTAACTAAGATTTTGATAATAATTTCAACGGTTTTCATTATTTGGCACGGAACCCTAATCCTTTTTCTAAAATCAAAGTAGTAGGGACTCCTTATAACATCAGATCTCTGCCAGTAAAATTTCCGTTAAAAGCAGTCTAACCCTTTCCGTGATTAGCCGGAACAAACACACAGAACGACAAACATAAAAAAAAATATAAGAACCCACCGTATTATACTTCCTTTCAATGCATTCAGTAAAAATCTGTTATTTTGTACTTACAAACTAACGCTTCAATATAATTCATCAGTAAAAAAAAAATTGAAAATGTTGTCGTTGTGTAGTATGTAGAAGTATGTGCAATAGGATAGATGACATCTGAAAACAATAATTTCAAGACAGCTATCTCTAAAAAAAAAAACACTTTATTTTGGGCCTGAAAACCCGATTTATTTTCAATTAATTGCCAAATTCGATTTTTAGTTGCTTTGAAATCAATAAATAGTTGAGCCATTGAGTTGAATAAACAGTGACGTCACAGTTTGCTATTGCCATACAAAATCTATGAGAGAACCGCGTTTAGACAGTTCTTAAAAAGTATCTCAATTGATTGGTGTGTCATCTACCCCATTGACACAGATTTTTTTTTGTACCTTATGGCCAGCCAGTAAATAAATAATTATGATCCTCGGTTAAAAAAGGTTGGGAATCACGACTGCTCTAGCAGAATTTAATGAACAGCGAGGCAGCCCTAGCTAAAAGCCCAACAATATCGCTGAAACCCGCTGAAAGACCCACGCGGGTGGACATTTTGAATTAAATTAATACTGCGCTCGCTGAGAGCAAATTGGACCGTGTTTATTTGTACTAGTAATGTGCGAAAATGTACATTTAGGAAATTACTTAATATGTTTTAACATTTACGTGTTGCGTTGTGCGAGGGGAGTAAATTGTGAATTATGTGACACAGGTATAGTAGTGGTTTTTCTAATGTCGTCATAACATGCTTGGATATTTTTTGGTGGGGGCGTTAATTTATCTCAAATTGATACCATACCTTGAAGTACACAGCTATTAGAGCTACACAGGTTGAAACAAAATAGCGCTAAGGTGTTATCATTGCACAAGATAAAATTTGACTGATAGATAATAAAAAGTAAGCCGTGTGGTATCCGGCAGAGTAGAATAGAACCAACCCATTACACTCACGGGTGTCGTATAAAGGCGACTAACGTCTGAGGCAGAACACCTTGCGCCTCCGTAGACCAGAGAATGGGCAGCAGCGTTTTCTGTTAGTCTTTCATCACTGCGATCTCCAATCCGCCTGCCAAGCGTGGAGATTACGGCAAATTCCTCCCATCATGGGAGAGGCTTATGTCCAGCAGCGGACGTTATGGGCTGTTGTTGTTGTTGTTATTATTGATAATAAAAGTTAACTAAAAAAACCTAAACAGATGACCAACAGAATCCTTTAAAAAATGGCTGCCATAGTCATTGAGTTATAATGTACTACGTTATAACTCAATGGCCATAGTAACGTGTACGTCTTAGTACATCTTGACAATCTCAACATGAATGAGGTCAAAATTCTGATTTAAAAGGTCTTGCAAATTCTACTCCAAAGAGATCTACTCTTTAAAATGGGCAATATGTTACAATTCAAAAGTCTGTAATTTGCCCGCTTAAAATTAATGCTATTTGATTTTGATTACCACCTGCAATCAGACTGATAAAGTGATAATGCCTCATCTAGAAAGCTCTTAATGCAAGTCATGTAGTACCTACGTCACACGAAGGTATAGCTTTTATTCCGTCAACATTTTCGCATCAATCATTATCTCCAAACACCTGCTTTTTCATTTGTTAAATTTTCCGGGAAAATCCATTGTGTCATTATTCGCTAATATTTCCATTCATAACAAGTAGGAAACTGAGTACAGCTGAGATATGGAGAGTTAAGCAATTTCCTAAATCAATACTTTTTAGCATTTTTCCTTTTCTAAATGGTGGTAGTAGTTTGCTATCGGAAAATGTAACATTTCACTGTGCCTAGTAGCCTACTCCATCTCGTCAGCAGAAGGAAGGGATCCAAAAAAAAGACATACCGTGGCCCCGGAACACAAAGGGCGATGAAGGAACATGGATGGGTTTTAGTCAGTAAAAGTCTGACACTCCCTCCTGCTCCGCCCAGAGCGGGAGGAGTTATTTGATGATTTCCCATCCGAAAAAAATCAAAATAATAAGGATATTTTATTCCAGCAGTTGGAACATTATACAAAGTGTAAACAGAGTTCGTTTACACCAATGATAGAGATAACAATCCTAAACCATAGGTCAGAGAAGCTGCGGCTCGGTTCGTTGGAGTTTTAACACAAATTAAGGGAGGGCCTAATATGTAATACTAGATGTATTAGGAGCCTTCACGAAGCATTCTATACATCAAATTAAGTAACTGTGCGCATAAATGATTGCTGGGAAACACATAAAACGGTATGACTCAATGTTGCTAATGGATACATCGAATAGTTTGCGGTTTATGGAGGTATTATAATATTAAACTTGTATTAAAAAGAAACTTGTGAAAAAGTGGGAACTTTGAACCCCAATATCTCCGTAATTAGAAGGTTCCCAGGTCTGGTTCGCAGTAAAAAAGGCATACATAGAAATTACAAATTTTTTTTTTTTTTTTTGTTTGTAGCTACCAGAAATTTAACTGTTATGCTCTTGCATCCAAGTCGATGGAGACCCGGTCGACGGCTCCTACTTCTGAATGGTTTAAAAAAAATAACCACGAAGGGTATGCGGGTCTATTCTATTACCCTATTCTATATACCCAATGATATATAAACTATAGATACGTTGTCCGCACTCTAAAATGACAACATGAAATGAAGCCAATTGGCCACATCGCGCTTAGTTACGCACCAACCTGTCGCGCGACGCTACGTTTGTTTATATGTAATTTAACAAATCCTGTGACGTGACTGAAGATGTATATTTATCTCCCTCTCGCAACAGGCATCCCGCCGTTCGGTGTCATATTTTCTTTCTCTTTCTTCACGCTTATAAGTAGTTTTAGTATTTTCGCCGTTTTTAAGCGCCGCGATGTTGGTTCATGACGTGTCTGTATATAATACGTCATTGTATATACCCCTCTAACCTAATCTATCCGTGTCGGGGTGCCCCAAGTCGGCCTAGGCAAAACTAGTTTGTCATCAACCACCTCATTAAAATTTGGTGCTCAATTTACTAAATTTGGTAATCAATTGATATTTTAGGTGATAGATGTTAGTGGTCACAAAGTTATTTTTGGTGGTCATTATATTTTCTACCGTAAAAAAATGATCACAATGACGGGGAGAACAAGTGCCTTTCGGCTTGGTTAAATGTCTTGTTACACCCATTAGGCTGATAATGCTATGAACTGTGCAAGAAAAATTGTACAGATGCTTAATAAAGTCGAGGATTGAAAAGGTTCTGTTGTATGTTTGTGTGATCTGTGTCTGTGTGTGTAACTCATCAGATCTACCGTAAAAAAATGATCACAATGACGGGTAGAACAAGTGCCTTTCGGCTATAGGTCTTGTTACACTGATTAGGCTGATAATGCTATGAACTGTGCAAGAAAAATTTGTACAGATGCTTAATAAAGTCGAGGATTGAAAAAGTTCTGTTGTATGTTTGTGTGATCTGTGTCTGTGTGTGTAACTCATCAGATGTACAGTACCAACACACAAAACGTAGGGATATGAAACAGAACACGAAGCTCTATGACGTGGTCTGTGAGAACACGTCGGTTGTTTGCAGAAAACAGCGGTGTTCACCAGTGAATACTGTTTGCGTTTATATTACAGTTGTAAACGCGGGTAAATTCGTTTTGTAAACCGCTGGTAAAGCCAGGTCGTTTGTCTAAATTGGGACGCCATTTTAGTTTTGGGCTATTTTTATTTTGCTCAAGTTTGTATTATTTTTGCTTTGGTGCTAAATAATGAACTGCTGCCTGTTAAATATTTTCGCAGACAGGCTGTTATATTTTTATTATAAAACACGAGAGTTATACGTGAGCTCAAAATTGATTTAATTAATTTTCATTAAGATTTAGGGACATTGTATTAAATCGTCAAACGGCTCTTTTAACATAACCGTTAACAATAATCTTGAGAAAAAAATATTTAAGCTTGTGTCATAATATTTTTAATAGAGGAAGATTCTCCTCTAGGTAGATCTTATCAAAACAAAACTAAACTGAATTCACTAAATTATGTCTATGAATTACCAAGGTCTCTATAAAATCCTTATAGCAATAAATTACGATATCTGCCAAACACGCTATATTTTAAAAGAACAAACTCAAGAAACAACATCGCATCACATGTCTATACGTCATCGAAAAATAATGATGACAGTTTCACAAGATGAACTTCTAGAGCTTACAAAGGAAACTTCTCGAAACATTCTTAGACAAACTCCTTACGTCCTTGTCCTTTCCGTTACGTCCATTTGCCCGATGGTCCACTTAGCGAAATAGGTAGAACGTACGACAACGGACGACATTATTCTCCAAATTAGGAGAAACCAGCGGAATTATGGGCCAGACACGTCCGGGGAAATGCAAAGGATGCTAGGTAATGTTTATTTTATTCTACGTGTGTGTAATGTTATTCTTTTTAATGTCACCTCGAAATTCGACCTGCCGAGGTGCGCTCCACGGTGGTAAAATAGCGATTCCGTGATGTACAATCGGAGAAATGAATTGTTTTGTTCGTCAAATTGCCACGTGATTTTAACAAACGGGAAATTCTAACTGGTCGTCAATTTGTTATACAATTTTAATTTTAATGATTGTAGGTCCAGAATAAGACTATTGGACAGGTTGAAGAATAAAGATTAAACAATGACCCATGTGATGTACATTTTAAAATCCACATTTCCAAACGCACCTATTACAAGAATGCAAAGAGCGCCTGTTTCTAGGCAGGTTGTCATAAAATCGAGGCCGCTCTTCAAAATATGATGTTACATCAAACACAAGCTATCTTTAGCACTTACCTTAGCAATCTTATGCAGCAGAGCTGTGGTAGAGCTTGTCTTGAAGAGTCCTAGGGCTCGCCGCCTCAAGCCTTGCCCGAGGCACGCCTCTACGGAGCCGCAGAGGGCAGTCACTCCACCACTTTCTTCATGCACGAATTTTCGTGTAACAGCCTGAATAAAAGTAAATTATTTTAGTTAAATTGTGAAACATTTTCGAACTCTTAGACTTGCTGCTATTGATGTCTGATGTATTAGTAACAAGATGATGAACATTCAGATATCAAAATTAGTGAAACTATTAGTAGGACAACTGCAAATCTACGATACCTTACATCACAAACAATGACACAGTAAATTCGATCGCTTCCGAATCAAGAACAATCTAACCACGAAACCACATAAAGGACAAGCATGTTACCCAATATATTCGTTTGTGAAATATAATGCAGAACCCTACTTATTCACAAAACACAGATCATAAGTAACTAATACCTATGATACCATTAAAAGATCAATTCGGCCGTTGCAAAGACAATCTCTACAGACAGGGCCGTCTTTACCTAGTGTGCAGGGTATGCGTTGCACATGGGTGCAGCGGTCCTAAAGGGCGCCGAGCTGCTCGCTACGGAGCCCCACACGACGCCTTCCCAAAAATATTTTTACCCGTGTACGTGTACAGGTGGCCCCGCTCGCATAAGCTTACCTTCCCAAATTTGTCAAATTTTTCCAATTGAAATTGAACTTTGTATGTTTATGAGGTCGTAATTAGAAAGAAGAAATTTCAAAATTTGGACATTGATGATGTAACATCTATTATACATGGTAGCATGGGTAGGTTTTGGCTTGTTAGGGTACACAACCAGAACACCCTGTATAATTCTAAATACAGTCAACAGCATGGTATCTAAAACCGACAAATTTCTTCTTCATCTCCAAACAATAGAGTTTATTATCTATTCAGGAAATTTTACCGTTTGTGGTTACTTGTAAGTACTTTTTACCCATTCCATTTCAGGCCCGGATCTAGGGGGGGGCAAGCCGGGGCCCATGCCCCGGGCGGCAAGTTTAGGGGGCGGCAAATTCAAGCTTGGCAGGCATATGGTCAAAGTTGCGATAATGATGAGTTGTAACGATACAACTCATTGATTTCTGTTGAAGACTGGAAAACTGTTCCTGTTGAAGAAGAAGGAGCGCCCTGCAGACACCCCATATGCATACTAGCCCATCGATTTAGATCTCTCTCTTCTGAGGAAAGACGTAAAATTTTCGAACTCGCTTCGCTCGCTCTTACAGCCTAATTTCTCTTGAATTTTGACTTTGTCCATGAGTCACCTAAGTAACTCCGGTAGTTCGAAACAATTCTAACCTGTCCAAGGTAGGTAATAAACTGTTAAGTTTTCGAACTGGCTTCGCTTGCTTTTTCGACTACTTTCTTTAGACTTTGCCTAAAAGTCGTCCAAGTAATTCCTGTATGAAGGATCGAAACAAATGTCAAGGTGTCAAAAAATTTTCGAGCTCGCTTCGCTCGCTCATGCAGTCAAGTTCTTCTTAAATCTTAACTTTGAAAGTCAACCAAGTAACTCCTGTATGAAGTGACGACATAATTCTAATCTGTCCAAAGTAGGATGTTACAATTTTCGAGCTCGCTTCGCTCGCTCTTAGAGTCTTAGTTCCTCTTTCTCATTAAATTGTCTCCCTAAATTGATTTAGTAGCATCTATTTAAGAATCAAATTTTCATTTAGTGCCTAACCTTTTCAAATAACTCTTCAAAACCTAAACTAACCAATCCGAGGTCACGGAGGTGCTAACGTTTTTGAAGTGGTTATATGCACTTCAGCTACATCCGTAAATAGTAAACTTACAAATCGCACCCTTCTGATAGGCCCCCCTTCTGGCCCAAAAGCTGGCGACGCCCTTGGCCAGGCCCCCAGTAGTATTAGCCCAGGGCCCAAACTCACGGTCCACCCCTGGGCCTATGGCCATCATTAGGCGTCTGATGGGTGAAATAATGATGATGATAAAAATAAAAATATAAACGGGCGGGGGCGGCATTTTTTAGTTTTTGCCCCGCCTCGAAAAATTTCAAGATCCGGGGCTGTTCCATTTTGACCGCGCGCTTACTTGGAGGCGCTAGGGTAATGTTTGCACACGGGCGCTACATGGGCTAGAGACGCCTCTGTCTACAGATGGGGGTTCATGGACGGCTCAGAACTCGAGTGTGTATAATATGCAGCGTGTTTCCACAGACAATGGCCCACCTTCTATCCTGCGCTGCGTGCCCTAACACCTGAACACTTGATAATCTTATGACAGCAAGCGGAGTTCGCATAGCTGAATTTTGGGACAAATATATAATGAAAATTTGCCACGGACACGCTAAGAAGAAGCTCAAATAGATCAGTCCGTCAGTCCAGCGAACAATTTTTATCTAAAGACATTTATTTCTCAAAGAACAATTTACGTATTAATATATGTAGTCACTAGTCACCGTTCAATTCCAATAATTGAATATTCGGATCGCCAATCTCAGTTCCAAAAACCGATAACGAGGAGCGTTCTCGAATAAATCACTATTCACTTGAAACTGTTATCGATAATATCAAGACCTTCGTCGGCTATTAATAAAGAGACTTAAGAGAGAAAATGTCTCCCTTTTCATATCTTGCGATAAAGGACTGATCTTTTTTATAATGAAGAGAAAAAAAGAGCAATACTTGCGAAAGCCCGATCAGAAAAGATTAATGTCTCACAAATTAAAGCTGATATCCGAGCTTAGAGAGAAAATCCTGTTGAAATTGAAAAGTAATTTTCAGTTGACTTTATCGGAAAGTGAAGTAGGTAATATAAAGACGTCTTTAAGGCCGTCTGCGCCAAGCAAAGTAGGTATTTAACGCTACCACCCTTTACGCGAAACGAGTCGTGCACACGCGTCGCCGACTTGAACCCAAAGCTGAGCGAAGTGTCACAGTATAGGTAAGCGTGTCGTGTAGGCAGTAGGTCAACTTATTTTATTAAATTGTCAGCTTGATTTATTATAATAGGTAGTAATTGCGAAAACCTAACATTTAAATGTAATAAATTAATTTGAATAGATATTGTAAATGCAAATTGCTGCAAGTCGTAATTTATTCAATTATTTGTGTACCAGACGGGTGGACTGGTGTTTGGAAATTCAAAAACTATAACGGAACCAAATCTGAGCCACTAACCGCCCTGTACCGAAAGTTCCGGGTGTAAACGTTAGCTTCGTAGAACGGAGAGGTGGGTTTGGAAAATACTGCACTATTATTGTAGATGGAGAAGAAATAAAACACTATTTGATTATGGTAAGACACTACAAGCAGACAATACTGGAAAAACTGAGCTGAAACTATAATCGGAAAGAACTGTTAACTATTCCGATATCGAAACGAAACTGACTGCTTGAATATCGAAAACAAAACTGACTGTTCCAATGTCGAAAACAAAACTAACTACCTATGCGGCGCCTGCGCTGTGCTTTCATACTATTAGCAGACACACAAAAAATATTCGCGAATCCTCTAGCGGTGTCTAGTATTGTTCGCTAGACAATCTTTTAATTCATACAAAAAGCATGAACAAAAAAACATTAACAAAAAAATACAAAGGAAACTATAAGCAAAAGGATGATAAACAACTCGAACGGAAGAAGGAAGTAGGTACTTTACGCCCTCGGCGTACGGTCGAAATTAAATTAACATTTCTCGAGGTTTTTTATAAGTAGTTTGCACACGCGCACCTGTGACGAGACTATTCTCGAGGGAATTTGTACCTACTTACTTTTTGACTAGGTTTCTTACATTGTTTTTATCTCACGAAGCGACACATGCTTTATTTGTTGTATGTGTCACCGTAAAATTGTAAATACCGTTAGATTATAATCTATCTCGTGAGATTGTAAACTCGTTCGTTGAGGAATTCCCTCGACTGTCTATGGTCTCCATCATCAGACCAATGGCACTTAATGTAACTAATGGCACTAATAACCCATATGGGTGCAAAGTTCTCATCAATAGAAATGAATTAAATCCAAACTCAAGGTAGCTACTGTAAAACGTTGAGGAGTTCCTTTGACTGTCCTTCGTCTTTATCATCAGACCCCTAAAGATGACCACAACCCATTTAGGTGTAAAGTTCTCATCAATACAAATTAATCAAGCCCAAACACCAGCTAATTATTGTGAATCGTTGAGGAGTGCCCTCGACTGTCTTCGGGTTCCATCATCAGATCGAGTCCAGACTTTCTTTAAATAGTAGTGCTCTAAAATACTCAATGAACAAAAAAACAAACGCACTAGTCGCACTACGATGTTCAAAGGTTTCCCTCGATTTCTCTGAGATGCCATCATCAGATCCTAGTTTCATGGTCATGATACTACTCTTGGAATATCTTCTTTCCAACAAAAAAAGAATCATCTAAATCGGTTCATAAACGACGAAGTTATCCTACGGTCAAATTGTGAAACCTCCTCCTTTTTTTAAGTCGGTTAAAAAAGACTGTACTGTTATAATTACACTACGTTCTTTAAATAAATCGTTCGATAAATTGGCGGGACAGCCGTGCGCCAGCAAAAGGGACATAGGTGCTACCTCGTCTAGGCCTGGCGGGCGACTGAATCCACGTGCGCAAGCCGTTTTCTTATATAATAATTTATTATTAAAAGGATTAAATTGTTTTGCAAAATTTAACCACAAATAGTTGTTCTATATGTTATTAACTTTGCTTAGATATTTTTTTTGGAAGTAAAACTTTCATATTCTTCAAGTAAAATAAGAAAAACATAAAAAAATATTCGAATTAGGCTCCTGTTCGGATTTTTTTTTCATCGAGTGAAGTTTTTGATATCATGTTTTGAACCACAAATTATCTTAGTAAATATAGTCAACTATAATATCTATTTTTTTGGCTTTAAAAAATCACTATTTCTTTGTTTACTATTGAATCAAAGTTATGTAAAATTGGGAAAATTGGGTCTACCTGCCCTTAAGGTCGATTTCAGTATGTGTCAACTTCTCATACATCGTAGGTAGTAATACCACTGCAACAATAATTAATTTCATAGTAATATTGCAATTATTGTTGGCATAACGGTCACGCATGATTTTTTTATAGAAATAAATAAAGGTTGATAGTGGTAGTTGGAAAACTTCTAAAATTTGGAATGTGTGAAATATTCTGATTTACAGAGTTACAAAATACTATAATTGGAAGAAGTAGGGTCCTGATGTCCTCTTTTTCATGAGAAAACCGTTAGTTATGAGGATAGTTAGTATCAAGTAGGGTTAGAAATAAAATGGATCCATACTTTGGACTGCCACAAGAGAAAGCAATTAATTTTCCATGTTTTGTCAACTTAAATATCAAAATGGAAGATCCAAAGTGACGTCACTTAGTAATTTTAGTCTGAAATAAACAATTCGAGACATCATTTATTTCAGTAACTTGTCCAAGAAGGAATTTGAAATAAGTTTAAATTAGCATTTAAAATGTAGGTCTAACCTCAACTGAATATTAATGGTTTACTCCCAAACTGTATAAGCCTTGAATTAATAAGTGAAATAAAAGGGTTTTACTTAACGTTAAATAAACTTTTACTATTGAAACAGACTATTTAAGTTACAATATTTTATTTCAAGGTCGTTTGAAAATTAATTTGCAAAGGGAAGCTTTAACCGTAAGCCAAGCCTTCGTAAGTTGTCTTGACCTTCGTTAGTGTTCAATCTTTCTGAAACGCTGTCACCGCTCCTTCGTATCTTCCAAGACCCGTATTTTTGCTCTATTTCGTGATACACAAAACAGAATAAAACCCCACGAATTTCCAAACTTTATTTGGTCGCCGGACCATACACACAGGACGCTCTGGATACGGAGATTGGCCAAGTATCTGCGTTTGATCTGAACGTCTTGTATCTTTAGCGGATGGCTCTACCAACATGCATATAGGTGGTAATCGGATTCAGGGATGATAAATTGTGAGGATCTATTAATCTAGTAATAGTTAGATAGATTGAGAGATTTACTACAAGGTGTAAAATGACACATCATGAGGCTGTAATCTATGCATTCTGTACATCTAAGTAATATGTACAAAAATAAATGTTGGAAGTGTTTTTGGTGCAAAAAATGCAAACACTCCAAAAAACTTTCCTGTAATCAGTAGGACTAGTGGGAAAAAAAATCCCACTAGTTCTACCGTAGAACTGTGTAGTGGAACTAGTGGGAATGATCCTGGATTTCAGCCAGTGCGGGTAATAGGCTTGGTCTTGGCCTGTGTGGATGATGATATGATGATGTTAGTGATGTAGTAACCTCTTCCATCAGCTGCTTGACCTCCTTCTTGACGGCAGCGATGAGCCGCTCCTTCTGCTCCGTGCTGGGATCGGTCGCCGTGGCCGCCGGCATCTCCTCCTCTCCTTCGGCTACGACAACGATACTATTGTTTTTATTAATACAAGCACAACTTAAAAGAAAGAAAGTTAGTACATTTATTTGGCACGTGCTACAAGTACTCACGATATCAAACATTAAATTTAAACAAGAGGGGCATCTAATAACAGTATTAGGCATGTATTAGGTGTCAAAATGAAATGTGTTAGTTTGGCAAAATGTCAGACACCTGACACAGAACCACAGAACACTATTACCTCCTAGCGGAGTAATACTATGTGTCTGACGCTGGTTTTCAACTGGACCCTAAAGCCTCTTTCGTTTTATGATCACGAAGGTGATCACTCATTTTACACTGTTTTGACATAAAAACCTACATTCCTCATTGTTGTACCGGTCGCTGTAGAAGTCTGTAGATGGACACGGTATGCGGTAGCACCACCAAATGCACCGTGGTTGTCAACAAGCTTCTTATATCCGTAGATTTTCACAGTAAAAAATCGTGTGTGTAGAACAAGCCTTAGGCATTCATTTCTATTAACTTTTCAGGACCCACTGAGTCCCGAGAGGTGGCCGTTGATAGGGTACTCGGACTTTTAGCAATAGTTTCGCGTAATACCGTGTTTTCTACGTCACAGACATGTGTGACGATTGTGTCTAAACCTTCATGTGCTTTATCAACACTCGTGAGTCGTGTGCTGTCACTGTGTCTCTGGTCGAGGCTTTCTAAACCATTTACGCCCGTTTTATAACTTACTTACGTATAACTGTTAGTTAATATGCCCACGTCTCGTAGCTATCGGTGTTTCTATGACAAAGTTAGCTTGAAATATCCTATCCGCGTCACCTACCTGTCACTTGATTCATAGAAAAGTCAAAGAAAGCTTTCCTGTGACGTTTTGTTTCTAACGGTTCGTAAGCTAAATGTCAAACAGAGAGAGATAGCAACCTTCCGTTACCTGTTAGTAAGTGATTGAAAATGGTCGTTATTGTCATTTTAAATTGTCAAAGAGTCGGTTAGACAGAAAGTTTACTGAATATTCTAAGGAGAAGAACGGCGAGTAAAGTTTATGATTAATATTACCTACTGTATTAAAACAAGTTCTAAGTCGGTAGTTTTGACATGGCTAAGTAAACACAGAATCTATCGATTTGACGACGACAGAATGCCTTTTTTTTTTTCGAATGGAAAATCGTCAAATTACTCCTTGCGCTGTGGGCGGAGCATGAGGGAATAGGAATGCCGAGCATTCCTTCCTACATTTAGACATCTAGATTTTTTTTATTGGGACAAGCCTGCCACACTATGCCCAAACCACTGTAACTCCTGAAAACCAGAATCAACAGTGGCGATCACCAGAAAAGCGCCGACACAATGAAGCTCGACGAAGTCCCAGAGAATGAATTTAACTGTCTTGGATCCCGCAACGAAATTAATCAGAAAAGTATAGTGGAGGAGAAGACATCTATATACATATAATAAAACAGTAGAAAAACTGTGTCTGTACATTGAATATATTAAAAAATAAATAATTGAGGGGGGTTTAGAAACAGTAATAGAGCACGAATCCAAAAAAAAAGTTCTGTCTGTTTGTCTGTTTGTCTGTTTGTCTGTTTGTCTGTTTGTCTGTTTGTTTGTACACGCTAATCTTCGGAACTACTGGACGGATTTGAATGATTTTTTTGGTGTTGTATAGGTATTAAGTCTGGGCAGGATATAGGCTATAATTTATCTTGGAAACTTGAACACCTGATGCAGAACCACAACAGACCAGCTGAACTATAAGAGATACAAAAATGGTACCATAGCAAAAATTGTTCCACGTGATGGGCATTTTCTGCTGAGAGAATAAATTTGAAGATCTGGAACACCTGATGTGGAACTCCAAGAGCCCAGCTACACTTACACAATATATAGGAATGACGTTTTAGCAAAAGTTGTTCAATCTGATGAGCACTCTCTGTTGACTTATACAAATCGAAGATCTGGAACACCTGTTGTGAAACTCCGAGAGCCCAGCTCCACCATAACACATATAGGAATGACGTCTTAGCAAAAGTTGTTCGGTCTGATGGGCATTTCCTATTGAGTTTTATGTTGGAAAAAACATAAACACCTGATGCAGAACCGCAACAGACCAGGTAAACTATAAGAGATACAAAAATGGTACCATAGCAAAAATTGTTCCACGTGATGGGCATTTTCTACTGAGAGAATAAATTTGAAGATCTGGAACACCTGTTGTGGAACTCCAAGAGCCCAGCTACACCATAACACATAGGAATGACGTCTCAGCATGTTTTTAGTCTGATGGGCATTTCCTGTCGACTTATAAAAATATTTAGTCTGATGGGCATTTCCTGTTGACTTACAAAAATGAAAGATCTGGAACGTCTCGAATCGTCTCGCGCATCCCGTTGTATTCCCGTCCCCGGGCTCTTAAAATTCGACATCAGACGTTTCAGATCTTCGATTTTGTGACCCCGTTGTCGCTGGCATAAGCAACAGGATCCGCGTACGAAGTCGCGGGCAGAAGCTAGTCTAGAATATGAAGACTTGACTAGACTTGGATAGAAGAAACACCAACATCGGCAGTTTAAATTGAAAGAACCATGGGCATTTAACTTCGGGCGTCAGATCAAAACAATTGAAATATATTAAATAGTAGTTTATAATAAGGAATTCAATGAATTCTAAAACAACAAGTTACCTGAAACGCCAAAGATTTGACCTATTATTCAAAATACTTATTAAGCCATGATTAAAAAAGGATTCCGTAACATAGCCTCGACAGTCCTTATTCGATTCCTAATACCTCACCGACCAAAAACAATATTTGTTCCCAAAACTGTTTTTTACAATAAACCCGTCGTCATATCTAGAAACTCCCGCAGGACTTCAGTTTACTCTTACTCTGAAATTCTAATATAAAATTCATATTATTTTTCAGTCAAGGACCTTCAGAGGTCATACCTCTGAAATATTTGCTACCTAAAGCACCAAAGGGTACGTTTTATACATAGAAATTCCTGGGGTCCTCAAGAGGGATTCGTGAGTATCCAGTAACAATGTGTGGTTTATTCTTTACTGTAATAATGAAAAGGTTTTCTGCGATATTATTACCTGTTGTCAGTTTTTTGTTAAAACATTTTCCCATTGTATTACTTGTCTGGATTTATAATGAAAATTTTAGAAATTCCTATCTTATGGCAAATATCTTAAAGAAAATGAAAAGACATGCCAACATTGAAAATTGTCAATTTAGACTCAGTTTACCATTATTTTTCACCGACTACGGCGAAGCGAAAAGGATGGTATTTATGTTTGTATTTACGTATGTTTCTCCGTAACGGATAAACTATTCATCCGATTTTGATGAATAAGGTGTCAATCGATTCTTTATTATGGTCCCGGTAACGTAGGCTACATTTTAACCGACTTCAACAATAGGAGGAGTCGATTTTAGCTTGTAAACCCCGAATTTAATTAGAGCGTGATTTTTCAACAGTCGGGTTTTTTAGTGGTAATATACCATACTCATTCTTCTATACTAATATTATAAAGAGGAAAGATTTGTATGTTTGTAATGAATAAACTCAAAAACTACTGCGCCGATTTCAAAAATTCTTTCACCATTAGAAAGCTACATTCACCCTGAGTAACATAGGCTATATTTTATCCCCGTACTCCCACGCGAACGGGAACTACGCGGGTGAAACCGCGTGACGTCCGCTAGTGTTTAATATTAATAATAATAATTTGTTTTTAAGTGTCTTTTATTTTCAATACACAGACTAAGCCAGGCCACGTCTTTAAGGACCAATAATAAATCCCTAGAAGAAAATCTTTCAAAGCATTTCGTTTATGCTCGTCCTCTGTGTTTCTTTCATATAACTTGCCTATTCATCTTCATTTGATAGAAGCATTATTATGATTTCCGAAGATAAATATAGATAGACTATAATTAATATATTATGATTATGATGTATGGGATAGGAATTTGTTCAAGTATGTTTGTGTATAATATACATAGGTACATATACTTATGTATCTACGTGTATATTGTCTCGCTTAACATCACGCGAGTAATCCCTTAAAAGTTAGACAGACGTGTACTTACCTAATATTACATTCAAATTTCACCTGCAGTTATATTTTAGCTCCATTTAATAGGGAGCAAGGGTATTGACATCAATTGGGCACAAGTCCACACTCCTTATAGAAAAAACCATAAACAATTTGCCCAACCAGTGTTTTTCTAGTGTTGTATGCAAGTGCAACTGCTGAGCCCGAGGTCCTGGATTCGATTTCCGGGTCGGGCAAAGTGCTATTGGTCATTTTTCCATCAGTAGCCGCCATGATTCATGACTGATGGAAATAGGCTCGCCCCCTATTAAATGGGACTTAAACATAAGTGGCGAAATGTGAGTGAACTACACTTAAAGTACCTACTTACGGGATAATATCCGTGATTTTCTTTATTTATGAGCTCCCGATATTTCGACGCTGTTGCAAATATCATGATCGCGGGAATACCGTAATAAGTAAGTAAAGTTAGAGTACCTAACCCTACGGGTATTACAGGCATAATGTTATATGTTGTATAATCGAAATATCTCTGAAAATATTGTAAAGGGGCTACCAAAGGCACTATCAACATAGTTTTTACCCGACTGCGCCACAAGGAGGGTTATGTTTTTCGAGAGTATGTATGTATGTATAATTGTTTGGCACGCTCTGTGGCCGGAACGGCTCGATGGATTTTAGCTCGAGAGGTGTCGTTAGATTCGTATTTACTGTGAGAGTGACACTGGGTATATAAAAATAAAAAAAAACAAAATGGCGGATTTTTGGCGCCAAATTCAAATGTTTGGCACGCTCTCTGCAGCATGGACGGCTCGATGGATTTTAGCTTGAGAGGTGTCGTTAGATTCGTATTTACTGTAAGAGTGACACTAGGTATATCAAAATTAAAAAAAAAAAAAAAAAAAAATGGCGGATTCCTGGCGACAAATTCAAATGTTTGGCATGCTCTGCAGCCTGAACGGCTTGATAAAGGGCTCACCATGAGGATTTTAAAATGGTATATCTAAGTAGGTAACTAAAAAGTGTAAAATAAAAAAAAATAATTAAAAAAAATAAAAAAATCCGTCTGCGTAAAAAATAACTAATAATTTAAAACAATAACAATAAAACAAGTTCAGGAGACATGACATATTGACTGCAACAGTCGGGACCCATTAATGATCTAGACTAAAATCATTACATCATATGGACCGAGTTGTGCCAAAATGTTCCACCCCACAATGAACACATTTTGAGTTATTTCAGTTTAAACATTCAGACGATGTTTTTCCATATAAACATTCCGATTTTGTTATATATGAAGGTATCAATATTTGGAATATTGAATATGGTTTCTAATAGTATGTTTTACAATATACAGCCGCTGCTACTTTTTAAGATATTGAGAGAAATATCGTCTGAATCATTTCTGCAAAAAATAAATTTGTATGACACTGTGTCAAAATTAATTTTGGAATAATGATCCAAACCACTTCCATAAACAGTTTAATATCTACGCAAGATTTTCATATAAAGAGTGACTATGAATAATAAAACTCAATGTTTTTATTGTAAAACACATCATAGCGAAGCCGAAAGGCACTTGTTCTCCTCGTCATTGCGATATTTTTTTGTTCTACACCATACCTGGGAACCTTCTAGTTACGGAGATATTGGGGGTCAAAGTTCCAACTTTTTTTAAAAACAAGTTTTTAATGTAAGATTTTTACTTCAAACACCTCCACGACCCCCGTACTATTCAATCCATCCATCAGCACAATGTTTTGAGTGCGTTACATTGATTTCTACCACAAAACATGATGTTTCACCCCAAAAAAAAAGGAGTTTCCCAGCAATCATTTTTGCGTAAAATTACTTAGTTTGATGTACAGAATGCTTGGTTCACAGCTTCGTGATGAGGTCTTTTACACCCTGTATATTAGTGGAGAAAAAGAATGAAATCGAAACGTTAACTGTCATAACAGAACTAATCCTCTTCAATGTCAAAATCAAGGGTCCCAAATCCGTTACATCATCAGTTACCTTTTTGTTCCCTTTTAAATTTTTGTAGAATTTTTTACAGTCATCTGGGATTAAATGCATCATAGACTTGATGTCATCCAGCTTTGTTTGAGCTATCTCTTTCCCATGCAGCCATAGTGAACCCAGATTCTTTTTGTCAATTTTCATGACACATACTCCTTTTCCAGTTTTTTTTTTTATGTCGAGCTCTTGAAACTCTTCGTCAAAACCGTTTCTTATAAAAATGGAGTAGTGGTGATCCTTTTTAAGAGAATTTCTTTCGTCGCCAGCCAGTTAACTTTGGTTTTATTTACATACATCTTTCTACTAACCATATACTTCTCAATATCACTGCAGCTTAAAAACAAATCTGACTTCATTCTCACTACCTGTAACGGTATTTGTTTTTTACAATGCTTCATGACGTCCATGTACTCTTCTACGGTGTAAAGTCTTTGTATACCTTTTAGGCGCGACCCAATTTTTGAAAAGTCCGTGTCGTTGAGTAAAAATGTATGTCCGGGTTCTAAAAATCTTATCGAAATGGTCTTACAATAATATGGAAGTGTAATGCTGCTTTTAACATTAAAGTTAACTTTATATTTCTGTTCTGACCTCCACAGGAATCACTCCATTAATTTCAATATCTAATTTGCAACAATGATTCAAGCCATTTGGAACAAAATATTTCTGGTAAATTAATAAAAAACAGTTTTGCAACAACGATTCAAGTGTACCTGAATCATTGTGACAAAACCGATTTGTATTAATTTACCAGAAACATTTTGTTCCAAACGACATGAATCATTTCTGCTATTTATTTTCTCAAAGTCCCATAGATGTGGAGTGGTATACTTTCAGTATATCTTTTCCTAGGGAACAGATAATTAAATGAGTCTTTGCTATATGAAAATAAGGCTCATTTTAGATTGTTTGGTATAGATAACTCAATTTCGATAAATATGTGGGTTGGATCATTTTGGCACAACTCGGTCCATATATGAGTCCCGACTGTTGCAGTCAATATGTCGTGTGTCCTGAACTTGTTTTATTGTTTTTGTTTTAAATTATTAGTTATTTTTTACGCAGACGGGTTTTTTTATTTTTTTTTATTATTTTTTTTATTCTATTTCTGTTCAGCAATATAGATCTTTCTAGATTTAATACATGGGTTTTTGACATTATACTTACTAGCTTTTGAGGGCAAGAGTTCGTTAACTTATGGATTGATGTAAATAAACAATGTTTAAAATAAAATAAGTAAACCTTGATTCTTTCATTCATTTATTTATTCATAAACAATTTACATTGTGTTGAACATTACATATTAAATAAACCAACAGCACCAGGTAACAAATACATTTAAAAGTCTATTAAAATTGATAAAAATTGAAATGTTTGGATTAGATTCAAATAATTTAAAATATAATATATTGATTTAATAACATTTGATTGATTGATTTATTTTATTGTTTGTTTGTTTGATTGTTTATTTTATTTATTTTTTTATATATTTTGAATGATTTATTTTGATTTAGTCGCGATACATACTCATCACATATGTACATATGTTTTATAATTTAAAATATGTCAACAAATAAATACAATGACAAAGAAATAGCGGTATTATGTCAAATTCAATGTCAAAAATATAAAGAGAACAACTACTTCAAGGTCCAAGTGATGAACATAGTGCTAAAGTAAAAATAATTTAAATTAAAGCTTCTTCACTGCTATCATTTTAAGTGACTATTAATATCATTTGACATAAATTCTGATAACGAGTAAAAGCATCTTTCCAACAAGAAGTTATAACTACAGATTTATCTTTAAATACGAATGGGTAGGTTATTTGAGGACTTAGGTATAAGATTGGTTTCATATTTTCAGGATAAAAACCTTCATTTCAATTTTGGCAGACACCGTACTCACAGCTATATGCCAGCATGCCAACCAGCTGCCAGCAAGGTAAAATACGCTGAGCTTTGATATTTCATAAGAACTATTGTATATTCTTATCCTAATCCTATACTAACTAATATTATAAATGCGAAAGTAAGTTTGTTTGTTACCTTTTCACGTCTAAACCACTGAACCGATTATCCTGAAATTTTGTATATACGTTGTCTGGTGTACAGGAACGGACATCGGCTACCTGTCATCTCGTAAAAAAGTACTATTCCCGAGGAAAACAACTGTAACGTTCTTATCATAATAAATGGCGCCACGTGTCTTTTGAATCATGATTGAATTATATTATTAATTATATTATTACAAGCAGAGTACAACCTGTGGTACAACCCAAAATGATCTTCCAATTTTAAATTAACGCGAACGAAGCCGCGGGTAAAACCTAGTTACCCTTATTTGCAAAATAATTCTATTCCATTTCACAGTTATAACTGCTGGGTCTAGAAAGATGACATTTATTTTTATGCACTTTTATATTTTATACATTTCCTTTGACTCAAAACCTGTTGCAATTTTCCGAGACAAACCATGTGATATATTAAACTAAAAACAAAGGAAGGAATTTTGACAGTTCAATCACTCAAAGGGTGAGTCTCTTTGAGTGATGAACTGTCGGGAACGAAATAAACTATGAAACGTCTTCATTTTTAACGACAGGAAATCTCATCCGCCACACGGCTTGATATCTAAAAGAATAATGTACTATTTCTACAAAAGGTTAGCTGCAAAAGGAAGCAAAGGAGCAGCGGTGGCGCAGTGGTAGCGCCCCCGACTTACGAACAGTAAGTCGTGGGTTCGAACCCAGGCAGGCGCATTACTCTGTGTAATTTATTTCATCACCGCTGCTCTCAAAACGGTGAAGGAAAACATCGTGAGGAAACCGGCATGTCCTAGAACCAAAAATTCGAAGACATGTGACATCTACCAATCCGCACTGGGCCCGCGTGGTGGATTATAGCCCATTCCCTCTCATAGAGAGGATGCCTGTGTCCCAGCAGTGGGAACATTAATAGGCTGATTATGATGATGATGTTAGCTTAAAACCTACTTGGAGCGACCACAAAAAAACAGTTCATGAGTTCAATATAAGAAGGATCGCGTCTGGGTACAACCACAAGACTTTTCCTTTCTTTGATCAAAAGTGCAAGGTCAAGTCTAGTCGGTCTTCCTATACAAACCTACACCTTATCATTTACGTATAGACTGTAGTATTAGCTAGTATCAATTAATTGATTCCGTAATCCCTCCGAATCATTATTACAGAAATCATACCTTCGTAGCAGCGTAGCGCTACGGCGTAGTACGTGCTACGGGTAAATGCAGTTTGGCACCTGGTGTCTACAAAAAATTAACTATCACGTTAGTTAGTTATGCTCTTCTTGTTTCTTTAACAAGGTGTAATCTAACCCTCCACGAAGCTGTCAACTGAGCATTCTGTATATCAAATTTAAAAAATATTGCTGAAAATCAACTTTTTTTACCATTTTTTTTTGCGGTGAAAATCACGGTTTACGGTAGGACTCAATGTAAAGCACACAAAAAAATGTGCGGATGGATGCATTGACGGGGGTCATGGAGGTATTTAAATTAAAGTTATAACACTGAAATACTAAAAAGTTTATTAAAAAAAAACTTTCCCTCCCTCTCTACCTCTAGAACTACATAAATCGCAATGACGGGGAGAACAAGTACCATTCGGCTTCGTTAAGTGTACTTTTACACCCATTGTACTTGGGAATCGACATATTTAAAGGAAACTTATGTATTTTGGTACCATTCATTTTCCTTACCTTCTAGTGACAGAGATATTGGGGATCATAGTTCCAACTTTTCACAAGATTTTTTTTTAAACATGTTTTAATGTAAGATTTTACTTTAAACATCTCTACGAGTCTACGACCCCCGTAGTATTCAATTCATCTATCACCGTCAAGCGATTTTCACCCTAAAAAGTCGTTTCCCAGCAATATTTTTTGTGTAAAGTTACTTAGTTTGGTGTACAGAATGCTTTGTTGACGGCTTCGTGATGACGTCGTTTACACCATGTATAGAAAGTTACGAGTTACCTAAATAAAACCCATGAAACTTATTAAACTATCCTTGGCCTCCCCATTAATTCAAACAAATATTCCTTATTACTGTGGCTTTTATTCTTACAAACGGTAAAATAGTCGCAATTTTCTTTTTGAGAAACCTATACTACAATGCTCTTTCATTAACATAAAAGCTTTTAATTGGCTCATTAATTAAACAGAACAATACTTCGTCACCTCGAACGAAAAAAAAGTGAATTGGCTAATATTTCATTTGTTTTTTGTTGTCAACGTCAGGGCTTTGTAAGATTTTTTTCTATTAGAAGCACTACGTTTAGCGAAGACTATGAAATGCGGAATGTAATCAAGGGATAAATAAATATAAATTAACTAAAAACCCGCCCCTACATAGCGCGAATTTGACAAAAAATCTCTGTAGTTTTTTTCAAGAATGTGATAGTATAGGATGCCTTGAAGAACGACCTTCACCGAGCTGGTTAATGGATGAAAAGTAATTAAATATGTCAAAAAATATATTGCAAATGGGTTGTCTAAAAAATTTCTGTCCAGAATTTTTTTTTTTCAGTATGTCACTGGTTTGGCTAATAGACAAATTCCATACCAATCGAAAGTATGAAACCTGAAAAATATGCAAATATTAGGTTAACCTAACGTTTACACATTCTATAGGCTTCATAACTTTTGCATATTCTATAGTCTATAGAATATGCGTTAAGTTAACCGGTCAACCTAACGTTTGCAAATATTCTATAGGCTTCATACTTCCAATTGGTATGGAATTTGTCTATTAAGCAAACCAGAGAAATGTTTAAAAAAATATTAAAAATTTAAATTGCTAATTAATCATATTCTGCACTGAAATGTTTTAGACAAACCATTTGCAATATATTTTTTTATTTAATTTGATATAAAATACTTTTCATCCATAAACCAGCTCGGTGAAGGTCGTTCTTCAAGGGATCTTAGACTATGAGTAAAATTTTGCAAATAGGTAACAGAAACGGACAATTATGGTATCTTTCATCCCAAAAAAAGTACTGTTTCCCAGGAAAACAACAATAAGGTTCTTATGATACTAGATGGCGCCACGTGTCTTTCGAATCAATTACAAGCAGAGTATAACCCGAATTTATAGTCAAATTCTGAATGAACGCGAGCGAAACCGCAGGCAGAAGCTAGTGATTCTATAAATGGTATGAAAATCCTATTCATCCATATCTATAAGTGTTCATTTCCGAATCAACTTCTACCAGACACCAACCAACCATCCTAAATCTAAAAACCGAGAATACAACATCCTGTCAATCGTCAATTTTCAAACTATGATACTTCAACTAATCGTTTAATTCCGACTGAGTAAAGAGTCTAGCACAAGTTCCCATCCCTCCGGATCAAATATTTGTTTGGCTGGCACATATTAGTTCCAAGTGTGGGTGTTTGTGAGTTTTGTGTTACTAACACCTACATCGTAGGAAATTATAGAGACTAGCAAAGCTGGGTTTAAAGTTCGTTTGTTTTAGACCAGGACGCACTAAGCAGAATCAGACAATAATGTTCTCTGTCCTGGAATATGCGAATCCTCTCTGCGAAGAGGATAGGCCATAATATAGTCTGGTAAATAAGTGCTCGAAAGCAGAAAATCTGACTTATTAACTTCGTTTGGACTAGTTAGAAGATAAACATATTAAAAATCCTGACCCCTCCGAGGTGAGCCCGAAGGGGGGGGGGGGGGGGCAAAGAAGGTCCCGTTTTTTGGTTTTTTGCTTATATCTCGAAAACGATGCGTCGTATAAAATTTTGTTGTACTACATAATAAAACCTCATAAAATTCTCTACAACTTTGTTTGTCACACTTTTTATCTCTCTCACAATCATTCATTGCGCAGGCTAAATAGGCTAGTTTCCACCATCAATAAATTGCAAATCTATTTTTTCTGTCAGTTAGAGTATTTGAAAATAATGGGCACGTTTTTTTTGTTTTTGTAAATCAATGAATATTGACAAAGATAAAATGCATCAAAATTCGAGAGTGGGGGCTCGTGACGTCGCAACGCACTAAAAATTATAGCACGGCGTGACGTAAGTATTGAGGATTTTAAAAGCGTCGTATCTTCATAAATTTTGGTTTACGTAACAAAAGATAAAATACGTGTCAAATATTTTTTGATAATCTAACTAAAGGACTAATTAGATTTTTCAGGACACAAGCCGATTCAACACGTGGGCCCAAATCCGATAGCTAACCTGCCTGTATTTTTTTTTTGTTTCGATATTTTAGAGAATTCACAGATAGATAGAATCTATCTGTGAAATCTCTAAAATATCGAAACAAAAAATAACTCTGCCAAAACAAAAAAAAATGCTGAAAATTTCATCCCCCTTTTCACCCTCTTTAGGGATTGAAATTTTAACAACACCGTTGCGTTAGCTTCCAGCAACCATACGCCTAGATAACGCCCTCCTATTCGAAAAGTGTCGTTTTGTTCCTCTTTAAGCGGGAGCAAAGTAAGTCTTTATAAAAATTAAATAAATCCACAACTATGTCAATCCCAAGCAAAACACGCACAGTGACACTAAAGTTTCAAAATTGCGCCAGCGTATTAAATATAAATTTGTAATTGACCTTTTTACATCCGGGTTATTTTTTTAATTAAACTTATTCATTAACTGCTTAAAAGTATCTCTTATTTATTTTCTCATAGAACGAGGTGAATAGTAGAGTATATGACTCGAGAGCAAAAAAAATTTTTCCCTCAGGCGATGTACTTTGAATCACTCGCTACGCTCAGGATTCAAAATAGCGCCCTCGCCGTAAAAATATTATTTTGCTCCCTCATCATACAATCTACTATTTCATCATCTATAACAGGCTTTTTAAGTATGGTAAGCAAATATACCTCGTGTATACGAGTAAGGAAAAATCTTGATAATATTAAATACTAGCTTATACCCTCGGCTCCGCCCGCGTGGAGTTCGATAATTGTCCAACGGGATCATACTAACGGGATAAAAAGTATCCTGTTTGTTAATCCAGTTTATAAACTATGTGTGTGCTAAATTTCATCCAAATGCGTTCATTAGTTTTTACGTAAAAGAGTAACAAACATCACAAACTTTCGCATATTTTATTTTATAATATTAGTTAATAGGATTTTCTATCTATTTATTTAAAACTAACTGACCCGCGCAACTTCGTCTGCGTCACATGAGAGAAAGAGAGAGAGGTTTAGAGAGAATAAACAGACAAACAGATAAACAGACAAAAATTCCAAAAATGCTGGAAATGAGTTCTGTTGGTTATCCTTTAACACCCCGGCAATTTTTTTTCAAAATATTTTCGATGTACAAAAATTATTTTTCTACAGATTTATTATATGTATAGATATCGGTTCACTTTAGCGGGTAATTTGAACCTGTATATAAAAAAAACTCTTTTGATGAAACCTAGGCTACCAGGAAAATGGTTTACATTTTTTCTTTTAACATTTTATTCAGGTACGTCTTTTACGGGGTGTTAACTATAAAAAAATAATAATTCTATCTCTGAAGGAAAACACCTTTAAAAATAAATAACTTCAACCTTATAATTACTTAGGTGCAATAAACCAACCCTTTTCGCTAGCAAGACGAAAATGTGAGTACTTTTTAGGGTTCCGTAGTCCTGACAAGGAACCCTTACAGTTTCGTCGTGTCCGTCTGTCCATCCGTCTGTCCGAGGCTTTGCTAAGAGACCGTTAGTATTAGAAAACTTTAATTTAGTAGGGGTGTGTATATCAATTACGCCGACAAAGTGGTTATATAAAATTAAAAAAAAAAAAAATAGGGTAGCTCTCCTAAATGTGAAGTAAGGATGATTTTTTTTTCGTCGTCTACCCCTTCATGTGGAGTATCGTTGAATAGGTCTTTTAAAATGATTTAGGGGTTGCTAATACTATTTTTCGATTTAATGCTCCATTTACGAAATATTTAACTTTAAAGTTAAATTTTTTGTTCCAGTAGGGCAGTGTTTTTCAACCTGTAAGCCGCGGAGCCCGAGCAGTGGCAGCTCGAGCAGTAGCGGAGCAAGAGGTTTCGAAAACTACCTCAATAAACAAAACAACAAAGCCAAGAAAGATAGATTTAGTAAGAAAATGTTAACTACAGGATATATAGGTACATATTTTTCAATACACTTCCTCGAAAACTGGTCCATGACGCACTACGATTAGGTACAACATGCAATGTATTTCACACGCGTGCGATTTTCTCCACTTTCCCGCACGTGTGGAATGAAAATTGCCACAGATAACTAAGTCCAAATTGGTTCAAGGCCTATAAGTAGTCTGAGGTGAATGTTTTTTTTTAATTTCGGCAAAGCACTACGCGTCTTTATGGCATAAATATTTTTTGAATATTCAAATTGTGTTTATAAATAGAATGTCATAGATAAACATGATTATTAAAAACTAATAGTTACTTTTATACACAAATTAACATATATTTGTGTTCTTAATTCAAAAATATAAAATAAATCTATTTTTTATATTAGGCTGTTTAACGGCTTCATACCTTTGCCTCTTCTTCAAACTGCCGAAACCAAAGCGCGAAAAAAAAAGGAAATGAAAATCATAGTTTCACGGTTCGTGACAAAAATATTTTTCGTTATTTTATTTTATTTCTACAAAAGTGTATTGAAAAACGTCGTTTGATACACGTGGACATTTGTTATTGCAATTCTCGGCTCAAAAACACCCTCGCCTACGGCTCGTGTGTTATAATTCCGCCTCGAATGCAATAACAAACTTTCTCCACTTGTATCAAAATGTACTATTGTATGTTCATACAAATTAACAAAATAAAGAGCTATATTACTACTCATCCATCTTATTGAGGTTTCGCTTGTTTGACGTTTAACTAATTTCTCACATCGTGGATCCGTTTTTGCTACATTGAGAATTCGAATTCCAAATTTAAAAAAAAATGTGTTAAATACCAAGATACATAGGTGCCTATTTATCCGAATCCTAATTATGCAAATGCATAAAAAAATTGTATGGATGTAATATTTGTGTAAAATAAATGAAAAAAAAGGGAAGGGTCCGGGTCGCCATATATTTGTTCATACTATGGGGGTCGTGTCATGAAAAAGGTTGAAAAACCCTGCAGTAGGGCGTCCCTCTAAAAGCTAAACTGCGGGCTTGAAAAATCTGGTTAAGGCGCTGTTAACATCAAAATCGCGCACACTGTCTATTTGTATGGGAGAAAACGAGACGTCACTATTACTGGGTGGCCAGGTTTTAGAAGAAAATAATGAATAAATATTGATATAAAAAAAATATGGATTATTTGTGAAATATGACTCGTTAGCGGTTTAGGTATAAATATGTTGACTTCATGTTTCTAATTGCAGACCCATACGCCAAAAAAATAAAGACATAGGACCGTTAATGATGATTTTAAGACCAATCTTTGCAATTATTTTCTATCGAGCCGATTTCGTCGAAATATGTATCGAGTCCGTCCAAGGTCTTTAAAATATGATCAATATTAACATTTTTTTTTTTTGCCGTGCTAGAACAAATAGTTTTTCTTAAAAAACTGCTTAAATAACATCCAATTTCAACAAATTAGGTGTTGTCAGCCCCTTAAGGTAACGTTATTAGTTTAGCAGTAATAGTCGTTGAACTTGGGTGTTGGATAATTTTGTACCAAAATACAAAATCCTTAAAAGTTCTATAAGTATTGTGATAACGGGCTAGTAGAACCCTATACTGCGCGTGGCCCGATACGCACTTGGCCGGTTTTTCGGCCAAGTCTAATATACTCTATATATTTACACACATTTACTAACTGGACCTCATAAGGTCCGTAAAATTGGACTAAACTGAAAGAATCACACCTGTGCCTAGGGATTTCCTTTTTATGACGCAAATAAGGGTTACCAATTCTCTAAAGGACGAGCCTCGTGGAATTTATTCATATTTAAGTAGGTCAAAGCAAACAAGTGGTGTTTAAAACTCAGATTTTTCATAGCCACTACCTATTATATTTTAAACAAGTTTTATCATTATAACGTTATTCATGAATTCAGTATTCACAACCATCTATTTATAACTATCCAACAGGCAGTGGAATCTCAATAAATGGAAACCCAAATCCCTTAATCCGAATTATTATTTTGCACCGACACGTGTAGTTCCTGAAGTCATAGGTACCTACCAAGATTTTGCAGACGTGAATTATGCATATCGACCGATCTTCGAAAGGGACAGTTAAAAAAGACACAGACTCAAGGTACGGTACCTTAGTAAGTACCTAAATACAGCTTTAACTACAAAATAAAACTAAAAATCGAAAAATAAAAAAACTTTTTTGTCGGTTTTATTTTTTTGCAAAAAAGTTTTTTTATTTTTCCATTTTTAGTTGTAATATCCTATACAAATATTTGCTATGCATTTATTTTACATTGTTAACAATACATGTCATGGTAATAGGCTTATCCCCAATAAATGGAATACTTTTTTTTTTAAATTAACATACCAAAACTGTCGAAATTTGGGTGTGTTGTACACATCAGAGCATGCAGGCGTAATGTTACGTCATGATGTTGTCTGTACAATAAACATCCAAGCGATTGCAGCAATCACGACCGATTTACCATCTAGTTTTGAAGAGTTCCATTGTATATCTCCGAAGATCAGCATCAAATCTTCACCAAATTTAAATGCGACCATCTCAGGAGTATATTCTTTCAAATAAAAAAAGAATTTTGAGAATCGCTCCACAAATGGAGGAGAAATCGGTGAACATACATGAAATTATACCACACAACTGAAGTAAAAATGTTCATAAAATGAAAACTTCTGCGCCAAACTATGTTAAACTTTTATGGGACCCAATGGCAACTATTCCGCATCAAACTAAAGAAGAATCACGTAATTGGTGTACATACATAAAAAAAAAAGATACCAATCGAATTGAGAACCTCCTCCTTTTGGAAGTCGGTTAAAAACGCTCTCCCATCTACCAGCAGTCAAATAACTAATCTATTTCGTTTTATCATCTGCGTCGAAAGAACGCCCCAAGTGATACCCAAGTTCAAAGTAAGTACGAACGCTGTTGGTACAGCCAAGTAGATAATTATTTATTGGAGAACTGCCGAGCCTAACCGAAAGTAAATAATTACCTACTTTATCTACCTCCAATCTCATCAACCAATTTAATTACGACGAAATACGATGAAGTTAAATAAAAATCAGACTGCCATCCCAAAGCAGAGTTAATTTTGCGCTTTAAATATTTAAACATCGAACCCAGCGAGCTCTTTGGTCATTTACTTTTTCTTATTTACACAAGCAAAAGCTTTTAATTTTCCATCCAAGCCAAAGCCTTTTTATTTATTTTCAGTTACAGTTACGTGATTTCAATATTTATTACGAATCTATCTGCGTTGTTTCTGTTTACCTAAGTATAGGACAGCCCTATGTAAATTCTAGCTTCGTGGAACATTTCCAGAAATGCTTTGAGTCGTGTTCAAAGGAAAGATAAGCTATGGCAGCAATGGAGGCTCTCCGTAATATGTGGCTTTGTGCATATTCCCGGCTTTAGAATAGAAGTCGACGCAAAGTCGAGAGCTTAGTCTCGCTAGACCAAGTTAGTTTGAATAGGTATTCAGCCTGCTTCCTATTAAAGGATGTTAAACTTAGTACGCGACGGATTTATATGTACCTACTTAGTACCTACCTCTGCCTACGCTCTGTACCTTGTTTAGTTTAGTTGTTTGTTTCGTCAACATTGTAGGGATTAAACTTGAAACGCGCTTTTAAGGTCACGCATATTGAAAGGGGTAAAATGGAAAATCCGAAAAGGGGTTTGAATTTTTTGGCCAGCATCTTCCACCATTATGATTTTTTTTATTCAAGTAGCGGCCATTCATAAAGCCTTTTTAGGGTTCCGTAGTCAACTAGGAACCCTTATAGTTTCGCCATGTCTGTCCGTCCGTCCTCGCTTAATCTCTGTGACCGTTAGCACTAGAAAGCTGAAATTTGGTACCAATATGTATATCGATCACGCCGACAAAGTGGTAAAGTAAAAATTGGAAAAAAATGTTTTATAATGGTAGCCCCCCTATATGTAAAGTTGGAAGTGATTTTTTTTTAAATTTCATCCCTAACGTGTGATATATTGTTGGAAAGGTATTTAAAAATGAATAGGGGTTTCCTAAAATCATTTTTTGATAATGGCAATAATTTCGGAAATAATCGCTCCAAAAGTAAAAAACAATGTGTACCCCCCCCCTCTAACTTTTGAACCATAAGTTTAGAAAATATGAAAAAAATCTGAAAAGTAGAACTTTATAAGGACTTTCTAGGAAAATTATTTTGAACTTGATGGAAACAACAGTTTTTGTACAAAAAAGACAAAAAGTTGTACAAAATAATTTCTGGACTAAGTTTGTAGTATAATCGTATATGCAAGCATTTTTACATAATGGATACCCACCTTTAAGAGCCCCTTCCAAAAATTCAGTCGCTAGAGTTTATGCAAATTCGTTGCGATCCTATGTTTGTGTGCATTGTTCATGCAGATACACGCACACACGGGTGCAGATCGAGCGTAGTGATCGCCTAAACCATTTTGATCCTGTAGACGATATTATTTTATGATACATAATTATAAAGTCAGTACGGTTTAGAAATAAAAGTCTGGAATGTGTGTCTACTGTATATTTATCACAATCAAAATAAAAATGGGTTAATTTTGTATTAGAAGAATTTAGATAGGTACATATAAACATTTTACAAAATGATAAATAAAAGTGCGAGTTGGACTCGCGCACTGAGGGTTCCGTACAAACTTTTTAAAGGACAAACTTAATTTTTCTGGATCTGGGACTTTTGCGCGAAAAACATTTGCGCGAAGAACACTTGCGCGAACCCATTTGCGCGAAAAGACAAATGCGCGCATGAACTTTTGCGCGATTGGACTTATGCGCGAACGGACTTTTGCGCCCCTGGACACTTTCGCGAATGGACTTTTGCCACTGAAGTTCACTCTGTAGAGTAAACATAACATACCCCTGTTATTTATACTTGAAGTGAAGGTAGTTTTTTATTTTGGTTTTTCTGTCATGGATGTCATTTTCATGGTTAAGGAGACGCTGCTAACGAAATGAGATCAAAATGCAAATCCAAGATGGCGCCGAGGAAAACCTCTGTTTTTTTCCAAAACCATGAAAACTACACCCATGACGGAAAAACCGAAAAAAAATCTGGCACCTTCTTGGATTTTCATTTTGATGTCATATTCATAATCAGCGACCCCAAAACTTGCTTACTTCTACATTATATTAATACTAGAGTATTTGCGTGGGTGCGCGAGCTGCGCGCAGCTCGCTTTTTGTCGTGTTCTTGAGAAGTATTCCTTACCAACATAAAATTTTGAGAATCCATAGGAATCCTTAAAATAATTGGGAAATCCGTTACAACTACCCCTTTATCACTATGAAAACCCTTAAGAACCCCTAAAACATTCTAAAAACCAATTTAAAAAAATATTACCTATAAAAAAAACCTTATTTAAAAACTCAAACCCATTAAAAAAAACACTACCCTAAAGTTTGCTTGTCGTCGCCCTGAGTTACGCTTCACCCACTCAACTTTCGTTACGCTGCGGAGGTCGCCACCTCCCCCCTTCGCTCCACTCGGTCTCGCAGGTTCGCTCCACTCAGAACCTACCTACCACCAGACAGGTTTCGACGCCTACTATAATATTTGTTCAAGCACCCAATGGCTATCTCTGACCGTTACGAAGTTATAGCCCTTTTATTTGTAGGGGAGGTTGGGGAGGGGAGGATACCCTCCGTTTACAAATTTAAACGCTCCTCATTAATAATTTATAGTAAAAATCAAAAAGCCGCTACGTGTCCTAGTTTCCGAGATACGATGGGGGGAGGGGTGAAGGGGGGGAGAGTGGGGAGTTTTGAAAAATGATTTTGACTAACGCGTTGCCCCTTTATATGAATCTGAAAAAAAAAATGTTTCAAGCCTCTCAACTTCCGAGCTCCGCCTAAAGGGGGGAGAAGGGGGACAAGTGGGTCAACTTTTGAAAACTGGTTTTTACTTTTCCGAGCCTCCTCTATACGAATCCGTAAAAAACAAAAAATATATTACCAATCATAATAAACAACCAACGTCAAAAAAAAACCTTATCTAAATATGTACAATCAAAAAGTTTAATAATTTTAATATAAATACTGGATCGAAATGTGGTAGTCTGCGTATATCTCGGAAATATATTCACGTAATAACTCGGGAGCGCTTGCGAAGCAAAGTGATACGTGCTCACGCTGGGAGAGCCCTTTCGTTACTGACGGGATCGCGTTTGCGCGGTCGATTATATAGTTCACTTTGCATTTAATTTACGAAATGAAGTTATTGTTTATTTATAAATTAAAATTCAGATTCTAATAAAAGGTTACCTTGAGATTAATGAATAATTTTTAAATTTTCTTTAAAGTGTTTCTAAGGTATAGAAAAAAATACCCTTTTGTCCCGACGTTTTCCATAAATTAAGTTTTTTCAACATTTTTTTTCTGCTACATTTCGTATAGAAATCAATAATGTTTTCCCGTATGTTATGAGTAGACCATATATTGATGTTATTCATATTTTTTAATATTCAGAATATTTTGTAGTTCTTTGTTCAGGGAACCACAAACATCACTCGCTCGTTACTTTTGCGGAAAAGGGGTTTTGAATATGGGTGATTGCCATTAATATACTTATACATTATTTAAAACAATTGTTCCCGCAGTCGACAAGAATAAGAACCTGACTCTTATAATAAAAATAAAACAGGTTCAAATTCTTCTCGCCTTTCTCACAAGGAGTGATCAAAAATGTTCAAAATGACTTAATTTCTTGTAGGGACCCTTAAACTCATAAGTGGGAACACTTATTGTGACGGACGGGAAACTACGGAACCCTACACTGAGCGTGGCTCGACACGCTCTTGGCCGGTTTTTTTTATTTATATAGCTGGCATCAATACAAACAAGTTCTGTATGAGCCAAATGTTCTAAAGTCTCACGTTTCCGAGATATGAGCTATCAAAGTTTAAGTCCATTCACGGGTGGTAGGTATCTTCGTATAACAACTTTGATTAGATCAGACACGCATAAAACGTATAGGTATCAATCGATAGCTAGCATCAATACAAACAAGTTATCACTCATTACAGTATTTCCTTTAAAACCCTTGATTATTATGTATGTTTCAGCTTAATAGGACCCGTATCGGGCCTTTTAAAGATACTGACCATTAGTATGACGACTTACTTTCGAATACTTCCTACGACTTGATCAAGTCGACGTGTCGACGTGTCGACGTGTCGACGTGTATTGCACGACAGATTGATATTTTGAGAAACAGTTGTAAATCCTTCACCACTGCCAACAATTTTTTTTTTCATCTTGAACGCAATACCTCAATAGGCAGTCACACACAGTAAAAGAGTACTTATCCATGGAGTTTCTTGACCGTTCTTCTCCATAGAGAGCTACACTTTTACGGCCAATTACAGTACTTTCACACAAATTCTGCCTTGTGACTGGGACTGTAGCTTCATCTTTTTGTTTTTGGCAATTCATATGTGCCTGTAAATGTAACTTGGCTTTCTGAAATAACTGCTTTGATTATGAAAGTCTCCTTTTTTTTTCAGGCGAGAGGCTAGCAAAAAAGTAGGTACTTTTAAAAAAATATAGGTATTGGTAGGGTACAACTGTACTCGAAACAGGGAAGATTAATCGTCTCGAACCGGCAGACGACAGGCTACCACGCAATTTTGTGGCGCACAGTTTGCAAAGAGCCTACCCAATTGCCTGAAGACATCAATCATGTAGCCTTACCCTATTTATTTGTGTCACGAGGCTTGGAAGGGTACCGAATAAATTAGTTGGAAAAAAATCTGCATGGTGGTTGAAATAGGAGTTTATTTAGCGCCATTTTGTAGTAGTACCTAACATAATTATTTTGGCCACTCATACCTAATAGTCATCAAACTATCGTTTTCATCCCATCTATTCGAAAGGGACGACTTGGTTCGCCTTTAAGTGCACCCAAAGGTGGTGTTTTCTATAATAAACTTTTAGCGGGCAGTAATGAGTTTTTAATCCTCTTTATAAGTGCGCCGCAATTATCTTTGCGGCGCACTTTTTGAATTTGGAACATCTTAGTGTTCAGCGCCGAAAGAAATCGAACGCAAATATTGTTTGAATAAAGACTGGCTGGTACGACGGCCCAAAGTCGCGCCGCCGGCGAAATCAAATTAAAAACGCGCGAACTACAGACCGCGTTTTCGTCAATTTTCATGAATTGTTAAAAATTCATGGTTTTGTTTTGAAAAATGAGTTCTTCAAGTGACAGTGAATAAAAAAACCGGCCAAGTACGAGTCGGACTGGCACACGAAGGGTTCCGTACCATTGACTATATTTAGTATTTGTGGTTATAGCGGCAACAGAAATACATCATCTGTGAAAATTTCAACTGTCTAGCTGTCACGGTTCATGAGATACAGCCTGGTGACACACAGACGGACAGACGGACAGACAGCGAAGTCTTAGTAATAGGGTTCCGTTTTTACCCTTTGGGTACGGAACCCTAAAAACACAAAAAAGTGAAAAATAACTTTAGATCTTCAGAAGTCGGTGACCTTTGTTTGATTCATTTAGTTTTTTTTTGTCGCCGAATTCTGAAGCTAAAGTTATTTTTAACGTTTTTGTGTTGGTTTTATTTTTTTCAAAAAAGTTTTTTTATTTTTCCATTTTTAGTTGTAATATCCTATCCAAATATTAGGGGTGGGTTGGGTCACCACCCACTTGAGTTCGTTGGCACCGTAGGGTATCCCTCAAGTACCACTAAACCGTGGTTTTTCCCAGAAGGGGCAATACCTGACGACCGCGGTTGACGATTATCCAGTCATTTATTTTACGTGTTGAAATTAGACCACACGACTGAAGTAAAAATGTTCATAAAATGAAAACTACTGGGCCAAACTATGTTAAATTTTTATAGGACCAAATGGCAACTATTCCGCATCAAACTAAAGAATAATCACGTCAATCGGCTCATAAATATTAGCATAATCGGTTTAAATACATTTAAAAAAAAACAGTCGAATTGAGAAACTCTTCCTTTTTGAAATCGGTTAAAATTATGAGGCGCCTTTTATTTTCTCATAGTGGGTGATGAAAAGTAGAGTGTATCACTCGGGCGCAAAATATATTTTGGCTCGGGCGACGTACTTTGAATCCCTCGCTACGTTCAGGATTCTATTAAAGAATCCCTCGCTACGCTCGGGATTCTACTCTAGAATCCCTCACTTCGCTCTGGATTCAAAAAAGCGCCCTCGCCGTAAAAATATTATTTTGCTCCCTTAGGATACAATCTACTAATAGCTTAGAGTTAAGATTTGGAGCCAAAGGTTTGGACCCAGGCAGGTTGAACTTTATGATTTCTCTTTTCATCACCACTGCTCTCAAACCGGTGAAGGAAAACATTGCGAGGGAACCGTTATGTCCATAGATATAATCTGTGGTCATGTCCTAGAACCAAGACTTTTGAAGACATGTGTCTTCCACCAACCCGCACTGGAACCACTGGCTGGATTATGGCCCATTTAGAAAAAAAAATAGCAGTTTGTAGCATTTTGATGCGCTAGCGGTGGCGTCTGTACAGTTGGCCGCATGACACTGGTAGAATTGAATATTTCTTTATTATAAGTATACCTACACCATACCATACAGTTTGCCTTCAGCGTATTTTGACCTATTTCGGCCACATAATGCGAAGAGGGGATAGCAGCCTTGAAAAGCTGGTCATTGTTGGTAATACCGGAGGCAAGAGAGCGCGAGGCCGGTTGCCAACACGATGGTCCGACCAAGTAAAAGAGGCTATGTCCTCAAGCAAATTTCAGCAGGTGGTGATGGCAACGTTGGACCGCAGTAGATGGAGGCAGATTGTCCGTTTAAAGGGTTCCAGTGACCACGATCCTCAGTAATGAGGGACCGATTGAAGAAGAAGAACACCATACCAATTATGATTAGTACCTAAGTGGTAACATAACCAAGGCAGACCTTTTACTATTCAATTGAAACGCCGTAAATATTACGCTATATCCAGCTCTATATAAAATACCACCGACATGTGAAGCCAGAGTACATTTAGGAAATCGACTTTGATTTCATCGAGTGCTATCCAAAAGACAGTCAGATTATCCATAAAATCAAATTTACCTTGACTAAACAATTCTGTGTAAAGAAAAAAAAACAGTTCTTAAGGTATACTTATGTACTAACGACCTATCTACCAGGTAAGTACATAATTACGCCTCTATTGAACTAACAAGTAACTGTCTCTACAATCAAAGCGTAAAAACATCATTAAGAGTAACCTATTACAAGAAAGATAAATAGGTAACGATCATGAAAGCCCAAAAAGCTACAGATTTCTGGATAGCTGTATCTACAATGTATAGGTACCTACCTATAGTAATAAAACATTGATTGGATACTTTCACGGTCATCCTTTCCGGAGCGAAGCGGCAACGTGACGGAAAAGCCACAATATTCCTGCAAATTATCTATCCACGTACCTAAATTGGTTATAAGTAGTTACCTCAAGGCCTCGAGTTACCTTATATTCTATGTACCTTTATTAAACAGAAAAATATCATGATTGGGTTTCTCTGTTACTAAAAAACAAGATTTCTACGAATTGAGAACCTCTCCTACTTTTTTAAAGTCGGTTAACCCGGCGGGAGTGTGGTGGGGTGTGACATACCCCAGTGTTCGTTTGCATCGATTTATGCTTTTATTTTTTTATGCGAAGCTTACACGGCTTCGTGTAGCTGGAGGTAAGGCAGTGTAGGGGGGAATAGTGACGTGATGTCAGCGTTACGTCGGCCGGCGTTGGAGATCCACGTGCGCAAACGTAATTGGGGTAAGTGACACCCCGCCACATAGTTCGTGTGTGCTATTATATACACTATTTATACTGTTTATGTTATTTTATTTTATTCTTTTTTAGATTTTCGTCAAGCATGTGTGAAGACAGTGGTGAAAGAACACTTAGGTCTTTGTTACACGAAGTGTCAGAGAATTCTGAGAAGCTGTGGAGTAGCCATTTGTCTTGAACACCCAATTTTTTCCTGCAAAAATTGTGCTAATTTTGAATCTAGTTCCTAAAGTGTTCCTATAATATAACTTCATTTGTATTTTGTTTATTCCATTCAAGATCTCATGTTCTTTAAGTTTTAGGGGCTTTTTTTTCGTTAAAGGAAAATTTATTTAGTTTATTGCGACTTTAGAATGACCGTTATGATTCTGTAACCAAAAATTTGTGCCTTAATAAATTTTTAATTAAAATTATTAAAATGTATTAATAATATCATTTTTTTTTACTAAAACAATATTGATGGTACCTAAATAAATAAAGAATACAATAATTTGACATAATTTTAATAACAACAATGATATACTGGCAGTTTTGTTTTGGGGTATATCATACCCCGCCACATACTTGATGTAATATTTTGTCACCACACTCCCGCCGGGTTAATAAGAGTCTCCCTCATCGTTAGGTACAGAGCTTTAATAAAACTATATGAGGCCATCGTACGAATAGAAAGATTAGGTTCTACAATCTATCTTCCTCATTTTAATTAAAGTTTTTCCTTCGAAATTTTCCACTATTCTAACACAAACGGAAAATCTTTTACGAAAACTTCAACATTTCAGTGCTATAGCTAGTGATATCTCTTTTTATGAATATATGCCTACAGGTTCGGCCCTGAAAGTTTGAAACCCGCCCTTATCTCCACTCGCTATAAAAACAAGATTGCAAACAACTCACAGAGCCGACATTCGCCTACGCTATGTTTTATCGCAACTAACGTCAAAACGACAATACCAATAAAATAAAAGCCGAACTAAATATTTACAAGCTCAAATACCAATCACAAATGCTTAAATGCATTCTCAATAATTTAAAAGTAAATTAAACATTAAAAGGGACATGTATTTATTTTATTATTCGGAAAAAATCTGCGTGAAGCATGCTCACCTTTATTTTGGGCGGCCATTGTAGTTTTCTACCCACGGGGAGTGGCACATTATTTTCCTCCCAAACTTTCACATTTCACAATGATAATAAATCGTATTATCACGTCAGCGAGCACACTTGTTTATGAAACGTGTTTACAATACTACTGATGGTTGAGAATGGCTTGCTTGGTGGAAAAATCGATAGACGCCGCGCGCAACCGGCCGCTACTCACGAATGATAAGAGGCAAGAGCCGTGCCAGCAACAGCCTCGAACCTATCCTGTCTGTCTATATAATTATGTAGGTACATAGGTACATACAGGTTTTAATAGCTATGACTCCTCGAAGTTCCGTTGTAGTTACCAGCTGATTTGAGAAATGATGAGGATAGATAGCTGCGTGTATCTATTGAGAATTCGTTAAAATGGCAGGTATTTCGTTAATTTTGGTAAATTACATGTTGCTAATTATTGCAGTTGCAGTATTTGTATTAAGAATTTTATATAAAACTAAAGCAGTTTCTTCTAAGAGATTCTTAGTGACACATTATTTATCTGACTAGGTAGTAGAAACCTACTTACTTTAGACACATATCAAACCAGTCCATTAGTTCCCAAAAAAGAAATAATTTTAAACTTGCCGCAATTTTATTAAAGGGGTGTTGCCCACAGAACATATATACCCTAAAGGGTGTTGCCTATAATAATATTTTTTCTAAGAAGTGATATCAACAGTGCTGCCAATCGCGGGGAAAATCCCTGATTTGCGGGGAATGTAGGGTTAGCGCGGGGAGAGCGCGGGGAATGCCAAAAATCGGGTACTTTCGGGGAATCCAGGCCAATTTTTTCCGGGGCTAAAACTATTTTATGTCGGGTAACTTACAACTAAAAAACTGTCATTCGAACACGATTTTGTATTATTTTAATACTATTCCAAATAAAATAAGGGCCATTATAGATTTGAATAAAAACTTTTTTTTTGTACCTATTTTGCACTTTTTTTGGATATTATTTAAGAAGTCTTTAGATGTAAGAGTACTTAATTTTGTTATAAAGTATAGTATTTTATTAAAGTTTTAGTAGTATATTAAACAAATTTTGTATAAAACAGTACTTTTTTTCCAAAAATATCATTTTGTGGATTATGTGGCAGATTAATCAAAAAGATGCGGGGAATTTCGGGGAATTGGCAACACTGAGTCGGGGAATCGAGATTTTTTTATTGGCAGCACTGACTGAGTGACACTGACAGTTGACAGGAAAATAACAACAAAGTGGTCTGCTGTTTGTGATTCAGAAGAAAACTAAAGAAAAACACAGCAAAATGCGTGAAGCAAAGATGAGTACGCACCTTTCTGGTGGAAGACTAAACGTAGCATCGATCCAAGAGTCAATGCGGACCGAGTTGCTGAATCTGCTGCAGCCTTACCAAGGGCCAAAAGTATGTATCGCTGTTGATCTTTCTCATAATAAATCAAGTATTGATTTTCCTCTTATTAAGGCCAATTTTGTGCTTCACCCTAGGCCGCATCATCGAAAATTAAACACTTATAATAAGATCACAAAATTTCTATGAAGAACTTGACAAATTCGAACAAATAACAAAATAGCGACATAATACTAAAACTTATTTCCTGCGCAGGTTACAATATGGGACGAATGGCTGGCTGGTCCCGTAGGTCTAGTTGCTCAGTACTCCTTGCTAAAAGAACACGGAGTGACGGAGATGTTCCCACTCAAGCCTGGAAATCTGCCTACCATTGCTGTCAAGCATATTGTTTTTATTACGAGGCCTAAACTGGCATTGATGGACTTGGTGGCTGATTATGTTCTGTCACTGCGGTAAGTGCACTACTTAAGCTTCTCTAGGTACTTTTTTGTATATTTTTTTCATTAAAATCCAGCCTGTCTCTTTGCTGCCCTCCCCCTGCGACGCCCTAAGAGCCGCCTCCACGAGCGAGCGAATCGCGGCGATTCAACGTATTTCTATACGAAAATATCGCCGCGATTCTGTCGCTCGTGGAGACAGCCCAAAAGAGAGTGTATAGACAAACGTGGCAAGGACGATAATATCGCCACGATTCTCTCGCTCGTGGAGGCGGCCTCAAAGCCAAGACTCGTACCCTGCAGGGAGTGCTTTTAGCGCGCAATCGCTTAGTTTGTATGTATATTTGCCCCTGGCTGAAGGCCTTTCACCTAAGACAACCACAGGATAGTCTGGTTAAGCAGAAGCCAGTCTCACAGGACGACCAGCGAGATGGTACCAAACAAAAAATAAAATTTCATCCCAGAAACCGAAATGTCCTAGAACCAAAAATCCGAAGACATGTGACATCTACCAATCCGCACTGGGCCTGTGTGGTGGATTATAGATCTCATAGAGAGGAGGCCGTGTCCCAGCAGTGGGAACATTATAGACTGATGATGATGATAATGAAATGTTTTTTCTTGTTTCATGGGAGTGCAAATTCATTTAATTTAGGATCTTTATTTCTTTAACAAAAGCCATACCCAAAATTTTACATATAATACATACTGTGTATCTACATTTCAACTAATCCATATAATTTCTTTGTTTGCAGATCGAAGCAGACCATGCCAGTTGAGTTTCACTTATTCTTCGTGCCGCGCAAGAGTGAATTCTGTAAGATCCACCTGACTAACAAAGGTGTGATCGGCAACCTGACCATCCAAGAGTTCAAGTGCGACATCTTCCCCTTTGAGAGTGATGTCATGTCCTTGGAGCTGCAGAATGATTTTAGGTAAATAAATAAGATGTCTATACGTATAGAATGTATTAGGAGCTATGGGCTAGAGTCGTCACACAGTGGGTGCCAAAAGACCTAGGAGGCTTAGTAAACGCTGGTGTGACGACCAAGAGGCGTTTATGTGAGATTAGCCAGAGAAAACCGCTTGGAGAGAAGAGTGGGAAGCTATGGGGAAGGCCTTTGCAAGCAGTGGGACAATAGAAGCTAAGTTAAAAAAACATACTCGTAACACCACACTTGTTGACCTAAATGGTTAAGGCAGAGGTGACCTATAATTTAAGTCCAACAATGATAGCTTAGCGGTGTGACCGTTTGGACTACCAAGTCTCTAATTCGAACCTAAGACACCTCAGATTTTTCGGATTCATGTGCGTATTGTATTATATAATTATCACTTGCTTTATCATTAAGGAAAACATCGTGGGGACTAGAGCAGTGGCACTATCGACTACTACGCCAAAGACGCAGAAATAAATATAATTCAAATAAATTTTAGTATGGTATTTATTACATTTAAGAGGAAATGCTGGCGATATTTAGTCCATATACAAACATGTTATTAGTTAGTTTCCTCTTTGGATAAAGTCACCACAGCATTTTTTTTGTTATCATCTAATTAATCAAACATTCACCGCCATGGGCGCCATGTTTTTATTAAATTCTCATTACTCAATGATTTTGTAATCTTGAAAATTGCCCAGAGAAGTCTACCTGAGCAATCGTCCTAATTTTATTCATAGAGTCAATACGAATCTGAGTTATCCCAAAATATTATTATGCATTTCTGAAATTATCATTTATTGAGAGTTATCAATACAAATGTAGTCGTGGGCGTAGTATTCATAGATTAGGAGTCTAATCTCCATTATGACGTCATTCAAAAACAAAATTTATTTATTTATTTATTTATTTAAATAATGATAAAAGTTCAACAAATCATTACGTTTTTATTGCTGACTAGCTGATGCCCGCGGCTTCGCTCACGTGACTCTGTATTCTATATTGGAATAGACAAAAACAGCCCATAAAGTCCACTGCTGGACATAAGCCTCTCCCATGATGGGAGGAATTTGCCGTAATCTCCACGCTTGGCAGGCGGATTGGAGATCGCAGTGATGAAAGACTAACAGAAAACGCTGCTGCCCATTCTCTGGTCTACGAAGGCGCAAGGTGTTCTGCCTCAGACATTAGTCGCCTTACACGTCACCCGTGAGTGTGATGGGTTGATTCTATTCTACTCTGCGGATACCACACGGCTAATCTCCGAATCGGCTGGACCGATTTTGACGGGATTTTTACTGGCAGATAGGGCTATATCACTTTTATTTTTATTATTACAGAGAAAACTATCTAGAAGGTGACCCAACGTGCGTGTACAACGCGGCGCAGGCGCTGCGGACTATACAACAACTGTACGGGATCATACCCAGAGTGTTCGGCAAGGGAGTCGCGGCCAAACAGGTAGAAAAAATATCTAAAACCAGGGCACTCTGAATCTGAATATTGTGAGATGTGTGTATAGAGAGAAACAAACATCAGCTCAAGTCAGCCTAGCGGCTTTTTCCCGATCCGTTTTTACTTGTTAAGGCGGATGCTCCAGGGTAGCCCGCGAAATTCAAATTTTCTTACGTTAGGTGCAATTTGCAGGCCAGTGTTAGTTTGTATGTTGATTAAAATATTATTCGCGGCTGTAAGACGTATGTGTTACAGAATTATATTCATCAAAATCATCAATACAACCCTCCAAGTTCATAAGTCTTACAGCCGCGAATGATATTTTAACCAACATACAACCTAGCACTGGCCCGCAAATTGCAAAAAACGTAAGAAAAATTGAATTTCGCGGGCTGCCCTGGAGCATCAGCGTTAAGTAAAAACAGATCGGGTGTGTGTGGTGTGTTGTTGTTAGGAACTTCACTTTAAGTACCTTCATGACCCGTTTACTATTCAACGCATCCATCGGCACAATGTTTTGAATGTGTTACATCGAGATTTACCGTAAAACGTGATTTTTAACCCCAAAAAAAAGTCGTTTCTTAGCCACAATTTTTGCGGGGTTAGTTTGATGTACATAAAGCTTGTTTGACGACTTCGAGAAGGGTCCATGTACACCTTGTTTGAAACATGCAATAGGGGCCGATCCTATTGCTATCAACTGAGCAGAAATCCAGGTTCAAGCCACCAGGAATTTCAGGAACCCAATGAAACTTTGCCCCGGGCACTTGGCGTCTTTACTACCTACTGCTGTTCCAATCAAGATGTTAAGGCGACTACAGGAGCTAAATTAGCAACTCTATTTGTGGTGGTTCAAACTTCGTTTGAAAAACTGTTACAATAAAGTTCTAATCAGCTTGCACTACAAAGTGGTTGTTACGTCGGCCGAATAGTGCGATTTACAAAAAATAAATTGATTGGACTAAAACATTATAACACTATCATGCTAATAAGTTGCTTGTAGAATTATTTGCCAAAAAATCAGAATAATCGCATGTATTTTAGTATGGTTTTTACTCGTTAAAAGAAATTTTTAGAGATAAGTTCGTGATTTTTTTTATCGAGTAAAATTGGTTGTATTATGTTTTCCAAACACTATTATACTAGCATTATATCCTGAAGAATATCATATATTTTTCTGGTTTTGTTAATTGCAGTGAATCGTATGCTTTTTTGCATTATAAAACTCGCGTTTCGATCCTGCCCGCTTAGCATGAACACCGTAGACGGGCGGATTTTTTTAAAAGTGTACCTTAGGTTTTCATGATGTCCCTTATGTTTAATGTTTTTTTTTTTATTTACTTTATTGCAATAAACTATGATTTTTCAAACGTGTCTTGATTGAGCATAAGTTTGGTAGCATTTCTGTATTTCTTTTTTTTATTGTTTCTGGTCTAATTATAACTTTTCAGTACAATTAAATGACTACTAAGTAGGTTTTTGTCATGTCCCCTCGTCAAATAGTAACTTAAAAAGTAGAATAACAGTTTAATTATCAGTATGTAGATTAATGTAATTACATTATTAAACGGCTTAAATAATATTATTTCTGATAAACCTAGATACAACAATTCCATAATAACAAATTTATTTTAAATTATTTTTTAAATCATAGTCTGGAAATTTGACCGGGTGGAACTTTCCCGTGAGTAACACGAATTTAAGTGGTTTTAAAAAAATATTACTAAATTATAAATATATTTTTTCGTTGGCAACATTACAAAGCTGTCTGATTGACTGCCGCCTTCTTGACAACAAATTTTCTGTCATCGTGCACAACCGCTACAAGGAGGACAGTGTGTGCATAAAATATATCCAGTGACTAGCGGCACTTTAATGGTAATTGAACAATTTTTTACACGTTTCCTACTTAATTTACGAACTGTTAGTTAATAGTTTTATAAATTGTTGCATAATTTCCTTGATATAACGGCAAATCATGGAAATTAAAATGCAAACATATTTTTTGTCGGGCTTTCGTTACATTCCACTGACTAATTCTGACGAAAACGTTACTCAATGGAGAAAATTGTTAGTCAGTGGAACGCTAAAGCTGTATTCACGACGAACAGCGTTCCGTCAGATCACATAATATTTTATTGCGTTATTAAAATAGACGCAAAATCATTAAAACTAGCAACTGTTTTGAATTGATTTTGGACATTTATTTGTTTTTGTTGTGCTTGTATTGTTTTTGTTTTGCTTGAAACATTGTCAGACAGTGACTAAAGTAAGATTTTTTTATTTTTTTCTCAATAACACATGGAGTCTCAACTAAAACAAAATCTTAAATATTTTAGAACCAAATTCGCTCGCGCGCATTTTGCAAGCCGTTCGCGAGCGGCGCATTACAACGTCTTAAAACCAGGCTTGTGCCAGTGAGTGAACGAGATGGCGCTAGAAGACTTGTATAGCTCTGTCACTTTCACTCGCCGGAACAAGCCTGGTTATAAGACGTTGTAATACGGCCGCGATTAAGACTCATTAAAACAAAGTCAGTTTTAATGATATTTTTAAGGTTTTTTAAATATTGTTTTTCATTACGAAGTTTATTCAGTTTTCTAGTAGGTATATTGTAACAAAGCAAAATAATTTCAATAAGTTGGTAAAACAATCAAAATTGGCAAAAAATCCTTCATTGTAACCAGAGCCCTTTCTTTTCCACTGACAAATTTCAACGTTCCAATGAGTAACTGTCCCTCTTAGAATAATTCAAAATTAAGGGTTTATTATTACTTTTGTGTTCAGTTTTTGATATTTTAATATTGTTATAAAGACAACATATTTGTTTTACTTTCAAATTATATAACAAAATAGTAATCAATGTTGATTTGGATCTGTTATAATGAAAAACACACTACTGATTATTCAACAAGTTAGTCAGAGGATATAAAAATACAATTATTTTATTGTAAAATTTCTCTGTCCGAACTAAATGTTGATTATTTTAATTAAATAATACCTACCTGATTTAATAAAGTATGATTTCCATTGTACCAGTTTTATTTAACTTACTGAGTAAGATAATAAATCGTTATTCAGTGGAACCCAAAATCCTTTTAATAGAATTTGAATAACAATTATGAATAATTTGTAGCAGCTATTTAAATATTCTATACATTTTCTTAAAGTTCAATTAATAGACAATAAGAATGCAACTACACATATTGAAAACAAAACAAAAAAAATGAGGACCTTCATTTTAACATAGGTACACTTTAAAAAAAATCCGCCCAGACACGAAAGAGAAACGACAAATCTTTTGTTCATCTGTCATTTTGTAGATTCAATGACAGATGAACAAAAGATTTGTCGATTCTCTTTCGTGTCTGCGGCGTTCATGCTAAGTGGGCTGTAGTCCCCTTAATCCTGAACCTTTAACTTTAATTCTCAGGTGTGGGACTTCCTCTGCCGCCTAAACAAAGAGGAGCAGGGGCAGGGCCCGAGGGGTGCCGCGACGTCGTGCATCGACCAGCTGCTACTGCTCGACAGGGCCGTAGACTTCGCCAGCGTCATGGCGACGCAGCTCACCTATGAGGGACTCATTGGTAACTTCTGGGAAATAGGGAATATGCACGTAATTTTTTCTTCATTTAGATCAATAAAATACAGTACTCTCAACCCAAGAAAAGTATTTAAATTTAAGTTTCAACTACTGTTGTCGCACAAAAATAATATTAAACTCCTGCAATTTTCTACGACAGTTAAACGTCCGTAGCTGTCGCGGCCATGATGTGACGTCATTATCCACAATCTGCCTTGTTTACACCTAATTTTTTTGGCCTTAATAAAATAATTTTTGTAATTGTATGTGCTTTATTCAAGTAAAAATTGCAATAACAGTATTATAATAAAATTTTAGTGAAACTTTAATCACTTTTCAAATAAAAGTGTTTTTTTGACACAATGAACTTTGACGTCAATACGCCGTTATCGAAGACGATTCATTTTGAGAGTGCGTTCCGTTTCACCAAAAACATGCTACATAAAACAGTAAATTGTAAAATAAGTGATGTATTAGAAACTTAAACAAGTGTACCACAATGTTTTTATGCGCCAATTACAAGGCAATTTTCATAAATTAAAAGAATTTTATATTTCATGCATATTCCCTATTACTTTTAACAGCCTTCATAATAATGGATAATAATAAGAGTCTTATTTCAGTTTGGCAAAATGTGTTGTCTTTTTTTGCATTGTTAATCAACTTGTTCTCTTGCAACGGCCAAGATATTTTCTTCCGACAGACAGACATACAAATGTCGGGCACTTAGTATTAGGGTCCCGTTTTCACTCTCCGGGTGAAAGAAACACGAAAAAAACGTAAATGAGATATTTTCGTAGCTAGCTCTTCGGCAATAAGAGAGAGACAGCTTTCCTACTTGTATAACCTTCTAATACTCGATATGTATATGTGTGTTGTGTGTATATGTGTCTGTGTGTGTATATGTGTGTGTGTGTGTATGTGTGTGTGTTATTTGATACTGTTCTCTAACATTGCAGACGAGATCTACGGCATAAAGAACTCGACAGCGACGTTCCCGGGGCACAAGTTCGTGAGCCCCGACGACGCCAGCCCTGAGGTGACGGCGCGCGAGAAGAAGCGCATCATACTCAACTCTAGTGAGGAGCTGTTCGCCGAGATCAGGGACTGCAGCTTTACTTCGGTGAGTTCACGATGAAGATTAAACTTTAATTCAAAATCTTAGAGGTAGTGTTGCCCAAATGCAAGACCAAGACGAGACCTTAGCCAGTAATAGCCAGTCTTGGTCTTGCGTCAATACACCTGGTCTTGGTCTTGCGCTCTCAGTCTTGGTCTTGGTCTTGCAGCAAGAGTATCGCAAGTCTTGCGAGACTACTACTTAGACTAGACTACTTTCAAATACCTATTAGCCTATTGCTATAAAGGGTGTAAAACACCTCTTAACGAAGCCGAAAGGCACTTGTAATTGCGATCATTTTATTGTTCTACACCATACCTGGGAACCTTCTAGTTACGGAGATATTGGGGGTCAAAGTTCCAACTTTTTTTTATAGACTGGTTTCTAGGGAGAGTTTAGATTTTGCGAAGTTTTTATATTTTTACTTTAAACACCTCCCCCCCCCCCGTACTGTTCAATCCATCCATCAGCACAATGTTTTGAGTCCGTTACATTGAGTTCTACCACAAAACATGATTTTTCACCTCAAAAAAAAAAGTCGTTTCCCAGCAATAATTTTTGCGTAAAGTTACTTAGTTTGATGTACAGAATGCTTGGTTGACGGCTTCGTGATGAGGTGGTTTACACCCTGTATAGGGTGGAAGGTAATTAATGACTGATACTTAAACACGTGATTGTACTCTTGATACAGTCCCCGGCACGTAACTTGGCAAGAGTCGTTAGATGCGCAGAAGTCGTTTTTTAGGTCTCTTTGGTGGTCAAGCGGGACGCGGGGTATGAAGTAGCGCCGATCCGAGCGCGCGATTGGCGCGTCAGTCGACCCCTGCCTCCCGCACCGCGTCTACATTCCGTTCGCTCCCGATTACACTTGCGTGCACGAGTACCACTACTACCCTTTGTTTTTGTTACGAGTTCAGTTTTAGTTTTAAATTAAGTTTTTGTTACGAGTTATTGTTATTGTTTTAAATTTAGTTTTTGTTACCAGTTGTTGTTATCGTTTTAAATTTAGTTTTTGTTACGTTTTTTACAATGCCAGGACCAAAAAATGCATCAGTATTATGTTTTATTTATAACACCTAATAAAAGTCACGAATTCCTCTGCTTTGTTTAACTACATGATTAAAAATAAATGATGGCAATAACCAAAAATGACAATCAATAAAATTTAAGTGACCAGTTTTTTGTTCCACTAAGTGTACGATGCGCGAACTTGCCCCCACTCCGCCAAAACCTTGCCAACTTACGTGCCGGGTACTGTAACAAACAACTTTTACTATGGGACCAAACAAATATCGCGAAAAAAAATTATGCTATTCAGTTCATTTTGACCAGTTAGGCGAACATAAATCACTGAACAGCAGATTTTTTTAACTACACACTGAACTTCACGTGTTATCACTGAGGAGGGGTGGACTAAAAGGGCAGCAATGCTGACTAAATAGTGTAGATGACAAAAAAATCGAATTAGTCCGTCAGATAGATTTCCAAAAAATATTAAACACATAATTTTTATTTTTTCACGTAAACAAAAATTGAAGACGATACAGTGCGTCGAAAACTCTTGTGACGTCATATTTGAGTTCATTTTTTACTGGAAAGTGACGTCACAAGCCCCCACTCATGATCTTTGAAGCGTCTTACCTTCGTCATTTTTTTGTTATAAAACAATAAATACGTATCCAATATTTTCGAAAATCTAACTGATGGACTAAAGAGAATCATATTTTTTTAAGTCAGGAATCATCCCAAACGTTACCATTTTAATTTAAAAAATATTTTTTTCAGGTAGGAGCAGCCCTCTCAAAGAAAGCGCGCGTCATCAAAACACAACTAGACGAGCGACACAACGACAAGTCGGTACAAGAGATCAAGCAGTTTGTGTCGCGGCTACCGCAAATGTTGGCCAACAAACAGTCGCTGGCGACTCACACCGGCATCGCCGAGTATATCAAAGAGGTATGTGTTAATAAGACCCCACTAGACATGCGACATGTCGGTGGAGTTTGTGTCGCGTCTGCCGCAAATTTTGGTCATCAAACAGTCGTTGGCGACTCACACCGGCATCGCCAAGTATATCAAAGAGGTATGTGTTAATAAGACCCGACTAGACATGCGATATGGGGTACAGCTTTTGTCGCGGCTACCGCAAATGTTGGCCAACAAACAGTCGCAGGCGACTCACACCGGCATCGCCGAGTATATCAATGAGGTATGTGTTAATAAGACCCGACTAGACATGCGACATGTGGTACAGTTTGTGTCGCGGCTGCCGCAGATGTTGGCCAACAAACAGTCGCTGGCAACTCACACCGGCATCGCCGAGTATATCAAAGAGGTACAGTAAGTGTCAATAAGTTCAGAGGCACGCTAAGGATTGTATTGCTGTGAACGCACGGTCGAGCGTCCGTGCGTCTGTATGTGTAAGTGGTCTCAATATAGTACGCACACCACAGCCACAGAGTTCGCCCAATCGCATGTCGCGCGTCACACTCCACGAAACATAAGAATACGCAGCAAACCTTATTTGTGTAGCGACCTGTTCTTACCATTGGATAGCTAAAATTCACATCTATTGACCATGTGTTGATATTGATAGCTGTTGGGGTAATCAGTAGGATTCACGATCAAAGAGATCCGAGTTCGAATCCTGTTAACAACGTGGGGTTTTTGTTTCTTGGTAACATTAGTTATTGGTTCATTATTTATTTTTTGTAAGAATAAGTTAAATATTAGTAAAAGAAAACATAGTATTATTATTCAACTATTTATTTATTATTTTAGCTGTTCGGTGTTGGAAGGTGGAAATAAAAAAGTCGTGGTGAATGATAAAGAAATGTTTATTCGTTTTATTTATTTATAAAATTAACAAACTTTCATGATAATTGTAACGTCACATTCCTACCTAGATGTAAAAAAGTTCTCTTGTAACCGATCATAAGATTTTTTATTGTATCGGTATACCCACTTACTTTCAATTCATAATAACATACTTAAGTAACAAGGAAAGGATATTCTAATCACACAAATATAACATATAGTTGATACCCACTTATTATAAGTATCGGTAATCAGCAGAGTTTATTGAAAACTAATATAAATAATTTAGACTTTATGAATATATTTTTTGTGACGTCACAATAAATGTAACTCGTATTGAGGTCATAGTTTAAGTGTTCATTTTCCCGAAGAAAATAAGATTGATACTTAACCTCAATTTAAGATCATTAATATAATTACGGATAAGTTAATATTCACTAAATATTTTGTTACACATTTAATTAAAACTAAAGCATCTAGGGATTAATTTTGTTACATAATTACATAATTAAGTAGAACTGTTGGCGCGTGGAGGAATAAAAGCCAGTTCTCCTGGCCCGTTAATCGTTCTTCTATAACTCTTTCTGTCAAGAAAGGCTTCTTAGCTGGTCTTCGTGATACAAGCCTTCAGCGTGGAGGGCACTGCGAACAGTTTGCGATGAGGTGTCAAATAATTCCACAAAGTGTCTCGTAGGTGTGAAACCATTTGTTTCTTATTCGCCAACCATATATTATGTCGTCGCTGCGCATCGCTAATAAGCGACGGCTTTCCACTTCATTGTCGACTAGCAAGGCCTTTTGATCTGACTCACAGTATTCCTCTAAAACAAAAAACAAAAAAATGATGTTAGGCAGCTATAATAAAATACTGAAGTTATCATTCACTCTGCATTTATAAATCCAATAATTAACACTAATTATTTATCTTTTATGCCTCATGATGGATTTAAAATCAATTTATTAATCCATATGTCACCAAATAAATAAACAATAACAAAGTAGGTTTTAATTTTTAATAAAAACTTTGTTACAATAATTCATAAATATAATACTCACATTAGTCCGGTTTCTTCAGATATTTGCCACTTTTATGCAGCACGATAATATTAGTCGCCCTCGGCTCAATATCAATATTTGCCTGCATTTTGAGAAATACCAACAACAATACCGCTATCTATTAAACCACACGTCACTAATCAAATTTAACACAACCAAACGACAACGTTCATTTCGATCAAGTAAAATATTCATAAAACTCAAGTTTACCTCACAGAAATATAAATTCTTGACTTATTTTTCTTTTTCTACCTTCTTCTAACTTTACGAAATGTGTGAACAAAGCGAGAATATTTTTCTGTCCCATTACTTCAAATCGAGTAAAAACTTACAAAAAGTCTAAAAGTAACAACGTGAGATTTGAACTCACGGCTTACTGATTCACTCTTAGATGTGGACGCGCGTAACCACTATAGTTGGTGCCAGTTAACATCGGAATAGAGGTCATTAACACCTACCTACCAAGTTTTTGATCACAAAGCGATAACGACACTTACTAGTTACCTAAATCGACCAATAAGCGATACTTTGCTACATCGCTAGAGTATCATAATACCAGTCGGCTAGACATACAGGGGTTGAGAATCTTGTGTTGTTCCAATTCGAATTTATTATTATTTTTGCTAGAAAACTAATTTTATGCTCATACATTTACGCGTGACGTAAACGCCCCCGCACCGTGACCATAATGTGCTGCACACCTGACGCGATGACCTCGTAAAACGAAAACGGCATAAGATTAGAATTATAATTTTTGTGATGAAATAGTTTTTGTGATGTCATAATTATGATAATATTTAGATACTTATGGTTTTTCCGTCATGGGTGTCGTTTTCATGGTTTTCGGGGTCGTTGATTACGAAAATGAGCTCAAAATGAAAATCCAAGATGGCGTCCAAGATTTTTTTGGTTTTTCCGTCATGGATGTCGTTTTCATGGTTTTCGGGGTCGTTGATTACGAAAATGAGCTCAAAATTAAAATCCAAGATGGCGTCCAAGATTTTTTTGGTTTTTCCGTCATGGATGTCGTTTTCATGGTTTTCGGGGTCGTTGATTACGAAAATGAGGACAAAATTAAAATCCAAGATGGCGTCCAAGATTTTTTTGGTTTTTCCGTCATGGATGTCGTTTTCATGGTTTTCGGGGTCGTTGATTACGAAAATGAGCTCAAAATGAAAATCCAAGATGGCGTCCAAGATTTTTTTGGTTTTTCCGTCATGGATGTCGTTTTCATGGTTTTCGGGGTCGTTGATTACGAAAATGAGGTCAAAATGAAAATCCAAGATGGCGTCCAGGATTTTTTTGGTATTTCCTACATGGGTGTCGTTTTCATGGTTTTAGGGGTCCCTGAATATGAAAATGAGGTCCAAACGAAAATCCTAGATGACGCCGAGGAAATTTTTTGGTTTTTTAATCATGGGTGTTGTTTTCATGATTTTCGAGGTCGTTTATAACGAAATGAGGTTAAAATGAAAAACCAAGATGGCGCCGAGAAAAAATTTCGGTTTTTCCGTTATGGCTGTCGTTTTCATGGTCAAAGGATAAAGAAAATGAGGTCAATAATTATTTATTTCAATTAGGTCATTCAAAGGCACTTTTGAATGACGAATAGTGAAATGGATTCAATGATTTACCTTGCCTTTGGTTAAATCTGATTTCAACAAATCATTTTCATTTTCATTATCAACGACCCCGAAATCCATGAAAACAACACTCATGACGGAAAAACCAAAAAAAAACACCTTCAAGTAATAATAGGCGTGATGTTATGTTTACTCTACAGAGTAAACTTCAGTGGCCATTAAGTCGCGCAAGAGTCCAATCGTGCAAGTGTCCATTCGCGCAAGATTCCTTTCGCGCATAAGTCCATTCGTGCAAAAGTTCGTTCGCGCAAAAGTCCATGTGCGCATATGTCTTTTCGCGCAAGTGGGTGCGCGCAACAAGTGTTCTTTGCGCAAATGTCTTTCGCGCATAAGTCTCAGATCCTAATTTTAAGATGTATAATAATATATTTACTTTATTAAAACTGTCTCAGTAAGTTAAAATAGTTAACACTATTTTAACTTACTGAGACAATTTTAAAACGAAAATAAAGTATTTAAATCAATTAATTTCGTAGGGTACGTTTGCTCGATTTATTATTTTTTTGGGTTGTGCACTGTGTTATGTATGTGGGACACTGTGGATGTATTATGAGACTCAAGCGATATCAATTTTGCGACAGGTTTGTACGGATGGAGCGACAGTATCGCTTATATTTAGATATCGGGATGAAAGTCGGAGCAATGACCTCTATTCCGATGTTAACTGGCACCAACTATAGGCCATCTTGACTTATATTTCAATGTTGAAATTTTGGACTACATTTACTTGAAGATGACAATGTCTATTTTCTTGAAAGTAGAAGGTCGTAAGTCAAACTAAACGTCAAGCTATTGCTTTGTGAGATTGCCTATCGACTTTTGGTCGACACTGTACCTATGTGTTAATAAGACCCGACTAGACATGCGACATCTCGGTGCAGTTTGTGACGCGTCTGCCACAGGTGTTGGCCAACAAATGGTCGCCGGCATCGCCGAGTATATCATAACCTCACACCTGTAATCTCCGAAGTGTTAGGCAGAGGTGTAGGTATCTATCTATACTACTCCCACATTTTGCCAACTACCTGTAAGTCCCAGAAACGTCATTGTATACAAAAATTGCACTTTCAATTAAGATGGGAAAGAATCGCCTCGACGAGTCTCGTTGGTTGGAGTCGGAGGTGGTGGCAAAAGAAAGCTGTGTTAAGGGCGGGCAATAAAATAGTACAAACGTTAATTAGTCAGCCTCTTTAATTTCAATTTAAAAATAATAAACCTAAAAAATAATCACATTTTTATATCAGTTAGCAAATTAAATCAAATAAATTGACTCCAGAAGTAGCAAATTATATTTCAGCCTCCGATGAAAACGTCCGATTTAAAAGTATTGGAACCGAAGTCGGAACCGGAGGTGTAAGATCAATCGGAAGTTCCGACATATCGGAGTCGGAGTCGAAGCTCCGTAACATCCCTGGTTCATACCTATTGAATTCGTCAGGCAGTTTCTCTCGTGCAAATAATTGCATTATAATGTTTTGTTTTAGACAACAGACACTTTCGAGTTTCACGACATGATCCAGTGTGAGGAGGACTTCCTGAACTGCGTGGACAACGAGAAAGCCTGCCCTTACATCGAAGACCTCATCGCGCAGAAAGAACCATTAACTAAGGTCAGCCTCTTTTTATATACAGCCGCTTGGTCGATCTTTAGGTTAAGCCGTGCTTGCCTAGGTTGGTGTGTAGATGGGTGACCCATTAAATACCGAGCTGCTTTCCTCCGTGCCTCGGAAAGCACGTTAAGCCGTTGGTCCCGGCTGTCATTTGTAGATCATTGACAGTCGTTACAGGTAGTCAGTGACCCAAAAAGTTTGACAACCAGTCTTCTTCTTTAGGGTATCGTATTACCCAGTACGACTGCCTATCTGACCTCCACAACCCATTTAAGGTTGTGGAGGTCAGATAGGCAGTCGCTACATGTAAAATACTGGTACCCAGCTGCATCCGGTTAGACTGGAAGCCGACCCCAATATAGTTAGGAAAAGGCTAGACAGATGATGACTCGCGGCTTCGCTCCCGTTATTTACGGAGATAGGGTAGATGACACCATAAAACAATAATTTCAAGACACCTATCTCTAAAAAAAAACTTTATTTTGGGCCTGAAAACCTGATATATTTTCAATTAATTGCCAAATTCGATTTTTAGTTGCCTTGAAATCAATAAATACACGGGCCTGCAAACCTACTACTTTTAAAAGATATTTTTTTTCTAAACTAAAGAAGTTAGAGATTTCAAATAAAAAAACATATCATAGCAATTTTTATCAGTTTTTATGTACAAACTATTTTTTTATGTAAAAACTCTTTTTCGAGTCCTTTTTGTTTCGAAAGTATATCTTGTGTACTTAAAAAAATATTGCAATTTTAATAGTGTGTTACTTATTTTTGCAGGCCAGTGTAGTTGAAAAAACAGTGACGTCACAGTTTGCTATTGCCATACAAAATCTATGAGAGAACCGCGTTTAGACAGCTCTTAAAAAGTATCTCAATTGATTGGTATGTCATCTACCCCATTAAACCCCCTGGAACGATGCGGAAAAAGCGGGGGCGATGCATCCAGGCCTGGATTTTTTTGACAGAATTAAATTTTTTTTTTTTCCATAACATTAATTTAATTTCATTGACTCAGTGGTATAGTGTGGTCTCCGTTTTAGCAAATAGTTACACTTTTTACCCAACCACAAGTATATCACTGTACAGTCACAGTACTTAGGGACGTTTTTATTTCTGATTTTCCTTAATCATGAACTCATCAGCGATGTCACAAATCGACGTAAAAATATATAGGGAAACCCCGAAATATAACAAATACATACCTCGAACAAACAAATAAGCATCATATTATATCAATGCATACACTAATATTATAAAGAGGAGAGATTTGTATTTTTGTGTGTATGTTTGTAATGAATAATCTCAAAAACTACTGCGCCGATTTCAAAATTCTTTCACCATTACAAACTGCGTGACGTCCGCTAGTCAATAATATAATGTCACTAGCTTCTGCCAGCGGCTTCCTACGCGTGAAGTTTGATAATTGTCCCATGGGATCTTACTACTAGGATAAAAAATATCCTATGTGTTAATCCAGGTTATAAACTATCTGTGAGCAAAATTTCATCTAAATCCATTCAGTAGTTTTTGCGTGAAAGAGTAACAAACATCCATACAACCATACTCAAAAATTTTCGCATATATAATATTAGTAGGAATTATACAATAATTTACCTACCTACAATAAATAATTTGGGGGGAAAATATAATGACCACCAAAAATAACTTTGTGACCACTAACATCTATCACCTAAAATATCAATTGATCACCAAATTTAGTAAATTGAACACCAAATTTTATTGAGGTGGTTGATGACAAACTAGTTTTGTCTAGGCCGACTTGGGGCGCCCCGACACAGATAGATTAGGTTCTTTGTGTTCCGGGGCCACGGTATTTCTTTCGAACAGTCCCGCACAACCCCGGCAGGCATCGGCCCTTGCGGACCCCTTCCTATTGCTGACTCCCTTTGAGGCGCGCGTGGAACACTCCTGCGCCGTCGACACGGCCTGTCGTTATAAGACGGACGTACGGCGAGCTAGCCTATAGCCCACCATCCACAGGCCCGCGCCTCCAGAGGCCGGGGGGTGGCCCCGACGCCCGAGGTGTCTCCCGCGGCGTTCGGGACGCTGTGAGGATCTCTCCCACTCACGTTCCGCTACCTCCTTCTCTAGCATTACTGCTTCGCAGAAGGAGGTGACGGCGCCGGCGTCCCATTCCGCCTCGTTCCGGACCATGGCTTGCATCAGGGCCGGACGCGAGAGGTCGCCGCCGCCAATGACCGGCTCTCCCTCGACTCGGATGCAAGAGCATAACAGTTCAATTTCTGGTGGTCATAAATAAATTTTTGGTTCTAATTTTACGATAAAATGGGGATTAATTTTGGTGATCATTTACAAATTTTGGCAATCAAAAGTGATTTTTTTGCCGTTACATTTTGCTAAATCTGGTGGTTCGTTAATTGTATGCCAATAATTTGTATTTTTTTCCCCATGTAGGTACTCCGCCTAATATGCCTCCAATGCGTGACCGGCTCAGGCCTGAAGCCGAAAGTTCTCGAATACTACAAGAAGGAGCTGGTGCAAGTGTACGGCCTGAACACCTGGCTCACTCTCTGCAACCTGGAGAAGTGCGGACTCCTCAAACCGCAGCAAGGGACCAGGCAGTACGCTGTGCTGAGGAAGGTCAGATATATCTATAGCCCTTTTAAAGCCCTTTTATAGCCCTTTCAGATATATCTATAGCCCTTTCTTTTTATTTTTATTTATTTTTACTCAATTGTTAATGTTTTTGCTTTTTAGGGTTCCGTACCCAAAGGGTAAAACCGGAACCCTATTACTAAGACTTCGCTGTCTGTCCGTCTGTCTGTCACCAGGCTGTATCTCATGAACCGTGACAGCTAGACAGTTGAAATTTTCACAGATGATGTATTTCTGTTGCCGCTATAACAACAAATACTAAATGTAGTCAATGGTATGGAACCCTTCGTGTGCGAGTCCGACTCGCACTTGGCCGGTTTTTATATTAATTCATGATCACGGCTGCCACGAATGCAATAAGGTCGGAATTTGATTGCAGCTGTCTTAGGTAAAATATCTGTCAAATTCAAATTTTCACTACCTCTGAGTTTGTTTCGGCTGTTTCTTCTCAGAGTAGTCAGATACGAAACACCGGCCCCATCTAGTTTTTAGGGTTCCGTACCCAAAGGGTAAAAACGGAACCCTATTACTAAGACTTCGCTGTCTGTCCGTCTGTCTGTCCGTCTGTCTGTCACCAGGCTGTATCTCATGAACCATGACAGCTAGACAGTTGAAATTTTCACAGATGATGTATTTCTGTTGCCGCTATAACAACAAATACTAAAAACAGAATAAAATTAATATTTAAGAGGGGCTCCCATACAACAAACGTGATTTTTTGCCGTTTTGTCTAATGTATAGATAATGGTACGGAACCCTTCGTGCGCGAGTCCGACTCGCACTTGGCCGGTTTTTTTAAAAAATGACTTGTAAAAGTGATTTTAAAAACCTACTTACAAAATAAACATCATTTATCATTTACATGCATATAAACTCTTGCCTTTTATCTCATTGGGTAGGCAGGAACTATAGAACGCCACCTGGGGCCCTAGTTCTACGATTTTGTACCACCTGAAATCGTAGGACTAGTGGGAAAAAAAGTCCTACTAGTTCTACCGTAGAACTGTGTAGTAGAACTAGTGGGAATGATCGCTCTCTAACGTCCGTCCGTCCGTCCGTCTCTCTCACTCGCACTCATCTGCAGACGTGCGCGAGGGAGACGGATGGACGGACGGACGTTAGAGCAGGTCCTCTGCTACGATTCTTACATACCTACTCCTTTTGCTGGTCTTAAAATATTAAAAAAATAGTAATTCAAATGATAATTCACAGACATTTCACCTGACTATGGACGAGACGGAGATGAATGGTAAAGAGAAGAGCTACCTGTGCAGCAAGTACACACCACTGACTGTGAGGCTGAGCGAACATATCGCTAAGAACAAGGGATGGACGGGTGAGTTACTACTTACATCTAGTCTACATGATCGTAGCATAAAACAAAAATCGGGGCAGTCTTTGGGGACAGCCGATAGAAGTGAAAACAAAAAGTACAGTACACAGGCCCCGCCCCAGTCGTGCACTGGTTATGCCTCGCGCATGCCTATGTGGTGCTACGCCGTAGCGGATCACCTACGAGTGCTACGAAGCGTGACCGCACGTTACGTGACGATGAGTTCAATGTTTTTCCTTCACCCAAAAAGTTCTCAACGCGCATAGAGAAGTTTTCACTTCAAAAACAGCCGCATGCAAGCCGAAATCGGTCTGTGAATGACTATCCCAAGCTTCCTTCCGTGCCGTTGGTCCCGGCTGTCATTCGTAGATCTTTGACAGTCGTTACAGAGTTAGAAGCCCGAAAGTCAGACTGACATGTGACGACCACTCTTACCAAGAGGTATCGCGTTCTCACTCGCACACTCAATAATTTGATTGTGAGCAGATAGGCTGTCGCTCCATGTTAATTACTGATATTCAGTTGCATCTGGTTAGACTGGAAGCCGACCCAAACATAGTTGGGAAAAGGCTAGGCAGATCATGACGATGATGTTAAAATCTTAAAAACAATCTATACTAATATTATAAAGCTGCAGTGTTTGTTTGTTTGTTTGAACGCGCTAATCTCTAGAACTACTGGTCCGATTTGAATGATTCTTTCAGTGTTGGGTAGTCCATTTATCGAGGAAGGCTATAGGCTATATAACATCACGCTGCGATCAAAAGGAGCGGAGCATAAATGAAAAATATTGCAAAAACGGGGAAAAATGTATTCCTTTTGTGAGCTGTTTCTCTTTTATGTGGCAGACGAAGTTGCGTGGGTCAGCTAGTCTTAAATAAAATCTCAATGAGATCTCCACACACACTACCTATATGACCTAGCTACCTACCTACCTTCCAAGTTGCGCCGCATATAAGTATCACGGCTATCATCTTACCTTAGTACTGCATCAATGAGCGGAGTTCGCGAAGCTGAATTTTGAACTTCTCGAAAATTTTTGCCATCGCTAAAAAAAAAAGGTTGCTGCCTTATTTGTTAAAAAAACACAAATTATGATTTTTCGCACCAATCACACTTGCCAAAAGAAAAGCCTAGTATCTGCGCTAATGAATATGGGGTTATTGTCTTTAATTACGCAAAATCAGTTCTACGCATTTGGCCGTGTGGTATCCGGCAGAGTAGAATAGAACCAACCCATTACACTCACGGGTGTCGTATAAGGCGACTAATGTCTGAGGCAGAACACCTTGCGCCTCCGTAGATCAGAGAATGGGCAGCAGCGTTTTCTGTTAGTCTTTCATCACTACGATCTCCTGACGACCTGATTGGCGCAGCGGTAGTGAGGCTGCCTTACGTTCTTAGGGTCCCGGGCTCGAATCCCGGTCGGATCAAATGTTTGTGTGATGAGCACGGACATTTGTTTCCGAGTCATGGATGTTTATATGTATGTTAAGTATGTATTTACAAACAAAAAGTATCTATGTAGTATATCAACTATCTGGTGTCCACGACACAAGCCTCGTTGCTTAGTGTGGCACTAGATGGCGCTGTGTGTAATGTCCAGCAATATTTATTTATTATTATTATCTCCAATCCGCCTGCCAAGCGTGCAGATTACGGCAAATTCCTCCAATCATGGGAGAGGCTTATGTCCAGTAGTGGACGTTATGGGCTGTTATAGTAGTTCTACGCAAAACGAATTAAAATGGTTCCGGACTGCCCTTAATTATGTTGACAATTTCTAAAAAAAATATTACCTACTTAGACACAAATATCATACCGTTTCTAGGCTTTCATCTAAGAAAAACGTGAATAGACATGACAATCGTATTATGTACCAATCTGACTAAGTTTGGTATTAAATTATGGAGGCTCGATTTCACAACCATTTTCACCAAATATTAAAAACCTAACATAATTATTCGAAATATTACATTAACAGCTCATCAAAACACTATATCATCACACAAATCACTAATTATCAACAAACACACTCCCATGTCAGTATGAATGAATCATTAGTAGATAACAGACATACATATCATTATCGGGCACACAGTTACACGTTACATATGCTAATATGTAGATACCGACCTCCCATATTTAACACTCGACCATTGAGCCAATTAGCCTACCGCTGACCTAATCAACTTCCTCGTTTTGCTATTTTTGGTCCAACAATACTATGATACATTTCAGATAGGTTTTTTCACAATATTCAGCTTTCAAATAATTATTGCCGTGTCGAATGCTCTCTGATCGCATGATTAGCGAATATAATCCGAGATTGTAATCGATTTTATAGATATTTGGGCGAAGTATTCATTTGGATTTAGAAATTTGTACGCTGCGCCATTCTATTGTCACTTTTCTAGTTATAATAGCATCCTAGCCTTTTCCCAACTATGTTGGGGTCGGCTTCCAGTTTTACCGGATGCAGCTGAATACCAGTATTTTACATGGAGCGACTGCCTATCTGACCTCCACAACCCAGTTAGTACCGGGCAATACGATACCCCTTGGTAAGACTGGTTGTCAGACTTTTTGGGCCTCTGACTACCTAACGACTGTCAAAGATCTACAAATGACAGCCGGGACCAACGCCTTAACGTGCTTTCCGAGGCACGGAGGAAACTCGGTATGTAATGGGCGGTCACCCATCCACAGGCCAACCTAGGCAAGCACGGCTTAACCTAACGATCGACCCGAGCGGCTGTTATTATTTAGCCACGAGCTCACGATACTATTTTTTAGATAAAATAATGTTTGCATATTATTATCAAGACTGTTTAATTTTACATTCTTATCACTGTATGCCTGTTTATTGTAGTTTTTCAATGAGTAGTATCAATCTCAGGCAGGCGAACACTGCTGAATGAATTCTGTACCAATATAATGTTACTGACACACATCCCAAAAAAAAAAAATTACATAACATCACGCCTGTAATCCCCGAAAGGTTAGGCAGAAGTGTAGCTAGAATAGTACACCCATATTTCGCCAGTTATATTTAAGCCCCAGTAATAGGGGGCGAGCCTATTGCCATCAACCAGGCACACATCCAGACTCCGTGGCTACTACTGCGATTTTCCTGATGGAAAAACCCAATAACAGTTAGCCTGACCTGGGTATCTACCCCAGGAGTTTATGCTCAGCAGTTGTGTTTGCGACCTCTGGACCAACGAGACAGTCTGACACAAATTACATGTCAATCAATCGCTTCTGCAGGCAAAAAGAGTTTAATTATGAATATAGTAATGCAAATTATACATCATTTCAGGTATCCAAGATGTCCTAGGGCTCCCAGGGCCTACAGTGGATGAACTACAGACATTGCAACCGCGCATGACGCGTCGCAATTCTATATCGAGCGAAAACTCGTCCTCCATGGAGAACCCTCGTGTTATCTTAGTATTCTTCATCGGAGGGTGCACATATCAAGAGATATCAGCACTTAGGACAATCAGCCAGCAAGAAGACTCCAATGTAGAATTTGTTATATTGACCACCAAGTTGATCAATGGAACAACATTCATAGAATCTTTGATGGAAAACGAATAATCAAATAATTGTATCTCAATCAAATAATTCCATGTATTATAATTATTTAATTTTGAGTGTAACTTTGTATATTATTGTATTTAATAAAAGCAAAATAATAGTTTAAATAATCTTTTAATTCTCATGACTCCACACATTTCATGAATACGGAATAAAATTAAACATGAACCATAAATCTTGGTTTATTAAAATTTCATATTCATAACTTGCATATAATATAAACTTCAATTTGATCAGTTTTTTCATTAAATAAACTTACAAAATCCTGCACGCTTACCAACTATATATTACAATTTTAAAGCTTTCAGCATAATAAAAATAATTTCGTACCCCAACACACATACAAGTGTAATCTAATGACTGTTCTCATAAATATTCATTACTCGTGTATTTTGTGATGTTGGATTTCTTTGGTGGTGCTATGTAGGCACCAAACTTCTTGGCTAGACTCACTAGCTTCTCGTTATCATAGCCGACTTCCTCCTTATAACATCTGAGCATTAAAGGCATCACTGTGTCTAAGATAAACTTAAAATTCTTCTGAGCATAACTAGAGTCGTTGCCTAAGGAGAGCATAAGACGTGAGTTGAATACCGCATGGATGCACTCGTCCAGTACATCCATCATGTCCTTAGTAACAAGCTGCAATCCTACCTTCTGTATTGTTATGACTGACTGCGCAAACCATATTGTACTACTTGATAAGTCCACCCATGTTTCGTTTATTATGTACTTAGCTAAGATAAGGCCCAAATTTTCCATCTGTATTAAGAATTTATTAACTCCAGCTTTCGTATGCATATTCACAGGGGTCCACTTGTCTTCTGAAACTTTGTTCTTCATAGAGTCCATTATTTTCTCCCTGTATTCCCTAAGAGCTTTTACGATTGGCGCTCTTAAACAGCTGTTCATCTGGAATCTCAAATCAAGACCAAAGTCACAGAACAGAGTACACTGATCTCTCAGACTCTTCACACAGTCCAACACAGAATCTAACGCGCACTGTGGAGTGAACACTTGTTTAATAATTTGACTCATTAACATTCTAAGTTGCATGCTAGCCCACACCACAAAAGCACTAACTTTATTCTTAGGAAATAATGTAATGAACTCTGTTAAGGCATCGCTGAGTGAGCAGAAGAACACCTCACCTACTTGCTTTACGTAACTATTGATGGATCCTTCTAGTTGGACCCCTTTCACATGAACCTTAACGGTATGACTGCAAATAGCTAGAAATAACTCACACGCCTGACTCGTCATATTAAACTTATTAAGTATGTGCACCGGCTGTCTTGATGATTGCAGCCCGCCCCTCGGACTCCAATTATGAGTAACATCAAGTTCTTTCAACAATATTTCAATCAAAACTTTTTGTTTCTGTTCAATTCTCTTCAATAAATCAGTTCTCTGGGGATGGCTTTTATTTTCTTCAGTGTCTAATGCCTTCTGGGCTGACACCATAAGTTCGTAAGTCTTTTGAAAATGTCTTTCAACAATTAGTACATCTAACTCCTCTGTTACATCAGCCAACCACTCCGGTAAGGGAGCCACTTGGGGGGAAGGTAGTTCTTCAACAGAGAGACTGGGGGACTCCAGTAACTCTGGCTTAGGCTTATCTAGGCCATCTTTTTTCTTTTGCTTTGAATTTTCCTTTTCAATGTATAATTTTTTTGCAATATCAAACTTATCCAGCCAATCTTTCTTGATTGCAAAACTATTGCACTGAAACACTCTTGTATCTGGGAAGGCTAACACTTTGAAAGCTTGTTTGACACTTCCCAAGTCTCTTACGTTCACTACTGCTAAAGTACTAATAGGATAGCTAGCTTGAAACTTATATCTATTAGGACCTCTACGGTTTGATATCCAAGATGTCAACATAAGGCAGTCATTGAACAAATATACATGCATCCTCTGCAGGGCAGTGTTCTCCTCGGCGTCTATCTCGAGTAGGTCGCCTTCGTGAAGCAAAGTTCGATCTGGGACATCTAATAAATTCATGCAACCTTCCACTTTCTCAGATATAAGGTTGAGCTTATTCTTGCGTTGTTCTTCGGCCCGCTCTGCTTCGACGTCGTGGTTGTCGAGTGATTCGCGGGATATAGCGTTTTCGTTACCTAGAATTGACGCGTGGGAGAGAGTCGTGAGCACAGTTCGCTGTTCGCTCAGCAGGTGGGAGAGCTTGTACATCTCAGCTTCTAGGTGGGATATCTCCGTCGCCGTCTCGATGAACTGCATGTAGTTTTCGTAGACATTCTTCTTGAGGGCACTGGCGGTGTCCTCGGCTAACGACTGTATCTTGTCCTTCTGTTGTTGGAGCTCCTCCCCTCCGACACAGGACTTGGCCAGCTCCTTCACGTAACGTTCGGGCACAAAGTCTGGCACTGCGAACTTCTCCATGTTGATGTCAGACATCGTTATAATATAATATGTACAGTTTCTACTCGTAATTAATAGTTAAAAACACTGGCTCACTCATCATTCGATAATCGAACGACAGGACGTATCAACCCATCAAATTCAATTCAAATGTCAAATATGCTTGCGTTCCGTTACTTCTGAAAGGTATTCGTAGGCGTTTACATAATTAAACGTTTAGTTATTATGCACACGTGTGATAAGAAATTCTGTTTACAAATTTCGTAGTGTATAATGTCTTATTCATTAATACCTTTTGTTCTACCTACGAAGAGGATACGATGAAGTTATTCTAAAGTATTATTTATTTGGCACAGTAACAAAAACATAGAAAGGTTGCGATGATAGTCTAACTCTAACACAAGACTGAAGGCTGCTTTACGCCGAGGCAACAAAAATGAAAAATGAATGATATGATAAATGTTATGATTTTGTTAGTGACTCTACGAAATGAAATGAAACACTGTACTACATTGCGGCATGCCACATGGCCGCATGCTACATTAATTTAGGTCGTCGTACTCGTACTCTGATAATTTACCGATGACAGTTTTAGATTCCAATCTGATATCGAGCTTTATCGCATCGAGCACTTCCTTTAGGAATATTAATTTACATTCTGGTTAGTCGTAGGTAAGACCCTTTATGGCACGTCGTGGCAAGTACAGTGCGACATAAAAGAGTAGAAATTAATTATTTGGAAACTAAAATTTTTCATTTTCTGGCAACATCTAAAATGAGTACTTGAGCTGTCAATTCTTCTCAATCGGTTTCGTTTTTCAATAGAATTTTTGTTTTTGTGTGTTATTTCTGAGTGTGGACAAGAAAATAGCGACATATCATGAATAAGGTAATTCGTGGAGGTGCCCGTGAAATAATTTATCAAGTTTTCATACGGTGTTTGACCGAATTACACAAGCTGGGAAGCTACTATCCTACTTCGAAGATGTTTGCCATCGTACAGCAGATTTTACTTGTAAGTAACTATTGAAAGTTGCAGTAAACGTTAATGAGGGATTTTCATTTTAGCTCTTCCCTAGTCGCTGGATAGATGGCGCTAGGAGTTAGTATGATAATGCAAGGAACGGAACCTAAAAAAACTGATTTTAACTAAGCGTGAGAAAACTAGGTTATATTCGGAAGGTTAAGCATATGAAAGTGTCAGTCAACGAGAGTATGTGACGTGACACAATGTCTTTTTCTCCAAGCGTTTTGGCTTTGCCACCAACTATCATAGCAAGTTCAACGCCATCTATAGAATTCTTGGAAACTAAGTTTTTTTTTAATATCTCAAAAGGAAAACCTCTCATTACAAACGATTAATACATTCAGGGAACAAAATTTTCGATCTTAATAGTAGGTATTTACAAATTAGTTGTCTAGGAGTTGGAACGTGCAGGAACTATAGGTGGCAGCACTAATCGACAAAAGAGACACTATGCGGACAGAAAAGGAAACTTATCACTTCTCATCGTGCTTTCAATTTACTTATACAAAATTGTCTCTTCAATTATATTATTTTTGAATATGCTAAAAGGTATCAAAATATGAGTTCCGGTCTATCAATAACGATCGTCAGCGTAATTTAGATGTTTAAAATATGAATTTTATATCTTTCGTACTTTCTGATGAAAATTGTGGTGTATGAAGACATGGTGGCTGGCATAACTAAGATAGCTTTCTTATTTTCAACACATGTTATAATGGAAGGGAATCCTTTATCAGCGAGAACAATATCTCCAGGCTTTAATAAATCAATTAGTTCACAATCATTTGATGAAGCAATCAATAAAATGCAGTCCGTAGCATTTAGATACAAAACTTAAAAAACCAAAGGAGTGCAGCCAACTAAAAACATTATTGTGGGTATAACCAATGACGTATTATATATAGACACGACATGAACCAACATCGCGGCGCTTAAAAACGGCGAAAATACTAGAACTACTTATAAGCGTGAAGAAAGAGAAAGAAAATATGACACCGAACGGCGGGATGCCTGTTGCGAGAGGGAGATAAATATACATCTTCAGTCACGTCACAGGATTTATTAAATTATAAACAAACGTAGCGTCGCGCAACAGGTTGGTGCGTAACTAAGCGCGATGTGGCCAATTGGCTTCATTTCATGTTGTCATTTTAGAGTGTGGACAACGTATCTATAGTTTATATATCATTGGGGTATAACCATGTTTATATTCTGAGTACATGTGGAGTCTTTGATTAACTGTTGAGGGATATTCGGTGTGAACTTTAGTGCGGTCTAGTAGAACACGTGTATGGTGAAGTATAAATGGTTCTGGTACTTATGTTTGCATGGACGGTTGATTTTGAGGGCCTTTTCAATGCAGAGTGTAACAAAAACAAGTTGTTTTCAAATATTTTTCTTTACTGCGTTTATCCATTTTTTGCGTTTTTCACCAAAACATGGTATGATAGTAATAGTCTTTGGAAAGTAATAGAATTTTACGCTAATTGATTTATTTTCATTTTTGTGGATGTATTGGTACCTACATCCAGAAATGCAACAATGCATTATGATTAGTTAATTAATTTTCACTATAAAATTAATTCTGTTTACTTGTTAGAAAAGTCAATGTCAAGCATTAATAGAGCACAAGATTCGGATTGGCGACGCCAGTTGGCAGCACCGTCGTTGTGCACGTTCCCTATACCGTTGTGGTTATAGCGCGACTTAACAACATTGATAGTAAGGCAATAACATTTAATGTAATTAATTGCGTATTACCAAATACGTTTTTTGCTTTACCTACCATATTTGTTGAAGCAACCGACTAATGGAATGAAACAATTTTAAAATATTTTCTCGTTATGAACATATTTGCGGGGGACTTTTTTCGTCGGACTGACAGCAGTTATATTATTTATGAAGATAGAGCACTAATTTAAAGTTGTATCTAGAAGCTTATGTTAATAACATGCTTTGTTTGTTTTAGGTGTTTCTGTAAGCACAGTGCGCAGAATTGTGCAAAACGGCGGGAAATTCTCGACTCCAGCTATACACAGAAAGGGTATCATAATATATTTGAGTAAACTTGTAGTTTTATTACTATTACGTACCAAATGTATATAATATCTACGAGGAACTTATTGAAAGCAATGAATTAATAAACATGCTTATTTAAAATAAAAATATTCTCATTATTCATAGTTAATAAACCAATAATACTATTCAAGTATCAAGATCAGCTAGGTCGTACTAACTGGGTTGCCACCTGAGCACACAGCACACACACACACACACCCCTCCAAGTTCATAAAGGTCTAGCAATGACTTTGACCTTGAAAAAATCGTTTCTCGACCTTTATGAACTTGGAGGGTTGTATTGATGGTTTTGATGATTATAATTCTATAACTACATACGTCTTACAATCGCGTCCAATATTTTAATCAACATACAACCTAGCACTGGCCTGCAATTTGCCAAAAACGTAAGAAAATTTGAATTTCGCGGGCTACCCTGGAGCATCAGCCTTAACTTCAAATATTAAACAATTTTAACACCAACGTTTTAGTCAGTTCAGTTTAATGTATGCTTATAAACTATCTATAGCAGCCCATAACCATATATTCTAATATCGAGGAATGCGACAATAATATTGAATAAAATTACAAAAGGTTGCTAACCCAAGTTGAAATCAAAAAAATCATAATGAAAAAATATATAATTACGTAGCCAATTTATTTAGTCACGGAAACAATCTGAATGTCTCGCATGGGGAAGATTTATATACTACTTGGACATTTTTTGAACATTGGACTAATCGCGAATTGGACCAATCGCGCCTATGCCTATAGGCGCGATTGGTCAATTTTTTTTGGAACAATGTTGGCCCACAAGAGGGATCAACGAAAGGCATTTGCATGTAGTGAGAATGCTACCCACAGAGCATCTTTATAGACGGGGAAATGCTACCTATTGTGTGTTGTCTAAATGCTATCGTTTTTGAGCTCACCAGATGGCGCCACTGTCGAGTAAGTTGTATATGTTGGCGGCATCATGGCCGTCGTCGTTGAGAGTCACACAACATATTGGTTTGCACCAATATATACACACAGTTACACAATTATTACACAGCAAATAATAAACAGTAGGAAATATAAGCACCGCCAGTTTCAAGAAAATATCTTACTCCAGTTCAGAGTGTTTATTCCATGAGGTAAACCAAGAATGCCCTTTCTTTCACATTACAACGGCTTATAAAAGCCGTTGTAATGTGTTTCTGTGTATAAACACAGAAATTCAAACTGAGGTTGGTAGTCACAGGTAGAATAAAAATAACAATATTTAATTTTGCAAGGCGGGAAAGATCAAATTAACTACTTAATAATCTTCGCTCTAAACTAGACTCATAAATAATTCTAGTGAACATATCAAAATAAACTCCACAGAACACAGAAGATTGTCATCAATGGATACGAGTCTGATTACACAGTTGTCGAATCTGGCGTGCCCCAAGGTTCAGTCTTGGGTCCTTTATTGTTTATCTTGGTCATTAACGACATAAAGTCCTGTGTAGTTAACTCTAAATTTCTCATGTACGCCGATGACATCAAAATTTTTAAATCCTGTACAAGTATGCAGGACTGCTTGCTATTACAAGAAGATCTATGCAGACTTTCGCAATATTGTCTTGAGAATAAACTTTACCTCAGTTTACCAAAATGTCATTATATTTCTTTTACCAAAAATAAAACAAGTATTAAATTTCCCACACTAAATGACATAAATTTGAATAAAACTGATTGTACGCGTGATCTTGGCGTACTACTTGATAGTAAGTTACATTTTGACATACATATTGACAACATTATTAATAGAGCCTTTAAGATGTATGGGTTCATAATGCGGTCTTGTAAAGAATTTAAAAAGACTTCTACTTTCCTCTTCTTGTTTAAAACTTTAGTCCGTTCTCAGTTGGAATACGCGGTGCCCATTTGGAGCCCATTTTACGAAAAATATAAGCACAGAATAGAAATGGTACAGAAAAAATTTCTTCGCACTACACATTATAAGTGTTACCATACCAAGATTTCTTATGCAGATCTGATGAAACAGTACAACATATTAAGCTTGGAGCACAGGCGTTCACTGCTGATGGTTATGATGCTGTACGGCATATGCAACAATAGGTTTAATTGTATGGAACTTTCCAATAAACTATGTTATGTAGTACCTAGGACTGTTAATCGGCGGGAAGTGCGGGCAACCCGCTTGTTCTACACAGAGAAGTGTAGAACAAATGCTGGGGAGAGAGCTCCACTCCGCCGATTATTAGAAACGTACAACTCACATTTTATAAATTTAGATATTTTCGCTCTTAATCAGAACAAATTTAGAAAACTAGCTATTCAATTACTTTCTGGTCATCCTTAACGATGGCTGCTTCTTGCTATGTTGTGATCTGATTGGTGACTACGAACTAGATCTGGACGGGTAGCGCTGTCTAGAGTTGGTCTGTGTGACCATTCAGGTTTATAAGCTTTTTTATTTTTATCTTCTTACTGTCCCTTTCTGTATACGTCCGTTTCCTTATTTCTTTTAAATCGATATTATTCCGTGGACAATAGTGTGCGTTTGTTTACTAATAGACTTAAGCTAACTATTAATATTACAACGTGTAACTGTTTTTTGTCCCAAATAAATAAAATAAAAATAATAAACAGAAGTAACATTAAATTCACAACATTTTACATAATTCAAACATAATCCTTATTATTGAAGCAAAAGGAAATTACGATTACTTTTTAAATTAAATAGACGGAAATACAAATATTAGTTCAGTAATTCAACACATGTCAAATAGAAAACTGACTACCCTACAATAAACCTGCATAAGTCAAAATAATAAAACTACCCTCAAATTACAAACTAACTTAAAATTAAAATCAAATAATGGTTTGGCGCCCATACGACCATTCTGATTCAGCGCGCTCTCTGCGCTAAAAATATTTTACATAAACGGCATCAACCACCTAGGGTTTAAGCCTTAATAACACGGCATCACCCATCCAGTGTTTAGCTCCCTAACACGGCATTACCCGCCTTGGATCTAGCCATAGTCAATTGCTCATGGCATCACCCGCCTTGGATTTAGCCGTCTAAGACCGGGATAAAGGATACGCATGGTGATTAGTCAGCGTAATAAGTGGGAAAGGTGGACTAGCTAATACAATAATTATTATTTCGATAATCTTAACAAAGTAGTTTCATAAACTAAAAATATAATGACATACAATTATTTACACGGCATCACCCGCTTTGGATCTAGCCATACTTCATGACATCACCCGCCTGGGATATAGCACGGCATTACCCGCCTTGGATCTAGCCATAGTCTAGCTCATGGCATCACCCGCCTTGGATTTAGCCGTCTAAGACCGGGAAAAAGGATACTCATGGTGGGCAGCCAGCGTAATAGGTGAGAAAGGTGGAGCAGTTAATACAGACATTTTATGATGATAAATCATCCGCCCATACGGTCGGGTCATTTTCATTGACATTCATAGATGGATAATTTTGGGCCAGAGGTGCTGGTCTCAAAAAATAATGACAAGCGATCTCTTCACAACAGTTACCCTTCAAATTAACATGCTTTAGTTTGTAGCTTTTTATTAGGCAAAACCTCGAAGAATTTTCAAAGGACCTTCATATTTAGGACCAAGCTTAGACTGGGACAAAATCCCGCTTTTTCAAAGAATTTGTCTTATGCTTTGCTGTCAAATCTTAATTTGTACCGAAATTATCGCTCGTCCGTCCTTAATTCACATAATTATCTAACGGTATTCATATTTTTTAATTGATATAAACTAAATGAGCTCAAGTTTGAGTCAAGACTTTTATTCTATACTCAGTCTCATATTTGTGAGAACTAGAATGATCAACTAACTTAAATATTAAAACTATTATGAAAGCTTGCTAGCCAATTTTATCATCTCATTAATTTTACTAACACACAACAAAGCTTATAACACAAGCCTAACTTTCAAAGACAATAAATTTGTCAAATAATATAAGTTTAAATAAGTTACAGTAATTTTCTCTAGGATCTTTCAAGTCTGACTTTTCAGATACTAAAATGTTAAAGCCAGCCTATAAAGGCCTTACCGACATTAGCTATTTCGTACTGCTGCCCAGTTTTATCCACGGCATGGCTTCGAAGCTGTCCCAGCAGCTATTCAGCCTCGCTATCAGAGTCGTCAGCACGTCATCATAGCCCTTGTTGAATCGAGCCGGTAACTCGCAGACGTCACAGCTTTCAGCATCACACCAATAGCTCCGACATTGATCATGAAAATATAAAAATGAAGACCATTAGTAATCATAACTAACGCAGAGCACAAAATTGGTTTTCCTAAAAATCGTGCAGCCATAAATCTAAACAAGTAACGCGCTTTACCTAATTTATCAAAATTATCATCTGCCTAGCCTTTACCCAACTATGTTGGGGTCGGCTTTCAGTCGAGCCGGATGCGGCTGAATACCAGTATTTTACATGGAGCGACTGCCTATCTGACCTCCACAACTCAGTTAGTACTGGGTAATACGATACCCCTTTTGTAGCCCTGGTTTGTCAGTTTTTGGGCTACTGACTACTTGCAACGACTGTCGAAGATATAAAAACCGGCCAAGAGCGTGTCGGGCCACGCTCAGTGTAGGTTTCCGTAGTTTCCCGTCCGTCACAATAAGTGTTCCCACTTATGAGTTTAAAGGTGAGTATCCATTATGTAAAAATGCTTGCATATACGAATATACAACAAACTTAGTCCAGAAATAATTTTGTACAACTTATTGTCTTTTTTGTACAAAAACTGTTGTTTCCATCAAGTTCAAAATGATTTTCCTAGAAAGTCCTTATAAAGTTCTACTTTTCAGATTTTTTTCATATTTTCTAAACTTATGGTTCAAAAGTTAGAGGGGGGGGGACACATTGTTTTTTACTTTTGGAGCGATTATTTCCGAAATTATTGACATTATCAAAAAATGATTTTAGAAAACCCCTATTCATTTTTAAATACCTTTTCAACAATATATCACACGTTAGGGTTGAAATTAAAAAAAAAAACACTTCCCTCTTTGCATATAGGGGGGCTACCCTAATAAAACATTTTTTTCCAATTTTTATTTTACCACTTTGTCGGCGTGATTGATATACATATTGGTACCAAATTTCAGCTTTCTAGTGCTAACGGTCACAGAGATTAAGCGAGGACGGACAGACGGACGGACAGACATGGCGAAACTATAAGGGTTCCTAGTTGACTACGGAACCCTAAAAATGACAGCCGGGACCAACTGCTTATCGTACTTTCCGAGGCAAGGAGGAAACTCGGTATTTAATGGGTGGTCACCCATCCACAGACCAACCTAGGCAAGCACGGCTTAACCTAAAGATCGAACCAAGCGGCTATTAATATTAGCCGCGAGAAATCCATTTATCGGATCGGCAATTAATGGCCAACACCACGCATGGTATAACCATGGTTGGTGTTCACATGGCTTATTTTGTGTGCAATCTATACATATAATAAATCTGTAGAAAAGTCATTTTTGTACATTGAAGAAATTGAAACAAAAAATAGCCAGCGTGTGAAAAGATAAGACAGAACCCATTTCCATCATTTTTGAAATTTTTGTCTGTTTGTCTGTTTGTTTGTGCGCACATCACGTAAAATCTACGAATTCAATGCTGACAATGTTTATATACAAAAATTATACGCAACTTGAGGTTTAACTTAGTTTTTGTTTCATCGAAATCGGTTCACTCTATCAAAAGATATGATTAATTTAGTGAGTTCAGCATAATATACTTTAGCAGTTTAACATTTTGGTCCATAGATGGCGTTGGTCATTTCACTCCATTTTCTGAATCGAATGACCCTCGCCCGTGTCAGTAGCCTCAAGATTGTTTTTTTTACCGACGAAACAAAAAGAAGGAAGTTCTCAATTCGACGCGTATTTTTTTTTGTATATGACCACGGATAACTTTTACAGAGAAGTCCGTACATGGTCCTTTTTTTGTGAAAAGCGTAGGTACATTTAAAAGTTGATCCCATTTATAATTGAAAAATCGTGTTTGGGCTAATTTCTTGCACCTTTTGATGAGAACTTTCGACCTAGCTGAAGTATGACTGTCATCGAGTGTCTAAGGATGAAGACGTAAGGCTGTCGAGGCAATGGGCGGAGCACTGCCGTGTCCTCGAAGCGGCGATTGGCGGCGGCGACCCCTCGCGTCCGGCCCTGGTTCAAGCCATGGTCCGGAGCGAGACGGAATGGGACGCCGTCACCTACTTCTGCGAAGCAGTAATGCTAGAGAAGGAGGTGGCGGAACGTAGAGGGAGAGAACCTCGCAGCGTCCCGGCCACCGCGGAAGACGCCCCGGGCGTCGGGGACCACCACGTGGCCACCGGCCACCGTAGGCGCGGGCCTGTGGACGGTGGGCTATGGGCTAGCTCGCCGTCCGTTCGTCTCATGAAGACAGGCCGTGTTGACGGCGCGTACGTTTTCCACGTGCGCCTCAAAGAGAGTCAGCATTCAGCAAAAAGGAAGGGGTCCGTAAGGACCGATGCCTGCTGGGGTTGCGGGGTTTTTCGAAAGAGATACCGTGGCCCCGGAACACAAAGGGCGATGAAGGAACATGGATGGGTTTTAGTCAATAAAAGTCTGACACTCCGTCCTGCTCCGCCCAGAGCGGGAGGAGTCATTTGATGATTTCCCATCCGAAAAAAAAAGGCTGTCGAGGCAAGCCCTTTTTTGGAAAAACATAAGTAGATTATTTTAGCGATTAATGCAAATATATCGAAGAAATTAAATTGTTACCCACTTGGATCAATATCTACTAATATTATAAAGCTAAAGAGTTTGATTGGTTGGTTGAACGCGCTAATTACAGGAACTACTGGTTCGAATTAAAAAAAAACTTTTAGTGTTGAATAGTTATCGAGGACGGCTAAGTATAAGTTATCTAACATCACGCTATAATTAAAAGGAGCGGAGCATCAATGATAAATGTTGCAAAAACAAGGAAATTTTATTTATTTTGAGAGCTTTCTTTGCGGGCGCTGCATAAACGGTTAAAGTTACGCAACAAACAATCATGTATTAGAGAATTGTTCGTTTTAAAACGTTCTAAAAAAAAATCGCGATAGCATTATGTCTATCTTTTAAGGTTGACTCACACTCTCTCTCTAACCCTCTCTCTCTCATGTGACGCAGACGAAGTTGCACGGGTCAGCTAGTAAAGAATATAAAGAATGGGAACAGTAATCCCTAACTATGTTTGAATTCAACTCCCGGATGTCGACGCATAGTCGGTCGGTTCCATTTTTTTTTTTTTTTACAATGACATAATACTGCACAATGGGGAATTGGGGATTAACGATCGCCTCAAGATCGTTACACTGGCGACAATCTGTAGGGCCAACGTGGAACAATTTTGTCTTTCTTTAACTAATACTCAAGTCTAAATTATCGCAATTTTTCGAATATGGTCGGTGTTTAATTTTATTTCCGACTTTGCCAATAATAACACTCATTAATAATCACATTTCTCGATAAAGTCATCTTTTTTGTTATCATTTAACGTGATAGTATGAAACAAAATTAAAACTAAATCATAGCCAATTAAAATATTAAACTGGGTTTGATTATCTTCTACCACATTAACGTTCCAATTTGACACTAACTTTATCGATCTTAACAATGGTCGAGATCATCGAGATACTCTCGGAACACGTGACATTCACAATGCCTATTCTGTTGAAAACAGTACTGACAGTATCTTTTGCCTGGAATCGAACCAGAAAAACTTTTAGGAACAAAGTCAAGAACAATCTGCGCCGGAATTTTAACTGTTGTCATGCAACGATTAAATGACAACAAAAAAAAATTACGTAGTTTTAATTAGTTGACCTTTGGTAGACCTACATTTTTCGTCACTTTGTTGACGAAAACAAGGTTTCTCGGAACACCCGTTTTTATGACATTAACTAATGTTGTCTATTGCAACAAAAACAAATTGGCTTTGAACGACTTCAAGAATCATTCCGAAAGCCGGGGCTTTTTGTTATGATTTTTGTATGTAGGTAATATCAGATTTCATTACATTTCGATTACGTTTACGAAAAGTTTATAGAACTGAGACAAGTTTGGGCAAACGGTCAGGCGTATTACGTAACAATTCACATAATTTCACAAAATCAGGGTAGATAGCAGTGATAAAAGAATCAATTACCTCTGCATCAGTGGCATCAGGCTGCATCATCTTAAACAGCGTCCATCCCGTGCATAGCTGCTCGCCTGCTCAGACGTGTAGTCGCGCCACCGTTGGGTGTCGCCAGCAAACCGGAACTCCTCGCCGAATGTCTGGATCAGGTCTTGCTTAACCTGCTCCCAGGTGGTGGATTGCAGGGCCACGTATCTGCCCATGTCTTCGCTCTTCCTTTCAGCTGCAGTATTGCCTTGCGGTGATATGCAAATAGTCACAATAGTTCCCCTCACGTCGTGGGGGCGCACATCGGAATTGAATTACGTTAATCGATAGATGGCACCGGTGTGGCACAGCGCTACTGCCACGGCGCTTGATGTAGCTTGCTTCATGATTGACATAACCACTCATCACTTGTTCCATGGAAAAACTTGGGTCTGGCTGGGCGGTCCGCACAGGTTTGCGGACCCGGGATCCAGAAGACTTCAGTAGGAGCAAGTTGGATCCCACCGCTGCTGTCGGCGGCATCATGGCCGTCGTCGTTGAGAGTCACACAACATATTGGTTTGCACCAATATATACACACAGTTACACAATTATTACTCAGCAAATAATAAACAGTAGGAAATATAAGCACCAGTTTAAAGAAAATACCTTACTCCAGTTCAGAGTGTTTATTCCATGAGGTAAACCAAGAATGCCCTTTCTTTCACATTACAACGGCTTTTATACACAGAAATTCAAACTGAGGTTGGTAGTCCCACTTCGTGGAGCACTTTCGACGTTTGGCCCCCAAACTGGAACGGACTGGGGCTGCCTTCAGGCGGCTCCTGCCCAACCTGGGGGGGCCAAACGCTCTACGCGGGAGTCGTGCGGTCTATGGCCCTTTACGCGGCCCCGGTGTGGGCGCGTTCATTGAGGCGACGAGACACTCACGACGTCACTATCTGAACGCGCCCCAAAAGGTGGTAGCCGTAAGGCTGGCCCGGGGCTACCGCACGATCTCCCGCGAGGCGGCGAGCCTCCTTGCCGGATTGCCGCCATGGGATCTGGAGGCGATAGTCCTCGCGCGCCTACGTGAATGGCGCGCGGAGACGCTAAGCCTGGGGGAAACTCCGCTGCCGCGGCAAATTGTCGCTCAGCGGACAGACTTCCGACGGGATCTCATGGCGACATGGAGAGAGCGACTGTCGCAACCCCGTGCAGGGCACGTCCCCTCTTTGAGGAGTGGCTTAAGAGACGCCACGGCGTCCTCACCTTCCGCCTGACGCAGGTCCTCACCGGTCACGGTGTTTTCGGGAGGTTCCTGCACCGAATCGGGCGGGAGGAAACGCCCGGGTGTTTCCATTGCGAGGATCGACCGGAGGACACGGTGGAGCACACGGTGGAGGTGTGCCCCGCGTGGGCGGAGCACCGCCGTGTCCTCGAAGCGGCGATTGGCGGCGGCGACCTCTCGCGTCCGGCCCTGGTGCAAGCCATGGTCCGGAGCGAGACGGAATGGGACGCCGCCGCGCCGTCACCTCCTTCTGCGAAGCAGTAATGCTAGAGAAGGAGGTGGCGGAACATGAGAGGGAGAGAACCTCTCAACGTCCCGGCCACCGCGGAAGACGCCCCGGGCGTCGGGGACCACCACGTGGCCACCGGCCACCGTAGGCGCGGGCCTGTGGACGGTGGGCTATGGGCTAGCTCGCCGTCCGTTCGTCTCATGAAGACAGCCTGCTCCGCCCAGAGCGGGAGGAGTTATTTGATGATTTCCCATCTGAAAAAAAAAAAAAAAAGGTTGGTACTTCACAGGTAGAATAAAAATAACTATATTTAATTTTGCAAGGCGGGAGAGATCAAATTAACTACTTAATAATCTTCGCTCTAAACTAGACTCTTAAATAATTCTAGCGAACATATCAAAATAAACTCCTATTAAAATAAACAGAAGTAACATTACATTCACAACATTTTACATAATTCAAGCATAATCCTTATTATTGAAGCAAAAGGAAATTACGATTGCTTTTTAAATTAAATAGACGGAAATACAAATATTAGTTCAGTAATTCAATACATGTCAAATAGAAAACTGACTACCCTACAATAAACCTGCATAAGTCAAAATAATAACGGAACTACCCTCAAATTACAAACTAACTTAAAATTAAAATCAAATGATGGTTTGGCGCCCATATATACCTACAACCTGAAACATTCATGCTTGCTAATCTAAATAAATAAATTCAAAATCACTTTTCCTCCAAGTTATTTAACAAGTATTGTTATTACTTGGAGGAAAAGATCCTAACTTGCTACCTACTTATCTTCAAGTCGTAATATTAATCAGGAATAGCTTAATCTTGGCCATAATCGTGAATATTAGTAAAAATAAGAGCAACGCGCGAACACTCAATGACATCTATTCAGAAGACGCTACACGAACGCCTCTAGCGGCGAAATCATGCGAAATAGCCCTCATTGGTTGTCTTGGTATGGGCAAGTACTATTAACTATTCTGTGGTATGGGCATGTGATAGGAAGGGATGGGGAAAACGTCGTGAAACTAATTAAGGGTAGAGGAAGACCAAAGAGACGATGAATGGACTGTCAAGAATGAAATGGCAAAAAGGAGTTGTCTGATGATATGATGAGCAATAGAAAAGTATGGTAGAAGAAGACATGCTGCGTCGGGACCGCAAATGAATGAGAGGTTCTTCCTTTTTAGGCATTAAAAAAACTTGGTTCCCAAGAACTCTTAGATGGCGTTGAACTGACTAAAATAGTTGGTCCCAAAGCCAAAACGCTTGGAAAAAAAAACATTGCGTCACGTCAAATACACTCGTTGACTGACACTTTCGTTTGCTTAACATGTGACTGTTCCTAAATTTTCCTAGGCTGATAAAATTTTCGTTTTTCCTAATTCATGCTAATATTAGTATTTTGGTCAGTTTCCCCCGGAACTTCCAAATGTAACCGTAGTAGTTTTCTCGCGCTTTGTTATAATCAGTTTTTTTTAAGTTCTGTTCCTTGCATTATCATACTAACTCCTAGCGCCATCTATCCAGCGACTAGGGAAGAGCTAAAAAGAAAATCCCTCATTGGAATATGGGTAGGACAATGATGATGAGCCAAAATATACACACATCAAAAAAGTCTAAGCAACATGTTCGGATTTGATTTTTTGAAAAATTTTTACTATTCCAATATATCTATATTTTTCTTTTATAAGTATATAACTAGCGGACGTCACGCGGTCTCACCCGCATAGTCCCCGTTCCCGTGGGAGTACGGGGATAAAATATAGCCTATATTACTCAGGGTGAATGTAGCTTTCTAATGGTGAAAGAATTTTTTAAATCGGCGCAGTAGTTTTTGAGTTTATTCATTACAAACATACAAAAATACAAATCTTTCCTCTTTATAATATTACCTAGTGTAGATTATTATTATTTATTTATTCATCTAAACACATATTTTTAACATTTTTAAATATTTCTTAATAAAACTACATAAAAAAACATTTAAAAATATAAAAAACAGTAGCCCACCAGCGCTGGGAACAGGGTCCGACCTGCCGGTGGTCAGGGCTCTTGAGAGAGGAACCTCCTAACAATACGTGCCGTGTCCAGAAGTACTGCTTTCTGAATCAAGCCCTTGATCCAGCTGCCAAGCGAGAGCCTCCTAAGATGTTGGTCGAGGCTCTTGGCTATTAAGCCATTGGCCGACACGACTATCGGCACAATGACTGCTGTACCCACGTCCCACATGTCGACAACCTCGCGAGCCAGGTCTAGATATTTGAATTGTTTATCTTTCTCTGCTTTCACGAGGTTCTCGTCATGCGGGATCGTTATATCAACAATCATTGTGCGACGCTCCAATCGATCTATCACCACAATGTCAGGCCTATTGGCAACAACAGTCCTGTCAGTGGTGATAGGTCGATCCCAATACAACGTGATTTGACCATTGTCGAGAACTGGGTCGGGTGCATACTTATAGTATGGCACTTCTGATTCCACAAGGTTGTATTTCAAAGCAAGTTGCTGGTGGATAATCCTGGCAACAAGGTTGTGTCTATGCAAATACTCTCCGTTAGCCAGACTAGATCACCCAGAAATAATGTGTCGGATCGATTCTCCCGGACGGTGGCATGCCCGACATAATATGTCAACCGTGCCATCTTTCACAATGTATTTCCGATAGTTATTCGTCATCATAACTTCGTCCATTATTGCACAGATAAAACCTTCTGTTTCCCCGAACAGGCCACCAAAGCGCAGCCAGGATACGGATGCTAAGAAGTCTACATCGGGGCCATGTAGGGCCCGGTAAAAGCGTCCGTGAAGCTCCTTGCCCTGCCATTCCACCTTGCGGTCATTAGTGTCTAATACTTTAGGTTTGCGCCAGTTCTCGTTAGCCAGGGAGAGCGGGGTGAGGCCCTTGTCCACTGAGACCACATCTCAGTGCATCTCCCCGTCGGCTTCTAGGAAGTATTCCCTGAGACTGCACACCTCACGGTTGTGTAGGATCTTAGCATTTAAGAAGCCACGACCCCCGCACTTCCGTGGGATAAACAGTCTCATCACCGACGACCGTGGGTGATGCATTTGATTTGCGGTCAGCAGTGTGCGGATCCTCCTATCCAGGGCATCAAGTTCCGTCTGAGTCCATTTGAGTATGCCGAAGGAATACATCAAAACCGGCATGACCCAACCGTTGAAGGCGCGCACCTTGTTTCCGCCTGACAAAAGACTACCTAGCACCTTATTCAGGCGGCCAAAGAAGCGCTCCCGCAACGATTGTTTCATGTCGGCAGTATTGATACCTAATGCCTCCGACATACCCAAATACTTGTAAGTTTCTGTTGAGGAGAGGGATCTAAGGTGTATGGAATCCGAGAGTTGAGTTCCCTCGGATTCCATAATCTCCCCTCGCTTCACATGCATGACTGCACATTTGTCCACACCAAATTCCATCCTGATGGCGCTACTGAAAGTTTCTGTTACCTTCAGTAGCTTCATCAGTTGCAAATTGTTGGGGGCAAAGAGTTTCAGATCATCCATGTAAAGAAGGTTAGATATGACCTGACCATCTCTCCTCAACAGATAGCCTAGACCTGAACGCTCCAGCAGTGTGCTGAGAGGGTTATTATTATTATTATTATAATTATTATAGTTTACCTAGACAAAAAAAAATGCATAGTTATCTACGTTAATGTGTAAATAACTATGCATTTTTAAGGTTCCGTACCTCAAAAAGAAAAAACGGAATCCTTATAAAATCACTTTCTTGTCCGTCTGTCTGTCCGGCTGTCCGTCTGTCACCACTGATATTCTCAGGAACGGGTGGAGCTAGCAAGTTGAAATTTATACCAGATTACTGAGGTCTATAGTCCCTTTAGTGTATAATAATCAAGGTCCTGAGTCAACATCATAAAAAGATTGGGCAAATTTAGATTTTCGCTAAAACTTTAACTTTTTGGTACTTTAAAAAGTACCAAAATTTTCCTTAATTTTAATATTTTTTTTTCGGACTTTTCCCTTTAATTATGCTGTAACACCTTGCTTGCTGATGCTCCAGGGTAGCCCGCGAAATTCAAATTTTCTTACGTTTTTTGTAATTTGCAGGCCAGTGCTAGGTCATAAATGTTGATAATAGTACATTTTGATACAAGTGGAGAAAGTTTGTTATTGCATTCGAGGCGGAATTATAACACCCGAGCCGTAGGCGAGGGTGTTTTTGAGCCGAGAACGGCAATAACAATGTCCACGTGTATCAAACGACGTTTTTCAATACACTTTTGAAGAAATAAAATAAAAATAAAAATAAATATATAAAATAAAATAACGAAAAATATCTTTGTCACGAACTAAGAAAATATGATTTAAATTTTCTTTTTTTTTCGCGCTCTGACTTCGCCAGGTTTGAAGGAGAGGCAAAGGTATGAAGCCGTTAAACAGCCTAATATTAAAAAAAATGATTTATTTTATATTTTTGAATTCAGAACACAAGTAAATGTTAATTTGTGTATAAAAATAACTATTAGTTTTTATTAATCATTTTTATTAAGGATATTCTATTTATAAACACAATTTTAATATTCAAAAAATATTTATGCCGTAAAGACGCGTAGTGCTTTGCTGAAATTAAAAAAAAAAAAACATTCACCTATAATAAAGGCAACCAATTTGGACTAAGTATCTGTGGCAATTTTCATTCCCGCACACGTGCGAAAAAACGGAAAAAAACGCACACGTGTGAAATACATTGCATGTTGTGCCTAGTCGTAGTGCGTTATGGACCAGTTTTCGAGGAAGTGTATTGAAATAGTACATTTTGATACAAGTGGAGAAAGTTTGTTATTGCATTCGAGGCGGAATTATAACACACGAGCCGTAGGCAAGGGTGTTTTTGAGCCGAGAATTGCAATAACAAATGTCCACGTGTATAAAACGACGTTTTTCAATACACTTTTGAAGAAATAAAATAAAATAACGAAAAATATTTTTGTCACGAACTATGATTTTAATTTTCTTTTTTTTTTTCGCGCTTTGGTTTCGCCACGTTGTAGAAGAGGCAAAGGTATGAAGCCGTTAAACAGCCTAATATAAAAAATAGATTTATTTTATATTTTTGAATTCAGAACACAAATAAATGTTAATTTGTGTATAAAAGTGACTATTAGTTTTTAACCGACTTCAAAAAAGGCGGAGGTTATATGTTCGTGTGCATGTATTTTTTTTTTTTTTTTATGTATGTTACCTGATTTCTCTCCCATTTGTGGACCGATTCTCAAAATTCTTTTTTCATTTGATAGAGTACACTCCTGAGGTGGTCCCATTTTAATTTGGTGAAGATCTGATGCTGACCTTCGGAGATATACAATGGAACTCTTCAAAAAGAGACGGCAAATCTGTTGTGATAGCTCCAATCGGTTGGATGTTCATTGTTTATACAATATCATGACGTAACATCACGCCTGTATGCTCTGAGGGGGTACGCAGATGTGTACAATACACCCAGATTTCGACAGTTAGGTATGTTTGCGAATGGATGGAATAAGATTTTATTGGCCTGTCAGAAGTATTGTGAGAGGAATTTATGAATGTGACAACCTTTATTTTGTTATTTTGTATATTTTAATTTTATGTTTTCTCTTACTCTTTTTTTACAATAATCTTAACCGTTGCATTTCACGCAATGCGTTTTCATCATGTGGTTTTTTCAATAATTACTTCAGTCGTGTGATATAATTTCATGTATGTTCACCGATTTCTCCTCCATTTGTGGAGTGATTCTCAAAATTATTTTTTTATTTGAAAGAGTATACTCTAGAGATGGGCGATTGTTACTGATTCCAATAATCGAACGGTTTGATACTACTAATATTAACATTCGAATACAAAAACAATCGATCGCTAGTTCGCAAATTCGAATGAAACCGCTAGTTCATTCATTCAGTTTGCCATACAAAATTGAGCTTTTAACTTGTAAGAATAAAGATTACTTTTAGTTAAAGCAATAATTAGTTACTAATTTCCGAGTAAAATGTTGTCGAAGGAGGATTTTCTAGGAGTATGGTAATTTAAGGTAGATATATGTCTGTGGGTTTTACAATCAAAATAGTTTCATAGTCGCGCGCAACAAAAACTACGAATATTCAAATACAAACTAGTAATGTTCGTTAAATTCGATGGTTTAATGATTTCATCTGCCATACGAAATTGGGTATTTTTTCCTATTGCATAGAGTTTACTTTTGGATGACGTTACGGATTTTCGAATATACTAACTAGTAACAATGAAATTTGAATCGGAAAGAACGAGACGACGCAATACATTTTTATTTACATCTCGCTTTTGTTCAAATTCGAATAAGTTGTAAGGTCATTCGAATTATTTGAATGACTTGTACAATCGAATTATTCGAATAATGTCATTCACAATCGCCCATCTCTAGTATACTCCTGAGATGGTCGCATTTAAATTTGGTGAAGATCTGATGCTGGTCTTCGCAGAAATACAATGGAACTCTTCAAAACTAGATGGTAAATCGGTCGTGATTTTTGCAATCGCTTGGATTTTTATTGTTTATACAACATCATGACGTAACATCACGCCTGTATGCTCTGAGGGGTACGCAGATGTGTACAATACACGCAAATTTCGACAGTTTAGATATGTTAAGTTCCATTTCTTGGGGATAAGCCTATTACCATGACATGTATTGTTAACAATGTAAAATAAATGCATAGCATATATTTGTATAGAATAATACGACTAAAAATGGAAAAATAAAAAAACTTTTTGAAAAAAAATAAAACCGACTTCAAAACACAAAAAAAGTGAAAAATAACTTTAGCTTCAGAAGTCGGTGACAAAAAAAAAACTAAATGAATCAAAAAAGGTCACCGACTTCTGAAGCTAAAGTTATTTTTCACTTTTTTTGTGTTTTGAAGTCGGTTTTATTTTTTTTCAAAAAGTTTTTTTATTTTTCCATTTTTAGTCGTTAATAATCATGTTTATCTATGACTAGCGGACGTCCCGCGGTTTCACCCGCGTAGTTCCCGTTCCAGTGGGCGTACGGGGATAAAATATAGCCTATGTTACTCGTGGATAATGTAGCTTTCAAATGGTGAAAGAATTTTTTAAATCGGTCCAGTAGTTTTTGAGCCTATTCATTACAACCAAACAAACAACCAAACAAACAAAGTTTTCCTCTTTATAATATTAGTATAGATATTCTACTTATAAACACAATTTTGAATACTTATTCAAAAAATATTTATGCCGTAGAGACGCCTAGTGATTTGCCGAAATTTAAAAAAAAAACATTCACCTCTGACTATATACATTGAACCAATTTGGACTAAGTATAGGTATGTTATCTGTGGCAATTTTTATTCCCGCACACGTGCGGGAAAGTGGAAAAAATCGCACGTGTGTGAAATACATTGCATGTTGTACCTAATCGTAGTGCGTTATGGACCAGTTTTCGAGGAAGTGTATTGAAAAAATATTATTCGCGGCTGTAAGACCTACTTATGTAGTTACAGAATTATAATCATCAATACAACCCTCCAAGTTCATGTAACGATTGAATTACTTTTTCATGAAATAGTCGTTCAATCTAGTACTTATACACACATCAAAAGTATCTAGGGATCAACATATATTTTTGCAATAACTTTTCTCCTGATTGATATTAATTAAAATTTTCTTTAAGGATTCATCAAATAAAGTGTTTTCGTTTGTCACAGTAACGATAAACCAAGTCACCTTTGCATTAATAAAGAAATTTGCCATTTTCCTAATAAAGGGATTTTTGACATTTGAACCACTAACATTAAAGTTCGAAAAAATGACTGAAAACACAGTTTTCTTTAAAATTTTATTGGGTAACATAAACAATTAATAATCCGTGTTTCTACCGCGAACACTAACAACACAAGAACATCGGTTTGGCATACTCAAAATGAGTTCATCCAAATCACGCTGTGGAATGGCCGCCCATGTTCGTTGCAACAACAAAAAAAGGTCTTCTTGCGACTGGATACCCTCCATATTCGGCAGAGCTCTTCTCTGTAGCATATCCCATGCATGCTCAATCGGGTTCAAGTCTGGCGACTGAGCAGGCCAGGGCAGGACATTGATGTTAGCTGCGGCGAGAGTCTGTCTTACAACTCTTGCGGTGTGCGGTCGTGCATTATCATGCATTAACTGAAATAAGGGACCGATTTGCACTTGTAGAGGAACGATGACGTCTGATACAATCGTCTCAGCATAAATTTGAGCGTTGAGGTTGCCTCTGATCCAAATCAACTCAGTTCTTCCGCCGATCCAAATACCCGCCCATACCATGATGGTTCCACCACTATAAGGATGGACTTCCTGGCAGGATTTTAATCGCTGTTGGCGTCCAGGGGTTCTCCAGTGTCGTATACGTCTTGTATCCGGTCTCATACCAAAACGAGACTCATCAGAAAAGCACACGAAACGCCATTGTTCTTCTGCCCAATTTCTGTGTTCAAGAGCCCATTGATATCGAATCCTACGATTGTGCATTGCTATAGGTGGTACCCGTAGCGGTCTTCGGGAATGAAGGTTCACTTCATGCAAGCGGTTTCTGACTGTTTGGTCGCTAATTAAGTTCCCTGAAGAGTGATGAAGCCTCACGGCTAACATCATGGCGGTTATTGTTGGAGCTCTTCGAGTTAAGATTTGAATGTATCGGTCTTGTCTCCGTGTGGTGCAGCGATACCGTCCTCCATGGCGCTCAGCCACGGTACCAGTGCTTCGGTAACGTGTCCAAAGTCGACTGATAACACTCTGACTTGTATTCAGAGCTAAAGCTACAGTACGTTGCCGGGAACCAGCTTCTATCATTCCCACGGCTCTGAGCATTTCTTCCCTGCTTAAATGACGTCGCCGCTCCATAATAACGTTGGTTTTAATCAGTAGTAGGGAAACAGTAGCACTAATAATGTCTTCAATGCGTTGTATGTTTTTATAGGGAAAATATTGACAGCTTATTTTCATCTTTTACTCGAATTTGATTGAGAGTTCCTGATTCAAATTATGAAATGCACCAAAAAGGATCCATATAAATTTATAAAATCATAAATTTATTACAAAGCCACATCTCAATCTCAAGAAATCCGCATAAAAATGCTTGATCCCTAGACACTTTTGATGTGTGTAGTTCCCTAATTGAGCGTCGTGCCCGTATTCATTATTTCTCACGGTTTGGTAACAACAACGCCGCTTTAGAATGTAGCTTTAAACCTATCTTCCGGGCGGTTAACATCGGCTGATGTCGAGCAGTTGTTCTTTTTCCACGTCCTGAGTGCTGTTCAGCAGGATCCCCTGTATTAACGTACCGCTGCCAAAGATGACAAATCACGCTCCTATTGACACCAAAATTTAACAAAAACACATGAAATCGGAACTAGGTTTATGTTAAGCAGTGCTTGCCTATGTCGGTCTATGGATGGGCGACCACCCAATACATACCGAGTTTCCTCCGTGCCTCGGAAAGCACGTTAAGCTGTTGGTCCCGGCTGTCATTTGTAGATCTTTGACAGTCGTTAGGTAGTCAGAGGCCCAAAAAGTCTGACAACCAGTCTTACCAAGGGGTATCGTATTACACGGTACTAACTGGGTTGTGGAGGTCAGATAGGCAGTCGCTCCATGTAAAATACTGGTATTCAGCTGCATCCGGTAAAACTGGAAGCCGACCCCAACAGGCCAACATAGTTGGGAAAAGGCTAGGCAGATGATGATGACATGAAATCGGGAGAAAATAATTAGCTTTTATTTGAATGAAAACAAAACACAATCGAAGTCTTTTTTATATATAAATAAATATAAATAAAAAATATATAATGTTCCCGAGAACAAAAAGATTGGATACCAAATTAAGGCCCTGTCTAACCCTAAAACTAGCAACTCTATTTGTGGCGGTTCAAACTTCGTTTGAAATACTGTTAGAATAAAGTTCTAATCAGCTTGCACTACAAAGTGGTTGATAAGTCAGTCACTGCGGGCCGAATAGTGCGAAATGAGTGGTTTTTTGCGATTTACAAAAAATCTATTGATTGGACTAAAAAAATAAATAACATAAGACCTGCTTTAATAGTTAGTTCAGTTAGTATAAAAAGTTTCATGATCTAATTTGAAGTGTTTTATGATTGCCAGCGGTTTATTGTTCAGTTTAGACGTAAATTTGGGATATTTTTCTATCGAGAAAATTTTATGGAATCGTGTTGTCGTCAAACATAGGACTTAACATTAATCCTCAACTTTACCATATATTTATTTCAAAATTAATGCTGCAGTATTTTAGACGTAACGGAGGATCATGCTAAGCCATTTGAGGTAGTATAGGCCCTTAAGAATAAATAATGCAGTTTCTATAAAAAATGATGTGTTGCTTAGACTTTTTTGATGTATATCCAAATATCAAAATGTTTGATAAAAGTCACCTGCACCTCATAGGTTCCCCTATTTTATTTAGAAGACAGTTTTTCATCATTCGTTGATGACAAAATTAAACATTGTTATTTCGGTTTAACTCTTCCAAATTAATTTGTATTCGGCATTTAACCATAACAGGTACCTATTGTTGTTTTTCAGCCACATTCCAAGCGTCCTCTACGTTGGTCTAGCATTACACTTCAGACTTAACCGGGGAGACAGTTCAACTTTTCCTGGTTAGCTTTTCAGGGCTGAGACCAGAGGACAGGGATCCGTTTCTCTCACTCGCACTCATCTGTAGACTTGCGCGAGAGAGACGGATAGATCCCAATATACGGAAGAAATGTTAGAGAGTAGAGCCTCAGGAGCGGCTAAATTTTGAGGAGACCGAGGCCACCAAAACGATTAATTGGTCGGGTGGTTTCTGCGCTCGGTCGTACAATTTATTTAGGTATTTAAATAACATGGGAGACTTTACAGCTAAAACAAACAGATCAAGAACAGTACAATAGACTGCTCCACTTATAAATACAGAGAAAAAAGTAAATGTATAAGATGCTAATGTATTGCAAATAATGTAATTTTGTCCAAAAGTCATGTTTATTTTTCCATAGAGTAGAAGAGCGAAGAAAAAGCAAATTAAATCATGGTTTTTAATAATGGGGGAAAATATAAAATTAATGACCACCAAAAATAACTTTGTGACCACTAACATCTATCACCTAAAATATCAATTGACACCAAATTTAGTAAATTGAGCACCTAATTTGAATGAGGTGGTTGATGACAAACTAGTTTTGCCTAGGCCGACTTGGGGCACCCCGACACGGATAGATTAGGTTAGAAGGGTATAGACCCCGCCATACCCTTCGTGGTTATTTTTTTAAAAACCATTCAGCAGTAGTCCGTCGACCGGGTCTCCCTCGACTCGGATGCAAGAGCATAACAGTTCAATTTCTGGTGGGTTAAATTTTTGGTTCTAATTTTACGATAAAATGGGGATTAATTTTGGTGATCATTTACTAATTTTGATAATCAAAAGTGATTTTTTTGCCGTTACATTTTTCTAAATCTGGTGGTTCGTTAATTGAATGCCTTTAATCATTAGTGACTAAAATACTGTTGAAACTGGTGCCCTGACACAGTGAGGCGGGGTCGCGGCCAGGCCACGAGAGATGGCGGGACGAACTAGACAAGTTCCGTCCGGACTGGAAGGAAGACGCGCGGGTTCGCGAGAAGTGGAAAGAGTGGAGGGTGGCCTTTGCCCAGGAGTCGGACAGAGCAGTCTAGAAAAAAAAAACTGTTGGTTCTATTGTTTTATTTTTTCGTTAATGTTTTGAAAAACTCCGTTTGATACACGGGGGTTGGACCCCCAAAACCCTCCCCCCGCCTACGGCCCAGACGATAGACGACGCCAAGCGCGGTGAAACTAAACGGCCTGTGCAAGTGTGTGTGGTGGACACTTTTATTGACAAGGTTAATGTATATATAATGGTATCATCATCATCATCTGCCTAGCCTTTTCCCAACTACGTTGGGGTCGGCTTTCAGTCTAACCGGATGCAGCTGAATACCAGTATTTTACATGAAGCGACTGCCTATCTGACCTCCACAAGCCAATTTGTACTGGGTAATACGATACCCCTTGGTAAGACTGGTAGTCAGACTTTTTGGGCCACTGACTACCTGTAACGACTGTTAGAGATCTACAAATGACAGCTGGTTAACTTGCTTTACGAGGCACGGAGGAAACTCGGTACCTATGTAAAGGTGGTCACCCATCCACAGACCTACCTAGGCAAGCACGGCTGTTATTATTTAGCCACGAGCCTCTATTATATAGGTATCATGGTATCATATATTTGGAACCTAGAAACCATAAAAAAACACTTACGTCTCCTCATGTATTTTTTACCGGTAGGTGCAAGCAGTTGCATCTTATACTGCCGGCGTTTGTAGCACGGAAGTTAATGAAGTATTATGAATGCCTATATAGCTCATGATTCTACTGTACGCTACTGAAAACCTCAGCTTCCACAGTGTCTCTGATGTTCTCGGACGATACGTACTTAGGAACACCAATCATTTTTCTCGTAATTGATTGGACCTAAGAATAGACCCTTGAGATACACCAATTTTACTTAAGCAAATCACCCTTTGTACTTTTATTGTTGCCTTTTACATTAGCACAAAGGCAGTAAATTACGTGTACTGGTAGTGGCTCACGACAGTTTTCTATTTAGACACTTTATGATGCTTAATGCTTTCAAAGGCCTTAGTCAACTCATAAATTATCATAATGAAGCAGTGATAGCCTAGTAGTGTGACCGTCGGACTGCCAAGTATCCAAATAGGTCTAGATAGGGGTAGGGTAGGTCTTAAGTTCGAACCCAAGACACGCAACTCCAATTTTTCGGATTCATATGCGAAGGAAAACATCGTGAGGCAATAAGCATACCTGAGAGATATTTCTAGACGGCATGTAAAGCCAAGTCAGAGGTCCATTGGGCGGCATAAGAACTCGGACACCAGGTTAGACACTAACCAGAACCACACGATAAAGAAACTAAGGAAGGTAAAAGAACAATAACAAAAATAATAGCGACAATTTATTGGAATTGGCAGTATTTACCTATTAGTAACCATAATTAACCAACGACATAACAGCTTTCATCATCTTTATCGATTGGATTTCGACTTAAAACAAAAAGAGAGCACGATTGTTCAACAGTCGGAGTTAACTGGCAAAACATTAGAAAGCCTACTTCAAACTTTCAATTCAATATTAGCACAATATTGTTGCCTCTTCTTTTTGTTTCATTGAACGATAGAAAAAGAGAGCATTGTGCCGTTTAACACTTGTTTCTTCTATTTATTTATATGTTTCTCTTTTAAACAATTAATAACTTTTATACATAAGTCTAAATTTATTAATAACAAGATCTTACACTATCGAATTGAAAGTTTAAATTCATAATTTTGGAAAATCCATTCATTTATTTTCACAATGAAAGCGCGGGTGATAATTTTTATTAAATAATAATTCCATGGCACTGGCACGACAACAAACATCCTGTCAATATGACAATAGTGATGTTCTTATCAGCCCGCGCTTTTATTACGATACTTTTTAATCAGTTGTTGTTCGGTATTTTTATTCCTTCTTCTCTTCAGCTTTCGTTTCAGTGTTGGCTTCCTTAAGCTCTGTGACAACGACGGCTGGAGCTTCGGTGTCTTTTGGTGCTTCGGTTTCAGGCTGGCTGGAGTAGTTGCCGTCGCGTTTGTATCTGTAGTAACGGCCAGTAGCTACAACTGACTGAGAGTCATAGCAGTTAACTAGAGCATCACCGTTGCGTCCTAATAAGAAATAATGGGTGTTATAATAATCGAAGAAACAAATATTTTGAGTAGGTTACTGTCTTAGTAATTAATCTCGATACGATATTGCGCAAAAAAAATCCAAATAGATTAAAATCTCGTACCATTTTGACAGGTGCAGACAGCAATATGTCTGCGAGCCATGCACACGGCTCCAGAGCCACACTGACTGTTGCCGAGACAAGGGTCCACGCACCGGTAGCCGACGCAGGCCAGGTGATCGGAACACTGGGAGTCCAGCTCGCATTCACCCTGCGTATTATAAAAACAGTGAATATTCGGATTAAAAAATAATTTTACCTACACACCCTTCAAAAGATCGAACAAATTTCTTTCGCATAATCAGCAAGTTGGTAGCAGACATGCCCTAGGCTTGCTAGGCCATCATGCGTCGGGTAAACAGTTGACGAGTAGAGAATGCCTTGTGGAATTTAGCCCACCCTGTATCCACATGAAGTATAAATAAGTAAAGTAATAACTTACACGTTCGCAAGACACGAGAGCGTTGCCGATGTATCCAGAGGGGCAGGTGCAAACGGGACGCTCGGCGCCAGTGCGGTCGTGTCCGGGAGTACACTTAGCGTTGGCTCCGCAAGGGTTGGGCTCGCAAAGGTCACCTGAAAGGACAATAAAAATGTAGATTTGACACAGTAAAGGACCGAGTAGCGTGCCTTGAGGAACACCAGTACCTAATGTTTAGACAAGTTTTAAAGAGGGAAATATTCAAAAGAAAATATATTATATTACAATGCTATCGTAATATCTATACCGATTATTTAGTTCATAATATTCCATCAAAAATAATCACAATCACTATGTGGTAAGGCAATCAACTACCATGTCCACTATGTCGAATGCTTTCGAAAAATCTTCAACTCGTTAGTTAAAACTTACGGGCTTCGAAAGGCCTGCAATAAGAGAAGGGATCTCCGGTCATGTTCCTGGGGCAAGAGCAGACGGGTGTGAGACCACGGAGATGGCATTCGGCGTTGGTTCCGCAGGCGTTGATGCAAGGGTCGACGCAGGCGTTGTAGATGCAAGCAGGCTTGTAGCTGGGGCACTCGCCGTCAGATGTGCATTCGGCGGAACAGATCCTGTGGGGATCGCCGTAGTAACCCTGTTGATGATAAAATTTAATTTGTTAAGATTTTGGTATTCCGGATGAAGATCACGCCTTAGTGATGAAGGTCATCAAGGTTATTAAGTTTAACTTGATTGGCTAAGAATATTTTAGTATTATTAACTCTTTTTTAAACAGTGTTTCTTGTCAAAAACTACTTGAAAACTACGCTTTTGTACCAGAACCACCGGGGTAGGAAGTATTAGCAAATCTTAGAAAGAGGAAGTTGATGATGCTCACATTAGATGAATGAGTAGGTAATCTCCTACACTTCCGTTTAAGAGAAGACGAAATATTATACCATCCAATATAAAGAAGGCAAACCACTAAGAAGTGTTACTTACTCTTGGGCACTTGCAGATGGCGCGATGAGCAGCAACAGTCTCGCAGTCAGCGTTGACTCCACAGTCTCCGCAAGGGCTTATGCACTTGAAGTCCCGGCACGACTGCTGGGCGCCACACTCACCGTCAGACTCGCACTCGTGGTGACAGCCGGACAGAGGACTACCCTGAAAGAAACAAAAGAGTAAACATTAAAATCTATCCTATAGAACTTATATAAAGTTTTATAGGAACTCATTTAAAATCCTGTCAGACACGGGACACTTACAGAATAAGTGTTAAGGAACCTGTACGGTCAAACGTCTGTCTTATGATCTGTCCGAAGAGAAGAGGAAATTGTAGTAGTACTAAATCAATAGGATGAAGCAGGCTACCAGTAACAGCGACGGAATAGTTATGATGTTTGGCTAAACTGCAAACTGCAATAGATAGGTAGTAATAGCTATTTATTCACCAAGGGGAGTAAGGCACAGATTACTAATCGAGTGTGCATTTGAGGCCCGACGCGAAGCGGAGGGCCGTGAACCACACGAGTTTAGTAATCTGTACTTACCCTCGAGTGATATATACTGCTTTATACTACACTTGCAAGAAAAGAAAAGAAAAGAAAAGAAAAGAAAAGAAAAAGATAAGATAAAAAAACGTGTTGCGCCGACCCCAAGTAACATGGGATAAGGGCAGGAAGATGATGATGACGTCATCAAGACTTTAAAAAAAAAAAAAAAAACGCGTTAGTAATGCATTACTATCCTGATTTTCAGGGCAGTAATGAAATTCCATACAACATAACTGCCTAGATTTTTGAGAAGGTTTAACGAACAGCTTTCAACCCTATTAGTGGGGTAGTATTAGTACACTTACTAAGCAAGTGTAGTATAAAAAATATTAATACATACCCTGTATCCTGGTAAACAAGTACAAATAGCCTGGTTGTTGGCGACGTGGCATTTAGTGTTAGCACCGCAGGGAGATGGGTGGCAAGCTTCCTCTGTGAACAACAACAAACAGTAATGAAGATAGCTCTTTTACAGAGTATAACCAAAGTGAACAATATTGTAATGATCAGTATACCTGGATCGGCGATTCTGCAAGAGCTGAAAGGACTGCCAGTGTAGCCTGGTGGGCAAGAGCACACAGGAATGTGGTTACGGACCTGTTGAATAAAAACAGATCAGTAAATTTAATTTTACTAAGACTAACCAGGACTAAGACGAATCTATTAAATATTCTGAAAACCTAAAGAATACCAGTTTGTGGAAAATTAACTTAGGTAAGTAGGTAGGTATAACAAAACTGACTTCGCAATGAGCGCTAGAGCCGCAAGCCCCGGCGCAGGGGTCGATACAGTGCTGGTTCACACAGCTCTGGTGGCTGCGGCACTCGCTGTTGTCTACAGAGAAAAATAATTAATTAGATTGAGCTTCTGCCTAAATAAAAAGAGAAAAAGTAAAGTAACGAACTTGAATATGAATTTTATAAATGCTCAACGTTTGCAGGAGACTAGAAAAGCCAAGACATAAGAAAATTATAATTTTCAATGAACCAAAGTTACTTACCAATGCACTCAATCTTGACGCAGGTTGACAGCGCATCTCCGGAGTACCCAGGCAGGCACGCGCAGACGGGCCGCACACTGCCGTGGATGCAGTGGGCGCCAACGCCGCAGGTGTGGGGCCCGCAGGTCACCTGGTTGTCGGAGATCGAGCGCCCGTGCTCGTACAGGTCGCGCCCCAGGTAATTCCGGGCATAGTAATTGTGGTAGCGTTGACCTGAAAGGAATAAGGTGGTTGATAATATTGATTAATTGATGTACCCTTATGAAGATTTTGAACAAAACAGTTGGCGCAGTGGCTGAGCGATTGGCTGCTGCGCTACGTGTCGCGAGTTCCAATTCCCGCACGGAACAAATATAAAGGGTGTAAAACACCTCTTAACGAAACCGAAAGGCCCTTGTTGTCCTCGTCCTCCACCATCCTCCTCATTGCGATATTTTTTTAGTTCTAACAAAAAAAATATCGCAATGAGGAGGATGGTGTAGACACCATACCTGGTAACCTCTTTTTTTAATACAAGTTTTTAATGAAAGATTTTTCACGACCTCCACGACCCCCGTACTATTCAATCCATCAATCAACACAATGTTTTGAGTTCTACCACAAAACATGAAAAAAAAAAGTCATTCCAACAATTATTTTTGCGTAAAGTTACATAGTTTGATGTGCAGAATGTTTGGTTGACGGCTTCGTGATGCTGATGAGGTCTTTTACACCCTGTATGTATGGCCAGGCAGTTGTTCCGGGTATATGGCAGTGAGGCTATGTGAGTCTATATGTTTGTAAAAGCACCCACGAAACAAGAGGAACTCCTGTTTTGGAGCAACGTTTTTATAAAAAAGGACCAACGTTCGCCTCTCGAAAGAGAATATGTCCTACGTGTAAAGCCCGCCATTTATGGCATTCAAAAGATGGTCAATCTTCAAAGGTAGTAGTAGGTATATCGAAATATTTGTATGCCCAATATCGGTGAACTAGTTTCAAAACAATAACAATAAATAACCAGAAAAGGTAAATGACGTAATTTGCTTGAATTAATAACCTATTCATGTCAAACTACACATCGATGGAGTGATTAATGTTAAAATTATGCGAAGATTAGTCATTAAGGAAGTAGGCTCACAAATAGATCACAAAGTTAACAACAACATGATTAGGATACAGAACAAACATAGGTATGTAGCAAAAAGTATTTAACCCCCACGCGTAATCAATTTGCATGATGCTGGCAATCAAGCAAAAACATCATTAGGAGGAATTAAAAAAGCCATAGAGCGGGCCTTGGCAACGAGCCATATGTAGAAGGCTTCGCCTACACAAGACCTTACGTCGCTCGTCCTTGCCAACGCGCAATGACGGATTAACATTACCTAGGTACATTGTTATACTTAATTTGACCTAAGTTACTCATGTCAGGAATACTAAAGTGTCTGTCTTTTTGTTCGTTGGCTTTAAATAAAATTTTCTGAAATTTTACATGCATTGCACTTTGGACAGGTATGGAAAATTGATCACGATTGGTGTTATATATTGCAGTCAGTTAAAGTTCTACCTAACCTAGGTACTGAAATATTTTGTGGAGGCTGTAAATAGATCCCGAAAGGCACTTGTTCTCCCCGTCATTGCGATATTTTTTTTGTTCTAGAGTATTCTAGACCATACCTGGGAACCTTCTAAAGTCTCCGCCAGATAAGTAAGAATTAAAGATCATTGCTCTTTCCTTAATTTCTCTGCTTATGCACCCCGACAATACATTATGAATCGTTTTTTATTACTAGAAAAAGTCAAGGATCACGATAAAGGTCGTTTGTCATTATTTCTGTTTTCGAAATTATGTATTTGAATAAATGTATGCAGGTTAATGACCTTTAATTCTTACTTACCTGGCGGAGACTATAGTTACGGAGATATTGGGGGTCAAGTTCCAATATTTTCACAAGTTTTTTTAAATATTTTTAATGTAAGATTTATCCTATAAACACCTTCACGACCGTAAGTATACTATTCAATCTTTCTATCAGCACAATGTTTTGAGTGCTTTAGATCGAGTGATTTTTCACTCCAAAATCCCACATTGATATAAAAACCTCCCAGCAATAATTTTTGCGTGAAGGGTCTGTTTACACCCTGTAATTTACTAGGTATCATCTAGTACCTACTCAACTGGTTGTTAAAGGTTAATTGTGATTCATAAAGTTGAGCCCGTAGGCAGGCCCGGATCTAGGGGGGGGCAAGCCGGGGCCCATGCCCCGGGCGGCAAGTTTAGGGGGCGGCAAATTCAAGCTTGCCAGACATATGGTCAAAGTTGCGATAATGATGAGTTGTATCGATACAACTCATTGATTTCTGTTGAAGACTGGAAAACTGTCCCTGTTGAAGAAGAAGGAGCGCCCTGCAGACACCCCATATGCATACTAGCCCATCGATTTAGATCTCTCTCTTCTGAGGAAAGACGTAAAATTTTCGAGCTCGCTTCGCTCGCTCTTACAGCCTAATTTCTCTTGAATTTTGACTTTGCCCATAAGTCACCTAAGTAACTCGGGTAGTTCGAAACAATTCTAACCTGTCCAAGGTAGGTAAACTGTTAAGTTTTCGAACTGGCTTCGCTTGCTTTTTAGACTACTTTCTTTAGACTTTGCCTAAAAGTCGTCCAAGTAATTCCTGTATGAAGGATCGAAACAATTCAAACCTGTCCAAAGCAAGGTGTCAAAAAAATTTCGAGCCCGCTTCGCTCGCTCATTCAGTCAAGTTCTTCTTAAATCTTAACTTTGAAAGTCAACCAAGTAACTCCTGTATGAAGTGACTACATAATTCTGTCCAAAGTAGGATGTTAAAATTTTCGAGCTCGCTTCGCTCGCTTTTAGAGTCTTAGTTCCTCTTTCTCATTAAATTGTCTCCCTAAATTGATTTAGTAGCATCTATTTAAGAATCAAATTTTCATTTAGTGCCTAACCTTTTCAAATAACTATTCAAAACCTAAACTAACCAATCCGAGGTCACGGAGGTGCTAACGTTTTTGAAGTGGCTATATGCACTTCAGCTACATCTGTAAATAGTAAACTTACAAATCGCACCCTTCTGATAGGCCCCCCTTCTGGCCCAAAAGCTGGCGACGCCCTTGGCCAGGCCCCAAGTAGTATTAGCCCAGAGCCCAACAAACTCACGGTCCACCCCTGGGCCTATGGCCATCATTAGGCGTCTGATAAAAAATAATGATGATGATAAAAATAAAAATAAAGACGGGCGGGGGCGGCATTTTTTAGTTTTTGCCCCGCCTCGAAAAATTTCAAGATCCGGGGCTGCCGTAGCAAAAGTCCATCATTTCATGATTAATCACACAATCCTCGTAGTAAACGAGGTAGAACAAGCTACGACTGATTGAAATTTTATTAGTAAGTATACGTTACCTAAGTACGTAGTTACGTGTATGTAGGTATAGGTATCTACACTACCTACCTACCCTATTAGTATTATCGAAATGCAATGGTAAATTCAAAATAACACTCTAAATCGAAATAGCAAGCAGAACATAATTTATTATGTTCTGCTACCTAGTACCTAGTAGATATCTTTGTATTAGAACGTAACGCACAATAGAAAAAGCATAAAGGACTCCCGACAAAACCGAATTCACTGACTGGTCGACCACTTTTCAACCTTATTATTTAGAACATAAGGGTGAAATGTGGCCGGGGTTGCGGGACTGTTCGAAAGAGATACCGTGGCCCCGGAACACAAAGGGCGATGAAGGAACATGGATGGGTTTTAGTCAGTAAAAGTCTGACACTCCCTCCTGCTCCGCCCAGAGCAGGAGGAGTTATTTGATGATTTCCCATCCTAAAAAAAAAAAAAAAAAAAAGGGTGAAATGTGGCAGACTGTCAGTGAACTCGGTAGTTCACCAAAATGTTAGTCAAATCCTACTTCATCACAATCGTTATTTATTGGTTGATACCGAAAGAGGCCTAATGTAGAAGGGACACCGATGAACAAACGGTTACCCGTTTTCAGTATAATGCTGAACCCTTTGTTATTGCATTCGAGGCAGAATACACACCCGAGCTGCAGGCGAGGGTGTTATTGAGTCGAGAACTGCAGTAAAAAATCACGCACGCGTATCAAACGTTTTTCAATACATTGGTGTCGGTTTTTTCTTCACCCAAAAAGTGCTCAACGCGCCTAAAGAAGTTTTCACTTCAAAAAAAAGGGCAATTCCTCCACGGTCAAAATTTATAAAATAGCGGATTTTTCGAGCGTTCAGAATTATGAGGTACCGAATACGTGGTAACCGTTGTTCATCGGTGTCCCTGAACACATCCACATTTGAATTTACAACGAAAATGGAAATAGGTTGCAATACGAGTACTGTACAAACTACCCGTAACTGTCAAATTTTCCCAATATTCAACCTTGAACCCAAATGCTTTAGCGAATAAAGTTGAAAATCTATTAAAGAAATTAGACAGATTGTAGTAGCTTGACGTGCATTGCAACCGTAGCCGAATGGTTTTCCTAGTAATGTCAGGCACGTTGAAGAGTGCTGTGGGTGTATTCCGCGTGGTCAGTCCGTCTCGTGCAGCTTAACCTTCATGGACTCGATGACATAACAATAGGTTCATAATACTCAGCTTATTATTTTTAATAGTTAAGTACGAAGACACTGCACTTTGTGAGTCATCGTATCTTTTATTTATTTGGATACGGCCCGAGTTTAGAGCCAAAATGTTCATCATTTTACGCAAGAATTCAAGTTAAATATATTACGTATTATTTAAATTATTAGTACTATACCGATCTGCATTTTCCTGTCCCCAATATTAATTATAATTCAAAAATGTAGTTAGAAATTTATATGAATAATTATAATAAATTCAATCGGCAAGGTTCCTTGATGTTTTTTTCCTCACGATGGGAAAAAAACACGAGCAGATATCAAATAATTTTGGGAAATATTTCCTTATGACTTAATTGAATTACATAATAAACAAATATTAATTGAATTCACTAACTTTCAATATTTGGCGGGCAAAGCAACAGTAAAAAAAACCTTAGTAGATTTAAGAACGGAGGATAGGGTAAAATAAATAACGAAGCTAGGAAAATTGGTCCTAATGAGAGACCAAACTTACGAAAAGCCAAAGTTAGAAAGAAAAAAAGACGCTGCAAGTGGCCAAAATACCTATAAGCATAAAGAACTATAACTATAAGTAAAACTATAAGCTTTTACAGAACATTTTTCAAGATAGAGTCTAACTTGTAAAAATAAATGTTCTACTAGTCATTCAGACAGGTGAAGATAGCGTACGAAGTAATCACTTTATCCTTGTAAATAGGCAAACTTAAATATAATAAGATACCTATGTCTTCGACGTGTAGTGCTCAAAACCAAAGGTCAGGTTGACTAAGAGGTCGTCTTGAATGGCATACAATGTTCATTGCAACAGACTACTTGGCTCCCCAACTTTCGCAATATTTACCGATGGTATTAATGGTAACATCACGCCTGTAATTCCCGAAGGATTAGGTAGACGTGTACTTAGTAAGACACCCACATTTCGACAGTTATGTTTAAGTTTCATGTTATAGGGGGCGAGCCTATTGCCATCAACCGGACACATATCCAGACTACTACTGATAAAACCCAGAAGGAAAATCCGAATAACAATTTACCCGACCCGGAAATCGAACCTCATGATCGCAATTGCGATCATTACCTAGACCAGGGGTCGGCATGTAATGTTAAGTGGGGTCCCTAAAACGATGGAAATTGTTATCGAGGTCCAAAAAAAAACATGATTATTTTACTAATTAAGTTTTATATTGTATTACCATAAACGTTTTATGATATTTATTAATTAACAGTAAAATTAGTCCGAAAAATTACACCGACGGTTTTTGGACGGAATTTGGTTCACGAGCGGAACACCAAATGCGAAGTGAGTCTTCAAGGGCGTCCATTAATCTCGAACAATGTTTGTTCTTCAAAACATTATTTTTTGAAAATGATGACTCTTCAGAGATCTCCTTTTTAACCCCTGATTTATATTCAAGAATTGTTTTAACAAATATTCGGCGGTCCCAGGATCGATCTTCCGCGGTCCGGATATGGACCGCGGTCCGCCTGTTGCCAACCGTTGAGCTAGACCAACGATTGGATGATGGTGGTTTATAATTTGCCATGCCGTATACCCGTGCAGAATACTTATTTAAATCTTTAAATTAAATTAGTCGTAATAAATTCCTCGTCGAATATGTACACACATTATTGAAAAGACTAAAAAAAATACGAAAGTTTGAGTTTTCACTAAGACATGCATTTCACTAACGCATGAAATTTTTTGAAGTAAAACTTCTTTAGCTGCGCGTTCAGCACACTTTTTGGGTGAAAGAAAAACATTGAACTCATCGTCACTTAACGTGCGGTCACGCTTCGTAGCACTCGTAGGCGATCCGCTACGGCGTAGCACGACATAGGCATGCGCGGGGCACAACCAGTGCTACGACTGGGAATGGGCCTGTGTACTTTTTGTTTTCACTTCTATCGGCAGTCCCCAAAGACTGCCCCGATTGTTTTTTTACGTAAGAAGAGCCAAGGGTGTTTTCAAATCCCCATACCAGCAAGTCTAGTCTCATGGAGAAAGTCGTTTAGTTTGATGGTCTTTACCATCCTTTAACAACAACAACATCAACAGCCCATAACGTCCACTGCTGGACATAAGCCTCTCCCATGATGGGAGGAATTTGCCGTAATCTCCACGCTTGGCAGGCGGATCGGAGATCGCAGTGATGAAAGACTAACAGAAAACGCTGCTGCACATTCTCTGGTCTACGGAGGCGCAAGGTGTTCTGCCTCAGACATTAGTCGCCTTGTACGACACCCGTGAGTGTAATAGGTTGGTTCTATTCTACTCTGCCAGATACCACACGGCTATATACACACAGTGTATATACCTAATAAAATAAAACCACACATTTCTGATACATGCTGTATATGAACTTGTTTGGCGAACTATTCGTCACTATAGAATCTGTAGACACCTGCCTGCCTAGTATATTCGTCAACTTACCCTCAACGCTTCCTAAAATGAGGAGCACCAGCGGCGCCAACAGCAACACCTTCTCGCCCATCTACAAGAACAGGATCCTTTATTATTTATATATCATTGGTTACATGATTGTTACCACCAATTATTAGTATTTTACAAGCGTCACATTTTTACGTAAACATTCCTGTTTTTTTTTTTTTTTTGTCAAAAATACCAGAGATTTTTTAGGAAAGCTTTTTTTCTGAGCTGATTAAATATTCTCTTTGATAAACTTGGGTTATGTAACCTTTTTCAAATTTAATTCAATATTATTGTCGCATTCCTTGAACGTTATTAGAATATTGTTATGGGCAGTCTACATTAAACTGATACAAGTAAAACGTTGGTATTAAAAATTAAAAGTGTTAAAAAATGCAATTTAATATTTGAAGTTAGTCTTGTGTTATCATCGCAACCTTTCGATGTTTTTATAGATACTTAGTTAATACTATAAAATAACTTCATCGTATCCTCATCGTAGGTAGAACAAAAGATATTAATGAATAAGACATTATGTACACTGGTACAACCTCATTGAAGGTTGGATGTAGTTCAATGAGTCATGAAGTAAATATAAGTTAGTACGAATCTGTGACCCCCACATTTTCTTCCTTATAAGGTATAAAAGACGGACGAGCCGATAACAATCTTGTGCAAACTGTACTTCTTATTCACCAAAATATGCAGTTAATTTTAATTTGTTGTAAGATAAAGTACCTATTTATATTCAGTTGTACCTTCCGGCTAGTCTGGAAGCCGACCACAACAGCCAAGAAACGGCATGCTTTTGCCTAGCCGGCAGTAGCGGGCTTCCCCCGAAAATGGGATAAGCTAGTAAATTAGGAGTAGCCTAACTTATTTAGTTCACCGTTGCAATGCAAACTGACGAAAACCTTGTGGCATTAAGTCTGCCTCTACAGTAACATTGGAAAATGAAGTTTAAACAAAAAATAACTATATAAATAAGACCGTAGCTACAAACGGTTAATTTTAGGTCGTAAAATAACAAAAAAAAAAAAAAGTAATTTTTGTTTTTGTTATTCTTTGAAAAAACATAGTCCCAATCGTTTTGAGTTCGAATGGTGTATATTGGGTAAGTACTTACCTACCTACTTACCTAACAAAAGTTTTTAAAAGCTAGTAGATGTAGACTAGACACGAAAAACATAATGATTCACGAATAAATAATTATGTTTACATTACACCTCTATGCCAAGTTTACATAACCATTACCAAAGTGTTAGTATCCAGCATTGTTATTAAAATCCAGTAACACTCACTGCACAAAGTTATTACTTAATTTAGATTTTTTTTTTAATATAACTTTTGTCACTGTTATTTTTTTTTAATAATAAACGCTCTTCACAGCGGACACTTACGTCTGTTTCGTGTATTTTCTCGCGGTGAGATAACAGTCCGAGTCGCGTGTGGACTGACCTTATACTGTTGGATGCGCCTACGCTGCCGCCTGTAGATGCATACTTTTTGTACAGGTGTTATAATTTATGCATAATAATATGTATATTGGAGGTGTGATCAGACAGCCGTTGAACCCGGCTATGGAAGGTCCTGCAGGCTTCGTAGAAACATTTACGTGGAAAAGCATATTAATTCTGAGGCTCTCCAGCATCATTATCATTCAGCTAAAAATGTCCCCTACTGGATGCACCAAACCTAGACCTTTAAATGACGCCATGATGGCTGGAGCTTCCTACAAAAAGAAGATTTTGTGTCATTGGACATATTATCTAAAAACGTCGAGGAAAGGTGCACCATTGGTCTTGAGCAATCTCAAGTGCCCATGCCCAATAAGTGCCCATGTAGGCCTATGTGAAATAAATTATTTTGAATCTTGGAACCTGGAAATAAAAATGGGCTTATTCCTAAAATCCCCCCTAAAAGTCCCCCAAAGGGGAAAAGTCGAATCTAAAAAGAAAAGTCTAGAATTCCCCCCTGATATTCCTCCTTAGGGGAGAACACTTGCAACCCTCCTCTTTCCCTCTCTGGTTAAAGGACCGCTTTAGCTCCTTTACATCATACGATCGCTCAATAAATAAAGTTGACGTCATGCGTTGACGTCACACAAATTAAAGCAAAACAATGAACAGATGTCGAAAAAAAAATATGCGCACTTCCGGACAGCCTACTGCTTGTCAAAAACGCACATTCCGTACTACGTCCTGCCAAAATTACGCCATTGAACGATCGCGACTCAGGTACTTCCTAACTTGAAATTCCACTAGGAAAAACAAATAAGGAGGAAAAGAAGAACAAATACGACAAATTGATGATCCCGTGGCATGCAGGGTGTGGCATCGAAAGGGATTTGTAAGAAGACGCGCCACGGTCGTATTTCTATATCAATACGTTTGAATGTCGTTAAGCCGTTGGTCCCGGCTGTCATTTGTAGATCTTTGGCAGTCGTTAGGTAGTCAGAGGCCCAAAAAGTCTGACAACCAGTCTTACCAAAGGGGTATCGTATTACCCTGTACTAACTGGGTTATGGAGGTCAGATAGGCAGTCGCTCCATGTAAAATACTGGTATTCAGCTGCATCCGGTTAGACTGGAAGCCGACCCCAACACAGTTGGGAAAAGGCTAGGCAGATGATGATGATGACGTTTGAATGTCCATTGGCAAAAATTAAAATCCATGCCATTGCCATGCCGCGGCCGTCCCGGTCTGCGTAGGCGTAGTACCTATTTAAACTTAGTTGCACCTGGACAAAGTTCGTGGGGGTAAAACTCAGTAGCACTCAGGCACGTATAAAGGGGGGGATTAGTTGGGATTTATCCCCTCCCGAAACCTGACTAAAAATAACCGGGATCATAACCACTGCAAAGTACGTAAGTAAGTATAGGTTAGGTTTTAGTGTGACTGACACTGGCAGAGCCACCATCAGGGATTTTATTTCGATAACACAATCTTGTCGCTAATTAGTCGCCAAATATCAGATTTGGTCGGTCACTGGTTCAAAAGAAGGGTTTATAGGTGGCCGATCTGGAGAGAGCCTACCCCAGCGTGGCCACATTTATATCTCAAAAACTAGGGCAACTAGCGAAGATCTGTTTTCTCCCATATTTAGCCGCTAATTAGTTAAAATTAGTCGCTAAATATCAGAATTGGTTGGTCACTGGTTCAAAAGATATGAGGGTTTATAGGTGGTCGATCTGGAGAGAGCCTTCAAAATTAAAATCCCTGATGGTGGCCCTGCCAGTGTCAGTCACACTAGGTTTTACACAGTTCACATGGTTGTTTCAATGTTTGTCCCCCCCCCCCCCCGAACCAAAAGTTTGGATACCTACGTGCTTGGCTAGTACTCCTACTATTATCTAAGAGCAATTATTTATCTATTTATAATCACGTTCCCGAAAACGGCTGTAACGATTTCGATGACAGTTGCAATATAGGCATTTACGGGGGCGAAAAATCGATCTAGCTAGGTCTCTTATCTGGCAATAATCGTTTTCTCTATTTTCACCCGAGTAGACCTCGAACGCCTGCGGGAATTTTATAAATGCGTTTGGATGTTTGGATGAATATTACTCAATCTCGCCAGAAAGGCTGAACGGATCTTTGGAACAAAGATAGACATAGTCAGGAATAGCACATGGGATACTTTCTTTCCTTTTTCTGACACACTGTCGTGCCACTTGCCAGGAAATAGCACGTCTGCTGAGCTGGGAGTTTAGATAAGCCAAAACTCTCAGCACGAACGAATCCAATGACCAACCAAGGCCATTACCTCTCTCCAAACTGAGATTGTCATTGTCCTGATGACGTAAGTATTAATTAAAAGGCAACAAGTACTTATGAATAATTACGTATTGAAATTGAAAGGATCTGCGCTCCTCCGGACAAAAATGTACCTACAATCTAACTAGGGATTGCCTATGGTTGGTTATGCTATGAGATTATGACGATTAAGTTGCCAAGTTTGTTTTAGAGTCAACGCCGCATGTTTAATACAAGACCTGGGTTAGCCCCGAGTCCGGCAATACCTTTCACATTTCTTGTACTTACCTATCTAATGTAATTATTGCGTCGGATGAGTTGGTTTAGCGCTTCTGTTGAGCATGATGAGGTCCTGAGTCTGACTCCTCGGCCGGTGAAAGTGTTATTGTGGTTTTCCATCAGGATTTTTTACAGAAGAACAATTAGACTCCATTCTTCCAAAAAAATGTCCTAAGTGGATCTTGAAACATTTTATTTATTTAAACTTCATGTACTTACATACAAGAGTGGTATTTTCTCTTTTACTAAATATTCGGTCGGAATTGCACCCATTCCCAGTGAAATATTGAGTCCACAATAGGTTGGTGCCCAAATGTGTAGAACGGGATATTTTTTTTAGTATGTTAATCAGAGCATATCGATCCACGTTTTTGAACACAAACTCCACACCCATTTTCCCAGTGAAAGAGCCCAATTCTGATCGAAAAGATAAAACTATTAACCTGTCAATAATATCAAGCATTCCAGCAAGCATAACGTGGAACAAAATCTAGTCTTAATTTTAAATTCAGTTGTTTCCAACGACTTTTCTTTCGCGCCATATTTGGTGCGCGCCTTCGTCGGCCATAGTGAGTGATACAAATCACGAGAGCAATGATGTCATTACTAGGAATTATGCAAAATATTTGTTTAGTGAAGGTCCTTGGGAAGACAGACTACGTACATTTGCTTTACATCTATACCAACCTCCGTATAGGTAATATTAAATTGTATTTTTAGCCTCTAACTCTTTAACTTTCCTCTTTGACATCAATCAAAGTTGTTTGATCTTCGATTTACTTCAAAGTATTCTTAAGAGCCTACCTCAAATTAGCAACTCTATTTGTGGTGGTTCATACCTACTTCGTTTATAAAAATGTTAGAATAACGTTCTAATCAGCTTGCACTACAAAGTGGTTGTTACGTCAGTCACTGCGGGCCGAATAGTGCGAAATGAGTGGTTTTTATTCTTTATAAAATCAAATTTTCGTCTTTTGGAAAAAATAAAAAACAACAGACCTGCTTTATAGTTAGTATGCAAAGTTTAATGATCTAATTTCAAGTAGGTACTTTTTTAATACCAGCGGTTTATTGTTCGATTTGGAGGTAACTTTGGATTTTTTTCTATCGATAAAATTTTATGGAATCGTGTTTTCGCCAAACATAGAACCTAACATTAATCCTCAACTTTACCATATATTTATTTCAAAATGAATGCTGCAGTGTTTTAGGCGTAACGGAGGATCATGCTAAGCCATTTGAGGTAGCATAGGCCCTTAAGTAACTTTAGATTTTCCAAAAAATATCCGCAGCCGTAAAAACACGGGTAGGTACAAATTTTCTTCATCTGCGCGTATCAGGTACGCGTCTGACGCGAAACCTATTATAGGAAGTAAGTACCTACTTACATTAGGTACCTATTAAGTTACGAGTCAGTTTTTAGTATAATAATTATACCAAGAATTAAAAACATTTCAAAACACATCAATGACAAATCTGGAATCAATCTTCGAATCACGTCAAACCCACGCAAAAAAGACGCTTAGTAACAAAATAAGAATATTAAGTTCCAATAATGGCGAACCATAACAAACATTAAATAATAAAATCTTCTCAATTATCATCTATATCCTGAAGATTCGGAAAACATAATAAGATTTAAATACCAACTTTAGCATATGTTTTTGGCAACGGACTAAACAGCCGTAGGTAACTGAGTCAGATTCAGCCCACACGATGATATAATATTTCGTAAACACCTGATTCTATGGGTTTTTTATCAAAAAATAGTCTTGTTATGTACTACCTATGGTAATAGAATTTTTGTCAGTCCCCGAGTCGCCGAGTCCTTGTATAGCTACTTGAGGTCAAATAAGTAACCTTTAGGGAGTTTAGTTAACTTTTAGTAGCAATGTTTTGCTTTTAAGTCTGTCCTTTGTTTTCTTAAAAAAAGTCCATATCTCGCAAGTTGAATAAGGTCTAGTTTGTATCGAACGGGCTCACCCAGAATATGCCTTATTTATCTAGCCCTAATTTTGAAGGGGCGGCTATTTACTGCGGGCGGGGATACTGTGCTCAAAATGAAGGTAGGTAGGTAGAGAAAAAGCGCTAAGGTCACAACCAGGCGCGGATAGATATTCGGTCCGGTTCAGGGGGGGGGGCAATTGCACCCATTGCCCCCCCCCCGAACCAGATCGAATATGTCGTTAGCCAAGCTTCAACTAGATTGACGGAATTGAAACTAAATATTCTAGTCGTATCTTGTCATGGGCGTCGCCAGGAAGAGGCAGCTGCCCCTAGAGGCTCAGGATTTTTAAAACTTAAAGATTTTCCTGCCTGATGCCATAGAATGATATTTTACGTAATAAATTGTAGCGTAAAATGGAATCACTCAAATTAATAGTACATTATGATATAAGTGCGGTAAGTTGAAAATTACAGCCGAGGCGATATTGCTAGCTCGAGCCGTAGGCGAGGGCTATTAAAGCAGAGGCTGTAATTATCAAAGCGCACGTATGTCATACGACGTTTTATAACATATTTGCGAGGAAATAAATAAAACTCGGACTTTCTTAAACGAATAAATCTTTTACTTGTTCACAAATTAGCGATGCGCGTGCATCAGCGCTTTTTTTTAAGGCAAAGACACAAAAAACAGCCAGTATTACTAATAAAGTAAATTAATATTTTTGTGTTTTTGTTAAAGAGAAATGGTTGTAATTTATTGTCAAAATTAATTAAATTAAAGAATAAATGTTTATTTATTATATTTCATCTCCCACAGTTAATTGTATTCATAAAATGTTGACCACTTTTCTGACATAAAAACTCTTTGCTAAGATTTAAAAAAGTACCGTTCCCTTTTGACGGAGCATATTATATATTTATATTATACTAGCGGACGTCCCGTGGTTTCACCCACGTAGTTCCCGTTCCCGTGGGAGTACGGGGATAAAATATAGCCTATGTTACTCGTGGATAATGTAGCTTTCGAATGGTGAAAGAATTTTTTAAATCGGTCCAGTAGTTTTTGAGCCTATTCATTACAAACAAACAAACAAAGTTTTCCTCTTTATAATATTAGTATAGATTTATATTATATTATTTTATTATATTGGATTTTTGAATGATCGACCGGTATAAACAGAGCCTGAAATAAATAAGAAGCCCCGAGGCCTTACCTATATGCAATTATAGCATAATTAACTTAGGTAATGATGTAAAAAAAAAATGCGAGCTCGCTTCGCTCGCTCTTGCAGCCTAGTTTTTCTTGAGTCTTGACTTTGTTTATAAGAGGCCCAGGAAACTCCAGTAGGTCGAAACAATTCTGACCTAACATGCAAAACCAAAACGCACATCATGTGGTCTCTCCGGCCACCTAGTACAGTAGGCAAGCCAAAATAACAGACTGATGTAAAGGGCTAATTATGTTAGAGGGACACTGGCTGGGGCAGGAGTGTAGTTTTAGCCGGTTCGAGTCCGGCACTACCTCGACTGTCTCTTAGGAGAAATTCCTGTGGGATAGTCGAGGTGTCCGCGGGGATTTCCCACTCCTGGCAAAACAAAAAAAAAAACAATTCTGACCTGTTCAAGGAAGGTAAAGTGTTAAAATTTTCGAGCTCTCTTGAATTTATCTAAAAGTCAACCAAGTAACTCCTTAGATGAAGGATCGTAACTATTCTAACCTGTCCAAGGCAAGGTGTCATAAAAATTTCGAGCTCGCTACGCTCGCTCTTGCAGCAAACTTCCTCTTCAATGTTTCCTTTGTCTGAGGGTAGATCTAATAACTCCTGTATAAAGGGTCTAAACAATTGTAACCTGCCCAAGGTAGTGTTTAAATTTTCGAGCTCATTTCGCTTGTTCTTGGAGCCTTACTTACATTGACATATACGCACTATTTAAATCAATGCTTACCTACTTAGTTCATTTTTAGGGTTCCGTAGTCAACTAGGAACCCTTATAGTTTCGCCATGTCTGTCCGTCCGTCCGTCTGTCCGTCCTCGCTTAATCTCTGTGACCGTTAGCACTATAAAGCTGAAATTTGGTACCAATATGTATATCAATCACGCCGACAAAGTGGTAAAATAAAAATTGGAAAAAAATGTTTTATTAGTGTAGCCCCCCTATGTGTAAAGTGGGAAGTGATTTTTTTTTAAATTTCAAACCTAACGTGTGATATATTGTTGGAAAGGTATTTAAAAATGAATAGGGGTTTTCTAAAATCATTTTTTGATAATGTCAATAATTTCGGAAATAAGCGCTCCAAAAGTAAAAAACAATGTGTCCCCCCCCCTCTAACTTTTGAACCATAAGTTTAGAAAATATGAAAAAAATCTGAAAAGTAGAACTTTATAAGGACTTTCTAGGAAAATCATTTTGAACTTGATGGAAACAACAGTTTTTGTACAAAAAAGACAAAAAGTTGTACAAAATAATTTCTGGACTAAGTTTGTAGTATATTCGTATATGCATTACATAATGGATACCCACCTTTAAACTCATAAGTGGGAACACTTATTGTGACGGACGGGAAACTACGGAACCCTACACTGAGCGTGGCCCGACACGCTCTTGGCCGGTTTTTTTGTTAAAATTTACAAGTCGATTAAGTAAAATCAATTTTTTTTTTATGAATTTTCTGTAAGATAGGTAAAATTAAGCAAAAGTTGCCCCCCCTAAAGGAAATCCTGTATCCGCGGCTGGGCACAACGCACTTATATGGGTACATATAATATTATCGATATCTGGGTATATTTTCATAGTTTCTACCACCACATCTTTTCTAGATAAGCTCGATTTTATAGACTGGAACTGTAGGTAGTAACTCAAATTAATTTTATACGTTTTACTTTAAACATAATCCAAGGATTTCTTTAATTCGTCCTATTATTCTGATAAACGATCTTCAAATAAATTAATATAATAAACGACTTCACATTACCATATAAAAGAAATGATTCTCATTAACACGGACCATCACGGATTGTATCATCCTACGTTAAAATTTGCATATAAAATGCCTAATCTATTACATCTGTAAAGGAAGGGGAGCACACCTATTATGGACACCACAATACATCTATTGATAGTCATTGATAGTTCTTTTGTTCCTTCAAGTACTCATGTTATTTGTATTTAATTATTATAATTATATATGTGGGATTGTGTATCATTAAACGGTTTTCATTAACTATGCGGTAACAACATGAGCATGACAGTCATACGTATACTTATATCCGCATTAGCCATCCACATTAGGTGTAACCATTTAATTTAATAAACCCTAGACTACCTACAATTTATCAGGTTAGTCTACACTAATATCATAAAGAGGAAATAAATTTGTATGTTTGTAAATTTTGTAATGAATAAACTCAAAAACTACTGGACCGATTTCAAAAATTCTTTCACCATTAGAACACTAAAATGCTACATTATCCCTGGGTAACTTAGGCTATACTTATTTTATAGATTATATATTATTTATATATTACTTTTCTCGTGGTCCAAAAAGCGAGCGCTGAGCGGTGGGGTAAACAGAGTAATGGGGTTTTCTATTACGAAATTCTCATTACCTACCCTACCAGCCCGGAGTTTGGAAGTTAGCGGTGTTACACCCCCGTGCCTCGAAGTGCCGCACCGCCAGGGTAGCCCGCGAAATTCAATTTTTCTTAGTACCAGGTTACATGTTGATTAAAATATACCTAATTTGCAAATAGCAAAAACCGTAAGAACATTTTTGAACTTCGTAGGCAGCGAAAGCGCCGGTATCTACCCTGGCATCCTAGGGACGGGTAGCTACCGGCGCTTTCCCTTTGTCGTTGGTCCTGCGCCCTAACTCTCCCACTAGGTCATGTTGTATTGCCGTCCCATACTCCCATCGGCCGGGCGGCCAATGATAAAAAGTCCCACTAATTCTACCGAAGAACTGTACGTGTAGTAGACAGGCGCGGATACAGGGGGAGGGGCGGGGGTGGGCATTGGGTGCAATTGCCCCCCCCCTGAACCGGACCAATGACGTATTTGGTCCGGTAAACCAAGCTGGACCTAATTTGACGGAATTGAAATTAAATATTCTAGTTGTATATCTTGTCATGGGCGTCGCCAGGAGGATGCAGCTGCCCCTAGAGGCTCAGATTTTTTAAAAGTTATAGCTTTTCTTGCCTGATGCCATAGAATGGTATTATACGTAATAAATTGTAGCGTAAAATGGAATCACTTAAATTAAGATATTGTTTAAGGTGAATGCTTCGACCAGCCCGCGAAATTCAAATTTTCTTACGTTTTTGGCAAATTGCAAGCCAGTGCAAGGTTGTATGTTGATTAAAATATTGGACGCGATTGTAAGACGTATGTAGTTACAGAATTTTAATAATCATAATCAAAACCATCAATACAACCCTCCAAGTTCATAAAGGTCTAGCAATGACTTTGACCTTGAAAAAATCGTTTCTCGACCTTTATGAACTTGGAGGGTTGTATTGATGGTTTTGATGATTATAATTCTGTAACTACATACGTCTTACAATCGCGTCCAATATTTTAATCAACATACAACCTAGCACTGGCCTGCAATTTGCCAAAAACGTAAGAAAATTCGAATTTCGCGGGCTACCCTGGAGCATCAGCCTTAACCCTGCGAAAAAATATTTATAAAAAGGCTCCTTTTTTCTACCTCTGGATTGGCACTCCTATTGAATTTTCGATGATCGATCTATACAAAAGACAGAGCCTGAAATAAATTAGGAGCCCCTTGCCCCGAGGCCTTATAATTATACAGGGTGTAAAAGACCTCATCACGAAGTTTTCAACCAAGCATTCTGTACATCAAACTAAGTAACTTATTGCAAAAAATATTACTGGGAAACGACTATTTTTTTTGGGGTGAAAAATCATGTTTTGTGGTAGAACTCAATGTAACGCACTCATAACATTGTGCTGATGGATGGATTAAATAGTACGGGGGTCGTGGAGGTGTTTAAAGTTAAAATCTTACATTATAAACTTGTATTTAAAAAAAAACTTGTCAAAAAGTTGGAACTTTGACCCCAAATATCTCCGTAACTGGAAGGTTCCCAGGTATGGTGTAGAACAAAAAAATTATCGCAATGACGGGGAGAACAAGTTCCTTTCGGCTTTGTTAAGAGGTGTTTTACACCCTTTATATGCAATTAAAACATAATTAGCTGAGGCAATGTTGTAAAAAATTTCGAGCTCGCTACTCTCGCTCTTGAAGCCTACTTTTTCACGAGTTTTAACTTTGTCTTTAGGAGGCCCACTGGCCACTGCCCAGGTAACTCCAGTAGGTCGGTAGGAAAAGTGTTAAAATTTTCGAGCTCCCTTCGCTCGCTCTACAAACTACTTTCTCTTGAATTCCAAGGCAAGGTGTCGTAAGAATTTCTCGCTACCCACTGCCCCCCCCCCCCCCCCCCGCCCGGCCCAAAAGCTGGCAGCCCCCTTGTATCTTGATCATGGATTTCTAAATTGCCCCCCCCTCAAGTAAATCCTGTATCCGCGCCTGGAGTAGAACTAGTGCGAATGATCCCAGACCGCGGCTGTGTTTGTGTTGTGCACCACAATAACTCCTGCGTAATGGTATATTAGGCAGGTAAGTTAGGTACTTACCTGCCTAATATACCAACATTTTAAAATAATTGCAGGTACTCTCATTTAGTAATTAGCATGTATATAGGTAGGTACGAGCTTGGCTATTCCGGTGGCATTGAGGATATTAATTCATTCACATCACAAAATAAGTCAAAATATATAATAAATAAAAAGCATATTTTGATTTCGCGCAAATCGTTTCCCGCGCGTTTTCGAAGTGGTGACAAGCCCGTTCGAAATCTTTTTCTGTGTATAGCACACTCTTTGTCGTTGATAACAATAATATTTACGAAATTATGAAAGGATACTTTAATCAATGAAAACTTTTTATTTCTGCTTTTTTTCCATGGATTACAAATAACTTATATAAATTATTAAAAGTTCAAGTTCTGGTCATTTATTTTTGCACAGTAAAGTTTCGGAACGCACCTTGACTTGTTTACTTTACTGTCAAAATTATTAATCACACCAATCATGACATTGTTAGAAAAAAAAGTTTTTAAGAATAATATGAAATGACTCCAAAACAATGGGATTAATGTGTTTTTTTTTTTCATCAAACTTATTTATAGAAAGCTATTGTGCAGTGTACTTGACGTGCTTCTATTTTACTACATTTTATTTTATAATTTCGTGGGCAACATTAAGCTTGTGCTGTGACATCGGAACCGTCACTGTCAATGTGACAGCAAACAGCTGACCATCCTGAAAAATCCTTGTTGACATTGCTCATTCAGTCTCAGTCATTCTCAAACAAAATGTATTGACAACGAGTAATCGTAATCAAAAAATCGAAATCAAAAACGATTTCTTAAATAAAACTTGTCAGTGAAACAGGCCATAATCGTCCGGAGCACAAAACATGTCGGCTAGTAGGTTAGATGCCGTTTACAGAAGTATACTTCTAACCAAGTTCTTCACTAAAGGATGGGGGAAACCGGAGAACTTGCGAAGGTCAGGAATTCATGATAGTACATGCGGTATAAGTGTTGTGTAACAAGTTTGCCGCCAAGCTGTAAATTGGTGTAGTTATGTGACATTCTGTGTTTGTTTACAAGCTGTTTATGTTATGTTTTAAGGTTATTCGAGTTCAGGAAAATCGTATCAAACCGGGATAAGTGCTTCAAATTAGTGGAAAGAGACTATCCTGTTACGATTACCAAGGTAAAATAGTGTTTTTGATATTTTGTTCCTTTCGATATTTTATTTCTGATACTTTTGAGTCATAAAAATGCAGCATGAGTCATAACCTTACTTTGAATGCATTATTGTCACACCTCCAAGAACTAATTGAAGGTGACAGTATCAAAGGAAAAACAACCCACTGACCGGGCATAATTCTGAATCCTATTTCAAAATTAAATATTATCTTCACATAACAATAAAATTGATGTTATCTTCACAGCAACAAACATTATCAGACTGCAAGCTCTATGAAGGCTACTTCATATCTCCTCTGGAGCGGTACCTGCCCGGCATAGTACCTAAGATAGCCCGGAAGGCTCATTTCCAAGCGCTGCTGCCGCTACACTGGCCTGAGAAGAACTGTAAGCCTGTGTGTTTACATCTAGCCGGTACTGGTGACCATGTAAGTATCATTTTATTTATTTAAAGGGCTCATTATCTAAATGTCTGATAACTTTATTTAAAAAAATATATTTTTTCATTTCTATTTGATACTTAATTAAAAATAAAAAATAAAATTGGATTCCTTCAACAAAAGATATCTGAAACTGAAAAATAGGACCTTGTAAGTAATAACCAGGCCTTGTCCATAAGCCAAGTAATAAATAGGCCTTGTATTCCATAAGGGTGTTGCCTGAAATAAATGAATTTCATTTTATTTATTTATTTATTTTTATTTTTATACATCTTGTTTTTTACACAGCTGAGGAGGGTAATGTGTTTTTATAACTTATCTCTAAAATGGTATAATAATACCATTTTCTGTTGTATCTTCTATAGTTCATATTCCTTTTAATTTTGAGAGGCGTAATTTGATCATGACATTGCATGTTTACTTTAAAAAAAAATACAGGTTTAATATTATAATGTCAGCATTTTAGTACAATTCAGACATTTCTCAGAATACAAACACAACTTAAATTGAATGTGAATTTGCTGTAAAACAATCTAACCTTGTGGTAAAAACAAGTCACAATTCACATTTAGAGCTGTAACAATTGACTCTTAACTCATTGTTTGCCATGTGAATGAAAGTCACATAACAAAATCAAGCACTTTGTTTCAAAACTATGGCAACATTATAAAGATTCTAAACATCTAGGTAACTGCCAATCAAGCTTTATTACAGTCAATGAATGAAAATATTAAGCGCATATTTTAGGGTCAACAAATCACATTAGTACTCTAACGTTCAAAACAGACCTCCTCTCTGTGCAAAGCAGTGAGTCATGATCCACCATGCTTAGTGCTGACTGGTAGACCATAGACATCACCAAAAATTTGAATTAAAATGACAGTTTGGAAAGGCTTAAGGTGGGAAGCCCGCGAAATTCAAGTTTTATACAGTTTTTGCAATTTGATGGTCAGTGTCAGGCTGTATGTTGAACAAAATATGTTTTGCGACCATAACATGTATCAATTTACAGAATTATAATAATTTAAAATCATCAATACAACCCCCTACAAGTTCATTTAATCCCATTGTTTCCACAAGTTCATTAATTTGCCCCAGTCAGTCATGATTACTCAGTAAAGCCATACAACCTGACAATGACCTGAAAATTGCAAAAAACGTCAGAAAATTTGAATTTCGTATTTTACGTAGCTAGATCAATAAAAAAACACTCGCTTTATCATCCCTGTGTTTCAAAACGGAAGATAAAATCCTATGACATCAAAGATTTATTATACCTACATAATAATTGTCACTGATATATTAGATGTACTATCGAGGACACTCCCGCCTGATCACCACTAAGCTAATGTTTGCTTGCACTTACAACATAAAAACGCTCTCTAGCCCCGCCCCGTTGACTTTGAATTTCGAATGAAAATATACCGATCGGCCGAGCGCACTGACGCGACGCGTATGCGACGCCGCATGCCAAACGAGAGTTATTGTTATTTTGCGCGCCAAAGTTGACGCTTTAAAACTTTAAACTTTAAGGGGACGTTGCTCGGCGCCTTCGCATGATTTAAACGAAAAAAAATACTGATCAGGCGGAAAAGATCACGACTGTACCTAGCGCTTACAACGTAAACAAAAACAAGTGTTCGTTGTGAAGGTGTTGCAGTTGGCACGATAACAATCGCGTCATTTGTTTGTATTGCCGACGACCATAGTGACGCGAAAGTTTGCGCTGTTCAAAGATTATCATCGTACGATAATACGTAGAGGATGATTGATCTGAGGCTTCCGTAGGGAAGACCCTCTGTATATCTTTAAAATTAGTTATAACTAGCTGGGTGGGACCTTCTTCCGCGTGAATTGATTATAAAAATATGACTTGAATCGGATTTTATTAACAATTTCAAGGGTTTTATTTTTTTTACTCGTAACCCTAATTCTTTTATTTTTAAAATAAAAGTAGCCTAAGTCACTCCTTATAACATCAGCTGTATGCTAGTAAAAGTCCCGCTGTTTCGGAGATTAGCCGGACCACAGACAGACAGACAAAACAAAAAAGTTTTTTTGTTTTAAGTAGGTACCGTACCTATATACTTTCCTAAGCATTCAGTTAAAACCCGTTACTTTAAAATTACAAACATACACTTCAATTTTATTTATTTGTAACTATTATTTATTTGTATCCATACAGATGAATTTCGCAAAGATAGCCCAAGAGTTGTGCTAATTGGTAATACGCAGGGCGACCGAATTCTACACAGGTGAAAAAAGAGAACACGAATTTTCCCAGTTAAGAGACCTAGCTAGATCTATTTTTCGCCCCCATAAACCCCTATATTGCAACTTTCATCAAAATCGTCAGAGCCGTTTTCGAGAACGTGATTACAAATATAATAATAATAGCTGTCTAGCTGATGCCCGCGGCTTCGCCCGCTTGACAAATTATATACTAAAATCTTCCTCTTGGATCACTCTATCTATAAGAAAACCCGCATCAAAATCCGTTGCGTAGTTTTGAAGATCTAAACATACATAGGGACAGACAGACGCGGCGGGGGACTTTGTTTTATAAAATGTAGAAGATGAACTGTTTGACTGCTCCTGAGTTCGATTCCCATTTCGGTCGGGCTATGTATTATTGAGTGTGTCCTCTAAAAATCCTTGGAAACGGCCCGGAGTCAAAATGTATACCCGGTTAGTATTGGCAAGGCGTTCACTCTAACATAATGGACTAAAACGTAAACAGCCAAAATGTATGTAAACGTTTAAATGTCCGTATACCTCTGCCTATCCCTTAGGACAGTCAAAGCCGTGATGTTCTGTTATCTATCAAGGTTATCGTTCGAATACCAATATTACCCATATCACCTCATTTGCTTCCTTATCTACCGTGCGGACAATTTAACACTTATTTATTTTGTTCACACTGGTGTCGATTCTGTTGTGCACAAACTAAACTTAATTTAGGCTATTGCTATCTTTTTCTCTAATAAAACGAGAAAGAGACGGACGTAATTTAGAGCTGTCAAATTTAGTTGGAACGAATATTTCCATACAAATGAAGGGTGCACGTAAAAACATGTCGACTAAAAACACGGTGAAGCGCAAGGCGTAACTAATTTGACATCTCTAACTTAGTTCATAGTTATAGCCGTCCTTTTCTCGCACTGCATTTTAGTAAAAGATAGCAATAGCCTAAATTAAGTTTAGTTTGTGCACAACAGAATCGACACCCACTCTCTGTTCTAACGTTTTTCCAAAGCATTACCAACAGGGCAGATCGGCTGCAAAACATTTCACTCATAAAACATGTTGAAAACTAGGGCACCGTGATACGGTTACACAATAGCTTCGCTGCATTCTCCTCTACAAAATCAAAATATAAACATAAATCTCGATTGAAAGGCACACGACGCATTTGCAGTTACAATTTGCATAACTTTGTACATAATAGGCAGTACGTAATAATAATTGCCTCTCTGCACTCACGTTTTATCTCCGTATTCACAAAAACAAGACATCTAAATATTTCACTATAGAATCTTTATTCTCGGCTAATGAAGAGACACAGGCAAAGATAATCTAAGATGGCGCCACCATAGCTTGGTCTCAATCTGAAAAATAAGGTTAAGCTATTTTGAAATATATGAGAATGAGAACCTCCTCTTTTTGGAAGTCGGTTGAAAATGACATGACATTACCGCATTTTCAACCAATGACGATGTTGGGAACCAGCTATGCCAGCGCCATTAGTTCCACAGTTTCCTTCCCCATTCGTTAAAAAATCAAAAAATCATCATCATTTGCCTAGGCTTTTCCCAACTATGTTGAGGTCGGCTTCCAGTTTTACTGGATGCAGCATGCAGCTGAATACCAGTACTTTACATGGAGCGACTGCCTATCTGACCTCCACAACCCAGTTAGTACAAAAAAATCACAAATAGTAAAATCAAAAAATAAAAACGTAAATACTGAATACTGTTGCTCAAAAAGCTGCTAAGCTAAAGTGGGACTGGGCTGGCCATGTCTGCCGTATGCTCGACGAGCTGTGGGCCAAAATAACCACGATGTGGAGCCCTGATACAGCCAGTAGGCGACGCGGTAGACCTCGCAGGAGATTGCGGTACGAGCTGAACAAAACCAACAACCAGTGGTCCAGATTGGCCCTGGATCGAAGAATTTGGAAGACATGGCGAGAGGCCTTTGCCCAGCAGTGGGATGAGATAGGCTAACAGTAACAGACTTACAGTAATCCGTTGAAAATCCAACAATGTGCCTGAATTTAAGCATGCATTTAGCTGCGCTTAGGTACTATTTATAAAAACAGCCATAGTGATTCATCAACGTAATAAACGTTTATTTAGTTAAGTACCCATTGTTTTCACAGCCAAAGTCTTTACAAAAATAACTAACGTTATCAACTTTGTAATATCTTATCAGAACGTGTAATACCGAGATACATAGCGATAGATGACCACCAATATCGACATTTTTATCAATGAGAGCCGGTCATTGACCTACAAATTTCGCCGAATTCTGGATTTGTCCTCGGTTGAAGGCAAATATTGCTCGCATCCTATTAGACGGGACTTTAGCATAACTGCACCCTATTAGACGGGACTTTAGCATAACTGGCGAAATGTGGGTGTATTATTTAGTACCTACATCTCTGCGTAACCTTTCAGGGACTACAAGCGTGACGTTGAGTAAATTGGTCAAAAAACTAAAGTCATCATGAATGCAATCGTCTTCTTGGCTTCGAGCCAACTAACAAACAACGCAAGCCTTGCATGCGACTTGTTAAATGACTTATAAGTCTTTCGAGTGGGGTTAAAATTTTGGAATTGTGCCCGAAGATTCTTCGATGAAGACAAACGCCTACGTCTATTGAATTAAAACTTATTAATATAGTAAAGGACGATGCATGCTAGACTGTCTGGTCTAAATCGATGAGCAGATGCTACGTAAATGTTTGAATGTCAGTGACGCGAATACCAAATCGTGCAATGCAGCACCCACTCCCATAATATCTATATCATATTAATATAACATTACGCCTGAAATCCCCGAAGAATGAGACAGAGGTGACTATAATAGTACAGGCTATGAGGCTACACATCCACATAACGCCAGTTATGTTTCAGTCCAATGAGAAAGGGTACGAGCCTTTACCATCGACCAGTCGCTGATCTAGACTCCGTGGCTGCTATTTGGAAATTCCTCAGAGATATTTCTCTAAAGATTATTCTAAAGTTTTATTTGGTATTCCAAATAAAACTTTAGAATAGAATAATCATTAATTCGTTAATGGACAGCAGCAACACAGTAGAGCAGCACATACATATAACAAAGAAAGAAAGAAAGAAAACGTATTTATTTGGCTTTAAGTGCACACAACAAAATAAGCATACAATAAAAAATAAGAAACTTAAAACTACACAATAAAAATAAAAAATAAACTTAAAACTAAACATTAAAAAATAAGAGAAATAATATTGTGTGTCTCACGGCTGCAAAACAGCACTTTGCCCGACCCGGGAAAAAATTCAGGACCTCATAGGCAGGTTACAATAATTGATACAAATTACCTGGGTCTCTCCCCTGCCTTGTTGTGACAATTCATCATTGATAGTAATGCTCCAAACCGACCATACGTCATTATTTTATTAGGCATATAAATGTAAGTACTCCAACAACTTAAAAATCTTGGCACATAACAACTATAGGTGCTGTCAAACCAATGTAGATGCATCATGTCCTGAATAGTCGTGATCTCTCGCATACAGTCTGCATATTTATGCGCATCATTGAAATGACTGTTGGTTCATTATCCATAGAACGTAGGTAGTAGGTAAAGCGTTGGCGTGAGGTGGTGGTACAGTAGCTATGAGACCTCTGATGAGTAAACTAAGAATATTGACAATGAGATTGTAAGGGCTCATCCGGAGCTGCGGGACTGTTCCCGGGGCTGCGGGACTGTTCGAAAGAGATACCGTGGCCCCGGAACACAAAGGGCGATGAAGTAACATGGATGGGATTTAATCAGTAAAAGTCTGACACTCCCTCCTGCTCCGCCCAGAGCGGGAGGAGTCATTTGATGATTTCCCATCCGAAAAAAAAATGGGTTGCGCCTCATTTAGCATCACATTTTTGGGTGCTGCCGAGCGCATCGTCGATGATGCCTCGGTTTCTAGCTCTAGCAAATGACAGACTCAACGCGACGAATATGGATAGAAGCGTAGAAAAAACGCGATTCCGTGCTGATAGTTGTTCAACCCTATATGATGTGTGTCTTTGTGACCACTAACATCTATCACCTAAAATATCAATTAATCACCTAGTAAATTGAGCACCAAATTTTAATTTTTGATGAGGTGGTTGATGACAAACTAGTTTTGCCTAGGCCGACTTGGGGCACCCCGACACGGATAGATTAGGTTAGAAGGGTATGGCGGGGTCGAATGAGAGAACGAAGCGAGCGAATAGACCCCGCCATACCCTTCGTGTTTATTTTTTTATATACCATTCAGAAGTAGGCTCCGTCAACCGGGCCGTTTTTTACCGTTACCGTTTTTTACCGTTACATTTTGCTAAATCTTGTGGTTCGTTAATTGTATGCCCATATTTATTATCAAAAGAGTAAGAATACCTGAAAACCACCTACAAGAGTTTGTTTTTTATTCCTTACTAGCTGTTGCCCGCGGCTTCGCCCGCGTGAAGTTCGGTAACTGTCCCACTGGATCATACTAAAGGGATAATAGTGTCCTCCATGTTAATCCAGGTTATAAACTATCTATGTGCCGCATTTCATAATCATCACAATTATTATTATTACAATCACCATCACTATCACAACCGCCATCATTATCACAATCACCATCACTATCACTGTCACAATCACAATCACCATCACAATCCCCATCACCATCACTATCACAGTCACCATCATTATCACCAATTATCATCATTAACACAACCACCATAATTACCACAATCATTATCACAATCACCGTCACAATCACCATAACAATCACTAACACAATCACAATCACCATCACTATCCCCATCACTATCGCTATCACAATTACTATCACAATCACCATCACCATCACAATCACCATCAAAATAACTATCACAATCACCACACCATCATCGTTATCACAATAATTATCATCGTAATCACAGTCATTATCACACTCACCATCACCATCACTATCACAATCACTATCACAATCACCATCACAATCATCATCAAAATAACTATCACAATCACCATCATCGTTATCTCAATAATTATCATCGTAATCACAGTCATTATCACACTCACCATCACTATCTCAATCACCATCACAATCACCATCACAATCACAATCACAATCACCATCACAATCACCATCACAATCACCATCACTATCACCATCACAATCACCATCACAATCACCATCACAATCACCATCACAATCACCATCACAATCACCATCACAATCACCATCACAATCACCATCACAATCACCATCACAATCATCAACACAATCACCATCACAATCACCATCACAATCACCATCACAATCACCATCACCATTACAATCACAATCACCATTACAATCAAAATCACCATCACAATCACCATCACAATCACCATCACAATCACCATCACAATCACCATCACAATCACCATCACAATCACCATCACCATCACAATCACCATCACAATCACCATCACCATTACAATCACAATCACAATCACTATCACAATCACCATCATCGTTATCACAATCATCATTATCACAATCATCATCATCGTAATCACAATCATTATAATCGTAATCAAAATCATCATCATCACAATCATCGTCATCATCATCACAATCATCATCATCGTAATCACAATCATTGGATAAAAAGTAAAGATGTCCTTTCCCAAGGTTCCATCTATCTCTATACCAAAATTCATTTAGTAGGGATATACGATACACAACTGCACTCTGCGTTTCCACCCGTATAATTCCGGGATCGGGATCTGGATAAAAAGTACCCTATGTCCTTTCCCAAGGTTCCATCTATCTCTATACCAAAATTCATCAAAATCGGTTCAGCGGTTTAGGCGTGAAAAGGTAACAGACAGACAGACAGAGTTACTTTCGCATTTATAATATTTTTATTTATTATTTATAATATTATTATATATTATATTATATAATTATATATTATATTATATATTATATTATATATTATATTATATAGTAGGGAGTAGGGATTTTATTTCATCAAACATTTATATCGTTTGTCCTCAGTTTTTCTGGCGACGGCGGAACCTGATGGTAAAACCGCTGTTAAAGGAAGCTGGTATCGGCGGCATCATTCTGGAGAACCCATTCTACGGACTACGCAAGCCGACTGACCAAGTGTAAGTCATTTACTAGTATCCTTTCCTTTGAGCTATTACTACTACGTATAGAGAAGACAGCGCTAACAAAATCTGTGCTCCGTTCAACTGCAGTCGGCCGGCCGCAGTTCACTCAGTCGCTTGCTCGCTACAGAACGTCTATATAATTATACGGGGTTAGCCGCCCCCCGCGCGCCCCGCACTGCCGCGCTTGTTGCACTGATTTTGTTCGCGCTGTCTTCTCTATACGTAGTAGTAATAGCTCAATGCTAAAATCCGACCAAACCATCAGCTAACGGCTTCGACTTCGGTCGAAATAGGCCAAAGTTTTGGTCGAAGCCGAAGGTACCTAATTTTAGGATAATTGATATTTTAACATTATTTGTAAATGGTATTATTTTTGCCAAGATGCAAGATGATTTTTATCAATTCGTTAACATGATTAACTTCCAACATGAACTTAATAAAAATAAAACACTATTAATTGTTCACTATTTGGTTATTAAACCAACTTTGGCTTCGGCTGGAGGTTGTGGCGATAGCCGGTTAATAGGCTTGTGTCTTGAAAAAATCGAATTAGTCCGTCAGTTAGATTATCAAAAAATATTTGACACGTATTTTTTCTTTTGTTACGTAAACCAAAATTGACGAAGATATGACGCTTTTAAAATTCTCCATATGTCACGCCGCGCCGTGTTATAATTTTTAGTGCGTTGTGACGTCACGAGCCCCCACTCGAGTTTTGATGCGTTTTTATCTTTGTCAATATTCATTGATTTACAAAAACAAAAAATACGTGTGCATTATTTCCCAATACTCTAACTGACGCACTAAAAATAGATTTGCAATTTTTTTTTTATTTTTTTTTATCTATTTGTATTGATGGTGGAAACTAGCCTATTGGGTTCAGCCAGTAAAGGACCTTGTAGCGTCCACCTGTGCGATTCCCACTCGTTTAGTGACATTCTCGACATATGGGACATTGTGATATCAACAATCAAATCAAACAATATTTCTATGGCCCTCTAGTCGAACATAATATCGTGCTTGCGTAAGCTGGGACGCGCTGACCCAAATACAAGTTTCGACACGATATGTTCACGAAAAGCGTACGTTTTTTATACAGTGTGAGTCTTCATAATGTGGGCATATCAAATGAGGGAAACTATGCTAACTTTTTCTCTCAAATCACCACGAACAAAATTATGAAAACAAAACATGGTAAATAGCAGGATTAACAGGACTGACTGTTTGTGATGCGCAGGACGTACCTACATTGTGGCGGAGGGAGGGAGACAAAAAAGTCAGAAACTCATAAATAAACTAGAAAAGAGTAAATTTTTTGATCCTTTTCGGCTACTACACATAAATAAAGGGTGTAAAACACCTCTTAACGAAGCCGAAAGGCATTTGTTCTCCCCGTCATTGCGATCATTTTTAGGGTTCCGTACCCAAAGGGTAAAAACGGAACCCTATTACTAAGACTTCGCTGTCTGTCCGTCTGTCTGTCCGTCTGTCCGTCTGTCTGTCACCAAGCTGTATCTCATGAACCGTGACAGCTAGACAGTTGAAATTTTCACAGATGATGTATTTCTGTTGCCGCTATAACAACAAATACTAAAAACAGAATAAAATTAATATTTAAGGGGGGCTCCCATACAACAAACGTGATTTTTTTGCCCTTTTTTTTGATAATAATGGTACGGAACCCTTCGTGCGCGAGCCCGACTCGCACTTGGCCGGTTTTTTTGTTTCACACCATACCTGGGAAACTTCTAGTTACGAAGATATTGGGGGTCAAAGTTCCAACTTATTGACAAGTTTTGTTTTAAATACAAGTTTGTAGTGTAAGATTGTTGCTTTTTAACACCTCCACGACCCCCGTACTGTTCAATCCACCCATCAGCACAATGTTTTGAGTGCGTTAAAAACATGATATTTCACCCCAAAACAAAAAGTCGTTTCCCAGCAATAATGTTTGCGTTAAGTTACTTAGTTTGATGTACAGAATGCGTGGTTGACGGCTTCGTTTATATTACTATTGGCCTATTTTAATGCCCTTGAAAACCGTGTGTACAGAAATATTTGTTCCTAAAGTCGTTCGTCGCTCCACAACGTGTCGGATATCTTCGTGATGGGCGGCTGCCTGATCCTGGAGTCGCTGGTGCTGTTCCACTGGTGCGAGCGCAACGGACTCGGCCCGCTCGGCGTCACCGGCTTGTCCATGGGCGGACATGTTAGTAAACACACATACACACATACGGGACCGAAACGTGGTCGCTCACAATGGGCCTCATCAGAAGGCTTAAAGTCACCAAAGGGCAATGGAGAGGGCTATGCTCGGAGTTTCCTTGCGCGATCGAATTAGAAATGAAGACATCCGCAAGAGAACCAAGGTTACCGACGTAGCCCGACTTATTGCCAAACTTAAGTTGCAGTGGGCAGCCCACATTGCTCGCAGAACGGATGGCCGATGGGGCCGATCAGTTCTGGAGTGGCGACCGCGAACCGGAAGACGTTGCGTTGGAAGGCCTCCCACTAGGTGGACTGATGACCTGGTGAAGGTTGCGGGAATCCACTGGATGCGAGTCGCACGGGACCGGTCAATGTGGTGACACTTGGGGGAGGCCTATATCTAGCAGTGGGCGTCTTTCGGCTGAAATGATGATGAAATGATGATACACACCTACACTTGACTCTAGTTCCACAGTTACAGTTTCTTTCTCCTGTGATCTTTCCGCAACCGATAGCCTAGACCTGAATCCTCCAGCAGAGTGCTAAGAGGATTCAAGGCTTATTTGGAGACGTTAAGAGGGCTATTACAATTTTATCATACTGATTTTTTTTGTAAACTGAGATTTTTGTACATAAGCTATATATTTTAATTTGTGTGTATACTTTTTTAATTTTGTGTGCAATAAAGAATAAGAATAAGAATAAGAATTTTTGATGTGTGATTATGGTTTAGATATGGCCAAAAATTAAAAAAAATATGCCCGAGTACGTTTGAGTGTTTCTCTAGGAAGCGCTCAAAATATTTTTATTACACACAAGTACAAGGAAAAAAAGGAGTTTTCAATTTTTTTCTTGTATTTGAGTGTTGTACTCTTAAAACACTCAAATACAAGAAAAATTGTAATAGCCTTTTTAACTCAATGAAAAAAATGACTGCCTCGTTGGTCTCGTATTCGCAACCGCTACTGCTGGTCCCGGGTTCGATTCCGGGTGGGACAAAGTAATATTGTGCTTTTGTTCTAGGTATTTCATAATAGCAGCTTGGAATAGCTTGCCCGTTCTTCTCCATAGAGATCTACGCTAGGGAATGGGCAACTACAGTACTTTCACAGTTTTTATGTCTTGTGACTGGGACTGTAGCTACATTTAATTTTCATCTTTGTTTCGACAATTCAAAAGTGCCTGTAACTGGCCTACTTGAAATAAACGTTTTGATTTTGAATCAGGACGTGTAGAATAAGAGACTAGATACTCACACTTATTCAGCTCTATTCAGTTATGCCCATAGAAATCAACGATTTTGTATTTTGTACGCATACACGTCGCGCGCTCTGAACGGATGCGTACGCGTCTCATGCAAAATCGTTGTTTTCTATGGGCATTAACTGAATACTAAAAATAGAGCACTTCTACTACTACTACTACTTTCTTTCTTCTTTCTGAGAGTACTTCTGAATAGAGCTGAATAAGTGTGAGTAGTCAAAATGTTCTCAGTGAATAATTTATTAATTAAATGACAGGGTTAATGTTCTTAATTGTGCACTTATTCGGCAGATGGCGTCACTGGCAGCTACAAACTGGCCGAAGCCTCTAGTTCTAGTCCCGTGCCTGTCTTGGTCAACAGCCTCTGCAGTCTTTTTACAGGTATGTCTCTACTAATGTAGCTTAAAATATATCATAACTCCAACAATCTTGTAGCAACTAATTTTAACTCTGCAACGTTTAAGGTTCAAAATCGAATGGTTTTGATTCTACAAGTTATCTTCAAATTCTAGGGGGTAATGTCGCACTCAATAAACTGGGACTTGCTAGAGGACCAGTACCTATCTGACGGCGAGTACAGAGAAAAACTGTCCAAAATGGTGACCATAGTGGACGAAGCTTTCCTCGCCGGTAAGAAGTTCGCACGCACTTACTCAGAGACCATAGAGATACCAGCAACAGAAAAAACAACAACCACAAACAGTGAAACGAAAAAAAATTTAGATATAACATACAAAGAAAATGATGCAGAGTCCGATAACCAGCAAAACATAATAGACGTAAATAGAAATATATTGGAGCTAAAAAACGAAGTGCCTAAAAACGAAGTAAAGACTGAAAGTTTAGCTCAAATCGAGAATTTACACGAAGAGTTGAAACTGTTGTTAGATGAGAATAAAATTAGTAAGGAGTTGTACAAGAAGCTGACTACGGACGAGAAGTTCGTGTTGGAGCCAGAAGACATCGATGACATTAATAACTTGAGCGAGCAGAGGATCAAGGAAGTATTACTAAAGTGTAAAGTTGGTAAGTCTACCTTTGTCATTCATAATGTTGGGTGTCCTTTAAAAGGTGCGTTCAAACCGATACGGCAAATTGCGGACATACGGTCTTACACAGATATTTCAGTACTACTGAGTTCACTGACGGTCGATCACTCTTCAACGTTACTACTCAGGGCATTATCATCTGCCTAGCCTTTTCCCAACTATGTTGGGGTCGGCTTCCAGTCTAACCGGATCCAGCTTAATTCCAGTATCTTACATGGAGCGACTGCCTATCTGACCTCTACAACCTAGTTAGTACTGGGTGATGCCATACTACTTGGTAAGACTGGTTGTCAGACTTTTTGGGTCACTGACTACCTATATAACGACTGTCAACGATCTACAAATGCCAACAGCTTAACGTGCTTTCCGGCTCACGGAGAAAACTCGGTATGTAAGGGTGGTCACCCATCCGCAGACCAACCTAGGCAACCTATACTACTTAGGGTATAAGGGTGAAAACTGGCAGACCACAGACGGAGTACAGTCGAGCCACTTACCACTATTCGTATTTTATTTAGACGTGTAATACAAATCAGTTTTAGTCGGTAATATTCGTACAGTGGTGTCGATTCTGTTGTGCACAAACTAAACTTAATTAAGGGTATTGCTATCTTTTTCTCTCTAATAAAACGAGAAAGAGACGGACGTAATTTAGAGCTGTCAGATTTAGTTGGAACTAATATTTCTATACAAATGAAGGGTGCACGTAAAAACATGTCGACTAAAATCACGGTGAAGCGCAAGGCATAAACTAGTTTGACATCTCTAACTTAGTGCATAGCTATAGCCGTCCTTTTCTCGCACTGCCTTTCAGTAAAAGATAGCAATAGCCTAAATTAAGTTTAGTTTGTGCACAACAGAATCGACACCAGTGAATGTTTAAAAGTGCTAAATTGGAAAGTAGTGAATGTGGCTTGTCAATAGGGAGACACAGGCGAAGATAATCTCAGATGGCGCCACCATAGCTGGTCTCAATTTGACCAATGAGGTTAATCTATTTTAAAATATAAAATGACATTACCACATTTTCAACCAAATGACGATGCCATTAGTTACACAGTTTCCTTCCCCATTAAAGTCCTCGACTCTACATTATCTGTGCAAGGTCGGTGTCCGAAGTCTGTAATCTGGTACTCGTGTCGGCTTGTTCGCACTTTAAAGGGAGAACGCAAGCGACCGTAAAAAAATCGACCCGTCAAAAATCGGTTAGGTTAACAAAATACGTGTGAAAAATCAGTCACCGAAAAAGTCCGGTCGAGTGCGTTCTTGCTAAAATATTCGCGTATCTACAACTGAGCCAATGAAGCCGATACAAAAATGGAATTTAGACATTTTGGCATGAAAAAATTGACACGATTGCCAGTGCAAAACATACCTTATTGGATCAACTTAAGATACGCGATGGCAACATCCACCGTTACAGGTGAGTTACATTAGCAGACAACACTACTGGAAAGCAAAAATGAGGTGAGTTAAAAGTGAGATAATATAGCTGCGCTTCTCTCTCCACCGCTTCTTCATCGATCCTATAAAATCTCCAAACACTCATTCATCTGGTGCCTCTCCAGTTACTGAAGGATTGAGGTTTTTTTGGTTTTTCACTATCTTGAATATTATGGTTTTGTTGCTGAACATTGAATTTGGCTCTTTAGGATAAGATTTTTATTTTTTTTATTCGCAAACAATTTATATTGTGTTTGAAATAATAAAATAATAACAATAAAAATTAAACAGAAACACATTCATCTTACAAGTAACACAATTCATTCAGATCTCAGCAACTTGTTGCTGCAAAAATGTTGCACAATATTTGCTTACTTCGTACCTATGTAACAACCGGCACAGCTCTAACATTTGCTTAGATTGAAATCTGAAAGGTGCAAGGATAGGCAGGACAGAAGGTGGGGCATCATTCCTGCAGACGGGATCCACACTGGCATTCTGTTGTTGCTTACTATGAATACGAGGCTTCAAATTAACATTAAATCTTCACCCTTTTTGTTTGACTTGGTTCATTAGATAGATAAATAAATAAATATCTAGGTATATCTGCGTTACCCATCTATATTTTGATTTTTTATTATGTCTTTATTTATTCAAAACTGTAGTAATATCATTTGTATATGTCACCGTGAAATTGTAAATACCTCTAGATTATTATAATCTATCTCGCGAGATTGTAAACTCTCGAAAGATTGTGAACACGGAACGCATCTCACGCGCTGATTGGTTGACATCATGTACCCCGCGCCGCCATATTTGTTTGTTAATTCGTTTGTTGTCGAATGTAAACGAACAGTGATTTGGTGATTCTTAATTGATTTCTTGTTGAAAATAACTCACAGCTTTACAATTGTGGTGGAAGTAAAATAAATCTGTGATTAACCAAAGAAACAAACAAAACGGCCTACTGTAAGACCGTCCACACACCGTTTACAATCTCGCGAGATAGATTATAATCTAACGGTATTTACAATTTTACCGTGACATATAAATTTTTATTGAGTAGTTTCCAAGTTTCTCATAAATACACAAATGTACAATCGAATCTTCTTCTTTATTCCAGCCGACTTACGAGACGTATTGTTAAGCGTACCAAAAGAGTCCGAAGAGAAATCTGCACAAAAACACGCAGAGCAATGCGTCAACCAAAACCCTATTGTGATAGAGAAAACAAAACCCACGAAAGAACTGCAAAAAATCGTAGAATCGCCCAAGAAAGTAATTATAAAAAAAACGGAAAAATCATGGACAGAGTTTACATCAGACCTATGGGTAAACTTACCGTTCTTAAGATCGAGTGGGAAAAGTGGGAAGAAGATAGATATAACTAAAATGCACTGGAGGGACAGAGAGACGCTACAATTCATGAGAGGGATCATGGATGAGTGCACACATCTAAGTAATTTCTCGGTGCCGTTTGACACGTCTTTGATTATTGGTAAGTGTTGTTATCAGATGCATAATTTCAAGATAGGGATTGTTAAGCGAATTGACTATATAACAATTTTCTTGTATTTGAGTGTTTGCTAAAGAGTCACACTCAAATACTAGAAAAATTGTGATATTTATTTAGAACACTCCTGAGAGAAATAATAAAATTTTATCGGGCATATTTTATTTTTTTTATTTTGTAGCCATATCTAAACCATAACCACACATCTATAGTCTGCGCCAGATAAGTAAGAAATAAAGGTCATGTACCCGCATACATTATTCAAACACATAATTCCAAAAACAGAAAAAATTACATAAAGTACTAAAAAACGCTTCATAATGTACTGTCGGGGTACCTACGCAGAGAAATTAAGGAAAGAGCAATGACCTTTCATTCCTACTTATCTGGCGTAGACTATAGACTGAGAGCTTTAGATGTGTGATTATGGTTTTAAGGGTAAGCAACAATTTTAAAGTTTTTATTTTTTTTTGCACGGAACCCTAATTATTTTTCTAAAATAAAAGTAGCTTAAGTTGGACTTTATAACATCAGCTATCTGCCAGTAAAAGTCCCGTCAAATCGGTCCAGCCGTTTCGGAGATTAGCCGGAACAAACAGGCAGACAGACAAAAATTGTAAAATAATGATTTTTTGTGTGTTTGCAGTATACAGGGTGTTAAAGTAGTCGCGTAATAAAGGAACCCAAGAAAAATAAAAAAAAATCCAAAAATAATAATAAACATAAAAAAAATATTGCAAGATCAACTTAATTTAGTACAAATAGGCAGGTAAGTAATTAAACCATTTAAACAAATAAAATAATTTTAATTCTAAACGATTGCTAATTTAAGTTAGTAGGTACTAAATTAGGTTGATCTCTAATTATTTTTTTCCTGGCTTCCTTTATCGATACTGAACCTACCCCTAAGCTATGGCACGCGACTAATTTAACAGCCTATTTTTATATGCATTCAGTAAAATGCTGTTATTTTGAAATCACAAACAGACACTTCATTTTTATTCATTTATTATATGAAGAATTATTTGAGTCGGCGCGGAGTGCTGTGCCGACCCAAATAATTTAGAATACGGGCAGGCGAATAATGATAATTCAAAACAGTGTCACATAATGGATGCCAATGTTTAATATTCTAATATTTAAAAAAATTCTAAGTTCCGTTGGCACCAGTCGAATACACGTGTTACGAACTAGCAACTTAGCAAGCCTAGATATGTAGTATGATTTGTATGTACTGTGATATGTTGTAATAAAATATGTTAGTCACACCTGCAACAGCATTGGCACCTTTCCACGAGGTTAAAGTATACACTATACATGAATTTGAAAACATGCATAACCTATATATAAAAAATTGGTAACATTTTGTTTTACACAAATTTTAACAGCATTAATATTTCATTTTAGTACATAAGGAAAAGCCAATTTTTCATAAATTGTCCCAATCATAGTTAAAGTCATTATTTGTCTTTTTTTCACCGTCCTACATTAAAGTCTGTTATTTCAATTCAAGGTAGTTTTTTTTTCAAAATGGCAGACACGCAAAAACCTAGACAAACAAACAAGTATTGTAAAATGTTCTAAAGACTTCAGGCTTCCAAGACGTAAAATTAATCAGTTTTAAATGGTTAAAATAAATCAGACTAACTCATGCCTGCGGATTCACCCGCATGGAGTCGACAATTGCCCCACGGGATCACCCAAGTTATAAACTATCTGTGAGCAAAATTTTACCCACATCCGTTCAGTAGTTTTTGTGTGAAAGAGTAACAAACATCCATACATCCATCCTCAAAAACTGTCGCATTTATAATATTAGTAGGATTGGATTGCTTAAATTAAAATAGCGGATAGTAAACAGGGCCAGGCTTCATACAAAGATATCTAATACCTAGATAAATAATACCTTCTAATAGTCTAGTCTAGATTAATCATAGGAAGTGTTTTCGTAACACTTTCGCATGCCATTCTAAGTTGTATTTATAACTATCTAAGACAGATTTTGGCAACTCCCTCACATTATTAGCATTGTGACTGATATTGTGTGTATCTATGATCAATGTTTCCGTTAATGATTGGGCTACAGAACTTGCCTATACCTAATCGACAACGAAGTAGATCTCTTTAGGTCTACGCAGACGTATAAGTTCTGCACCAGATCAGCTTCGCGTTAACTGCAGCTGTTCAATATTCTTTCAATGAAACTTCATAATTATAATAATTATTAAATATTAATAATAATAATATAAAATACTGTGTTGAAGTTTAGAAATGATTAAGGCGGCGCGGGGCACATGACGTTCAACCAATCAGCGGGCGAGGTGCGTTCCTTGTTCACAATCTTTCGAGAGTTTACAATCTCACGAGATAGATTATGATAGAACGGTATTTACAATTTTGCGGTGACCATCTTATGCTATCTTTCTAAATGGCAGAATTTACAGCCGATGCAACTGCCAAGTGAGGCGATTTATGTTGCGATAAATTTTACGACTGTCCAGTGTTGGTGATGTATGAGAAAGTCAATTTTCAGCAGTGACAAACTAATAGAATAAATAGAAATCTGCCTAATTCACACAATTCGCACGGGACTGATCATGAATGAATGAATAATAAGAATTAGTGGGAGAGTAGGGGAGCCGGGGGGAATGGTAGTCAGTGGGCAATGGGGGTCAATTCAAAACGAATTGAACCTTATGCTTTACAGAATACGGCTATGTCGCACGGGGTTTAGCCCTGCTCCCCTCCCGCACTGGCCAATACGCGGCCCGAAAGTCATGCTCGCATCACCAGGAGAGGCACACGTGTATAAGGTGAGGGACCGTTCGAAAATTTCCGAAATTTCGATCGAAAACGTGATTATCTATATTTGTTAAATTTTCGTATAAAATCATCTCAAAGCGTAGTACTGGAATTAAACTTATATTTATTAATGCAAGCTATTCGATTTTCAGATGTTTTTTATGTTATAATTCAAATTTAGCAAATAAACCGTCATTGGGGTAGTGAGAGTCAAGCTAAGAAACGTTAGGAAAAAGAAAAGCATACAAGATACAAAGTGATCAGTCTGTGTGCACGATATATCTCGAAGAGAGAAAACTCTGTGCTGGATGGGCCCATGAGGCATGTAGTACAGCATTTGATAATCCAAGTCACTATCGCTGTGATTTTTGCATTTAACTCGATTTAGAAACATATACACAGAAACATATAGGTATCTTTGAGTTTTGACAGTTACTTTGAAATCGAAAATCAAAGCAAAATTAATGGCATAATAATTGTCATATACCGGGCACCAAGCTCGCTATTAAGAAATTCTTCATTCCTATGTCAATTATACAGCGTGCATCAGAAAAGAGGATACCTACTGAAGTTTTGAATGGGACAGCAGATTATTTTTCGCGATAACGATTGGTCCTATTAAGAAAGTTGTTCAGTTGAATGGTCTATACCACACCCTTAAATCAAACTATCCTACTAATATTATACATGAAAAAGTTTGTGAGTATAGATGTATGTTACTCTTTCACGCAAAAACTACTAAACGGATTTGGATGAAATTTTAAACACAGATAGTTTATGACCTGGATTAACACATATTCTATCATATCTTTTTATCCCGGTAGTATGATCCCGTGGGACAATTATGGCGGCATAAGCCGCGGGTATAAGCTAGAACTACCATACTTTTCGGATACATGCAATATAGGTGTCTCTACAATCTCAGCTGTGTAACATGTGTTTATTCGACAGCGGTGTGCGCGAAGCACGACGCGTACGTGCCTCGCGACGACGTCGGCACGTTGGAGGAGATCTGGCCGGGCGCAGAGGTGCGCTACGTGGACGCAGGACATGTCTCCGCCTACATACTACACCAGTCATTGTTCAGGTAAGCGGTCACTACAATAGGCTTGTCAATGAAAAACTCTAATTAGTCCGTCGTAATTAGATTATCAAAAAATATTAGACCCGTATTTTTTCTTTAGTTACGTAAACCAAAATTGACGAAGATACGACGCTTTTAAAATTCTCAATACGTCACGCCGTGGTATAATTTTTATTGCGTTCTGACGTCACGAGCCTCCACTCCCGAGTTTTGAAGCGTTTTATCTTTGGCAATATTTATTGATTTACAGAAACAAAAAATAATTATTCGTTATTTTTCAATGCTCTAACTGACGGACTAAATAGATTTGCAATTTATTGATGGTGGAAACTAGTCTACAATAAGATAAGATGTTATTTCATTGCTAAAGAGGCTTCCCTTTCCTTCCACCTTTTCCCGGGTAAAGGCTACGTTTCTACCAGAGCTAAACGAGAATGAAAGTATAACTAACCAACAATCACATAGCTAGCTTAGTCAAAGCTATAAAAAACAGCGATGTTATTGACGCATCTTCGCATAGCTCTTGAGAAAGAGAAGAACGAAGGCGCAATTCTGCTTTCTTTTTCTACGCTAACCGATATTTGGGTTTTTGCTATTTGCACATCAGTGGTAATCAAAAGCCATAGCTTACAGTTCCATCAGCGAAGAGAACAAATGTGGTATAATGTTCCACTGAATAAGTGAGAGAGCTAAACAGTACCATCCGTCACTGTTTTAAGCTTTCACGGTTTAAAACTAAACTTATATTGTCACTTACGGGATATCTTCCGTGATTATTTATTGTTTTAAGCTCCCGATATTTCGACGCTGTTGCAAGCGCCATGATCGCGGGTTGACTGGAGAATGCGGGTGGATGGAAAATAAATTGTTAAGAGCAGACAAATCTGTCTACCCTCTTTCTTTGTCTTTTGCTACGCGCACTATTGGAACTCGCCACTAAGTCACGACAAAACACACTCACAGTATCACCAGGTTTTGTGGAGTCCTTATCATGATGCCGGCTGCTACTTTTGAGCATACTCAAAACTGGATTCCACGTACTCGACAATTTGAAGCCATCCTCTCGATTGAAATTTTTATGTTTTTTTATTTCAATTGCCTCTCTTGTCAGCCTAGGTAAGTAATGTTTATCCTTAGACAAAATCCGTGGCTTATGAAATTCTTTTTCTAAATCTAAAATTCTAAATCTACGCGGGAGTCGTGCGGTCCATGGCCCTTTACGGGGCCCCGGTGTGGGCGCGTTCTTTGTGGCGGCCACTACCTGAACGCGCCCCAAAAGGTGGTAGCCGTAAGGCTGGCCCGGGGCTACCGCACGATTGCCCGCGAGGCGGCGAGCTTCCTTGCCGGATTGCCGCCATGGGATCTAGAGGCCATAGTCCTCGTGCGCCTACACGAATGGCGCGCGGAGGCGCTACGCCGGGGGGAAACTCCGCTGCCGCGACAAATTGTCGCTCAGCGGACAGACTTCCGGCGGGATCTCATGGCGACATGGAAAGAGCGACTGTCGCAACCCCGTGCAGGGCACGCCACGATAGTGGCGATAAGTCCCCTCTTTGAGGAGTGGCTTGAGAGACGCCACGGCGTCCTCACCTTCCGCCTGACGCAGGTCCTCACCGGACACGGAGTGTTCGGGAGGTTCCTGCACCGAATCGGGCGGGAGGAAACGCCCGGGAGCTTCCATTGTGAGGATCGACCGGAGGACACGGTGGAACACACGGTGGAGGTGTGCCCCGCGTGGGCGGAGCACCGCCGTGGCCTCGAAGCGGCGATTGGCGGCGGCGACCTCTCGCGTCCGGCCCTGGTGCAAGCCATGGTCCGGAGCGAGACGGAATGGGACGCCGTCACCTCCTTCTGCGAAGCAGTAATGCTAGAGAAGGAGGTGGCGGAACGTGAGAGGGAGCGAACCTCTCAACGTCCCGGCCGCCGCGGGAGACGCCCCGGGCGTCGGGGGCCACCACCACGTGGCCCCGGCCACCGTAGGCGCGGGCCTGTGGACGGTGGGCTATGGGCTGGCTCGCCGTCCGTCCGTCTCATGACGACAGGCCGTGTCGACGGCGCGTTCGTGTTCCACGCGCGCCTCAAAGAGAGTCAGCAAAAGGGAAGGGGTCCGTAGGGACCGATGCCTGCCGGGGTTGCGGGACTGTTCGAAAGAGATACCGTGGCCCCGGAACACAAAGGGCGATGAAGGAACATGGATGGGTTTTAGTCAGTAAAAGTCTGACACTCCCTCCTGCTCCGCCCAGAGCGGGAGGAGTTATTTGATGATTTCCCATCCGAAAAAAGAAAAAAAAAAGGCTCAATTTACACCGCCGCGGAATGGTATGGAATGGAAGCATCAATTTCGCGGGAATGCTCGAGAATTCTCGCGTATTCCAGCAAACCGCACTTCTGTGAGTACCTACTATGACCGACCCGACCGACTACCTTTTCGCGCCTCTTCCCGCCGATTCTGCGGCACCGCCAGTAGCTAGGGGAATTCTCGAGAATGCGCGAGGATACCTCGAAAGACGCATGACCTTTTTTTGGCTCGTATTTAGTTTGTATGTAAGAAAACGAGTCTAGTAAATTAATTCTAATAAATTTTCATTTGTTTACAGAGCCTGCATCAAAGAAGCATTCGAGCGCTCAAAAAAGCGGTGGCAGGACGGCGCCCATATTTACTGACAATAGCTTTACTTTAGCACTAGTACGACGTTCCTTTACATTAAGATACTCACCGTATAAGCTCAACACGTTCGTAAACGTTCAATCTACGGCTGTCTTTGAAAGTCAAGTCGACTTTGGACTAAGTAGTAAAAGGGCTCATATACCATGTGTCGAACCTCCAAGATCCATTCTGTTATATTTTGTCATACTTTGCTCAAAGTATTGCCAAACTTGGTGCAATAAACAAACGCGATACTATACGTATGCGTAGCGTATTTTATTTTCTGTTATTATATATTAAAATATAAATGAAAAATATTGCCATTTTCAAAAAATGTCAGTGCCATTGTGTTTATAATTAGGAAGAAACTTCTAAAAATTTGATACTTCTTAACTTTTATTTGAAGTGGAAGTAGTAGTAATAAATCTTCGAACATTCAAAATATTTGGGTAACGAACCATATGTGATACCGAAGAATATGTGGGATATACATTGATATCATTACCTATATCGTTTTTATTTAATGTATCAATGGGCACATATTATAAACTTCATCGCCTTAATGTGTTAGTAGTCGCAGGCGCAACTGTCAAGCGTTATGTCATGAAATTGATCCTCACAATGCTTACACAGTTACACCTCTGAGTTCGCGTCAAAACAACAGTCATCTTTATTCCGTTTCAATACGGTAGCTGTTCGCTTGTGACCAATGACAAGTCTGTCAAAATTTCAGTGATCCTTATATTCATAACAATAAGGTTGCTGTTGTCAGAGGTAATTAAAGAGAATAAAGAATTAAAGAGAGAGGCAAATAGCTTTGAATATACTATTTGTTTGACAGGTATTTTAACGCCACCGACTACAAAAAATGGGCTCCAGACGCCAACGACGTCAGTAGCAAAAAAAAAAAGAATTTACCAAAAGTAACGATTTTTTTTATTTTGCCTTCCTACCTTTTGTAGGAATAATATCATCGGCAGACTGGGAATGTATTAATGTAACCAGTGCCTTACATTTCTGGGATCTAACACCGTTTTCACAGAAACTGGGCCATAATGCTTAAATGACAAAGCACTGATGATTATTCAACATTGGACTGACCGCCTAGAGTCGAAAATCAAACTGTGTATATAGGCTTTATATTTATGTGTTGTCTAATGTTATTGATAGACAAAAGGCGCAAAGTAACACATATCTCAGCTTCAATTTATTATATTATGTTATAGACAAAAAGTACAAAGTTAATTTTCGAGTGCGTATTGTTTAGAATATAATTTCCAGTTACGCAAAGCTTTTAGAGTTATTTATTGTAGATGATTCTCGGTGTATATAAGAAGAAATTATATATTTCTCTATTGAGATTGTAAAGTGTACATTGTATTTTTATAAATAAATGTTTTTATTATACTTTTTTTGTTTGTTTTGAATGATTAAGGTGAATACTTCGACCGACGACAAAACCATCAATACAACCCTCCAAGTTCATAAAGGTCGAGAAACGTTTTTTTCAAGGTCAAAGTCATTGCTAGACCTTTATGAACTTGGAGGGTTGTATTGATGGTTTTGATGATTATAATTCTGTAACTACATACGTCTTACAATCGCGTCCAATATCTTAATCAACATACAACCTTGCACTGGCTTGCAATTTGCCAAAAACGTAAGAAAATTTGAATTTCGCGGGCTGGTCGAAGCATTCACCTTAAGGCGGAGGTGAATGAAATTATACTCCGATCGCGGAGCAGGAAGAAATATGTACACTGACCTGTCATAAATTGTCTCTGTCGCTCGCGAATAAGCGTATTGCCGTCGCGCTCGCACAAGCGCAGCAGAGGTCAACGCAACTATTTATTTATATAGCGTGTATCAAAAAGTTGTAGTGGTGATAAATCTGTTGACCGCCATAGTCACACATGTACGTGACAAGCAAGCGCGTGCCCTGTACGCCAAACCTAACCATTACACTGCGTTACAAATTAAAAAAAATTTTGAGTACCCGCTTTGAAATGTCATGTTTTCTTATTTATACCTATCGCTTATTAAACATACATACAAATTTTCTTTACATCACGTCTCATTTTTCTTCTGTAAGAATGTGCCAATTTATATTAAAAATTAAAAGGCAAAAACATATTTTAAAGAAATCTAATAAAATCAACCAGAATTTTTTACATTCATCAAGTTTAATTTTATCATTTAGGTAAAAAAAACTCAAAAAAAGCCATTTTATAAAATTTTAATACAAAATATCATGAAAATTTAACTTTTTCTTTTGTGCTCTGAATGATCTTCTCGTTTTAAATGCCAACAGTAATCACCTAGCATGGTTGTGTCCCAACGACCTTGAAATCGTTCCTCAAGCTTCTTTACATCCTGGTGGAACCTCTCACCCTGCTCATCACTGACCGCACCAAGATTAGATGGAAAGAAAGAAAAATGAGAATGAAGAAAGTGAATTTTTAATGACATTCTGCAACCCAACTTTTCGTATGCCTTTAACATGTCGTTAACCAGCTGTTCCGCATTTTCGGCTCTGTGGTTCCCTAAAAACCCTTTTATAACTGCTTTAAGTGATAACCAGGCGTCAAGTTCCTTATTAGTAAGCTTTTTGTCGAAATTTGGGTCTTTCATCAATGTGCGTATTTGCGGTCCCACAAATATCCCTTCCTTGAGTTTTGCATCACTTAATTTTGAAAATACTGTCTTTAAATATAAAAATCCATCTCCCTCTTTATTCATAGCCTTCACAAAATTTTTCATCAAACCAAGTTTTATGTGGAGGGGAGGTAAAATGACATTTTTAGGATCTATCAATGGTATATGTTTCACATTAGATTTTCCGCAAACAAACTCTGACCTTTCTGGCCATACTTTTGTAGTATAGTGCTTTTCTGTGGCTCTGCTGTCGCGGCGGTAACAGGGTAGTTATAATTTTTTTTTACATCATATTTTAATAAAGGAGATAAAAACAAACAACTTTTCCAAAGTAAAGGTATTCCTACGATATAATTGACTGTACCTCGAAAACTAGACGTGATGGATACCACATATGTTTGGAACATTTCATCTGTGACTCATTACCTATTCATTCCAGCTATCAGTTAAGAGGGTACCAAAATCGTGTAACGCAGTGTTATGGAACAAAATGGCAGGTCAAATAGGGTAGATGACACCATAAAACAATAATTCCAAGACCCGATTTATTTTCAATTAATTGCCAAATTCGTTTTTTTTTTAGTTGCTTTGAAATCAATAAATAGACGAGTCATTGAGTTGCATAACAGTGACGTCACAGTTTGCTATTGCCATACAAAATCTATGAACCGCGTTTGACAGCTCTTAAAAATCTCTCTCTTAAGTATCTCAACGGGGAAGGCTGGTCAAAGCCGATTGTAGATGGCGCGTCCATAGCTTAGACCCTATCTGACCAATGAGGTCGAACTATTTTGAAATATGAAATGACATTGACAGATTTTTAACCAATGGCGATGTTTGGTACAAGCGATGCTAGCGCCATTAGTTCCACATAGCCATCCCCATTGATTGGTGTGTCATCTACCCCATTGTGGCTTGGCGTGGAGGGCACGCGCGTGCGAATGTTCTGACGGGTAATTTTGGGTCGAATGGGTATTGAAGTTTTGTATGGACGGCCAATTAGTTCCATGAAGAGACTTGACCAGACCTTACATGCCCAGACATGCTTTATATCTCTGCACTAGACGATCCAATTTTCTACGGTTATAGGGTGACTGAGCAAGTGATTTTTTGAGTAAAAACTACTTTAGGCGTGTTGAGCACTTTTTGGGTGAAGGAAAAACATTGAACATCGTCACTTTACTGAACTTGCGGTCACGCTTCGTAGCACTCGTAGGCGAACCGCTACGGCGTAGCACCACATAGGCATGCGCAGGGCATAACCAGTGCTACGACTGGGGAGTGGCCTGTGTACTTTTTCATTTTTTTTCTTTCTTAGTATGATGGGGACTGCCTCGTCGGTCTAGCGGTCGGGTCGATTCCTGGGTTGGGCACATTTTAATTGGTTTTTCCATCAGGACTGCCTCAGTAACAGCCACGAAGTCTAGATTTGTGCCCAGTTAATGGCAATAGGCTCGCCCCTATTACATGGGACTTAAGACAGCTGGCGAAATGTGGGTGTACTATTAGATACAGTCATGGTCTATTCCGCCTGATCAGCTAAAAAATTATCGCTTAAATCATGCGGAGGCGCCGAGCCACGCCCCCTTAAGTTTAGACCTATTAGGAAAGCGTCAACTTTGGCTCGCAAAGTAACAATAACTCTCATTTGGCGTGCGTCGTCAGTGCGCTCGGCCGATCGGTGTCTTTTCATTCATTATTTCTATACAAAGTCAACGGGGCGGGGCTAGAGAACGTTTCTATGTTGTAAGTGCAAGCAAAAATTAGCTTGGTGATGATCAGGCGGGAGTGTCCTCGATAGTAGGTACCTTTGGGAATTTAAAAGTTGATATATCAATAAAACAACAGAATACAACAAAATGCATTTATTCTGAACCATTCTTCGTCCGCAATCACACTGCAACATAAAACTCGGAATACAAAACAAATCTGTTTAATAAAAACAAAAATATAATTAGATGTTACGATGTCACACGTGCCTGAGTAAATATGGCTAACAAACATCGTAGATAATCATCATTTACATTATACAAGTGAAGTGGACTATAATACTAGATTATTATGAAAGTGTGACTTTAATTGAATCACATAATCCGTAAAACAGACGAGGGTTAATAGGGACAAAACTTAGACTGGTATATCAACATTGAACCTAAAAAGGTTAATTAAAATTGAGTTCTTTCAGGCTACCAAAATCATTTCATCATCATCTGCCTAGCCTTTTCCCAACTATATTGGGGTCGGCTTCCAGTTTTACCGGATGCAGCTGAATACCAGTATTTTACATGGAGCAACTGCCTATCTGACCTCCACAACCCAGTTAGTACCGGGTAATACGATACCCTTTGGTAAGACTGGTTGTCAGACGTTTTGGGCCTCTGACTACCTAACGACTGTCAAAGATCTACAAATGATAGCCGGGACCAACCGCCTAACGTGCTTTCCGAGGCACGGAGGAAACTCGGTATGTAATGGGTGGTCATCCATCCACAGACCAACCTAGGCAAGCACGGCTTAAACTAACGATCGACCCGAGCGGCTGTTATTATTTAGCCACGAGCTCCTACCAAAATCATTTAATTAATGTAAAATACTTATAAGTTTTAACGGATTCACCCCAGAGTCCCTATTTTCCCCATTTTACTGAAATCATTGCTACAGTTTGCATTAAACATCAACACGAACTTAAACAATCCGATGTTGCATATTACCAGAAAGTATAAAATCAGATTTCTGTATTATTAAAATAGGTTACATCAGTTGAGGAGGTTGTCTGAAATCGACTTGTCTTTGCAATATTAATAAATTCGTTAATTTCTTTACCCTGCTCCAAATATTGACATAACAATGGTCATTTATATCCCTAAATCTTAGCATAATCTCCAGGCAAAATATTGGAGGAACCATCATGTTTTTTTTTTCTAAATTATTCCAACTTATATGGCAGGCATTTTTAGATTTTTTCCGTAAACAAATGCTGCAAAAACACGTCAATTCCCAATATATACTTAAAAATAGACACAGTTCGAAATAACAATTTAAAAACAAAACTGTAATTTTAATTTGTACAATAAAATACTCTAACAGAACGATGAAGAAGCTTAGTGATTATATTTATTGTGATATTCTTTCACAAATGAGTACCATTTTCGGTCTCAAAGTTCCCATTTTTATATATACGGGTTTTATACAGAGTTATAGTAATATAAGTATATAAGGCTCTTTGCCGTGAAATATATAATGTGTACCTAGGTACTAGCGTTCGTCGCCTTAGAGACTATTCAGGCCACCATATAAAGAGGTTTATTTTTGATCAGGATAAGCTATTTACCATAGACTAGCTCTAGGTAGTAAATTCATCCTTTTAGCAATATTTTTTCGAAGGAAAATACGTCATACTTGGTACGAATTTCCATCTAGTAAGGCTATCCTAAGACATAAGATACATAGAGATGTACTGACGGTCTTTTAATCTTAGTCTTGTGTTGGAAAGTCAACATTCAATTTAATTGTTATTTATTTAAAGGAAGAATTGTGTTAGAAACCATTCTGGTAGTGTCTAAAAGTTTTATTAAGCTGGAGCACCATGGTTTTGGTATCAACATAATGGGGTAGATGACACACCAATCAATTGAGATACTTTTTAAGAGCTGTCTAAACGCGGTTCTTTCATAAATAGCAAAGTGTGACGTCACTGTTTGGTCAACTCAATGACTCAACTATTTATTGATTTCAAAGCAACTAAAAATCTAATTTGACAATTAATTGAAAATAAATCGGATTTTGAAGCCCAAAACAAGGTGGTTTTTTTTAGAGATTGGTTTCTTGGAATTATTGTTTTATGGTGTCATCAACATCAGCCGTGTGGTATCCGGCAGAGTAGAATAGAACCAACCCATCACACTCACGGGTGTCGTATAAGGCGACTAATGTCTGAGGCAGAACACCTTGCGCCTCCGTAGACCTGAGAATGGGCAGCAGCGTTTTCTGTTAGTCTTCTCATCACTGCGATCTCCAATCCGCCTGCCAAGCGTGGGGATTACGGCAAATTCCTCCCATCATGGGAGAGGCTTATGTCCAGCAGTAGACGTTATGGGCTGTTGTTGTTGTTGTGTCATCTACTCTTTTATTGTATAAAGCTTTGATCGTTATCACGCAGTAACCATTGTACTATAATTTTGTAGACAGCGCAACCATAGTGTCCCAGCATAATACAGGTATCAAACCACCTCGTCAACGGAACCATTATCATTCCCCCCGCTTTTATCCCATATATTTGAGGTCGCCAGTGCCGTAAATAGCCTTTGCTGCGCCCTGCGCGAGCTTTTTTTGATTATTGTAGGTTTCACCCTAGCTAGAGCAATGCTATATATAGGCCTACTTTATTTCATTCAGGGTGATAAAATAAAGCAGAAGGACCTTGGTGTTGGTGGGCCAATCTATTTCTTTAGAGAACTAGAACTGATGTGGGCAAACAAGCAGACGAGCTATTTAAGTGGACCCTTCGCCTATTATACAGTTCGGTTCAAACTTAATGGCGGCTCGGAAGTTAGCTGCGAGTGACGGTATGCGCAGGAATAACGCTTTAAACTTTATGGCGATTCGGAACATCTAATGTAAAGCTGCGCAGACAACAATTTTAGGTATCAACGGGGCGCAGATGACGCAATGTTTTGTCTGTATAATGCGCATACCGTCACTTGCAGCTAACTTCCGAGCCGCCATTAAGTTTGAACCGAACTATACCCACCCACTGTGTCTCACTCACTAAAACTGAAACGCAAGTTCATTAGTGCAAAAGCGTTGCTCACCCTGATGCTTAAGATTTAGTTTTTGGGCCACTTTGGTCGTCATACTTCTATAATAAAATAACACCCTGCAAAGTTTCAGTGTAAACTGTAAATTAATCGGATCGGATGGAATCGAGTACTAGGGGCGCAGCGGGAATTTATCGAAAAAATAATAGTCCTGCCTGGTCTGGCCATTCTTGCGCCCCCAGAGTCTACGCTGTGCCTGGGCACCGGTGGCACCACCCTATTTACGGCACTGGTCGGTACACCGAATACACTGTTAGAAAAATACCCATAGTACCAAACAATCAGTCCACCTCTAATACAAAAAGTATCAACACTAATGAGTTTTCCACTGTAACCTACCGCGATCGACTTTCGACTCTATATACACTAACTTGACGATCTATTGTTTCTTGAGCAAGAGGCTCCTAAAGTCACTGTTGCTGAGCGGTCGCTTGTTGTCGCCGTTGCTGTGGGAACCGTTGGGTTGCTCGCTACTGGTTGAGGAGCCGTTGGCTTCGCTTGTGGTTGGTCGAGCTGTGCTGGTAGATGCCTTTTGAAGGACGCTCGGGATGAAACTGCTGATCTGTGTTCGCCGCCTAGAAAGGTGATGAAAGAAAATGTTCAGTATACAGGGTGTAAATCACCTCATCACGAAGCCGTCAACCAAGCATTCTGTACATCAAACTAAGTAACTTTACGCAAAAATTATTGCTGCAAGACGATTTTTTTTTGGGGTGTAAAATCATGTTTTGTTGTAGAACTCAATGTAACGCACTCAAAACATTGTGCTGATGGATGGATTGAATAGAACGGGGGTCGTGGAGGTGTTTAAAGTAAAAACCTTATATTAAAAACTTGTATTAAAAAAAAACTTGTCAAAAAGTTGGAACTTTGACCCATCTCAGTAACTAGAAGGTTCCCAGATATGGTGTAGAACAAAAAAATGATTGCAATGACGGGGAGAACAAGTGCCTTTCGGCTTCGTTAAGAAGGGTTTTACACCCTCTATTGAAGGTATAATAGTCCAATTTCCACCATCAATAAATTTTAAAATTATTTAGTCCGTCAGTTAGAGTATTGGAAAATAATGGACCCGTATTTTTTGTTTTTGTAAGTCAATGAATATTGACAAAGATAAAACGATTCAAAACTCAGGAGTGGAGGGATCGTGATGTCACAACGTACTAAAAATTATAGCACGGCGGCGTGACGTATTGAGAATTTTAAAAGCGTCGTATCTTCGTCAATTTTGGTTTACGTAACAAGAGAAAAAATACGTGTCCAATATTTTTTGGAAATCTATCTGACGGACTAATTAGATTTTTTTTAGTAATCTATCCTATTTTGGCCGTTGCTGGCCAGAAATGAGCTTAGGTCAGTTGGGTCATCAAAATAATCAACTAAGCTCTCAATAAACGACTACTAGGTCTCTACTCTAAAGTAAATCGATCATAAATCAGCTTACAGCCCATTTGAACTTGATGTTAACTGGCTACAACTGCGTGATTTGCATTATAGAGGCTTTGACATCCCTTGGTCAACAACAGCCCATAACGTCCACTGCTGGACATAAGCCTCTCCCATGATGGGAGGAATTAGCCGTAATCCCCACGCTTGGCAGGCGGATTGGAGATCGCAGTGAAGAAAGACTAACAGAAAACGCTGCTGCCCATTCTCTGGTCTACGGAGGCGCAAGGTGTTCTACCTCAGACATTAGTCGCCTTATACGACACCCGTGAGTGTAATGGGTTGGTTCTATTCTACTCTGCCGGATACCACACGGCATCCCTTGGTCAGAGTTGAAATATATCATCTGCTTGTAATTCCCAGTACTTTAGGCGCCCAGATCTTGTCCCCCAGTGCTTAGGAATCGCACCCTTCACTTCAGGCCCCGACTGCATTGAACGCGCATCGTCTACAGGACTGGCTCTTCAAAAAGGAATACAGTAACACTGTTCGGCGAGGGAAATAGTGCTAGAACTTTTCCTTCAAGTTCTATATCAATATGCAGAGCTTTAAATCTAAATGTCAATATGGGAACATGCATAAATGTATTTTTTTTATTTCGATACGGAATGTAAAAATACTATAAAAATAATGACAAAAAGTGAAAACAAGACCAAAATCGGCCAAACAACACAAAAGAGTGATAACCAATAAAGTTTTTGTTACTATCTTTTTCTAGATAAACGGAATTTAGTATGATGGATTTTGTACGTCGATATGTCGAATGACGTCATGAAAGGTATCGGATCTCTCTGTCTAATCAGCAGTTTCAAATGCTTATAACTTAGTATTTTTTATAAATATTTAAAAAATAATTTCACTTTGCTATTTCTGACGCTTTGTTTAGAGTGATAAAAAAATCATGCATAATAATATACCCTATTGCATATTTGTAGATAAAATAAGCTAAAAATAACAAATGAGTTTCGACAGAATCGACCACGTCATCCTAATAAGGTAGTTAGAGGAAGTCGGTATACGCGGGGATTTACTCAGATGGTTTTCTTCTTACATAGAAAACAGGTCGCAAGCGGTGGTACTGAATAATTATATATCCAGCTGGGTTTTAGTCCCCAGCGGAGTACCCCAAGGGTCGTTGCTAGGTCCATTATTATTTATCATCAATGTAAATGACATCGACTCTTGTCTGACCTCATACAAATTACTGTGCTTCGCTAATGATATTGTTACGTCGTTCTCGTACCTACAATTACAAGTAGCTACAGTTCCCGGCACGTAAGTTGGCAAGGTTTTGGCGTAGTGGGGGCAAGTTCGCGCATCGTGCACTTAGTGGAACAAAAAACTGGTCACTTTTATTGATTATCATTATGGTTATTGCCATCATTTATTTTTAATCATGTAGTTAAACAAAGCAGAGGAATTCGTGACATTTATTAGGTGTTATAAATAAAATATAATATGCATTTTTTTTATTATGTAAAAAAAAAGTATTATTATTAAAAATTATAGGTTCTCGTCGTCACTATCGGTTAATAATACTGTTACCCCTGGCATCAAATTAGAACTACCACTTGAACTGGCATATTATGTAATAAACATAACAAAAACTATATAAATTTAAAACAATAACAACAACTCGTAACAAAAACTAAATTTAAAACAATAACAATAACTCGTAACAAAAACTTAATTTAAAACTAAAACTGAACTCGTAACTTTAGTTACGACTTTTAAGTCAACAAAAACAAAGGGTACAACTTTCGTGCACGCAAGTGTAATCGGGAGCGAACGGAATGCAGACGCGGTGCGGGAGGCAAGGGTCAACTGACGCACCAATCGCGCGCTTTGATCGGCGCTACGTCATACCCCGCGTCCCGCTTGACCACCAAAGAGACCTAAAAAACGACTTCTGCGCATCTAACGACTCTTGCTAAGTTACGTGCCGGGGACTGTAGGAAGGTAGTAGTAGGTAGGTACGTAGGACGAGTCTCGAATGATGTAGGTATAGGAATTGTCATTGTAATTTCGACCATACGCCGAGGGCATAAAGTTCTTACTTCTTTATTTTGTACAAGTTGTGAAGGGACAATGACCTACTATGTAATTGTCTAGAATTCGAGTAAGTCGTGGATCTTTCTAGAAGGGTTGGTCACCATATAAATAGCGGACATGTTTGCGGGAGGGGCAGTACGTTCCGATACCGCATAGGAAAATCGCTCTCTGCTCCTCACCCTATTCGCGCCGGAGTCCCCCAGGGCTCCGTCATCTCTCCGCTCGCATTCACGTTGTTCACTAGTGACATTCCCAAGAGCAAAAAAGCTCAGTTAGCCCTGTTCGCGGACGACACGGCCATCTACTACACCGGTCGCTGTAAAAACGCAATCGCCAAAACCCTCCAAACCTCAGCCAACGTCTTAGGCGCTTGGTTTAGAAAATGGAGAATCGAGGTAAACCCCGATAAGAGTCAGTCCGTTCTTTTTTCGAGATCGCGTACTAATGTCACTTCCCCCAATCCGATCACTATGTACGGCAAGCCTATCCCCTGGGAGAAGCAAGCCAAATACTTAAGAGTCATTCTCGACAACCATCTGACCTTCGGGCCACATATCAAAGCAGCTCGCAACCGAGCTGCTTTCGCGATGGGTAGACTCCATTATTTACTTACGGAAAAGAGCAAATTGTCTCTCAGGTGCAAATTGCGTCTCTATACCGCCGTGATCCGTCCCATCATGACTTACGCTTGTGTCGTGTACGCCCACGCCAAGCCTAGATATCTCCATAGGATGCAGGTCCTTCAGAACCGATTCTTACTTAAAGTCACGGGAGCCCCCTATTACGTCCGTAATGACCGTTTACATTTAGATCTTAAAATCCCCACGTTAGCTCAGTTCATGAAGCGCCTATCTAAGCGCTTCTTCGATTCTGCTATTAAACACCGTAACCCCCTGATCGCAGCGGCCGCCCGTTACGAACCCTCGTGAATTAGTCAGATCCGCCGCCCAAGGCATACTTTAGTCGATCCCGATGACGCTATTACCCTCCTCCAGGAGAGCAGGAAAGAAACTAGCACGCTTAGAAAGCACAGACGCAAACAGCCGTCATTCCGTCCTCGCCGTCGAGGCCCGTCGCGACGCCCCGATACGAACCCTCCCCGTCCGCCTGTAGTTCAAAATCAGTCCCTAATTAATGACACCACTCAGATCCAGCCTGTCCCCTTGCTGTCCTCTTCCAGCGACGCCCTAAGTCGAGGCCCGTACCCCGCAGGGGTGCCCTTAGCGTGTAGTCGTTTAGTTTGTAAGTTTTATGCCCTGGCTGGAGGCCTTACACTTAAGGCACCCACAGGATTGTCCGGTTAAGCAGACGACAACCTCGCTAGGTTGAACTGCAAGATGCCATTTCGAAAAAAAAAAACCGGGAGCGGCAGTCTTATTTTGGCTACGCAACGAAGCGAATCGAAGTGAACTAGTAAGTGCGATATCTAAGCGAATAGTTATCAGTAGTGTATTTGTGATTAAGTTTTAAGTGTTTTGTGATTATTAAAGTTATTCAGTTGTTTCATCGGTAGTAATTAATTTATCCCGTACCCAGCTCGTAACAATATGAACATTTATGCAACTATATCATCGACTGCGGACATGATTGCATTTAGCAGTAAGTCTTCCAAAGTCCTTAAATAAATGAATAAATAAATGAGTACTGACATGCCCCCTCCGGCGTCCCGCTTGGGCAGCCCCAGCACGGCCGGGCCGGAGTCCTGGCGCGGCGGAGGAGCGCTCAGCGCCACGTCCAGGCGCCGCTCGCCCAGCAGCAGCCCGTGACTCTTGGACACGGCCTCGGCAGCTGCCGCCTCGTCCTCGTACTCTATGTAGGCTAGGCCTTTGGGTTTGCCATCTCTGTCAAGGGAAAATTATATATTTTGTATTGTTAATTATTGATCTTTTCACAAATCTATACTAATATTATAAAGACCAAAGATTTGTATTTTTGTATGTAACGAATAAACGTAAAAACGACTGGACAGATTTGAAAAATTCTTTCAGCAATAGATAGCTACATTATTAGCGAGTAACATAGGCTTTATTTCATCCCCGTACTCCCACGGGAACCGGAACTACACGATGAATCTGCGTGACTACCGCTAGTTTATTATATTTTTTAATATTAATTTTAAATATATATATATATATATACTCCCGGATCGCGGATCCCAGGAATTGGCGATCCATTTGGATCGTCTGGTGTGGATCCGGCTAATCAAACCCTTGATCCAGCTGCCTAACGAGAGCCTCCTCAGACATTGATCGATTATTTGTATTATTATTATTAGACTAATGCAAGGGGATCCTAGAGGGGTTTTCAGCAACAAAACATTCACTTACTTATGTGTGACCACCCGTACATCCTTCAGCTTCCCGTACTTATCGAACACCTCCGCTAGCGCGTCTTTGGTACAGTGCGCGAACGGCAAGTTCTTCACGAACAACTTGTTCTTCTCCGCTTCCGTCGAGTACTTGAACGTCGGCTTGGCCTTCTTCGCGGAGTACCGCGACAGGAACATGGGGCGCCCGTCTAGAGGCATCCTGTCGTATTTTATGGCTTCGTCTACCGCTTCCTGTGATAATATAAAGGAAATAATGCTTAATCTTCACAGAAACGTTTATTATATTATAACACCTACTTATAGATACTTGTTTTTGTAAACATATGACGATAATTATGTTTCATAAGTCTGCCCAGACAGACTTATGAAACATAATTATTGTCAGACAGTCTTCAAGAATAGTACTTTTCACCAAAAACATTTTTCTTTTCTCATTTAATAAACGAAAACATACTCACAGGAGTTTTATACTGACAATAGCAGATAGATCCGCCAAAAGCTTTGACCCCCTTCCTGACCCGCAGCGATATGATGTCGCCGTACTGTGACAACTTGTCGCGAAGATTCTGCTCGTCCACTCTGGAATAGAAGGAAAAATCTTAGTAATTTCTGAAAGACTGGTTAGAAATCAAGATTGAGGAAACTAAGTCACAGAATAAGTACAGAAGCGGCACTTCGCGCAACAATTAATAGGAATAGCGACTCTTGCTACTAAGCAACAAAGTGCAATTCTGCTCGCATAAGCGCTCAGTGCCTATCGCGATATTCACCTAAACGTTGCCGCTCTCTTTTAACGCGTAACTCTGTCGCTGTCTGGCGCGGAGTGACGCGCTAGCTGTGGCGCTAGGGTTGTCGGCTTGCGGCTGCTGCTATTATTCATCGTCCATCTACAACCTAGTTGTACCTAGGTACTTGACCACGTAATCTATCATAAGTTTGATGCGTATGGTTACACGGTCAATTAGTTAGAACAACGAATTTAAAGTCCGTCATTTGTACATTTGTACCTAATTTAAAAAAATGAAAACAAACTAATCTTTAGGCTACCTAGAACTTACAATAATAATACATATTTTCACATAGTTCGCAGATCAAAAACATCAAAAATTCTGGTTGTTTACATTTTCACTATCCTAATTCTTAATTATCTCCTAAACGCCTACACCGATTTACACGATTAAAACGGATAAAATGGTTTTAGACCTAGACCTTTCATTTGACACAAAAATCGTTAAGATATCTCAACAACCAAAAAAATCATTTTCAAGTTGCTCTCGTAATTATCCAACATGTATGAAACGCGTAACAATTCTTTTTAAAACTATCCTAACAAACGTTAAACGTATACAATTTTATTTGCGAACAACACGATAATCTAAAATCTCTGCGCGCGAGCGGTGACAACCGACTGGCGGAGTGGCCACGAGGCCACGCGAAAGTGTAGGCATTTATCGCTGTAGGTACGGCCGAGTGAAGGGGCCCTGACTAAGTACAGACCGTGCAACGAAAGATGAGACTTGGCGAGCGTCAGTAGTGGGCAGTTTGCGCAGGTACTGTTATCCATAATTTGTATATTTATTCAGGGATTTTTCGATGACATTTGAAATTAACACAACATAACAAAATTCTTCACAATATTTATTACGAATACATTATTTTTATTTTTTATTTTATTTTATTTATTTATTTAGGTAACCAACAGCGAATACATAAAATTTTACAAAATAAGCTTGTTGTAGATAATATGGCCAATTATAGGTTTCCCTGTATAACTGGGATTATTAGAACACATGCGAACGGATATTTCCTAAAATAAAATTACAAAACAATACAAAATAAGTTTCAAGTTAAATTTAGATTTAGATGACAATTTTGAAAAATTTAAATCAAAAAGGTTGAAAGAAGAAGATTGGTTGTCTGTCATTTATCTCCGTTTATAATGTTTATTATTCGTTTTTTGAACGTCGGTTTACTATAGTTAAATAAATCAACTTCCGAGAATTCCATGTTATGAATTCGAGCAATGCGAGTCAGTACACAGTTCTTAGCATAGTTAGTGGAGTGCCTAGGAACGCGCAACATTGGCGTGTGACGAGTGCGCCGTAGGGGAGTGTTAATAGTTATCTGTGCTACCAACTCCGGGCAATCCAGGCGTCCATTGAGAGTGTCATAGAGCAAACACATGTCCATCACTTTACGCCTTTCTTCGAGTGTTAGCAGACCATAGGTTCGACAGCTATCTTCGTAAGACATTGGAGGTTTACGGAGGCGATAATTAAGATGGTTAATAAATTTTCTTTGGATTCTTTCTATTTGGTTCTTATAAATTATGTATTGTGGGGACCAGATTTGGCACGCATATTCTAAAACGCTACGGACGTAGGCAAAATAAACTGATTTAAGAGCTCCAATATTTTTAAACACCTTACATGACCTAAGAACAAATCCTAGGTTCTTATAAGCTTTTGTGCTAATAAGGTCTATATGATCTGAAAACATTAATTTACTGTCAAACATTACTCCTAAATCCCTAACCATGTGGACTTTATTTATGCCAATTCCATTAAAATCATATGAGTAAACAATCGGGTATTATTATAATGAATACAATGGTGTCGATTCTGTTGTGCACAAACTAAACTTAATTTAGGCTATTGCTATCTTTTACTAAACGGCAGTGCGAGAAAAGGACGGCTACAGCTATGAACAAAGTTAGAGATGTCAAACTTGTTTATGCCTTGCGCTTCACCGTGTTTTTTGTCGACATGTTTTTACGTGCACCCTTTATTTGAAATAAAGAAAAAGATAAAAATGGCTGATTGACCTAGTAACTGTCACTGTCAATAAATGATACACCAGCGGGAAGATAATCGTTCGTAACAACACAACTATAAAGTAGAAATTTATTAGAAAAAAAGCCTTAAGTCGGCTGATATCAAAGGGTTATTTTACCGTAAAAAAAGAAAAGATCTTGGTGAATAAGTAAGTGTTTGATAAGGACAGCATGCTCACTTGAACTCCAGGTTACTGATGAAGAGTGTGCAGGCATCTCTCGTGCCGAGCCGGTGTGGGCTCGTGCTGTCTGTGCGCTGACGCTTGCTCTCTGCTACTGTAAGTGTACATAACATTCCGTGAGGCAGCTGTAAACACACACTACTAAACAAAGTGTCAAATTTTGCCGGGAGGTCACCATTGTTTTTTTTTTGTAAATAATGTAAGTTATTGCCTAAAAAGGTCGGACGCGTACACATTTCATTGTAGAGAAGTGATAAAATGATTGGTTTTTAAAGAAATATTGGTTTCAATTCTGTTGTGCGCGAAAGAACACTTGCAATGGACAATTGCGCGACTGGACTTTTGCGCAACTTTTTTATCATGGGTGTCGTTTTCATGGTTTTCGGGGTCGCTGATAACGAAAATGAGGTCAAAATGAAAATCTAAGATGGCGCCGACGAAAATTTATAGTGGTTCTTTCATGGGTGTTATTCTCCTGACTATGATGATCTTGGAATTTCATTTTGACCTCATTCGCGCAAAAGTCCGTTCCGTCCCGTCCGCATAATTATGTCTTTTCGCGGAAGTGGGTTCGCGCAAGTGTATTTCGCGCAAATATCTTTCGCGTCAAAGTCCCAGATCCCATAGAGAGCGTGGGCGACCGTGACCCATAGGCCGTGTGTCCCAGCAGGGAGAACAGTCTAAGCTGACTATGCTATGCTTATCCTAATAACCTTCAAAACATCAAAAACTTCTCATACCGTCCTCCTTTCCATCATCATGAGACCTCTTGAGTCCCCCCGCATTGTCCTCTTCCTTCTGATCGACTTCCATCTCCACCTCCTTCTTGCGCTTCCCCTTAGTCCCCTCGTCACTTCCGTCTGACTTCCGCTTCCCTTTGCTCTTGTCTTTGGCATCCGCTTTAGTCGATTTCATGGCGCTTTTTGACTTTTTGTTGTCTTGCTTCTTTTGTTTCTTGTTACCGATCATTTTGTCTTTCATCGCTTGGTAACTGTCGCGCCATTCTTTTGTTTTTGCCTGGAAATTATAGATAATTGGACTACATTGACACTGTCAAGACCGAGACGACACATAATACATATACCAACTATTATGTATTTACGAATTAAGAAAATCTTTTCATAGTAGACTCAATATTTTAATCATTATAAGTCGCAGTGACAACCAGATGACAATGACAATGTAAAAAAGAAATATATGAGAGAATGAATGAAGTTGAAGCAAAGAGGCCACATAATAATATATAATACCAACAGTGCCCGATGATATATGTGCCGTCTCGCACTCGCGTTTTATGACCGTAGCTACCACTAATAATAGTGTATGATATACCTACTCGTTCAATTGCAGTTTCGTATGGCCTAATTATTAGGTTATAATACAGACGATGGACTTTTTGACTGCCAGAAAGACGCAGACAATGAGTCTCACCAACACATCAAAATAATACTATAAAAATTCTGCATTCAATGCGCATACTCGTGCAAATAATAATAGTTTTTGTTTCATCGAAATTGGGCCATGATTTCTAAAGTTACAGCGTCGTAGTTTCACCGCTTTTATACTGTGCGTTCCTTCGCGAGCTACTGCGATGACGTGACGCCGCGGTGTCATGTCCGATTGCGGGTGATGCGGAGTGTTTATGTTCCTTAAATTTGATTTGTTCAGTGGTTAGCACTTAATTTAAGTGTTTGTGTTTAAAATTAATTTTATTGTTTTTATTCTTTTTTTTTTTTGCCTACTTGGTGTCTCACTTCTGGGCAATGGCCTCCCCTCCCCTTTCTTCTTCCATACCTCTCTATTCTGTGCGTCTCTGGTCATAAAATGTATCTAATTAATTAAAATCATTCGCAGAACTCGCGGCGTGTCGTCATATGACAGCGCGGTCGCTTAGTCGGATTTTGCCGCGGGGGCCGTACATTCAATATCTCAGTCATTTTTGAAGATAGGATTAAAAAAACAAGATTCTTTTTTCTCGAGTTACCCACTTTTTAGACAAGCTGATAACAAAAAACGTTGGTGTGACTCATGGCGACCAACAATGATTTATTTCTGTCTGACGGACATTAGTAATTTTTGAAGATAGGAAAAAAAAACAGATTCTTTTTTCTCGAGTTACCCACTTTTTAGACAAGCTGATAACAAAAAACGTTGGTGTGACTCATGGCGACCAACAATGATTTATTTCTGTCTGACGGACATTAGTAATTTTTGAAGATAGGAAAAAAAAACAGATTCTTTTTTCTCGAGTTAGGTGATCGCGACTGGTCATACATAATACGAAACTCACCTTTTGACAGTTATTTGATGGACACTGAGCCCTAGTTACTATCATTTTGAGCTGTCAACAGAGATACGTAATAGGCTTGTAGCGCACAAAAATACGTAATTTAGCTCTAAAAGCAGTACCTACGTACTGCTTATACAGCTAGGAGGACACACCCGCCTGATCACCACTAAGCTAATTTTTGCTTGCACTCGCAACATAGAAACGCTCTCTAGCCCCGCCCCGTTGACTTTGTATAGAAATAATGAATGAAAAGATACCGAATCGGCCGAGCGCACTGACGACGCACGCCAAACGAGAGTTATTGTTATTTTGGACGCCAAAGATGTCGCTTTCCTAACAGGCCCAAACTTTAAAGGGGCGTGGCTCGGCGCCTCTACATGATTTAAGCGAAAAAAAATTAAACTGGTCAGGCGGAAAAGAGCACGACTGTACCTCACACGCGTCCAGGCACTCCCTTAGCGTGTCGAGCTGGCCGTGGTCCCGCTCGTGGTCGGTCCACAGACGCACCACGGCAGGCGGGTAGTCCTGCACGGCGCGGAGGGCGCGGCGCATCAGGTCGCGCAGCTTGTGCTCCACCGGCGGCGGGCTGCGGTTGCTTTCCAGTGTTATTAGAGCTTCCCAGTACTTTGACATGGTTTTGTTGTCGCCGTATTCTGTGGAACATTTCAAATGATAAATGATGTTTATTTTTCACTAGCTGACGTCCCGCGGTTTCACCCGCGTAATTCCCGTTCTTGTGGGAGTACGGGAATAAAATATAACCTATAGCACTCACGAATAATGTAGCTTTCTACCAGTGAAACAATTTTTTAAATTGGTTCATTACTTCCGGAGATTACCCCCTACATACAAACTTACAAACATACAAACAAATGTTACCTCTATATAATATTAGTATAGAAGTAGGTTTTTACAAACACTTTTACACATCATTTTTTTTTTTAACTAAATGGGACCGGTGTTTCGTACCTGACTACTCTGAGAAGAAACAGCCAAAACAAACTCAGAGGGCATAGTCTCTTTTGAAGTCCAAATATAATCTTGCTCAATTCACATGAGAACTATGCAGATTAGTGTTTGAGATGGTCTTTTGAAGAAAGAACCACACAAAATTTGAGTGGACCTGTCCAGTCAGTGCAAGCATTTGTCAGTTGTCGTGTAGCTCGACTTATAACTCAAGGAGCTCAACGAAACGACGAACAATACTAAAGAAAGGACATCTGGGTAGGTCGCTTAGAGTACTCAAACTGCCAGACAGTTGTGGGGAAAAAAAAAACACATTCACAATAATCAAATAAAAAATGTATTTTTCAAAATAAGTAAATGTTAATTAAATAAAATATTAAATGTTAACTAACTATAAAAGTTGAATGATGCAGTTCTATAAGAGTTATTGCGACTGTAACGAGCCTAAAACAACTTTAAGCGGGTACAGACGCGAACAGAGCGATAGTCGGCGCGACGTGCCCAGTATGGTAATACCTTGTTTTCCATAAAATTATTTGTACTATTATTGTTTACCATAATCGTCCCCACTCGTAATATTTACTTGCACTATTATCATTTATACTAATAACGCTTGTCATATCAACCTATTACTCATAACTTTTATTTGCCATAAAATCAGTTTCCATAATAACATGTGTTATAATCATTAGTTTCTATAAGTAACATAATCGATACTTGACAAAAACAAATTAGTGAAAATTATTTTATGTAATTTCAAGATTATGGCAACTGAAGCATTATTTCTAAAATTATTGCATTTTAAATTATGGCAAACATTACTAAACCGCCCAGTATATGCAGTCGGGGATCGGAACAGATCGGCTCGGCTCGGTAATATCGCTTGTCGGTTTTTCGACACCGATCTCTTGATCCGGCGCGGTGCGCAGCTTACATGTCTCGACTCACGCTCCGTGTATACTAGAGTAGGCTTCACGCGTCCCTTAACTGTACCTTTACAGTACTGACTTTATAGACCACTGTGATTCTAACAGATTTTCCAGTGGCAATAGTCCTTATAGTAGAGATATTACTCTATCTTCAAAAAAGTGGTAAAAAAGAAGGTACTTCTTTTAAATGGTCTATTTTTTTTGGAAATATCATTGAAATTACTACATCTAGACTAACACTACAAAGGCAATTTGCCTGGAGCGTTCCCGCAGCTTTTTCGGGCATATTATGCGTTCGCCTAGGCATGGTCTAGTGTCTATACGGATCTATCCGTCTCTCTCGCGCACGTCTGCAGATGAGTGCGAGTGAGAGACACGGATAGATCCGAATATACGAACGAAGCGTTTGGGAGTTAGGGCCTTTGGGCCGGGTAGAAGGTAAACGCGAAGGCTGCTGGAGGTGGTCTGTACCGAGCGGCTCACACCGCACGAGACTGCGGGTTTGGAGACGTGTCATTGTGGTCGCGATCCTGGGACCCTGCCCTCTAACGTCCGTCCGTCCATCCGTCTCTCTCACTCGCACTCATCTGCAGACGTGTGCGATAGAGACGGACGGACGTTAGAGACTAGGGCCTCTGAGCAGTGAGGGAACGACTAAGAAGGAACAGATGTATTAAATGTCTGTACTGTGATGTGTTGTTACCCACAGATGTGTATATAATATACTAGCGGACGTCACGCGGTTTCACCCGCGTAGTTCCCGTTCCCGTGGGAGTACGGGGATAAAATATAGCATATGTTACTCAGTAAAGACGTGGCTTTCTAATGGTGAAAGAATTTTTGAAATCGACGCAGTAGTTTTTGAGTTTATTCATTACAAACATACACACGAAAATACAATTTTTTCCTCTTTATAATATTAGTGTAGATGTGGACTATTTGGTCACAGTAGACACTACGTAGAGTGCCTTGCCGTCTGCTATCCGGCAGAGTAGAATAGAACCAACCAATTACACTCACGGGTGTCGTATAAGGCGACTAATGTCTGAGGCAGAACACCTTGCGCCTCCGTAGACCAGAGAATGGGCAGCAGTGTTTTCTGTTAGTCTTTCATCACTGCGATCTCCAATCCGCCTGCCAAGCGTGGAGATTACGGCAAATTCCTCCCATCATGGGAGAGGCTTATGTCCAGCTGTGGGAAGGCTAAGGGAAACCGGCAGTAATCGGCTGCTTAGGTGCTCCAGAGGGAGCCATAACTTACTGAATATTTCCTCGAAGATAATTTTGCCTTCCTTGGGCTCTTTCAACACCTTGTACTCCAGCCGAGCCCAGTACAGAGGTACTTCACAGTCATTCGCCTCTTCGCCCCAAGCCTGTAACAGTGATAACAGACAACTAAGTCGAGTTACATAGCTAAACATCATTCCTGTAATGCCCGGAGGGCAGCAGAGGTACATCTAATAGTACGTACACCCACATTTTGCCATTTATGTTTAAGTCCTATGTAATAGGGGCGAGCCTATTGCCATCAATCGGGTGCAAATCCAGAATGCGTGGCTGCTACTGATAAATTGCTGATGGAACACTTTGCCCGACCCGGGAATCGAACTCGAGGCAGTCAGTAAGTCGAGTTAGTGATCATTTAAGGCTGATGCTCCAGGGTAGCCCGCGAAATTCAAAGTTTCTTACGTTTTTAGCTATTTGCAGGCCAGTACTAGGTTGTATGTTGATTAGAATATTGTTTGCGACTGTAAGACGTATGTACAGTGTCGACCAAAAGTCGATAGGCAATCTCACAAAGCAATAGCTTGACGTTTAGTTTGACTTACGACCTTCTACTTTCAAGAAAATAGACATTGTCATCTACAAGTAAATGTAGTCCAAAATTTCAACATTGAAATATAAGTCCAGATGGCCTAGTGGTTAGGCGCGTCCATATCTAAGAGTGAATGAATCAGTAAGCCGTGAGTTCAAATCTCACGTTGTTACTTTTAGACTTTTTGTAAGTGTTTACTCGATTGGAAGTAATGGGACAGAAAAATATTCTCGCTTTGTTCACACATTTCATAAAGTTAGAAGAAGGTAGATCATAGAAAAATAAGTCAAGAATTTATATTTCTGTGAGGTACACCTGAGTTTTATGAATATTTTACTTGATCGAAATGAACGTTGTCGTTTGGTTGTGTTAAATTTGGTTAGTGACGTGTGGTTTAATAGATAGCGGTATTGTTGTTGGTATTTCTCAAAATGCAGGCAAATATTGATATTGAGGCGAGGGCGACTAATATTATCGTGCTGCATAAAAGTGGTCTTAGTAGAACACAAATATCTGAAGAAACCGGACTAGTGTGAGTATTATATTTATGAATTATTGTAACATTTTTTTATTAAAAATTAAAGCCTACTTTGTTATTGTTTATTTATTTGGTGACTTAGGGATTAATAAATTGATTTTAAATCCATCATGAGGCATAAAAGATAAATAATTAGTGTTAATTATTGGATTTATAAATGCAGAGTGAATGATAACTTCAGTATTTTATTATAGCTGCCTAACATCATTTTTTTGTTTTTTGTTTTAGAGGAATACTGTGAGTCAGATCAAAAGGCCTTGCTAGTCGACAATGAAGTGGAAAGCCGTCGCTTATTATCGATGCGCAGCGACGACATAATATATGGTTGGCGAATAAGTAACAAATGGTTTCACACCTACGAGAAACTTTGTGGAATTATTTGACACCTCATCGCAAACTGTTCGCCGTGCCCTCCACGCTGAAGGCTTGTATCACGAAGACCAGCTAAGAAGCCCTTCTTGACAGAAAGAGTTATAGAAGAACGATTACGTTTCGCACGGGATTATTTAGATTTTTACTGGAATACTACCATGTGAAGACTCAAAAAACTGACTTTTTATATAAAGTCAAAAGGGTAGGCTTCATTTATGGCGCAAGAATAACACTCTGCTGGTCTGACAAAAACATAATCCCTAATACAGACTTATGTCGAATTATGGTTAATATGTGGGGATCATGTGGGGATGGATAAGTGCAGCAGGGCCAGGAGAACTGGCTTTTATTCCTCCACGCGCCAACAGTTCTACTTAATTATGTAGAAGTATTAGAAGTTGTCATGCTACAAAATTAATCCCTAGATGCTTTAGTTTTAATTAGATGTGTAACAAAATATTTAGTGAATATTAACTTATCCGTAATTATATTAATGATCTTAAATTGAGGTTTAGTTTCAATCTTCTTTTCTTCGGGAAAATGAACACTTAAACTATAACCTCAATACGAGTTACATTTATTGTGACGTCACAAAAAAATATATTCATAAAGTCTAAATTATTTATATTAGTTTTCAATAAACTCTGCTGATTACCGATACCTATAATAAGTGGGTATCAACTATATGTTATATTTGTGTGATTAGAATATCCTTTCCTTGTTACTTAAGTATGTTATTATGAATTGAAAGTAAGTGGGTATACCGTATACAATAAAAATCTTATGATCGGTTACAAGAGAACTTTTTACATCTAAGACGTTACAATTATCATGAAAGTTTGTTAATTTTATAAATAAATAAAACGAATAAACATTTTTGTTATCATACACCACGACTTTTTTATTTCCACCTTCCAACACCGAACAGCTAAAATAATAAATAAATAGTTGAATAATAATACTATGTTTTTTTTTACTAATATTTAACTTATTCTTATAAAAAATAAATAATGAACCAATAACTAATGTTACCAAGAAACAAAAACCCCAAGTTGTTAACAGGATTCGAACTCGGATCTCTTTGATCGTGAATCCTACTGATTACCCCAACAGCTATCAACACAGGTAAATAGATGTGAATTTTAGCTATCGAATGGTAAGAACAGGTCGCTACACAAATAAGGTTTGCTGCGTGTATAATAAAAGAAACGGAAATATATTCTTATGTTTCGTGGAGTGTGACGCGCGACATGCGATTGGGCGAACTCTGTGGCTGTGGTGTGCGTACTGTATTGAGACCACTTACACATATAGACGCACGGACGCTCGACCGTGCGTTCACAGCAATACAATCCTTAGCGTGCCTCTGCACCTAACAACGCTTACTGTAGTTACAGAATTATAATCATCAAAATCATCAATACAACCCTCCAAGTTCATAAAGGTGCTAGAATGATTTTGACCTTGGAAAAGTAATTTTTCCACCTTTATGAACTTTGAGGGTTGTATTGATGATTTTGATGAATATAATTCTGTAACTATATACGTCTTACAACCGCGAATAATATTTTAATCAACATACAACCTAGCACTGGTCTGCAAATTGCAAAAAACGTAAGAAAATTTGAATTTCGCGGGCTACCCTGAAGCATTCACCTTAATCGAAAATACAACGGCCTTAGTGCCCTACATTTTAGTTTATCTTTGTGCATTACTAGGATTTTATTGTGTTTCGTGGGTACCTTTACAAACATTTAAACTCACAAACAAAAACAGACAGACCCGGAACAACATAAGTTATACAAATATTTGTTCCATGCGAGATCGAACTCACAACGCGCAGCGCAGCAGCCAATCGCTCAGCCATTGCGCCAACCGTATCGTCGTATCATACAGAGATACAGAAGTTCATATAGCGTTAACTAGCGAAACTTCACAGGCAGTGGTGTCGATTCTGTTGTGCACAAACTAAACTTAGTTTAGGCTATTGCTATCTTTTTCTCTCTAATAAAACGATATAGAGACGGACGTAATTTAGAGCTGTTAAATTTAGTTGGAACTAATATTTCTATACAAATGAAGGGTGCACGTAAAAACATGTCGACTAAAATCACGGTGAAGCGCAAGGCATAAACTAGTTTGACATCTCTAACTTAGTGCATAGCTATAGCCGTCCTTTTCTCGCACTGCTTTTTAATAAAAGATAGCAATAGCCTAAATTAAGTTTAGTTTGTGCACAACAGAATCGACACCAATATCACAAGAAAAAAACTAAACTTATAATGAGAGATTTTCTTTTTGAGGTATTAAAAAAAACTTAGTTTCCAAGAACACTATAGATGGCATTGAACTGACTACGATAGTTGGTGCCAAAGCCAAAACGCTTGTGAAAAAAAACATTGCGTCACGTCACATACCCTCGTTGACTGACACTTTCGTTCGCTTAACCTTCCGAATATAACCTAGTTTTCTCGCGCTTTTATAAAAATCAGTTTTGTTTAGGTTCCGTTCCTTGCATTAACGTACTAAGTTCAGCGCCATCTATCCAGCGACTAGGGAAGAGCTAAAAAGAAAATCCCTCATTACATAATGGGGAATATACATAAATTTTCATTTTTTTTTATTTCGATACGGAATGTTATAGTACTATAAAAATAATGAAAAAAAGCGAAAACAAGACATAAATCGGCCAAACAACACAAAAGTTATAACCATTTAAACTTTTGTTTCTATCTCTTTCTAGATAATCGGAATTTAGTATAGATTTTGTACGTCGATGCAGCGAATGACGTCATTCGCTTTATCTTATCTCTCTGTCTAATCAGCAGTTTCAAATGCTTCTAACTTAGTATTTTTATAGATATTAAAAAAATAATTTCACTTTGCTATTTCTGATGTTAATACGCTTTGTTTAGAGTGATAAAAAAAGATCATGCATATACCCTATTCCGAATTAAACTATCAGCAGCCGTTGCCTCGTAGTGAATGCTGTGTCATACCTCAGCTAGCGAGTCCCAGGCGAGCCTGAAGGTGCGCCTGAGCGTCTCCACATGGTCCTCGTTGTCCAGCGCAGTGTTCCGGCGCATGTACTCCAGGTATCCCATCCACAGCGCTTCGTTCTGTTTGTACGACTCCATGCCTTTGGATAAGGCCGTCTCGAACAATGACTTCACCTTGAATCGACAATCAAGTGTTATTTAGATAAGAGTTCAATCACATTGCCAAAATGTTGTTTTTGGTTTGGAATTGGATTATTTTTAGCTGATTGATTTAGCGGACTTGACCAGCCTTACCAAGGGGTGACTAGTCTTGACTAGTCACTTGTCACTTGTCACTAGTTGACTTGTCAACTATTACCCAGTACTTACTGGGTTGTGGAGGTCAGCTAGGCAGTCGCTCCATGTAAAATACTGGTATTCAGCTGCATCCGGTAAGACTGAAATCGGACCCCAATAAATTTGGGAAAAGGCTAGGCAGATGATGAAGTATTTTTTTTAATCGGCTGTTTACTATAAAGTGTACCTATTTCACGCCTATAGTTGGTGCCAGTTAACTTCGGAATAGAGGTCATTGCTCCGACTTTCATCCCGACATCTACTCATCTAATATTAGCGATACTGTCGCTCCATCCGTACAAACCTGTCGCAAAACTGATATCGCTTGAGTCTCATAATACATCCACAGTGTCCCACATACATAACACAGTGCACAACCCAAAAAAATAAGAAATCGAGCAAACGTACCCTACGAAATTAATTGATTTAAATACTTTATTTTCCTTTTTAACACTATTTTAATTTACTGAGACAATTTTAATAAAGTAAATATATTATTATACATCTTAAAATTAGGATCTGAGACTTTTGCGCGAAAGACATTTGCGCAAAGAACCCTTGTTGCGCGCACCCACTTGCGCGAAAAGACATATGCGCAATTGCGCACATGGACTTTTGCGGGAACGAACTTTTATGCGAATGGACTTATGCGCGAAAGGAATCTTGCGCGAATGGACACTTGCACGATTGGACTCTTGCGCGACTTAATGGCCACTGAGTTTTACACTGTAGAGTAAACATAACATCACGCCTATTATTACTTGAAAGTGAGTGTTTTTTTTTTGGTTTTTCCGTCATGAGTGTCGTTTTCATGGTTTTCGGGGTCGCTGATAATGAAAACGAAAATGATTTGTTGAAATCAGATTTAACCAAAGGCAAGGTAAATCATTGAATCCATTTCACTATTCGTCATTCAAAAGTGCCTTTGAATGACCTAATTGAAATAAATAATTATTGAACTCATTTTCTTTATCCTTTAACCATGAAAACGACGGCTATAACGGAAAAACCGAATTTTTTTCTCGGCGCCATCTTGGTTTTTCATTTTAACCTCATTTCGTTATCATCGACCCCGAAAATCATGAAAATCACCCATGATTAAAAAACCAAAAATTTTCCTCGGTGTCATCTAGGATTTTCGTTTGGACCTCATTTTCTTATTCAGGGACCCCTAAAACCATGAAAACGACACCCATGACGGAAATACCAAAAAAAAATCCTGGACGCCATCTTGGATTTTCATTTTGAACTAATTTTCGTAATCAACGACCCCGAAAACCATGAAAACGACATCCATGACGGAAAAACCAAAAAAATCTTGGACGCCATCTTGGATTTTCATTTTGAGCTCATTTTCGTTATCAACGACCTCGAAAACCATGAAAACGACATCCATGACGGAAAAACCAAAAAAAATCTTGGACGCCATCTTGGATTTTCATTTTGAGCTCATTTTCGTAATCAACGACCCCAAAAACCATGAAAACGACATCCATGACGGAAAAACCAAAAAAATCTTGGACGCCATCTTGGATTTTTATTTTGAGCTCATTTTCGTAATCAACGACCCCGAAAACCATGAAAACGACATCCATGACGGAAAAACCAAAAAAATCTTGGACGCCATCTTGGATTTTCATTTTGAGCTCATTTTCGTAATCAACGACCCCGAAAACCATGAAAATGACACCCATGACGGAAAAACCATAAGTACCTAAATATAATTGTGACATCACAAAAACTATCTCATCACAAAAAATTATAATTCTGATCTTATGCCGTTTTCGTTTTACGAGGTCATCGCGTCAGGTGTGCAGCACATTATGGTCACGGTGCAGGGGCGTTTACGTCACACGTAAATTTATAAGCATAAAATTAGTTTTCTAGCAAAAAATAATAATAAATTCGAATTGGAACAACACAAGATTCTCAACCCCTGTATGTCTAGCCGACTGGTATTATGATACTCTAGCGATGTAGCAAAGTATCGCTTATTGGTCGATTTAGGTAACTAGTATGTGTCGTTATCGCTTTGTGATCAAAAACTTGGTAGGTAGGTGTTAATGACCTCTATTCCGATGTTAACTGGCACCAACTATACATATTGCGCGACGAGTACAATAAACAACCGTTCACTATCTCGCACTGTTTCTGCAGCACTTCCGATCGTAACAGGTGTGATGGTATACCAGTAAAACAACGACACGGTGTTATACATGTGTAATAGTTCATTGTTTTGTTACCCTAGGGGTGTAACTTATTTAGTCCCGAGACGGGGTTTGGTGCCCGAGCGCAGCGAGGGAATAATTGAATAAGTCTTTAACCCGAGGTAAACACTGTGCTTTTCATTACGAATAGAAGGAAAGTCAAAATAAAAACATGAATCAACTCGAAAAACAAATGAAGATCGGATTGCCGCTCTCCGCCTATTTTGAAAAAATAGAACTAGTTTTTTTTTAATAATTTGACAGCTGTCAGTTGAAAACGATTCACCCTAGGGCTGAAAAGTATTACTTTCAACCCGCTCCTCAGGCAACTTCAGAACTACTTTCAGAGTATCATCATCTGCCTAGCCTTTTCCCAACTATGTTGGGGTCGGCTTCCAGTCTAACCGGATGCAGCTGAATACCAGTATTTTACATGGAGCGACTGCCTATCTAACTACTTTCAGAGTATGAGTAATGAAAATTTTATAAACATACCTGGTCCAAGTTTTTGGCCTCATGCTCGATTTGCTGCATGCTGAGCACCCAGAACGTGGCGCGGCGCGGACAGCGGCGCGTGCACGCCTGCAGCACGCGCGTGTACGTGCCGCGGGACGAGTGCGCGTGCGCGTGACGGGCGAATGCGACCAGCAGAGCGTGCGACGCCTCGCACGTGATGCAGTCTGTGGTCGCGCGGTCGTACAGTACCTGGGAACAAGTGAAACAATATTAGTTAATTAGTTAATAAATTATATGTTACCCTACAAGACAGTCACAGCAGTAGGTAATTACTTTGGAATACCAATATTTTTGATGTGAAACACCTATAGGCGCGGGTAAGCCAAAAAAACAAATGAAAATCGCGTGGCGAGCGTCGCGACGAGAAACAAATGAAAATCGCGAGTTGGAAGCAGCATAAGATCTACATATTCGACACGGTTTACAATAAGTCAGCTGGTCTCGGGGCACAGAGCGCTCGGTTACAATCTCGTAACTTCGAGTACGATTCCAGCATTAGGATTTTTCTTTTTGTGAATCGAGTCATTTTATTTATTTTATGTTTGTTTTTTATATTCACTTTCTTTAAGCATATTACTAGTACAAAATAATTTCGATGTTTCACATTTGCCAGGCGGCCCGCGACGGCTCAAGTTTAAGTTGGGCATAAATACTAAGTACTTGAAACGATTTAGGTTTTTGATAATTTTTGTACAGCCTAGTGGTCGAAAACTGACTTATTTATTTTTAAGGATTTTATATCGTTCTGCGTTCTTTCTCCGTATGAACGTTAACATTGACAAATCTCACACTCCTCCATACCATTGCCAAAACGAAGCAAATGATATGACTTACCCTCAATATTCCGGTGGCATCACACTCGGCATACTTGTCCTCTTGTGACAGATCCTTTACCAAATCTATGTACTCCTGGTATACTTGCAATTTCTCATCTGGATTCCTGGACATACAAATGAACATTTAATCAAAATCCTCTATGAAAACGGAATCCTAACTAATATTGTAAACTAGCAGTTGCCTGCGACAAATTATTTTAAAAATATTACTTCCCCATTTATATCGGAATTTGTTAACAATTTAACGAGTTTGCGTTTTTTTTTGCACGGAACCCTAATCCTATTTCTAAAATGAAAGTACATATAGCCTAACATACTCCTTCTAAAATCAGCTATCTGCTAGTAAAAGTCCCGTCAAAATCGTTCCAGGTTTTGGAGATTAGCCGGAACAAACGACAGACAGAAAAAAAAATTAAAACAATGTTTTTTTTTTATAAGTTCCGTATACACAAATTACAAATACAAAAACTTCAAAATAAATAAAATTTAAGTGTCTGTTACACTTAAATTTTATTTATTTTGAAGTTTTTGTAGGCCAGTTGTAAAAACGCCAGCACAACAAGCTACTTCAATCTGTCAAATTTCTTTAATAGATCTTCAACTTTATCAGTTTAGAATTAGGTTCAAAGTTGATTGGGAAAATTTGTCAGTTTCGGGTAGGTTGATACCGTCTGTAAATAAAACAAATATTCGCCTTACTCTAAGGTCAGCAGCCTGTCCTCAAACGGTGTTATTTTGTTTAAGAAATCTGCTGCTGATTCATGTTGCTTCTTCACCTAAAACAAAAATAAAGTCACTTTAGTAGGAACTTACTAACGGGGCTATTTAGGGTGCGGTTCCACTGAAGCGGATAGGAGCGGAGCGGAGCGCGATTCACCAATCACATGGCTTGAAATCCACATCTCTTCTCCACTCCTGCACAGTGATTGGTGAATCGCGCTCCGCTCCGCTTCAGTGGAACCGCACCCTTAACCTCTGGCTGAACCGAAGCCTGCGCGGGGTGGAGAACTAAAGCCGCTTATACCAATTATGACGAAAATTAAAAAATGTATTTTTGATAGAAGTATCGATTATGTTTTCACAGTAAAAAGCTGTTATTTTTAAATTACAAACAAACACTTAAATTTTATTTATTTGTATAGATTGAACTTATATTTCATATAGATATAAAATTAGAAAATGAGATATTAAGAAATTTCTTCAAAATTGTGTTATATTATTTGGATGGTTTTTTATTTATAGTTTACGGGTCTCTAAAGTTTGTATGGGGAAACATGATTATTTAGACTATTTTATCAGAAACTTCACAGGAGTACTCCTATTGATAAATGAGGAAAAACGGGTGTCAGGTTCTTTTACTCATATTCTTCACCTACCACAAGAAAAAATCTAAATCCTGAGTAATAGACCCCTAAAGAAAAAAAGTAACATTCATCACTATACAGGTCTTTGACCTATCAGGACCTGTTAGGCAGAAAGTTGTAGCTAGTTTTAAACGGCATACAATTAACGAACCACCAAATTTAGCAAAATGTAACAGCAAAAAAAACACTTGATTGCCAAAATTAGTAAATGATCACCAAAATTAATCCCCATTTTATCGTGAAATTAGAACCAAAAATTAATTTTTTACTCTTTTTTTGCTCTTGCATCCGAGTCGAGGGAGGGTCGAAGCGGGGCTCCTACTTCTGAATGGTTTATATAAAAATAGTCGGGGTGCCCCAAGTCGGCCTAGGCAAAACTAGTTTGTCATCAACCACCTCATCAAAATTTGGTGTTCAATTTACTAAATTTGGTGATCAATTGATTTTTTAGTTGATAGATGTTAGTGGTCACAAAGTTATTTTTTGTGGTCATTATATTTTCCCCCGTTTTAAACAGGTTGCATAAATACCTTATCCACATAGTCTTGATCATGCATGGTGAGCGCGAGTTCTTCCATCAGCTGCAAAGCGTTCTCGCCCCGCAGTAGTGGTCGCGAGACGATCTCCTCGAGGCACCAGAGAACGCGTTCCTTCTGTGCTTTGAATTCTTCAGCATCATCTTTCGCTCTATTGATGAAATTTTATTTTATGTTATTATTGTAAAGTGGTGTCCTACTAATCTTACTAATATTATAAATGCGAAAGTTGGTTAGTAAAAACTACTGAACGGATTTGGATGAAATTTAGCACACAGCTAGTTTATAACCTGGATTAACACAGGATATTATTTATCCCTGTAGTACGATCCCATGGGACAATTATCAAACTTCACGCGGGCGAAGCCGCTGGCAGAAGCTAGTAGATAATATTATAATCATGGGCGTGCGCTCCTAAGAGGCAATCAGGTAAAGCCTACCCTACCAACTGGACATTTATTGTAACTAATTAAACATGTAATAAAATAACACATTATGTACAAAATATTAAAAAAAAACTCTTGTTAGAATACTTGTAGCAATTTTAATTTGGTATGGCGATAATAAAATAAATTGACTTCCTCGTGTCTAAACATTTTAAACGACCTACGACGTGTTGTGTGACTGATCTGTGAGGTTCACAGATCAATAAAATAGGCGATTTAAAAAAGGATCAAAAATACCGAAACAACCGGGTTTGATACGACAGAACCGGTTTTTTACAAAGCTCAAAACCGGGTCAGACCGGTTTTTAGGATCTGGGAAAAACCGGTCCCGGTGCTCTAGTCACAAACAAAGCCCACAAACCTGATAGTCTCCAGCCGCTCCTTCTCGAGCTCGTACTTAGCGTCCCAGAAGATCTTGCCGCTGAAGGGGTCCGCGCCGGCGCGACGTAGCACTTCGTCGTACTGCGCGCGCGCTTTGCTCGTGTCACTCAGCGTCATCGCGAACGAACACCACTCGCTTAGAATCGGGATGGCTGTGTGGGATAAGATAAGATTTATTTGCCCAAACATGTGTACACAATTATACATACAATAATACTTACCATAGTCACGAGTTTGTAAATACCAATTTCTGCACGTGTGTCATACAATGTTTTTCAACACATTTGCGAGAAAACAGTATAATATTGTAATGAAACAAACTTTTCAGATAATGATTGAGTATTTCTTCGAGTCTTCCATGCTATAAAATTATTATAAATCATTGATTAGCGCTCTCGCGATTTTGGCGGCAAGAGACCGTTTTCTGCAATTTGCGCCACATTCATTAGGTTGAGTAGAATCCATGTTAATATCCTTCCTCGCTTGAACTCATATTAAATATCAGTCGGAAAGTCGCAACAATCTTTGACGTTTATAATATGAAAATGGCGCGAATTTGCAAATGGCGCCACATGCACGTGGCGAAAATTAGAACTAAATTTTTCGTCTTACTCTTCAGTATTAAAGTGAGACAAACGTATTGAGCAAAAGCGCGTCCAAGGAGGTTTGATCAGTCACCGGAACACCGCTATACAACGGAACGTGCGGTAAAATATGTACTCCCACCTAAGTACCTATTTTACGGCATACCCCGTTGTAAAGCACCATGCGTATTCTTTACTGTTTTTTTTTTAATTAGGTCAAAATGAAAATCCAAGATGGTGTCGACGAAAATTTTCGGTTTTTTCTTCATGAGTATCGTTTTCGTTGTTTTTGGGGTCGCTGATAATGAAAATGAGGTGAAAATGAAAATCCAAGATGGCGCCAATGAATATTTTTGGTTTTTTCTTCATGGGTGTCGTTTTCGTGGTTTTTGGGGTCGCTGTTTGTTTCATTACATATATTGTACTGTTTCCTCGCCAATGTGTTGAAAAACATTGTATGACACACATGCAGAAATTGGTATTTGCAAACTCGTGACCATGGTAAGCCCTCGACCAACTAAAACCAACTTACCGCACTAGTATCATAAATATCTATTTTCCAAGAACACATATTTGCTAACACATTGCAGGATACTTACAGTAGCAATCCAGTGCAGCTTCGTGAAACAGTTTAACCACATTTTCCCGCGCTGGTTCTGTATGTGACAGTGATACTTCAGTTTGCAAACGTAGCAGCCAGTGTTCTGGCCGCAATACTGCCAACTGCTGGAAGCGGTCGAAGGCGGAGCGCCAGCGCTCCAGTGAGGACAGGCCCCTATAATATAATAGTTATTTATGCAACTGCTGTATAGTAGGGGGTATTGTAGGTATAATAATAGTATCATATTTGTGTTTTAATACCTAATTACATACAGTTGCTTAAAAGACTTTATCTACATCCATGATATGAATCCTCCATAAAAGGTTCTGAAACTATAGGGTGTTGTAGTGTTTGTTGTAGGAAGTCTTATGTAAATTCATGGAAAGTTTAATTCCTGAGTATTTAATACAAACAATGTATAGGTAATAATTCTCTTCTACTCATTTTGGATTGTACAATTAGTGCGGGTTGGCCAGTTTTAAAGTGGTTAACTTGGTTAATTTATGAAGTTGACTCACCACAAAGCTTGGATAAGGTCAATATGCTCATCATAGTTGTACGGGTCTTCTGCAATGCGCCGTTCCAGTTCTGTCACTTTCCTTTCCAAGATCATATCTTCATCTTCATCCTGATAACAATACATTCAGAATTATCAAGTTTGTTGTTTGTTTGTTGTTGTTTGTTTGTTTGTTTGTTGTTTGTTTATGATTTACAAACAAACATGACAAGAAACCGTCCAAATGCGCTTTTCATTTAGCTGGTTCCGTGGCTTTGTAATCAGGGACAATATTTATGTATACACAGAATTGAGTTTCTTTTTCATCAGTGAGTTACATTTTTTTTCATCATTTTTTATTTTGCTACTCCATTGTTCACATTGCACAGAATATACATACCTCCTCAGTTTTCACTGATATATTGACAATAGTTTTTGGATAAAATGGCTGTGTGCCATTTGGCTACAAACTCTAAAAAGAACTAAAATTATTAAAACTATCTACTTTGTGCAAGCTGTCAGTCATTATAAACTTTGATGAATTGCAAATGGTTAATCTTTTAATGCTTCCGATGTCTTTGGGTACACATTATTTAGGCAAAAAAATATTTTAAACGTCCAAACAGCCCCGGCTTTGCATGGGTGCAATGTAGATATAAACCTTCCTCTTAAATCACAGTATCTATTGCTGAAAGCTGCATTAAAATCAGTAGCATAGTTTAAAGATCTAGGAGTACGAACAGCGAGAGCGACTTTGTTTTATACTATGTAAACAAGAAAATAAAATATCAACTCTTTCCCAAGAGTAAATCATAGTACCAAAACACTTCCGTAGTTAGTGGCTAATATAATTTGATTCTATATAGCAAAATCGAAATTTTCAATTTTTTTTAATAGCAATTTCGTTTTAATGACCAATGGAGTACTTCAATCTGCAGGGGTTCGGAATGATGTACGGAATATGTGGTAACCGTTAGTGCATCCACATCCCCTACCACCCTGTACAAAAGTATTGTAAGATGATTTTTGCGATAGGCGCAAGAATCATCTTACAGGCTGCTCATAATAATATGACATGTGTGTCAGCCTTAATCAAGTATTGTATTGTACTGACACTCCATAAGCCCCCATAAGGAGTGTTTAACTACTTTGTTTATCCCCATAAACAAAGTAGTTTGTCTTAATCCAATGTTGACAATAGGATTAACTTGATAATCTTATGATGGTCACATTGCAAAGTAGGTAAATAAGATCTGAAAACATTTGATATTTTACTGAACACACATGAATGTTAAAATAATTATTTTCAAAGTTTAGTTTTTACGGTTCTAAATTCACGTAATGGTCCCTCTGTACGATTGTTGTGTTAGGTTTAGAAACGAGTATACATTTCATGGAGTATCAGCACGTAGGTTCAATTACTTTTACATTTTTTTTGTTCCAAAGTGGCTACCCTTGATGAATCACAGGCATAAAAGGCACTTATCGAGCAATTTAGATATGAACAAACGTTTATTGTACCAATACGCAACTAGAAGAAAAAAGTACGATGTTCGGCAAAATGCAAAAGCTACAAAGAACGTCAATATTATTTATTCCTTAATCACGCGTGAAATGATATTTTTCGACTGTCTAATTAGAATAAGGTAGTCCCACCATCAATAAACAGTCAATTCTCAACAAATAACAAACATTTCCTTGCAATTACGTGAGTAATATGCCAAATTTTGTATCAATACGGGCGTGCATACATCAGAATCGTCAGTATCTTCCGGTACATCAGGCTCGTCCTCCACTACCACTTCTATTTCGTTGTCTTCTTCCGATTCATTTCTTACTTCGTCCTCCACGATAGCCATCATTCACTACAAAACTATTAACACTTGGGTTTTGTTTTCTTCTGTTTGATAACAAATTCCGCAAACGAATACGATGGCGGACGAAAGCATTTGTGCCAGTTGCCTGTCAAACTTTTTAGAGATGTCATGCAAGGTGCTTGCGAGTCGATTTCCGAGAAAATCGACTAAAAATCCTACTGCACTTTTTGGGGAATATATTTATTTATAGCCTTTCTTCGGACATGACAGTAGTTCTTTAATATTCGTAAATTGTTCTTTTGTTGTATTTTTGCGTGTCCGTTTGCCAGGTGGCAAAGGCCTCCTCCAATCTTCTCCATTCTGGCCTTTCTATGGCCACTCTACCCCATGTTGTTCCCGCGACTTGTCTTATGTCGTCGTCCCACCTCCTTTGTGGTCTACCTCTCTTTCTCTTTCCATCTCTTGGGTACCATTGCGTGGTTATTTTACTCCATTTATCCTTTCCCCTGATCATGTGGCCTGCCCATTTCCATTTTTGTCTCCTTATTTTCAAAGTTATGTCCTGGACCTTAGTCTTGCTTCTGATGCTGCTACTCTTTACTTTGTCCTTTCTTTTGATCCCACTCATACTCCTTTCCATGGCATGTTGACATACGGAGAGTTTGTTTGTTACGTTTTTTGTTAAAGCCCATGTTTCGCTCCCGTATGCCAACACTGGCAGGATGCATGTGTTAAATAATTTGCTTTTCGTTGAGATGTGTAGGTCCTTGTTTTTCATTATTTCTTTTAGGCCCCAATATTTTTTCCAGCTATTCGCAACTCTTCTTTCGACTTCTTTGTTTTCGTTGTCGTCTGGAGACATCAGTTGACCGAGGTATATGTACTCTTCAACATAGGAGATTTGATTCTGTTCCACTGTTACAGGTTCTTTGTTGCCATTAGTCATGATTTTTGTTTTTTCTGGGTTTAGCTTCAATCCAGCCTTTGCACTTTCTGATGCTAGATCATTTATCATCTTGCTTAGATCCGCTGGTGTTTTTGCAAATAATACAATATCATCAGCGAATCGTAGGTGCGTTAGCGTGCGGCCATTAATAGTTATGCCCATGTCTCTCCATTCCAGGTTCCTGAAGATAATTTCTAATACGGCCAGAAAGAGTGTTGGTGAAAGAGGGTCCCCCTGTCTCACGCCTTTTTGTATTTGAAATCTATTTCCTTCTTTTTCTAGTCGGATACAAGCCGAACTGTGTTTATAAATATTTTTTATAATTCTTATGTATTTATGCTCTAAACCCAGTTCCTTTAAGGCTTCCCAGATTTTTGAGTGTATCAGAGAGTCGAAAGCTTTACTGTAGTCAATAAACGCTATGTAGTATATAAGTTGGTATTCAGCGTATTTTCCTATAACTTGCCTTAGAGTATGGATGTGGTCTAGTACCGAGAAGTCTTTGCGGAAACCTGCCTGTTCTATTGGTTGTTGCTCGTCTAGTTTCCTTCCTATTCTTTAAAAAATAATCTTTGCAAAGATCTTATAAATATTTTGGGGAATATAAAGAGCCAATCTCAGTGTATGCAGCTTTCATCAACATATACAATATTTAACAGGACCTATCACTATCACTACTTAATCTACATATTATAAAACAAAGTCCTCCGCCGCGTCTGTCTGTCTGTCTGTTCGCGATAAACACAAAAACTACTACACTGATTTTCATGCTGTTTTCACCAATGGATAGAGTGGTTCGCGAGGAAGGTTTTAGTATATAATTTGTCAAGTTTTTAGATAATTTGGCTAAAATATTATAATATTTGTTGGTGTCGGAACAAAATAAGTCGTCTGGGAGCTTTACTTTTGGTCGCGATAACCGACATCCAAGCGGGCGAAGCCGCGACTGTCAGCTAGTTTAAATATGTTTATCGCGAACAGACAGACGCGGCGGAAGACTTTGTTTTTACCCGACTGCGTCAGAAGGAGGGTTATGTTTTTCGAGAGTATGTATGTATGACATCGTCATCTGCCTAGCCTTTTCCCAACTGTGTTGGGGTCAGCTCCAGTTTTACCGGATGCAGCTGAATACCAGTATTTTACATGGAGCGACTGCCTATCTGACCTCCACAACCCAGTTAGTACCGGGTAATACGATACCCCTTGGTAAGACTGGTTGAGTGTGTTCTGGTGTTTACCTTAACAATCCAAAATCTACCGATGTTAACATATAATTAAGTAATAGATGTTACATCATCGATGTCCAAATTTTGAAATTTCTTCATTCTAATTACGACCTCATTTAAAGATACAATGTTCATTTTCAATTGGAAACATTTGACAATTTGGAAAGGTAAGCTCACTGTGAGCGAGGCCCACTACACGGGTAAAAACATTTTTGGGAAGGCGCCGTGTGTGGCTCCGTAGCGAGCGGCGCTCGGCGCCCCCTAGGACCGCTGCGCCCGTGTGCAACGCACACCCTGCACACTAGGTAAACACGGCCCTGCTGCCCCAATCCCCAATAGCCATAAGATAGTAGGTATCTGCCCGAAGCTCCAATAGCCATAAGATAGTAGGTATCTGCCCCAAGCCATAAGATATCCTTATTTGAAAAGAACTCTTGCTCAACCGGTGACCCCAAAAAAGAAAAAACAGAACGTTAGGTACCTACACATTGTTTCCAATGCAAAAAAACAAAATCGTTGCATTTTCCCAAAAACATTGTGTTGTTTTGCCACAACTTGTAATTATTTGGGAGTTTATACTGACTACTATGATAAGATCGTGTCATAAAAGTGGTTACACGTACATAAATATTGTCCCTACTCCGTAAACAAAATCGAAAACTTAAGTTCATGTAATAATTTCCAGATTTCAAAAGAAAAGTTAAGATGGTGTTTTCATGTCAGAATATTATATGCTACATTTAATTTAACACTGGCAACCAAAAACAGTCAATATGACAGACACTAGCTGGTGCTCACCTATGTGCTCACCTCACAGAAAACAAAAAAAAAAAAAAAAAAAACCTTTTTCTATTCCCAATTTATATTACTATAAGTACTCTATGACTTATAACCTACTGGTGCTAGTGACTGAAACGCGTAAGCAAAGACTACAATATATATATGGAGATAGACGGTTGTCTCAACTGTATTTCCGTGATCATACATGCAGCGCCAACTATCCGTGGTGATGGCGAACTAAATCCATAATCTTTCAAAATAAATACAAAAAGTGATTCTTGACGGAGGTTTGAACTTGAAACCCACTGTTCATAGGGCGGCTGCTGTCACCAACGGGCTACTTTATCTGGTGATTATTAGTTTAAAATAGCTGTTCTATTCTAATGCATGATATGACAGTTGTCAGTGTTGTGTTGTCAAACAGTTGAAAAATGTGCATGTGGGATAGATGACGCTAGTTTCCATACAAAAGTTTCAGCCAGGCTCTAATGTTCTAAGAGAGCACAGCATGCGCGTAAGATGTCTAAGAGCTAACCCAAACCACACAATCCACTGCTTAGAGGTTGAGGAAAGGAGACTGGAAAAATTTTTCTTTTTAAATCAGAGGTGTAACTAAACACGCCGGGGTTGCGGGACTGTTCGAAAGAGTTACCGTGGCCCCGGAACACAAAGGGCGATGAAGGAACATGGATGGGTTTTAGTCAGTAAAAGTCTGACACTTGTAACGAGGCTTTTTAGCTCGTCACATGGATGCATAATATTCTCGTCGTTTACTTGACAAATTAGCTTGGGTGTTGCCTTTTAAAAAAATCATTGGTTGGTTGACTTGGATTCATGTAGTGGTCACACTGATTTTTATACTGTCAAGTTCACTTTGACATTGCTCACTTTTCGACTCGTCAATTTTTGGGGTGATGGCGTAATTGCAGCGCTCCTAAGAAATCAAAAATTATATCTTCAGATGGGCGGCATCTAGTCACCATTATGTGGTAGCCGATTGCCCTTGCCCGCATCCTAGTTGGATAGCATATATTTTTGATGGTAAGCGAATTTTTCGTAATTTTGTTCGTTTCACATGTTTTGGTTATTTTCATAGCAGACGCTTTAGTTTCCGATATTTAATTGTTTCAGGATTTTTTAACTTGGACATAATATATTTGCTTGGATTGCATCATCTACTGATGACCGCATTTGGATATTTTGGAAGAAACGGTGAGTTTAATAGTATTTGTTCTTATTAGCGTTGGCGTGGTCCGCCATTTTTTCATCAACGCTGTACTCCAGCTAACGAATTATTAATGTTTGTTCGCAGCCGTACGAGGCGTTTCTTTTCGACTTTTAGTTTTCTTTCTACGATTAGTTTTCTTTATACGATTAGTTTTTCTTCCGACGATCCTTCTTATTTTTTACAACGTAAATATTTGAACGCTCGCCTCTACCAAGATTTATGATGGACGCCGTTGGCATCACAGCGGAGGTCACCAAGATGAGCACGTATTTAGCTCATCGGATTTAAATTATTTGACAAAATTTTAGTATGGTTTGTGGTACCTATTTTATATTTTCCAAAGTGCAATAATGACAGGTCACAAAATAACACCCGTTTATTCTTAGTTTTACACCTTTATTCAGAACCTTATATGTGTTAATATTAGAAAGGAATTTTTTTTGTGTTTTTCTCCCAACCAGCAAGCCTTCGGGTAATAAAATAGATCTGTAACTTTCATGGTCGATTTTTATTGATACCTTCCCGCTTGAAGATTAAAATCCAACTCTCGCAGGTAAGTCTATCCTAGGCATAGTTTTGTGTGTACTCCTGGCGCCCGAATTTCCATTTTTATTTATTATTTTTATTTGGAGCACACTACACATTTTTTTAACATTTATAATATAATTCATAAAACACCCATTCACACTTTTTTTTTTTCTTTTTTTTTTATCATTACAATTGTCGCTCAGCGAACAGGGACTTGAAGTAGGTTTTGCTGGTAATTATATACTGTCATTATTGCACTATTAATTAATTAACACTTTCACTAATGAGTCTATTGTTTACAGTAATTTGTTCTGTGCATTATTAATTTCATAACTTTGTTTAATGTAACTTTGATAATTTGACTCATGAGTTGTTGTTTAACTTGGTGAATCTTTTGTAAACATTGTTTAGTTTTTACAATTGATAATTTTGTTTATAACCTGTTGTTTATAACATGTTTTTTTCCTTAGCATAACCAACAATTGTATAGCATAGACCGCTCTTTGTTGTTCTCAACAGTGAAGTTATTTCATAACTTAGTTTAACTTTTTAAGTAAATAATTTAATCTTAACATAAGTACATTATAGTACACCTTGTTTATCTAGATTTAAGCTGTTTGTAAGTGATTATTGCACTTTTTCAACGTTAAATAACTTAGTAGTTTTTTATAAAAATATCACATTGACTTTCATACTTAACCTCAAACTTAGAATTTTATTTTCAAACTTTGATTTATTTTGAAACTTTTTGAAGTTTAGTTTTGCCTTTCGCTACTATTTGTTTTTGTACGAGTTAAGCATGGACAAGGGAGTTCAGTGCCCACAATTGGAGGATCCAGGTAAGGTTGCTGTTGGTGAGCAGAACGTTGGGGAAGTGGAGCATGAGATGGTCAATGCCCCCGAGGTAGATAATCCATTTGAATCCAGGATTGCCCATTCTTCTTCGGCTTTCGCAATGAACGTTGCGCCTTCATTTAATTCACTGAATGCTCTTGTAAATGAAAATATTCGGAAAAATTTCCCACCTTTTACAAAGCTGCCTGATTTGAAGAAAAGTAGAATAATTTTTAATGGTAAAACTTGTGTTAGAGAGTTTATTACTCAAATTGAAGAATATTTTCTTTATAAAAATTTCAATGAAACTTTACTTGTTGGTTCTTTTTCGGATTTGCTTGACGGGATAGCTCTCAAATGGTTCAGGTCTGTTCGAATTCGGATTCCTTCTTGGACAGCACTTAAGTTAGCTCTTTTGAAACGTTTTGATAAACCCGATTTTGATTATTTTTTGGAAAATGAACTCCGTACTAGGAAACAGAAACAGTCTGAGTCACTTCCTGACTTCATCACCGAAATCTCTGACATGGCTAGTCGTCTTTCAGAACCTTTATTTGATAAAACTTTAGTCAATGCGATAAAACACAAAGACCGTCTTATAGTAATTAATTTTATATAATCTTCATTGATGAGGCTTTGACTGACCAATGCACTGACTGTGGTTCTTAACCTACTTATTTCTAACTTAAAGTAAAGAGTAAATGCTATCTATAAATCTAATGATTAATATATGATAATGTGATTAATGAAGAGCTTACGTTAGTTGTTTAATGTCCTTAATAGTAGATACACTTTGTCTTACAGCTAGATATTTGAATAAAGACCTTATGGCTAATAAACTTAATCCCATTAATGTCACACTGCTGACCATAGACCCTAAAGATTTTAAGAAAGCATCACTAGAGAGGAACTGTAATGCTAAGTCAGAGCCAGACAATGATTTTGTTGTTGAAACTAATCCTGTCACCCCATAAATTTTGCCCTCAAACACATAATCAATGGACACTATCAATGTCTGATTTGATTTTAAAATTGTTATCTCACAAATTGAATTATGGTTGTCGATGACAACTAGCTGTGGACTCTCTTGACAAGCCAACTTGGTTCTGTCTAAAATGCAGTTTCTCTTAATTCACTTAGTGATATTTTTGTTAAAGTTCAAGTTTATTTGTTGAAGGGGTATAAGCGAAATGCCGCTTATTATAATAAGGGTCGGAAAGTCATTTCTTTTGATGTGGGCGATGTAGTGTGGAGAAGAAGTTTTGTTCAATCTCAAGCACCTGCTTATTTTTCGGCTAAGCTTGCACCTAAGTTCTTAAAGTGTAAAATAACTGAAAAAGTTTCTGATAACGTTTATGTTTTGAAAGATTTAAATAAGGGTTCAGTAGGGCGTTATCATGTTAAAGATATTATTAAATTTTAATTTGGTTTCAAAGTGTTAGACTTGATTTTGATAATTTTGTTTGAAGGCCGCTTATGATAGTGTGATGTACGATGGGATGGATGATAGGTTATCGGCGGTATGAATGATGTATGTAAGGTAACTTCTTATAAATTTATTGAATTTGAATTTGTAACATTCTAAAATAAAACTTAGGTCACATCGGTTAATTTAAAAGTATTTTTTTTTCACACTAAATATTTTTCACATCGAAGGATCTTATTTGTTTGTTTTGTTTTCTTGTTTGAATTGTATGGGATCTTAATTTTACTTTTACATATAGGGTAACCTTGTTTTTTACCTGTGTTTACATTTATTTGAGATCTTATATAATTTCACACTTGTTTTTTTACATTTAGAGATTTAAAAGCTTAAATTTAATTTCAAGTTTTTATAATCCTACCTTTTTCTTAGATTGGAATCATTCTATTAGTCTTAAATAGTTATTGATTTGTAAGTCTGTTTCTACTGTTTATTGACAGTGTTTACCATTTCTTATCTCGAGATTCATTCGACATTGCTCGGATGTGACTTTGTTAGTAACGCGTTCATCCTGGACTTTACTTTTTAGGGTCATTCTGTAACCTTTGTTACAAAATGCCTTATTATTTTTGGATCTTGGTGTAACTTTTGACCTTGATTTCAACTATTTTTTCCATTGTGCTCGGGAAGTCGGTGGTGTTGTGCCGATCACAATGTGGGATTTCGGCCCCGGCCATATTTTTTCCTTTTTCCATTGTGTTGGACATGTTGTTCCAATCACAATGCGGATATTTCTTTTGACTTTCGTCATTCTTTTTCTTTGCGTTCGGAAGTTCGGTGGTGATGTGCCGATCGCATTGTGAAGCTTTGGCTTTACCATTTATTTTTTCTATTGTGCTCGGAAAGTTGGTGGCGTTGCGCCGATCACAATATGAAATTTTTTGGCTTTCGCCTTTTGTTATTGAGATTTCTCATTGGAGATCTCAATGTTTTTGTTTGGATTGGTTTTTGAAGAGGCACTTGCCGATTGCATTCCTTTCCACTTTCAGCTATTGTGTTCGGAAGTTCGGTGGTGATAGGCCGACCACAATATGCTTTTCTTGTTGCAGGTTGTTGCTGTAACAAAATTTCTTGGATATAGTCCTTCAACTTTATCTAATACTTTCGTTTGGGGATAGAAATTTTCGGATTGTTTGTTGTGGAGATAGATAGATAGTCAGTGGCGATGGAGCTTAACTGCACTCGTGGAGATGGAAGAGATGGAAGCAGTCGACTTTGTAGTCAGTGGCTATGGTGCCTAACTGCACTCTAAGTTGTACTTGTTCCAAGTTGTTTGAAATTTTTAGTCAGTGGCGATGGTGCTTAACTGAACTTAAATTTGTGGTATGAGTAGATAGGTGAGACGGATTTTGAAATTTTTAGTCAGTGGCTATGGCGCTTAACTGAACTACTATTGGGTTTTGGGAAGCTTAGGGATTTTCTTCTTTTATTAAGTTTTTTATAACTTACATTTTATTTTTAAATTTCTGTAGGTTTGTTGAATTTAGTCAGCGGCTATAGTGCCTAGCTGTACTGTTTTGGAGTTTAGAAGAATTGGAAAGTTTTTCTTTCTTTCATTTATTTGATAAAGTTTTTATAACTTATAATTTTGTCTGTTCTTCACAGATTTCGTTTTTGACTTTTAGTCATTTGCATTTTTTACTTTTATTAAATTCTTGAGACCTTGTCGTTTGACGTTTTCAGAATTCATTTACACTTTGAATCTTTAGTGATTTTTCCTGTGGAATTATAAAATTATTAAGACTGGTTTATTTGGTTGAATATTTCTTTTTTAATAAAAGAAAGTTCCTTTCTTTTATTTTCGGGGAGGGATGTAATGTAACGAGGCTTTTTAGCTCGTCACATGGATGCATAATATTCTCGTCGTTTACTTGACAAATTAGCTTGGGTGTTGCCTTTTAAAAAAATCATTGGTTGGTTGACTTGGATTCATGTAGTGGTCACACTGATTTTTATACTGTCAAGTTCACTTTGACATTGCTCACTTTTCGACTCGTCAATTTTTGGGGTGATGGCGTAATTGCAGCGCTCCTAAGAAATCAAAAATTATATCTTCAGATGGGCGGCATCTAGTCACCATTATGTGGTAGCCGATTGCCCTTGCCCGCATCCTAGTTGGATAGCATATATTTTTGATGGTAAGCGAATTTTTCGTAATTTTGTTCGTTTCACATGTTTTGGTTATTTTCATAGCAGACGCTTTAGTTTCCGATATTTAATTGTTTCAGGATTTTTTAACTTGGACATAATATATTTGCTTGGATTGCATCATCTACTGATGACCGCATTTGGATATTTTGGAAGAAACGGTGAGTTTAATAGTATTTGTTCTTATTAGCGTTGGCGTGGTCCGCCATTTTTTCATCAACGCTGTACTCCAGCTAACGAATTATTAATGTTTGTTCGCAGCCGTACGAGGCGTTTCTTTTCGACTTTTAGTTTTCTTTCTACGATTAGTTTTCTTTATACGATTAGTTTTTCTTCCGACGATCCTTCTTATTTTTTACAACGTAAATATTTGAACGCTCGCCTCTACCAAGATTTATGATGGACGCCGTTGGCATCACAGCGGAGGTCACCAAGATGAGCACGTATTTAGCTCATCGGATTTAAATTATTTGACAAAATTTTAGTATGGTTTGTGGTACCTATTTTATATTTTCCAAAGTGCAATAATGACAGGTCACAAAATAACACCCGTTTATTCTTAGTTTTACACCTTTATTCAGAACCTTATATGTGTTAATATTAGAAAGGAATTTTTTTTGTGTTTTTCTCCCAACCAGCAAGCCTTCGGGTAATAAAATAGATCTGTAACTTTCATGGTCGATTTTTATTGATACCTTCCCGCTTGAAGATTAAAATCCAACTCTCGCAGGTAAGTCTATCCTAGGCATAGTTTTGTGTGTACTCCTGGCGCCCGAATTTCCATTTTTATTTATTATTTTTATTTGGAGCACACTACACATTTTTTTAACATTTATAATATAATTCATAAAACACCCATTCACACTTTTTTTTTTTCTTTTTTTTTTATCATTACACACTCCCTCCTGCTCCGCCCAGAGCGGAAGGAGTTATTTGATGAACTCCCATCCAAAAAAAAAAAAAAAAAGGTGTAACTAAACACTACCTACACAATATTGTAGCTGAACTCACCATGTATGTCAATACTCCAATATGAAAAACTTTGTTTGCAGCATGTGTCATCACTGGCAACACTTTAGGTCGCAGGCAGATGTAACTATTGCCTTTCCCAAGTCTATCATCTTCTTAAAAAAGGACTCAAAGTTGCAGGTGGTATGAAATAAACACAGGTTGGTATGATTAATTTATATTTACTATAAAAAATATGATTACATAGAAGTTTCTTTTACATAAAAATTACAGGGATACCTAGTAATAATAATTCACAATCGAATAATACAGAAACTATTACTGTTTAATTTAATGATTTTAAAAATAATATTTCGAAACTTTGGCACCAATTTAACTTCTAGGATTTATTAGATTTATATTCGATTCATCAATTAGTTTACAATAATGGGTAGTTATTAATATCAATAAAGTACAAAATAAATGCACCAACGTGGGAATAAATTCTAATTATACGAGATACTAAGAATTTTAAGTACCTACTAAAGTTATGATAATTCAATTCGACTTACCAAAAAGCATTTTCAGCCTTCTATTCGATACAATCATTCCAATAATTCCTTAAAAATAATAATATATTTTCATGCAACTATCTAGTAGGACATTATTCTAATCTCCAAATCAAAGAGTAAATTGACAATACAAAAAATGGAATACTCAAATAAAATATAAAGTCAGTCATCAAAGTAAAAATAATACTTTTGTCATGAGTGAGAAATGCTTGGACAGTATCAGCAACTCAATAAGAAAATCTCGAAAATGATTTTATTTTCATAGTGTAATGTAAAATAGTGTATTACTGGTTTTCAATCACTAAATTCTTAGTTTAGTTAATAAGACACAAGAGTTTTAGCCATGGTAGATCAGCTTCGGATAACTCATTCGGGATTTACCTACAAAGATATATTTAATTACGTTAGAACGAAATTACACAGAGCAACAATAATAAATGCATGTCAGATCAATATCTTGAGGCCACATTAACAACCTATCGTTACATATTCGTCGTGGGGCAGTATCTTAATAGACCAAAAGGCTAGACTGACAGTTAATGTAAGTCGACTAAATTCATGTCATTGTGCATTTTACATTGCATCACACTTCATTGTTTAATGAAATGGAATTCTTAAAGATATAATATAAACTAGGAGAAAAACTAATTGTTAAGCACTTTGACTATTTTCACAGCCACAAAATACAACTGTCATTTTTTGACAGTTATGTCAAATGGCTATAACACGCGTCAATTTGTTTAACAATTATTTTTTCAGACGGTACCCAAACGCAGACGTAGACTTAGTGAGATTCTGCAAAGTATTCCATATTCAAATTTCAGGCGTCCAATCGACTATTGATCAACTTAAACCGTAGTCGATTTATAGTGGCCCATTTTGACCAACTAATACTTATACATTTCCAGTGCACCTTTATAAATATAAACATGGAATATTTCTGCATCATGTAAATCAGTAAATATTGCATTTATCTTAACACTACTATAGAGAGATAAAACATTATATTGTCTATAGATATAGGTATACCTATAATAAAATCTTCCTATTTAATAATAAGAAAAGGAAAATAATATTTGAGTAAGAAAAAATAATACTTAATTCTGTAATGTTCACAAAAATATATAGCGACGAATGCTTTTTGAGTATTGCACGTAACTATTGAATACTAATAATTTTAACTAACTATAACTGACGGAATTTCTAGGAGACGTCACATGGCTTATTAACCTAAGGCTGCGTATCCACCAGAGATGAGCAAGGATGCGTAGCGAGGGATGTGTATTAAACTAACCAATAATATCGCTCCTTTTTGACAGCTTGACCTATTCTAGCTATGTGATTGGTTAGTTCTACACATCCTCGCTTAGCTCATCTCTGGTAGAAACGCAGCGTAAGAGTGATGCCCCACTAAAGTTCGTCCAGGCTCACGAATAGGGAATAGGCGTAAGTTTTCTTTTTTTTATTTCGATACGGAATGATCAAGTACTATAAAAATAATGACAAAAATCGAAATTAAGACATAAATTGGCCAAACAACACAAAACTTTTGTTTCTATCTTTCTAGATAAACGGAATTTAGTATGGATTTTGTACGTCGATGCAGCGAATGACGTCATTCGCTGTATCGGATCGCTCAGTCTAATCAGCAGTTTCAAATGCTTATAACTTAGTATTTTTTATAGATATTAAACAAATAATTCCACTCTGCTATTTCTGATGTTTGTTTAGTGACAAAAAAAATCATGTATAATATACCCTATTACGATCGCAGAGGCTGGTAGAAAGCAAGTGGGAAATCCCCCTAATAGTTTACATGGCAACACTCATTTCTAGTGATGGGAACAGCTACTACGACTAAACTAAGACTATTTAGGCGATTTTAATAATATCATTTGATGAGTTTTTTTTATTATATTTTACTACGAGCGATATATTTGTATGAACGTTACAGGACGTACGACAGCTACATCAGTTACATCTAGTTGGAAGTAACGCAATAGGGGATGGCCCGAAGTATTGAGTTGACGAAGTCACACGTTGGCTGCAGTTGGACAGCCGTACCAATGTCCAACTGTGGGATGAAAACAAATTATTAAAATTTAACGACAATGACGGACAAGTAATGAGGAAACATTAGAGTAGTAGTAATAAGAGGTCATTCTTTAATCACGATAATGTGGTGAGATAATGCGACAATCATGTGTATTTTTATTCGACGAGAAAAAGGAATAAGTATAATGTGTGACATATAAAATATTTTTATAAAGTTTCACTGAGATTTCATTATAATATCGTTTTCGCAATTTTTGCTTGACTGTAGCACATACAATTAGTAAAATTACTTTTTTGCCAAAAAAATAGATGTAAGCAAGGCAGATTAAGGTAAATGACGTCACATCATGGCCGCGACAGTCACGGACGTTTGGTCTGTCATAGAAAATTGCAGGACTTTTTTTTTTTTTTTGAGCGACAAGCAGTAGTTGAACTTAACTTTTAATACTGTTCTTGTGTTGATAATACTGTATTTTATTGATTTAAGTGAAGAAAAATTACAACAAAAATTAAAATAATTTGTATGTAAGTAATCAAATGAAATTAGGATTAAGTTTAACTGAATTAAATGGGAATAAATAAATTAAATTAATTTGTAATACATGATACATCAAATACAACCGTCACAGAATGCTCTGTATTCTGTAAAATCTACCCACAGAGTACACTGTATATATACTGCACTGAAACCACAGTCTGTTATTATTTTGTTAAGACGTGGATATTGGTGTGGGTTACAAATGTTTGTGTAACTGTTTTATGTCCCTAATAAATAAATGCTCTCAAAACGGTGAAGGAAAACATCGTGAGGAAACCGGCATGTCCTAGAACCAAAAAATTCGAAGACATGTGACATCTACCAAACCGCACTGGGCCCGCGTGGTGGATTATAGCCCACTCCCTCTCATAGAGAGGAGGTCTGTGTCCCAGCAGTGGGAACATTAATAGGCTCATGATGAATAAAAAAATAAAATACATGCATATTCCCTATTGTGATAAGAGCAAGAGATTGATGATAATGATGCTGGGAGCGGGGGTGGAGTAGTCTAAAACCTCACGAACAACTTATCACCAAGAGGAGGGAGTAGTGCAAAAGTGGCCTCACGTGGATAATGGATCGCCACCTCTACTGTCACATTTTCCAGGGGCACATAGGCAATGGGTGGTGTACACACATCGTTAGGTTACCTGTGCGGTGCGCGTGCACTATGCGGTGGTGGTGGTACTGGCGCCGCTGGCGGCTTGCAGGTTCATCTGACGCTGCATCTGCTCCAACATCTCCTGCATGCGGCGCAGTTCAGCCTCCTGCAAGATTAGCTATGAGAAATCAGACTGATGTTGCCACTGTCGGAATGCAGGCCTCTTCTATGTGAGACCGTAATCCAATCAGCGCGCCTAGCGCATGTGGGGTTAGGTTTACGAATATGTCCAAGAGATTGCGCTAAGGTCTTCTAAACGGCTATTGCACCAACGCAAATAATAAGTTTGTAATAGTAAAATTTGCTTTTTTTGTCGTCAAACAACATATTTACGGTTTTCAAAATTTTCGCTTTACTTGTGCTGTAAGACCTTGCTTTTAAACAAAATTGACAATTCTAGGTAACCGGATGTACCCTATAGGTTTTGGGTCGCAAAACCTATTATGGTAGTTCCCGTTGACCTAGAATCACGAAATTTGGCGAGAAGCAATTTTTTATAGCACATGTAAATCTGAAAACCGTAAATATGTAGTTAAGCGATTTTACTATTAGAAACTTATTATTTGCGGTTGGTGCAATAGCCGTTTCTAGGGTCTCTTTGTCCTTTAAAAAGTTTGTACGGAACCCTCGGTGCGCGAGTCCGACTGGCTCTTGGCCGGTTTTTTTTTAGCCATGGATAGGCACTTTTTCATGATATGGTTATCGGGTTGACGCATAACATGTCCGTACCACCTTAACCTGGAGTCTGTAATCTTCTCAGTAATAGGTGTTACTTTGAAACTCCCCCTTACGTGTTCGTAAGATTGCGAACGGGATTGCGATAAGGTGGTCGACGGATTATCTTGCGATTTTGGCAATCTGCAGATCGGTTTGAAGTTGTATGTTGATAAAAATATGATTTACAACAACTAGACGTTGTTTTACATCTAGTTAGTAATGCCTAATGCAAGAAATGTTTTCAGGTTTATGACAATAGTCAACTTGCGTGAAGGTTATATTAGGTCGTTACATATTATGACATTGGCGTTTTGTCGTACTGACCACTTTGATCTCAAATAACTCCTCTTTGGTTAGGATTTCCAAATTAGTAAATTACACAGCTATTTAATCATGCATTTGTGTTTCGAAAACCATAATTCATTTGTTTTTCCTCTTTTGTATTTTTTCTTTGCGTCACTCAGTTTTCAAAATGGAAAACTTGAAATATAGCGTTATTTACTATTACGAGTTCCACCGTGGCACCAGTGCTGCAGAAACAGCTCGAAGGATTAATGATGTGTATGGCGGCGGTGTCGCAAAAGAAAACACAGTGCGTTTTTTGACGTGCAGAACAAGCCCTGTGGACGGCCGGAGACCAAAGTTGATAATCAAGAATTTAAGGTTATTGTGGACGTGGATCCATCGCAAACCACGCCCAGGCTGCGGTGTTAGTGATAAAACTGTTTTAATCCACTTGTAGCAAATTGGGAAGGTGAAAAAGCTTGAAAGGTAGGTACCTCACGAATTGAGTGAAGCAAATCGACAAACGCGTGTCGACTGCTGCGTTACATTACTCAGCCGCCACAATAATGAAGGGATTTTAAATCGAATCATTACCTGTGATGAAAAGTGGATCCTATACGATAATTGGAAGCGCTTATCGCAATTGCTGAACCCTGGCGAACCAGCCAAATCATGTCCCAAGCGAAAACTGACTCAAAAAAAATAACTTATGAGCGATTGGTGGACCCGTGCCGGTGTCGTCCTCTACAGCTTTTTTTAATCTGGCCAGACGATTACAGCAGATGTCTATTGTTAGCAACTGCAAACCATGATGGAAAAGCTAGCTGCTAAACAACCGAGGCTGGTCAATCGCTCTAGGTCACTGCTGCTTTAGGACAACGCTAGACCACACACTGCTCAACAGACGGATTCCAAATTAGAGGAGCTTCAATTGGAATGTCTAAGACATCCACCGTACTCTCCGGTCTTTGCTCCAACAGATTACCATTTTTTTCGAAAGGAGATTGACCACAATCAGAGTCGCTTTTTAGTAAAAGAGTATGGCCATACAAATAAACTCATAAATTATAAAATATTTTTTTAACTTCTCTTATTTCACTTGATCGAAATCGTATGTGGGGGGGTTACTATTTTGTATTTAATTAGTTAAAATATTGGATTTTATTGCTTACTTTTTCAAATGACGTATTTCGGTAAAATCAGTGTTGTCAATTTATTAAAACCTTCCCATACTATGATGAACTATGACTTTATCTTCGTTATTTATATTTTTAATTAGCATAATTGAAATATTATACTTTCTTAATTCACATCCTATTAATAATATTACTTTGCTAATTAAAAATCTTTCTTTAGTTGACAAATCAGTTATAGTTGGAGTGATTTAGATTAATAATTGTTGGCAACACTATCACAATATGAAATGTGAACTGTCACTGTCAATTTGTCAAACAAACAAAACAAAACTCGCTGGACGCTGCCGAATGCCGCCGACACGATGTCCGCAGCGAACTTTTGTTTTTACTGTTTTTACTTGTGCATCGATAGTTGTTGAGTTTGTTGTGCTTATAAATAACTTATCATTGCATTCTGTTCGTGTACATGTCAATTCAAGTCATATTGTTGTAAAGGGCTGCTTTTAGTGGAAGGTTCGTTACAAAACTAACCTCAAAACTGAACAGAAAATCAAAGAACAACAAAAACCCCACAAAATAAATGGGTATTTGTTTTTTTCTTACAAAGTAAGACATCACCCCTCTTTTATATCCAATTTATGCTATCATACAAGAAGTTTTGATGCGAAACGGCGGTTAGTAGAAAAATGGGCATTCTCCTTTGGATAACTTCTTGCAAGGGAAAAAAATCAACTCCGATGGGGCAGTCCAAACCGCCTTCAAAGATGTTATTGATTCCCGTCCGAATGTTTTTTTTAGTAAAGGGATCAATGAACTACCTATGAGATGGCAAAAGTGCATAGATAGCAATGGTAAATACTATGATTAATTAAATATTTTATTTAAAAAATAATCGACTTTTAGTTCCTCTCATACGAAACGCTAATTTCATATGTAACAACCTAATATTTATTGATATTTTTCATTATATGACGTACCTTTTCACGGAGCACACGCTCGCGGTCGCCCGTGTCCTCAGAGCCGTTCATCATTCCGTTCGCATCAACCTCGCTCAGCCCGCTCTCAGTGGACCTATGGATACATAGAAAATAATAATAATATATCATTTAATTCAGTTAACAAAAGACCCGTATCATAAGGGTATAAAACACCTCTTAACGAAGCCCAAAGGCACTTGTTCTCCCTGTCATTGCGATCATGTTTTTGTTCTACACCATACCTGGGAAAGTGGGAACCTTCTAGTTACGGAGATATTGGGGGTCAATGTTCCAACTTTTTGACAAGTTTTTTTTTTTAAATACAAGTTTTAATGTAAGATTTTTACTTTAAACACCTTCACGACCCCCGTACTTTTCAATCCATCCACCAGCACAATGTTTTGAGTGCGTTACATTTAGTTCTAGCACAAAACATGATTTTTCACCCCAAAAAAAAGTCATTTCCCAGCAATAATTTTTGCGTAAGTATAGTTTCTTAGTTTGATGTACAGAATGCTTGGTTGGCGGCTTCGTGTTGAGGTCTTATACACCCTGTATAACCTTATAGACTAACATTTAAACTATTGAACACGAAGAGACGCCGTCATGTTGCGCTGCGTGGTGTCGTGTAGCGTTCCGCGGAATCGCCGAGACACCGCACCCTTGGGCCAAAACTCTTCCTTGAGAAAGGTCTCAATATGATGAGTCGGATCGGATCGTGCTGCGAGCACGAACGACTCAAAATATACAGGTTGAATTTTTGAAGTGGATGTAGTTGGCCAAATCCGAAACTAAGAGGAATAGCGAAAAATACGCAAAGGAGTCTCGAGCTCGATTTTGATAAAAAATAAAACTGCATCATTACATTTTTGGAAAATCAATATTCTTAGCCAGGAATCGAACCTGTAGATTTTGATAAAAAAAACCACTAAGTATATTATTACACCATTCGATAGTGTCGCTAATAGGGATCAAGTTCATGGGACATAGGAATGTTTTTTTTTTTTCAAATCAGGAGTGTTTCTTTTAGTTCAAATCAATTACTTAAACGCAAGTAATTATTTTAACTTGACTATAGATACGGGTGATAGAATTAGATAAGTCTTCTAAACAATTTTATTAACATCTTTTTACAACATCTCAGTCAGACAATTTACGTAAAGAATACACAGTAACTGTACACCGTCACCTTGGCACCAATTTAGCTCAATTTGTAGGCAAATTAAAACAGTAAGTGAATAACAACAATGTACTCAGACTCAAGTGCAATGTACGGACAAACAAACCATAAGGTATACGGTAATTACTTTAAAATTAATGCTGGATGTATGCCATCTTCTTTACGTGTCGATGGACTCACATTATATTCGACCAATAGGTAGGCACCTTAAAATAGTCCTTCTGACCGTTTTTCGATCACGGCGGCCAAACTTAGTGAAGATTAGTCATCGGCGCGGGAGATATTATAGTACACAAGTGTGAGCACAGGCAGTGCACAGGTGCACTCTCTGTTTCTTTATTCTCATAGTCCGATGGCACGGAAATCCGACACGACCGGAGAGAGATCAGGAGCAGGACCAACGGCTTAACGTGCGCACCGAGGCACGGGGGTATCATACCGCCAACTTCCAAACTCCTAGCTACTATTGAGAAATTTTTAATGGAAAAACCCTAATAGCACTTTTTGCCCGACCCGGGAATCGAACCAGGACATCACGCTCATCAGTCGCGCTTGCGACCACGAGACCAACGGGGCTACAGCTCTATCGTTAAGTATAAATATCGCTGGACATAACACACAGCGCCACACTAAGCAACGAGGCTTGTGTCGTGGACACCAGATACATACTTATTATACATATAAACATTCATGACTCGGAAACATAATATGTCCATGGTCATCACACGAACATTTGCTCCTACCGGGATTCAAACCTGGGACCCTAAGAACGTAAGGCAGTCTCACTACCGCTGCGCCATTCGGGTCGTCAATGCATGCTATAAAATTATAATTATTACGGACACAATAAAATAATAATGGCAAAGTAGTGCATTCACATTTAACTGCCTCTATATCAAATCAAAATCAATAGTAATTTATTCAAATTAGGCACACAATCAGCGTCAACTTCTCTACGTCAAAATTATGTAAGACAACCCCCTAAAACTCTCGGCCTTCGTCACTTCCACTATAGTTGCTGCCAGTTAAGATTGCAATAGCGGTCACTGCCCTTTCCCTAATTCGTAGGAACCAAAACAAATGAACCATGTATCGTTTTTCATTAGAAAAAAATTTGAAGATCACGATAGATGACGATTCAAGACTTGAACAGGCTTATTTTTGGGTTTCAAAGCTAAGAACTTTAATAAATGTAGGTGGGTCAATGACCGCTATTGCGATCTTAACTGGCAGCAACTATAGTAGTAGTTTAGTGCGGTCGAATAAGTTGCCGATCAAATTCCCCAGCGATAAATGTCTGTTAGTACATCCAGGTCCTAGTAACGACATACGGGTCTACAACTTGGACGCTCACCAAATATACTATCCATTGCATGCAAGTCACTCAGGGAGCTACGGAACGAGCCATATTGGGCATCTACTCTACGAACAGGTGAAAAACACCGAAATATAAAGACTGAAATATAAATGAGACTTACGGACATGGCAAAAGCTTTAACAAAAAGAAAGGGGAAGTGGGCGGGCCATATAAAGGGTGTATAACACCTCTTAACGAAGCCGAAAGGCACTTGTTCTCCCCGTCATTGCGATATTTTTTTTGTTCTACACCATACCTGGGAACCTTCTAATTACGGAGATATTGGGGGTCAAAGTTCCAACTTTTTGACAAGTTTTTTTTAAACGCAAATTTTTAATGTAAGATTTTTACTTTAAACACATCCAACAACAGCAACAACAACAGCCCATAACGTCCACTGCTGGACATAAACCTTTCCCATGATGGGAGGAATTTGCCGTAATCTCCACGCTTGGCAGGCGGATTGGAGATCGCAGTGATGAAAGACTAACAGAAAACGCTGCTGCCCATTCTCTGGTCTACGGAGGCGCAAGGTGTTCTGCCTCAGACATTAGTCGCCTTATACGACACCCGTGAGTGTAATGGGTTGGTTCTATTCTACTCTGCCGGATACCACACGGCTGCTCCTCTAAACACATCCACGACCCCCGTACTATTCAATCCATCCATCAACACAATGTTTTGAGTGCTTTAAATTGAGATCAACCACAAAACATGATTTAAAAATGATTGCTGGGAAACGCAACCCAGCAATAATTTTTGCGTAAAGTTACTTAGTTTGATGTACAGAAATGCTTGGTTGACGGCTTCGTGATACTGATGAGGTCTTTTACACCCTCTATGCCTTTGATGGAAGATGGGGGAAGAAAGTGCGGTGGTGGGAGACCACGGAGAGGACGGGGAAATGTGGGAAGACAACCGACTAGGTGGTCAGACAAAACCGCCAAAAGTGGAGAGATTTGGAAGAGACCTACACTCAGCATTGGGTGGCCAAAGGAAGTTTAGAAAAATTGCTGGTTCGACTGCACTTAAGCACAATGTATGATTATTCCAAGAAATGCATACATGATCATCGTTTTCTCGACCGATCAGTTTACTTTCTCTAAATAGCGTGCATTTTTCATACGGACTACCAGTTTATCGAATCATGAATGCATGTAATCACGAATCTGTGTAAAAAAAACATGCGTTTGAAATGTTTTACATGATTTGCGTTTTATACATATCTTGGAGTGAAAGTACAGTTTGTTAATTGTGTAAATTGTGTAACAGAAAACTGTCGATTTGAGGACTACAGACTGCCACTTGTTTTTACACCAATAGTTTTGAAGCTACATTTACATGCCGATGTAAAATGATGTAGCCGGTCACCGAAGTAAAACCGGAGTCCCGGCCACCTTTTATTATCTTTACATAGTACTAGCTGACGTCCCGCGGTTTCACCCGCGTAGTTCCCGTTCCCGTGGGAGTACGGGAATAAAATATAGCCTATAGCACTCACGAATAATGTAGCTTTCTACCAGTGAAACAATTTTTAAAATTGGTTCATTACTTCCGGAGATTACCCCCTACATACAAACTTACAAACAAATATTACCTCTTTATAATATTCTTTACATAGTATAAAACAAAGTCGCTCCCACTGTCAGTACGCTTAGATCTTTTAAACTACGCACCGGATTTTAATGCAGTTTTCTACACACTAATATTACAAAAAGGAAAGATTTGTATTCTTGTGTGTGTGTTTGTAATGAATAAACTCAAAATATACTGCGCCGATTTCAAAAATTCTCTCTGCCCTTGTCTCATGTGACTTGGGGTCGGCTCAACACCTTTAGTCGTCCATTCTTCCCTCTCTACTGTCACGTTATCTTTTACTCCTTAAACTTTCTTCTTCTTCTTTCTTTCTTGGGTCTTCTCTGTCTCCCTCAATCAACATTTATTTCGATACATCCACTCCACCTGTTTAAGTAAAGCTAGTAAAGTGTATACTAACGTGTGACGCTTGGGCACTTGTCCGCTGCGCGCGAGTCGTTCGGATCGGTAGTTCTCGTAGTGGACCTCTTGTGTCACTTCTTGAAGGTCCTGCATGTGGGTGCTGAAAGGAAATTGACAAGTTATAGTACTCGGGTGTAAATATCTAAACCGAATGACATTCATCATCATCTGTCTAGCCTTTTCCCAACTCTGTTGGGGTCGGTTTCCAGTCTAACCGGATGCAGCTGAATACCAGTATTTTATCTAAACCGAATGACATTAAGGGTGTAAAAAGACTTAACGAAGCCTAGAGACATGTGTTCTTCTCGTCATTGTGATATTTTTTTTATTCTGGGCGATACCTGAGAAAGGTCTAGTTACGGTGATATTGGGGGTCAGTTTAAAAGTTATAACTTTACTTTAAATACCTACATAACCTCTGTACTATTCAGCAAAAACGTGATTTACCAAACAAAAAAAAAATCGGAGCAGTCTCTGGGGACTGCCGATAGAAGTGAAAACAAAAAGTACACAGGCCCCGCCTCAGCCGTAGCACTGGTAATGCCCCGCGCATGCCTATGTGGTACTTCGCCGTAGCGGATGCTAAGAGTGCTACGAACGGCTACGAAGCGTGACCGCACGTTACGTTACGTGACGATGAGTTCAATGTTTTACCTTCACCTAAAAAGTGCTCAACGCGCCTAAAGAAGTTTTCACTTAAAAAAAAAGTCGTTTCCCAGCAATAATTTGTGCGCAGCTTTACTTAGTTTGATATACAAAATGTTTGGTTGACGGCAACGTGAAGGGTCCTTTTACACTCAGTACGTCTGTTATCCGCAGCCCGTCGCTAAGGGGCCGCCTCCACGAGCGAGAACATCGCGGCGATTTCACGTATTTCTATACGAAAATATCGCTGCGATTCTCTCGCTTGTGGAGGCGGCCCCTAAGTTTGACAGCACCTTTAGAAAACGGTCGTCCTTATACAGCCTCGTTTCTGGCACACATACTTAAGGCCTACGCAGACCGGGCCGGCATGGCAAGGGAATTAATTTTTTACCATCGGGTCGTCAAAAAAAAAAAAACAACTACTTAATAACCTATCTCCAAGTTACAATCGTTACTTCTCATACATTTAGGTACATATTATTAGTACTCGTCACTGTACAATCAAAACTTTTGCTTCGCAAATTAGCAAGCACGGAAGAATGTGAGAATTAGCATTGTTAAAGTTCATTTGCAGATCAGAAAGTCAAAGATTTTTTTAATGAACTATGGTCGAATTCCGACCACTGGGCGACCACTAGTACAATAAATGTTTGTTTATTTATCTGTACATGCTTTTCTGCTGTTGGAACAATGATGTTAGTGTATGTAATAAACTTATCTCATCATTAGGCATAATTAGGGCGTATCTTCACTCAACATTCCAGACACACAAATAACAAGTATTTGTCATTTATTAGTTAGTTATCTTGAAGAACCTTGTTTTATTAAAACTCTCTTGAAATTGTGGAATTATTCGGTCTGGACACCTGATGTAAGTGGTAAAAATTCGGAAATTCCAAAGATAAAGCTGAAATTCTTTACGGATAATCACGAGCACTAATATGCATGCACTTGGAAAGATTCCAAACTTTCTTGTGCAATACCTATGAAGCGTCGCCATATCGACTGTTCCTGCGCTTCTCGCATCCAAAAGTCTCCCGCGGGCATCACCAGGTCATCGGTCTACCGTGTGGAAGGCCTTCCAACCATTATTGCGCCTTCCGGCCGCAACTCCAGAACTTCGTCGGCCCCATCTGGCATCCGTTCTGCTATTGGCCACTGATCTAAAAAGTATCATCATCTACCTAGCCGTTTCCCAACTATTTTGGGGTCGGCTTCCAGTCTAACCGGATGCAGCTGAGTATCATTTAGCGTTTAGCATTTAGCATTTAGCATTTTACATGGAGCGACTGCCTATCTGACCTCCACAACCCACTTCATACTGGGTAATACGATACCACTTTGGTAAGACTGGTTGTCAGACTTTTTGGGCCACTGATTACCTGTAACGACTGTCAAAGATGGACAAATGACAGCCGGGACCAACAGCTTAACGTGCTTTCCGAGGCACGGAGGAAAATCGGTATGTAAGAGTGGTCACCCATCCACAGACCAACCTAGGCATGCACGGATTAACCTAAAGATCGACCCGAGCGGCTGTTATTATTTAGCCACGAGCTCCTCCGAGATCTAAAAAGTATCATGGACTCAAAAAGAATCCGTTCTGAGAGCAATGCCTGCCCATCCATAGCCAACTTTTTTTTGTTCAGACTTCGGGCTTTGTCGGTGGCCTTAGTTCTCCTGTAAGTCTCTTCATTTTAAAAACTTTAGTACTACTAAAATTAAGTAATTACATAAACAGGGTCTAAACGGACACTTTACGAAGCCGTCAATCAAGCATTCTGTACATCAAACTAAGTAACACTACGCAAAAATTATTGCTGGGAAACGACTTTTTTTTGGGGTGAATAATCATGTTTTGTGGTAGAACTCAATGTAACGCACTCAAAAACATTGTGCTGATGGATGTATTGAACAGTAATAGGGTTATGGAGGTATTTAAAGTAATGTCCTTAAATCTAGTATAAAAAAAAAAACTTGTTAAAAAGTTGAAACTTTGACCTCCAATATCTCCGTAGCTAGAAGGTTCCCAGGTATGGTGTAGAACAAAAAAATGATCGCAATGATGAGGAGAACAAGAGCCTTTCGGCTTCGTTAACACCCATTTACTGTCCAAGGGGAGGCCTGTATCTCAGCAGTGGGAACATTCTAGCTTATGCTTATTAAACTCACATGAGCATAGTCCGGAGCTTGATGAAGTCGCAGTGTTCGGGGTTCTCGACCTCGACGACGCCCCAGGGGTACAGGCGGCCGCGCACTCGGCGCCCGCGCACCTCCAGCTGTTGTCCCGCGCCGCACACCGCGAATGGAACGGCTTCTTTCAATTGACGGACCTATAGTTAGCGAAAAGTTAAGTCACGGGGAAAATGCAATAACACTAAGTGCCTGCGCAGACGACAGACTATCCGTGGCGCACTTTTTAGTCTATGAAAATAGAACCTAAACAATTATATGCAGTAACGCATACGACGCGCAAAGAGTCCGGCGGCCAAAAATTCCGTGTCATTCTGACAGATCACGCCGCGCCGCCGCGCCGCTCAAAAGACGCGCGCTAAACGGCGCACACTTTTAGTATGCAATCTGCACTAGAATATAATGATCGAAGATGTGCGTCGTGTGCGTTGAGTCTGCGTAAAATCCGCGACAGACTTTTTGTATGTTTTGTGGGCCACAGACTCATCCGCACAAAAAGTCTTTTGTCTTCGCAGGCCTTAATAGGGATGATTCCTGTCTAAAAAAAATATGATTCTGTATACACCTACGTGTTTTTTATTAATTTGTTTATCTAATTAATAAAAATTGACGAAGATAAATCGCGTCAAAGATCATGAGTGAGGGCTTGTGACGTCACTTTCCGGTAAAAAATGTACTCAAATGTGAGGTCACACGAGTTTTCGACGCACTGTATTGTATCGTCTTCATTTTTTGTTAACGTGAAAAAAGAAAAAATATGTTTCCAATATTTTTTGGAAATCTATCTGACGGATTAATTAGTTAATTAGATGTTCTGTTTAAGACTTTCACGGTTTTTCACTACACTCAAAGTACTAACGGGATAATGGGGGCCAGTATATCGGGAGCTCATTAATAAAGAAAACCACGGATATTATCCCGTAAGGCCGTAAGTACTTTGAGTGTAATTAGATGTTTTTTATCATTTACCCTATTATGACGAGCGAAAAATGATTATTGCTTAGCCCCCACCATAACCCCAATCTAATGGATGAATCACAAACCCATTACACTAGTAACACTAATATTATAAATGCGGAAGCTTGTATGTGTGTTTGTGTTACTCTTTCACGCAAAAACTACTGAACGGATTTGGATGAAATTGACCACATAGATAGTTTATAACCTGGATTAACACATAGGATACTTTTTTTTTTTTTATCCCAGTAGTTTATATAGCAGTGATAGCCCAGTCGTGACCGGCCGGTCTGTTAAGTCATAGGTCTCAAGTTCGAACCCAACGCACGCACTTCTGACTTTTCGGATTCATGTGCGTATTGTATAATTATCACTTGCTTCGGTGAAGGAAAACATCGTGAAGAAACCAGCATGCCTGAGAGATATTTCTTGACGGCATGTTAAGCCAAGTCAGAGGCCCATGGGCGGCTTAAAACTCTGACACCAGGTTGGGCACTAAAACACGATAAAGAAAGAAAAGAAAGATCCCAGTAGTTTGATCCCGAGGGACATTACCGAACTCCACGCGGGCGAAGACGCGGGCATAAGCTAGTCTACACTAATATTATAAAGAGGAAAGATTTGTATTTTTGTGTGTATGTTTGTAATGAATAAACTCAAAAACTACTGCGCCGATTTCAAAAAATATTTCACCATTAGAAAGCTACATTCACTCTGAGTACATAGGCTATATTTTATCCCCGTACTCCCACGGGAACGGGAACTACGCGGGTGAAACCGCGTGACGTCTGCTAGTATTTCATAAAATAGCCAGTCTATAAAATGGTTCAGGTCATCAACCAGACCCTGGTCGGATTTATGTGATTTTAACCATATTTTTGAGTAGTTAAATTTAGTTTGCTATCCAACAATATGCACAGAGTCAAAATATATGAAGTACCTCGACTTTACGTCTAATAATCTACTCTAGTATTATAAAGAGGAAAGATTTGTATTTTTGTGTGTATGTTTGTAATGAATAAACTCAAAAACTGCTACGCCGATTTCACAAATTATTTCACCATTAGAAAGCTACATTCACTCTGAGTACATAGGCTATATTTTATCCCCGTACTCCCACGGGAACGGGAACTACGCTGGTGAAACCGCGGGACGTCCGCTAGTTAAAAATATAGTAGAACATAAACGTGAGTCAATTTACTATCTGTTTCACACTAATTCTGAATGAGCTCACTGCACTGCACACTGCGATAAGCAGATGGTGACTGCTGAGTTGACTCACTGTCTTTGCTTACACATGTGGTTACTATTCGGTACAATTCCCACTGATATCATAAAATGTAAGTTTGGATATTTCTTACAAGAGAATTTGTTTGAATGTGCCGATTGTCCCCAAACAATCGGTCTTTTGTCTTTTTCTATTTTACGACATCATTATGGTCGTCGTCAAGGGGGTCGGCTTCTAGTCTGTAGTTGTGTATGTAATGCAGCTGAATACCAGTATTTTGCGTCGTTTTCAGATGTCTCAATGGTTTTTTCATGTGAAACATCTATATGCGCGGGTAAAACCAAAAAATGGCGTGGCGACGCATGCCGTTGTGACGACGCGTCGCCAATTGTCAAGTTGCCAACCCGGCCCGAACAATCTCGAACATTACCGACCTGTTGAAGCAGCATAAGATCTACATATTTCTTGGATCAGTCCTAAATCACAGGTATGTATCGATAAAGACCATATTTACAGTTGTCATTGAGAACTTTTTTTTTAAAGCAGCTATGCAACCACCTTCCGGTCTGACGCGTTTCAGCCAGTACCTAAAATAAAAAAGTGAGTCGCCGCGGCACGCCTGGCAGATGTGAAACATCGAAATCATTTTGTACACTAATATGCTAAAAAAAGTCAATATAAAAAAAAAAAAACAAAATGACTCGATTCACAAAAAGAAAATCCTTATGCTGGGATCGAACTCGAAGTCACGAAATTGTAACCCAGCGCTGTGCCCCGATACCAGCTGGCTTGTTGTGATTCGTGGCGAATATTATGTAGATCTTATGCTGCTTCAACAGGTCGGTAATGATCGGGATTGTTCGGGCCGGGTTCGACTGCTACGCTCGCCACGAATTTTTCGTTTGTTTTTTTTTTTGGTTTAACCGCATATATAGATGTTTCACATGAAAATAGAAAATTCTATGAACCAACCTGTTCCTTGTAGTCTTCATCTTCATCGCTGTCACAATCTGGGAGGGGGTAGATCTTGATGCCTTCGCGCTCAATTTCTTCCATGACCTAATCAATAAAATTACTTTAACAATTATTTATCAAAACAAAGTAATAATGTCTTTATGAAATCTTTTGCATTAATTTATAAAACCGTGTTGTTTATGTTTAAGCGCACATAATATGACGGAACGCAGCTTAGAGCATTTTTCACTGTCAAACTCAATTCAAATCAATTAACAGACTGAGCGCAGATGCGCGAGCCTCCGCGCGGATTCGCTTTCTCGGATTCATTGATTTTAGATATTATGTCAATGAGGACAATGTCGATAATAGACAGTGAAAAATGCTGTGCGTTACGCTCCGCCATATGTGCGCCAGGCCGCCGGCCCTAATGGTAATAGGCCTGTTACATAGGATTTTTAAACACATAACATCACGCCTTGTAATCCCAGACGGGTGTGTTCACACACATGCACATTTTTTTTTTCGGATGGGAAATCCTCAAAGAGCCGAGTGTCACACTTTTACTGACTAACACCCATCCATGTTCCTTTTTAGCCCTTTGTGTTCCAGGGCCACGGTATCTCTTTCGAACATCCCCGCATAGGGTTGCCAACTTTATTTAGGACGAATATAGTAGATTTTACAACAAGTGCACAAAACGAACCATTTTTATCCGAGATTTTTAGCAGCCCGAGCCGAAGGCGAGGGCTGATAGTAATGTCGAGGATAAAAATGGTTTTGTGGACGAGTTATAAACTCTGCTTTTCACTTCGATTGCGAGGAAATAAAACAGTAGTATAAATTGAAGAAATTAATAAACACGCAAAAACAAGAGCTGTTTCCCGCCGCTTTCTTTTTTTGAAATCTTACGACATTGATATTAGACTTGGGCTGCAGACCTATACGGCTGTATAGGTCGTATACAGCCGTGTGTATAGGTAGGTTGTTGTATATTAAATATAGTATATATAAAAATATATATAATAAAAATATATATAAATAAAAATAGTATATAAATAAAAATATATATAAATAAAAATATATATAAATAAAAATATATATAAAAATAGTACTATTAAATATTTTTTTTATAATAATTTTCTTAAATTAATTAAATAACCTACCGTAGAGTCACGGACTATAAATGATGAGCCACTTGCCACCATTCGTATTTTAGCCGTGTAATGCAAATCGGGTTTAGTCGGTTATATTCGTACTTAGTACAGAGTGACTAGGCATACATTAATGCCCGTGTGCACAAAATTCGATTTTGTGCAGCCTATATCCTGCACAAACAAGCACTTTCAGAGCATGAGAAGTGAAAATAGTACATTTTGATACAAGTGGAGAAAGTTTGTTATTGCAATCGAGGCGGATTTATAACACCCGAGCCGTAGGCGAGGGTGTTTTTGAGCCGAGAATTGCAATAACAAATGTCCACGTGTATCAAACGACGTTTTTCAATACACTTTTGAAGAAATAAAATAAAAACGAATAATATTTTTGTCACGAACTATGAAACTATGATTTAAATGTTCTTTTTTTTTTTTTCGCGCTTTGGTCTCGCCAGGTTGAAAGAGAGGCAATGGTATGAAGCCGTTAAACAGCCTAATATAAAAAATAGATTTATTTTATATTTTTGAATTCAGAACACAAATAAATGTTAATTTGTGTATAAAAGTAACTATTAGTTTTAATAATCATGTTTATCTATGTTATTCTATTTATAAACACAATTTGAATATTCAAAAAATATTTATGCCGTAAAGACGCGTAGTGCTTTGCAAAAAATAAAAAATAAAACATTCACCTCAGACTATAGGCATTGAACCAATTTGGACTAAGTATAGGTGTAGTTACCGTAAAACATGGCAACTGCCTAAATTGCTGATTATTTTTTATTAAACTTTAAATATTAAAAAACAAATATATATTTTTAATGTGTGATTGTGCTACACGATATTTAAATGCACTGTTCTTTGCATAGGATATATAATAATATCAAGAAAATAAGTGTTTCTGTGCTAAAAAGCTTAATTTGTACAGCGGGCCAAATTTTTTGTACTTTTTACAACTTTGCCCATTTTGCAGAAACTTTTGTAACTTCGGTATTTTCTACCTTAAGAACATATGGTTTAAGGATCAGTATAGAAGAATAATCAATCTATCATAGGACCTTAATACTAAACGTTTAAAAGTTCATATTGCCTGTCAAATTTGAGTGGGCAAAGTAGCAACGATTTTTTCGTCATTTTTCATTTAAATACACGGAAAAACGAGGGTTGTCACTTTTAACCGACTTCTAAAAAAGGAGGAGGTTATGTTTTCCACCAGTATCTTTTTTTATTGTACATCAGTACGGTGTACGCAGATGCGTGACGATCAAATAGTTCGCTCTTAATGATATTTTAGAAAAGACAATGTTATTTTATCATTATTATCAAGTCTTAATATTCATTACTGGTATATTATGATATTTCTGTATACTTTCGATCCAAATGTTTTCCTTTTTTCTTGAAACTCCGATGCTAAATTTGCATAAATAAAAGTACTTGTTTATCTGTGAATCTGTGATGCACTATGATGGCTGTGGCTGTTCTTACGATGTAATAGTTGTGTTATCGAGTTGGGGTAGTAGATAAAGTTCAAGGAAGACTCATCAGCATCTGCCTAGCCAGCTTCCAGTCTAAGCGAATGCAGCTGAATACCAATCTTTTACTCGGTTAAAAAATTTACCTCAGGTGACAACCCTAGTGAAAAAGAAACGTTGGGCAATGTTGCCAACGATATTCAAAAAATATGCTTGTGACTTTGCCCACCGTTATATTTTATGATTATATGACGCATTTAGCGAAGAAAACTAGTCTATGTTATTCATTTCCAATGTAATAACGGATGTAAGTACAAAAATTAATGACCTGCGATAACTCCAAGTATCACTTCTCGAAAAAGTTTTTTTTTAAGTTTTTGCCCGCAAAAAAACACTCTAACTTCAACGACGTCTGACAGACAACTGAAGTAACATCTGTGACAGCGCGTCACACAGTGTTGCCAGAAAAATGATGAATTTTTTACCATAGACAAAATGTTCTTACTAACTATAGACAAATTTGGTATGTATTAAGTTTTTTAAAAAATACACAACTGGGCAAAGTCAAATGTCGAGGGCAAAGTTGCCATGTTTTACGGTATCTGTGGCAATTTTCATTCCCGCACACGTGCGGGAAAGTGGAAAAAATCGCACGCGTGTGAAATACATTGCATGTTATACCTAATCGTAGTGCGTTAAGGACCAGTTTTCGAGGAAGTGTATTGAAAAGTACTTTTTCATTTTGGTAGAACAAAAATAAAGTACACAGCATAAAAAAAGAGTATTTATTATTATTTTTCATTATTTGTCCTTAAAAACGTATTTTTTGTTGCTCTTTGCGAAATTTAACAAATATTTGTCTTTCTTAAAGAAATTTAAAGCCTCTTTGCAATAAAAAAAATCCAGTTTATTTAGTCTCTAACCAGTAACGAGGCCGCAACAGTTTTACGTAAATAGAGTATTTTAGCGTGCTTTATTGGTGCATGTCGTAGATTATAAAGTACGCCTAGACAATACACTATTTTAGAGCGGACCCCTTCCTTTTGTTGACATCTCTTTGAGGCGCGCGTGGAACACTCCTGCGCCGTCGACACGGCCTGTCGTCACAAGACGGACGGACGGCGAGCTAGCCCATAGCTCACCGTCCACACCCACAGGGTCGCGCCTACGGTGGCCACCACGTGGCCCCCGACACCCAGTGCGTCTCCCGTGGCGGCTTCATGTCTTCGAGTTTTTGGTTCTAGCACATGCCGTTTTCCTTCACAGTTTTCAGACTATACCCACACCTGTGCCTCTCTCGGACTAGCTCGCCGTCGTCCGTCTTATGACGACAGGCCGTGTCGACGGCGCGTTCGTGATCCACGCGCGCCTCATAGAGAGTCAGCAAAATGGAAGGGGTCCGCAAGGGCCGATGCCTGCCGGGGTTGCGGGACTGTTCGAAAGAGATACCGTGGCCCCGGAACACAAAGAGTGATGAAGGAACATCGATGGGGTTTAGTCAGTAAAAGTCTGACACTCCCTCCTGCTCCGCCCAGAGGAGGAGTCATTTGATGAATTGTCATCCGAAAAAAAAAAAAAAAAAAGGCGTGACGTATAGAGAATTTTAAATGCGTCATATCTTCGTAAATTTAGGTTTACGTAACAAAAAAAAACCGGCTCAAATATTTTTGATAATCTAACGGATGGACTAATTAGATTTTTTTTTGTCGTCTCCCTATTCTTCGGGCTACGTCGGTAACCTTGGTTGTCTTGCAGTTGTCTTCATTTCTGATTCGATCGCGCAAGGAAACTCCGAGCATAGCCCTCTCCATTCTCCATTGCCCTTTGGGTGACTTTAAGCCATGTGAGAGTCCTGTGTGAGTTCAATAAATACTTTTTTTTCTTTCTTTCTTTCCATGTTATGTATACTTATTTATGACTTACCCTGGTCTTCAACCTTTGCACTTCCTTCTTAGTGAGACAGTCGGCTTTAGCGATGACAGGCACAATGTTCACTTTGTTGTGCAGTTGCTTCATGAACTCGATGTCCAGAGGTTTCAACCTGAGAGGTGGAAGGTAACATTTTGTTATATATACGTATATTATGAGCAGCTCGTGGCTAAATAATACCAACCGCTCGGATCGATATTCTATCTATCTATCATGGGGTTTAGGTTTCCGCACTTAGTCCTTGAAGTGGACCATTGTGCGTGAGCCATGGTGGTCGATTACTCCAACCAACCCACCTCCAGCAGACCAAACTTCCCGGTCTCCTCAGGGCATCCGCAATCGGATCGATATATAGGCTAAGTGGGTGACCACCCATTACATAGGTAGTATAGGTACCGAGTTTCCTCGGTGCTTCGGAAAACACGTTAAGCCGTAGGTCCCGGCTGTCTTTTGTTTATCTTTGACAGTCGTTACAGGCAGTCAGTGGCTTGAAAGTCTGACAACCAGTCTTATCAAAGGGTAACATATTACCTAGTACTAACTGGGTTGTGTAAGCTAAGGTCAGATAGGCAGTCGCTCCATGTAAAATACTGGTACTCAGCTGCATCCGGTTAGACTGGAAGCCGACCCCAACATAGTTGGAAAAAGGCTACGCAGATGATGAATATAGGGCCTTTACTCTTACGTTAATTTACTTTCGATTAGGCATCGCTGTTAAAATGACAATGGTGCCGATTCTGTTGTGCACAAACTAAACTTAATTTAGGCTATTGCTATCTTTTTCTCTCTAATAAAACGAGAAAGAGACGGACGTAATTTAGAGCTGTCAAATTTAGTTGGATCTAATATTTCCATACAAATGAAGGGTGCACGTAAAAACATGTCGACTAAAAACACGGTGAAGCGCAAGGCATAAACTAGTTTGACATCTCTAACTTAGTTCATAGCAATAGCCATTCATCCATTATCCATCCTTTTTTCGCACTGCCTTTTAGTAAAAGATAGCAATAGCCTAAATATTAAGATTAGTTTGTGCATAACAGAATCGACACCAATGATTTTTACAACGTTACAATAAGGTTGAAGTTCGATTGCTGCCACTGACAAGTCTGTCATAGCCGTTCTGTTCCGCTGAATAGTATAAACTAGCTTTTGATCACGACTTCGACTGAAGGTTTTCGTTTAAAACATAGGACAAAATAAGCTACACTCAGCAATAGCGTATAGAGCAAGAGCCCGCGACGGCCAGACCATCGTTATTTTATAAAAGCTGATTTTTTTTTCTGTGCATGTCCCCTATATAGATAAGAACGACCAGCGACTATAGAGTTTGGGTTGTGGTTACTTCGGCAGCTAACAGGTATTAAATGTGTATAAAATAGTACCTTACTTTCGTTAAAGTATAAAGCTCAATTTTTAAATATTTTCTTCGGGATAACTTTAGAAATCTCGTCATCCATTGCCGGACACTTATGACAGTTGCTTCCCCCTGCCAGACACCACTAAACTTGAATAAATTGTAATTATACTTTCGTCATAGTATAAAAGCTAAATTTTATATATGTTACTTGGGGGCCTACAGAAAAATGTTACCTCGATAGCCGGACAGTTTTCATGGTTTTTACACCTTGCCAGACATATTGAAAGTCTGATGTAGGTGCGAGCGCGAGGTAACAACTGTCGTATGTTTGAAAGCGGGTTCGAGTGAGATAGGGCGTTAGTCCACTGCGATCTTTTACTGCGCATCATCTGTCACTTATTCAACAACTATACGTAGGTACAACCAACGTTTTATGTGCAGTTTTTTTTGTGAAACAAAACTGTAATTTTAGTAAAAAGTGTTATCATGGTAAATACATTAAATTGTTTCGTATGTAATAAAAGTGGTGGTAAAATAATATTGTTCTCGGAGGAAACTTTAAAAAAATGTCAAACTGTTTTAAAAATCAGATAAAACATAACCTTAAGGCTAGGTAGTTTTGCAAAAGTAGGCATTTAGCGCTGTAGGCTACGCGCGAAATACTTCGCGTGGACACAGCGCGTCAGAGAACTCGCATTACTCCGCGCGGCGACACAGTATAGAAATATGCAGTAGGTTATGTAATATTACTTGACTTTTATGAAATTTTTTTTTATGATCAAAATTTGTTACTCGTAGTAGCTATAAATTAGAGCTTCGATATAAAATAATTGTCTATAAAATATTAGAATATAAAATAGGTAGTCATAATTGGGCAGTTGGAATAACTAATTGAAAATAAACAGCCAGTTCGCAGGTTTGAGAACTGTAAAGATAAAATTTTGATTTGTTTATGTTTTCGTATTATTGTTTTTTTTCTTCAAAATAATTGTATTGAAGAAAGTATTTCAATTTCAACTACGGTTATTTACTTCAAAGATAGATTTGCATAAAAAGAACCTAGGGTGTCAAATAAAATAAATTTATAAAAGAAATCTATATAATAATATAAAAATTAAAATTAATTGCTGTTCGTTAGTCTCGCTAAAACTCAACAATAGGTCAATGTTTGTATAAAAGATAAAAAATAGGGGGTAGGCAGTAGATAGGTGGTTGGTAGCTAGTAGGTTAGTAGGTAGTAGGTTAGGTAGTGGGCAGGTAGGTACTGTAGGTAGTAGATAGGAAGTATGTAGGTAGTAGGTAGATGTTAGGTAGTAGGTAGTACGTAGGTAGGGAGATGGTAGGTGGTACGTAGGTAGGTAGGTAGGCGGTCGGTAGTAGGTAAGTAGGTAGGTAGTAGGAAAAGGCGCACTGCAACGCATGCTGGGCACAGCTAGTTTTAAATATTTTCATGTACTATCGTGGTCTTTTCCGCCTGACCATTTTAATTTTTTTTTCGCTTAAAACATGCAGAGGCGCTGAGCCACGCCCCCTTATAGTTTGGGCCTATTAGAAAAACGTCAACTTTGCCGCGCAAAATAACAATAACTCTCGTTTGGCGTGCGTCATCCGTGCGCTCGGCCGATTCGGTATCTTTTCATTCATTATTTCTATACAAAGTCAACGGGTCGGGGCTAGAGAGCGTTTCTATGTTGCGAGTTCAAGCAAAAATTAGCTTAGTCGTGGTCAGGCGGGAGTGTCCTCGATAGTACTTTTATCATCTTAAAATTGCCGGTTGCAATTCTTGAAGTTATAGGTCAGTGGGGCAGACTGACCTATAACAAAAAGTAAATGAAGTACCTATTTCACAGATGAAATTGATAGGTAGATATAGTATTAGTATTTACTTTTCGTTTGCAAACGCCAGGCTGAGATATCGATACTTATAGACAAAATGTGATTTAATTTTATCAAAAATCTTAGCGTTCTCTAGTAGTACTGATATTTTTATACTGTGGATATGTTTCTATTAATTTGTTTCTTTTATTGCTTTACATGACTTTTTTCGCCTGCGTTGTTTATTTCCCATTATAACTAACAAAAAAACTCTCAAAAACAGATGATAAGGTGCGCGAAGTTGTCGCGGAAAAAACTGACACAGGTCCGTCGTCCATAAGCGCCAGCACGCGACTGAACGGGCCTGTCGGAGCCGCCGCGGGCGCTTTTAATTCATATTTAATTGTAGTAATTAAGAAAATCATTTTATCAAGTCAAACTCTGCGAATTTGTCTATAACTAATTAGTTTCTTTAATATAGTACAAAAATTAAATGTAAAAAATCAGTAATATAGTCATAATATTGAAAAAACGTTATAAAAAGGGGCAACTTTGCGATTTTTTTCTATCGAATGAAGTTCGTCAGGTCTTGCAACTGAATGCGATTTTGACTAGACAAGATCCTTAACTAATACATATATTTTTTTCTTAATTTTAAACACTATATTCTTTGTCTCAGATTGTTTTAAAAAACTTAAATTCGGGGCCACCTAGCCTTAAATATAAAGACATTATTTCGCCTGATGAGTATACAGAACGAGGTTATCACCGGGAATGTTATAAAGCATAATTATGTAATAATACTTTTTTTTTGTATTTTATAATAATAAAATAACATTTTTTACTTTATACAACATGGCTATGAACGTAATAAAATTACTTATTTATTGAAAATCTTAAAAAATCGCACTCGCGCTCGCACCTACATCAGACTTTCAATATGTCTGGCAAGGTGTAAAAACCATGAAAACTGTCCGGCTATCGAGGTAACATTTTTCTATAGGCCCCAAGTAACATATATAAAATTTAGCTTTTATACTATGACGAAAGTATAATAAAAATTTATTCAAGTTTAGGGGTAGGGGCAGGGGGTAGCAACTGTCATAAGTGTCCGGCAATGGATGACGATATAAGTTGTCCCGAAGAAAATATATAAAAATTTAGCTTTATACTTTAACGAAAGTAAGGTACTATTTTATACACCTTTAATACCTGTTACCTGCCGAAGTAACCACAACCCAAACTCTATAGTCGCTGGTTGTTCTTACCTGTTTATGGGACATGCACAGAAACATTTTCAGCTTTTATAAAATAACGAAGGTCTGGCCGTCGCGGGCTCTTGGGCTAGTAGCTTTTCTTCAGAGGAAGATTTTTCGAAATCGAATCAGTAGTTAGTAGTTTAGTCCGAAGATTAATCCCTACATTCAATCTGACAAAGTTTACGTATGAAGAAAATTATAATAGGAAGTAAAAAGGCAAGTAATTACCCATGTCCGAACGGCGATATGAAGTAGAAGCAGCAATGTATACGATTATCCACGATGTTACGGCGGTTGAGTCCGCTCTCGTCGCGCAGGAACCGCTCAAATTGTTCATCGATGTATTGAATTATCGACTGTAAATAAACAAACGAAATTCCACATTTGTTCGTATAAGTTACGTTCATTTTTGCTTGGGCATGAAAAGAATGTCACTTTGTGCTAGAAAGTGAAATGGCGGATGTATCGACGGATATTGTTCAGGAGTGACTCTATACGAGACAGAACAATATCCGATTTTGTATGTCCATTGGTGTCTGTATTATTTTTCTTTTCACGAATTGAATTTAATAGGGACTGTCATTTAATATGACGATGACGTCGACAACGACGCGAAGAAAACCCCTAAAATAATTCAGCTGACACAATCAACAGTCAGTATTATCGTGTTCATACCCTGCATTTACATCTGCCTACATTTCAGTCAATCTGCTCGACCTTAAGGCTGAAAGATGCTCCAGGGTAGCCCGCGAAATTCAAATTTTCTGATGTTTTTTGCAATTTGCATTCCAGTGCTAGGTTGTATGTTGATTAAAATATTATTCGCGGCTATAAAACGTATGTAGTTACAGAATTATAATCATTAGAATCATCAATACAACCCTCAAAGTTCATAAAGGTGTAGAATTGACTGAATTTTCTGATTTTATTTTGGTTCCTACACCTTTATGATCTTGGAGGGTTGTTTTGATGATTATAATTCTGTAACTACATACGTCTTACAGTCGCGAATAATATATTAATTAACATACAATCTAGCACTGGCCTGCAAATTGCAAAAAAACGTTAGAAAATTTGAATTTCGCGGGCTGGTTGAAGCATTCACCTTAAACCTAAAGTTTTGCGCAGTAGCTCCACTGCGGCATTTCCGCTATTTGGATCAAGTGCAGTACGGCAAAGAATGCACCAAAGAACAATGGCCACTCGCCTAACATGCTTGGACTAGTAAAATCTATCAAAACGTAACTTGATGAAACATATTATATCATTTCATTTGCCTATATAAAATACGGCCTTCTATATATTTTTAAAAGGTCGGAGAATCAAGTAATTATCAAGTAAGTTTTCTGATGGTAACCAATAATTACATGCACACATACAATGCACTACATATTGGTGATAGTCTCATCTCGGGACCAATTTCTGTTTTTTCCTAGTACAAAGTGACCATTGTTCTTTGCAATAGAGTGTTTCTCAAGAAATTACAGAGAGAACGAGTCAGCATTCGGAGTTGGCTTAAGAATGTCACCTAAACGCGACTAATTTTATAATTTTTACAATTATTTTGTAGCGAAGAAAACCTACGGTCGGCAACCGTGCGAACTTCCGAGTCCAAAGGCGTCAGTATGTTACTCAATATTAGTTAAAATTGCGAGCACCAAGCCGTCGAGTAATGAATCTAATGAGTTTACCTACATGAGATTTGAAAACAGATTGATTGCTTTCATACAAACCAAGCGAAAACTCGCCCTACGATTAAAAAAGCTGACCAGTTTTGCGCTCAACGTACAGACGCCAATAAAACAAGCTACTACAATACAACCTGTCAAAGGAGATCATTCATTGTATTCGATGACTAGCCGACGTCACGCGGATTCACCCGCGTAGTTCCCGTTCCCGTGGTAGTACGGGGATAAAGTACACAGGCCCCTCCCCAGTCGCAGCACTGGTTATGCCCCGCGCATGCCTATGTGGTGCTACGCCGTAGCGGATGCTACGAGTGCTACAAAGCGTGACCGCACGTTACGTCAAGTGACGATGATTTCAATGTTTTTCCTTCACCCAAAAAGTGCTCAACGCGCCTAAAGAAGTTTTCACTTCAAAAAATATTCCAGAATGAATGATCTCCTTTCTCCAATAGATTTTCAATTGATCGTTAAAGCACAAGGCACAAGGTTGATTAGGAAATTTTGACAGTTTCGGGTAACTTGATGTTCTGGCCTCTGTATTTTCGGGGCAAGTTTTTAATTCCTAAGTACACAAAATTTAGTTAAAAAAAAAATTAAAAGAGTAACGATGGAGTTACTCACCCATTCCTCTCCATATGAAACTACCCTTGAAATGTGTGTAGAATGAATTACATTTTCTTTTAGGCTCGGCACAAACGACAGCCACCGGTGTTCGGAAACCGCCACATTTTATAACCGGCTCTCACTGCGCAGTCTTACGATGGACTCCGATACGGAAACTTTGCTCGCGTTATTGTTAATGCGCAGACGACGTAGACGACGCCGTCGCCGCCTATATTAGGTACATCCAATTTTAACTAGTGCTACAGTAAAACATAACTGTTTTTTAGACATTTTCGAATGAGTTTGACTACATTCAAGAACTGCTTATGGTGTTACAAGATAGATTAATACGGCAAAATACCAGTATGCGGCAAAGCATCACCCCAGCAGCGTATCGGCGTCTTGCGTGGCCCGCAGCGACCACAAGTGGCAAGTCGCCGACACTGCTGTAGCGAGTGGCCGCCACCGGCCACACGTGTGCGGCGAGTTACAACAAAATGTATGAAAAAGCGTGTGAACTGCTTGTCGCTGGCTACCGGTGGCTGTGGTTGGTGGCCCGTTTGCGAAGCCTAAGTGTACGAACACAGTGGCCGCTCGAATCGAGCGTGCGGCGGGGCGGCGCGTGCAGCGATCATGTCAAACACATGCATTTATACGTGAGTGGCCTCAGTAGACGCCCGCCGCGTTGGTCGGCAGCTCGACGCCCTGCAGAACGCGCCGCCCGACGCTATTGCACTGTGTACGAACACCTATAGGTTTTCTCTATGGGCCGAAAAAAATGAATAAATTACCCTGAAACAGTCGGTGTTATCAATAGCGTCGCCGTAGCCAGGGGTGTCGACCACAGTGAGGCGCAGTTTCACTCCGCGCTCTTCGATCTCCACCGTCGAAGCGTCCAGTTTCACCGTCTGATTGGTCTTCTCTGTAAACGTTCTATCGCGTTAGTTTTACACTCTTTAGCGTTTTTTCTTTTTAGGAAATCCTTCCGAAAAGGAATACGATACAAAAAAAAAAATGCCCTATTCTCAGACCTATCAAATATACACAAAAAATACATAAAAATCGGTCTAACCGTTTCGGAGGAGTTCGATAACAAACACTGTGACACGAGATTTTTATGCACTAGATTATTTATCCTTTATTAATTATCTTACTTACATATTTTAATCATTTTTAAATAATATAAAACAGTATTAAAAAACATTTAAAATAGTACCTCACCAGAGCTGGGAACAGAGTCCGAGCGGCCAGTGGTCAGGGCTCATGAGAGAGGAACCTCCTAACGATACGCGCCGTGTCCAGAACTACTGCGCACTGAATCAAGCCCTTGATCCAGCTGCCAAGCGAGAGGCTCCTAAGATGTCGGTTGAGGCTCTTGGCTATTATGTATTAGATTTTTATTTACTACACGGACGTCACGCGGTTTCACCCGTGTGGTTCCCATTCCCGTGAGATTACGGGGATAAAATATAGCCTATGTTAGTAGAACAGAATCGACACCATTGGTGTCGATTCTGTTGTGCACAAACTAAACTTAATTTAGGCTATTGCTATCTTTTACTAAAAGGCAGTGCGAGAAAAGGACGGCTATAGCTATGAACTAAGTTAGAGATGTCAAACTAGTTCATGCCTAGTGCTTCACCGTGTTTTTAGTCGACATGTTTTTACGTGCACCCTTCATTTGTATGGAGATATGTTCCAACTAAATTTGACAGCTCTAAATTACGTCCGTCTATTTCTCGCTTTATTAGAGAGAAAAGGATAGCAATAGCCTAAATTAAGTTTAGTTTGTGCACAACAGAATCGACACCACTGACAAGTAGTGTTGCCAGATCCGATTGGATTAAAATCGGGGCAGATGGTAAAAGAAATCGGGACAAACAAAAAAATACTTTTTTTTAATAACTGTCTAATTTGTAGTTTTTCTACTACTATTATTATAGTTGCAGCCAGTTAAGATGACAAATAGCGGTCATTGACCCACCTACATATTTTATTAGTCTTAACTTTGAAATACATAATTACATATTATTTTTTGGTAATAATTATGGTTTTTATTAAAGTTATTGATTTATCGGGGCATTTAGGTGCAAATCGGGACGTTTTCTCAGACCCTTGAAAATCGGGACGTTTCCTCAGACCCCTGAAAATCGGGACGTCCCGCGCAAATCGGGACACCTGGCAACACTACTGACAAGATAGCCAGTATTTTTACCACCCCATTTCTGCACTACATATATACTTCTTCTGGTTGAAAATACTGTTTTTCCCTATTAGCAGAATCAAATTAAGATACACACACACATACACACTATGGCTACAAATTATTAGAACAGGTAAAATGGATGTTAATAAGTTCCATACATTGTATTTCCTTGTTATACTTATAATTAATTTATCTCTCTCTATCTCTATCTGACTCTTAAACATAAGGACCAGTGAAAAGTAAATTTGTCAAAAGCAAACACCCAAATTTTTTGTAAGGTTGTTTTTTTCAATGGAAAGTAAATAGGCCAAGAATTGTAGATTTAGCGCAGCAGCTAACTGTAGTTATGCAATAATAGGCAAACATCCGTAACCTATATTTTCCTAATCCATTACTTATCTGGCTGTTTGTTTACTCTAACCCGAGGGCTACAAAACGAATGCTTATAGCTTTTTATGCTCTGCACCTCAAAAGTCAGCTTAAAGCGGTGAAAACAAATTGAACCTACTTTACACAAGGATAACGTAGATATTGTATAAATGAACAGACGTCTGTTTTTGATGCATGTAGCGAATAACGCTCTTAGCAATATTTATGTTGCCCAGGCATAATGATTGAAGTGTAATTAATTGATTCAATGTTACACTCACCTATAGCATCAGGTATAACACGTTCAGGGTATAAGTCAGTCAGGAACAATGAATTGACAAGCGTAGACTTTCCCAGTCCACTCTCACCAACCACCATTAGTGTGAATTCAAAGCCTTTTTTTACTGATTTCCGATGCACCTGGTTGGGTAGGTTGGCAAACCCAACATACCCGGGAGTTTCCAGGTTGGAAAACTGAAACAAAAAAATATAACTGTCTGACTGTCTTGTGTAAGTTGTGTATGAACCTGACCTTTATGGCATTTGATTTCCGAAGGCAGATGCACTTTTTTTTTTAATTGTGATCGAAGGATTTATTTGTCCATGATCAGAAAAGTATCAGTTTAACATCCTGAACTGCGTAGATTTCTGGCAAACAGCAGTTTGTGGTTGAAAGGTGAAAAATATAAAAACCTTAAAAGTTTGATTTTAAAAAATAACCCAGTTTGGACCCCAAGTTATCACACCAAAATTGTTGCAAATAACGTCTAGTATCACCCATTTCAAGGAATTCACAAATTTACTGATCACCATGTAGATAAAAGAGTTACTTTTACTTGCACTGCAATCAAAACTATCTATTTGACTTTAATGACAAGTTGGATAGCTTTAACCTGATGGAGATTCAATTTATTGAGAAATGTACTTAGTGATAAAGCAATTCCGAGGTCCAAGACTAAAATACTATTTTATTGATAATAATAGCACAGCAGTCAACTAAATGTAGCTTTGATTTTCCAGATACATGAGAAGCATTAAACAAGACTCACTGAGGACGAAAGCTAATTAACATAAGTATATCCATACCAACATATTCCCTAATCACAGGACTTGATAAGATGGAACACCGCTCAAATATCGGCATTTGTTACCTCCAACAAGCACACTGTATAGGCACAGTTATGTACAAAATGTCTGTGACACATTCACCCAAGTTAATATTCAGTTCGCATATAAACTGACACACTTTCACGGCTTTTAGCAATAATATCAATTCCAACTGCTTTGTTGAAATTACAAGAAAATCAACACAAACAGGATATTTGTGGAATACACTTAATAATATGTTTAACAAGCTCGTTTACTTCGTTTATAAATCACAAACATTATTTGATTACCTACGCTTCGTCGTGTCGTGATTGTATAAAAACGATTACTTACGTTCTTGTTAGCTGTTTCACTGGACATTTTACTGCTTTCTGTGAAAGAATGTTGTGTCAAAGGTTCTTCTCGCACTCTTCCGTTTGATTTGGTTTATACTATATTACTTTAGGAATTATAAACGTGTCGACTATTCCTTCCCCAGTTCCCCTATTTTTTGGAATTGATTATTATTTGACTTTGACATAAGTACAGGGTTGCCATGCCAGTGGCCACAGAGTACATTATACTATATTGACCAGTGGCAACCACAGAGTACATTATACATATAGGCAACTTGCCACTGCCAGATTGCATTTTTTTTTCTTGTACCTTTTCCACCATCGCACGGTGGGCTGGAAATCGGCTTTCATAGACTTAGGGATTTCAATTTGCAAGTGCCTGATTTTTTGCCGGATATCGCTTCTATTAGTCATTACTATGTACAAAAATGACACCCGAGTTAATTCTGCCCAAAAACGAAGGAAATATAATTTTTTTACGAAAAATTTGTATGAAGCTAGTATGAAAAATCAAATTATCTCCTAAATGGCATGTTTAACCGTAATATCCTTGGAAGTGGTCATAGTGCTAATTATTTATGATTTTTTGGTTGCCGATTTGACGAAAAATTTAATGCCGTTTTTTTTTTAAAATCGTCAAAATATTTTTATTTATTTTTACATGTAAAACGATCCCTTTTAGTGTCCAAGTTAAAAAGTTCGATATGTTATTAACCCAAATATTAAGAACACACAAAACAAGAAAAATTAAATAAAAAAATTGCTGTTTTTTGTCACATTTTTATTAATTTAAATAAAAAAAGATTATCAAACTCATAAATAGGTAACATATAAAGTTATATTATATACAAAATAATTTAATATAAGGAATATAAACTCAATTACTAAGCATTTGTAAAATAAAGTAAAATAAATAAAAAAAAAGACAAAATATCATTAAATATTACAAAAAAATACCCAAACACACTCAAATACAAATTTAAAAATATGTACATATATATAATTTTTTTACAAATTTTCCTTATCACCCTCGTTGTCAGACTTCAATTCTGAGTCAGCATCCAGATTGGATTTATCCAAAAACTCGAACTCAGTTTCCTGAAATTGAATTAAGTCGAGAGTTTCAGCAAAAAAGCTCTGCTTTTTCTTGGCATCTAACTTAGGCCTTTGTGCACATAACAAAGGATCCGAAGAAACAACAAGCATATTTAAAATGTCTTGATTGGAATCCTGCCTACTTCTTTTCCGCGAATGATGTTCTCGAAACCTCCTAAAATCTTTGTTTCGAGACTCTGAGGCTTCTTCCAAGAGAGTCCCAATCGGCACAATATTATTTTTCTCCATTATGTCAGCCCCATGGATTAATAATTTATGAACGGTTGACGACATGTAGTACCAGTCGTATAATAATACGTACTTTTCTGCTGTTTTGCGGGCATAATCTCTAAATTTTATTATAACGACCTGCTCTCCAGATGTAATTGCTTGTAAAATTACAGCAAATCTTTTGATGAGGTCTTCATCCAAACCGGTTATAGCTGCGGTTTTATTAGGAAACTCAAAGAATTTTCTTGCAGTATTCCCGTCATTGGTGGTTCCCGAGCCTTGTTTTACTATATCAATCAACAGATTGAGCTCATCTTTGAATTTATTTTGAATTATTTTTTTCCTTGTCTGTAGCATTTCTTTGTGCTAATCACTTCTCGCTGCCCACCGTTTGAAGTCGAGCCTGTATGCAATGTGTAACAGACATTCCATACAATTTATACGAACGTGTAGGGATGACAAGCCAAATTCATACAGGTCAGAACACACAACTTTTGATGTTACAGCATCTAAGCGGTTCATTTCTGTAGGCTTTGCTAAGCACAGGTAGCACGATGCACTTGATCTAGCTTCAGAAAGGTAAGAGCAAACTTTAGCGTCGATCATCGTCATCATTAGTTCATGAGTCACCCTATTATTATTATTGCACTCTGTGGGGATAAGGGCCTCAATTTCTTCATCCATTTGTTTTTTCAGCTCATGGACAACTGCTTCACTCTCCTTTACAAAAGTAAACTGAACTGGGTGACAATACAAAACTGAGCATGGTTTTGGGTTCGTCCATAAGATGTCTCCATCTGTCAGTTTTAGTGGCACCAAGGAGGTCATGAAAATGCTCGAGTCATCTTCCTTACCCTCCATTTTCTGCTTGTATTGGCTTTGGTTAGAAGCACCATCAAATCCCCACTTGGATATCAGCTTCAACTGCTTGTTATGCTCTTCGTTAGAAAGGCTTTGAAGGATTCTTGTAACTGTGATATCAAGTAAAGCTTGAAGTGCTGCTTGAATCCTAGCCGATGAATCAGTAACTGTCACTGATTGCTTCGGAGGGTAGCAATCAAGCTTAGTTTGTTGCACTTTATAGTAAGATGGATAAATATCCTTAGCACCTTCCCGAATGGCAGCCTCTCGCAACGTAATATATTGCCACTTTGAGAGTTTTAGCGAAAGAAGCAATCCAAGCGCCTTTTCTGGCGTAAATATGATTGTTTTCGCTGGTTTCTTAAGCGTTTCATTTAATTTAGCGACTGCTTCAGGATTTTTCATCATGTATTCGATGACAGAGGCGATATCTCCATGCCCTTTTTCTTTTAAACGTGCTGCAGCTGCATATGCCAATTCACTGGAATCTTCGCCTGTGTGTTCATCAGATCTTTTCTTTTTTTGTTTACTTCCCAGATCTTCGAATGGTTCCCGGGATCTTTTCGTCATTGTTCCAATGGACGTTGATGTCGACGGTTCTGGTGAGGTTCTCTTGGTATCTCATCAACACTTGGTTCTTGATTAACTAAAGTTTGCACAAAACTCGGCCAATCAATATTTGCTCCCAACCAATTCTCGTACTTTCTCCTGAAATTATCAAGGAATCGGTTGGATTTCTGCCACCTTTGTAAAGCGGCTCGCGTAAATCTCTGACAAAATTCTTTGAGAACAACACGATCTTCGTCAGACAGGCAATCGCCTATGCGGGATACAACTGCACTGAACAATACTTCATGATCAAACGAAGTACTCCCACTTCGTAGAAGAACAAACAAGTCTAAATTGGTGATTAAACTTTCCATTCTAAGATTATACAGTCGCAGATTTAGTGTTAGCAGTTACGCAGTTGTGAACAAACTAAATTATAAAACAAAACTTTAGCCCTTTTATTCAATGATATTATATAGTAAAAAGAGGTAGATATCGCACTAGCACGCAAAAATTGTTGAGGACAAAGTGATACAATTGTTGCACTTTGATAGCTAGCTATCTCTTTCTATCTTATACGTTCCGTATTATCTATCGCTGTCGTAGTTTTAAATTACTCGCAACGATATCTGAACGCCATTCAGTATGAACATGGCGTATCTTCTTTATAATATCATTGCTTTTATTGCAAAACGCCAATAATTAGGTAACTACCCTCATTAGTTATCTCCTCATTAGCTAATGAAAATTTATAATTATCACTAACTATTCTTAGAACTCATAGCACTGCTAATTAACAAATTAGCTTACTTATCAGGAAAAGTTGAATGTAATCCATGGTTGGCATTGTCGTGAGATATAGAAAATCATTAAATCACCTATAAAGACTCATTAGAAGACCTAATCAGTGTAGTTACTTAATCTCTTCTTTTTGGACTCATTAGAAGAGTAAACAATTGGTAATTTGGTTGTATGAAAAGTTTTAAAACTCATGATGTATTGATAAATATCTAGCTCAAACATAGTTGTCTACGTGTGGGTAAACTATAAACCTCTGCCAACTCCTTCGGAAATATAGGAGTGATGCTATTTTATGTTACGTGTAGTTAAAAGTCCGTGTTCTTCAACATAAGCACTAAAAGGATTCGTTTCATATGTAAAGACAAATAAAAATATTTTGACGATTTAAAAAAAAAACAGCACGAAATTTTTCGTCAAATTGGCAACCAAAAAATCATAAATAATTAGCACTATAACCACCTCCATGGATATTGCGGTTAAACATGCCGTTTAGGAGATAATTCGATTTTTCATACTAGCTTCATACAAATTTTTCGTAAAAAATTTCCTTCTTTTTGGGCAGAATTAACTCGGGTGTCATTTTTGTACATAGTAATGACTAATAGAAGCGATATCCGGCATAAAAACAAGCATTTGCAAATTGAAATCCCTAAGTCTATGAAAGCCGATTTCCAGCCCACCGTGCATCGAGAATATCAGCGTAGGTCAGTGGCATTGAATGTTATATATATTTATTTTATTCAACTTACAACTATCATTACAGGTAATCTTAAACCTAATTCGATAGTGTGGCTATATCTTTACAAAATAAGAATCATTTAACAACTAGAAAAACGAAATGAGTGAGTGATGTTGAGTTTTGATATAATATAACTTATTCTCTACTTATTGCAACTACCTAGCACAAATGTGAAATGAGTAATGACTTCCCTTTATATATTACTATACTCTATGGTTATGACATGACATGACAAGTGTTCCAAGATACAATTTTTAAAAATCCGTAGAGCTACTTTAAAAAATCCGTAGAAGTCCGTAAATGAGAGATTTTCTTTTTAGCTCTTCCCTAGTCGCTGGATAGATGGCGCTAGGAGTTAGTATGATAATGCAAGGAATGGAACTAAAAAAACTGATTTTAACCAAGCGCGAGAAAACTAGGTTATATTCGGAAGGTTAAGCAAATGAAAGTGTCAGTCAACGAGAGTATGTGACGTGACACAATGGTTTTTTCAAGCGTTTTGGCTTTGGCACCAACTATCATAGTCAGTTCAACGCCATCTATAGAGTTCTTGGAAACTAAGTTTTTTTTTTAATACCTTCAAAAGAAAACCTCTCATTGCCTTTTTAAAGATCTACGGACATTTTTTAAAGCTAAACCTGACTATTTATAGATAGACTGACCTTAAACCAAATTTCTTGCCGGTAAAGAAATGGAAAAATTCTGCGGGAAAATCGAAAAGACTTAGAAAAAGACATTTTTTAATAGCAGTTTTTAATTTTTATTAATCAATTCACACAATATTTCTGTCAGTGTCACTCTCACGATTCTCATTCTCAGTAACATTTGTAACCCTTTTTGAATTTATATTTTTGACTTAAATAATTCAAAATGCCCTCTTTGCTTCCACCTTATAGCAGGTTGTTTTTATTACACATTTTGTTAAGAGCCGTCCTTTTATAGATTGTGTTAAGTTTGTTTCTGGTTTTAGTTTTCATACGGTTAATTACAGAAAATTAACGTTCTACACTTGCACTTCTGTGTGGCAGACAAAGGAGGTTGTTTATGAAAAAGAAAGTAAAGTGAACATTTTTGTGCCATTCTCTTTCTTAGCATTTGAGATGTGTCGCAGAAATTCATCCAAATTGACATTATTTTCCAGAGAAACAAAAATCCGTAGATTCGCGACTAAAATCCGTATGTCCGTAGACAAGACCAGTGTTGCCACCTTGGTGGTTTTCCCACCAGAACTGGTGCTTTTGCAAGGCTTCTAGTGTAATTTTTTTTTTTTCAGTGGTTTTTAGCGGTTTTTCAATGTGGAATCAGGCATCACATTTTTGAAAGGGAAATCTCCTAGCGTTTCTTTAGTTCACATTTGTTTAACTTGGTTCTCTCGATACAAATGAACTATAAGTATTTTAAACAGACTCTTCACAAATCCGTCAAACAAGCATTCTGAATCTGCATAGCATACTATAACTTTAGGTGTAAAAAATATTGCTGCGAAACAACTTCTTTTTTTGGGGTAAAAATTACGAATTACGGTAAAAATCAATGTACCGCACTTAAAACATTGTGCTGATGAATAGATTGAATAGTACGGGGGTCGTGGAAGTGTGCTGACATTAAAAACATGCATTTAAAAGAAAACTTGTGGAAAAGTTGGAACTTTGACCCCCAATATCTCCGAAACTACTACTACTGGTTCCCGAGTATCATGGTCTAGAACAATAAAATGATCCCAAAGACGGGGAGTCTGTCTTTCGGAGAGTTTTTTTACACCCTTTATAATACTAGGTACTTTTGTCAAGTTTTACTGAATGTAATGTTTGTTTGGTTAATAATTGTAAGTAAATAAAAAATGTAAATTAAAAAAAAATGTAAATAAAAACTCTAGTTTATATACACAAAATTTAAAAAATACTTGTAATTGTATGATTAGTAAGAACGACCAACTATTTTTTAGCATCTCATACAAATTCGTTTGTTTTTAATGTAAATAAGGGTTTTTTTGTCTGAGATTTAAATGCAGTAAATTTAGCGGAATTTGGTGGTTTTTTTTTAATCCAAATTTCTAAAATCTGGCGACATTTTACTCTTGATATAGCGCTTTTAAAAAATCCAAGGTGGCAACCATGGACAAGACCTAAATAAAGTCCGTAGAACTACGGACAAATCCGTAGGTCTGGCAACGCTGCATGACGACAGCAAGTGAGCAACAGTGTGACCAGTATTTTAATACTTTTTTTAGTATATTTCATCGATTTTTCCGAAAATCAGTATATTTTCAGGTATATTGCTGGCAGTCAGTATTTTTGGTTATATTTTGGTTGAAGTTATGGCAACACCCAAGTGAGTGATCGTCTTTGCGACAATGTTTGCGGAATTCCCCGGAACGCGAACATTGGGGACTTTCCCGGATTTAGTTTATATTTATACATGTTATATAAGAGCAAAGATGAGTAAGTTACAGATATGACAAGAAAGATGGCCGTTTCCGGCGTTGTAGTATTGTAATACTACATATACAATTATCAATCAATACATAGTATTAATCAGGCTAAAGCTTTACAACTGCTGGACCGATTTTAATGCGGTTTGCACTATTAGATAGAGCGTAATTTCCAGATTGCATTCATTCAAATTCGTTGTGTTTCATGAATCTCGTGTGAACAATTTTGGGTGGAAGTTGGGAAAATTTCTAACAGTGATGGCATGTACAAAAATAAAACCGGCCAAGTGCGAGTCGGACTTGCGCACGAAGGGTTCCGTACCATTATTATCAAAAAAAAACACGTTTGTTGTATGGGAGCCCCCCTTAAACATTAATTTTATTCTGTTTTTGTTGTTATAGCGGCAACAGAAATACATCATCTGTGAAAATTTCAACTGTCTAGCTGTCACGGTTCATGAGATACAGCCTGGTGACAGACAGACGGACAGACAGACGGACAGACAGCGAAGTCTTAGTAATAGGGTTCCGTTTTTACCCTTTGGGTACGGAACCCTAATAACTAGTTTTAGTAAATCTCTTCTATGTATACCGGTGTCGAATGCTGCATTCGAGCGCATATTTTCACAGATAAATTTAATAAAAACGGACCAAAGAAACAGATCTATACAAAAATGTGTCAGCTATTTTAAAAATAAAGCAAGGTGTTAAGGATGAAGGAGGTTGTGTAAATTTTAATCATTCGAAAAGGATGTTAAAATATATAACTAACATTTTTTTTTTTTTTTTTTTTTATAAATAATCATTTTATTAGGACCAAACATTTTGTACATTTTATGCACCCACCAAACTGCGTAACAGTTTGTCGGCGGGATTAGCGCTTGTTTTAATACATTTTTAGGTTCAAATTGCAATGGCACATAATAATTAATATTGTGAGTATGAATAAATAAAATATGTTAAGAAAATCAGTTTTTTTATTGGGATATCCGTCCTATGTAAGTCGGTATATTTCAGTATTTTTTTGAGGTGCCTCGGCCTCGGTATTTTCGTAAAATTTAATCTGGTCACACTGGTGAGCAAGCAAGCACCAAGAACCACTGGGCTTGTGTGTGCCTGCCCTATAAGTATAATGTACTTTGTGCTTGTGCCACAGAATTTAAGTATGATGTGTGTGTACTCTGTTATCTTTGTTTTGTAGGCCTGACATTTACAAATGGTTGCTTAAATAATCATAATACTATTTTTCGCTGTTGGCTTGATCTATAATTTTTAATTAAGGAAGTGTAGTTAATTCAAGTATTTTTGGAACTATTTGTTTACTTGGCTACGACACGAATTGGATTTACCCAAATATGGGTTTATAAGGTAAGCATCAATGATATTTATAGTCTGAGTTTTTAATTAAACAGTTAAGAGCGCGCAATTGTGAAGACTCGAAAACGCGCCAATGGGCCTGTTTTTCCTTTATTCTGCGTCACTGCGTGTACGTGAGCTGGCTCTCCCCCGCGGATCACTTTTTTCGGTGGTTTTGTAGGTGTATAACATAATAATATTATTATCTGTTTGTTAGAATATCATTGGTAAGCACTTAATCGTATGAATCTTTTTACAATCCAAGTTTCGCTCACCAAACGGATCAGTTTTATACTGCGGTCCGAATTACGTTGTAATCGATTTGAGCGTCCGTCCGTTCCTTGCCCGTTCCGAATTACCGTGAACGCGGTATCGAATCGATGTCCCTTGACTTGAATCGTCATAGTATATGACCCGCAGATGACGTTCGTCCCGTCCCGTCATGACATGCGCCATCTTGCGTGCGATTGCACGGACCATGTGGGACCATGCCCCAACCGGTGAATGAAAAAAACATGGCAGAGTAACTTCAAACAAAATCTTTTTGATAGACGGCCCCACGACGTTTGTTTTCTTTGAACAGCTAGTTTGTTCTCTATTAGCATCACGAAGTTATGATTGGGTAGGTTGTCAATGCTCGTCTCTAATTGGCTAAGCAACGCATAGTAACAATGATGGCATCATTGGCTCTGGAAATGAACATGTGACATTCATTTGACGGGCTGCAAGAATTGTCAAAGTGGACGAGTTATGTAAAAAGTAGGGAAGGACACTTATATCGATACTTTTAGGTAGGAGCTTGGGGTTTTGTGGGGGGGAAGGGGTAGGTCATAGGAACCCCCCGAGGGGGGAGAAAATAGTCGGAAATGCATAAGTATTTTTTTATGAATTTTTTTAGTGACATATTTTTTGATAAAAATTTAGTATCGTGCCGCACGCGGAGGGTTGGGGGGTGTGGGAGGAGGGAGTGTGGTCCCCCTGCCCCCTGTTACCACTCCCATGAAAAGGTAATGCACCATTCCTGAGAAAAACCGATTAATGTAACCTAACCTCAAAACACTTTATATTTGCCTAAAAAGCGTAGTAGACAGAACCCCGTCAATTTCGTCCCAGAAAATCCGTATTATTTTACTACTTACCGAGTTGAATCCTGGACTAATTCTTATTACCTACTTTTAATGTTTACACACAAATAGTTTTTAACTGGTTGTATCACTGAAATTCCAATATTTTAACTGTTTACAAACACTTAACTTTTATGACCACCATAAATGGACGTAGTTACACAAAAAGGATCCAATCCACGTGAAGGTAGTTTTGAGTTATAGGCCAATGAAGTTGTAACACAGTTTAGTCGAACATTTGATATGTTTAGATCATATGTGTTGTGATGAATATTTAGTAAATTTTTCGTATTTAATTTCGTATTAAGTTTTGTAGTAAAAGTAATACAATTTTATAGAGATAATGTGGAAAAAGTCGATCTGAATCCTTTTTGCTAAATAAATAAGTGTAAGGGTGCTGCTCAACATACATTCATCAATAACGATCCACATAATGTTTTAGTAACTTATTCAATAAAAATCAATGTATAATAATAGTTTTTTTTATTAAATATTAATAATTATATTAATTATTAACAAACTTAATGCTAACAGAGTATTTTTGGCTTTGAAACTTGCTAGTTTCGTATGAAAACTATCAATAAAAAGAGATCAAAATCTGTTGTCACTATACCACTTTTGCTGTAAGAAAGTGCAGACTTTGAGTATGTATACTTAAAGGAAAACCATTCCCATATCTGCCGTAGGACGTCCACTGCTGAACATAGGCCTCCCCTATAGATTTCCAATAGGACCGGTTGAAAGCGGCCTGCCCACTGCCACTTCAACTTGCTAATTCGCTGAGCTATGTCGGCAACTTTGGTTCGTCTACGAATCTCCTTATTTATGATGAGTCGAAAGTTTTTAACCAATGCGTGTTACCAAGGATGACTTATGGCACTGAAACTTGGTCTCTTACTATGGGCCTCATTAGTAAGCTCTAGATAGCCCAACGAGCTACGGAAAGGACTGTGCTCGGAGTGTCTCTGCGTGATCGAATCATAAATAAGGAGATTCGTAGACGAACCAAAGTTGCCGACATAGCTCAGCGAATTAGCAAGTTGAAGTGGCAGTGGGCAGGCCGCTTTCAACCGGTCCTATTGGAAATCTATAGGGGAGGCCTATGTTCAGCAGTGGACGTCCTATGGCAGATATGGGAATGGTTTTCCTTTAAGTATACATACTCAAAGTCTGCACTTTCTTACAGCAAAAGTGGTATAGTGACAACAGATTTTGATCTCTTTTTATTGATAGTTTTCATACGAAACTAGCAAGTTTCAAAGCCAAAAATACTCTGTTAGCATTAAGTTTGTTAATAATTATTAATATTTAATAAAAAAAACTATTATTATACATTGATTTTTATTGAATAAGTTACTAAAACATTATGTGGATCGTTATTGATGAATGTATGTTGAGCAGCACCCTTACACTTATTTATTTAGCAAAAAGGATTCAGATCGACTTTTTCCACATTATCTCTATAAAATTGTATTACTTTTACTACAAAACTTAATACGAAATTAAATACGAAAAATTTACTAAATATTCATCACAACACATAATATGATCTAAACATATCAAATGTTCGACTAAACTGTGTTACAACTTCATTGGCCTATAACTCAAAACTACCTTCACGTGGATTGGATCCTTTTTGTGTAACTACGTCCAAATATACTAAGAAAAAAGTCACAGACTCACAGCTAACAATAAATTTTCAAATCATAGACGAAATTGTTTCTAGGGTAGGTTGTATGCCAATGTAGTACGTAGGTAGATGCCGTGATGCCGTAGGTGATTATATGCGATCAAATGGCCGCTTTTCCCGCTTTTCTGTTTTATAGGGTTCCGTACCCAAAGGGTAAAAACGGAACCCTATTACTAAGACTTCGCTGTCTGTCCGTCTGTCTGTCCGTCTGTCTGTCACCAGGCTGTATCTCATGAACCGTGACAGCTAGACAGTTGAAATTTTCACAGATGATGTATTTCTGTTGCCGCTATAACAACAAATACTAAAAACTGAATAAAAATAATATTTAAGGGGGGCTCCCATACAACAAACGTGATTTTTTGCCGTTTTGTCTAATGTATAGATAAACATTCTCCCCCCCGCGGGCTTGCGTGCGACAACACGTACTCACAGTGTGCTCGTAGGATATAAAAATTCTATATAGTGTCTAAAGCAATATCTGCCTTTAAAATAATATACAGTCGTGTAGCCCAGTTCACAAGCTACCTTGTGCGCGAATCAGTTTACATCAATATCAAGAAACCAACAGATAAACTCAGTTTTAATAAAAAACGGTTGCAAAAATTTTAATTTTGCGCTGCGAAGTTCGTGAGTCATCGTGTCATTGGGAGACCGAGCGATGCGCCGAGTTCAACGACCGTCCTCGTACGCTCTTCAAAGACAAAGTCCATATTTATTACTATACTCTTTGGACAAAGCGACGACTTTTTTTACGACTACTGCATGCTGTCGAATTATTGTTTGTTTACTACGTTCGGTGATAAATCAACTCCTGTTTTGTTTGTAAATAGGTACTGCAAAATAAATATAATGATTCGTCGCTCGCCCCCTAACACTCCATCGGCATTGTCGCCGACGTTACATAAGTCTGAGCCGAATTTAGCTTTGAGTTCTGACAAAAATGAACATATCACGCAAAGGAAACGCAGGCGTGGGGACGATGTGGAGTTTGAACGGATGGAAAATATTATGATGTTGGAAATGAAAAATATGTTTTCTGATATGGTGTCGCAACAAACACAACAAAATCTAAAAATTTATAGTTTACACACTGCTCTTGAGAACATCAGATCTCAAAACTCATTGATTAGGTAGGTACTTCACAGACGTCTGAGATTCGAACACAAAATGATGAGATCAGAGCTTCGGTTCAATTTCTGTCCGATAAATACGACGACGCTATGAAAGAACTAAATCACCTAAAGTCTGAGTGTTCTAATAATAATAAAATTATCAAAACGTTAGAACTTAAAGTTGACCACCTGGAGAAAAACTTGAAATCAGCAACACTTGAGTTGCAAAATCTACCCAGCACAAACCCTGAAACCCAACAAACGCTGATGAACTCTGTTCAAAAGTTAGGAGGTTTCATAAATCAGCCTGTGATAAATACTGATATTAAAAACATTTTTCGCACAAGGGGTAATAAAGACTCAGTTGGCACCGTCTTCGTCGAGTTCTCTTCTCCCCCAATCAAAGAACAGTTCCTGAAGTCGTCTAAAAACTACAATAAAGTCAATAGCACACATCGACTTAATACCTACTACTCATCTGCAAGCTACGGGACCGGAAAAACCCATATATGTTTCAGAAGCTCTCACTACCATGCCGAAACGCCTCCACTACCCAGTGGCGTGCAGTGGTCGTCCACGGTGGGTAGGCCACGAAATAATAATAACAAAAAACGAATTTCGTCAGCGCCATCTTGAATTTCCATTTTGACCACATTTTCATTATTAACTACCCCAAAAACCTCGTAAACGACACCCATGAAGAAAAACCTGAAAATTTTCGTCGACGCCATCTTGGATTTTCATTTTGACCACATTTTCGTTATTAATTACCCCAAAAAACTCGAAAACGACACCCATGAAGAAAAAACTGAAAATTATCGTCGGCACCATCTTGGATAACATCTGTCAGTTACGCAGTGTATCGTTGTCTATTGTTGCTTTCCTTTATTGTTTACCATATTATAAATCATTATTACTAATACCTTGTACTAACAACCTTTTCACCATTTTATGTTTACTGCTCTGTCATATAACTAGGCTGCACTCACACTCATATTCACGATTTACTACACAAGAAATTATTTCCACTCACTGTAACTCGTTATGCAGAGATTTACATAAATTCCTACATATTATACACTCTGTTTGCCTAACATCTGCCAGTACGTTCAATGTTCTTAGCCGTTCACATATTCTGTCGGCAATTTATTCGTGTGTACTATTAAATGCCATAGCTATCTCTGTGAAAATCACAACAAATTGTCCATTCCGAAAGGTTTATTATAGAATTTTTACTATTAAAATTCAACAACACAAAAAATAATACTGCTAACTAGGGCGTGCAAAACCGGAAGGTCTTCAAAACCGGTTTTGAATTCCGGGTTTGAGGGCCCAAAACCGGAAACCGGTGTTAGCCCCGGTTTCGGCAACATTTTTTTTTGATACATCATTAGTTGAATGTTAACAACAAAACAATATTTTCCGATACACAAATAAAACAAATTTATTGTATCAAACCTCTTTTAATCAAACCCACCACAATGTTAACTTACGGTGTTATATTGGGGGAACTCGACAAACGTACAATCCACATTCATTCTCCAAAGGAAATGTTTATAACTTGCATAGAACCGAATCATTAAGAAATCGAAAAGATTCAAAAAAACGTCTCGATTTTTTTAATTTGAGCTCATTAATTACGAACTACTAACAACATTAAAGAATTCATATTTGACTATAAAACGAGATCAAATCAACTGTGTACCGTACACTAATTTAAATAGACAATAATATTTTTTTCCATGAGACCGCTGTTGCTGATAATTTGTTCATAAGAATAGAAGTGCATTTAACATTTTATCAGATCATAGCGTACTTCTTATTTTGTTGCAAAAGTACCCAGCACTCGAAAAGGTTAAAGCAGCGGCACTCACAAAGGCAAACTGATCGAAACTCAGAAGATACAAAAGACCCATTCTTAAAGATATGATAAAGAGTACGCGAAACCCCCCGAACAAAAACACGTGAAATTCTTATGAGAAAAACAATTAGGTACCAAAATAATTAAATGCCTACGGTTATGCTACTACGGGCACATTCTCCGACGGCCAGAGCCTCACTTTCTACACGCAGCCATGAGATACAAGGCTAAACGGTTTAAAGTAGGAAGACCATTATATACATGGAACGGGTCACTCCAACAAGGCATGGAATATTCCAATAAAAGCAAAGAAGAATGGATTCAGCTAGCAGCAAAAAGAAAGAAATCAGCTACTCAAGAAATATATCACCTTAGCGAAACATTTACTGACAAAGTGGAACACATACTACTGACGATGAAACATATACGCGAACAATAATATTTTCAACTTTAAGCCGTGTCAAAATCGAATGGAATCGCAACCACCAGAAACGAACATGATTCTCCAATGATAGAAGAGACCAATCAAACGAAGGTCAAAGCACCAATGCTCATTCCTATGGATTGTACCTGTCTTTACCACTATTCCTATATTGGCTCGAGGCTGCATAGTCGGCTGATTGTGCCCGACTGGCTGCGGTTGGTCGGGCTTCCTTTCCCATCCCAGAGCATGTCTTTCCTTACAAAATAGTGCCCCCTGGTGTATCCGGCTTGTCCGGGTCAGGCTTGCTCCTGGCTGGGTGTGGTGCTCAATCATCATCATCATCATCAAAGTACCCAGCACTCGAAAAGGCTTTCCCACTCTCAACACTTGTTGATAGTACACACATCAAATAGTTACGTCATGCTTTCATACATGGCTTGTTCTACCTTGACAAACCATGCAAGGTCGAAATAAGACCGATTCTTGGGGGGTTTTCCTGCATTTATCCAATTCCTTATCAAGCTGCTCTTGAAGAGTTAGCTCATCAGCTACAACTTCAGCGTCAGATGATAATGATAACGATGGCACGGACTACTCGGAGACAACTACGGCGATGGTATCAGAGTCCTTGAGCTTATATTTTAGCTGCTGCAATAAGTTTGTAATAGTCGCAGATATGTCAGCACCATTGGATTTGGGAAAAGTTTAAGGTAAGGTTTGAGTTTGGGCAGACGGGATCGGGTCGCAGGAGTCGCTTCGTGGGTGAGGGGGTCACGGAGGGAGAAGTGTAAGAGGGTGTAGATTGCGTTCGGATTTATTTGATGACTCTCAATTGAAGATTTCTTAATGGGGGCTATCGCGTGTGAATTTGCCACTAGAGGCGCTTGTGTAGACTAAGGTCCTCCAAAATGTCAGATGTCATACAGTGTTGGCGCGTTGCGTGATTTTTTATCACGTATTTATACTAATACTCATGATTGTGTTCTAGATTGAGCCATTCCTGATTAATTATGACTTGAAGATTTTAAGTAGCAAAGCAACTTAGGACCATAATATTTTTAGTACTTGGAGGTAGAATGATTTTTAAATGTTTCATGCTTACTAATTTTAGGAAGATTATTGTAAATATATATCTAAAGCTTACACTGTCGTTATACGTAATAAAATAAACTTTTCTATGAAGTTATTGGTGCTTTATAATATAAAATTGAATTATTGACAGGACCTTACTCGACAGTGCGCCATCTGGTGAGCTCAAAAACGATAGCCCCCATTAAGTGCGTACTAAAAAAGTTGTTTTAAATCAAAATGTAATTCAAAAATGGGAAAACCGGAGTTAACTCCGGTTTTGACTTTCGAACCCGGTTTTCATAAATCCGTAAATTTTGTCCGGTTTCCGGTTTTTACCAAAACCGGAAAACCGGCTTTGCACGCCCTACTGCTAACATTGATTCTGTCTCCGTGTCTGACTCATCTGTGTGTGATCTTGATAATTGTACTCCGCCTAAGTTCCCATGTCTCATGTCATGTCATCAGTCGTTAAACATTCTCAACCAAAACATTAGGAGTATAACTAAAAATATGCAAGGGTTTTACACCTTACTCGCTAGAAAAAAGTTGATTGGGATATTATCACGCTGACAGAATGCTGGCTTCCTAGCACGCACTTCATTCCAAACCTTGAGGGCTACATTTACTTTAAGACAGTTAAAAATCTTACCCAAAATGAAGGTATCGTCGTCTATGTTAGAAGAACCTCCACTTCTGGAAGCAAATTGTCTCCAAATAAAAATTGACAACAATACTGTCTTACTGGCAATTTATCGTCCACCAGGTTATAAAGACGTTAACATTTTTCTTAATTCATTAGATACAACTCTTCATAGCACAGCGAATTTTCGAAATGTAATCATTTGTGGTGATATAAACATAAATATTCACGATCAGTGCCATGACTCAGCTAAAAATAGTTATATTTATTAGCCTCACATGGTCTCCTGCCAGCACATGTCCTGCCCACACGTCAACTTGCATGCCTAGATCATTTTATTCTAAAAACAACTTTACCCGCTACCACTTTGGTTGCCTGACTCCGCTGTCACTGACTACGAAACTGTTTTATTATTTCTTGCAAAGAAAAACCCTAAATCGACTGCAAGAAAAACAGTGAATCGAGTCAATCACGAATTGATAATGATGGTGGTTGTGATAGTGATGGTGATTGTGATAATGATTGTGATAATGCTGGTGATTGTGATAGTGATGGTGGTTGTGATAGTGATGGTGATTGTGATGATAATAATTAATTGTGATGATTATGAAATTTGGCACATAGATATTTTATAACCATTGCACGCGGGCGAAGCCGCGGGCAACAGCTAGTTTCACATAAACCCACACGCACACTCACACACACAGTCGACGATACAATTCACAAGTTACCTATAGTCTGGTAAATGAATGATTGTGGTTGGAAAAGTTGAAAGCAGAAAATCTGACTTATGAACTTTGTTTGGACTAGTTAGAAGATAAACATATTAAAAGTCCTGACCCCTCCGAGGTGAGCCCGAGGGGCGGGGGGGGGGGGGGGGCAAACAAGGTCCCGTTTTTTGGTTTTTTGCTTATATCTCGAAAACGATGCGTCTTATAAAATTTTGTTGTACTACATAATAAAACCTCATAAAATTTTCTTCAACTTTGCTTTTCAAATTTATTATCTATCTCTTATCGTTGAATTGGTATGAGCTCCGAAAAACGAACAATTTTTAAAAATTTGTCCAATTCTCGGTCCCGTTCGTTGTTTTTGGTTTGTATCTCGAAAACGGTGTGTCGCACGAATACTTGTTGTACTACACAATGAAATCTGATAAAATTCTCTACAACTTGGCAAAATTATGTTTTTACTATTTTTATTTTTTTATATTGGAGATAGATAAAAAGTGTGACAAACAAAGTTGTAGAGAATTTTATGAGGTTTTATTATGTAGTACAACAAAATTTTATACGACGCATCGTTTTCGAGATATAAGCAAAAAACCAAAAAACGGGATCTTCTTTGCCCCCCTTCCCCCCTCGGGCTCACCTCGGAGGGGTCAGGACTTTTAATATGTTTATCTTCTAACTAGTCCAAACGAAGTTCATAAGTCAGATTTTCTGCTTTCGACTTTTCCAACCACATACCCCTTTTGAGCACTCATTTACCAGACTACTACTTATGTTTTCACTTCTATCGGCAGTCCCCAGACTGCCCCGCATGTGTCGCATTTACCTATAAGTACATTATTTTTAATTATCGTTGCATCTATGTAATTTGTAATTCGTGGTATTTTTTTAAGGGGTAAATCTTGCTGGGAGCAAAATACGCTAATATAAACACTTCCGTCATCCTTTTCATCACTGGACGAATCGTCGTTCTCTATCTTAAAATCTGAGTTATCAGAGTCGATAGAGTCAACCAACATAACTTCCATTTTCAAAAATAGGTCTTGTGAAAGGTTTGTTTTGGGGTTATGAACACACAAACGCGTTCACGAGCGTTCCGAATTGATGACAGCTCATATCTGTCCTACTCGTGATATTTAAATCGGAACGCAAAATATAGATGGGAGCGCTGTGAGTGACTATTTTGTAATACGGAATGCAACCTTAGTATGCGTTACCCTTTGATTATTATAATGTCTAATCAAAGGCGTTACCCTGGCAAAACCAGCATATGAAATCTGTGGCCCCTTAAGCTACATTATTAATTTAAGTATCAGTGAAGGTATATTTCCGAATGCGCTAAAAAAATCCATTGTAAAACCACTATTTAAGAAACAGGATAGGGAGTTAATGGAATTTTACAGGCCTGTTTCATTAATACCAATATTTTCAAAAATTATAGAAAAATATATTTACAAGGAACTTAATACCTATTTTGAAAAAAATCATATACTCTGTGACGAACAGAAAGGATTTAGGGAGAAAAAAACAATTAACTTGGCCATATACGACTTCTTGCATACTGTTATGACAAACATGGATAAAAATACACCAGTCTGTGCCATTTTCTGCGACATGACACAGGCATTTGATTATGTCCAACATAATATACTACTAAATAAACTTGATGCGTATGGTATAAGAGGAAACATATCTAATTTAATACAATCATACCTACATGACAGGAAACAAGTAACGCAAATTAGTAGAATAAATATGAGCTCCAGACGTGAAGAGATTTTTACATCATGCGAGCGTACCGTCCCTCATGGAGTTCCGCAAGGCAGTGTACTCGGACCACCCCTTTTTACTCTCTATATTAATGACTTTCCTAAATCTATTAAATATCCCATGACACTGTTTGCGGATGACAGTACTATAACAATACCATGCCATAATAAAAATACATATGAAACGGACATAAAAAGTACATTAATTGAAGCGGTAACGTGGCTGAACAATAATAATTTAAAAATTAATATAAATAAAACTTTGATTATGCACTTTAGCCAACGATCATCATTATACTCTAGTCTTGACATCGAATATAATAATAATAAAATACAGACAGCTAATTCTACAAAATTTTTAGGACTAACAATCGACAGACACTTAAATTGGAAATCGCATATTGAGGCCCTAGCCAAAAGAATAAGCAGTGGTGCTTATGCGTTATATAAATTATCACGTACTTTAAATATAGAAGCGCTGTTAACGGCTTACTATGGTTTAGTTGAATCGATCATTAGATATGGTGTTATCTTCTGGGGTAACTCGACCGATAGGGATATCATCTTTAAAAGACAAAAGTTCTGCTTGAGATCTATGTTTAATCTCAAAACTACCGATAGCTGTAAAAATTATTTCACAAAATATCATATATTAACATTACCTTCACTTTATATCTTAGAAGTAGTAATGTTCGTAAAAAAAAATCCACATTTGTTTCCTCGTATGGCAGACAAATTTCCAAGAAATAGACGTGACGATAGCAAACTATGTGTACACACATCAAAAACTGCACTTATGCGCAAGAGTGTTTTTTGCATGGCACCAACTATCTACAACAAATTGCCCAAAAGTTGGAAAGAGCAAACTATACCGAAACTTAAACAAACAATGAAATTGTTTTTGGCACAAAAAGCATATTATAGTGTTATAGAATTTTTAAACGACTCATGGTGATTATTATAAATAAATAAATATAACTCAGAGTGTAGTAAGGTAAAGTAGAAGTGGAAAACTTAATTATATTATAAATGTTTTTAAAACTAAATGCTTGTTAGAGTGATGTAAATCTTCATTGAGAACATACATTGTAATATTGGACAACGTAAATAAATCATAGAAATCTTAATTTAAGTTTTGTTTAATGTGACTGAATAAAAATATTTAATAAATAAGTGTAAAAATTAAAAATTCAATGATTCTGTAATTATAATTGTATTTAATAAATTGGTATATAATGTATAACGTTTAAAATGTAAAAATCATTAATTAAATAATAATAATTGTAGGTACCTGAAAATATTTGCACGCCATGAGAAATGGCAGACATGTCGTGAGCCACTCCTATTTAAGACCTTGCATGCATGTATTATTTTAATTCTGTATGTAAACACATGTTTGAGCTAATAAAATTTCTTATTCTTATTCTTATTCTTATTCTTAAACATCCATATTATCCTATTCATTTAAGGCCGTCTACGCCAAGCAAAGTAGGTATTTAACGCTACCACCCTTTACGCGAAACGAGTCGTGCACACGCGTCGCCGACTTGAACCCAAAGCTGAGCGAAGTGTCACAGTACTCACAGTATAGGTAAGCGTGTCGTGTAGGCAGTAGGTCAACTTATTTTATTAAATTGTCAGCTTCATTTATTATAATAGGTAGTAATTGCGAAAACCTAACATTTAAATGTAATAAATTAATTTGAATAGATATTGTAAATGCAAATTGCTGCAAGTCGTAATTTATTCAATTATTTGTGTACCAGACGGGTGGACTCGTGATTGGAAATTCAAAAACTATAACAGAACCAAATCTGAGCCACTAATCGCCCTGTACCGAAAGTTCCGGGTGTAAACGTTAGCTTCGTGGAACGGAGAGGTGGGTTTGGAAAATACTGCACTATTATTGTAGATGGAGAAGAAATGAAACACTATTTGACTATGGTAAGACACTACAAGCAGACAATACTGGAAAAACTGAGCTGAAACTATAATCGGAAAGAACTGTTAACTATTGGGATATCGAAACGAAACTGACTGTTCCAATGTCGAAAACAAAACTAATTATGCGGCGCCTGCGCTGTGTTTTCATACTAATAGCAGACACACAATAGTACATTTTGATACAAGTGGATAGTGTTATTGCATTCGAGGCGGAATTATAACACACGAGCCGTAGGCGAGGGTATTTTTGAGCCGAGAATTGCAATAACAAATGTCCACGTGTATCAAACGACGTTTTTCAATACACTTTTGAAGAAATAAAATAAAATAACGAAAAATATTTTTGTCACGAACCATTAAACTATGATTTTCATTTTCTTTTTTTTTCGCGCTTTGGTTTCGGTAGTTTGAAGAAGAGGCAAAGGTATGAAACCGTGAAACAGCCTAATATAAAAAATAGATTTATTTTATATTTTTGAATTAAGAACACAAATAATATTAATTTGTGTATAAAAGTAACTATTAGTTTTTAATAATCATGTTTATCTATGATATTCTATTTATAAACACAATATTGAATATTCAAAAAATATTTATGCCAGAAAGACGCGTAGTGCTTTGCCGAAATTAAAAAAAAAACATTCACCTCAGACTATAGGCATTGAACCAATTTGGACTTAGTTATCTGTGGCAATTTTCATTCCCGCACACGTGCGGGAAAGTGGAGAAAATCGCACATGTGTGAAATACATTGCATGTTGTACCTAATCGTAGTGCGTCATGAGAGATGGTCATATACCCGGTAAAAACCCAGACTTTGGGTAAATACCCATTTATACCCATTTTTACCTTCCCATTTTTAATATTTACCGGGTAAAAATTAAAATCAGTTTAATTTAAATGAATTATTGTATTTTTTAATAGATACTTTGACATTGACATAAGTAGAGGTATTTTTAATTTATTTTATTTGAGACCGTCATCGGCACAACATACGCGGACATTGTTTTCTCATTAGAACAAGAGAAGAGTATATATAGCACTGTGTCCAATGAGGGATGACGTGGAGGAGAGGGTGCATTTCGTCAACTAGCTTCGCTTTGTTTCTGTTTTTGTGTGTCTTATGCCCTCTACACTGCTCGCGAAGTTTTTCGGCGAAGTACCTACTCTAGAAACTTTGGCTAAAGTCCGAAGTGCGACACTACACACTCGTTCAACTTCGTGATGAGCTCATTCGCTCTGTGGTGCCGATAGCCTGCGCACTTTTGTAATGGACGCTCAAGTAGCAGCTGCCGTATTTTTCTCGTAATTGTCTCTGTTTGCAGAGTTTCCAGGAACAACATAATTAGCTCCTGTGACCACTGTATATTGCTCATGATTGTGTCACGCGCACTAATTATTTATAAATCACGCACTGCACACACGACGTCTGAATGAGTATGAGTGCTGAAGTCGGCCGAGTAGTGTAGAGCACTACTTCGTGAACGCACTTCACACGTCTGAGATATACTTTTACGATTTATATTCAGTTTTTTTCAACGGAATTGTGACGTAAATGAGTGTGAAGTTTTGTTCATTTAATACTATAAAAGAAGGTAGGCCAATTTTAATTCATTGTACAATATTATATTGTAGATACTTACATAAAAAATATAGAACGCACACTGCCTGCAAAAGTATCCAAAAATAATCATAATTTAGACATTCACGAAATAGTGTAGGTATATCACTTTACTTTAAATAATATACGTCTAAATTACATTTTTTTTTTAGTCTAGATGAACTTGACCCACGTGGTATTTTCTAACCTTTATTTTGATTTGAATTTGAATTTTACCGTCAAAAGACTGTGACAAAACTAATATATCAATATAACCAAATACTACTAACGTTCTTGTTATAACAACGACATCCTCGCAACCAGCGCCATATGTGTTCGCTGGATACAGAAAATACTAATCACAGTCAGAGGCCCTACTCTCTAACGTTTTGTCCGTATATTCGGATCTATCCGTTTCTCTCACTCGCACTCATCTGCAGACATGCGCGAGAGAGACGGATATATCCGAAAATACAGACGAAACGTTAGAGAGTAGGGCCCCTGAATCAGCTATCGCCGTAATCACAAAGGCAATCAACGGAAGAGGAAGACATCGAAAGGCTGCCAGTAAAATAAGCATAGGCAGTATTCATTTCCTTTGAGCCTGGTAAAACATACATTGTGGAAAGACTTTTTTAAAGATCTGCGACCATTATTTCAATTACCATCACGGTAGAACTTATCAACTACGCTTCTGGATAAAGGGTACACTGGAATAAAAAAACCGGCCAAGTGCGAGTCGGACTCGCGCACGAAGGGTTCCGTACCCTTATTATCAAAAAAAGGGCAAAAAAATCACGTTTGTTGTATGGGAGCCCCCCTTAAATATTAATTTTATTCTGTTTTTAGTATTTGTTGTTATAGCGGCAACAGAAATACATCATCTGTGAAAATTTCAACTGTCTAGCTGTCACGGTTCATGAGATACAGCCTGGTGACAGACAGACGGACAGACGGACAGACAGCGAAGTCTTAGTAATAGGGTTCCGTTTTTACCCTTTGGGTACGGAACCCTAAAAAAGAGGTGATTGAATGTTTAAAAACAGTAAGTTATTTGCATTTTTAGTGTGACGGATGGACCAATGTCAATAACGAAGGAGTAATAAACTAGGAATTATGAAGACTGGATATACAGGGTAGATACGGTAAACGGGGCAGTAAGGGGAACTACCTTAACCGATTCAGCTACACGAAAATGGTCGTAGGAGACAATCCATAATTCCATTCCATCCAATCGATCCTGTTTCTAATACTGATCAAAAAAATCTATCGGACCAACCCGGGTTGGAGTTCTACTAGGATGAGACTATCCATAATATTCCGTGAAAGGAGACAGTTTTTTTAGGCCCTCTTCGATGTTACGTATATTCATATTACTTACACCAAAAAAAAGTAACCATTTTAATATAGTAATAAACGAAAGATTTCATAGAAACGAAACCGGAATCTTAAAATCATAATAAATAAGTTATATTATGATATTTTTTTGCGAGTCAAATCATTCCTGTTGTGGTCAATGTCATTTGACAGAAAATACTTACGTGAATAGGGGCGTTTTACCGTTTACAAAAAAAAGTACGGTATCCATTGGTGGCGGTATCTGCTTTACTACAATAAAATATAATATAAAAAGAAATAATATTAAACTGTGAGCTTTTTATTTAATGCTATTTTAGAGGTTTCCGCTAAAATCTTTTAGATGGTATAGAAAATCATCATGGCACGGAACGTTGTAAATCCGTCTTTTTGGTGGTTGACAGACAACTTCATTTGACATTTTATTCTTTCTGTTTATTTCGATTTTTGTGAAAGTGTTTCTGCGATTTTTTCGCATATAATAAAAACTATTTTATGAAAATGGCATCTGCTGGTCGTTGTCAATTTTGCAGTAAGATTTCAACGCAATGTGTGAATACAATTACTTCCAGAGACTGCTACAGACGTGTTATTATCATTGTTTATTCTTAGATTCACGTTTTCATTTTCGAATTTCTCATTATTCCGGTTAGACATGGCTTAGCTAATATTACCACTGTAATTTAGAGATTATAAGGAAGAAATCTATAATACGTTTCATTAATATCTGCTACAATTTATGTGGGTGGCCTTTTATCCAAACAAAAAAGACTCGTGTCTCCTTTAAGACTATTTTCGTGTCTTTACTGCCCTGTTTACCGTATCATCAAACGAATTGTTCAATTTTAATATTTTATTTTTACTGTCTAGGTTGCATTGTAATTATTGTATTCTGTGTATTCATGTATTTGTTTTGAAATGTTTTCACGATATATATATTTTACATAATGTATCTATATTATTAATATTATAAAGAGGAAAACTTTGTTTGTTTGATTGTTTGTTTGATTGTAATGAATAGGCTCAAAAACTACTGGACCGATTTAAGAAATTCTTTCACCATTCGAAAGCTACATTATCCACGAGTAACATAGGCTATATTTTATCCCCGTACTTCCACGGGAACGTGAACTACGCGGGTGAAACCGCGGGACGTCCGCTAGTAGATATATATTCTTAAAAGGTAGTGTGCAACATTTAGTTTGCAATCTATTTTTTTTTGTCCTAAACAGTTTATTTTATTTGAAAATTTATGTTGATTAAAAATTTAAAAGATACACACTTATTTAACTTCGTTTTATTTAAAATCAATATTTCTCTTCAATTGTCAAGGTCAAAATTAACATGGTGGTAGATCGTAATATTGATGACGAAGCCAATAACATGATATAAAGACATTAAACATTTAATGGCGAAGCCATTTAATGGCGAAGCCATTTAAATAATATAAAGGCAGTACTCATTTTTACCCGGTATTTTTTATTAATACCCGGTAAAAAAGGGTATTTTTTCATTTTTACCTATTTTACCCTTTTCTTCCAATTTTTACCTTCCCATTTTTTACCCACCCGCCCATTCATGGACCAGTTTTCGAGGAAGTGTATTGAAAAAAATATTCGCGAATCCTCTAGCGGTGTGTAGTCAATTCGCTAGACAATCTTTTAATTTAAAAACATTAAGAGTGCGGTGCCATCCGCTCGCAACTGCAATTCGAAGCGAAGGCAAAAACACGTTGAAATATTGTTGTCTCTGTTTCACACTCCCCGGTCCGTTGCGTAGCCGCGCGTGAGCGTGTGTGAATAGAGTGTACCTATGCGTGTGTTAATAGTGTTTGGTGTTTACCTTTTTAGTAGTTATCATGTTCATTATTTGCTTTATTTTTGTTAGTTACTTTGTGCAATCGTTAGTATATGTGCAGAATAGTAATGCGTTTTTAGGAAATCTGTCTACAATGTTTTTATCTCAAATGTTAGATTAACTCAAAATCTAGGCTTTGTTGAAAAAAAATCTGGGTTACTTACTACTCTTTCTATACCACTAATGTTGGTAACGAATAAGTATACGGTTCGCCTGAAAATCTGAAATAAAAGTACGTACTGCGGGTCTAAAATGGCCGCTTTAGCAGAATCCACGCAATCCACGGAAAAAATTAAAATTCTTAAAATGGACTTTAACTTCATAAATATAAAGTCCATTTTAAGAATTTTAAATTATTGACGTGATTCATACTAAGATTCTGATAAAGCGGCCATTTTAGACCCCCTGGTGGCTTAGTGGTGGCGGCCCCGACTTACGAACAGTAAGGCGCGGGACAAATACAAGAGGCGTCGGGCGCGGACATGGCGCGGGCGGCTTCCTATTCTATTCAAATATCATACAAAATGCATGGAAATAAAGTGCAATTTAGGCTACACGGTAAATCATTGCGCTGACGAGGATGTGACGATATACCGTGTGTTGTATTTGTCCCGCGCCCATAGACTTAGTACTTATAATACTGCCCGTGCCTAAGTCGTAGGTTCGAACCCAGGCAGGCGCATTACTTTGTGTAATTCATCAACTCTGCTCTCAAAACGGTGAAGGAAAACATCGTGAGGAAAGGAAACCGGCATAAGTATCCTAGAACATAAAAGTAGGTAGGCAGTAGGTAGGCAGTAGGCAGGCAGTAGGCAGGCAGTAGGTAGGCAGTAGGCAGGCAGTAGGCGGGCAGTAGGCTGGCAGTAGGCAGGCAGTAGGCAAGCAGTAGGCAGGCAGTAGGTAGGCAGTAGTCAGGCAGTAGTCAGGCAGTAGGCAGGCACTAGGCAGGCACTAGGCAGGCAGTAGGCAGGCACTAGGCAGGCAGTAGGCAGTCAGTAGGCAGGCAGTAGGCAGGCAGTAGGTAGGCAGTAGGCAGGCAGTAGTCAGGCAGTAGGCAGGCAGTAGGCAGGCACTAGGCAGGCAGTAGGCAGTCAGTAGGCAGGCAGTAGGCAGTCAGTAGGCAGGCAGCAGGCAGGCAGTAGGTAGGTAGGTAGTAGGTACTCATCAAGACGAATCAAACGATCCCAAACTCGAAGCGGTTGCGTCGTTTTATTACGGAGATCCTTTGGCCCCCCTTTCAGCTTCATCATCAAACCCTGATTACCATTTAGGACCAATTTACTCTTCAAGATCAATTAAACGAGCCCAAACTCGACGGGATTATGTCGTTTTATTACGGACTTCCAATGGCCACCTTCCAGCTCCATTATCAGACCCTGGATACCACCTAGCACCAAAGTGCTCGTCAAGACAAATCATACGAGCCCAAACTCGATGGGGTTATGTCGTTTTATAACGGAGTTCCCATGGACACCTAGCTCCATCATCAGACCCTGGACCATAAAGACAAAGTACTCGTCACGACGAATCAAACAAGTTCAAACTCGATGGGGTTACGTCGTTACATTATAGAATTCCTATGGCCACCTATAGCATTGTCACGCGATATACCTACCTACAATACATATGCGTGCAAAATTTCAGCTCAATCGGTAATCGGGAAGTGGATCAAATTTTACTTGCAAGATCTGATTACTTACAGATTACAGACAAACATCGGGACACGTGAAACTATATCAAAGCTTGTAAAATAAAACATAATATTTATTTAGTCGGTAGTTACCTAGGTACCCTTATGTTATGATTATGAATGAAACCTATTACCACAGTAATAATTATGATCTATTACTTAGTCGGACATTTGAATCCCAAACACATAATTCAGTATGTACTAACCCAGTGTAATGTAATTTCGATTATGAACGAGAAAAAATATGTGTAGGTAGGCAGGCATTATCTTGGTCTGAGTTTAAAAAAATGATGAAAACAAAAAGGTAGGTAGATACTTACTGTCAGATACATCCCATCCCAACGTTTGGAGTCCATGTTGCTATAAATATAATTATGTTTATGTAGGTAGTACCTGTTTTGTAACCTAAATCCTTCGATTAATAAAAATCGTATGCAAATATCGCAGTCCGTAAACAAAACAAAAGTCGTAATAAAGTAGGTAGGTAGGTTACTCGATTCCAAATCACAAGGCAAATCTAAATCCAAATTCGTAGCATAGGTCAAGAAGTGTCAGAAATATTACGACACAATTGGCAAACAAATACGTACGCACAATGCATTACATTGACGAACGAATTGCCCCGGCCGCCGCGCGCCGGCCGGCCCGGCCGGGTGGCGAGGTGCGCACGCACACATTTACATTTTTCACTATACTCAACACATCCAAATGTTCTGTCCCGCGCCACGCGCCCCGCCCCAGCTCAATGCTTGATGCGATAGCACGACTTCCGATGAACATTTGTGATTAATTTGAGTGTGTGCCGTAATACCAAAAATGATGAATGAAAACTCAATGCTTTTCCATTTTTTTTTAAATATTATTTAACTTAACAATATAAGACATGTTTCGATTTGAACAATATTACAAATACTACCGTTTTTAATATAGAACAGATGAGATGAAAACATCGTATTTGAACTGTAAAAATGTGAGATATTCAATTTGTTTGCATTTCGCTTTTGGTAAGTATTTTGAAAAAAAAAATGTAGAAACCTAGGTAATTACCATCTTGTTCCGAATAACAGCATATTAAGGTGGAAATATGCTCAAACTGAAAATGATTTTGGTATTACGTTTGTATGGACAAATTCATGCTCCCCGGCCCCTTAACAAAAAAATACAAAGGAAACTATAAGCAAAAGGATGATAAACAACTCGAACGGAAGAAGGAAGTAGGTACTTTACGCCCTCGGCGTACGGTCGAAATTAAATTAACATTTCTCGATGTTTTTTATAAGTAGTTTGCGTACGCGCACCTGTGACGAGACCACAGTTTTATTACCGTGGTTTTACAATGCATACAGTTGGGAAACGCCTTTGATGTTGAACGATGCCGCCACGCGTGTAGGTACTTAGGCTCTGAGTCGTAAGCGTGTAAGGGTTGTCAAAAAATAATAATAAAAGAAATGTGATTTTGTAATCATTTATTTACATTATTAATTCAATATTAATTTACAAGACATACCTACATATCTATTTTAAACACTATTTAAAACTAAATATTTACAAAACAAAAAAAGACGTGGATTGGATCCAAGTTTATGGTACCTATATTACTTTAATATAGTCACAGAATAGATAATAGTACTAGCGTACAGAAGTTGCACTCCTTTGATCTTGAAGAAAGCCGACATTATAAATACCTAAACTGGGCCCGCTCGATCTAAATTGTGCCTTGACGCCACGTGTTAGCGTATTTTATTCGGCGTCTCACTGCTTAATGGTCAGTCGGTAGGGTTGCCTCAAGTACTCCTACCAACATTTTTGTATTTTAATGTATTATTATTTAAATGTTAATTACAAAACACCAACAATAGCCCCATGATGGGAGGAATTTGTCGTAATCTCAACGCTTGGCAGGCGGATTGGAGATCGCAGTGAACAGAAAACGCTGCTGCCCATTCTCTGGTCTACGGAGGCGCAAGGTGTTCTGCCTCAGACATTAGTCGCCTTATACGACATCCGTGAGTGTAATGGGTTGGTTCTATTCTAATCTCCTATACTCTGCCGGATACCACACGGCTAGACTCTGCCGGATACCACACGGCTAGACTCTGCCGGATACCACACGGCTATGTTACTTTTATAATTACAATTGTTTTACTCTATTATAATGTCTCATAATTATAATTATATCTTGCCTTCTCTAAAATTACGATTACTTATTAAATTTAATATCAGCATAAATGCGAAATCTAACAAATAGGTAATTTTAAAATAAACTCTGATGGGAAGCATGGACATGGAGCAGTGAAATTTATATATAAAAAAAAAAGTTTTTTTTTTCTACATTTATTGACAGCAACAGTTTATCAGGCTTGTCATTTTCACTAGTAATGATTAATGATCAATAAATCAGTCGGTTAACAAACACGAAGTACGAGTAGGTAGGTACGCGACGCCAGGTCAAAAGAGCGCGAAAAATTAACGCGGCTTACGTACGCAGTTACGCACGGCCTGGAGCGCGACAGCCATAGAGAGCTTGCATATTCAATATGCGCGAAGCGGTAGGTAATTATCTCATGCCTACACACGGAGTGCAATAGCTGTGATATAGTTGTACTTTAAGTACTGGTTTTTTATATTTTTACTATACCTACGGTATGGTACCTACTCATTATTATCTCCTAAACGCGTGGACCAATTTACATGATTCAAACGGATAAAATGGTTTTAGACCTAGACCTTTCATTTGGTACGTACCAAAATCGTCAAGATATCACAACAAACAAAAAATCACATTTTCAAATTGCTCTCGTAATTATCCAACATGTATGAAACGCGTAACAATTCTTTTGATATACCTACCTACGTTCACAATTAGCGCAGTAGAGTTGGCCGGCAGAGCTATAGGTGTAGGTATAGGAGGGCTAAGGCATAAGGTCTGTCTTTACGTACCTACTTGGCGTTTTAGTACTAGATGTACGACGGGTAGGTATTACTAATTTAAACGAAAATAGTAATAGTAGGTACTAGATGGTTATTTGGTTAGGTAGCTAATTCGAATTTATAGGAAGATAAACTTACCTCTCGTCACGGGGAAATCTATGAAATTTTATATTTTTATCCTTATTGGTGCTCGTCGAGGCACACCCGTATACGCAACAAGTGTACACCATTATATTCAAGTTATATTATAACGATTATTAATAGTATTAACAACGATTTACACAGACGCGTCAGCCCTAAACGTCCAAGTCTATGAACTGCGCGAGATCATAGACCGCGTACCGCGTCGCCCAACCCCCCGCAAGATCCCCGCCGTTGCTCCACGGAAGTACATTTGTTGCGCAACTATATGGATTGTAAAACTGTGGACGAGACTATTCTAGAGGGAATTTGTACCTACTTACTTTTAAAACTAATAATAACAGAAAGTACTCGACAAAGAATCACAAACACGGCAATAGCGTACTTTCTCGAACGTTCTTTCTATATACTATATAAAAACACTGTTTTAGACACTTGTCGCGAACAATTTGACTAGGTTTCTTACATTGTTTTTATTATCTCACGAAGCGACACATGCTTTATTTGTTGTATGTGTCACCGTAAAATTGTAAATACCGTTAGATTATAATCTATCTCGTGAGATTGTAAACTCGTTCGTTGAGGAATTCCCTCGACTGTCTATGGTCTCCATCATCAGACTAATGGCACTTAATGTAACTAATGGCACTTATAACCCATATGGGTGCAAAGTTCTCATCAATAGAAATGGATTAAATCCAAACACAAGGTAGCTACTGTAAAACGTTGAGGAGTTCCTTTGACTGTCCTTCGTCTTTATCATCAGACCTCTAAAGATGACCACAACCCATTTAGGTGTAAAGTTCTCATCAATACAAATTAATCAAGCCCAAACACCAGGTAAATATTGTGAATCGTTGAGGAGTGCCCTCGACTGTCTTCGGGTTCCATCATCAGATCGAGTCCAGACTTTCTTTAAATAGTAGTGCTCTAAAATACTCAATGAACAAAAAAACAAACGCACTAGTCGCAATTGTCTTTTTTAAACTTTCACGATCAAAACACATTATAAAACACATATAAACGGGTATTTTTTTTTTCGGGTTGGTAACGGGCTGTTAGTGTAGTGTGCTGTCCTAGTGTAAACCGGCCCTAATTAACATTTATGAAGATCAAGTGAGGGTAGTTGAATAAACACCTTCGCTTTGCTGTGGCGGTACCTCCAATACTTCAGTCTTCCCGCGACCACGGCTGGTGCAATCCGGTCGAAACGTCGGGCAAATATTAAAGGTAAAAATTCGCGAAAATACCCGTTTATATGTGTTTTATAATGCACTAGTCGCACTACGATGTTCAAAGGTTCCCCTCGATTTCTCTGAGATGCCATCATCAGATCCTAGTTTCATGGTCATGGTACTACTCTTGGAATATCTTCTTTCCAACAAAAAAAGAATCATCTAAATCGGTTCATAAACGACGAAGTTATCCTACGGTCAAATTGTGAAACCTCCTCCTTTTCAACCGACTTCCAAAAAAAGGAGGTTCTCAATTCGACTGTATTTTTTTTTTTTTTTTTTTTTTTTTTTGTGTTTGTTACCTCAGAACTTTCGACTGGGTGAACCGATTTTGACAATTCTTTTTTTATTTGAAAGCTGGTGCTTCCCGTGTGGTCCCATTTAAATTTTGTGAACATCTGATGCTGATCTTCGGAGATATACAATGGAACTCTTCAAAAATAGACGGCAAATGTGCCGTGAATGTTGCAATCGCTTGGATGTTTATTGTTTACTAGCTGTTGCCCGCGGCTTCGCCCGCGTGCAGTTCGGTAACTGCCCCATTGAATTATACTAAAGGGATAAATAGTGTCCTACATGTTAATTTAGGTTTTAAACTATCTATGTGCCAAATATCATAATCATCACAATTTATTATTATCATCACAATCACCATCACTATCGCAACCACCATCATTATCACAATCATTATCACAATCACCATCACTATCACAACCACCACCATTATCACAATCATTATCACAATCACCATCACTATCACAGTCACCATCATTATCACAATCACCATCATAATCACCATCACTATCACAACAACCATCATTATCACAATCATCATCGCAATCACCATCACAATCATCATCACAATCACAATCACCATCACAATCCCCATCACCATCGCTATCACCATCACAATCACCATCACAATCACCATCACCATCACAATCACTATCACAATCACTATCATCATTTTAACAATCATTATCATCGTAATCACAATCATCATCATCACAATCCCCATCCTCGTCATCACAATCATTATCATCGTAATCTCAATCATTATCATCGTAATCTCAATCATTATCATCGTAATCTCAATCATTTTCATCTAAATCACAATCATCATGATCACAATCGCCATCACTATCACAACCACAATCATTATCACAATCACCATCACTATCACAATCACAATCACCATCACAATCACCGTCACATCACCATCACAATCACAATCATTATCATCGTAATCACAATCACCTTCATCATTATCACCATCACTGTCACAATCACAATCACCATAACCATCGCTATCACCATCACAATCACCATCACCATCAAAATCACTATCACAAACACCATCATCGTTATCACAATCATCATCATCGTAATCACAATCATCATCATCGTAATCACAATCATTATCATCGTAATCACAATCATTATCATCGTTATTACAATCACAATAACCATCACTATCACAATCACCATCACAATCACTATCACCATCACAATTACCATCACAATCACCATCACAAACATCATCACAATCACAATCCCTATCATCATTTTAACAATAATTATCATCGTAATCACAACCACTATCATCGTAATTACAATCATCATCATCACAATCTCCATCCTCGTCATCACAATCATTATCATCGTAATCACAATCATGATCATCGTAATCTCAATCATTATCATGTTAATCATAATCATCATGATCACAATTGCCATCACTATCACAACCACAATCATTATCACAATCACCATTACTATCACTATCACAATCGCCATCACTATCACAATCACCATTACTATCACTGTCACAATCACGATCACCATGGCTATCACCATCACAATCACCGTCACTATCACAATCACAATCACCATTACAATCATAATCAAATTACTATCACAATCACCATCATCGTTATCACAATCATTATAACAATCATCATTATCGTTATCACAATCATCACAATAAATCAACAGTAACCCTGTATAGAAGTTGAATCCGCTATCTTCTGGATCTCAAAATAAATGCCATTTTTGACATCAGCACCCCTGATAATCTCGGTTTGGACACCCATATTGATTTTTAGACATTTCAACCCCATCGCACCCTAACTGGGAATGATGGTAATTCAGGTCCGCCACATTACGTTGTTTTTGTAATACACGCGACCCAATTCACCATACAAACAATACCTATGTTGATTTTTTTATTTTTTGGGCTTTGTTACCCCATTTCCCCCTTTAGGGGTTGAATTCTGAAAAAACCTGAAACACAAATGTTAACTCATTTATCGATAGGAGTACCCCTGTTAAGTTTCGAATGAAGTAGTCTAACTAATCTTATTTCCCCATGTAATCTTTGGACCCCCTTTTCAACCCCTTAGGGGGTTAATTTTGAAAAATCCTTTCTTAATGCACCCCTAAACCCCATAGAGAACCTATGTGCCAAAGTTGGAACCTCCAGACTCAGTGGTTTGGGCTGTGCATTGATTTTTATACTTTGCCACCCCATTTTCCCCTCTTAGGGGTTGAATTCTGAAAAAACCTGAAACCCGTTTCTACTCATTTATCAATAGGAGCACTCCTGTAAAGTATCGAATAAAATAGACTAACTAATCTTGTTTCCCCATACAAATTTTGGAGCACTGTTTAACCCCCCTAGGGGATGAATTTTGGAAAATCCTTTCTTAGTGCACCCTTAGACCACATAAGGAACCAATGTGCCAAATTTGGAATCTCTAGACTCAGCGGTTTGGGCTGTGCATTGAGTTTTAGACTTTGTCACCCCTTTTCCCCCTCTTAGGGGTTGAATTCTGAAAAATCCTGAAACCCGTTTCTACTCATTTATCAATAGGAGCACTCCTGTAAAGTTTCGAATAAAATAGACTAACTAATCTTGTTTCCCCATACAAACTTTGGAGCCCCGTTTAACCCCCTTAGGGGGTGAATTTTGAAAAATCCTTTCTTAGTGCACCCCTAGACCACATAAGGAACCTACTTGCCAAATTTGGAATCTGTAGACCCAGCGGTTTGAGCTGTGCGTTGATAGATGAGTCAGTCAGTCAGTCAGTCAGTCAGTCAGTCAGTTTCTTCTTTTATATATTTAGATACAACATCATGACGTAACATCACGCCTGTATGCTCTGAGGGGGTATGCAGATGTATACAATACACCGAGATTTCGACAGTTAGGTATGCTAAGTTGGCGCGATCGTGTTCAGCACGCGACTCAAATAACTTAACATCACGCCTGTATGGTCTGAGGGGGTACGCAGATGTGTACAATACACCCAGATTTCAACAGTTCGTTCGTGTTCCGTGCACGCCTCAAAGAGATGTCAGCAAAAGGGACTGTTCTAAAGAGATACTGCGGCCCTGGAACACAAAGGGCTAAGAAAGAACATGGATGGGTTTTAGTCAGTAAAAATCTGACACTCCCTTCCGCTCCGCCCAGAGCGATAATTAATTTGATGATTTCCCATCCGAAAAAAAAAGGTATGTTAAGTTCCATATATTGGGGATATGCCTATTACCATCACATGTATTGTTAACAATGCCAAATAAATTCATGGCAAATATTTGGGAACAACTAAAAATGGAAAAATAAAAAACTTTTTTGCAAAAAAACACAAAAAGAAAAGGACAAAAAAATACACTAAAAGAAAAACAAAAAAAAAAACACTAAAACAAAACCACAAAAAAGTGAAAAATAACTTTAGCTTCAGAAGCCGGTGAGAAAAACACCAAATCAATCAAAGGTCAAGTTTCAGAAGCCGGTGACCTTGTTTAATTGATTTAGTGTTTTTGTCACCGACTTCTGAAACTTGACCTTTGATTGATTTGGTGTTTTTCTCACCGGCTTCTGAAGCTAAAGTTATTTTTCAATTTTTGTGGTTTTGTTTTAGTGTTTTTTTTTTGTTTTTCTTTTAGTGTATTTTTTTGTCCTTTTCTTTTTGTGTTATTTTTGTTTGTTGTTTTTTTTGAAGTTGGTTTTATTTTTGGCAAAAAAGTTTTTTTTAAGTCTGTTAAAAAAGACTGTACTGTTATAATTACACTACGTTCTTTAAATAAATCGGCGGGACAGCCGTGCGCCAGCAAAAGGGACATAGGTCCTACCTCGTCAAGGCCTGGCGGGCGACTGAATCCACGCGTTCGATGGAATTCGCAGCTCCCCCGCCAGGGGGCGCGGCAGGCGGTATCAGGGCTATGCCCTCTGACCGCGGCGGCCATACCTCGGTCCGTTAAAACGGACCCGTCCTTGTGTTGGACCATTGTCCAGTGGTTGGTTGGGCGCATGTACATGCGACCCAGTGTGTGAATGCTGTATTGTGGACTGTAGGCGCGCTACAGCGCTGTTGCACAGCGCTGCTTGCTTCACAGTGCCCCGGCGGTCCGTCTCCGCCGGGTGAGACCCCCGGTTACCCGAGGGAAGCCCAGCGGGAGACAACCAGCGGCAGAGGCACCGACTTACAGCGCACCTACAGTGGATGTGTGTTTCCCGCCCGCCCCACTAACCAGAGCTAGCCGGCAGTGGTACGGGCTGCAGAAACGACGTGTGTGTGTGGGCGGTATTGTATGTGTAACACCGCCCATGTATGCGTTTTCCGCGGGCCCGAGGGCCGCGTCCACGCGTGTGTCTACGTGCTTGTAGAGGAGTGCATGTGTGGTCATGGCTGCGCGCCCTGCCTATATTAACTTAGAACAAGTCGCGCAGCCGGGTGTGCGTAATGTGTGTGGAGTCATATTGTGCAGGTAAGCTGCGTGTAGCGAGGAACAGCTTACCTGGGTCCATCCGGTGGTGAAGGCGGCGGAGGGGGGGCGACCATGCATTGCTGGTCGCGGACGCTCCTGAGTCATCCTTGACGGTCTATCCATTGTACAAGGAGAGTAACGCAGCTAGGCCGTCAAGGACGACCAGTTCCACGTCCTGACCCTGCCTGATGGCACTAATTAGGTCCATCAGCAGCTGGATGGCGCGGGCTGTGAACTCCTTCTGGGCTTCTGGGCCGGCGGCTGGGCCGGCATTGGTGATGCCACGCTCGGCATTGGATTCTTCCTGTTGTAGGGCCGTGGGCCGCGCTATGCCGGCGCCGGCTGTTGGCCCTACCGTCTTCTTCACCTCGGGCTGCGTTGGAGCCGCAGCCGGGGTCACAGCCCGCTCCAGGGTCGGAGGCAGGTCGCCCGGTTGTTCTCCCTCAGGTGCGGTGGGGGGCGCGGGAACCTTACCCTTGCCCCCTCGCTTCCTCTTCTTTCCCCTCCGCCGCTTCGAGGAGGGGGGAGCTTCTCCCCTGTTGGTGGGCCCGTTGGCCGCCGCCATCAGCGACACGCCTTGGGCCTCGGTGATGGCCACTTCTGATGGCCCCTCGGCAACCGTGGTCGGTCGCCGTGAGGCGGTAATGGCGGCGACTGTGCCCGCTCGCCTGTTAGCCCTTATCTCTGCCTGGAAAGAAGGGCACTTGATGTTGTTGGCGGGATGCTCGCCCCCGCAGTTGGCGCACGTAGCTGGTGCGTTACGTAGGCGGGGGCAGTCCCGCGCTGAGTGCCCCTCTCCGCAGCGGACACAGGCGAGCGGTCGGTGGCAGTGGTGTGATGAGTGCCTCCACTTCTGGCACCGGTGGCACTGGGCGGGCCCACGCTTGCCCCGCCAGGCTTCTATCTTGACACCCCTCATGTATAAAAACACGGAGGTGTCAAAGATCCTGCGTACATCGGGCGTCCTCTTGAGTACGGCGTGGAACACGCAGCCGGGTCGTCCCTGGCTCGCCTTGATGTGGCGAACGTACTCCGGCTCGTATCCCAACGCGCGGAGCTCCTCCTCGATCTCCTGTGGAGTGGTGTCAACGGGCAGCCCCCTGATGGCCACCTTGCAGCTTCGCTCCGCCGGCAGCGAGTAGGCGAACCAAGAAGTGCCGTCCTCCTTCTCCAGGCCAGTCAAATAGCGCTGGACCACCCTATATTCGAGTTCACTCTCTGGAGTGAACCGAATTCCAGTGCCAAATGGTTGGGCACTGGGGAGGTGACCCAGCTCTTCCTTGAGGGCCCTGAAGTGAGCGGCCCATCCTGGCAGCTTTTCCACCGTCAGCGGAGGATACCTCGGCCGCTTCTGCGACTTTGGCTTGGGCTGCGTGGCGGCCGTGTCTCGGGGGGCCGCAAGCTGTGAGGGAGAGACAGCGTTGTCTACACTCACCCCATGCTGCGTCCCTGCTTCCGTCGGCGTCGGTAGTGGTGAGGGGGGAGGCGTGCGGCGGGTGGCCTCCGCATAGGTAGGCGACCCGATATCGGCCTGCCCTCCCCGCGGCGGCGCGTGGTCGCGCCACGGCGGCGGGTCGAGGCAATACCGCTTCGCCTCCTCCTCGGACTCGTCCGTGCTGCGGCGCCGTCTCTGGGGTCGTGACTCCGGCCGGAAGTCGGAGCCATAACCCCTCGACGGCGACGGTGCCAATCCTGGTGTGCGCCTCCCTTGCGCACTCGGCCCCGAATCATCCGACCTCGCAGACGCGAGCGACATGCTCGAGCCGGCTCGCGACGAGCATGCCGACCGTTCTGCTGGTGAGTCGTAGGCCGAGCACGAGGGGGCGCCGGCGATGCGGGCACCTGGGGTGCCAGTAGAGCCTGGCGCGCTCCCGGTGCCAGCCTGGGGTCCCGGCTGGAGAGCCTCGCCACGGACGCGGCCCCGGAGGGCGCAGTCGACGCGGCGGGGCGTGCAGCCATGGCGGCGCGGTGTTGCACGGCGGGGCGCACAAGTGGCGCTGGTGCCGGCACTGTGGTGGCCACTAGGGTGCGTGGCAGTGGAGTGGGCGACACGGGCGCGGGCGCGTGCCACGGAATCGCGGGCTCTTGCACGGGCGGCGCGGGATCGCGCACAGCCACATGCGTGGGTGCAGCGGCGCGCAGTTGCGGTGCGCGGCCTGTGTTCACGGCGGCAGTGGGGGGGGCGGGTGTCTGAGATGGAACCGGGCGGGGCGCGGACGGGCGCACAGACTCGGCGTGCGGTTGGCTCGGCGGTGGCGCTGGTGACGCCGACGGGCCACACGCATCGGTAGCCGCGCCTCGACTCGCCCCGTCCCCTTCCCTCTCCGCCCGGGCTTCAGCCGATTTCTTCTTCCGTCTGGTGGAGGCGGACCTCTTCTTGCCGGTCGTCTTCCTCTCTTCACTACGAGGGGGGGGGGACGGGACCGGGCGGCGCTGGCTCGGGCAGCACGAAGCCGATGTTCGGCATCGACACCGTCCGCTCCAGCGCCCAGAGACGAGCCTCGTAGTCGGCGTCGCCGTGACCCGACGAGTCACGGGCGCCGGACATCTTGTTCTAGGTGACTTCTGCTGCTGGTATGTGGGCTCGCGATCGCAGGCAGCGCCCAAGGGCGCCGGGCAGCGTCGGTGACTCCCCCTGTGCTCGCACCGGTGCTGGGCACTTGCGCGAACACAGGGAAAGCGAAGGTGGTGGCGATCCGCGCGAGCGGAAGTTTTCGGCAAGTACCCCCAAGTTGGTTCACTTTACCGAAAACTTCCTCCGGAGTCCGTCTGCAGCGCTGTAGTGGAGACGTCAGCTCTGGACCACCTATCCTATCCTATCCTATCCTAACCTATCCTACTGAATCCACGTGCGCAAGCCGTCGCGCGTTTTCTTATATAATAATTTATTATTAAAAGGATTAAATTGTTTTGCAAAATTTAACCACAAATAATTGTTCTATATGTTATTAACTTTGCTTAGATATTTTTTTTGGAAGTAAAACTTTCATATTCTTCAAGTAATATAAGAAAAACATAAAAAAAATATTCGAATTAGGCTCCTGTTCAGATTTTTTTTTCATCGAGTGAAGTTTTTGATATCATGTTTTGAACCACAAAATTATCTTAGTAAATATAGTCAACTATAATATCTATTTTTTTTGGCTTTAAAAAATCACTATTTCTTTGTTTATTAATGAATCAAATTTAAGTTATGTAAAATTGGGAAAATTGGGTCTACCTGCCCTTAAGATGGTTACGCTTATGTATGGTGCGGCCGCTTTTACGTGACCTTTTTAATTTAGTCGGCTTAAGAGAATTTCTGACTTATTCTTGATTTTGATATAACTTTAATTACAGCTGTAATTGAAAGCTGAAATTAACCGATACATCCTCACGATTATCGATGAATGTAGCAGGTTTCCCTTTGCTTATGCCTGTAAAGATATGACCTCCGAAACAGTAATTAGATGTCTGAAAGACCTATTCTCCACGTTTGGCACTTCAGCTTACATTCATTCGGACAGAGGGACCTCATTCTTATCTGATGAATTAAGACAATTCTTAACTTCATTAGGTACATCTTGTAGTCGCACAACGCCCTACAATCCTCGAGGAAATGGCTTGGTAGAGCGCTTAAGTGGTACACTGTGGCGCACAATCCAATTAGATCGCAGATCCAATAACGAGGATATCGCAAACTGGGAGAAAGCTATAATACCGGCGCTACACTCCATTAGATCTCTTTTGTGTACAGGAACCAATGCAACGCGCGACGCCGCGTGAGCGCATGTTTAACCATCCTCGCCGCTCGAGAAATGGCCAATCATTACCATCATGGCTTCATTCGCCTGGACCTGTTTAAATGAAAAAAAAGTAAGGACCTCTAAATACGACCCAGCTGTAGAAGAAGTTCAGCTACTACAGAGCAATCCCGAGTACTCCTTTGTTCGTTTACCAGATGGTCGTGAAATGACGGTCTGTAACAGGTTTCTAGCACCACTGCCAAGGACCTTAAACGATGCTTCGTCGGATGAAGAGGAGCCTGCGCAGCCTATTACCGGTACAGACCCACCTGATGACCCAGAAGCGAGTGGCTCTCAAGTGCGCCACTCTACACGCGAACGTAGACCTCCAGGCTACCTCCAGGATTATCTTCTAAATAAGCAAGGAGTTCATATCACTTGTCGTTGTGTTTTTTGTTATGGATATTAAGTGGGCTTTACGATAGCGACAAACACAGTACCTATGACAACTTATCATAAAATCTTCTAAATAAGCAAGGAGTTCATATCACTTATCGTTATTTTTTGTTATGGATATTACGATAGCTAGCACGAGCAGTTCGTTTGAATGAGCGATTGTGTTAATTTCTAAAATAGGTGGTAAACCTGAAAATTGATCATTTTGGTGTTATGTTTCAAATACGTATTTTTAGAAAAAAGTAAAAAGCTGACCTAGGTAATAATTATAGTAAATAAATTAGAGTGTCCCGCGCCATGCAGAGGGTCTGTTTGTTCGATAGGACCTCAGAACACGAACTACAGTACTTACTGAACAGATTTTGATACGGTTTTCATTAGTAGAAAGAGAATTAGCTGAGAAGGCTATAGTATAAAAACAATTTACGAAAGAAAGATACCTGAATGACGATATTTTGAAATAAGACGTCGTTAATCGTCCTTTTGGGGCGTGCGCTGCTTAGATGAGAGTTAAAATGGCGGGTGTACCATAGCGAATCAAATTATACCAATTACCAAAAAAAAAATACTATTTAGTACCTAGCTCTAAAAAATCTGTACCTCCTTCAGAACGAAATTATTTCGAAATGACCACACCACTTATACATACATTACACCCGCTATATTGATGTCAAGATAGCGGGTGTACTATAATATTTTATTAGTTAACCTCTACTCATAAAATATTATTACTTACACCAAAAAATTGTACCTAAAAAGTACCTCAAATAGAAAAACACACTTGGTCAGTTGGATACCTAGTTCTTGAGAAATAAAATAACCGTGCCTTGTATAATATATATACGAAAAAAATATATATACGGTATATTTAATGCATGTTTACAGCAAGCCACGTTTCCTCAAAGGTGGAAGAACACGCGCGTTGTTCCGGTTCCTAAAGGAAAACCAAGTTCAGATACCTGTAATTATAGACCGGTGGCTGTAGGTACTCTCCACGCCTGCTAAAGTACTCGAGTCGGCTATTCAGCGCTCCGTTCAGGAACAAATGCGTGCGCGTCTGTCAGATGCGCAACATGGGTTCCGACCTGGACGCAGCACTGCTACAAACCTTATTAACTTTATGGTACAGGTGGTGCCGGCAGTAGACTCGGGGGTACAGGTAGATGCTGCGTACTTCGATTTTAAAAAGGCGTTCGATACGGTGGATAATGACATCTTGTTAAGGAAGCTCGTGAAAATTGGATGTACACTACCTCTGATACAGTTCTTCGCTAGCTATATGAAGGATCGCCAGCAATATGTCGACTACAATGGCTGTGTATCTCAACCGTATTACACGAGATCGGGCGTGAGCCAGGGCAGCAATGTAGGGCCGCTCGAGTTTATTGTAATGATAAATGACTTGCCGGAAGTCGTCAGACATGGGACCTGTTTATTGTTTGCGGACGACCTGCAATTGCTGCTCGAGGTTCGGGATCACTCGGATTGTGAACGCCTACAGGAGGACATTGACAGAGTGGCCGAATGGAGCAATGACAACAAACTGCATTTTAACGTTGCTAAATGTTCGGTGATGTCGTTCACTCGCGCGCGAGCTCCCTTGAATTATCAGTACAAGGTGGAGGATGTGCCGATCCAACGAGTGTCTCAGGTACGAGACTTAGGGGTAGTCTTCTCTCAGGAACTAACCTTCCGTGAGCATATCAATAAGATATGTAAGAAGGCATACAGAAACCTAGGTTTCGTACTCAGGCAGTCCCAAGGATTCACCAACATCACGACACTAAGGGTACTATATGACGCATTAGTCCGAAGTCACCTCGAACATAGCGCATTCATTTGGGCTCCTCATGAGGCGAAATATAGTGTTATGTTGGAACGTATCCAAAATAAGTTCACGCGACACTTGTATTACAAACTGTATGGGGTATATCCATTATACCCATATTGATGTACCCCACACTATTTGTTCTGGGTATGGTAGGGTATAACACTCTAAGAGTACGACGGGAGTTTTCGCTCGTAGCGTATGTAGTGAAACTACTACGTGGCGTGGCGCATAACTCGGGAGTGCTGCGACACCTACAGCTGTACGTGCCCGACCGGTACGTGTGGAGGCGGCACCGCCCGCCCCTGCTCGGTGTGCCTGCAGCCAGGACCAACCTACAGGCGAGAACTCCTCTCACTAGAGCCATACGTGTGGTGAATGAGGTTCATGGAAGGGTTGATGTATTGTGGTGCAACTTGAGTGAATTCGCAAGAGTTACACTCTAAGTATTATGTTATTTAGATTAAGATATTTTTTTAACTAGGTGTAAGGTGTAGATTTAGGATTTAGTTAGTAAGGCCACTCTGTCGCATTGGATCATAGATCTGTAATGATAGTTTAGGTAAGATTGTTATAAATAAATAAATATAAATAAATAATTATGTTACAGTCAAAACTGCTAATCGGTCTGAACAGGTCACTACACTTAGGCACGTAGTAAAATAAAACAACACAGTTTGGTTTCAACGAGCACGTCTTATTCGCACGGCGGACAAGCAAAGAGTGTGCTGTCAGTGAAGCAACTCACTGACTGCGCGCACCCCCACCACTGCTCGCCCCACCAGTAAGGTGTGACGGTATTTATTTATACACTACATCTACCTTTTACAAAATTAGAAAAAATAGCATTATTTCGTATAAATATAATCAAATACAAATCAATTTTTTTCAAGAACAATTATCAAATAATTTTAATAATGGTCTGAAAAACAACTTTCCTTCAACTCTCTTCAAATGTACTATATTTCTACGTAACCTTTGTCCACTATCATCATTTACCAATTCGACATCGTTCCCTTCTTTATTTAAAACTGTATGTGTCGTATCCTTGAATGTGGTGGACTTGTTTTCCTTTATTGTATTCTTGACATATACTTTTTCTCCAACATCTATACTAGATTCCGTCGCTTGCCTCTTCCTATCGGCATATTCTTTTCCTTTACTTTTCATTTCACTATCCCTGTCACTAGCTCCTGTGACGTAGTGGGGGGTGCTATTATACATTGTGAGATATATGAGCAAATCTTCTTGCCAATTAGATTTTTGGCTTTGACTAATCCGTAAACGTGTCAATATACTACGGTTCTGACTCTCAACTTCACCATTTTGTTGAGGCCAATTGGGGATAGTATGAAACAATTGAATACCAATTTTTTTGCAAAACTTTCAAATTCTGGACTAACAACCTGCCGACCATTATCAGCGGTAACGCTTACGGGTGTCCCTAACCGAGAAAATACTTCTTTATGCATGCTAATGGTGTGTGCAGAATCTATGTTTTAAGTAATTTTAATTTCTTTATATCTGCTATTGTAGTCTATAATGACTAAATGATAATATCCGGTAAGTAAGGGTCCAAGATAATCTATTGCTTTATCAATTCAGGGCTGTATTGGCAGTTCTCTTCTGCGCATGGGGTTAGGAAGATTTGGAGCAGAAACCAGAGTGCAACCCTTACAAGGTCTAACACAATGTTCAGCATCTCTGTCAATTTTGGGCTACCACATTTTAGAATGTAGTCTCATTTTCATGGCTACAATGCCCGGGTGGCCTTCATGAGCAGCTGCTAAAACTCTTGACCTCCAACATGACGGGATAACTATTTTATTCCCACGCAACAGTAAATTGTTTTGAAAACAAAGTTCTTGTTCAAAGATCTTATAAATATTGACACTCTGGTCCCAGCTATTGTTGTACATATATTCCATTCCTGACTAACTTCAGCTCTGAATCTCTCTCACAAGCTTGCCTTAACTCACCCAAAGTTATTGCTATAGGACGATATTGTTCAACAACTAGGTTCAAATAATTATCATCATCAAAAGGCTGTGGATACTTATTATCCGAACAAAGTCTTGAAAGTGAGTCTGCAATATTTTACTTGCCCGGGCTATAGACTATTATAAAATTGTACGATTATAGGTGCAGTACCTAACGCTCTAATCTCGCACACGGTTTAAAAATCGGTTTCGAATATCACCTCTAACGGCTTGGGGTTACTAACAAGTTCAAAACTAACCTTACCAAATAGGTACATATCAAAATGTTCCACTGCCCAAACCAACGCAAGAGCCTCCTTCTCGGTCTGACAGTACCGTTGCTCACGGTCTGTTAGACTCTTATTGCCATATGCAATTATTCGGGGACGATTAGTGCAATGTTGGACGAGCACAGCTTCCAAACCAACTGGACTAGCGTCGGCATAGACTTGGGTACGGTCAAAAGGATCATAGTACCCTAAAGTTTTGATTTGAGTCATGGCACGTTTCAATCCATCAAAAGCCTGTGTTTGTTTATCGTGCCAATAAGAGGTGATATCCACACCTGTGCCTAGTTTTAGTCTTAGAAGTTCGCGCAAAGGTTCGGTCCATGTAGCTAAATTAGGGATCCATTTTCCCACATAATTTACTAACCCTAAGAATCTTTGTACTTGCTCAATGACCGTTGGTTCTCGAAACGACTCTATTGCTTTAACATATTTGTTGAGAGGCTTAACAAGTCCAACAAGTCAACTCCCTTACAAGATAACTGAAGACCGAGAAAATCAATTTGATTTACTCCATATGCTCTATAACGTCTAACTCAACAAGCTCTTAGATTTTTTTATTAACTTTAGACTCCAGCGGGACAGGGACTCTTCGACAAGGTTGAGCAACTGGTTTAATTGATTTATCTATAGGGATATGAATTTGAACATCTACCATCGATTGCATCATTCAAGGACTGGGTAGTCAACTTTATAAAATGTTCAACGGTTGGAATGTTGTTGGAACTCCTAATCCAATTTTTAGAACACCAAGGCACGTGGCGGTGTCTTTCCCGAGTAAATTTCTAGTGCCATCTTTTACAACAAAAAATGTGGCTTTGGCTCTGGAAAAATTGTTGCCAATTGTTATGGCAGAGTCTAAAGACCCAAGTACGGTTAAAGCATTACGACTTCTGTAGGCCATAAATCTCTTGTTGGGAGATTTTAATTGATTTTCAACAAGGACTCCATTGTTCTTGAGAATTTGCCACGTTATATCGTTAATTATATAACATTTACTGCCGGAGTCTATTAACATCTCAATTTCAACACCCCCTAGCGTACATTTAATGGTGTCGTCATTATCAATATGGGAAATATAATCTACCTCTTCAGACTTCTGTTTGGATTTCTTACTAGGTTTAGAAGAGATATCATTATTTTTACGTTTTTCCGCCCTAGTTCTACACTGTTTGCGAAAATGTCCAACAAACCCACATAAAAGACATTTCTTATCTCGGGCTGGACAAGATTTAAAATAACTTGAATGACTGCCACCACAAACCACAACGCACACATGAATTTGCACTTGAAGTCATTTTAAATTAAATTAAATTAATAATATTTTTTTTTTTATTATTACTTTTTTTTTTTAATATTATTTTTATTATTAATTAATTTTAGAAGCTTCCACTCGATTAACCGGCAGATCTTTACTGAGTCCCGGCAACCCAAAGTTATTAAGTTGTCGATTTACAGCCTCTAAAGCGTTGGCTTCGGAAATAACCCTATCAAGGGTAACATCATCACCAAGGGTCAGAATTGTTTTTCTTAATTTGGCTGACTCACACTTCTCAGTGATTTGATCGATCATGTGTTCATCAGGGGCAGTGAATTTGCATTTGGAGCTGTGTGTCCGAGTCTGACGAGAAACTTGTCAAATTTTTCCTTTACTTTTACTGTGTTACTTTGTAAACACTCAAGTTTTTTTATTTTGCACGTACCTTATATTTTGTATCCTGGCAGGGTCGCCACTTGTACAGGTCACTATTAGGCACGTAGTAAAATAAAACAACACAGTTTGGTTTCAACGAGCACGTCTTATTCGCACGGCGGACAAGCAAAGAGTGTGCTGTCAGTGAAGCAACTCACTGACCGCGCGCACCCCCACCACTGCTCGCCCCACCAGTAAGGTGTGACGGTATTTATTTATACACTACATGGTCAAAACCACTTTTGACTGGTGTCAGTCAAAATCCTTATGAAGTTGAAATGCGTTTTCTGCATTAAAAATATGTTGTCTAAGAACGCCTCAGTTGTAATTAACAGTCCTAGAATTACATGATGTTTTTCTAATTACATGAAAATTAAGGAATTACTCCTGTTAAAAAGTTTAAAAAAAAGTCCGCGACATCTTTGAATAAAGCTGTACCCTAAAGAGTATAATAATAATAAGGGAGGCTGTACCCACCGAACAAAAAGTTTAACAAAAGGATACCTACTCAAAAGTTGATAAAACGAGACATGTATGAATTTCAGAATATGTACATAGTTAAGAAACGGCACTTTGGTGATGTTTGACGAATCGGGAAGTTACCACAGGATGTAGGTAGCTGAAAAATTCACGCTGTTTACTTCCTTGACATTACAGACTCTTATATTTTATTTAAGTATTTTATTGTTTGTTTCAGGTCACCGAACCAAATCTGCACAACTCAACTATATGACATGAAAGAAAATTAGCCATCATTTGCAAATATTTCTCCCTATCTTGACCAAAAGTAAATAAGCAGAAAACGTTAAGAACCAACTATGAATTCGGACGGTAGTTTTGGTAATCACTTTTAGAACTTTATAAGGTTTGATACCTTAAGTTGAACTTGAAACTTTAAGAATCATAGTCAGGCAGTCCACCACTCTTACCTAGTGGTAAGAGTGGTGGACTGCTGAGCTTGGGCTCCTGGGTTCGATTCCTGGGGGCAAAAAGGGGGGCTCAGTTAATTGGTTTTCCATTCGAAAATTCTCAATAGCAGCCTGTGTTGGAATTTGGCGGTATGTTACGCCCCGTGCCTCGGAAAGCATATTAAGCCATTGATCCTGCTCCTGATCTCTCTCCTGTCGTATCAGATTGCCGTCCCATCAGACTATGAGAGTATAGGAATAGAGAGTGTACCCATTTCTGCGCATACACTATGACTAGTGCACTACAATATCTCACGCACTGATGACTACAGGTCGCGGCACGTAAGTCTTGCGCTGAACGAAACGTGAAGCGGATAACTGCGCATGTTTTACGGCTAGAGAGCCAATCGGCGCAACGCACTCCCTAAGACATTCTTATTTTTTACTTTGCGCAATAACGGTCAGCGCTAGAGTTACGTGCCGCGACTTGTATCTCCACTGAGATTAGCCAACATGACTAAACTGCTACTAGCCCTCACAAGTCTGCATTAATACCAAATCTGAATTAATATTCAGACTTAGGAGCTTGTGATGTGGGCTTGTAGTCAGAATAGAGAAATAGGTAGCTTTTTATGTTTGACATAAGTACAAAAACATTGGTGCTACATAATTTTGTTCTTTTTTTAAGGTTTAAGCAAAACCAATCGCCCAAATACTATTTTGTTAGTAATAGTAATACTTGGTGTGATATTTTGTATAGTGGGAGGGATTCTGATAGGTGGTCGTACTTCGGTAAGCACTGTTTATTTCTTATTTTTATGGAATTTAATAGGAGACATAATTCCTTATAAAATAACAATATATTATTATGAGCTACAGTTAGAGCCAATATATAAAAATATGTACAATAATACAATTAGAACAATGACATCATAATCTGTTTGTGTGCTTAAAGTGTTTAATAAAAGACATTATATAGGTAATCAAAGAATAAAATATAATAAATCACTCAAACCCCTCTAGCACAAATGAAATGAATTAGCGAAAAAAACAATACATTTATTAGATAAGTGGTGAAATTATTTGGCTTATGTTTAACGAACCACCAGATTTAGTCAAATGTAACGGCAAAAAAATCACTTTTGATTGCCAAAAATAGTAAATGATCACCAAAATTAATCCCCATTTTAGCGTGAAATGAGAACCAAAAATAGTTAAAAGTTAGTTAATGATCACCAGAAATTGAACTGTTATGCTCTTGCATCCGAGTCGAGGGAGACCCGGTCGACGGAGCCCCGCTACGCGGGGCTCCTACTTCTGAATGGTTTATAAAAAAATAACCACGAAGGGTATGGCGGGGTCTATTCGCTCGCTTCGCTCGCTCATTCGACCCCGCCATACCCTTCTAACCTAATCTATCCGTGTCGGGGTGCCCCAAGTCGGCCTAGGCAAAACTAGTTTGTCATCAACCACCTCATTAAAATTTGGTGTTAAATTTACTAAATTTGGTGATCAATTGATATTTTAGGTGATAGATGTTAGTGGTCACAAAGTTATTTTTGGTGGTCATTATATTTTCCCCCCAAATTATTTTCCAAAAAATATTACTTCTGCCAAACTGTAACGCAGTATAGTATTTGGAAGGTTTAAACTTTATTTCCAACTCTTCAATTTTGTTCCCATTAATCTATAGTCTGCGCCAAATTAGTAGGAATTAAAGGTCATTAACCCGCATACATTTATTCAATTACATAATTCTGAAAACAGAAATATTGACATAACCTTGTCCCTGACTTTTTCTAGTAATAAAAAACGATTCATAATGTATTGTCGAGGTACCTACGCAGAGAAATTAAGGAAAGAGCAATGACCTTTAATTCCTACTTATCTGGCGCAGACTACTTATAGTTTAATTTCCATGTTTTATATGCATCCTCAAAATTTTTCTTTTTTTGCAGTATAATGGCTATGAAATTGTCACGGATTACACTGATTGCAAACGCGGCAGTAGTGAAAAGATGTGTAAAGACGTTTTAAAAGAAACTTGGACAGATTGCTCCTGTTATATAAAAATAGAAATAAATGAAACCATGAAAAAGCCTGTGACTGTTTTGTATGAGTTGGAGTCTTATGATCAGGTTTTCAGCCATTATTTTAAATCTAGGTAAGTATTACGGTCTGTTTATTTTTTGTGTATTTGTGTGATTTGAGCTCGAATGATATCACACTGGTCCTGCAACTTAGGGGTCACAAAACCGCAAGTATATTAGAAAACCAGTTTAACGATTCTTATTTCATCACTAAACCGGTTAACCGGTTATTTCGATTAAAAAAAATTGCAATTCATTCAGCTTTATTGCCAAATCAAAGAACACATTTTTAAGAGCTAATAACTGATAATAATTTGTAGCTTAATAATAAAACAAATAAAACTTTTTCACACCACCTGCTCGAAAATGTCAAATTATATGTCAAGCAACCTTAACCTAAAGTAAGTCATTAGTGGCCGGGGGTGCCCCCCCGGCCACTAATGACTTACTTTAGGTTAAGGTCGGTCAGCCGGTCAATAATGTTTAGGGCATCAGAACCGGTTTTTCCCGGTTCCAAAAGAACCGGGAATTCCCGGTTCTGAGAGACCCTGATAGAACCGGTTCTGTAAAACGAGGAACCGGTTTTTTCGGTTCTTACGGCTCTCTCTTAAAATAAATTTAGAAATAATATTATCTCTATAATACTCTTTATGCTACTCGTAAATATCAAGTTATTATCCAAATTTATTATTCAAACAGAATATATACTGTTATTTCACTGTTAAATTAATAAATAACGTTATAATTTATTATTAATGATGAATCTTTAAGAAACTAACGATGTTTTTAAGGGGCATTAAGGTAAATGCTCCAGGATACCCCGCGAAATTCAAATTTTTGACAGTTGTTTTGCAATTTGCAGCTCAGTCTCGGATAGTATGATAATAAAAGTTGTTTTCGCGGTAATGACACATACTATCCGATATTGAGCTGGCAAATGTAAAAAACGTACGACTATTTGAATTTGCAATAAAAAAATTGCTTGAAATGAACACTCATGTGAGCAATAAAATGGCGGCTGCATTGCGTAAACAATATGCAAAACGACGACTAGTCCAAGCAGCAATATTGCAATATTTGACCAACCCAGAGAAGTATTTTGATAACATTGAAAAAGAATAAAAAACTGTTTTTTTACGGCCTACGAGTGATGAGATGCTGCGGGAAATCGTAAACCTCATTCAACGCACAAAACAAAGTGTACCTCTTGATTGTACGCCTGATTTCAGGACACATGATGATGATGACTTACAAGTATCTTCTTTAACAAATGAAGAAGAACTTAATAAGGAAATAAGTCAAGCTACTGCTTCTGCTCCTGAATCGACATCAAATGACATCAACACTACTATAAGGGTAGAAATGGCTCTGTTTGAGAATGGTGGTCAGAGACAGCGAGGACGATACCTATCGCTCGCTTATCAACATTTACTATCAATTCCACCCTCTAGTGTGGAGCCGGAACGTATATTTTCTTCCGCCGGGATAGTCTGCAATAGACTCCGTTCGTCTTTAAGCGACAAAACTTTAGACGCACTTATTTTTTTACGTTCCTTTTATTTAGGAAAGAAGAAAGCCAATACGTAATCCTCAATTTAATCATTAATTTTCGTTATTTGGTTTTTGTTATATTTTTTTGGAATTTTTATCATTTATTTACAACTTTTATGTGCTTGTTGATTTGTTTTGAGTGGATTTGTAAAAGTTCCTATAACTAGCTTGTAAGATGGTTAATTTTTTTAAGTTTAATTTTTATTATTTCACTTTTTGATCTCTGTAGTGCATGTAGTGAATTATAAAGAACTGATTGTAACTGATTGTGAAAATACTGAATTTTAAAGAACTGATTGTTGCCAAAAATAGTTAAAAACGTTGTTGTTATTTGAGTATAATTAAAAAAATATATAAATATGCTTACCAATAAAGTGTGTTTTATTTAGACTCTTTTCAACTAGAATTTATGAAAAAAAACCCGAAAGAACCGGGTACCCGGTTCCGTCTAGAATTTAGAACCGAAAGAACCGGTTCCTAAAATAGGGCCGGTTCTCGATGCCCTAATAATGTTGTACTGGATTTCATTATGACCCGCTGGTCAATAATGTGATTTGAATTTGGAATCTCACATGCTCAGCTAAATTGGCAGTATAGTACTAACAAACACCCTTTGGTGCCAGAAAGAGGAAAGCTATTCTCGAAGCCCTTACTACGCGTGGATGATATTCTCGATTTCCTACAAAATCATAACGACTGCTTCTTCATATCGTTGCCATGTTTTCGAAGACATAATATTGTAAGAATAATTAGATAACTACGAACCTTTTTTAAAAGGAATGGAATAACATTAAAACTGGCATTAATTATAACAAATACCGTACCGCGCCGTAATACCGTAATAGTAATTGGCTGTAACATTAGTTAATTATTCTTACTGTTTGTTTATTTAATAAATACTTTGTTTTTCGTACTAGGGCTATTATTTTCACAGTAGGTGTAAAAAGTAGAGTATCCTCCTCTGGGCTAAAGGTGTCTTTGCCTTGGGCTAACTTGAATCCCTCGCTGCATTCAGGATACTTGTATTAACTCCCTCGCTTCGCTCGTGAGTTAAATCCCGAATCCTTCATTGCGCTCGAGATTCAATATGACGCATGATTCCCGCGATCATGATGCTTGCAACAGCGTCGAAATATCGGGAGCTCATAGAAAAAGAAAATCACGGATATTATCCCGTAAGTACTTCAAGTGTAGTGAAAAACCGTGAAAGTCTAAAAAAGTTATTGTAAACCTGCAAAAGGTTTTTACCTTTTATGCCTCCATTTTCATAAAGGGCCATCTCTACTCTGATGACGGCAGATAAATCGTTTTCAAATTCTATATCTAAAGCAGTGGACGTCTTGTTAGACCAAGACTGAGTCATGGTCTTTTCAATAGCTGCTTGCAATTCTTCTTTCATTCCAGCAAGTGTAGTGGAAGCTGTAGAAGCTAATGCGAAGTCTTCGTCGTCACTTGAGCAGGGGCTCCTTTGACTGCTGGGCGGTATTGTCTGGGATTGCCCGATCTTTTGTAGGTCACAAATGACATCTGCTATTTGTTGAGTTGATCAAGACTCGGAAAAGTAGCATTCTCATCTTTCATAATAAAATAGTCTGATGTGTCCTTCAGAACAGCGGAACAGCAGAAGCGCTTTGATCGCGGGTTGACTGGAGAATGCGGGTGGATGAAAATAAAATTGTTTGGAGCAGACAAATCCGTCTACCCTCGATCTTTATTCACCCGCTTATTGTAGTGCCGCTATAAATCCTTTTAAAAACCGCTGCATAGTGACTTTGCACTTGACTGAGTTCAATGAGATTGAGTTTAGCAATCAGTGTACTTACGTAAAACGAAAGAACGAATGAATGAGCTAGTGATGCTCCACGTCGTCAAAAACAGACAGGCACCAATGGTGTTGTCAATACAATAATTAAAAATATGTGTACATTTTAAGACAAAAAATAACCTAATTAAAATGGAAATCTCGGTTTTCGCAAAATTAAAAACCGGTTTCTAAAATGACGTCATAACCGTCAAAAAGTTTTTTTCGATTTCGGTGAAACTGGTTTTGTGACTCCTAACTGCAGCTGGACCGAGAACCAGGTCAGAAAGAAATGACGTAAGGCTTAGACGTACAGGATGAATAATATCAATAACTAGCTTCTGCCAGCGGCTTCGCCCGCGTGAAGTTTGATAATTGTCCCATGGGATCTCACTACCGGGATAAAAAGTATTCTCTGTTTTAATCCAGGTTATAAACTATCTGTGTGCAAAATTTCATCCAAATCCGTTCAGTAGTTTTTGCGTGAAAGAGTAAAAAACATACATACTCACAAATTTTCGCACCATTACTCATAGTCGAGTGCAATTAGACAATAAGGTGGAACAAAGTTTATAGTGGTCGGATTTTCATGGGACTTTTTTTATTGAGTTCCTAGAGGGGTGGAGAAGAAAAAAAAAAAAAAAATTTCGACGTTCGCAACTTTTTTTTTTAAATTTTCATTGAAATATTTTTTTTTCGTTTATGAATAACTTCAAATTAGACAAATTCATATTGTAGCGTAATAGTATTACCTACGTGCATCCATTAAACGCTAATTTGGTCTGTTTCTTTGTTCATTGTAGTCGATTTAATGTATGTTTCAAATATTTTTTTTAATTTCCTATTTTCTGCAATTATTTCTAAAATATCGAATTTTAAGACTAAGATTTCTTTTGAAATTGGTAACTGATGCTTTTTCACAGATAACTGGACCAAAAAGTATTAATGAAGACCACTTTCATGAATGTAGTGACTTAAAATTCATTCGGAAATGTTAGAAAATCGTCTATGTTAATGAAAGCATTTTTTTTCCAAATACTGCTATGAAACTCAATGTGCAAATTATTGTCTTAATCCTCATTTTATTAGCTATCTAACGAGGTATAATAACTAGAAGAATATTTAAGGATACTTGTTAAATATTGGTTACTGCTGAAAAAGTAAATCATGACGAGAAGTGGGAGTGGTATCGGTATCTGTATTGATATTAAATTGCGCGCAGAGACCCAAGCTTGCAACTTATCTCAGATAGAAATCGTGAGAAATGGTGACGTTATAATTACGACAATTTTTGCAAATTTACCAGTGGCCCCATTCCACCTTTGTCAGCACTAATCAACCTTTATCGAGTACCACCAATTTTTTTTTTTCAGTTTTTGTTATCTTTGGATAGCAGATATAATAAGGATATTTTCAGGATAATATTTACGTTGACCATCATATAAATATTTAAAAAAAAAATGCCCTTCTGTACTTTTATATAGACGATTTCCTGATAATTGTGAATAGGTACAGTTTTAGTCACTTCACTCGTAAACATGGTTTTCTTGAACATTTATACATACAAATTATTTGTGAAAAAGTATCAGTTACCAATTTCAAAAGAAATCTTGGTCTTAAAATTCAAAATTTAAAAAATAATTGCAGCAAATAGGACATTTTCAAAAAATACTTGAAATATTGCATTACAGTGAAACATACTAAATTAGCATTTAATGGATGCACACAGGTCACACTATTACGCTACAATATGAATTCGTAGAATTTGAAGTAAGTAGGTCATACACGAAAAAAAATATTCCAAAGAAAATTCAACTTTCTTCTTCACTCCTCTAGGAACTCAATAAAAAAGTCCCATGAAAATCCGACCACTATAAACTTCGTTCCACCTTTTGAGTATTTTTTGTCTAATTGCACTCGGCTATCACTACTTGTCTAATTGCACTCGGCTATCACTACTTATTATAAATAAAACAAAGTCCCCAGCCGCGTCTGTCTATCCTTATGTATGCTTAGATCTTTAAAAATTACAGAACGGATTTTGATGCAGGTTTTTTAATAGATAGATTGATTCCAGAGGAAGGTATAATTTGTCGAAGGCGAAGCTGCGGGCATCAGTTAGTTTATAATTTTAGTAGGATTATATGTTGAAAAAATAATGGTTGGTACTTCACATTCAACGTAAAACGAAATTTAAAACAACTAAAACTTAATACTTTGTATTGCCTCCAACCGGCTCTTTCCACAGCTGACAGGGAATATGCATAAATTTTCTTTTTTTAGGGTTCCGTACCCAAAGGGTCAAAACGGAACCCTATTAATAAGACTTCGCCGTCTGTCCGTCTGTCTGTCACCAGGCTGTATCTCATGAACCGTGACAGCTAGACAGTTGAAATTTTCACAGATGAGGTATTTCTGTTGCCGCTATAACAACAAATACTAAATATGGTCAATGGTACGGAACCCTTCGTGTGCGAGTCCGACTCGCACTTGGCCGGTTTTTTATTTCGATATGGAATGATAAAGTACTATAAAAATCTTGTTTCTATCTCTTTTTGGATAAACGGAATTTAGTATGGATTTTGTACGTCGATGCAGCGGATGACGTCATTCGCTGTATCGGATCTCTCTGTCCAATCAGCAGTTTCAAATGCTTATAACTTAGTATTTTTTATAGATATTAAAAAAATAATTTCACTTTGCTATTTCTGATGTAAATACGCTTTGTTTAGAGTGATAATAAAAAATCATGCATATACCCTATTGGGCATGCTGGCTGTTTATTAATTTTGTTATGCGATATTGCGGGATGTTGGTCCATATTCTTCCACAATACGTGTTCATTTGGATCAGATCCGGTCTTCTCGTGGACCAGTCCATGCGATTGATGCCCACGTCCTGAGAATACTCATTTACAATTTCATTTGTATTGGCCTTGTGTCATGTATGAATATTGAATTTTCACCCATATTAATTAAATATGGGCCGACATGCTCATTAAGCAGTGCAAGTTTGCACTAGTTAGCGTGCTGTTTTCTATCAGCATCAAGTTCTTGTGATCGACTCTCTGAAAAGATTCCTGCTCAAACTATAACAGATCTACCGCCTAATGGCACTTGTTAGGGTTCCGTATCGTACGTACCTAAAGGGTAAAAACGGGACCCTATTACTAAGACTCCACTGTCCGTCTGTCTGACACCAGGCTGTATCTCATGAACCGTGATATCTAGACAGTTGAAATTTTCGCAGATGAGAGCGTTAAAATAGTAGATTAAACAACAAGTGAAAAAAAAGAGATAATTTAATTCGAGGGACTAAGTAATAAGTTGGATCCCGAGAGCAGCGAAGGATTCTAGAGTAAAATCCTGAGCGGAACGAGGAATACAAGAACCGAGACTAAAACGCCAACCAGTCAATGCCGTTGCATTGAGTGGTTGGCACCTAATACAATATAATAGGTAGATATGCCTGGTGAAATTAGTTACAGAATACCTACATAATAGTAGTCAATGTATAACTGCTGCTTTGTAATTTATCCTCGTACGATGTGGTTAGATAACATTGTGTGTCACGCGGTATAATATGTTATCAAGTCGTGTTTCAACAAATTTATACCTATCCAATTTCCTCATACATTTCGTTTGGGATAAACCATTTTAAACCGGCTTAAAAAAAGGAGGAGGTTATGTGTTCGTGTGTGTCTATTTTTTAATGTTTATGTATGTTTGTATTTGTGGACCGATTCTCAAAATTATTTTTTTATTTGAAAGACTATACTCCTGAAATGGTCCCATTTAAATTTGGTGTATGGTGCTGATCTTCGGAGATATACAATGGAACTCTTGAAAAATAGACGGCAAATCTGTCGTCATTGCTGCAATCGTTTGGATGTTTATTGTTTATACAAAATCGCAGATGTGTACAATACACCCAGATTTCGAAAGTTAGGTATGTTTGCGGACTGATCGACAAAGATTTTTGGCATATTGTCAGAAGTATTTTGAGAGGAATTTGTGAATGTGTGTGTGTGTGTGTGTGTTGTGATGTGTGTGTGTGTCTTTGTTATTTTGTATATTTTAATTTGATGTTATCTCTTACTCTTTTAGTTCTAGTTTTAGTTACAGTAATTGGTTTAAATACAATCGTTATTAAATTAAATAAATAAATAAATGTTAGGTTCCATTTATTGGGGATAAGCCTATTTATTACCCATGACATTGTAAAATAAATTCATGGCTACTGACATGGTTTGGGAACAGCTAAAAATTGAAAAATAAATACCTAAGTAAAAAACTTTTTTGCAAAAACTAAGACCGACTTAAAAAAATACACCAACAAAAAAAACAAAAGAAGTGAAAAATAACTTTAGCTTCAGAAGCCGGTGACAAAAAGAAGCTTGACCTTTGTTTGATTAATTTGGTGTTTTGTCACCGGCTTCTGAAGTTAGTTATTTTTCACTTTTTTGTGTTATTCTTTTTGTGTTTTTTTGAAGTAGGTTTTTTTTTTCGTTTACCCAACTTAGAAACAGTTTTAAAGGATAATCTTTATGTTCTGGGGAACGGATCGATGATGCGTCAGAGTCCGTTCCCTCGTAGACAATGCGCGTCTTTGCGCTCGCTGTTGGATGCGCGTGCTCCCTTATTTTTCGCTTAGTGGAAGCGGACCCTTGGGGTAATCCACCTAGCGAGTGTGATACTATGATTCTTTCACAATGTGTTCCTTATATGTCAAAATTCACGCCGGCAGGGACGACAATCAACTGGCCGGCCATCTCACCCCGAAGCTGTCGGATAGCTGCGGTTCATTCAATTACACCAACACTACCGAGGGCATCAAGCCAATAGCACCATGCGGGGAGCTAGCCGACGCCATGTTCAACGGTACACTACTTCTTTAGGTATTAATTATTTGTCTAACATTACTTGAGACATCAGGGTGGCGCTGCTTGCTTAGAATTAGAAACACGTCATCCACCTGTCAAATTCAATACATCATTGCAATCTCCACCTCGTCGTAAGTAATGTTGGTCAAGTAATTCCTGTAATGGTTATCAGTTCGCGATGGACGTGAAAAGAGGAGACGCATTAAATTAGCGGTCGCCTGATGCTCATGTGGCATATGCAGATAGTGCCGTCTGTGGCGGATGACGCGGCCATGATGCCGTACGCGTCTCGAGCCAACGTGCAAAGCGGTGGACTATGAAGCAGTCGGTTCTTACTGGAAGCAGACAAATATCATCACCATCTCCCTAGCCTTTTTCCGAACAATGTTGGGGTAGGCTTCCAGTGTATCTTCGAGAAGTACCTGTGTCGCATAAGCAGGGAGCCGGAGGCCCGGTGCCATCACTGCGTCCACTGTCTGTGTGCTGTATGAGTTGAGCTGCGCCGTGCCCTCATTACAGAGGTAGGAGGAGACCTCTCGCTGCCGACCAGTGCGGTGATGTCCTTCTGCGAAACTGTCATGTCGCAGAAGGAAGCTGCGGAAAGGGAGAGGCAGATGACGAGCTTGTGCCCATCCCGCAGCAGACGCACCGGGCGTCGGCAGAGGGCGGCCAACGCCCTCTTCCCGCCCCCCTAAACAGGATAGACACCCCCCATCACACTGGACCCGAGACGGTGCGGCGCGTTGTGTTTCACGCGCGCCCCTCAACGGGGGGAGTTTTACACCTCACTCCCCCCGGGACGAGGCCCGCAAGTCAAGCTGGCCGGCACTAGCCCGGGGCAAAAAAGTCGCATCAGGTGTGGCTTTAGTCAGTACGAGTCTGACATAACCCTCCATAAGGCGGAGGACATCGCGGAGGAGTAGCAATATGTAACAATAAACCCGCGTTCTTCATTTGCTAATTTATCAACTAATTCTCCAACGTGTTTGTCGAAGCACATGCTATGATCTTATTCTTCTTTCTAGTAATAAGCGCTTGTAAAACTTTTAGTTTCTATTGATATACGATGATTTAATACAGTTATTGTTTTCTTACAGATACATTTACTTTACAAACTAACAACGAATATGTGCCGTATTTCCGTTATGGTTTAATATCAGAAGACGAGAAGAAAAACTTTAAAAATCCACCCGGGCAAAACCTTTCAGAAGGTTGGTATTCTTAATCAGGTATCTAAAAAGGGGCCATTGTATGTACCTACTAATTATTATAAACAAATCTTACAATGGGATCAACTATGAAGTCGCAAAGATATCGGCCGCTCCATACATTTTAATATGTTCACATAAGAAAAAGCCTTAACAGCTGAGTTTATAGTGAACACGTGATGGTCGCGTTTAATTTTTCGGAAATCCCCTAATCACTTGGCCAAGCGCGCCATGCATGCTGCGGCAAAAACACGAAAGAAATGTTAGTGCATGCCACTATTATACAAGCTAATATTGTAAATACATACCGGATGACTTTTTTATCACTTTAAAAAAAAAATGGGGATATTAGGTGAACGGAGTAGAAGCTTATGGCATACATAGTTTTTTTTTCTTTTTTCCACAGCTTAGAAAAAAAATATCTATAATCAAAAAACGCTATAAATTTCCATGTCGTGAACTTTTAATATTAGAATAAAGACGAGAAGTTTTGAAAAAAAATAATTAAAATATAGAATTTCAAATCATACGCATTACGCGTACTATAGATTAGAATATATATTATTAGATTTGAATTTCGATATTTTTTTTTTCGAAAAAAAAAAAACTAGGTATGCATTTGCTTCTACTCCGTTCACCTACGAGTACTTATTATACCCATTTTTTTTAGTGATAAATAAGTACCTAATCCTGTATATCGATAGTTATAACCGTGATAATTATGTAGTTATATCTCTAGGGATATAGCTGTTTCCCGGAAGATAGTAATATGAAAACCATTTTGACTAATCCAGGGAAATTATTATAAGTATTATATTTAATGCAAGAGCGAGCGAAGCGAGCGAAGCGAGCTCGGGACTTAAGGCGGTGGTATGCGCGAACGGCCTTGAAGGCCTCTCCACATTCCCGCGCGAATCACGCGCGAAGCCGCGAATCCTACGCTATCCATGAGTGTGGATCCGATTCGCATATATTTCGCGGCTTCGCGTCGCGTTCGCGGTTCGTTCCCCGAAAATTGTCGGTTTTTGTCCCGCGTCAAAGGATTCGCGAACTTTACTATGAACCTGGCGCGAACCTCTGCGAATGTGGATCTTGGTAGTTTTGCCGCCGTGATTCGCACCGCGATCCGCGCCGCAATTTCACGCCGTGATTCGCGCGGGAATGTGGAGAGGCCTTGAGGATCTGGGCGGAGCTAAATATTTTCCCCGCGCTCCCCGTTACATTTTTACGCGCGCATAGTGTGACTCGCGCTCTTCGCAGGAGGTCGCGCCGTGTGGGTTTGATGGCGCGACTACAGCATGTTTGTTTAACTACTACGACAAGATTTTGTAATAATTTGTTAAAAGTTGATTCCCAAAACCATGAATTTGTCAAAGTTATGGTTAAAAAGCTTTATAGCTTTTTAAGGGTTTTTTTTATAAGGGTTTGAACGTAGCCGCGCCATCGAAACGCGGAGAACTGCGTGGCCATGGAGATCTTTTAAACTAAGCCTTGCAGAGACCTAAAATTCGGGTCAATAACGGATTGAATTTGTAAAAAAATTGTAAAAACAGAAAAAAATCCTAGGTTTATATTTTAGGAGCTGTAAGACTTAAAACCCCCTTGGCCGCGCCATTGCAGCGGTGAAAAACACGTTATCGCTGATATCTCGCTGAAAAAGCATCGCAGAGGTCTGAAGATTTTTGTAAAACACAGATTTGAATACGTCGAAATATGTAAAAATACAATGAAAAGTCCTAGGTTTATATTTTAAGAGCTGTAAGGCTAAAATCCCATGGCCGCGCCATTGAAACGGTGAAAAACACGTTATCGCCGATATCTCGCTGAAAAAGCATCGTAGAAGCATGAAGTTTTTTGTAAAACCTATTTATTTATCATATATTTATTTCTTTAACTGTAGTACGGTATCGCTTAGAAAGAAGTTGTGATTATTCATCGAAGAAAGTAAGTATTAGCTAGATTTTTTTCAAACAATACCTAAATATGTAGAACTAACGATAATAGGTTTTTTTTTTTTAATATTACCCCTGTAATAACGTTTTGAATATTTCGATACGGTGACCATGACTTTGTTTACAGAAAACTTTCCACCTATTGTATTAGAATTTATTTCTCAAGGATTCTAAATTTAATTAAAATGAAAAGTCTACGTACTTACAGTTCCTGAAATCTAGGATTTTATTGTGTATTTTGACAAATTCAAATCTAGGTTTTACAAAAAACTTCAGGCCTCTGCGATGTTTTTTCAGCGAGATATCGGCGATAACGTGTTTTTCACCGTTTCAATGGCGCAGCCATTGGGTTTTAGTCTTACAGCTCCTAAAATATAAACCTAGGATTTTTTTCTATATTTTTACTTAGTTTTAAAGATTTCCATGGCCGCGTGGTTCTCCGCGTTTTGATGGCGCGACCACTATATATATAATATATAACTTTAACAAATTGGGAATCATTTTTAGGGTTCCGTACCCAAAGGGTAAAAACGGAACCCTATTACTAAGACTTTGCTGTCTGTCCGTCTGTCCGTCTGTCTGTCACCAGGCTGTATCTCATGAACCGTGACAGCTAGACAGTTGAAATTTTCACAGATGATGTATTTCTGTTGCCGCTATAACAACAAATACTAAAAACAGAATTAAATCAATATTTAAGGGGGGCTCCCATACAACAAACGTGATTTTTTTGCAGTTTTGTCTATTTTTTTTAAATAATGGTACGGAACCCTTCGTGCGCGAGTCCGACTCGCACTTGGCCGGTTTTTTACAAATTGTTACATGACATTGGCTTGTTTTAAAAAAAAAAAAAACACCGTGTTCGCGCCATCGAAACGCATACGGCAGCGCCATCGCGCCCTTAGATTCAATTTGAAATGCTCTCAAAAGTAAATAAATTGTAAGATTATAGATTGTATTGCTATTCCATCGTTACTATAGTGTACCTACCTACTAGGTATGCATTAGATTCGCTGGTTCGCGGTCCGAACAATTTTAATGGTTTGTTTGTTGGCATTGAATAGGCTCCGAAACGACTGAACCGATTTGAAAAATGCTTTCACTGTTGGAAAGCTACACTATATTCGGGTGACAGGCTATATTTACTACTTTTGTTAGCTTGGGTTTTTCCTGTTAAAACAAGTGTATGTGTTAATGAATAAAATAAATAAATATTATATTTTAAAAAAAAATTGGGATCCTTACCTTTAAAATTACAATAATGTAACCCAAGGTGTAAAAAAAATACCTAAAATATTCTTTACATCGCGTACGCTGCAAAAAGTATTGATGATAGAAGAAAATAATGTACTACGACTTTGCAGAACACATCATTATTTATAGAAAGTGTCACAACAGCATATGTCTAACTATTATAGTTATGCCACAATAAGTGTTAACTTATTGAAAAAAAAAACATACAGTCAAATTGAGAACCTCTTCTTTTTGGAAGTCGGTTGACAATTGAATTGAAATGTCGCCGCTAGAAAAGGCTCCTTATTTGTATCGTGGTATTAATCCTTATCAAAATAAAATACTTTATATTCAAGACTGCTTCAATACAATACCTCTAAATTACTTTTTAAATTATCCAATTCGGACATTCCATTCAAAAGATATCACGAGTTTAAAAATCTAAACTTAACTATTACATTTATGTACACACGGTAGGTACACGAAAAATAAATAAACTTCACAATACAAATCACTGAATTAGTCTTATAGCAAGCGACCAAGCGCGCAAAATAAAATACCTTACTTGCAAAATGACTATCTGACTATGACTACGTAATAGAACTAGAATACTAAATCGTCCATGCGAAAATCGGGGCATTATAATACGAGCGAGCAGAGCAGCACAACCTCCACGTCCGACGGTCCGAGCTGCACTGCCGCCCGTCGCCCGCGCACGGACCCGCCTATTCTGTTATTATAGAATGCATGGAATAATTAATTGTAGCCTAATAAATAATTAGATCAAAATTTCAATTGTACCGTTTGTGAAGAAAAACGTGACGAATATTTGAGTGAAAAAAAATTACTAAATTTTAATGCCGTTTAGGAGTAGTTACGAAATTTAGAAGAAAAAATGCTTCACTTTGAACATTTTTTTCATATAGTAATAATAAATTTAGAATTATTTCAATTGTACCAATTAAAGTTAAGAGTCTAATAAGCAACATAATATTTTTTTTGAACATATATATTCACTCATCAAAGAGGAGTTACATGGAGAAAACCTCTCGTTAGCAGATACTACCGCCTTAAGGGCTCCCCGACTCGGACAGGTTATGTTGGGGATGGCGGGGTCTAAAGAGCTGGAGTACTAAGACCCTGCCATCCCCGTCGTTTTTACTTTAAACCCTGCAATGGGACCTGATTTTAAAAGTCGGTAACTATGAACGTACCATATCTTGTGTACAACATCATGGCCTGGTAATGGTACCAGCCTACCAGGCCATGATATTGTACACGACGTCTGGTGTTAAAACGGTTACGAGAATTGAACGATTTATATTGTTCCAGTGTTTAAAAACTTCTCGAAACCAATAAACTGGAAGAAGAATAAGTGGGAACTGGATACTGATATACCCGAAAATAATGGATTTCAGGTATGTTTATTGTGGATTCCAAAAAACCTGCTATCGGTTTATACTGATGTGAGATGATGAATAATATTATTAAGTATAGGTAGGTACAAGGTTAGTTTTCAATGACAGCCAAAGGAGAATGGCGAGATGCAATCTCGCCATTCTCGTATAATTCGGGACCCAGTGATATGGGTAGCGTACCTACATTGTGGAAACTAATGAATAGTTAAAGAACGACTTAAAACTAACAAAAAAGCAAATGGAAAGTAGGCTATAGAATTTGGGAGAAAAAAGATATGAAAGGTAGATGATTATAACCTAACTGAAGACTGAAGGCACGGACTTATTGGTTATTATTTAGTGAATGATGAATATATATAGAATGGCATACAATAGCTTTTGTCCGTATTCCACGTAGCCGTTGAACACAAACAAACAATAGAATGATCCACAGACTATGTCCACAGATAAATTTGACACTTTTCTCAGTTGTAAAAGGTAAATGTCAAACGTTGCGTTCGGAAACTGCACGATGACTTATTTTTATATAAATTAAAATCATTCGTAACTTTTAATTCACATTATTTAGTAACTCAATTTTTTTTATATGAACTCTGATAAACTCTTTACTATCTATATATATAGAACAAAGTCGGGTTTGTTACATCACTTATAACTCGAGATCTGCTGGATCAATTTTCATGGTTTTTGTTTCGTTGGATTTGTCTCCGTCCTGAATAGCAGAATACATTAAAAAAAAAAGAAAACGTAAAAAAAAAAAAGTTTCTATTTTCGAAAACAATTTTTAAGATTTATTCTGTAGGTAGGTAGGTAGTAGGTAGGTAGTAGGTAGGTAGTAGGTAGGTAGTAGGTAGGTAGTAGGTAGGTAGTAGGTAGGTAGTAGGTAGGTAGTAGGTAGGTAGTAGGTAGGTAGTAGGTAGGTAGTAGGTAGGTAGTAGGTAGGTAGTAGGTAGGTAGTAGGTAGGTAGTAGGTAGGTAGTAGGTAGGTAGTAGGTAGGTAGTAGGTAGGTAGTAGGTAGGTAGTAGGTAGGTAGTAGGTAGGTAGTAGGTAGGTAGTAGGTAGGTAGTAGGTAGGTAGTAGGTAGGTAGTAGGTAGGTAGTAGGTAGGTAGTAGGTAGGTAGTAGGTAGGTAGTAGGTAGGTAGTAGGTAGGTAGTAGGTAGGTAGTAGGTAGGTAGTAGGTAGGTAGTAGGTAGGTAGTAGGTAGGTAGTAGGTAGGTAGTAGGTAGGTAGTAGGTAGGTAGTAGGTAGGTAGTAGGTAGGTAGTAGGTAGGTAGTAGGTAGGTAGTAGGTAGGTAGTAGGTAGGTAGTAGGTAGGTAGTAGGTAGGTAGTAGGTAGGTAGTAGGTAGGTAGTAGGTAGGTAGTAGGTAGGTAGTAGGTAGGTAGTAGGTAGGTAGTAGGTAGGTAGTAGGTAGGTAGTAGGTAGGTAGTAGGTAGGTAGTAGGTAGGTAGTAGGTAGGTAGTAGGTAGGTAGTAGGTAGGTAGTAGGTAGGTAGTAGGTAGGTAGTAGGTAGGTAGTAGGTAGGTAGTAGGTAGGTAGTAGGTAGGTAGTAGGTAGGTAGTAGGTAGGTAGTAGGTAGGTAGTAGGTAGGTAGTAGGTAGGTAGTAGGTAGGTAGTAGGTAGGTAGTAGGTAGGTAGTAGGTAGGTAGTAGGTAGGTAGTAGGTAGGTAGTAGGTAGGTAGTAGGTAGGTAGTAGGTAGGTAGTAGGTAGGTAGTAGGTAGGTAGTAGGTAGGTAGTAGGTAGGTAGTAGGTAGGTAGTAGGTAGGTAGTAGGTAGGTAGTAGGTAGGTAGTAGGTAGGTAGTAGGTAGGTAGTAGGTAGGTAGTAGGTAGGTAGTAGGTAGGTAGTAGGTAGGTAGTAGGTAGGTAGTAGGTAGGTAGTAGGTAGGTAGTAGGTAGGTAGTAGGTAGGTAGTAGGTAGGTAGTAGGTAGGTAGTAGGTAGGTAGTAGGTAGGTAGTAGGTAGGTAGTAGGTAGGTAGTAGGTAGGTAGTAGGTAGGTAGTAGGTAGGTAGTAGGTAGGTAGTAGGTAGGTAGTAGGTAGGTAGTAGGTAGGTAGTAGGTAGGTAGTAGGTAGGTAGTAGGTAGGTAGTAGGTAGGTAGTAGGTAGGTAGTAGGTAGGTAGTAGGTAGGTAGTAGGTAGGTAGTAGGTAGGTAGTAGGTAGGTAGTAGGTAGGTAGTAGGTAGGTAGTAGGTAGGTAGTAGGTAGGTAGTAGGTAGGTAGTAGGTAGGTAGTAGGTAGGTAGTAGGTAGGTAGTAGGTAGTGTAGCATTGCGCTACATTAGACTTCTTTTCTTTAAAAAAATATCAATTAAACCTTGTTTAATTTTTTTCTTTTTCTGTTTGGCGTGGTTATTTTTCGAAATTAGATTTTACAGAAAATTTTTGACACCCCTGGTGAAGTTTTCTTGTCATTCGTCTATGAGATACGGTTGAAATGATAAGCTGTTTTTTTATTACCTAAAATATTGAAAATTGTTTGTACAGCAAATTTAATTTTCACTGTGCATACCACGGTGGCTTGAATATTTTATTCTGTTATTTATCCTGGTACGTAATCGTGTTTATTTCGTGAATTTTGGTTGTCTGCTCTATAATCTTCTGTTCCTGGTTTGTGTCCTTTTTTCTTATCGTTTCTTTTCATTTTGCTTTAGGTTTAAATCCAGTGACAGAGGGCGATTTCGCCCTCTATTGATACCCTGAGAGCTCAATTTGGTGATGTACCTATTATTGAAGTCAGCATGTCGTAACGTATAAATATCTTGCCAACACTTACATCTAAAGGGTTCCCACAAACTTTCTTCGGATAACCCTTTTCAAGGTTTGATGCAAATTGCTGTTTAATTGTTCCACAACGATGTTATTCCTACGTGTGAGGATTATTAATTAGGCATAAGTGATCTACGTACAATCCTTAAAAAACTTTGATTCGTCTCCCGGATCCAATGGCGCGTGGCGCGTGAAGATTATTTTTACCAGATTCAAAAAATAACTTAACTTTATGAGCATAATTAGCTGAATATATTTGACTAGATTATAGTTTGTTGTAAAATCCAACCTCATAAACCTCATTTTTAAATTATAATTTCCACATAAGAAATTCAAGATTTTAAACCTCGTCTGAAGCTTCAGGCTAGGTATCTTTACTGTGTCTCATAGTGAATGTTTTCATCATTTTGTTTGTTCAATTTGTCACTAGTTTTTTTTAAATAACGTGTAAATCCCTATCATTAATGTATTCAATTTAAATAATTTACTTATTATATTTTATTTCTATTAAATTCTATTCTTGTGGTGTTATCAAGTGATTTTTTATTTTAATAACCCTACAGTAGGTAGTAGGTAGGTAGTAGGTAGGTAGTAGGTAGGTAGTAGGTAGGTAGTAGGTAGGTAGTAGGTAGGTAGTAGGTAGGTAGTAGGTAGGTAGTAGGTAGGTAGTAGGTAGGTAGTAGGTAGGTAGTAGGTAGGTAGTAGGTAGGTAGTAGGTAGGTAGTAGGTAGGTAGTAGGTAGGTAGTAGGTAGGTAGTAGGTAGGTAGTAGGTAGGTAGTAGGTAGGTAGTAGGTAGGTAGTAGGTAGGTAGTAGGTAGGTAGTAGGTAGGTAGTAGGTAGGTAGTAGGTAGGTAGTAGGTAGGTAGTAGGTAGGTAGTAGGTAGGTAGTAGGTAGGTAGTAGGTAGGTAGTAGGTAGGTAGTAGGTAGGTAGTAGGTAGGTAGTAGGTAGGTAGTAGGTAGGTAGTAGGTAGGTAGTAGGTAGGTAGTAGGTAGGTAGTAGGTAGGTAGTAGGTAGGTAGTAGGTAGTGTAGCATTGCGCTACATTAGACTTCTTTTCTTTAAAAAAATATCAATTAAACCTTGTTTAATTTTTTTCTTTTTCTGTTTGGCGTGGTTATTTTTCGAAATTAGATTTTACAGAAAATTTTTGACACCCCTGGTGAAGTTTTCTTGTCATTCGTCTATGAGATACGGTTGAAATGATAAGCTGTTTTTTTTATTACCTAAAATATTGAAAATTGTTTGTACAGCAAATTTAATTTTCACTGTGCATACCACGGTGGCTTGAATATTTTATTCTGTTATTTATCCTGGTACGTAATCGTGTTTATTTCGTGAATTTTGGTTGTCTGCTCTATAATCTTCTGTTCCTGGTTTGTGTCCTTTTTTCTTATCGTTTCTTTTCATTTTGCTTTAGGTTTAAATCCAGTGACAGAGGGCGATTTCGCCCTCTATTGATACCCTGAGAGCTCAATTTGGTGATGTACCTATTATTGAAGTCAGCATGTCGTAACGTATAAATATCTTGCCAACACTTACATCTAAAGGGTTCCCACAAACTTTCTTCGGATAACCCTTTTCAAGGTTTGATGCAAATTGCTGTTTAATTGTTCCACAACGATGTTATTCCTACGTGTGAGGATTATTAATTAGGCATAAGTGATCTACGTACAATCCTTAAAAAACTTTGATTCGTCTCCCGGATCCAATGGCGCGTGGCGCGTGAAGATTATTTTTACCAGATTCAAAAAATAACTTAACTTTATGAGCATAATTAGCTGAATATATTTGACTAGATTATAGTTTGTTGTAAAATCCAACCTCATAAACCTCATTTTTAAATTATAATTTCCACATAAGAAATTCAAGATTTTAAACCTCGTCTGAAGCTTCAGGCTAGGTATCTTTACTGTGTCTCATAGTGAATGTTTTCATCATTTTGTTTGTTCAATTTGTCACTAGTTTTTTTTAAATAACGTGTAAATCCCTATCATTAATGTATTCAATTTAAATAATTTACTTATTATATTTTATTTCTATTAAATTCTATTCTTGTGGTGTTATCAAGTGATTTTTTATTTTAATAACCCTACAGTAGGTAGTAGGTAGGTAGTAGGTAGGTAGTAGGTAGGTAGTAGGTAGGTAGTAGGTAGGTAGTAGGTAGGTAGTAGGTAGGTAGTAGGTAGGTAGTAGGCAGGTAGTAGGCAGGTAGTAGGCAGGTAGTAGGCAGGTAGTAGGCAGGTAGTAGGTAGGTAGTAGGTAGGTAGTAGGTAGGTAGTAGGTAGGTAGTAGGTAGGTAGTAGGTAGGTAGTAGGTAGGTAGTAGGTAGGTAGTAGGTAGGTAGTAGGTAGGTAGTAGGTAGGTAGTAGGTAGGTAGTAGGTAGGTAGTAGGTAGGTAGTAGGTAGGTAGTAGGTAGGTAGTAGGTAGGTAGTAGGTAGGTAGTAGGTAGGTAGTAGGTAGGTAGTAGGTAGGTAGTAGGTAGGTAGTAGGTAGGTAGTAGGTAGGTAGTAGGTAGGTAGTAGGTAGGTAGTAGGTAGGTAGTAGGTAGGTAGTAGGTAGGTAGTAGGTAGGTAGGTAGTAGGTAGGTAGTAGGTAGGTAGTAGGTAGGTAGTAGGTAGGTAGTAGGTAGGTAGTAGGTAGGTAGTAGGTAGGTAGTAGGTAGGTAGTAGGTAGGTAGTAGGTAGGTAGTAGGTAGGTAGTAGGTAGGTAGTAGGTAGGTAGTAGGTAGGTAGTAGGTAGGTAGGTAGTAGGTAGGTAGTAGGTAGGTAGTAGGTAGGTAGTAGGTAGGTAGTAGGTAGGTAGTAGGTAGGTAGTAGGTAGGTAGTAGGTAGGTAGTAGGTAGGTAGTAGGTAGGTAGTAGGTAGGTAGTAGGTAGGTAGTAGGTAGGTAGTAGGTAGGTAGTAGGTAGGTAGTAGGTAGGTAGTAGGTAGGTAGTAGGTAGGTAGTAGGTAGGTAGTAGGTAGGTAGTAGGTAGGTAGTAGGTAGGTAGTAGGTAGGTAGTAGGTAGGTAGTAGGTAGGTAGTAGGTAGGTAGTAGGTAGGTAGTAGGTAGGTAGTAGGTAGGTAGTAGGTAGGTAGTAGGTAGGTAGTAGGTAGGTAGGTAGTAGGTAGGTAGTAGGTAGGTAGTAGGTAGGTAGTAGGTAGGTAGTAGGTAGGTAGTAGGTAGGTAGTAGGTAGGTAGTAGGCAGGTAGTAGGCAGGTAGTAGGCAGGTAGTAGGCAGGTAGTAGGCAGGTAGTAGGCAGGTAGTAGGCAGGTAGTAGGTAGGTAGTAGGTAGGTAGTAGGTAGGTAGTAGGTAGGTAGTAGGTAGGTAGTAGGTAGGTAGTAGGTAGGTAGTAGGTAGGTAGTAGGTAGGTAGTAGGTAGGTAGTAGGTAGGTAGTAGGTAGGTAGTAGGTAGGTAGTAGGTAGGTAGTAGGTAGGTAGTAGGTAGGTAATAGGTAGGTAATAGGTAGGTAGTAGGTAGTGTGTGAGACTGCCCCAGCAGACTCACGATGTCCGCGATTACGCGGAGCCCTAATCAAAATAATACTTGTCCAATTGACAAGGGAAAACAACTATTCAACTATTAGATATAACTTACCCATCACGTTGGAACCGGAGATGTGGCGTTGTCCCTGGTCACGTCGTATCTGGGTGGGGTGTAAGTGTAAATGTGTTTTGTGTTGTGTATGTGAAGTTATGTAGATTCGACGATATCCAAAGGACGCCCCACAGCGCGTACCGTCGACTCCCTGGTCAAACTTTCAGATCACACACGTGGCACTTTTCATCAATGTCCAACTGAATTTTATCCCGGTTTGCTAACCCAATCGGGGATTCGCGGTCACGACCCAAAGTGGCGAGATTTCTCAATTTTCACTCAATTATCAACAAAATAGAACTGTTTTGCATTAAAACAAAACAGTTATTATGTGTGTGGAAAAACACACAGCATTGGTTGAAGAAGCATCCAATAAATTAAGCCTAGATTATGCAATTTCGTACCTGAATTGTCCTCTTTATGTTACCTGTCTCTTTCACTCTCAGCAGAGCGTGACAGAACTCCTGAACTGGAGCGCAACTGTCAATGTCAACTCATAGTCTTCCATCAACCACCAGCTAGCACCTTGCTCCAATGCTGTGTGTTTTCCACACAGATAATAACTGTTTTGTTTTAATGCAAAACAGTTCTATTATATGTGTTTCCAAAACACACAGCATTGGTTGAAGACCTGTTTGTTATCTGCTGGTGAAAGAACCTGTAATGGGTGCAGGTACTATGAACGCTATGTGAAATTAAATAAATCTCAATAATTAATTCAAATAACCAATTACACTAATAGATAATCATCACACTAATACAAATAACCAATCACACTAATAGAAATCATCATACATCCATGAAATGTATTAATGAAACTTAAAAAATAATTAAATGAAGACAACTTAGAATTTCTCTAAAAACTAAAATTAACCAAAAAGTTAATCAACATGTTGCGGCACTTTTAACACAAAAAGTTCTCAAAAACACAACATAAAATTTATCAAAATTATTCAAAGAGATCAATAAATCAAATTATGAGATCAAAAATAAGCTACAGTATACTTACAATACAGTGAGGTAATTATTTATTCAAGAAATATGAATAGTTTAGCTCTAAGGAATCATAAAATTATTTAAAAATAATCATTAGTCCCACTACTTAAAATATTCTGAACTGTACGGCAGTAGAACTTCCTGAAAGTGTTAGATCCAATTAGCTCTCTCTAAAATCTCGTTGACTGGCCGGTTTTCTGAGAAGCTTCTCGAGGCCACTGCTGATCTTACACTACCTGGTGATGCATCTATTCCAGCTTGTTTAAAGACATTTTTTATCCAACCAGATATTATGGTACGAGTGGCTGGCCTGATCTTGCCTGTGATTGATATAAATAGGCTAGTCAAGTTATCAACTTCAGAATGCCTGACCTTTGTAGTTTCAACTAATTCTATAATATGTTTGACTGGGCATATTTTCTCATCAGGATGTTGTCTTAATATCCATCCTGATTGTCTAGTGTCAGCGTTATCAGTCTTGGAACCAAATCTTGGCCACAATGTTACCTTGTGGCTCTCATTATCCACAATAAGGTTGTCTTTGGACAACTCTAGAAGTGTCAAATCATGGATTCTTCGACCCGAAGCTAGTAATAAGATAATTGCAGTTCTTCTAGATATGTCAAATAAAGTGCCTAACCTTGGAGTATTCCTAAGCCAGTTAAAAAGTAACTCTGTATCCCAGATAGGTGTTTTCTTTTCAGGTGGTTTAACTAAGGCAGTAGCTTTTAGGATTTGCTGTACAAAGAAATTCTTTGATATTGCTTCGCCTTTTACTGTGTATGTGGATACAGCAGACCTATGCAGAAGTATAGTCCTGTAAGCAAATTTGTCAACAATACATAACTTAGCCAAAAACCGAGCAACATCATTGCTCTGTGGGCAACTAGGGTTAATGTTTTTCTGCAAACACCATGCAACCCAACGCCTGATTGGAGCTTTGTAGGTCGATATAGTGGAGTTTCAACTCTTATTTAGGAGACCCCTTTCCTCAGGAGTCCAGTGAGCGACCTGATTGGCCCACCCCCAATTTTCCAAGCAAGAAGTTCCAACTTCTGTACCTGAGGGGGGCTCCTGCCTGTCGTCAAGTCCAACAGGTTGTTGGATAACTCCCGTATTGGCACCGGTTCCGATAAAGCTCGTGCCTTCAGGTCTGCTGTCCAAAAGCACTGTGCCCAATGTGGCGCTATCACATATAAGTTCCGATTGCCGTATTGAGGTGTCGCAACACTCTTGGAATGAGATTCGGTGGTGGGAAGACCCAGGCCAACTCGAAATTCCATTGTCGACTGAAGGCGTCGCAAAAAATGGCTGACCCATCTCTGGAGTCCCATGTTACGTACGAGCTTACGACGGCGCTGCTTCTTGATGCGAACAAGTCGACATCTGGTACGCCCCAAAGTCTGAATACGGCCTCCGAGGCCGGGGGCAACAAGTGCCATTCCGGCACTGGTCGATTCCTGGACAGGCGGTCGGCTATGCCGTTGTACCTCCCCGGGAGGTACGCCGCCGAGAGCGTGACGTTGAGGCGCTCAGTGAATTCCAAAAGTTTGGTTGTCAGCTAAAGAAGGGCTAGAGAACGAGTCCCGCCCTCGTTCCTGGTATAAGCTACGAGCCACAATGTTACCTTGTGGCTCTAATATGTGCGCACTCCGCAGTGACTTTTGGCAACGATCTATGGCGCCGTACACTGCGAAAAGTTCCTTCAGGTAGCAATGCCAAGACCTTTGTTGCGCTGTCCACCTGCCTGTCAGATACCCCTCGTTCAGATGAGCGCCCCATCCCACGTCCGCAGCGTCTGTCATCAAAAAGTGGGTTACTTCTTTTTTGTGCAGGACCACTGAACTGTGGTCTATGGCGTTCCGCCACCAGCCTAGCTCTAGCTGCACACAAGGAGGTAGATCCTTACTTTGTGAACTCTTGAGTCGACGGAACTCCCTTAGGAAACTTTGTGTATGTGGACAGTGTAAACGTCCCCTTGGTGTTGTTAAATTTGCGAAATTTAGTAGACCTAGAAGGCATTGACTCTCCCGAAGAGTGCAACGACCCTTCTCCAGAAGTTTTATAATAAACGATTTTATTCTTGCTACCTTTTTCGGTGGTAAGGCCATAGTCTTGTCTTTGGTGTTCCACAATAGACCTAGATATTCCAGCTCTTGACAAGGCTAGTACTGATATTTCGTAATTGACATGCCAGCCTAGGCTCTCCAGAATCTTTAAGGTCTCCGAGACCTAGTTCTGTAGTCTGGTTTGGTCTTGGCTTACTAGAATGTAATCGTCTAGGTACACTAGTAGTCTTATGCCCCGAGCACGTAATATTTCTGCAATCCAGTTGGATAAAGTGGCGAAAGTTCGGGGGGCAGAAGACAGGCCAAAAGGTAGTGCTGTTAGTTGAAGCACTTGGTTGTTGTATTACACCCTTAGAAAACGGTGGTGGGGTTCTGAAATTGGTAAATAAAAATGCTTGGTGGCTACATATCTGTTGAGCCCCCTGAGGTCGAATATGGGGCGCCAGCCCCCATCCTGCTTCTTTACAAGAAACATTTTGGAAAGAAAACCAGAATTCAAAACAGAAGGCACCTCCAAAATTCCTATATCTATTAAATCCTTTATTATTGTTCTCATCTCGGGGGAGATTCTTGTGTTGTACTTTTTCAAAATACTGGTTGTTAAAAATCTGAGTGGAGGCTTTAACCTGAAAGGTAGGCGGCCTCTGGAAACTATATTTATAATCAACCGGTTTGCCCCATACTTGGACATGGTTCTTCAAGCGTCCCCCCCGGAAATTTTGATGGTTCTGTATATAGTCATTTTTGTTTTGTGTTCTGATATGAAGTTCTTTTTTTATGTTATTTTTGCGAAAGTAATGATGCTTGAGAAGTTTGAATATTATCAGATTTCAACTGTTTTCCATCAAATCTATTATTTTTATTATGTGAGTTACTCTTCTTTCATTTTTATTTGAAAAGGTCCTGTTTGTTCTTCCTTCCTTTATATATTCTGGTTTATTTAGCCATAATTGGGTACCACCCAAAGATTTAGTAACAGGCTGTAGAGCATCCCGGTTAAATAAATGTTCTGAAGTAGGAGGTATACCAGCTCTTAATGTAGCTTTTAAATTGAGGTTATTAATTTCTTTAATTATGCTTTCTCTTCTAATTTCAATAGATTCTCCCCTCCTTCCACAAATAATTTGCATTATCCTCTCTGAACATTTATGTAATAGGGAACCAGGTCCCAGTAAAACAGTAATCTTTTCAAAAGGAGAGTTTGGGTTTATATTATCTGGGTTTCCAGCGGCCCAATTAAGCAAGTCTTGCAAACCCTGTTTTAACAATGCCTGTTGTTCTACCTCTGCATCTGTTAATCCAGCTAACACATTTTCTGCTGATGCCAAATAATCTTTAGTCTTATTGAGGTGACAAAATTCCTCATTTACTTTTAATGAAACAAAACCTGGAGTCGCAGAATAAGTTTGCAATACAGACCTGTAACGCATAACCTTCCATGCCAGAGTCACAAAATGTTGTAGCTTATTTAGCTTATCTAATCTCTCTTTCTTGGCCGGGGGACCAACTTTTCTTTCATCAAAATCCATGTTCAGTTCACCTAATGTAAACTTATCCGAGCAACTACATGGGTTAGTTAGTTAAGGACTAGGTCCTCAGTATAACTCGTATTACAATTAATGCCAAAGGTAACTGTGATAAATAACCGGATATGTAACTTACTTGGTTTCTATGGCCATCTATACGCGGATTGGAAATGACATAATGTTTGTACTTACGACGTTTATTAGACGGAGGGGAGGCGTAGCCCTCCTCATCTCCCGAAGATGAGGAAGAGCTGCAGTCCCCACTGGTAGATACAGAGTGGCGTGGGAGTCGAGAAGTCTGTTCTTCGTCCGAAGTAACAACGATCGAATTACCACATTCACCACTACCACTGTCCTTACCGGCAACACTGGCCTTACCTTGAGTGCTCATACTCACTAATAATCCACACAATCACTTAATTAAAACTAAAATACTTTGTTTTACAAGAAATAATCACAATGAAAAAATTTTGCATGTCTTCGCGGCAAAATTTATGAACGCTATGAGTTGACATTGACAGTTGCGCTCCAGTTCAGGAGTTCTGTCACGCTCTGCTGAGAGTGAAAGAGACAGTTAACATAAAGAGGACAATTCAGGTACGAAATTGCATAATCTAGGCTTAATTTATTGGATGCTTCTTCAACCAATGCTGTGTGTTTTGGAAACACATATAATATCAAACACCGATCAAGATTGTATCGGATTAACATTAACTCAAAGTTTCAATCAATAATTACACGACAAGGCGTGCACCAAAAAAAAACAAGACCACGGAAGAAAAGTTTCTTCCCAACCAAAATGCACAGACAACCCACGTCATCTAACTGACAACTGAAACGTCATCTGTCAAACGTCAAAAAGGTGCGTTCAGAAACTTGGTGGATGAAACATCTACCCCCCCCGGACGGGCCGTCCCGTCCGCTAATCAATTGGCAGTCTTGACAAGGTTGCGACCGCTCTCTTCATAACCGATCCATCCACCAAAACCTCAGCAAAACGAGGTACCCCGTCGGTGCCAGCCACCAAATTGAGAATGCGCCCCCTGCGCCAGTACAGAGGCTTAAGGTTGGCATCCTTAATAAGGACGAGGTCTCCTATCTTGGGCGGATGAGTTTTATCAGTCCACTTGACGCGCTGCTGGAGGATGTGCAAATAATCTAAGCTCCAACGCTTCCAAAAGCTCTGAGTGAGCTGTTGCACCAACTGAAACCGCGATAGCCGATTTTGGCTCACATCAACAAAAGGGTACTCAGGCAGAGCGACAAGTGGCTGTCCAATCAAGAAATGGCCCGGGGTTAGAGCCTCCAAATCGTTCGGGTCCGAAGAGAGCGGGCACAATGGACGCGAATTTAGTACCGCTTCAATGCGACAAAATACCGTAGCTAATTCCTCAAAGGTGAGAACGGTGTCTCCCAACAATCTCCGCCAGAGTCCCTTTGCTGCGGCCTCAAAAATACCCCCCCAATGGGGGCAGGCTGGCGGGTCGAACAACCAAGTGACCCCTCGACGGGCCAATTTGTTACCAATGTCAACCTGGCTCTCATTAAGAAAGTCATACACTTCCTTCAAATAGTTACTTGTACCCTTGTAGTTGGTACCGCAATCAGACCTGATCAGAGAAGGTAACCCACGGCGAGACGTAAATCTATCCAAAGTTGCCACAAAGGCCTCCGTCGAGAGGGAGGATACCAGCTCCAAGTGCACTGCCTTAGTTGACAGGCAGACAAATACGCACAAATAAGCCTTGACAATTTTACTATTGCGAAGGGTAGACGTCTTTATCGAAAAGGGACCAGCAAAGTCCGTTCCTACGCCTGCAAAGGGCCTCGCCTCATTGACACGATCAGCAGGCAAGTCTCCCATCTGGGGCTGCATCGTTGGGGCCTTAGTCCGATAGCACGGTATGCAACGGAAGACGATGCTACGAATGGTACGACGAGCCGACAAAATCCAAAACTCAACAGCGCATTGCAACCGGCGTGCGAGTTCTTAATGTGACGATCAGTCACCAACAACTTAATCAAATGGCCCGCCTTGGGCAACAAAAGGGGGTGACGGACCCCATAAGGAAGGCTAGAGTGCCTCAACCGTCCTCCAACACGCAAAAGACCCGTTTCATCCAAAAAGGGGTTCAACTTACTAACGGCTCCCGACAACTTAACTCTACCGGACTTCAAGGTCTCGATCTCCTTCTCAAAGTGTACGGCCTGCACAGAGCGAACCCACAGGAGGAGTGACTCCTGTCGCTCTTGAGGAGAGAGAACATTGTGACCAAAACGCCTGATCCACGAGGTAACGTTCAACAATTTGTCGAGGGAGCTGTATCGATTCAACAAAATATCAGGATCAAACGGAGGGTCCTTCGTCCCAACAGCGAGCACCTTAAGCCCGGGCAAAGGATCCGACATCAAAACTGGCGTTCGAGGCCAATCATCCTCGGGGCGAGTCAGCCAATCCGGTCCCCACCAAAGGGGGTGCACAATCAGGCGGGGGGCCATGCACCCACGTGAGGCTACGTCGCCGGGGTTCAAGTCTCCAGGCACGTGCCTCCAAATCAAAGGCGTTTCGGAATTTTGTATCTGTGACACTCGGTTCGCAACAAAGACCTCCAAGGAGTGGACGGACGTCTTCAACCAACACAAAACAATTTGACTGTCCGTCCAGGCGTAAGAATTCCGAATGTTCACAGATCCACCTAAAGTTTGAGCAACGTGATTCAAGAGACGCACAAGAAGCGCCGCCCCTGACAACTCTAGCTTAGGGATGGTCAATGCCGTCCGGAGGGGGGCCACCTTGCTCTTGGCCATGATCAGTGACAACTTCACCTGGCCTGTCGCGCTGACGGTGCGCAGATAAACAACAGCTGCATAACCGTGCGAAGATGCGTCACAAAACCCATGAAGGGTAGCAGTATAGTTCCCAGGGGGGAGGATAGCGCGTGGTAACGCGACCTCGTTGACCGCAGGAAGTGCGGATACAAATTGGAGCCAATCTTCCAAAAGGGTTTCCCGAAGTGGCTCGATCATCCCAACCAAGTTCCGCGGTCCAAAGGCGCTGGAGGAAACATTTCGCCCAAAACAATACCGGGCATATCCAACCATTCGGGTCAAAGGTTCTCGCGACAGTAGACAATACCAGTCGTTTAGTCCAAGTGTGTGGTGACTCCAAATCGACATCATACGTAAAGGTGTCTTGGACTGGTCGGTACTGAACGCCGAGAACGGCCAACATAGCAGGGTTGTCAGCATTTTCAAACAAATGAGGATCCTGCTTATGATCCTCTTCCACATCTTCCAACAGTGCTGGCGAGTTGGACACCCACTTACGCAACTCATAGCCAGCGGAATCCAAAATTTGAACCAACTCGTCACGCAACAGGATAGCTTCCTCAACCGTGGAAGCCCCAGTGCAGACGTCATCAACATACAAGTCCGTTTTCAAGATTGCGGACGCCCGAGGGAACTTCAAGCGTTCTCGGTCCGCGAGCTCCCAAAGCGAACGAATAGCAACAAAGGGGCTCGATCGAAGGCCGTACGTATTCGTGTTGAGCTCATAAACAACCATGGGGTCCCGGGGATTCTCTCGCCACCGGATCAACTGATAACGTCTGTCATCCCGGTGAATGACCGTTTGTGGGAACATCATTTTGATGTCAGCCACAAAGACTACTTGATGACGACGAAAAGACGTGATGACATCACAAAGGTCCCTCAACAATTTGGGGCCGGAGTGCAAGCAATCATTCAAAGAGACACCAGAGGAAGTCCGCGCAGACCCATCAAACACTGTGCGCAGCTTACCGGTGGATGCCTTGAGGACCGCGTGATGCGGCAGAAAGTAATGCTCAACTGAGCGCCAATCCAAATTTGCCACCGACATGTGTCCCAAGTCTGCGTACTCACGCATGAAATCTAAATATTTCTGCCGCAGCACCGGATCCCTGGCCATACGGCGCTCCATCGCCAACAATCTCTTCTCGGCCATAGGTCTGGACTCGCCGAGAGGTGGTCGAACTGCAACAAAAGGCAACCTTGTTACGAGCCGACCGGAACGGAGTCGACCTGTGTTGTTCTGATAGAACAACTCGCACTCCTCATGTTCCGGGTTCAAGCGGGCCACTTGCGGTGGCTCCTCAACCTCCCAAAACCTCTGAACAGCGTCAGAGAGAGCGGAGCCACACGCCAACGCATAATCAGGCTCAGGTGGAGGGGCAGCCTTCAACACTGGGCCCATCACCGCAAAGCCAAAGATGGTCGAGACAGCCACCAAACCGTTCGGCTGCAAGACTTTCATATTACCCAACAATATTCTCCCTAGTACATCGGAACCCAATATCAAATGAGTTGTATTAGGGGAATCAAACCGGCGGTCAGCCAAATCCAGGCCTGACGTCAACCGGACAATATCAGGCGACAGCTGACGTTGGGGATGACAGCCCAAAATACTCGTCAGAACAATAGCCGAAGGAAAAAACTTAGGGTCCAAACAACTCACAGGAGTGAGCCCAAATAAGGTTTGTCCCTCAACAGTCGATAGGTGTTTCGCCTATTCCATTAATCGTGCCTGAAAAGGCACGGACATCCAGGCTCACCCGACCCGCTAACCAAGACGACAAAAGGCAACCCTGGGCTCCCGTGTCCAAAATGGCACGGACCACAACAGAGTCCCCCGTGGGTCCCCAGACCCTGACCGATGCCGTTGGCAACAAAACCGTGTCGATCTGGGGAGGTACGTTAGCGGGACAGGCGCCAATTTCCTAGCAATGCCTGGGCGGCGACCGATCGCCGCATCCAGGCTGGGGTCTATCCCGATGAGGATAGTAATCAAACTCCTTGTCCGCGCGATGTCCTGAGCCGCGCGCCATCGCTGGAGGGGCATATCCCACTTGACGCCTGAGTGGCGGGGGGCGCGTCTCCAAACGGGGACGTTCCGCCAACGGAGGGGAGGGAAGGCGGTGCTGGTCTGGCCAACGTCGCCTACCAGCAGCTGCATACTCGCCTTCACGAGGGGAGGTCAATCGGCGGTCGCGCGGCTCCCGATCAACTGGCGCGGGGGGTGGAGTACGGCGGTCAAAGTTGCAGGCCCCTCCTCGATTCTGATTCGGCGAGCGAGAAGCCCGGTGCTCATCTCCATCATACCCCCCCCTGCGCGAACCCCCATCAGAGGCTGGTCTGTCAGGGCGGTTCGCGTTGGCGCACAAAACTTCAAGATGTGAGCCCCTACAAATTGAACAAGGGCGGGGGTTGGGGCAATCCCGATGAAAATGATTCCCCAAACAAGAAAAGCACAGACGGCGTGCATTGGCAACTCGGCGGCGGGCACTCACGTGCAACTGCAAGAAGGCCGCGCAAGTGACTACGGCATGTCCCGTGGCCTTACAATAGCCGCAAGCAAGATTACTCTGGGTGCCACCAAAACGGGGGGCAGGGCGGCTATCACCAGGCCCGACAGTCCTAGTCCGTCCCTGGGCCCTCGGCCGAGAGGGCGGTTGGCTTAACCCCGTGGCACCACGAGCGTTGTCAAGGAAACGACACTCATCCTCCAAAAATTTGACGAGGTCTTCAAAGGGGGGAAGATGGGTGGCACTATCCCCACCATACTTCTGCTCAAAACGGGACCTCAAATCTGACGGAAGCCGCTGCAACACTAAGTGCACCAAAAGATAGGACCAATAGTCCACCGGCAACTCCAATCGTTTTAAGGCGTTGGTTGCTGCCAGCAATGGATTCAATAGGTCAGCACGCAACGCTGACATTCTGGTGATGGCCGGCAACCCCAAGATCTGGTCAATATGGACATCAGCCAGGCAACGTTTGTTCTGGTATCGTCGGGATAGAAGTTCCAGAGCAGTGGGATAGGCCGAGTCGGTCACCGGCAAGTGCTGCACCAAGGCTCGACCTCACCTCCTAGGGCTGACAACAAATAAGCCAACTTCTGGGCCGGTCGGAGGTCAGAGCGCGAATCAACCAAACTGTCAAACAGGTTCCTGAAGCTTAACCAATGGTCCAAGTGACCGTCAAAATGTGGCAGCTCCAGGGTAGGCAGTCTACCCAAAAGTCCAGGGCCTGCAACAACAGAGGTCTCTGTTTTGACCTGGGCAGGGTCCCGACTCTTCAAAATTTGACGGGCGCGCATACTTATTATGTCACCCAGGTTCAACATCTGGTCATAATCCGCAACAACCTTATCACGGGCTGCTTGACCCAATGTTTCCAGGTCCAAGTCCAAAATCAATTCATTGAAGCGAGCAAACAAAGTGTCAACCGCACTCAATCTCGCATTCAACTGCTCATACCGGGCAAGCGTGGCCTCTTCCAGGTCTAGACGCTCAGCGGTTGCAGCAGCAGGTTGTTTACAGCTTTCAATGAAGCCATTGGGACAAATATCAAATAAACAAATTAAATTCAATTAAATAATCAACAGGAATAATTTTCCCGGAACCAACTACAATTTAAACCAAATAATAAAACTTAGTTTGAATTATTACAAGTTCAAATCCGACCCTGTACAAGCAATACCTTGTTTATACAACAACAAATTAAAGTACAAGCCACAAGGGACACTACATATCATAACATATTATGTCAAACAATCAATGTTAACTATGTTTAATTTGAGTCAGGCTGACAGGCAACAAATAACTAACTTAACTAACTAACTTAACTTCTCAATACTTTAAACTCGACAATAAGTGGTGAATTTAACAATTAAACCACGCTCTGCTACCAGTTGTGTGAGAGTGCCCCAGCAGACTCACGATGTCCGCGATTACGCGGAGCCCTAATCAAAATAATACTTGTCCAATTGACAAGGGAAAACAACTATTCAACTATTAGATATAACTTACCCATCACGTTGGAACCGGAGATGTGGCGTAGTCCCTGGTCACGTCGTATCTGGGTGGGGTGTAAGTGTAAATGTGTTTTGTGTTGTGTATGTGAAGTTATGTAGATTCGACGATATCCAAAGGACGCCCCACAGCGCGTACCGTCGACTCCCTGGTCAAACCTTCAGATCACACACGTGGCACTTTTCATCAATGTCCAACTGAATTTTATCCCGGTTTGCTAACCCAATCGGGGATTCGCGGTCACGACCCAAAGTGGATTTCTCAATTTTCACTCAATTATCAACAAAATATCAAACAAGATTACCGATCAAGATTGTATCGGATTAACATTAACTCAAAGTTTCAATCAATAATTACACGACAAGGCGTGCACCAAAAAAAAACAAGACCACGGAAGAAAAGTTTCTTCCCAACCAAAATGCACAGACAACCCACGTCATCTAACTGACAACTGAAACGTCATCTGTCAAACGTCAAAAAGGTGCGTTCAGAAACTTGGTGGATGAAACAGGTAGGTAGTAGGTAGGTAGTAGAAAGGTAGTAGGTAGGTAGTAGGTAGGTAGTAGGTAGGTAGTAGGTAGGTAGTAGGTAGGTAGTAGGTAGGTAGTAGGTAGGTAGTAGGTAGGTAGTAGGTAGGTAGTAGGTAGGTAGTAGGTAGGTAGTAGGTAGGTAGTAGGTAGGTAGTAGGTAGGTGGTAGGTAGGTGGTAGGTAGGTGGTAGGTAGGTGGTAGGTAGGTGGTAGGTAGGTGGTAGGTAGGTGGTAGGTAGGTGGTAGGTAGGTGGTAGGTAGGTGGTAGGTAGGTGGTAGGTAGGTGGTAGGTAGGTGGTAGGTAGGTGGTAGGTAGGTGGTAGGTAGGTGGTAGGTAGGTGGTAGGTAGGTGGTAGGTAGGTGGTAGGTAGGTGGTAGGTAGGTGGTAGGTAGGTGGTAGGTAGGTGGTAGGTAGGTGGTAGGTAGGTGGTAGGTAGGTGGTAGGTAGGTGGTAGGTAGGTGGTAGGTAGGTGGTAGGTAGGTGGTAGGTAGGTGGTAGGTAGGTGGTAGGTAGGTGGTAGGTAGGTGGTAGGTAGGTGGTAGGTAGGTGGTAGGTAGGTGGTAGGTAGGTGGTAGGTAGGTGGTAGGTAGGTGGTAGGTAGGTAGGTGGTAGGTAGGTGGTAGGTAGGTGGTAGGTAGGTGGTAGGTAGGTGGTAGGTAGGTGGTAGGTAGGTGGTAGGTAGGTGGTAGGTAGGTGGTAGGTAGGTGGTAGGTAGGTGGTAGGTAGGTGGTAGGTAGGTGGTAGGTAGGTGGTAGGTAGGTGGTAGGTAGGTGGTAGGTAGGTGGTAGGTAGGTGGTAGGTAGGTGGTAGGTAGGTGGTAGGTAGGTGGTAGGTAGGTGGTAGGTAGGTGGTAGGTAGGTGGTAGGTAGGTGGTAGGTAGGTGGTAGGTAGGTGGTAGGTAGGTGGTAGGTAGGTGGTAGGTAGGTAGTAGGTAGGTGGTAGGTAGGTGGTAGGTAGGTGGTAGGTAGGTGGTAGGTAGGTGGTAGGTAGGTGGTAGGTAGGTGGTAGGTAGGTGGTAGGTAGGTGGTAGGTAGGTGGTAGGTAGGTGGTAGGTAGGTAGTAGGTAGGTAGGTAGTAGGTAGGTAGTAGGTAGGTAGGTGGTAGGTAGGTAGTAGGTAGGTAGTAGGTAGGTAGTAGGTAGGTAGTAGGTAGGTAGTAGGTAGGTAGTAGGTAGGTAGTAGGTAGGTAGTAGGTAGGTAGTAGGTAGGTAGTAGGTAGGTAGTAGGTAGGTAGGTAGGTAGTAGGTAGGTAGGTAGGTAGGTAGGTAGGTAGGTAGGTAGTAGGTAGGTAGTAGGTAGGTAGTAGGTAGGTAGTAGGTAGGTAGTAGGTAGGTAGGTAGTAGGTAGCTCATGTGACGCAGACGAAGTTGCGCGGGTCAGCTAGTAATTAATATAAACTAGACCGTGAACGGCGCCGGCGCTCCTTTGATTTTTAAATTACGTGGGTCCAGCCTAGGGCTTTCAATACCGGTATTCCGGGATCCCGTAATACCGTGATCACGGATTTTATTTTGGCCTTTTACAATACCGGTATTGACGCCCCAATACCGTGATTACGGTATTACAAACATTAGATCTGAAAATTATGTGATCTTATTCTCACACTTGTTTTCTCCAGCGCAAGCGTCCTGCAGTTATCTTAAGCTCACCCTGCCGCGTCCCGCCTGAGACAATGCCCGAAATCGAGCTGTACTTATGTGTCGTTTTTGTTGTTGTCAGTCAGTTTGTTTCGCAAAGGCGACGGGACAACGCGTCTATAGACTTTGTTATTGTGTAGTGTTAACTTGTGACTGTGAAGTTGTGATCTACTAGCGCGTATTTTTGCTAGTTTAATTAGATTACCGTCGTCGTTGCTGCCTCTTCGTGTCTTACCCAAAACGTTCTTCAGGTCTGCCTGGTGCATGGAATTCAACTAGTGGTTAAAGACGTGTTGTATAAATACCAGTTTCAACAGATTTTTTCTGCTGTTCCCTCTATCTCAATCGCCTCACCGCTAAATACTGACATTGAGTTTGAGACTGACAGCGAAGACGACAACGCTGATCAGACTAACCAAGGCGAAGACGATGCTTTGAATTATGTGGAAATACAACCCCTCGAAACAGAGAGACCTGAGTTTATTTACAAAAACCTTAAATAAAGTGAGAAAATTAGTCAAACTTTTTCGCAAGACCCCTACAAAGAATGATTTGTTACAAAAATATGTTGTTGAACTGTATAAAAAGGAAATGACGTTAATACTAGATTATAAGACAAGATCTATGGCTAACATGATTGGGCGCTTTTTGAAATTAAAGGATTGTGTATCAAAAGTTTTAATTGATCTAAAATTAAACTCTGATTTCTCATTAAATGAATTGGAAACTCTAAACAATATTTACAAGACCCTTTCTGTGGTCAAAGCAATGGTACTGTAATTTTGCAAACCAACTTGATGCCAACTTATTGAAAGCTGATGTTGCTCTAAAATTCATGTTAAAAAAGTTAGATGGTTAGACTTGAGCAATAATATTGCAAAAGCACTTCGAAAGCGCATAAAGGAGCGGCGACTTTCAATTTCTGGAGTGTTACAATATTTGCACGATCCTAAAACTTTCTTCAGTAACGATGACGATGCTGATACCTTCACAAAACCTACATCTGATCAAATACTAAATATTGTCGTAAATTTACTTGCACCTTTTAAAATATAATAATGACACACAAAACGCTCAAAGAGATAGTGAGACGATGACTGCTCAATCACTGCTCATGAACATGATATAACGATAGAAGAACCTTCTACTTCATTGAATACGAGCAGTGAAAATGAAGACACGTCCATACAGAAACAACAAGAGAGCGATATCCAAATTGCCTAAAACCAAGAGTGGTTTTTACATGAGACATGATGACATTTAGATAATAGTATGAAATTTATATATTTTTTATATTGTACAAACAAAGTGTATGTGAAATGCCTTCCTGCAAAAAGAGTAGATTAAGTTTAAGTTTTCATTATGTTCCTAATTCCTAGTCCTACCTAAATAATCAACCAATACTAAATTATTATATAAGAAAGCTATGTCTAAAACGTATTTATTTTATTATTTTCAATATTTAAGAACAATAAAGACCGATTTGAAAATATAAAAAGGCGTATTTTATTGGTTTTATTAATGTCCTAATTGAACTTGCGTTCGATACCGGACTACCGGTATTAATACCGGGATCACGGTATTGACTTTTCCAATACCGGTATTGATACCGGTATTGATACCGGTATTGAAAAAGTCCGGTATTTGAAAGCCCTAGTCCAGCCTCGCAATTCTCCTTTTCAGAGATGGTTTGGATTTTAAATATCTATAATACGCATTTTCGATATACTTAAAGAAAAAAAAAGACAACATTTTTTTATAAATCAAATTTTATTCCTGTCCGCCACTAAAAAGCGAACGTGTGGATATTGCAACAGCACACAAACTAGATAGGTCGCAGTTAGCACACACATTTTGCATGCAAGCACTTCCCATTAGGTTTATGATTTAGGAATTTTTTAGGATATTTTCAAATGAATGCTATTATTTTATTTTATATTTTCGACAATAATATTTAAAATGCACTTTTGCTCTTAATTTAGTGAGCTAGATCTTAATTTTAAATGTTGGCTGGTCATTGAAAACTAACTCTGTATAAGCCTGACAGTAAAATAAGTATTCTCGCGTTATAAAATATTTTGTAACTCGCTAAAACTAACTTTATGACAATGACTGCAAAACGGAAAGTGTAATAAGCAATAAATGTTGTTACAGAATGAAGCGTTTATAATATGGATGAACACGGAATTGAAACGTAAACCTGCTTGGCGTGTTAATCACACAGAACTCTATGAGCACGGAGTTCCATCAGCTAATTATACACTACGGGTTATATATGGTTTGTACACTTTCTTTCTTTTATTGTCATTATTCTCTTGCCCTACCCCAATTTATTTGTACACTTTTGTTGTCATTATTCTCTTGCCCCATCCCAATTTATTTGTACACTTTCTTTTATTGTCATTATACACTTTCTTTTATTGTCATTATACACGTTCCTTTATTGTCATTATTCTCTTGCCCTATCCCAATTTATTTGTACACTTTCTTTTGTTGTCATTATTCTCTTGCCCTATCCCAATTTATTTGTACACGTTCCTTTATTGTCATTATTCTCTTGCCCTATCCCAATTTATTTGTATATTTTCTTTTATTGTCATTAGGGCTGAACCTCATCTGGCAGCACGGAATCGCATTTTTCCATGCTCGTATCTTTTTCTATCGCCCAGAACCGTCATTTGTTAGAGCGAGATACAGAGCGTGCGCCCGATAGCATCGCATCGGTGATGCTGCCTCGTGCGATAGCATTCCCGTTCTAGCAAATTATGGTTCTGAGCGACAGAAAAGGATAGGACCACGGAAAAGTGCGATTCCATGCTGCCAGATGAGGTTCAACGCTTATTCTCTTGCCCTATCCCAATTTATTTGTACACTTTCTTTTATTGTCATTAGTCTCTTGCCCTATCCCAATTTATTTGGGGTCGGCGCAGCATGTCTTTTTGTTCTATTACTCATCTCAGCAGTCACGTCCTTTCTAGCCATATTCACACTTCACACAGTCCATCCATTTTCTTTGGTCTTCCTCTACTCTTATGGCCATCTACATTCATACTCAAAACGTTCCTCATTCCTCTGCATCACATGTTTCATACCACGACAACCGATTACCACACAACTTTTCAGTCATCGTAGCCACTTTCAGACTTCTTCGTATACAATATACTCATTCCTTATTTTATCTATTCGCGTTACACCACACGCCACATATCCCCCTTAGCATTCTCATCTCCGCCGCGTGTAAACGCCTTTTATTCTTTCATCATAACATTGTGATCCATGCAAGACAGCAGGTCTATCAATGGTTTTATAAATCTTCCCCTTGAGTTAAGGGGAATCGCGGGAGTCGCATATGTTCCCGTGACCTGCCACCATTTCATCATTATCATCATTAACAATCAGATCTATTTCGCCATCCTTCTTTCATTGTGAAGTGTAAAAATTACCGATTTCGCCATGGAAATCTATACTCATAACAGTCATAACCCAATTCAAGTCCACAATAAGGATAATATAAGTAAAATTGAATTAATTCGTTTATCGGCTGTCATGGTGTAGGCAATGAGGAAAATGACGTGAGGAAAGTTTTGAGTATGAATACGGAATAGGTATTCATGAAATACAAAACTCTTTTTATTTATGAAAAATGCCTTGTATTGGCGCATAAAAACATTGTGGTACACTTGTTTAAGTTTCTAATACATCACTTATTTTACAATTTACTGATATATGTAACATGTTTTTGGTGAAACGGAACGCACTCTCAAAACGCATAGTCCTCGACAATGGCGTATTGACGTCAAAGTTCATTGGGTCAAAAAAAAAACACTTTTGTTTGAAAAGTGCTTAAAGTTTCACTAAAATGTTATTATAATATTGTTATTGCAATTTTTACTCGACTAAATAATTAGTAACATTATTTTATAAAGGCCAAAAAAAATTAGTTGTAAGATGTAAGACAAGGCAGATTGTGGATAATGACGTCACATCATGGCCGCGACAGCTACGGACGTATGAACTGTCGTAGAAAATTGCAGGAGTTTAATATTATTTTTCTGCGACAAGCAGTGGTAGAACTTAACTTTCAATACTTTTCTTGGGTTGATGGTACTGTATTTTATTGATTTAAGGTGTGCGTTACTCTGGCAAAATGTTGTGCATAAATTTGAGAGATGAGACCATAAAAAAACAATTAGTGTATCATGAGGAGCAATTTGTTTAATATATAATAGTAGCAAAATTTGTGTGAATTTTAGATTTGTAGTTGTGACAGGTCGTATGTATATATGTCGTACCTACAGGCCAATTTCTATCCTCCCAGCGCTCTCTAAACTTCTAGAGAGAATTATCAATACAAGGTTAGTTGGATATCTTGAAACCAAACATCTGCCTTCAACAAGCCAATACGGATTTCGTGAAGGTAAATCAACAGATCAAGCTGTTAATGATCTCATCAAGTTTGTTAGCAGTAACCTTGATTTAAATCACTCACGGTAATTCTGGACGTGGCCAAAGCTTTTGATACGATCTCTGTCCCGATCTTACTCCAAAAGTTGGAACTCCTAGGAATTAGAGGAACCCGACTAAAACTCTTCGAAAATTATTTAACTGGTCGCGGCGTCAGAGTGTTAAGATTGGCAACGTCAACAGTTGAGACCTTTCAGTCACGTACGGGGTTCCCCAAGGCAGTACCCTAGGCCTATCTCTATTTCTCGTCTATATAAACGACCTCACGAGTCTCAAGCTTCGCCATGGCAAAATTTTCTCCTTTGCAGATGATACTGCTCTCGCTTTCTCTGCAGATACATGGGAATGACCTTTCAAAGCTGTCCAAGATGGTTTCAATGCTGTGAGGGAATGGCTGGAGAACAATGTGTTAACTCTAAATGCGGATAAAACCAAATATGTTTGCTTCAGTATACAATCAAACACAGAAATCAATAATGATCAACATAACATCATAGCGCATGAGTGTTCCTCTAGAGAAAACTGTTCTTGTCCCAAACTAGAACGAGTAACAGTAATAAAATATCTAGGCGTCACCATAGACAAGAACTTTAAGGAACACACTAAGGCCCTCTGTGGGAGGATCAGGAAGCTAATTTACATCTTTAAGACCCTCCGACACGTCACCGGATCCCTTTGTGCTGAAGCGGATATACTTTGCCCTCTGCCAGTCCCTCATAACTTATTGTATTAGATCATGGGGAGGAGCACCTAAAACTATCATGAAACCTGTTGAGGTTGCCCAGCGTGCCATCCTGAAGGTTAGCACTTTTAAACCTAGATTGTTCCCTACCTCGCAGCTCTACGAATTCTGTGGAGTCCTTTCAGTAATACAACTTTTCCTGCTCAATATTATATTAATGCAACATAAGAATATATTTTACAACCCTCTCACTCCAAATAGACGTACAAAACACTTGGTTTGCCCACAACCCATCGCCTTTAGAACCAAATTTAGCAATAGATTCGCTCTATTTATTGGCCCCTACATCTACAACAAAATAAATAAAAACCTGAACATTTACCCAATGACAAAAAAGTCTTGCAAAATTACAATAACTGAGTACCTACAGAAACTCACGTATGAGGAGACAGAAAATCTGCTTCAGATACCTAGCTAACCAACTCAAGACTCAACTACTTGTGGGCTGTGGAATCATTTAATTAAACTAAGTTAAGTAATCTTCTACAAAAATTAAAAGTCATGCTCCGCAATCTTACACACCCTCTCACACTCATTCACGCACACCTCCATCACACACAAAGAGAGGACTGGAAACACCTATAATGTTACCTCCTAAACTTTGTAATCTTTTTGTTTTATTTTTTCTTCTAAAATTTATTGTGATACGTACATTTATACATGGGATCATTCCAATAGAATAATCAAAATAATTAAATTGTAACCCCGGGGGGATCGGCGTTGAGGGCTGAAATACAGGCTCTGCCTAGTTCGGCCTCAAATGCTAATACTTTGATGTACTTTAAGTTTAGATTAAGCACTGTATTTGTAAAAAAAAATGCATAATATATTTGTGAAATAAATATTACTTATTATTACTTTTAGTTTTCACGTAGTGATAGGATTGTAAAATAATATTTTTTAAATAAGGGTAAAAAATATAATTACCTAAAATATCAAGTCGAATAATATAGCTAATAATCAAATACAGGTCTCCCAAAGTGATAATGCGCATAGAAATCTTCGTCACTGTTCGGCAACGGTCGTATTCCCCGAGCGTCGGAAGACGATATTATGTATATAGAGTGGTTAAGGTGAATGCTCCAGGGTAGCCCGCGAAATTAAATTTTACGTTTTTTGCAATTTGCAGGCCAGTGCTAGGTTGTATGTTGATTAAAATATTATTCGCAGCTGTAAGACGTATGTAGTTACAGAATGATATTCATCAAAATCATCAATACAACCCTCCAAGTTCATAAAGGTGCAAAAATTACTTTTTCAAGGTCAAAGATATTCTTGCACCTTTATGAACTTGGAGGTTTGTATTGATGATAAATATTAATCTAGGATTTTTTTGTGTATTTTTACAAGTTTTGACAAATTCAAATCTAGGTTTTACAAAAAACTTCAGTTAACTTAATTTCTGCGATGCTTTTTTAGCGAGATATCGGCGATAACGTGTTTTTCACCGTTTCAATGGCGCGGCCATGGGGTTTTAGTCTTACAGCTCCTAAAATGTAAACCTAGGATTTTTTGTGTGTTTTACAAGTTTTGACAAATTTAAATCTGTGTTTTACAAAAAACTTCAGACCTCTGCGATGCTTTTTCAGCGAGATATCGGCGATAACGGTTTTTTTCACCGTTTCGTTGGCGCGGCCATGGGGTTTTAAGTCTTACAGCTCCTAAGATATAAACCTAGGATTTTTTTGTATATTTTTACAATTTTTTTACAAATTCAATCTGTTATTTACCTAAATTTCAGGTCTGTAAAACGCTTACTTTTAAAAATTTCCGTGGCCGCGCGGTTCTCCGCGTTTCGATGGCGCGGCCGCGTTCAAACCCTTATAACTTTTTAACCATAACTTTGACAAATTTATGGTTTTGGGAATCAACTTTTACAAATTCAAAATAAGTAAAACAGATGAAACCCGAATGCAGGTCACATATTACGATGCCTAAAATGTTGTATTAATTATGCACTGTATATTTTAGCGCTAGTTTTAATTATTAATACTTAACATTCAGCGTTGGAGCTCCCAAAATACTTAGCACAATAAAATGACATCACCAGCCATGGCAGCCAGTCTGACCTTGAGATTGTCGCCGAAGCGAAGCGAGACGCCATAGAAATTAATGTATGTATTCCGTGTTCAAGTTCATATTATCTATGTCCTATATAAATGCCATTTTCGTTTTAACAAATTAAATTAAGTTACAATACCAATATCAGTATTTTAACCTAGTGACAAATACACATAACACACTCACCAACACACAACTCACCACACACACGCTACCTCCATTCCATAATTATGAAAATGTGCCTTTGTTTTTTTTTATTTTTATTTTATCCTATCGTCCTTCCATTTAATTGTTGTTAGTTTTTGTAATTTAATCTTAATCCTCTTCTTTTTTTTGTTTTATATTAAGTCAATTTTGCTACAATAAACATAAATTTAGTTTTAGTTAATTTTATACAGTAGTTGTAGTAAGCGCCGGCTAAGCTTCCACACTCAGATCTATGTAACCGGCAAAACCTCAACCCCTGTCATACAGGTTGTCCTAGTTCAGGGGTTGAGACCACACTGATGTAATGTGTTTGAAGTTATATAAAATAAAATTATTATTATTATTATTAATACGGCCGACGTATCTTGGCGAGTCCCAACTTCGCGCAGAAGTTTGCGCACTACCTTTTTAGTTAGGGTTCCGTAGTCAACTAGGAACCCTTATAGTTTCGCCATGTCTGTCCGTCCGTCTGTCCGTCCTCGCTTAATCTCTGTGACCGTTAGCACTGAAATTTGGTACCATTATGTATATCAATCACGCCGACAAAGTGGTAAAATAAAAATTGGAAAAAAATGTTTTATTAGGGTAGCCCCCCTATATGTAAAGTGGGAAGTGTTTTTTTTTTTTAATTTCAACCCTAACGTGTGATATATTGTTGGAAAGGTGTTTAAAAATGAATAGGGGTTTCCTAAAATTTTTTTTTGACAATGTCAATAATTTCGGAAATAATCGCTCCAAAAGTAAAAAACAATGTGTCCGGGGGGGACACATTGTTTTTTACTTTTGAACTATAAGTTTAGAAAATATGAAAAAAATCTGAAGAGTAGAACTTTATAAGGACTTTCTAGGAAAATCATTTTGAACTTGATGGAAACAACAGTTTTTATACAAAAAAGACAAAAAGTTGTACAAAATAATTTCTGGACTAAGTTTGTAGTATATTCGTATATGCAAGCATTTTTACATAATGGATACCCACCTTTAAACTCATAAGTGGGAACACTTATTGTGACGGACGGGAAACTACGGAACCCTACACTGAGCGTGGCCCGACACGCTCTTGGCCGGTTTTTGTTATTTTAGGAACCAAATGGTGGCATGAGGCGACGTGCGGGGGTACACGGTAATATGTCTGAGTCACACGTTAGCATTGGTGTCGTATTCCGTGTCGCTGTCTCTGTCTTGAGCACAGTCGGTCACAAAAGTTTTCGTTGTTAATATTATTGTTTAGTTTTTTTGTTTAGTGTTAAGTTTGTTCTATTTGCGTTATTTGCAAGTGTCACTTGGCACTTATATTATTCGCCAAATATGCCAACCAAAGCATATTAAGGTAATGTTATTCGTACATTGATGTATAAGAAATAATGACAATAACAGTTTTCTTCACAAGTGTACATGCGCTAAAGTTCGCAGAGACTATGTTCAGACTCGCCAAGATACGTCGGCCGTGCTTCAGAATGATTAGAAATCTATTGAAAACGACACAAAAATGTTTGAAGTTTTAGCAAAAATTGTACTTTGTGCGTGACCGTTAAAGTTGTTTTTTCCAAAACTACAGTCGGTTGATATTTTTGGAAATTTAATAGCAGACGTAGGATAGGTACTATAGCTTTTGAATACTGTTTTTCTGTAATGCTTTTGTTTACTGTTTGTCTGTAATGTTCGCTCGCATCGGCGTCGTGTTTTGTGCTGTCTGTAGCCTTGTCATGCTGTATACAGAGGAGACGATCCGTCTCAAGTAATATATTATGTGGTTCTTTTACAATTATACAGGGTGTTAAAGTAGTCGCGTGCCATAGCTTAGGGGTAGGTTCAGTATCGTTAAATGAACCCAGGAAAAATAAATAAAAAATCCAAAAAAATAAAAGTATAAAATAAAATAAAATAAAAAACACAAAAAAAAATATTGCACGATCAACCTAATTTAGTACGGTCTACTAACTTAAAATAGCGATCGTTTAGAATGAGAGGTTTTCCTTTTGAGGTTTTAAAAAAAAACTTAGTTTCCAAGAACTCGATAGATGGCGTTGAACTTACTATGCCAAAGCCAAAACGCTTGAAAAAAAAACATTGTGTCACGTCACATACTCTCGTTGACTGACACTTTCATTTGCTTTACCTTCCGAATCTACCCAACATTTTTCGCGCTTTGTTAAAATCAGTTTTTTTTAGGTTTCGTTCCTTGCATTATCATACTTACTCCTAGCGCCATCTATCCAGCGACTAGGGAAGAGCTAAAAAGAAAATCCCTCATTAAAATCGTTTTATTTGTTCAAATGCTTTAGTTACTTACTATCGAACGTGTTGCAGGTTAAATTAAATCGCGTAAATTGAGTGAGAGCGGGTGATACCCGCTCTCACTCAATTTACGCGTGAGAAACAAACGGCTCGGCGCACGGCGCGCGCTCCGACACGCGCTCGCTTTAGCAACAGCTGACTGCGGCGCGGTCGATGACCCCGAGTACCCGCCCGTTGGGCGGTCAGCTGTTTCCGAGCGCATTACAGTGAAAATATGATCTTGAGGAAAATAGTGGATTATCTTTTAAAAAAAAGGTTGCTTTTTTCAATGGTTTTAGGTTCTACTAATGAAATCAAACCACTGGTTTCAAGGATAACGGTGTTCACACTAACACCCTAATTTTAGGTTTGAAAAAATAATTAAAGGTATTTCTTTTTTTTTTTACGGGTTCCTTTATCGATACTGAACTCACCCCTAAGCTATGGCACGCGACTACTTTAACACCCTGTATAGCGGAGATCGATAAAGTCTAAGAAACCTACTCAGACCTTATCATTTATTTATTTATAATTTATGGAACCTACATAGGTCATAATAATATGATACATAGGTATAGTTAGCTGCATAGGACTTAATAGCACTGAATAGGGATAAGCCTTTGCCTTGCATTGAGACACTAATTGCTGATAATATAGAAGAATATAATTTATATTAATAAACCGTCTAGTTTTTTTTTTTCGTTACCATTTCGTTATTGTGCATAATGATTATGTGTCTACAATGATAGTTTTTGTTGTTTAAATCGTTATATCACTCAGGTCAGAGTTACAAGATAAATAACTGTTTTGTAGTGGATTAATATATTAGTAAAATTACGTGGTATATCTTTTACATAATCATATTTTTATTTACTTTTTTCTCTTTTATTATAACTTTTTAATTTGTTTAAAGTATGCCACGTTTCTTAATGTTTTGCGAACTGCGTATTTCATCGCTAAAGTACGACCAGTCTAAAATTAATCAGTTTTGTTTTTAAATCTATTTTACATGACGTGGTAACGGTAAGTGTCTACCATGGGTATGTTTCTAGCTGTTAATTTGATTATAAGTGTTTCGGTTTACTTGCAAATCCGGTTTTATCTGATTTTTGAAACCATTTAATTCCATTGGTTTACGACAACCAAATCAAAAACTTATGTTTCTTCTGCGTTGAGCCGTTTTCGAGATCTGGGAAATCCCAAAACGTTACCGCAGCAAAATCTTAAATAACTCAAGAACCATACCACACACAAATTTTGCTATTTACAAACATTTACTACGCAACAAAAGCTAATCAATCATGTATTTGGTCCAGGCTGAACGAATTTTTGAAAATCTATTTTACCAGGATAACGTTTCAAACGTTACTCCAGCAAAATGTCTTTTTCTCAAATAACTTTAAAAGAACAATTCACACAAATTTTGCTACTATTAAACAAATTGCTCCTTATGATACACTAATTATTTTTTATGGTCTCGTCTCTCAATTGCACAACATTTTGCCAGGGTAACGCACACGATTTAAGTGAAGAAAAAATTACGTGCATATTCCCTATTGGGACAATAATCATGCATTTAAAATTTCATAAATATTTTTACTTTCAAGAATATTTTAATGTTTCTTAATTAATATGACAATGACAATGTCAGCCCCTTTCGGATTGGACAGGGTTTTTTTTTAACATATACTTAGTACGTATATCAGCATGTCACTTGCTCAACCAATAACTCGTACAAAGGCTTAAACAAGGAAATTAATAATATTAACCGATTTCAATAACGGCTAATACATGCAGCGTTGCGAAATGGCCAAGTCACATATTTTGACTAAGGTGTAGAGTTTGTGAAGTTAGACCTCGTAGAGTTAGGGCGTGTAGAGTTAGAAGCTTGACTTTACATGAGTTCTGATAACTTTTTGGCAGCGCGAGTCATATGGTCTCGTCTTGGTAACAGTTTACATGAAAATGTTTTTGAGATTCGGTTTTAAAGATTTTTATGGAATCATGGTAAATTAAGTATGTCAGCATCACATGAGGTGAGGATTTAATAATAGAATTTTATTCATCCCTCTACAGAGCCTGTTAACAGGTGAGTCAACACTAATATTTGTGTTTGATCCTTTAGTATTGAGCAAGTTGGTCTAGGCATATTGTATGGTACTCTTAGCCCAATATAACTAGTTTACTGCAGTCGATATTTACCAATTTGTAGAAGAACATGAGGTCTTGCACCAGTCGACGGTTGCGCAGATAATTCATTTTGTACTATTGAAAATGTTGTTCATATGGGAGGTATTTTACCGTAGATTCATCATATCAACCTGGAATCACCCACTGCTGGGTATATGCTTTTTGCCTTTCTTTCGCCACACTTCCCGGTTTTGTGATATAACATCATTGGTTTTGTGCGTCTTAGGATTATATCGGATACAAACTCGACAAGGTTCGTCAGATTTAAAATGCTGATTTGGTGATATAAATTGTATTGTATCAATGTGGCGAGTGATGATTGGATAGACAATAAACTCTGTCTGGGGAAAACATGATAATATTGAAATATAATTTTTAATATCTACACAAACACAATGACAAGTTTTTGGGTGGCTTGTGTGTATTAAGAGGTCGTCTGATAAAGAGACTTCACTATATTAATCAATTGTATGATTATTTTTTACTATTAAGATTTTGTATGTGATATTTCATAACCAGTGTGATCATAGAACCAAAAAATCGAAGGTACCAAGACACACTGTACCCGCATGATGGATTTTGGCCTACCCCATCTCATAGAGAGGAGGCCCGTTGTCAGCGTGCCTAGCGGCTAACAATACTACAAGCCCTAAGGCAAGCAGACTGTTCAAAACCCTAACATCATCAAGAGTGTAGGTTATAAGGGCAAAGGGCACGCCACAATAGTGGCGATAAGTCCCCTCTTTGTGGCTTGAGAGGCACCACAGAGTCCTCACCTTCCGCCTGACACAGGTCCTCACCGAACACTGTTGTTCGGGAGGTTCCTGCACCCAATCGGGCGGGAGGAAACGCCCGGATGTTACCACTGTGAGGGTCGACCGGAGGACACGGTGGAGGTGTGCCCCGTGTGGGCGGAGCACCGCCGTGTCCTCGTAGCGGCGATCGGCGGCGACTACCTCTCGCGTCCGGCCCTGGTTCAATCTGGTCCGGAGCGAGACGGAATGGGAAGCTGTCACCTCTTTCTGCGAAGCAGTCATGCTAGCGAAGGAGGTTGCGGAACGTGAGAGACAGAGAACCTCACGTTCCAGCCGCCGCGGGAGACGCACCGGGCAAGAAGAGCGAAGAAGGAACATGGATGGGTTTTAGTCAGTAAAAGTCTGACACTCCCTCAAGTCATTTGATGATTTCCCATCCGAAAACAAGAAAAAAAAAGGGCAAGCCAAGCTTGTAGGCCTGTATGGCAGTACCGCCACCCGCCTGTGTATTAAGGTAAGCCGTGCGTCAGATGGATTAACCCATCGGTAAACGTGACCAACTTCCATACAAATTATCGTTTATATTATCCTTTTTGGTATTGGAAATTGGAAAAAATCTTTCCTTATTGCTCATACTAGCTGACCCGCGCAACTTCGTCTGTGTCAATGTAGATTTTTAAAACAGCGTTATGTAGACTGATCTAGAGTATGTTTAGCCATCATAACTTTTTTTAAAGCCGGTGAGTCGATTTAAAAGTTATCTTGTGAGCACATTTTTTATTTATTAGTACCATTTTGGTACAATAGATGTCTCTATACATGTAGGTATCTTAAATTTGATTTCATCATCATCATCATTTCAGCCGAAAGACGTCCACTGCTGGACATAGGCCTCCCCCAAGTGTCGCCACATTGACCGGTCCCGTGCGACTCGCATCCAGCGGATTCCCCCATTTCCCGCAACCTTCACCAGATGTGGGAACTAGGTGGACCGATGACCTGGTGAAGGTCTTGCAACGCAACGTCTTCCATCTTCAATATTTGATTTATTTTAACTAAATAAAAATAAATAGGTAAATAACATGTCATTTTGTGCATTCAATTATTTTGTGCATTCAAAACAAACAAAAACGTTTTAAAATCAACATTGCTTACCTCCCATAACATACAGCGTCATAATATGTAGCCTAAAGCCTTCCTTGGTTTACAAAAAACATTTTTGATGAATTTCAATTCAATCTATCCAGCAGTTTTGGCGTGAAGCCGTACCATAAACACAGGCAAACAGACAACAATTCTTAAGTCCCTTTTTGTCATCAGTTACGTTTTTCTAACAAACCCCACTTATTTTTTCTCGAAAATTCTAAATGTACACTTTTTCTTTCCTTAGCGCAATTTATGCATCTAGTCCCGCTTTGGCTGGGTATAGTTTGACAGTAACTTTGATTATGGACAGTAAACGAATTTGTAAGAGCTTTAATAAGTAGTTGTATGGAGTTCTGGAGCCATAGCGCTCTCCCGACCGCCTTCGATTTTCGGTATCATGCGTTCAAAGCGTTAGAGAACTATAATATAATACATATAAATAATAATATAATATATAATTATAGACCGTGTTATGCACAGAATGGGGATACACGCTGTGGAACTAATGGCGCTACGCGCTAGCATAGCTGGTTCGCAACATCGTCATTGGTTGAAAATGTGGTAAATAGTGGTAATGCTAATGTCATTTTATATTTCAAAATAGCTTAACCTCATTGGTCAGATTGAGACCAGCTATGGTGGCGCCATCTTAGATCATCTGATGTCTCCCCATTAATTCAGAATGGATGAAAGTTGCCGACTGGCAACGGCTGGTCACGAGAAAAATCGGTGACTGAGCATTCCCCTTGAACTTAAGACGAAGATTTATAACAAAAAATGTGAGAGCCACTGTCTTGGTATGGATCAGAATGTTGGGCTACAAAAGAGACTAATGAATGGCATATATGGGCGAGGTGATAATGCTAAGCGAGATGTGTGGTGCAAAGCGGATAGAATAGGAAATATGAAAAGAGGGTGTATTATATAATAATATGGCATAATAACAGATAGTATATTTTTACTTGAAATAACGTTCACATGACATAATTTTCATATGCTATAAAAAAAACAAATAACCTAATTTCATGTGATTTCATATAAACTTCTTTTGTTCTATTAACATTTAGCATAACGTTCATTTCATATAATTATATAATTTTCAATTTGTATATTGCTCTTTTTATATAACGTTTAGTTGACCTAATTTTCATATTTACTCATTTTCAGCCAAAATTCTGTAATGAATAAGTAAATATCAGGAAACTTCAGACTGTTAGAAGTTAGAACCTCATCCGCTCATCGAACCCAAATGATTCACCAACAATAGAGGGGCGTACTCCATGCATGCAGCAAGTATACAGCAAGCATGCAGCAAGCAAGCAGTAGGCAAGCAGCAAGCATGCATATGGTTTCACCTTTCAAATGCACAACATTTTGCCAGGGTAACGCACATGGCCGCATCGTCCCTCCGCGCCTACGCGGGTTTAGATTACACTCTACGGGTAGGGCAGACAAGACTACGTGGAGTTGGTTTTTCAGCGATTATGGTCTCACCTCTCAAATGCACAACATTTTGCCAGGGTAATGCACACGGCCGCATCGTCCCTCCGCGCCTACGCGGGCTTAGATTACACTCTACGGGTAGGGCAGACAAGACTACGTGGAGTTGGTTTTTCAGCGATTCATCTCTGTCCATCTTTTCTGTCACTAGTGCTTATAGAAAACAAAATTCAATTCTTTTATTTTCTCTTTTTTTTAAGTCCAGAGCAACGGAATGACAAAAAAAGCGGAAAATGGCCAATTTAAAAAACAAAATTAAAAATATTGAATTGTTTGTCAAATAATACGTTATTAAATTATAGTTTATCGGATAACTATTTTGATAAGAGAATTATTTGGTAAACTTGTTGTTTATACAACAAGTTACATGACTTAATTCGAAAGAAATTTGAAATTAGATTATTCTTCTTTCAAATTTCTTTCAAATTGAGTCACTTCGAAACCGTCGCACTGTCCATGACTTAGTTTTTCTACTTAAGGTTGTGAATAGTCTCATTGAATGCGAACAGTTGCTAGAACTTGTCATGTTGTCAGTCCCATATAACCGTCCTAGACAGCCAATTTCTAGACTGTTTCAACCGCCAGCCAGTCGAAGTAACATCGGGAGACAGTCACCAGTATCAAGAATGTGCATTCAATACAACGAACTGAATTCAAAATTGCCTGACTTGGATGTGTTCTTTGGTTCCCTACCCAAGTTCAAAACCCTGTTGCGCTCCCATTTGAACCGACATTTCAACAGTCATAAGTAATATTTCTTTGTTTAGTTTTTATATTGATATTTTATTATGTTATTTTGTCTATATTAATAAGTAAGTCTGTTATTTGATCTCTTTTTAGCAAAGAAGCTTTATTATACAAAAAATGTTGTGTACACCTATAATTGGTACGTACATTAGAACCATAGCAAGTGTACTTTTATCAATAATGTTATATGTATGTACTGTTGGTGCACCTATTTTAAATAAATAAATAAATAAGTATAATAATGAAATGACAAAAATGTTTTTGCCAATAGTTGCTTGTCAAGTAAAAGGTTTTGAATTAATTTTTGGTGAACTGACCGGTCACCGTTTATAATCCAATCAGTTTTTGCAAAAATATACAAAACAAGGCATTTCAAAATTATATTCAACGTTACTATAGATTTTTAATATTATACTAACTAAATATTATACTAACATTGAATGTGAATATTAGTTCAAATGTGCATTATAGAAAATGATATTTATTATTTAATTTAGCCATATAAAATTAGGTAAGTATACTGAAATTATATCAATAATTCATTATAGCACTTCATCATTATACTAGAAAATAGTATATTAGATGAAATTAGGGCATGTGTGATCATTAGACCTTTTGTTATTATATCAAATGTTACGCATCCATAAAAAGTTAACAGGAAGTCAGAAAGTAGCACCGGTGACTGAAAAGTTGTGTGATAGGTAATAAAGTTGGTGCAGAGGAATCAGAAAAATTTCGTGAAGATCGCTATATTATTTGCGCAAGCTAAGGCGCTAGAGAGCGATGCGGGCGAGGCTCTTTTTATACTTCGTTTTGGTTCTTCCTTCGTTCGTGCGTGAACCAAAGTATGAAAAACCGATTACAAAAGCACAAAAAAGTGAAAAATAACTTTAGCTTCAGAAGCCTGTGACTTTTGTTAGTTTGATTACTATTTTTGTCACCGACTTCTGAAGCTAAAGTTATTTTTCACTTTTTTGTGTTTTTGAAGTCTGTTTTATTTTTTGCAAAAAGTTTTTTTTCTTTGTCCATTTTTACTTGTATCAGCTCATACAAATGTATTTGCTATGCAATCATGTTACATTGTAAACAATACATGTCATGGTTCTAAGCATATCCCCAATAAACGGAACTTAACATACGTAACTGTCGAAATCTGGGTGTTTTGTACACATCTGTGTACGGTCAGAGCATACAGACGTGACCTTATGAGACTTTTGAAACAACATTTAGAATGCCAAAATAAAGGTTTATGCTTACCTTTATTTCCATTTTATCCAGCTCATTCTGTTCCTCCCAATAAACAACGGCCAACAGCGTGCGGTGGTCATTACAGCCAGCGCGGTCTACTGCGTAAATTTAGTGGCTGTGATCTAATTCAAGCGCGGAGCGGGATGTGTGGTGCGACGCGGATAGAATAGGAAATATGAAAAGAGGGTGTGTTATATAATAATATGGCATAATAACAGATAGTATAAAGGTTTATGCTTACCTTTATTTCCATTTTATCCAGCTCATTCTGTTCCTCCCAATAAAGAATGACTGGACGAGTAGAAGAAGTCGAATTAAAAACAATAAACTTAATCATTGTGTGTTGTTTCTATTAAGGTCAAATTAGTTGACACTAGGTACAGTAGGTACTATTCGTTGCGTTGCGAATTGAGTCATCATGAGTCGTACACATGACTTTCGAAGCCGTCAACTAAGCATTCTGTTCATCAAACTAAGTAACTCTTTTTCTGTTATTTACAGCATACCCAACATCACGATACGACGGCCGACGGAAAGTGATTATAAGCTCTTTGCAGAAGATCGATCATCCAACAAAATTTGGCTTTGGTATCTTCATATTGATCATCGGCCTGTTGAGCGTTATTTTAGCAGTGCCATTATTAATTCGGAGAAGATCTACAATCAACTGGTGCAATAAATAAGGCCTGTTCCAGCATTAACATCTGCGAGTGAGGCGAACCGTGAAGGCGCTTACCCACCGCGGCTCACGGATGGGCTACCTGCTTCGCTTTGCAAGAAAATGTATGTGATTGTGTCCACTGCAAACCACGGACACAATTTGTAAAACGGTCACAAAGTGACAATTCATAATATTAGAAGAATATTAGCTGCGTCTTTGACATTGTGCATATTAGGCCCCCTGGTCTTCTACATGTTCCCTGTGTAATTAATAAATACTATATAATAAGCTAGTTTTAGGGATTGCAATCCAACAAAGCTGGATCCCGCAACATCTTGCGAGCAAAGAGAAGTAATCTATTTTTTATATTTTAGGTACTTGGTTGATTTTGCACTGTTTGAGACTTTCACGGTTTTTCACTACACTTGTGATATTTCAATTTGTGTAATTATTGTATACTTAAGTATAGTAGGTACCTACTTACGGGATAATATCCGTGATTTTCTTTATTTGCCCGCGATCATGATGCTTGCAACCAGGGCTTAAAATACCCATAAAAATGGCATCGTTACAGCCTTTTCATGCAGATATCGTTATCTAATAAATAATGTTACAATATTTAACGTTATATCTGGCACATTTTATCGTTAAACAATGTAACGTTAAAATTAAAAAAAAAAAAAAAAAAAAGAAGTAAATCGTAAATTTTATCGTTATGAGTTAGTTTTGTTACCGTCGCTCTCGTTCAATCGCAAGAGTGTCAGTCAGCAGCAACGTTAAGACTGTGCCGTACGACTATTTGCGTGTTTAACTTTAATTCTCTTTACTATTCTGAGCTGTGCTTGTTCTTGTGAATCACCTACCTACTTAAAGAAAATCACGGATATTATCCAGTAAGTAGGTACCTACTATAAGATAGTTAGAAGTGTACCAATAAAACAATTAATACTTAATATCAAATCAAATATGTATTCGCCCTTAAAACACACTGCTAACCATTGATTTCACAACCTGATTCCATGAACACCTTCCTTAAGGTTCATAAAGGTCTAGCAATGACTTTGACCTTGAAAAAATCGTTTCTCGACCTTTATGAACTTGGAGGGTTGTATTGATGGTTTTGATGATTATAATTCTGTAACTACATACGTCTTACAATCGCGTCCAATATTTTAATCAACATACAACCTAGCACTGGCTTGCAATTTGCAAAAAACGTAAGAAAATTTGAATTTCGCGGGCTACCCTGGAGCATCAGCCTTAACTTCTTAACTTCTAATATTTCCACCTTTACACCGGTCGGTATCGCTCCACAAATCAGAATGCTTCAACATGGCCGACCGCAGTAAAGTAAGTTACGGATGGAAGTCAAAACACGAACTATTATTCACGAATAAATGGTATTACTTATATTATTTTTATTAAACAGTCAATTTTATATCTTGCAAATTAAATTAAGTATTCTAAATATTTTCAGACGAAATAAATATCAAAAGCTAACAGTACTTTAAGTGTTGGTTGATTTTGTAATGATTTTATAACTAAAAGACTAACCAACTACCCAGTGGCGTAGCATGGGTGGGGCGGAGGGGGCGGCCCGCCCCGGACGGCAGCCCGCCCCGGGAGGCAACTGGCGGGGGCGTCAAAATGTCGCCGGTGAAGCGGGTTGAGATCTGATCTACGATTCATTCATTACATGTGTTTTATCTAAAATTTTGCGCACAAACTATTTATTAATATTGATTTAAAAGAAAAACTGCGAAATCACTGACAGAGCTCTTTATAACGTTTGTTTGTTTACATATGAACGGCAACATCGCATCAATCCCGCGCCGCCGCCGCGCTGCGCCTGCGCACTGCGGCAGTGCTCCTTAGTGCATCGTGAAGTACCGTTACGCAATCACGCATTATTCGTATGTTTGTTTCGCGAGAGTTTCGGATACGGAACGAAAGTCATTTTGATTGTGTTTCGATCTTTTAAATACTGTTGAATCTTCTAAAATTAAACATTTCGATTTTTACCCAATCTTTGAAGTTGAACTAGTTTTTCATTAAAATGAAAAGAGTCAAAGAAAGTGGTGCGGAATTCCGCAAAAAAAGGCTAAGAAAGAAGCAGATGCGAAGAAGTCTCATGGTGCATTACTGAAATACTTCAGTTCCAGTTCTGGTTCGAAAGCCACGTCAACGTCTTTGGTAGCATCCTGCAGCAGCGGAAGTGATTCCAGTGTAAGTAGGTATATGATTCCTCCATCTAGAATCGTGCGTGGCGTAGAATTACTCCAGTTATTTTAGACATTACATGTATGGGCTGGGTCGCTCGCAATAAATTGCAAGGTTCTCTATCTTCATCGTTAAAGGAGTCCGAAAAAGTATAAAAACTTCGATCAACAATAAGTACCAACTAGATATCGGGTCGGCGCAAAAATTACGTCTTGGTAAATAGCAGCGCACTTGAGACGTAAACTCTTATTTTGTTTATTTCGCTTGAAAGTTGAAACACAGCCAATGTAAACACGTTCCGCAATGTGTTTTCAAAATGCAAAAATAATGCCCGAAAAAGCAATTTATCGGCCGGAGTGTCTTACTTTCTGAAAGTACCTACATGTAAAATAAGTTATATTATAAGCTTTAAACTAGCAAATAATATCAAATTTTGAACAAAATTACCGATTTTAAACCAACGCTAATGTTTGGCCAAGGTTGGCCAATACAAGCCCAGACAGAACAAAACAATGATGTAGCTCGCAAGGTCATAACTGGAAAAAGTACTTTATTTGTTCCTATCTAAGGTTGATTTTACACTAAATGTTACTTATGTCTTTTCATTTCTAAGTGACAGAATAAATTGATTGCTTTCTCGTCTTTTGTGACGAATGATCGTAAGCATAAGATAATATTTTGTAGATTTGTGACTCTATTGGTGCCATGGTTGTAATTAGGTTAAACTTAAAACTGTTTTAAAAACTTTCTCAGTTCGTCAGTAAACGAACGTAGCTGTAGGTATAAATTCACGCGGACAGCATTTAGCTTTGATTTTGTATGTGACCCGTTATCTAGTTGGTATTGTTGATCGAAGTAAAAAATCAAAATGTGTATGTATGTATGTATGTGCGTCTGTTTTCAGTTGTCAGCTCTAAAGCCTAAGCCGCTCAACCAAATTGGATGAAATTATATTTTTATATTAGGGGATGTTTTGTAAATGTCTAGGAATATTTTTTTGTTTTTTGATAATTTGATTATTTATGGTACCCGTCATACAAATAAAACATAATTTCTCATTTAGCTCAAAAATGGCGCCAACGATTTTTCTCAAATTTCTCGTCATTTTATCTTTAAATAACATCTATAACATAGCATACTCAGTAAGTTTTTACTGCCATACAAAATCAATTTTGTTTGTAAATTTTCCTATAAGCCCGGCAAACCGCGCCGTCACCAAAACCACTTTTGTTTTGTGATAGGTAAAATACAAATTTGAAATTCGAACGTATCCTCCGGCCAATATTCATGGGAATACATAACTTATTTTACAGGCACAAGAAGAAGACGTGCCTGTTGTCGCAGTTGGAAGTAGTTCTGGTCCCACCACAGAGCAGGGTCAAGACGAAGTCGACTCACCAGAAGTACCTCAAGCATCTAGTCTTAAGCCTGCAGAAAAATTGAATATTGCCAAAGAAGACATAATTGAAATCGTGCCTTCTGCTTCTGCCGAAGTCAAAGATGTGAATCTCGACGATGTAAGCTGCTGGCCTTCTCCTATGACCGACGAAGTCAGAACGCTTCTAGTACGTCGCGGATCTGAATCAGTACAGCACATCGATTCCAAATTTGCCGATGTTGTTCGCTCAGGAACTTCAACGAAAGGCGGTACCCGGAAACTAACCAAAGAGTGGTTCTACAAACCATTATCTAACGGCGAAAAGGTTCTCCGAACATGGATGGTGTACTCGCCTTCAAAACAATCCTTGTACTGTTTTTCTTGCAAGCTGTTTGGCAATTCCGGCTCGAACTTCGCATCTGAAGAAGGATTCAACAAATAGTGGAAGCTAAATCCAAGAATCAGAGACCATGAAAATAGCCTGGGCCATGAACAGAGCTTCTTGAAATGGAAGGAGTTGGAAGTTCGTCTGAACTGTAAAGCAACCATCGATCAGAAACAGCAAGAAGTTTTCCAAAGTGAGGAGAAGAAATGGAGGGATATACTGTACAGGTTGCTAAATATTATTATCCAGTTCCTAGCCAAACAGAATTTGGCCTTCAGAGGACATCCAGAAGACATTCGAGGAGATGATAGTGGCAAGCGCGGGAACTTTGTGGAGTTAGTGCACCTTCTAGCTAAATACGACCCTCTTCTAATGGAACACCTGACAAAGATAAAGCTGGGAGCAAGAGTATCAGTTTCGTATCTATCTCCAGAAACCCAGAATGAATTTATAAACTTACTGGGACAGCAAGTTCGATCCACCATCATCCGTCGTATTCAAGAAGCTAAATATTATTGCGTTATCTTCGACAGTACACCAGACATCTCCCACAATGACCAAATGAGCCAAGTTCTGCGATACGTACATATCGAAGGAGAAAAAGTCGCTGTGGTAGAATCTTTCATTGACTTCTTCGAACCAAAAGGAAAAAATGCAGAAGATCTCAGCAACGATATAATCGCGAAGATAACATCAGACGGACTGGACATGCAATCTGAGAGGACAGGCTTATGACAATGCTGCCACAATGTCAGGGATCCACAATGGAGTTCAAGCCCGGATTAAAGCACTGAATCCGAAAGCTCTATTCGTTGCATGCACAAACCACTCACTAAACTTGGCTGGGGTACACGCTGCTTCTGAATCAGTGTATTCCGTGACGTTTTTTGGAACTCTGGAGAAGCTATTTTCCTTCTTTTCTGCATCAACTGTTCGATGGAATGCTTTGGTTGCCGTCACAGGTCAAGCAGTGAAACGAGTCACTGAAACGCGCTGGAGCGCTAGACATGTAGCTGTCAAGATGCTTAAAAATAAGTTTGAGGTAGTTCTTGAGGTACTGGAACAATTAACAGATTCATCTCAAACTTCCGAAACAAGGTCGGGAGCCAGTCTTCTCCTGACAGCCATGCAGTCATTTAACTTCCTAACTTTTCTTGGCTTTTGGGCCGCAGTGCTACCTGAAGTAGATGATGCACAGATTTACCTGCAGCAACGAGGACTAAGTGTGGATAAGTGTGCTCAAAAACTCTGCGCTTTGAAAACCCTCTTAGTGGAAAGTAGAGACCGTTTCGTGCAAGAAGCAATTGATTTTGCTAAGACTCTATGCGAAAAACTCGGAATCGAACTCAAAACGAGAAGAATTCGCAGGAAAAAACGCATGCATGGCGATGAATCTTCTGAAGATGCAGCCTTGTCTCACGAGCAGGAAATCCGTCGAGAGCTGTTCGCATCATTCGACAAGATCATTCAAGAAATGACGACTCGATTCCAGCAAATTCAAGAAATATCGGACAAGTTCGGATTTTTGATGCCAGCAAAACTTTTGGACAGCAAGTTCGAGTGTGATCTTTCCAATGTATTAGAAGACATCGACAAGGACGAGTTTCAGATGGAACGGAAGCGTCTCCAGCAATTTGTTGCCTGTTCTGAATCAGAGGGAGATATAAGTGGTAAAGGACCATTAGAGCTCCTCCAGTTCATTCAAAAACTGAATCTCGGAATTTCGGTTCCAAATATAGTCATCTTGATTCGTATATATTTGACTTTGGCGATTAGTGTTGCAAGTTGTGAGAGAAGTTTTTCGAAGTTGAAGCTAATAAAAAATTATCTCAGATCTACTATGAGCTCCGCTAGACTATCAAACTTGGCTATATTGTCGATTGAACAAGAATTGGCTGCTAATATTGATTTTGACAAAGTTATTTCTGACTTCGCTGCTCATAAGGCCCGTAGAATCCGCTTGTAAAACCGCTCATCTTATTTTACCTTCAATAAAATCTACCTCATTGCCTGTGAAATTTAATTTTAATTAAGCACCTATAGAATGGGGGCGGCAAAGTGGGTCTTCCGCCCCAGGCGCCGAGATGGCACGCTACGCCACTGCAACTACCTCAGATAAAATATCATCAGTGTCTTCCTGCCGTCGCGTCGCCGTCGTCCCAAGTTACTTGAGGTCGGCGGACCATCTCTGTCAACTGTCGCAATACCACAACTACCTCAGATAAATATTAGAGTAATTAGGAGAAAGGTACTACCAAATATTGATAATATGACTTTTTAATAATAAATAAGTATCGAAGAACAGTGTAAACTAGGACCATTGTTTTGAAAAAAAAAGAACCTAACTTTGCAGCAAGGTGTTGTTGATTTTGGTCATTTTTTTAAATAAATATTTGATTATTACCACCACAAAGTTAAATTGTTTAAAAAAAAAAAACTTACGTATTCGGGATCCAGCGGGATTGTTGACATTTTATTGTAATCATCTTATAATTACTTAACCCAAAGCGTTATAGCATAGCATGCAAAATAACGAAAAAAATTGTATCCGACCGAAAAAGGTTTTAAATTAATGAAAACGAAATTAAACGAATTGTTGCGAAGGCTCGATGAAAGAGACGAAGCGCGGGGACTGGGGTCACTGACCGCCCGCTCTATATGCAGTCAGCAAAAACTTTTAAATTTAAATAAATCATTGTATTTCATTCACTTTTAGCCAATCTTGAACGGAATATCCTAAGATTATTCAACAAAAAAAAAGCAAAATCGAAATTCGGTCGGAAACTAAAAAAAATATAGGTACCTACCTACTTAAGTACCTATGTAATTGTGTTGTAATTGTTTAGTAAATATAGGTACGTATTAATAAAAACTGCACAAGTTCGCTTTACTGCACTCGACCGACACTCGCATGTATTTTTTTTACAGATATTTCGTCGGATAATAAAAAACGGTCAAGATGTATGGGACAACCTTTTTTTTTCTAACCGACGAACAATTTTGACGCTAGAGGATTTACATGTGTCGAGCCTGGTAAACGTTTGCAGTGCGTCGTGATAAGATTAAAAAAATCAGAATACCTTAGTAGAATTTATTTGCCTAAACTTCAAGGAGGTAATTAGGTAACATGTGGAAAATACTTACGCAAAAAGCTTTATTTCAAAACTTAAAATAATTCTGGGATTTTATTGGGAGAGACTATCCACGTGTTCCTTAATTCCTAGAGGCTGGAAGTTTAAGCAAATAAACAACTATTCCGATACGTGGTTCTAATAAATATATTAATTAAGTTATATTTACTAATTAAACTTTCCCGTGGGATAATTTTCGTCCCTAATGAGAGCGAAACCGCGGGCAAAAGTTTGAAGATCATTCCCACTAGTTCTACTACACAGTTCCACGGTAGAACTAATGGGATTTTTTTTTCCCACTAGTCCTACGATTTCTGGTGGTACAAAATCGTAGAACTAGTGGGAACAAAAAGTCCCATTAGTTCTACTGTTAAAACAGTAGAACTAATGGGACTAATAAAACTAATGTATTACACAATTTTACGGTAGAACTAATGGAAATTTTTGTTCCCATTAGTCCTACGATATAACGTGTTACAATGAAACGTGTTTGAATGTCCAATGTCGAACGAAGTATGCTAATTTTTAAGTTCTTTTAATTTGTATTTATAGTACTAATACTGTATTGTGTATTATAGTAGTAATACTGTATTTAATGAATTAACATTTTGAATGATTATTGTTATTATACTTTATCACTTGACGAAGCCCTATCGAGACGGAATGGGACGCCGTCACCTCCTTCTGCGAAGCATTAATGCTAGAGAAGGAGGTGGCGGAACGTGAGAGGGAGAGAACCTCTCAACGTCCCGGCCGCCGCGGGAGACGCCCCGGGCGTCGGGGGCCATCACCACGTGGCCCCCGGCCACCGTAGGCGCGGGCCTGTGGACGGTGAGCTATGGGCTAGCTCGCCGTCCGTCCGTCTCATGACGACAGGCCGTGTCGACGGCGCGTTCGTGTTCCACGCGCGCCTCAAAGAGAGTCAGCAAAAAGGAAGGGGTCCGTAAGGACCGATGCCTGCCGGGGTTGCGGGACTATTCGAAAGAGATACCGTGGCCCCGGAACACAAAGGGCGATGAAGGAACATGGCAACGAAACGAACGAAAAAAAAAAAAAAAACGAAGCCCTATAGGCTTAATATATGGGACTGTAAAATTGTAAAATTGTGCAATGCCTGAAATAAAAGACATTTATTATTTATTATTATTATTATTTTATTACTGTTACGTATTTAAATCTGTAGAAAAAAAACAATTTTGTCCGCTTATTTTGATAGAGGTAAAACCAGTCATAAAAAATATGTAAAATATTTGTGCTACCGTACCTATTTTTAAGTATCTACATATTTAAATTATAATATTTTCAACACGCTTGCTCATAAAATGGCTCTAATTCATTGATTTAAATAGGTAGTAAAGATACGGTCGTCCTAACGTTCGCCGAACGCGGTCGCCATACAGAAACACTAACGCCATCTATTAGAACTACTATGAACTACGATGTCAATCGGCGTGGTCTGCCCCTAGACGTAACCTTGTAAGAGCGGGTATTTTTAAAGAAGAAGTGTGCGGAACAAACACGTAAATAGCTATTTGACTTAAAATATGGTTCACCACGTTCCTGTCTTATGACACGACTCCAAGCTTCATTTCGCACCGAATCAGTAGGAAATCTGCAAATTAAATACGTATTTTCACTGTACTTATAGATTTTTACCAGTAAGTACATAAAAACACATTTTAATTTGCTTGTAATAAACAATAAAAATTATTTTATACATATAAAATTAATTTTATGATATGAATTATTAAATCTTTTCATTTCATCGGCTAAAACGCGCGCCGCTGCAAAGTTATGTCTAACTTTTACGCGGCTTCGCGTCGTCTTTGCCAAACGTTGAGACAAATACGAAAGAAAATTGTTTTAAATACCTAATGTTAGAAGTTGATATATTTTTTTTTTTTAACTTACCGGTGATAAGAAATGTTATCATTTATTTTATTGTGCTTTTTGTCGTAGTTCACGCATCCCTTCACGACACAACTTGGCATTTTCGCTTGTAAAATTTACGACCGCTCCCGAAGACAGCCGAACGCGTTCTAGTTTAGTTCGCTATAGGGAAGATCATTTTGGGACCACGTTCGAGGCGTCATTGTAACATGCAGTCCACCCAGTCCTTACGCAGTAATATATATGTCAATGCTCTAATTTCACCGCAATTAGGCACATAATGGCACCTGTAATGAAACTGTGACTTTTTCATTACTATTACTCACAAAAAAGTTACAGGTTTTTTTTTTAATGGTTGAGGTGCTTGTTGCTTTGTTCTTAAAAAAGTTTCGATACAAAAAAGATCGTATTCAATAGTACAATAGTACATTTTGATACAAGTGGAGAAAGTTTGTTATTGCAATCGAGGCGGAATTATAACACCCGAGCCGTAGGCGAGGGTGTTTTTGAGCCGAGAATTGCAATAACAAATGTCCACGTGTATCAAACGACGTTTTTCAATACACTTTTGAAGAAATAAATTAATAAAATAACGATTAATATTTTTGTCACGAACTATGAGACTATGATTTAAATTTACTTTTTTTTTCGCGCTTTGGTCTCGCCAGGTTGAAAGAGAGGCAATGGTATGAAGCCGTTAGACAGCCTAATATAAAAAATAGATTTATTTTATATTTTTGAATTCAGAACACAAATAAATGTTAATTTGTGTATAAAAGTAACTATTAGTTTTAAATAATCATGTTTATCTATGATATTCTATTTATAAACACAATTTGAATAGTCAAAAAATATTTATGACGTAAAGACGCGTAATGCTTTGCAAAAATTTAAAAAAAAATCATTGACCTCAGACTATAGGCATTGAACCAATTTGGACTAAGTATAGGTATAGTTATCTGTGGCAATTTTCATTCCCGCACACGTGCGGGAAAGTGGAAAAAATCGCACGCGTGTGAAATACATTGCATGTTGTACCTAATCGTAGTGTGTTATGGACCAGTTTTCAAGGAAGTGTATTGAAAATAAATTAATTTACTTATTGCTTGCTCATTTCATGCAGCTTCGTATTTATATAGATCATTGCAACTTGTTCGTATTTAATAAATAAAACTTTCACTCAAATATAACTTTTGTTGTCTCTGTAATAAAGAAAACTTTGAATTTCCCATTTTGTATGTGGCTAAAACGCTATCCGCGAAAAGCCAAAAAAAGGAACCTCATTCTTTTAGTCTATGGCTGATGGCCATTGTTAGATCCCGCGCATATGAAAACTGTTTAATTTTTCCCGCCATTGTGAAAAATTTATCACAACTCGTTTTCACTGTTGAAATTATAGTTATTTATTAAATAAAAGAAAATGATTTATTTTGTACACCGCCCGTTATAAGATGTGAAGCCCTTAACGTTATGGAAAGTTTAATATCTGAAAACTCCAAGGACAAATATTAAATAAAATGATTTTTTAGTATTATTTTCTTCACAAGTGTTGATAAATGTCGTATGATACACGTGTGTATTGATCACCACATTACACACTTGTACCATAATGTACAATTATTAGCTTTGCAAATGTATTATCGAGTTATTATCTTTATTATTTTCCAATATTTAGTAGGCTTAACTGTTAGGTACCTACCTACTTAACTTTTAGGCTTTTTTTTCCTTAAAATTAGTTTCAAGGCTGAGCCTTACCATTCCGCCCGGATTCACACTTTTCTGATCTCGGAAATGTCTCAGTAAATCGGCCAAGGATCGATTTTTTCTACAAATAATATCTCGGTAGGAGTTAGTTCCATAACCTGACTTATCCTTTGTGTTCTGTTTTTTTTTTTGTGATTATTCTATTTTTAGCACTTATTTATGTACCTACCTGTGATTTTGGTCCCACTTTCGATGAGAATATACACGCTTTTTGGCTAAATAAATATAATTATTTTGTGTGAATCATGTGTTCTATCTCAATGACCTTACCTCACCTGGTTGATTGGTGGTGCCACCTACAAAGCCACCTCCATCATAGACTACCTACAATAGGAGAGCAGCGATGGCCCAGTGGTGGCGGCCCCGACTTACGAACAGTAAGTCGTGGGTTCGAACCCAGGCAGGCGCATTACTTTGTGTAATTTATTTCATCACCACCGCTCTCAAAACGGTGAAGGAAAACATCGTGAGGAAACCGGCATGTCCTAGAGCCAAAAATTCGAAGTCATGTAACATCTACCAACCCGCACAGGGCCCGCGTGGTAGATTATAGCCCATTTCCGCTCCTAGAGAGGAGGCCTGTGTCCCAGCAGTGGGAACAAGGCTGATGATGAATAGGAGGGGTATAAATAGATAGATGCAATAGCGCTTCTATCCCATTTCAAGGATAATGTTTTTTTTATTTGTTGGCAACCCTCTTCTCCTTGCCTTTGGTTTTTTAAAGTAAGTGGTACATACACAGGTACACACCGTGCCTAGAAAGATGAGACCTGCCACATCACTGCAACGAGTGAAACTTTCTAAATTCTTGATTATGCCCCGAGGTAAAACTAAAGTAGGAAGATGGTTACACTGCTGTACACAGAGCGACAGAGTACATTATACTATACACAGAGCCGTCTCTTTACCTAGTGTGTAGGGTATGCGTCGCACACGGGCGCAGCAGTCCTAGGGGGCGCCAAGCGCCGCTCGCTACGGAGCCACACACGGCGCCTTCCCAAAAATGTTTTTACCCGTGTACAGTAAGCCTCGCTCGCAGTGAGCTTACCCTCCCAAATTTGTCCAAAATTCCCAAATGATATTGAACTTTGTTTATATGAGGTCGTGATTAGAATGAAGAAATTTCAAAATTTGGACAATGATGATGTAACATCTATGATGATGAGGTACATAATATGGGTAGGTAGGTTATGACTTGTTAGGGTAAACACCAGAACACCCTGTATAATTCTAAATACAGTCAACAGCACAAATCATGCTAGTTCCTAAAGTTCCAAGTTCTTAAAGGTGCAAGAATGATTTTGACCTTGGAAAAGTAATTTTTCCACCTTTATGAACTTTGAGGGTTGTATTGATGATTTTGATGAATATAATTCTGTAACTACATACGTCTTACAACGAATAATGTTTTAATCAACATACAACCTAGCACTAGCCTGCAAATTGCAAAAAACGTAAGAAAATTTGAATTTCGCGGATTTGAATTTTTTTTTTTTTTTAATATTGGAGATAGATAAAAAATTTGAAAAGCAAAGTTGAAGAAAATTTTATGAGGTTTTATTATGTAGTACAACAAAATTTTGTACGACGCATCATTTTCGAGATATAAGCAAAAAACCAAAAAACGGGACCTTCTTTGCCCCCCCCCCCCCCCCCCCTCGGGCTCACCTCGGAGGGGTCAGGACTTTTAATATGTTTATCTTCTAACTAGTCCAAACAAAGTTCATAAGTCACATTTTCTGCTTTCAACTTTTCCAACCACAATCATTCATTTACCAGACTATCATGGATGTTCATATGTATACTAAGTATGTATTTACAAACAAAAAGTATCGTATATACAGGGTGGAATTTTGTAATGCCACCTGGAGGGAAAGTACTCTTAATACTGCAGATAGAAAATTTTGCTCAAAGAAAACATTCCTTTATTTTTAAAAAGAAATTAATCTGCATTCAAAGATTTTGAAAATTCGCGTGCCACACTCGGGAATCGAACCGGCTAAATTCCAAAAAAATACATCCTGTACTTTTATGCCACCAATCGATAGGGTCAATCATAATGATTAAATCTCTCTAACAAACATTATAAATTAAATGAAAGGAAAAACATGAAATCTAAAGTTATATATATATATAGTATGTATCAACTCTCTGGTGTCCACGATACAAGCCTTTGCTTAGTGTGGCACTGGATGGCGCTGTGTGTAATGTCCAGCAATATTTATTTATTTATTTATTTGATTTATCATTTAGTAGGTATTTCATAACTTATTGAGTAATTGACAGTTGATTTGAATATGGCGGATAGGTGTTTAGAAAGGCAAATCATTTTTACACGCTTTTATAAGCCTTCGTTCATAAATTTTATTGATGAAAAAAAATATTACAAATTTTGCAAAGCTTAATTCCGTTGTTTCCAAAAAAAGTACTAAATCAAGACTAACACTAAGTATCTATATTTCAGGCCCTAAATTTATTTGGCGATACTAAAACCAAGATAATAAATTATATTCCTTCAATGAGGAATTTTATGCCCGTTGCGATTTTTTCTTGCTTGCAACACGACTGACATTTCCGCAATGACATCTACCAACACGTATGTTGCCAACTTTATTATTTATTTTACCAACTATATTTGGTAGCAATATTCGCAGCCTTTGTTGAAGGTAATTCAAAATATTTCTTACCTGTGCCTCATTTTGCTCATTGTTTGCTTGTTTTCATCTTGCTCATTTGATCATGATTATTGAGACACTGTTTCTTATTCTGAATAATGAGAGGTTTTCTTTTTGAGTTATTATAAAAACTTAGTTTCCAAGAACTCTATAAATGGCGTTGAACTTACTATGATAGTTGTTGCCAAAGCCAAAATGCTTGGAAAAAACATTGTGTCACGTCACATACTCTCGTTGACTGACACTTTCATTTGCTTAACCTTCCGAATATAACCTAGTTTTCTCGCGTTTTGTTAAAATCAGTTTTTTTAGGTTCCGTTCCTTGCATTATCATACTAACTCCTAGCGCCATTTATCCAGCGACTAGGGAAGAGCTAAAAAGAAAATCCCTCATTTAAATGAAGTTGACATTTAGGTAACATTCGGACGGGGAAAATATTTTCGTATTGTTGGTAACACTTGTAAGGGAAATTTATAGTGATTTGTTTGATTGTGTGATGTGTTCGTAATTTTTAATTTTAGCTTGAATTTATCTCGAAAGTCTTGAAGTTGGACACTATGGCGACTTCCAGCGAAGCGTCCGATCACGTGAAATCCAGACGTCCTGCTGGTATTGTTTCATTGGCACTCCTATAAAATGGCCTTGTGATATCGATTGGGGAATTTGTCTGACTCAATTACTGTTTTGATTGTAGAGTCTGCGTTCAAACAGCAGCGTCTGCCTGCTTGGCAGCCGATTCTGACTGCAGGAACGGTCCTGCCAACGTTCTTCGTGATTGGCATTGCTTTCATACCTGTCGGTATAGGCCTGCTTTACTTCTCCGATGAGGTGCGCCCTAATTTTTTTACTAATTACTTGTCGAATTACTCATCGTATGTCTAACGTACTATCAGTCTTCGTAGCGGTGATTACAAATAGCTAAGGGTTTTTCAGAAATTGTACAACAGTAAATAGGTGGAGCAAGTAGTTAATTGAGTGCAGGGAATACTGAATCCGAAGGCTATGGTATGGTGGTTGGTGGTCATTGTTAATGACTATGTTTACTTCCTTCTCTCTGGTTCGGTATTTACTTATCTACCTTAATGTAGTAAGTTAAAGTTGTATGATTGGGTACTGCATTATTATTATACATAAATATGTGTCTACTTGTAGGTCAAAGAACATGTAATAGACTACACACAGTGCATGAAAGACGGTGAAAACATCACTTGTGCGGACTACATTAAACAGAACTCCATGGATGAATGCATTTGCCACATTGCCTTCAACTTGACTGAGGATTTTAAAGGAGATGTGTACTTCTATTATGGACTCAGTAACTACTACCAGAATCATCGACGATATGTCAAATCTAGGTAATTACAAATCCATTCTATTGCACTGTAATCACAGGAAAAAATGGTCAATTCTTTTATTTTTTCGCCTATATCTAAGGACTTTTGCAGAGGTCCCTGGGTTATTGGACACTATGATTGAGTTTTGAAAGAACATGCGTCAATAAAGTAAATACTATAAAACTATATGAGGGACCATTGGAAATAAATATAATAATAAATGATTGGCGGGCCATGTCTCTTGGATGAAGTCTGACAGATGGGCGATGATAGTAACACAGTGGGTGCCTGAAGACGGCCGTTGTAACCGAGGCAGGCCCAAGAAACGCTGGCGTGACGATCTGGACTCGTTCTTGACGGATTGGCCGGAGAGGGCAAATTGTAAACAGGATTGGAAAGCCATGGGGGAGGCCTTTGCCTAGCCGTGGGACAGAACAGGCTAATATAAAAAAATAAAAAAATCATAACCTTTTAAATCATACTGATCAGAACATGGTTCAAGTGTAACTGCTCATCTTAACCTGTTAGTGTATGACATTCATATTAGCGTTCATAGACTTGTTGTTGTTGGGGGTGTCCAAGATCAGCGGGGAGTTTGTAAAAATCCTAACATTACCTCTCATTATTTATTAAGATATTTTTTCTTAATTTCCAATAATCCAGTCCTCCTAAACTCTTTTAAAAAATCCTGGGATATTTGTACACAAAAAAAAAAAGGATTATCCTGTGACACATATACACTCACTCAATTAATAATGGAATTAGAAATATATTTACTAAAAAAGTATCTGTATATTATTGTTTTACAGGGATGACACTCAGCTTCTTGGTCGCCTGTCGTTGACACCTTCAACTGACTGCTTGCCGTTTGCTGAGGCAGTTGAAGATGGAAAGACAAAACCTGTGGCACCATGTGGAGCTATAGCTAACTCTTTATTCAACGGTATGAGCCTTCAGCCTATGTAAAACTTCATTAACAAATAATTTGAGGAAACTATCACACATAATAATAGGGAATATGCATGAAATACAAAACTCTATTTATGAAAAATGCCTTGTATTGGCGCATAAAAACATTTGGTACATTTGTTTAAGTTTCTAATACATCACTTATTTTACAATTTACTGTTTTATGTAGAATGATTTTGATGAAACGGAACGCACTCTCAAACGCATCGTCCTCGATAACGCCGGTATTGACGTCAAAGTTCATTGTGTCAAAAACACTTTTGAAAAGTGCTTAAATTTTCACTAAAATTTTATTAAAATATATTCCCTATTAAGTCAAACAATGGTTGAACATGAGGATAAATTCAGTAACCCCAAGATTTCCCGAATACACAGTTACAGTTTATTTATTTTCAAAAATAACAAAACATGCTTTTAACACTGTAAACTTACACTGTTAAAAATAAGATTTATGTAAAAAACATGGAAGACAAAACACATTTAAATCAAGGAGTAGTAAAGTAAAATAAAGAATATTGCAAATAAGATGATTGGAAATTAACCTTTGGGAGTATGAAGAACAGGGTGTAAAGCTCTTCATCCCCCATAGAAAAGGGAGGATCCTCCGACCAGACGGGTGTTATGTCTGGTGGGCCACTGCCCCACAGTTGTTGTCGGGTTCTCGTAGTCTCAAGTCGCGGATAAAGCTGTAGTACTTTTTTTGTCAAATGTGGCGTAGTACTTTTTGTAGTGCCGCTACAAACCATATTGTTATTGTATAACCCTATTTGTTTCACCAGATACATTGAAAGTCCGCTCACAAGATCTGAACAAGGATGTGCCCGTTCTTCGCACAGGGATAGCGTGGGATTCGGACAAGGAAATCAAATTCAGAAACCCACCTGGAGAACTCAGTGTTGGTATGCACTTTTTTTTCAATATTAATGTTTGTAATACTTTACCATAGTATTGAAATCTATTGTAAACCTAAAAAACATAGGTAGGTACCCTCTTGTCTAAGGTCGAAAAAATTGCGATCATTTTCAAACTGAATGTTAATTTTGAAGAAGAATAATAAGGTACAATAAAAGTACTAAGATAAAACATCGTAACGTTGTATAAACAAGCAAATCAAAATGGCGCCCGTAAAAGTACTACGAACATTGGAAAAGTTTCGGAAGTCTTTGGCAAAAAAAAGAAAACAACCCTGTGTTTATGGGCGACAACAAACACCCACGTCACATAGTGCCCTATTTAACGCACACGGGTTTAATTTTGATGTTATTCTCAACATTCCACTCCATGCCAAGAATCAGGGTTGCCACCTTTAGGGGAAAAAAAAACAGGACGATCGGGCATCCATAAGTGCTCGGCCAGAGTGGGAGCGCGGTGCGTGGTGCGGTGCGGGTGCGGCAACGCGCGCGGTTTTCCTGGCCAGACTGGCCGCGGGGTGCGGCGAGCGGCGCGGGTTGGGAGATCCCCGCTCCCGCCAGGGTTACCAACATAAGGGTTTTCCCCCCAAATTTAGGGGTAAAAAAGAGGGATGTGTTTTTTTAAGGGCGTTCTATTTTTAGGGGTACTTTTAGTGCTGGGATAGACTGAAAACGCGGGCGCGGAGCGGGCGCGGGGCGGCGTACTCAAACATTATGAACTTGAACACGCAAAGACGCCATAGCTGCATAGCTCGTTCATACAAGTAGCCGCAGTGAGTACGTGGGCGGCAAGCGACAACCGCGCGTGACCACTGGGGTTCTCAAACTACATAGTTCGAGCCGTGCTATGGCAACTAGGAGTAAAACAAAAATTCACGTTTTTAATTGAAAACAGCGGTATCTTTAAATAAAATATTGTTGCTATTGCTAAATATATTATTGTTGTGAATTAATATATAAAAAAAGGATTTTCTAGTAATTGTGGGAATTTTGACTTAGCTTGAGGGGTAAATATTTTTGGGAGTTGGTAACCCTAGCGCCCGCACTTGCCACCCGCGCCCTCACTGCGGCCACTTGTATGAACGAGCTATGGTTTGAGCTGCCCGCACGCGATTCGCGTGCGGCCCGCGCCAACTAGCCCGCGCCGCAGCCCGCACCCGCGTGCCCACTATGGACACTCCAATGAAGTTCATATGTTTGAGCTCGTCGCACCGCGCCCGCACCGCACCCGCGTTTCCACTCTGGCCGAGCACTAAGAGACGTTCGGAGTTTGGTGAAAAAAAAATTACCCATGAGACAGTCAAAGGAAAATGAAACTTTATTTTGTGTTTTTATTTGTATTTATTTTATATAATTATTTTTTCCATGTGTATTTCTTATTGTTACGAGCCGCTTTTAGTAAATCTATATCATTTTTGTATTTATTTATGAAGTCTGAACAAGACATTGTGCATATTCAAAGAAATTAGGAATTCTGCTTTTATCAAATCTACCGAGCAACGATTTCTGATATTAGACCATTTCATGGTCATTTGTGAAAATACGCGCTCAACATACGCATTTGAAGGAGGTATGCTCAAAGCACGAGATACCTACAACACTAAATAATGCGTTCAACTTCTGCTCCTTTGCGGCTTTAAATACTTGGACCCATTTTTTATCAACGCTTTGCTTTTGCTGCGGCGCGCGGTAGATGACGCGATGGCGCATGGCGTGACTGGGTTGGGTACCCGTGAATGAATTGATTGAGCCTGACGCATATTGTCAAAAATTGGGACAAAATCGATAGGCCGTCGGGACGCGGGACAATGTCTTCGAAATCGGGACTGTCCCTGCAAAATCGGGCCAAGAATTGAAAATACAGTCATCATCAACATTATCTTCCTAAGCTTGTCCCTTGTTACTGGGGTTCGGCGTAACATGTTGAAATTACTATAATAAAGTGGTCTTACTGAATAAACCCAGATGCTCCTTAGAATGTGTGAAATGCAACTTATGGTTAATCTTAATTGCAGCATTCGCAAATTTCACGAAACCGGAGAACTGGCGCATCCATGTGTGGGAGTTGGATCCTAACAACACTGAGAACAACGGCTTTCAGGTAATCAACCTACAATCTACACTAATATTATAAAAAAATGTATTTTTGTGTGTATGTTAGTAATGAAAAAACTCAAAAACTACTGCGCCATATTCAAAAATTCTTTCACCATTAGAAAGCTACATTCACCCTGAGTAACATAGGCTATATTTCATCCCCGTACTCCCACGGGAACGGGAACTACGCGGGTGTAACCGCGTGACGTCCGCTAGTTTTTTTTTTTTTTTTTTTTAAGCTTTATTTTATCCATACTAGTTACACACTTAGTTACAAAAAAAATGTAGGTATATTATGATACATATTATTGTATCGCCCTTGTAGGGTAAAAAGCCTCCTCCAACTTTTTCCATTTTTGTTTATCAATATGTATTATACAAAATAAAAAGTATATACTAGTCTCACACAAGTTGGACAAAACAAAAAAAGAATGAATAAACAATAAGACAAAATAATTTATGTAAAAGTAAACATAAGAAAAAGATAAAACAATTTATTTGGTCCCATACGAGGCCGAAAGGCTCCTATCTCAGCATGGGGCTGTGACAATAAAAAAAAAATCAGGGCTGGTATTCTGATAGGCACGCATAATATGTACAAAGAAGTGCACATAGAATATGCAGACAATTTGTCAGGCTTTAGGGTTCTATACCTCAAAAGGAAACAAACCACAAAAAGCGTGTTAATAAAAAACTATTTTGCAAAAAAAAACCGGCCAAGAGCGTGTCGGGCCGCGCTCAGTGTAGGGTTCCGTAGTTTCCCGTCCGTCACAATAAGTGTTCCCACTTATGAGTTTAAAGGTGGGTATACATTATGTAAAAATGCTTGCATATACGAATATACTACAAACTTAGTCCAGAAATTATTTTGTACAACTTTTTGTCTTTTTTGTACAAAAACTGTTGTTTCCATCAGGTTCAAAATGATTTTCCTAGAAAGTCCTTATAAAGTTCTACTTTTCAGATTTTTTTCATATTTTCTAAACTTATGGTTCAAAAGTTAGAGGGGGGGGACACATTGTTTTTTACTTTTGGAGCGATTATTTCCGAAATTATTGACATTATCAAAAAATGATTTTAGGAAACCCCTATTCATTTTTAAATACCTTTCCAACAATATATCACACGTTAGGGTTGAAAATAAAAAAAAATCACTTCCCACTTTACATATAGGGGGGCTACCCTAATAAAACATTTTTTTCCAATTTTTATTTTACCACTTTGTCGGCGTGATTGATATACAATTGGTACCAAATTTCAGCTTTCTAGTGCTAACGGTCACAGAGATTAAGCGACGACGGACGGACGGACAGACATGGCGAAACTATAAGGGTTCCTAGTTGACTACGGAACCCTAAAAACGGAACAAGGGTTCTGATAAGATCATTTCTTGTCCGTCTGTCACCACCGGTTTTCTCAGGAACGGATCGATATAGCAAGTTTAAATTTATACCAGACACTGAGGTCTAGACTCTATAGTCCCTATTAGGTGTATAAAAATCAAGGACCTGAGTCAACACGATAAGAAGATATGGGCAAATGTAGAGTTTCGCGAAAAATTGTAAACTTATCAAAATTTACCTTCATTTGCAACTTTTTTTTATTTTTCGGAATTTTCGCTTTACTTGTGCTGTTACGGTTCACAATCTATCAAATAGATTATAATCTAGCGGTATTTGCAATTTTACGGTGAAATAACCATATAACATTAACATGTAATTGAAGCCTTAGTTGAAACCATTACAAGTCATACGCTTCCCCTTTCAGAACGAAGATCTCATAGTATGGATGCGCACGGCCGCGCTGCCGACGTTCCGGAAGCTGTACCGGCGCGTGGACCACAAGCAGGTCGGCTTCAGCACCGGGCTCGTCAAGGGACCCTACGTGCTCACTGTGACTTATAGTAAGTAATAGCTATTTCAATTATTCACATCATGAGGACGTGAAAAACTAAGCAATAAATCGATTTGTTCGTCATTAGTGTCGATTCTGTTGTGCACAAACTAAACTTAATTTAGGCTATTGCTATCTTTTACTGAAAGGCAGTGCGAGAAAAGGACAGCTATAGCTATGAACTAAGTTAGAGATGTGAAACTAGTTTATGCCTTGCGCTTCACCGTCTTTTTAGTCGACATGTTTTACGTTTCAAGTATGGAAATATTAGTTCCAACTAAATTTGACAGCTCTAAATTATTTTTTATTATTTTTGATATTTATTATTTTGACAACTGTAATATTGCTGACATTCTATTTTATCAGTTTTGTAATTAATTTAAATTTGATTTAACCAGTGACACTGTTTTATAATTTATGCCTTTTTTTTATAGCTGACATTTTGTGTAATGTAATTTAATTACTTACTGTTATTTGGTGATTTCAATTATTTAGTGAATCAAATTGTATTGTTATTTATTAATTTCAATTGTTTCAATTTAATTTAATTTTATGTAATTTGAGAAACATTTTGTATGCCTACCAGCAGAACATAGTTTCTGAATTTAATTTATTTATTTTATTTAGAGAGAAAAAGATAGCAATAGCCTAAATTAAGTTTAGTTTTGTTTACAACAGAATAGACACCATTATTTTATATTATTGATTAGCACAGTAAAAAATATTTTTTTGGAACTTATGAACTTACTCCATTACATACTGAGTTTCTTGCGTGCTTCGGAGAGCTCGTTTGGTCCTGGCTGTCTTTTCTAGATCTTTGTCAGCCGTTGCTAGTAGTGACCCAAAAGTCTGACAATCCGTCTTACTCAGTCCTAACTGAGTGATGACGATCTGCCCTGCCTTATCTCAACTATGATGAGATTGGTCCAGTTTAACCAGACGAAGCTTACTATACTTTGGCCGCTGAGAGAATGCATTCCTGACGTCTGTCAGTTGGTACAAAAATTTAGAGCGAAATTATAACATTTATTGATAATTGATTTAATGATATCGTTTTTAATAATATTATTTATTAAAAGTGCAAAAAGGGTAATAATAGGTAAGTTATATAAGCAATAAGTTATATAACATCACCAATAATACTAAAACTCGCGATCTGTCAGGAACGTATTCTCTCAGCGGCCGAACTGTAGTGTTTCACATGGTGCGAACAGATGTTCAGTAACTATGATTTTCATCTCATTGCACGAGGCAGAATTTAAGTGAGAAACATTTGTTATGTCTTATCCTTTTTTGAAATCTGGCAGTTCAAGTATAGTTTTAGCGTTCTCTCATCACTACCCCCACCCGCTATCAAATCTTCAGGCTCAATATAATAAACGCTCTACTCAGCTGTATAACAAAATTAACAAACACGTTTATATATATAATAAAAGTTACCACGACTGTAAAAAGAGTATAATAGACTGGATAAAACCACTTACCTATGAGGAAACCTGTGATATCGGAACGTAACAGTTTGTCTATGTCTTGTTGTCTATTATCCTTTCATTTGCTGTCTCGCTCTCTCGCACCCAATCAGCCATATTGTAAACGGTGTGTAAAATTCTCTTGTGAAATAAATACGATTTTAATTAATAAAAGTGTTTATATCAGTATACAATAGTTTGGCGACGAGGATGGGATGAAATTAGCACTGACAGAGGATGTTTATTATGGGGTTACAGAATTGTAATTCCCATTGTATTACGTGAAGAACTCCTGGGACATGTTGCGTAGCCGAAATATACCACATATTATATTTACCATAATTATTTTTTAACTACACACCATATCACACCACACACCCCATCACACACACCACTCTCACACGCCACACCACACCACACCACAACGCATAACAACACACCAGAAACATACCACACATCACACACCTCACAAAATTCCACGCAACACGCCACACATCACACCACATCGCGCCCCTCACATACCACACATAATACCGCACTACCACACCACACTTTACATTACTTGCACTGACTGGGAATAAGTTTTATTGTATTTTACTGTTATTCATTTAAACTTCAACTTTACTTAAATATCTTTATTTTCTTAAGAGTAGTATGTATAAGCTAAATATAAATACGAAAAAAATGTACTTACATTGCATATTTACCCCTAAGTCACAGTACACTATAATATCAACTCGTGTTAGTATAAGTGTACGACAATGATGTTGAACGAGCGGAGCCTTCTAATACAGGCATTGTTTGCCTAAAAGGGGGCTCCAAACACATTAAGATGTAATGTAATATCTAACTGAGTCAATAAACTATTTTGTATAATATGTTTACTAAATACTGTCTTCCAATATCGCTTACCGGTGTGAAACAAGCAGTATAACAAAACAAGAACTAGAGACCCTAGGTAAGGGTACATTAAAACTAAACTATTCCACAGACTACCCGGTAACAGACTTCGACGGAACGAAATCCTTCGTAATATCAACGACATCGCTACTCGGCGGCAAGAACCCATTCTTGGGAGTGGCATACGTGGTGGTCGGTACTCTGTGTCTATTGCTGGGCATAGTACTGCTCGTCATACATGTCAAGTGCTCCAAGAGGTACGTATGGCTTTGGTAAGATGTCGCACGGTGTCGGAGTTGTGTCGGATTAGCAGCGCAGTGCAGTGTTGTTTATAATATTAAAGGTTTATTATAACCCAAGCCGTGTGGTATCTGGCAGAGTAGAATAGAACCAACCCATTACACTCACGGGTGTCGTATAAGGCGACTAATGTCTGAGGCAGAACACCTTGCGCCTCCGTAGACCTGAGAATGGGCAGCAGCGTTTTCTGTTAGTCTTTCGTCACTGCGATCTCCAATCCGCCTGCCAAGCGTGGAGATTACGGCAAATTCCTCCCAGGATGGGAGAGGCTTATGTCCAGCAGTGGACGTTATGGGCTGTTGTTGTATTATAACCCTCCGATGTAGAAGCGATATCATTGAGTTGCGACACCGCTCGTGAGTTGCGTTGCACGTGTGGCATCCCTCTTAGTTAATCATTACAATGGGGTGGCTAAGGCAAAGTAAATCTCAGATGGCGCCACCATAGTTGGTCTCAATCTGACCAATGAGGTTAAGGTGAATGCTCCGACCAGACCGCGAAATTCAAATTTTCGTACGTTTTTTTTTGCAATTTACAGGCCAGTGCTAGGTTGCATGTTAATTAAAATATTATTCGCGGCTGTAAGACAGATGTAGTTACAGAATTATAATCATCAAAATCATCAATACAACCCTCCCAAGTTCATAAAGGTGTAGAAACCAAAAAAAATATCGGAGCAGTCTTTGGGGACTGCCGATAGAAGTGAAAACAAAAAGTACACAGGCCCCACCCCAGTCGTAGTACTGGTTATGCCCAGCGCATGCCTATGTGGTGCTACGCCGTAGCGGATCGCCTACGAGTGCTACGAACGGCTACGAAGCGTGACCGCACGTTACGTTACGTGACGATGAGTTCAATGTTTTTCCTTCACCCAAAAAGTTCTCAACGCGCCTAAAGAAGTTTTCACTTCAAAAACAGAAAAAGTAATTTCTACACTTTTATGAACCTAGCACTGGCCTGCAAATTGCAAAAAACGTAAGAAAATTTGAATTTCCCGGTTTACCCTGGAGCATCAGCCTTAACCTATTTTGAGATATAAAATCACATTACCACATTTTCAACCAATAACGATATTTGGGTACCAATTATGCTAACGCCATTAGTTCCACAGTTAGCCTCCCCATTAAAATCCCATTTGAAGAAAATATCATTATGTAGTAGAAAACTTTATAATAAGTCAATAGATGCTGACGAATCTGCAATGCAAATGCTCTTCGCATACCGAATCTACACCAACCCAACTCAATATAAAACAGACAGAAAGAAGAAAAAGTTGAGGAAGTGAACGTGAAAGCAAACAAAAATTAATGTTCACTTGTGTGAACTTTCTACTTAAGTGAAGCGTCTGAAATTAGCTTCAGATATTTATCAAAGTTTGGAACCATAAATTAAATCGAGCAACAATTTGAGTCGAGTTGGAGATGAGGTGTTTTGATAGGCCCTTGCCCGAATCCAAGATGATAATATGAAGAGAGACCTCAGCCCTGCAGTGAAGCAAATAAACATTCAGAACCCGGCAGTACAGTTTCTTTCTAAAGCTCATTGTCACCCGGGTACTATACTTCTTTGCATGTCAACGGACTCTTATATGTAGGGTTACCAGAGCCTAAAATCGGAAATCCGGTCTTGGAGGATGAAAAATCCTGATTTTCGACAAAAAACTCCGGTCTAGCCTAAAGTTTACCTACGATCAAACAAAAAACTCAAAGGAGACAGTTTTTTTTAGGCCCTCTTTGATGTTGCGGATATTCATATTACTTACACCAAAAAAAAGTAACCATTTTATTCTAATAATAAACGAAAGATTACATAGAAACGAAACCGGAATCTTAAAATCATAACAAATAAGTTGTATTATGATATTTTTTTGCGAGTCAAATCATTCCTGTTGTGGTCAATGCCATTTGACGGAAAATACTTACGTAAATAGGGGCGTTTTTTCCGTTTACAAAAAAAAAGTACGGTATCCATTGGTACTAATATCTGCTTTAATTAAAATATAATATAATATAAAAAGAAATAATATTAAACTGTGAGCTTTCTAATGCTATTTTAGAGGTTTCCGCTAAAATCTTTTGGATGGTATAGAAAATCATCATGGCACGGAACGTTGTAAATTCGTCTTTTTGGTGGTTGACTGACAACTTCATTTGACATTTGACGCGTTATTGTTATTGTTTATTGTTAGATTCACGTTTTCATTTTCGAATTTCTCATTATTCCGGTTAGACATGGCTTAGCTAATATTACCACTGTAATCTAGAAATTATAAGGAAGAAATCTATATACGTTTCATTAAAATATCTGTATGTCTGTTACAATTTTATGTGGGTGGCCTGTTCTCCAAACAAAAAAAATTGTCTCCTTTTTGTTCATAGTTAGAAAAAAAAAACAATAAATCATGTTCAGTAATCAAAAGTTAAACGTAAAAGTGTTCATTTTATTTTTATTATTACTAGCAATATTGCTTTTAATATTTGGTTTTGACCGCAAAAATTTGATTGAAGAATAGGGAATATGCATACATTTTCTTTTTTTAATTTCGATACGGAATGTTAAAGTACTATAAAAGTAATGACAAAAAGCGAAAACAAGACATAAATCGGCCAAACAACACAAAAGTTATAACCATTTATACTTTTGTTTCTATCTCTTTCTAGATAAACGGAATTGAGTATGGATTTTGTACGTCGATGCAGCGAATGACGTCATTCGCTTTATCGGATCTCTCTGTCTAATCAGCAGTTTCAAATGCTTATAACTTAGTATTTTATAGAGATATTAAAAAAATAGTTTCACTTTGCTATTTCTGATGTTAATACGCTTTGTTTAGAGTGATAAAAAAACATCATGCATATACCCTATTGCTCAGTTATACTTTGTAAGTGCAAAGGCTCTAATGGACTCCAAGTCTGTTTCTTTCTTTCGTCCGGCATGAGCCGAAAAATCCGGTCTGGCACAAAATCCGGGCGAAATCCGGTATTGGCATTAAAAATCCGGTCAAGACCGGATTTATCCAGTCAGATGGTAACCCTACTTATATGCGACCAGTACGTGGCCACTTGTACAGCTCTATTGATGGCTCCGTTTAAATCCTGGAAGGTGCAGGCGGTTCTGTACTCAATATAGTGTTATTTAGGCCGAAATTCACTAACGACCTGAACGCAATCAGATCTTACTATTATTTATTATGTGCCTCTGTGTATAAGAGCGGAGTGTCAATATTCCATAGTTATAATGACTGTCATTGGCAACTCGAACGCAATTTACTTGGAAGCGTGTATCGCGGTTCGCGCTTATACGCGCATCAACGCTCGTACGAATCGCGCGTGTGACAAAAAGGGTGCGTATATGCGCCTACACGCGCTTATCCGCGCCCTTAAGGTGGAAGCTCCACAGTAGCCCGCGAAATTCAATTTTTTTTACGATTTTTTGCAATTTGCAGTGTCAGGTTGTATGTTGATTAAAATATGATTCGCGGCTGTAACACGTATGTAGTTACAGAATTAAAATCATCAATACAACCCTCTAAGTTTATGAAACTGTATTGAATGACTTTGAAAAAGCCATTGAATTTGAATTTCGCGGGCTACCGTTTAGCTTCCACCTTATCGCAACCCGGTGTGCCATATTAATGGCGGCGTACTGTACCTACTTGCATGTGCCATCAGATACACCCCTCCCACCCAATCCTACTTCCTAAATGAGGAGCCCGCGGCGAAAGAGCAAGTTCCGTAAGTTTTCACTTTTGATTTCACTTTTTTAGGGTTCCGTACCCAAAGGGTAAAAACGGAACCCTATTACTAAGACTTCGCTGTCTGTCCGTCTGTCTGTCACCAGGCTGTATCTCATGAACTGTGACAGCTAGACAGTTGAAATTTTCACAGATGATGTATTTCTGTTGCCGCTATAACAACAAATTTTAATACTAAATATAGTCAATGGTACGGAACCCTTCGTGTGCGAGTCCGACTCGCACTTGGCCGGTTTTTAGTTCTACTAATTATCCGGCAAGTTATGCCCGTTTTCACCGACATCCCCTATACTACCACGACCACCTATGTATGGGACCCTTAGCTTAAAAGCTCCCATAAACTAGCCCCTAAATAAAATTGTGTTTCACCATAATTTCTGTCACCTAGCTAGGGGACATACACATGCACACATAACTATGTGACGTTTTGTTTTCGATAATAGTGACTGATTCGTTTTTGAGCTTATCGATACTTTGAAACATGACAGTTTTTTTTATTAAATTCTCTTTAATATACACCTAAATGGATACAGTTATTAATGAATCATGACCTGATAGCAGTATCAGATATGATTTCATTCACATTTTCAATTAATTTCAAATTTTCTTGAAATTTACTTTGTGCATACATAATACGATACCTTGCGTATTATCTGTGGTCATAGTATTTTGTTTTTGACACTTGTCATAAGTCATTCATATTTCGTGAGATTTGAAATTGTTTGTTGTGTGTTCAGCGTTGCGTGTTGTTTTTCGAGATTGTGAATAAATAAATAAAAATATATTAATTCTTTTGTACGTTTATGGACACATCAAAGTTTTTAAAGGTAAAACTAAAAAAAACTTTATACTTAAAAACTTTAATGTGGGAAATACTCAATCTAATAATTCTAAGGCGTTTTTAATATTTTGCAACAAATATAACACTAAAGATTTTTAAACCGGATGAGTTTTTTATCACTTTTCAAAAAAATTGCTAAATTAGGTGAACGGAGTAGAAGCTTATTTCATACCTAGTTTATTTTTCTTTTTTCCACAGCTTAGAAAAAAATTTGATCCATCATCAAAAAACGTTACAAATTTCAAGTAAACTTTTCATATTAAAACAAAGATCGAGAAATTTTGAAAACAAAAATTAAAAATATTGAATTATCATTATTTTTTCGTTTTTTTTTCGCAAAAATAAAAAACTGTTTCATTTGCTTCTATTCAGTTCACTTAGTATAGGTACCCATTTTTTTTGAATGATAAAAAAGTCACCTGTATTCCTCCGATAAAAGTCAGTTTCATCAAAAATATCCATGTAATTTGGTTGTTTCGATATATTTTTGGTCTACGGCTGTTATTTACATTTATAGCTTTGAATATTGTAAAAATAGTTTCTAAATTTTCAAAAAGTTCATTAAAATCAGTATCCATCTTCGAGATGTGTGTTTTGAGAGATCACTTACTTAAGTGCTGGTTTATGGGACAAATTTCGACCACGTAAATTTAGGGGACCTTTCAGCGTTTAACTGACCCCTAAATGTTGGTAAAACAGAAACCATCCCCCAGCGGTCCCCTATCTATGCTTAGGGGATCCCGTAAACTTAGGGGATGTCGATGAAAACGGGCATTAGACATGCAAGGTTACAAAAAATCGCATAAAGCTGATTTGTACGAATGTTCGGAACACCATTATAATGGGAAATCCATCGATGCTACATTTTTGCAATTTTTTCATTTTGCACCCAAGCCTGAATCTATTTACGGAATTAAAACGATTTCCGCAAGGTAACGCTTGATTCCATACTGGGGCCTAAAGCACCATCCCTTATTCGCAACGGAAAAGTAATCAGACTTTAACACTTCATAGTACTTTCGGCGACTGTTTTTGTAAAATATTTGAGTTGCTGGCCCAAATATATCGATTAATAGTGCATCAACACTTGAATCGAATTGTTGTAGCGAGATGTGGAAAAGATACTCTGGCCAGGTTGCGGTAGGAAGCTCGAACGAAGAACGAACACCTAACGAGAACCAAGCGTACGTACGAGTTAATGGTCTTAAAAAGTAGATCGTGGTTTTCTTAACTTATCCCTCTCATTTCTATTCTTTTCCTCTCCACCATTGAAATCCATGATTCATTCAATATAATTCTAGACGTTTTGCTCAGCATATAAGATCATCAAACTGAATAACTTTCTGTATGTAACCAATATCGTAAGGGGGAAAATATAATGACCACCAAAAATAACTTTGTGACCACTAACATCTATCACCTAAAATATCAATTGATCACTGAATTTAGTAAATTGAGCATCAAATTTTAATGAGGTGGTTGATGACAAACTACTTTGCCTAGGCCGACTTGGGGCACCCCGACACTTTATAAACCATTAACATATTTTTTTTATAATCCATTCAGAAGTAAGAACCCCACAGCGGGGCTCCGTCGACCGGCTCCCTCGACTCAGATGCAAGAGCATAACAGTTCAATTTCTGGTGGTCATTAACTAAAAAATAAATATTTTGTTCTAATTTTACGATAAAATGGGGATTAATTTTGGTGATCATTTACTAATTTTTGCAATCAAGTGTTTTTTTTTTTGCCGTTACATTTTGCTAAATCTGGTGGTTCGTTAATTGTATGCCATATCGTAATCGCGAATTATAATTCAACTGTCCACACTTCTGCGTATTGGCCAATTCTCTTTTATCAAGACAATTTTATTAGCTTCACCTGTAACTGTAAAACTGTAATGTATAAAAATCTTAAACTAAATTATTAAGTATTAAATTAATTAATTAATATTAAATATCATTATTCTTAAGTTAAAATAGTCCCGGTTTCCGATTGAGCTGAAATTTTGCGTACATGTTTAGTTTGGATGACAATGCATGGTTAGCTAAGTGACGTCATTCTAAATCCAATATGGCGGACTCCCAAAGATACTAGTTATTTTTCATGCATTCTCATAATATAATATGGGTATCCAATGAAAGGGGTTTTCAGAGAAGAATACGAGATAGCGTGTTTTTTAGTTCTTTTAAACTATAATATTTATTCCAGCTGAATCGTATTTAGTGTCTCCATGTTATATTATTAGTCGATAACTTTCATTTTGTATTTCAGTACCACGGAGATGATCAACGTGAACCCGCGCACTCCCTACTCTTAGATGACGTCATCTAAAGGTGAATACATCAGTAAGTCCATTCACATAGTTTGCGTCTGACACCAGCAAGCCAACAATAACTCTATCGTAATTACAATAAAGATCGCTATCATTTTGACAGTGCAGTCAGAAGTAAACTGCTGTGAAAGACGAGTTCTATTTATGAGATTACTTATGTTTATGATAAACAAATACCTAGCAGGAAGAAGCTGTATTTTTCGTTTGGTTGCATAAGTTTGTAGATTTTTTGGCAGTGTTTCTGCAGATTTGTTATATTCGTAGTTTTTTTTTTCACTAAGTCTGCGCTGTATGTAGTTCCCAACTTTTATAATGACAACAAAGGTTGACTGGTAGAAAATGTCTATGGCATTAAGATCGCCTCTGTACTTGAAGTGTTAAAAAATCATTATTATATAGAACAGCGGTCAGACTTAAAATAACTTATAATGTATTCGAATCAAATGAAAGTTAGTAAATAACTTGCCCAAAACAAGTATATGTATGTAGAGGTAGAATTTAATTGTGATAATATATTGTTAATATTCCGTTGTACTATGTGTTAATGTTATCTAATTATCAAAATCTTTGTTAGCTGTGGTGTAATAAATAACACACTTCGTAGAAATACTATATTCATTAAAAAAAAAACATTTAATTTTCTTTTTTAGATTTAGATTTCTTGGCTTACAAAGTTACAGCAAAATTGCTAAAGAAAACAGCAAAAATACAAGTAGTAATACAATGGTGCATTTAGAATAACTATTTATAATTTTTCACTGTCTCTCGGTTTTGAAAAAGGAAGCATTATTTTTATATAGTTGGTGCCAGTTAAGATGAGAATAGCGGTCATTGACCCACCTACATTTATTAAACTTCTTAACTTTGAAAACCAAAAATAAGCCTGTTCAAGTCTTGAATAGTCATCTATAATAGTGATCTTCAACATTTTTTCTAATGAAAAACGATACGTGGTTTATTTGTTTTGGTTCGTACGAAGTTAGGGAAAGAGCAATGACCGCTATTATCATCTTAACTGGCACTAACTATAGCATACTAGTTTCTGCGCACGATTTCGTCTGCATGGACGCCAACTACCAGAAATTATAAATTGTATGGCGCTTCACAATGATGTTGCTTTGTATCAGACTAGCGGACGTCCCGCGGTTTCACCCGCGTAGTTCCCGTTCCCGTGGGAGCACGGGGATAAAATATAGCCAATGTTACTCAGGGTGCATGTAGCTTTCTAATGGTGAAAGAATTTTTGAAATCGGTTCATTACTTCCGGAGATTACCCCCTACATACAAACTTACAAACAAATGTTACCTCTTTATAATATTAGTATAAAATATAAGGTTATTTAACCGACTTAAAAAAAGAGGAGGTTCTCAATTCGGTTGTGTTTTTTGTTTTATGGTTTGTTATCTCATAACACCGTCATTTATGAACCGATTTGAAAAACTCAGTTTGGTATTTTTTCTTTTGACATGATAGTCCTGTAAAATTTATGAATGACGACGCTATAACTAAAAAACATAATAAAAAATCTTTTTGTAATCGGATCAGTACTTCCAGAGGTTACCTCTTAAAAACAAACAAACGACTTAACCTTCTAAGCTTAAATTGAAGAAAACTGTTGTAATAAAGTATTTCACACCCTCCTGATAAAGATATTCTGTTTACGGATATTTCGCTTGTTCTTATAATCTTAAATCAACTATAAAACAAATCGTTATCTGTTTACGAATATTTCGCTTGTTCTTATAATCTTGCATCAACCATAAATCAAATCGTTATCTGTGGTTTTCCAACGACAGTTTGATCGACATTTTAATTGATAACGACCACGAATCTTTTTAATTTATTTTATGTACAAAACAAATTAAAAAGAAAAAGTGCTGAGCTGTCATGCGTATTTAATAAAATTCGTTTCAAGTTAAAAGGAAAACAGATCTCACAATAACGAATATGTTTAAAGAAACCTTTATTATTTCTCTGCTAAAATTTGAACTTTCGGCTCTGAGCAGAGGGTGGAAAATCCGACAGAGCGCTTTTATTTAGGTATTTCTTTAGGTTTCCCTTAACATTACTGAAAACGGGCATTGATTAGTTTCCCCCTTATTTAGTACCTACACACGAAAATGTTAATTTAACCCTATTCTAAAGGGTGTAAAAAACCTCTTAACGAAGCCGAAAGGTCTCTTGTTCTTCCTTTTCTTGTTCTCTTCTCTCTTGTTCTCCCCGTCAATGCGATATTTTTTTTGTTCTACACCATACTTGGGAACCTTCTAGTTACGGAGATATTGGGGGGTCAAAATTCCTAATTTTTGACATTTTTTTTTTTAAATACAAGGTTTTATTGTAACATTTTTACTTTTAACACCTCTATGACCCCCGTACTATTCAATTCATCCATCAGCACAATGTTTTAAGGGCGTTACATTGAGTTCTACCACAAAACATGATTTTTCATCCCAAAAAAAGTCGTTTCCCAGAAATAATTAGTTTGATGTACAGAATGCATGGTTGACGACTTCGTGATGAGGTTGTTTACACCCTGTTTAGGGTGGAAGGTACACGAACCAGGTAACCGTTTGTACGTCGTCGTGGACCTTCCAGCCTGTATATTTTTTCCTTATATCAACGCCAAATAAAACCCGCAATTGCCTCAATATTAAGGTTTCATACCTGTGCCAATCAAACTCATGGAGGCAGAATTTCGAATCTGATTTTGTACCGCCAAAAACACAATTGAATGTTTTGTATGAGTTTTTTCATTTGAACTTTATCCTAAGAACACACTAAACGACTCCGTCTTTATCGCATACGATCACCGCCAAGTCTAAGAATAGGTTATTGAAAAATGGACTTTAAGCTGCGTATCAGAAAGCTTTTTTTTTTTGTCATGGTGCGGAAGTCAATTGATAACGAGTGATCATCATGGTTTTCACTATATATAAAATAACTGAATTTATCGATCACTATGAACAACTTAAACTATGAGACAAACCCATAACTCCCGAAAAAAATATCAGCAATATCTTCTTTACGCATCGAACATAATATTATTATGAAGCTGCTAATTTTCTTTGTAGCACAGAGCTTAGGTCCATTTTTCAATACTCTATTGTCAGGCAAGACGGTGCTGACCTGTAAACCAACGAAGTCATTAAAATAAAGGCCTAGTATCACCTATCCAGGTATAACCTATAACTTCATTGTGAGGCATTAGTCCCACCGATAAGTGAGAAGCGGGCAACTAAAACGATGTTCGTTTGACGAGAGTTCTCGCTGGCGATGGTGATGAACAGTCGGCGATCAACTGTTAATATAGCATGTACCTCTTTCACTCACGCGGGACATACAGAGTGAAAACACATTAACACGCACAGACTAGCATTATCTTGCATCTTTTTTTCTTTCTGTCACTTAGAATTGCAACTCACTAAAGTGAGAGGTCCAATCTCACGTTAAAGATTTCCGCTGCGGATGCTTGCGACCGGACTTCTCGCTCCACCAATTGGCGAGTTTACAAGACATAATGAGATAGAGATAATCAAAAACGCTGATCCGTGTGAATGTGATCTATTGTACAGTCGCCCGCACATCAAGCTACTACAATCCGTCAAATTTCTTTAATAGATTTTAAACTTTATCGCTAAAGCATTAGGTTCAGTTCAAGATTGATTGGGAAAATTCTCTGTACGTTTCTTGAGAGAGAAAATCGTCGATATCTACTCGCTTCTCACCGACAGTGGGACCGATGCCCTAGTAGTAGAATTCTAAAGAATATACTAAATGGTAGTTTTATTAACTAAGTGCCTTTTAAATGATATAATTAGACGCTTTTGTATCTCGTTGTCGCTACTTTAAAGTCCTTAATATTATCTCACTACTAAGTATTATGCAATTTATTATTGTAAGGGATTATTTACGATGCGTGAATGTTTTCTTGTACAAAAAAATGTTTTTTTGAAATTTTAAATAGATTTTAAAACTAAAAGTTACAAAAAAGATATCAGGATTTGTTTTAATGATAAAAGATTTTTTTTAATTTTTATTAAAAAGGCATCAAGTACTACGTTTTTTAGACAACTTAACATTTACGCATTGGCTACAATATTATTAATGATCACACATTCGATTTAATTTTAAACGAAATATACATTAGTAAATATCTAAGTTTTGAAAATAATATTGTAAAATTCGATCGTGATGAGGAACCAGGATAGAGTTGGCCTAAGGGTGCTTGCATAAAGATAAAAAGTTTGCAATCCGGGAACAGGGGCCCTACTCTCTAACGTTTCATCCCTATATTCGGATCTATCCGTCTCTCTCGCGCACGTCTGCAGATGAGTGCGAGTGAGAGAGACGGATAGATCCGAATATACGAAACGTTAGAGAGTAGGGTCTCAGACCGGTGCAGGTAAAACCGTCCCATACTTTCCTAATGCAATCGCACACAAAGAAACAGTGTGTAAATAAGAACATGTTTTCCGCTATACACGGTTAATTTTAGATCGTTCTGGAACCCCAATCATCGAACTCAGAACGAATGGGACAGTTTTAAAAAAAAAATAACAATAGTTCCAGAACGACCTAAAAAGAATGTTGTATACCGACAACTTCGGACTGGAAAACCTATATCTACTCTCTACAGGGTTACTTTTCAAAGACCAACATTTTTAATTTTATATTAATATTTTATCGATTCTGAATCATGTCTGAAAATCTGGTAGGTCATTGAAAACTAACCCTGTATATGCAAGCACCCTTAAGCTGTGAACACACGATTGCTAGGATACCAATCCGAATAATTTTAAAAAGTACTTAAAGAAAAAATAATGTGTAGTCGGTGTTGCACTATACCATCTTAAGCTTGTTTAATAAAATTGCATTTAATTTTCTTGTCTGTCTATATTTACTTATTTTATTTAAAAAATTAAGGACTATCCTTAGCACGAAATTAAATGTGTAACTTAGCTTAATAGTTTAATAAATGTTTAAATTTGTTTCTTTGTTTAATTTATTCCCTTAAATCATCTGCCTAGCCTTTTCCCAACTACGTTGGGATCGGCTTCCAGTCTAACCGGATGCAGCTGAATACCAGTATGTTTATGGACCGACTGTCTATCTGACCTCCACAACCCAGTTAGTACTGGGTGATACGATACCCCTTGGTAAGAGTGAGATTAAACGGATAGTTGTTTGGCCGGATACCGAATAACGGATATTCGGCGAACTGCGAGGCCAGATGGCCGGATATCCGGCCGCTGGAGCTCCGGCGGAGAGTAAGTAGTTCTCTGAGGCAAGTTGTGACATGTTTAGCGTCGTACAGCTGCGGGCATTGCGATTGCATCATGTCGGGCGGTTTCGGGTCTCATCGGGACTTATCGGGAGTGATCGTGCGTGCCACTACGTTGATAATAAATATTAATTTGTATAACTTGTTAAAAAAAACATGTTTTAGTGCGGTGCGATGACTTATAGACGTTGGAGTACATATAAGACCATCATAATTAGCTAGCTGTTGTCTTTTATCATGTTCGTTTTAAAGGATTTTTTTTTAATTTATGCATAACCGGTATCCGCCGGATAATGAGTTACTATCCGGTATCCGCCCAGGCGCGAATACAGGATTTCCTTTAGGGAGGGGCATTATTTTTTATTTTACCTATCTTACGGAAAATTCATACAAAAAAATATTTTACTTAATCGACAAGGCGTCAATTTTAACAACAAAATTAACTAAGGCTCCAAGAACGAGCGAAATGTGCTCAAAAATTTTAACACTACCTTGAGCAGGTTACAATTGTTTAGAACCTTCATACAGGAGTTACTAATCGACCCTCAGACAAAGGAAACATTCAAGAGGAAGTTTGCTGCAAGAGCAAGCGTAGCGAGCTCGAAATTTTTATGACACCTTGCCTTGGACAGGTTAGAATAGTTTTTCGATCCTTCATAGAGGAGTTACTTGGTCGACTTTTAGATAAGTTCAAGAGAAAGTAGTCTATAGAGTGAGCGAAGCGAGCTCGAAAATTTTAACACTACCTACCTTGACCAGATTAGAATAGTTTCGACCTACTGGAGTTACCGGCCTTTTATGATCAAAGACTCAAGAAAAACTAGGCTGCAAGAATTAGCGAAGCTCGCAACTTTTTTACATCATTGCCTATGATAATTATGCTATAATTGCTTATAAGGCCTCGGGGCAAGGGGCTCCTAATTTGTTTTAGGCTCTGTTTATACCGGTGGATCATGCAAAAATCCAATAGGAGTGTCAATCCGGAGGTAGAAAAAAGGAGCCTTTTTGGCAAATGTTTGTCCGCAGGGCTTAACAATATTTTAATTTGAGTAATTCCATTTTACGCTCTAATCTAAGAATATAATTCTATGACATCAGGCAGGAAAAGCTATATCTTTTAAAAATCCTGAGCCTCTAGGGGCAGCTGCCTTCCTGGCGACGCCCATGACAAGATACACAACTAGAATATTTAGTTTCAATTCCGTCAAATTAGTTAAGCTTGGCTAACGACGTATTCGGTCCGGTTCAGGGGGGGGCAACTGCACCCATTGACCCCCCCCCCGTATCCGCGCCTGTATCCGCCGGATAATGAGTTACTATCCGGTATCCGGCCGGATAGTAAAGTTTGGGCCGGATTCCGAATAGCTACCGGATATCCGTTTCCATCTCTAGGTAAGACCCTTATTTTCTTAGTAGCCAATGTTTTTAATTCAAAACGAGTAATAAGATTAGTCGATATAGGTGTATATCGTGAAATATCGAATGTCTTATTAGTGTTATCGTTATCACTATCAATTCATGCGCCTAATATCATATAATCTAAAGTCTTTTGAAATCCTCGTTTACAATTACATTATAATGAATATGAACCTTAGGCAATCATAAATTGAGTTAAATTCAAAATGACTTTTACTATGAACAAGAATCAGTAAAATATGTTTTAAGTTGTAGTGCAAACAGTATTTTATGTCTTGGTTTTAAGCTTGATTTTCCAGAAACACAATTGTTTACAAGTTTAGAAAATGAATCGCAAAGCAGTATACCAAATTAAACGTACCGAACGTAAATTGTGATAATTACACGCCCTACTCGTGTTAAATTAACTTTAAGCCGATGATAAAAATGATTACCTACCTAATTAATTTAATGATTGATTTCCACCTTATGCATTTTTTACAATAACAAAATACGCAAGCCTGAAAGTCATTTATTTTTAGAGGTGTACATTAACGATTTTCAAAGTCAATGGTACAAATGGCCGTAGTTCTGCCATAATGAATCAACCCACAATCTCATAATAAACCAACACTGTAAAATAATAATGTGTTCAGAGATAGGGTAAAACGGGGTAATGGGAACCACTAAGCGAGAATTCAAATAAAAGCGTAGGTAGTTAAAAATAAAATCTTTATTTCATTTTGGATAGATACGTACCTACTTTGGTAATTAGAAAAATAAAAAAAACTGTTTTGATCCCCATTGCACCGAGTTGACGGCAATTCTGATCAAATTGTGGGAAATTAGGGTCAAATAAAAACTTACACATATCATAAATAACCAATAACTGAATCCCACACGATGCATTCTGCCTAAGCCCACAGCACAGCCCACACGATACCTGAGTTTCCAACAACGTCTTCGCAGTAAGTATATGGAATACCTACAAAGAAAGAGAAGCTCTGCTAATTGAGGAACCTTGTTCTATCAGCTGAATAGCTTTCATCGGCTCTACAAAAGAAAATATAATTTAGATAGTAAACCCTATTAGGTGAAATGATTGCGGGCAATAGGGATCACCCTGGATCCTCATTCCCCACAACCACAACAACGATGGTGACTTTTGTGTTTTTTTTTTCTTTTGCATCTTGCAATCGGTTGTAAACCTTTAGCAGATTTTTTGTGCGGTTATTGACTGCTGAGGTCCATTCTCCCAGCGAAGAATCTGCCTCTCAAAACTATTTACTTTATTCTAAAAAGTCCCATATGTGGTGGTGTTTGAGCCTTTTCATGGTTATTGGATCACTTAGGGCTATGGCTAAGGTGTTGGTATGCGACTTTATTCGGTGTTTGTATGTCGTTAGTCGGTGTTCTACTTCCTCTTTTATGGTTCTGATTTGTAGATGCTCGTGTAATTCTGAGGTCTTCATAAACCAAGGAGCGTGTGTTATAGTTCTGAGAGCTTTATTTTGAAATCGCTGGAGAATTTCCAGATTTGAGTTTCTTGTAGAGCCCATAGCTAAATCCCATATGTCCAAACAGGCTTTAATACCGCTTTGTAGATGAGCACTTTGTTTTCTAATGAAACATGTGACGTTCTTCATAAGAGCCAGGTTAGTTTCGGAGCAGGATGTTAAGCTCGTCACGTTTTTTTTCAATGTGGTATCTCCAACAGGTGGGCAGTCATCTTTTCTGAGGGTAAACGTCACATGCGTAGATTTGTTGGTGCTAGCTTATATTTTCCAATCCCTCATCCATTTGTGGACTTTGTCAAGGTGTTTTTGCAGCACCAGTGAAGCCACACTAGGGTTTTTATGAGTGCACAAGGCAGCCGTATCATCAGCGAAGGTGGCTGAAAGTACTTTTTCTGAGGTTGGTAGGTCTGCTGTGTATATGAGGTAGAGGGTTGGACCCAAGACGGAGCCCTGGGGTACTCTAGCCAATATGTCGTAGAATTTCGAGTACGAATCATTAATTTTTACCCGGAAAATTCTGTCTTCTAAGTATGACTTTAGTAGTAGGTACATACAGGCTGTGTGGCAGTTGTTATTTACTTTAAATAACAAGCCCTGATGCCAGACCTTATCGAACGCTTGTTGTACATCCAGGAACACAGCCGAACAGTATTCTTTCCGTTCCAGCCCCTCCCGCATCTTATTCACCACTCTATGCACCTGCTCCACCGTAGAGTGCCCTATTCTAAATCCGAACTGATGTTGTGGGATAATACTGCCGTCTTTGAATATTTCGTTTAGCCTTCTAGCAACGACTTTCTCGAATACTTTTGACATGACAGGTAGTAGGCTTATTGGCCTGTATGACGACACAAGGTGCGGTGGTTTTCCTGGCTTTGGGATCATGATAACTTCCGACACTTTCCATATTCTCGGAAAGTTTTCAGTCCTCAAAATTCCATTAAAGAGCTGTGTTATGAATACGATGGCTTTTCTTGGCAACTGTCGTAGAATTTCGGTAGTTATAAGGCAGTATTCCGGATCTTTATTTAGTTCCAGATCTCTTATAATTTTCCTGATCTCTCGAGCAGCATTTAAGCGGTAAGCCGAGTTGTAGATCTGTCTCCAAATAATTTTGGATCTCTCTCTGTTTCCATTGATGTGTCGCCAGAATTGGGAGTGAATACACCGGCCAAGAAAGAGCCAAAGGCTCCGGCACGTTCGTCGTCTTTTCTTGCCCATGTATTATTTCCCAGCTTTAAGGGATGCTGAGCTGTTTGTGGCGCGTTTTTGCTATGCTTTACAGTTTTCCAGAGTTATTTTTCACTTTTTTGTGTTTTTGAAGTCGGTTTATTTTTTTAGCAAAAAACTTATTTTATTTTTTGCTTTTTAGTAATATCCTATATACAAATATTTGCTAAGCGTTTATTTTATACAAGCTTATGCCCGCGCGGCTTGGCCCGCGTGCAGTTCTGTAATTGTCCCACGGGATCTTATTATGTAGGTACTCGTACTGGGATAATTTAACATATCTATACCTACTTATTAATTATTCTAAAGAGGAAAGATTTGTATTTTTGTATGTAACTTAAAAACTACTGGACCGATTTGAAAAATTATTTCAGCAATTAATAGCTACATTATCAGAGAGTAACATAGGCTATATTTTATCTCCGTACTCCCACGGGAACGGGAACTCGCGGGTGAAACCGCGTGACGTTCGCTAGTTAGTTAAATTTTCGTGTGAAATACCTATCTGTCGAATTGGCGTTACACCTTCGCCTCTGGACTACAAAACCGACAAAACTAAGAAGGGCCTGCAAAAAGTCCAACCAATAGAATATCAAAAACACGCGAGCTCGTGAAACCATCAGGAAATTAGACAAATGGCGTTAAGATAATCTAATCAATAAATGCTAATGTATAATAATGTATTTTAATGATACGTTAAATTGGCGCGATAGTCTCTAGGTTCGCTGATAGTGTGGTGTGATCGTTAGTGCTGGACCAACATGGCGCGAGTTCTGTGGACGCTTACGTTGATGGCCAGCGCGGTGCTGGCCCAGAACAACGGACTATTCGAGCTTAATATAGTGCATTACAATGATTTCCACGCGCAGTGAGTACCTACCTATATTTTTTTTTTGACACATTATAGGTACGTAGTTTAATAATAGCAGTCGGCTGAAGTGGTATTGTAGAACGGGCTGGTGGTGTCCGCAACTCCACGTCTAAAGCGCGTAGTTCGCGTTTGAAATTGAACTGGCATAAATGATAATTTGTGCAAGATTGTTATAATTACAATCAATAAAACAAGGTTAAATAATGTCTAGAAGACTCTAGTCTGGATTTGCCCTCAGTGGTGCCTTTTTTATCACAATATGGGCATTAAAAATATAACTAGTAATAATATTTATCTCAACTTACAACTATCATCACAGGTAAACTTAAAAAACCTAGTTCTGTGGCTATAAACTGTTATTCCTAACACAAATTTATTATATAAATAAATATTAAAAACGAGACCATGCCATAAAATTAATGCACTGGTCAAACAAAACAAAATATAAGGAATTAGTTGTAGGTCCTTAGGCAGTGTACTTAGAGTGATTAATAAATTATTAAAGATCTTAATTAATCCCTCACTGTTATAGTTCTGTGGGCTACTAGTAGTAATAAAACTTAGGTACCTACTAGGCTGTATAATACATATGTGACTCAGTTCAGTTGAGCCATGTAGGACGACTATCAAGCAAAGTGGAAAATTGCTGTTTTCCGGAAGCTAAAATACGGGAAACTTCGTCGATTAGACGAAATAATAGTGCTATCAATTTAAAAACTGTTTTAAGTATGTTCTTCTCTGGGTCCCTGGCACGAAAGTATTTATTGTTAAAAACTTTATGCACATGTAAAAAACACTTTGCAAAGGCGGACTTAGGTAATGCCTTGAGCATTTTCAGCCAATTCTCAAGCCAAGGCCCAAATGCCACTTCCACGATAGTCGGTAGCAGCACAGAGGTCAATTTGGCTGCACGTTTTATGTATCACAGTCCAGGATAGGAGGTGGAACATAGTCTGCGACAAAGCTCCACACCCACACCCTGCTGCTGTTTCGACGGGGTAGCCTCATATAGAGTTAGATCTTCTCACTTGGACTCCGGGTCTAAGTATTCCTGAGCTTGGCACTTTCAGGTGGGCAATGGAAGAGTTGACCTTGCAGTAGGTATGATGATCACTTGGTGGCAAATAGTTACCAGTATGGTAAACAGTGAATTTTTGATGTCGTTAAATTATATCAGGTAGGTAATCCCACAGATATAATCTGCTACTACTGATATCATTAGCATTTAATTTGTTTTATGACTTTTGATTAGTACTGAGTTATTATGTCTACCTAATCTAAAGTTTACAGATAAACTACGTGGTATTTGCAATTGAAGCTGAGATAGAAAGTGATAAGGATCGATCTTATTTTACGGGCCATAATGCCCGTTTTCAGTGACTAAGTAACGCCTATATTTATGTCTAAATTGTTTTTTTTTTTGTCTTGATTGATTGATTGAATTGAGTCTCAGAGAAGAGAGTTAAAATTCCAACAGTGCAATAATATTGGTATTTTGTTGGCATGTCATTGCAACTGAGGCGGAATTCACGCCCGAGCCGTAGGCGAGGTCCTTGTGGAGCAGAAAACTACCGTGACAAATGCCCACGTGAATCAAACGACGCCGACGTTTTTCAATACCTACACTTACCAAGGAATAAAATAACATCATGAACCTGTCCGCTTTAGCACTATAGGTCAATCAATATAACACACAAGGAGACATAAGGGAACCCAGAACATCTTAAAGTTATCTATATGATCCCCCTCCTGCAGTTTCGACGAAGTGAGTCCACAAGGAACAGTATGCGTGCCCGAAGAGAATCCCTGCATCGGGGGCTTCGCGCGCCTATACACCGCCGTGAAGCAGGCCTTAGAAGCGGAGCCAGACTCCATCCTGTTGAACGGCGGAGACACCTTCCAGGGCACTATCTGGTTCAATTTCCTGCACTGGAACGTCAGTCAGCACTTCATGAATATGCTGCCGCATGATGCACATGTAAGTGATTAGAGATGTATGCACGTTTTCACTAACAATAGGGTAAACTTGCCTAATTCGTACCCCTTAAGAGAAAACCGTCATATTTAGAAAATTAGGAAAGATAAATTAGTTTTAATTAAAAGTAATTTTTGTTTGCTAAATTGCTTTATTGTTTTCGTAATCAAATTTAACATAAACCTTATTAACTTCTCCAAAATAAACAATTTAAAAAAAAACGAAAAAAGTACGATTTAAGACCATTCATCCCAAATCGTACTGCTATATCTTTAATTCGTACTTTGAGATCTTTTCATTGGTATACAGTATTGAGAATCAGCATCATAATCAACAATGTGTTATTAAAACAAGTAGTAATTCTTAACAAATTCGACGGATGGTCTTCGCCAATTCTTGAAATAGTCTCTCTCTCTCAAAATAGTTTTCCTAAATCGTACCAGTACGTTTTAAGAACTTAACTCGAGTACGAAATAGGAGCAAGAGCCAAACAAATTTTAAATTTACCGCCAAAAAAATTGACAACAGTTACGAGTATGACAACACGTCAGATGAAATCGCAAAGATACACATTAATACGTATCAAATCGTAAAATAGGTTATACACGACCTTATTTGAATAAAACTCTTACGAAATGTGTAAAAATATTACAACAATAGTTAAAAAAAACTTACTTTTTCAATATTTTGGTCGAGAGCAGCTTCACAGATGTTATCTGCCAGGTGGTAAAATGGCCGACTGTTATTTCTATTTTTTGACACTAGAGGCGCTGATAGCTGTTACCAAAGCCGAGTTTTAAGTGGAGTACGAATTTGGCGTAAGTACGAATTAGGCAAGTTTACCCTAAGCGACTTCTAAATTTGTTTATCCTTTTCTTTTTGTGTTATTTTTGTTTGTTGTATTTTTTGAAGTCGGTTTTATTTTTGGCAAAAAAGTTTTATTTTATTTTTCCATTTTTAGTTGTAATATCCTATACTTACAAATATTTGCTATGCATTCATTGTACATGGTTAACAATACATGTAATGGTAATAGGCTTATCCCCAATAAATGGAACATAACATGCCATAACTGTCGAAATCTGGGTGTACTGTACACATCTATGTACCCCTCAGAGCAAACAGGTGTAATGTTACGTCATGATTTTGTTTAAACAATGAACATCCAACCGATTGGAGCTATCACAACAGATTTGCCGTCTATTTTTGAAGAGTTCCATTGGATATCTCCGAAGATCAGCATCAGATCTTCACCAAATTAAAATGGGACCACCTCAGGAGTATACTCTTTCAAGTAAAAAAAGAATTTTGAAAATCGGTCCACAAATGGGAGAGAAATCAGGTAAATTGTACACATCTGCGTACCCCCTCAGAGCATACAGGCGTGATGTTACGTCATGATATTGTATAAACAATGAACATCCAACCAATTGGAGCTATCACAACAGATTTGCCGTCCCTTTTTGAAGAGTTCTATTGTATATCTCCGAAGATCAGCATCAGATCTTCACCAAATTAAAATGGGACCATCTCAGGAGTATACTTTTTCAAATAAAAAAAGAATTTTGAGAATCGGTCCACAAATGGGAGAGAAATCAGGTAAATTGTACACTTCTGCGTACCCCCTCAGAGCATACAGGCGTGATGTTCCGTCATTATATTGTATAAACAATGAACATCCAACCGATTGGAGCTATCACAACAGATTTGCCGTCTATTTTTGAAGAGTTCCATTGGATATCTCCGAAGATCAGCATCAGATCTTCACCAAATTAAAATGGGACCACCTCAGGAGTATACTCTTTCAAGTAAAAAAAGAATTTTGAAAATCGGTCCACAAATGGGAGAGAAATCAGGTAAATTGTACACATCTGCGTACCCCCTCAGAGCATACAGGCGTGATGTTACGTCATGATATTGTATAAACAATGAACATCCAACCGATTGGAGCTATCACAACAGATTTGCCGTCCCTTTTTGAAGAGTTCTATTGTATATCTCCGAAGATCAGCATCAGATCTTCACCAAATTAAAATGGGACCACCTCAGGAGTGTACTCTATCAAATGAAAAAAGAATTTTGAAAATCGGTCGACAAATGGGAGAGAAATCAGGTAACATACATAAAAAAAAAAAAAAAAATACATACACACGAACATATAACCTCCGCCTTTTTTGAAGTCGGTTAAAATATAGTTAAATCAATCTGGAGTTACGATACAGAATTCTGGGGGATTGGCTAGCAACCCCAACATCGAAATTTTGGGTTTAATTTAAGGGTATGAACCCTTAAATTAAACCCAAAATTTAGCCCTGAGAACAATCTCAAGTGCACAGCTGGTTTGCCAGGAACATAGAAATACACGAGCAACTAAAGACACCAACAGCAAAAAAAAAAATTGCGAAAAATACAAAACTTGGGTACAAACAGGGACTGAGCATCCAAAGTCCTAGCTAAGAACCTCCTAACAGGTAAGATATATAATCTGCCTAAAGAGATGGCAAATCCTGAACTTGGACCAGAGACAGTGAAAACTTAAGTTATTCTAGTACTGAACCACATGATTCCACATGTATATGTTTAAGGGTCTATACGACCTCAAATGGCTTAGCATGATCCTCCGTTACGCCTAAAATACTGCAGCATTAATTTTGAAATAAATATATGTTAAAGTTGAGGATTAATTTTAGGTCCCATGTTTGGCGAAAACACGATTCCATAAAAAATTTCGATAGAAAAAAATCCAAAGTTACCTCCAAATCGAACAATAAACCGCTGGTATTCAAAAAGCACTTCAAATTAGATCATGAAACTTTGCATATTAACTGAACTAACTATAAAGCAGGTCTTATGTTTTTTATTTTTTCCAAAAGACGAAAATTTGGTTTCTATCATGGGGTTTTGGTTTCCACAAATAGAGGTAATATAATAATTTATTAATAATAATTTGAGGTAGTATATATAGGCTCTTAATGGAACATGATCACAAAAAATCTCATACGAAGACCCCCATCTGATTATAGCTGGAAAATCAATCGGAGATAAAAGAGGAACGCAACAAAATATAGTTACAGTAGCCATTTCACTCCAGGTGTTAGGTAACCACGAGTTCGACAACGGCGTGGTCGGCCTGGTGCCGTACCTAAAGCGATTGGAGTCGCCGATGCTGGGTGCCAACGTGAACACGGAGTTGGAGCCCAGCATGACGCCGTATATCAAGAACCACGTCATCATCACGCGCCAGGACAGAAGGATCGGGATTATTGGCGTGCTGCTGAGAACGGTAAGTAGCATCAACAACCTATTTCTTTTCTTACCCTCTCATGTGTCCCACTGCTGGGCAAAGGCCTTTTCTTTACTTTCCGTGATGCAGGGGCAATATTAAACATGGCAGTGCAAGTTAATTAAAAAAAACGGGATGGTTGTGTGTGGAGCGCGCGATCAAACGCATCAAAGGATATGGAAAATTTTGAAAGACGTCGTCTAAAAAAAAGTTATACTTAGAACAAAATTATTTTTTCTTTTTTTATATAATCATCATCATCATCTGCCTAGCCTTTTCCCAACTATGTTGGGGTCGGCTTCCAGTTTCACCGGATGCAGCTGAATACCAGTATTTTACATGGAGCGACTGCCTATCTGACCTCCACAACCCAGTTAATACCGGGTAATACGATACCCCTTAGACTGGTTGTCAGACTTTTTGGGCCTCTGACTACCTAACGACTGCCAAAGAACTACAAATGACAGCCGGGACCAACGGCTTAACGTGCTTTCCGAGGCACGGAGGAAACTCGGTATGTAATGGGTGGTCACCCATCCACAGACCAACCTAGGCAAGCACGGCTTAACCTAACGATCGACCCGAGCGGCTGTTACTATTTAGCCACGAGCTCCTTTTTTCTTTTTTTATATGAGTATTTGAATAATGAAAATAATATTCTACAGATTTAATGAAACGCCGCATCCCTCTACAAACAACATAAATGCTTATGAGATGCAAATAACAGCAAATTCACCAATAGGTAGAGGAGCGATGGACTGGCGACTCGCCAATTTTATTCGCCATTGGCGAGGTATTAGTAGCGAAATTAACAAAATCCCAGTTGAAGAAGAAGAAATTGAAATCTTCAACTGTAGGATTCAGTGTGGTTCGACAGTAGCGTGTTGGAGCGGCGCGGCAGGATCGCAAAAAAATTCAAGTCGTCAGACGAGTACAATTCATGATCCGGGATCGCGGATCGCAGGATCGGCGATCCATAATTGGATCGTTTAGTGTGGATCCGGCTAATAGAGTAGGTAGATGACACCTTATAGAACAATAATTCCAAGACACCAATATCTGAAAGAACACTTCATTTTGTGCCTGAAAACCCGATTTATTTTCAATTACTTGCCAAATTCGATTTTTAGTCGTTTTGAAATCAATAAATAGTCGAGTCATAAACAGTGACGTCACAGTTTGCTATATTGCCATACAAAATCTATGAGAGAACCGCGTTTTGTCAGCTCTTAAAAAGTATCTCAATTGATTGGTGTGTCACCTACCCCATTGGCTCGCCTTCTTACCCTTGTCTGTTCCACCCTGTATTAAGAATACCGTTTTAGTTTTCAGCGCCGATAGGGCAAGTGATAATGGAAGACGAGTTGGAGGCAGTGAACCGCGAGGCGGCGCTACTGACGTCTATGGGCGTCGATATCATCATTGTGCTGTCCCACATCGGGTACACCAGTGACATGTGAGTATTTAAACTTGATTAGATTGTTTGAACATTATAAAGGGTGTAAAAAACCTCATAACGAAGCCATTAAGGCACTTAATGTTCTCCCCGTCATTGCGATCATTTTTTTGTTCTACATCGTACCTGGGAACCTTAGTTACGGAGATATTGGTCAAAGTTCCAACTTTTTGACAAGGTTTTTTTTTTAAATACAAGTTTTCTAGGTAAGATTTTTACTTTAAACACCTCCACGACCCCCGTACTATATTCAATCCATCCATCAGCACAATGTTTTGAGAGCGAGTTCTACTCTACCACAAAACATGATTTTTCACCCCAAAAAAAAAGTCGTTTCCCAGCAATAATTTTTGCGTACAGTTACTTAGTTTGATGTACAGAATGCTTGGTTGACGGCTTCGTGATGAGGTTGTTAACCCTGTATGTAGGTAAAGGAGAGACAGATTTGTATGGTCTAGCGGTCGGACGTGTGGCTGTACAGTACCTACCACAGTTTTTGAAGTGAAAACTTCTTTAGGCGCGTTGAGCACTTTTTGGGTGAAGGAAAAACATTCAACTCATCGTCACGTAACATAACGTGAGGTCACGCTTCGTAGCCGTTCGTAGCACTCGTAGCATCCGCTACGGCGTAGCACCACAAGGCATGCGCGGGGCATAACCAGTGCTACGAATGGGCCTGTGTAGGTACTTTTTGTTTTCACTTCTATCGGCAGTCCCCAAAGACTGCTCTAATTTTTTTTTTTATATCGTTTTCAGACAACTTGCAGAGCGCGTTTCCCCAACAGTGGATATAATAGTGGGCGCCCACTCTCACACGCTGCTGTTCACCGGAGATACGCCCAACGGAGACACCGCGCGGGGAGAGTACCCTACCATCGTGACGCGGGAAGATGGACATAGGGTTAGAAACATTATTTAAAAGGATTATAATGCACGGCGTCCCATTCAAATTAGATAAAATATGGTTCAAATAAAGGTGTAGTTACTTTACTATTGAGGGCACTCCCGCCTGATCACCACTAAGCTAATTTTTGCTTGCACTCGCAACATAGAAACGCTCTCTAGACCCGCCCCGTTGACTTTGTATAGAAATAATTAATTAAAGATACCGATCGGCCGAGCGCACTGACGACGCACGCCAAACGATAGTTATTGTTATTTTACGCACCAAAGTTGACGCTTTCCTAATAGGCCTAAACTTTAAGGGGGCGTGACTCGGCGCCTCCGCATGATTTAAGCGAAAAACTTTTAACTGGTAAGTCGGAAAAGACTGTACTGAAAGTATAAAAATGACTGATGGTGTAGTACGCTTCAACGCCATAACTATTAGGTAATGCTGCCCCCTACCTTCCACATGGAGTCTGTCCCAGCCACCTCTTGTTGGTGGTCGGTCCATCTATGGTCCCCCACGCTTCACTTGCCGATATGCTATTTGCGCCTGCGTCAGCGCACACAACGTACTTGTGCACTATAGTATTTCCCTCGCCCATGGCTAATCTCTGCTAAGATTGGTCGCCGTGACCGAAAACGGTCAGGAGTTATTTTGAGGTAGAGTTATGGACCAATCCTGTCTGATACCTAAATAAAACTTATAAATTCCACAGATCCCAATAGTGCAAGCGTCATGCTACACTAGGTACCTCGGCAACATCAAGTTCTTCATCGACGCCCAGGGCGTGGTGCAGGACTGGAGGGGGGAACCTGTCTTCTTGGGCACTTCTATAGTACCGGGTAGGTACTCCTGACAAAGTTGGTGGTAAACCACTTTTCATCTCAACGCTTTTAATAATAAGGTGGTCATCCGTGAACTGTACCAGCTGTACTAGGTACATACTAATTACTACATACGGTGCGCGGTGGGACATCGTGGCACAAACATTTAACATTAATTTCGTCATGTCATCTCCGACCGAAAGTTTTTACAACAAGGCTTTCCACTATGTATCGTAGCTGTAATCGAGTTGTGGAGGTCAGATAGGCAGTCGTTCTATGTAAATTACTGGTATTCAGTTGTATCTGGTTATACTGGAAGCCGACCCCAACGTAGCTGGGAAAAAGATCGGCAGGTGATTATGTCATCATGGGATAAGTTTGTATCATGCTTTCCCTTACCGTGTGTTGGAGAACATTCTCTTCTAAGTCAGCTGAACTACTATTACCACAGGTGGATTTTTTTTCAAACGGGTTATGGGTAATAATTTTTGGCCGGGCCAATTTGACCAAATAGTGCTGCAACACTGAAAGTAATGTGCATCTGGATTGAGGGCCCATTTTTTTAAATCCTTGAGAAACGAAAAAATCTTCATCTGGGGAAATTCGTTAAAAATAGTAAAAACTTAAAGAAAATTCATGGCCCATCGGTCATGAATTTCGGCCATACAGACCATCGATCTAGAAAACTTCCACGAAGGAAAGGAAAGGAAAATGTATTTAAAATGAGGAATGGGGAGATCCAAATGCCCTTAGCAAAGGGCCGGATTTAGAGGTGTGGAGGCCTTGGCACAATCAAGAAGTGGGCGCGGATTTTTTTTTTGGAATAGACGAAAAAATATGTAAACAAGGTGTAACATAGACTTAACCGTATAAACTCTCGTGTGATGTCTCGGACCATAAACCTGGTCATGGACTTGTGTCCATGACCAGGTTTATGGTCCGAGACCTTTGTAGGTCATGGTCAGGTTTTTGTGGAGGTTCGGGGCAAGTGCCCGAGCAGTGTTGCGCTGCGCTATAAAGCGCAGGCCACACCGCCAGCTAGCGGGCGGGCGGGCTAGGCGGGCGAACATCGTTTCACCTCACACCGCCAGCTAGCGGGCGGGCGGGCTAGGCGGGCGAACATCGTTTCACCTCACACCGCCAGCTAGCGGGCGGGCGGGCTAGGCGGGCGAACATCGTTTCACCTCTTTACATACTTCGGGGTTCACACCGCGAGCTACCGAAAAAGCCGAACGAAGTATGGTTCGCTTCGCTCGCCCGCCCGCTAGATGGCGGTGTGGCCTGCGCTTAAATCTGGTCCATGAAAGTTGTCCTGTTTGTTTGTAGTCTGAATTACCACATTTATGAGGTATTGTATTGTGCACAAGTGAAGTGATACTAACGTAGTTTTAAGGTCCTTTAAAATTAATACAGTTTCTATTTTATCACATCATGTATGTTAGTTTAGTCTGTAAGTTAAATTACTATGGGCCAAAGTTGCCTGGAAATAAATGAATGTTGTTGTTATTATTGCGCTTTTTGCGTCATTAGATACATTGTATAATGAGTAGTGACCGGGCTTCCTCATTGCAGACGCCAAGATGGTGGCTCTGCTGGAGCCGTGGCGCGCGGAGGTGGACGCCGTGGGGAAGGAGGTGCTGGGCTTGTCGCGCGTCACGCTCAGCCGGGCGTCGTGCTCGCGCGGGGAGTGTAACCTGGGCAGCTGGGCCTGCGACGGCTTCCTCGACGAGGTACCAGCGATTCTTATCGACATAAAGGATGTAAAAAACCTCTTAACGAAGCCGAAAGGCACTTGTTCTCCCCGTCATTGCGATATTTTTTTTGTTCTATATCATACCTGGGAACCTTCTAGTTACGGAGATATTGGGGGTCAAAGTTCCAACTTTTTCACAAGTTTTTTTTTTTTTTTTAATACAAGTTTTTAATGTAAGTTTATTACTTTGAACACCTCCACGACCCCGGTACTATTCAATCCATCCATCAGCACAATGTTTTGTGTGCGTTACATTGAGCTCTACCACAAAACTTGATTTTTCACCCCAAGAAAGTCGTTTCCCAGCATCGATCACTAATAAAAAACTGATCGATATTTCCCAGCAATAATTTTTGCGTAGTGTTTACTTAGTTTGATGTACAGAATGCTTGGTTGACGGCTTCGTGATGAGGTTGTTTACACCCTATATAGTACAGTACAGTGCTGCAAGGATCTTGTGCCGTGAAAATCCTTATGGAGCTTTATGATCCTTATCCTGTGTGAAGGAATATAATTTTTTGGTCATTAAAAAACAGCCTAGTAGTAGTAGTTCAGCTGGCTAACCTACTGTATTTAAAAAAGAAAAAAATGGAACCCTTGTTGGATCACTTTCTTGTCCGTCTATCTGTCTGTGTGTCAAGCAAGAGTCATGTAACGCGTAGAGGACGCGTTCCTGAGATAAAAGATCTTGACTCTTCAAGTTATATATTTATTATACCTACGTACCTAGATACCGTATGGGAGAACATTTTTTTCAACTGCAAATGAAGATTATTTATTTATTTAAACTTCATGTATACCTACAATATAGTGGTCCATAAGCGGACCTACTGCAACAAGGCATGCTCTACCAGTCTGCAACCTTTAGGTTATAGCTTCATAGGAAAACATGGGTACAAAATAATATAAAAAAAACTTCTTGTTTACGAAAATGCATGAAAGATTTCTATAGGTTGATAAAATATTAAATTATTCCAACCCAACTACGGAACTCCCCCCGCATTTTGCGTGTTCTGACACGCCTTTGGCCGGTTTTTTTTATAGACTGACAAAAAATTTCAGGTCTGTTCAAAAATCATTTACGACTTTCACGCTTTTTCACCTCTGACTTCGCCCCACTGTTTTAAGCACTGTGGTCCTTATTTAAATTGGGATAAAGGTTGCCATTGAGTTGCTACCACTGACAAGACTGACAAAATTGAAGCGAACTTAATTTTCGTGACAATAAAGTTGCTTAGGTATTGAGTTGCTGATGTCGAGGAGCTCGTGGCTAAATAATAACAGCCGCTCGGGTCGATCGTTAGGTTAAGCCGTGCTTGCCTAAGTTGGTCTGTGGATGGGTGACATTACATACCGAGTTTCCTCCGTGCCTCGGAAAGCACGTTAAGCCGTTGGTCCCGGCTGTCATTTGTAGATCTTCGACAGTCGTCAGGTAGTCAGCCTAGAGGCCCAAAAAAGTCTGACAACCAGTCTTACCAAGGGGTATCGTATTACCAGGTACTAACTGGGTTGTGGAGGTCAGATAGGCAGCCGCTCCATGTAAAATACTGGTATTCAGCTGCATCCGGTAAAACTGGAAGCCGACCCCAACATAGTTGGAAAAAGGCTAGGCTGATGATTAGGCTAGATGATTGAGTTGCTGATGTCCGAGAGAGGGTTTTATACTGAATCCTAAAGCTTGTGTAACGAAACCAGGTTGTAAGTTGAGCGTTGCGTTACAGATGGTACCTCTAGCGACGGGCTCGGCGTGGAACCATGCACACGTGTGCCTCATCAACACTGGTGGACTACGAGTGCAGATCAACCCTGGAGGTGAACCTTTCACTAAAATCTTTTGATGAACTTTATGCTAGTGTAAATTAAGTTGATTTTTGAATGACTAGGTAGGTCCTATTGAAGAGTCATAATATCAGTCATTCATTCAAATTCAACTTTGTGGTGTTTTTATTTCCAAAGCCACATTTTAATACAGGGTGTGGATGCCCAAATCCGAAACTATGTACCTACGTATAAGTATGTATATCAGGAATTATGAAAAATACTCAAAGGATCGAGTCTCGAGTCGGATTTTGATAAAAACTATGACTACACCATTGAATTTTTGAAAAAAAACAATACTCCAAGTCAGGAATCGAACCCTATGATTTTGGAAAAAATACACATTACAAAAGAAAGTATGATGAGTTTCGGATTTGGGCACTTGAAAATTCATCATGTATATGTTTGGAAATTAAATTGCGCGAGACTATAAAAGGTCAAATGATATTAGCTAGTGCAACGCCGTAGGCGTGATGTGAACCTTCGATTTTAGACATTGACCTGTCGCGTCTTCCTAAGTTTTGCTAGCTTATTTATTTTGACCCTGAAGTACCTAATTATCTTACCAAGTAGTATCGTATTACCCAGTACTAACTGGGTTGTGGAGGTCAGTTAGGCAGTCGCTCCATGTAAAATACTGGTATTCAGCTGCATCCGGTTAGAATGGAAGCGGACCCCAACATAGTTGGGAAAAGGCTAGGCAGATGATTTTTTTGTTAGCCGTGTGGTATCCGGCAGAGTAGAATAGAATCAACCCATTACACTCACGGGTGTCGTATAAGGCGACTAATGTATGAGGCAGAACACCTTGAGCCTCCGTAGACCAGAGAATGGGCAGCAGCGTTTTCTGTTAGTCTTTCATCACTGCGATCTCCAATCCGCCTGCCAAGCATGGAGATTACGGCAAATTCCTCCCATCATGGGAGAGGCTTATGTCCAGCAGTGGACGTTATGGGCTGATGTAGTGTAGTAGGCAGATGATGATGAGGTACCTAACTAACTACTCTATTTTGTTTCACAGACGTCACAACAGAAGCGCTGCTGATGGCAATACCGTTCGAAAATTATGTCCAGGTGTACGAGCTGCAGGGGAGGTACCTACTGGAAGCGCTGGAGTTCTCCGTCGGCGTCAACTGGGAGGATACCTTCTCCAGTGGCCGGATGCTGCAGATCGGAGGTAGGGCAGACGAAAAACATAATATCATTATTATTTAATAAGGGGTGAGCCTTTTGACATCAATCTGGCACAAATTCAGGATCTGTGGCTGCTACTGAGATTCCTGATGGAAAAACCCAATAACACTTTGCACGACCCGGAAATCGAACCTAGGACCTCATCCTGAGAAGTCGCGCTGGCGACCTAGACAAACGAGGTGGTTATAATCAGCCTATGTTCCCACGGCTGGGAAACAGACCTCCTCTGTATGAAAGGAAGTGGGCTGTGATGCACCAGGCGGGCCGTGTGGGCAGGTAAATTTCACATTACTGAATTTGGGTTGCATGGCATGCCTGTTTAGTCTTCATTATTTTGAAAGCAGTGGTGAAAAAAAAAACAATCGGGGCTGTCTTTGGAGACTGCCGATAGAAGTGAAAACAAAAAGTACAGAACGCAGGCCCCGCCACAGTCGTAGCACTGGTTGTGCCCCGCGCATGCCTATGTGGTGCTACGCCGTAGCGGATGCTACGAGTGCTACGAAGCGTGACCGCAGGTTACGTCAAGTGACGATGAGTTCAATGTTTTTCCTTCACCCAAAAAGTGCTCAACGCGCCTAAAGAAGTTTTCACTTCAATAATTTACACAAACGAATGCCGATTGTTTGGGTTCGAACCTTCGAACCCATGCATGACCTACACTCGAGAAGTTATGGGCCACGACAGGGCCTCCACTGCTACTAACAAATAAAAAAACAATGCACAAGATAAGTAAAGGGTCACAAAAAGACGAGTTACTTTGGCATTTATAAAAATATTGCTATGGCTATGGTGTAACAAATTTACTTTATCCTAGCAAAATAAAAGGATATTTATTAAGTAGACTTGAATAATTTATATAATTTGGAAGAATGATAAATTTACAAGAAAATAGTAAAAAATACAATTATTGATTGGTGACGCCATCTCGTAACCCTGCTTGTAACTTTTCTACTCATCAATTGAACCTTTCACTTAGTATAAAAAGATCTATATCTAGCATGCACTCTCACGAGGGAAGAGAATAACGAATTTAGCAACGAGGGAAAGTCACTCCTAGTTCACAGCTCCAAAAATTAGGCTTCTGGGAAGCTCCCGCAACATAGGAGTCCAGCAAACTTCAGTAAGACATCACGAGAGAGTAAATCAGGGACTAAAATAAATTGTCTTTACCTCTTTTGTGTTGGTGGTAAAATTCGGAACTACCTAATGCATAAAGTTTGATTAACTTTAGCACCTATTTTTGTCACCACAAAGACTAGTGGAGCGTGACCTGACCTGTTACCTAGCAACCAATGTCTAATAACAAGTCAATAAAAATATTTTGAGAGCCCAACGTAAAATCATAGCTAGCTCCAATGATGTTTGTATCCTAATACTGAGGTAGATACGTTTTACCGACGTCAGCGCGGCAATGCAAACACAAGCTGACCAGCTTGTGTGACTTCAGTCTGTCCTGCGCACGGCACGTCCTGCGTCTGGTCGCGACGCGAACTTTGCTTTATGAAATTAAACAAATATGCCTAGTTTTGTGTTCAGGAAGTGCAATACTTATACTGGGCCGGCTGTAAAAATCAAGAAGGATGTGTCTTTTCATTTGTAAGTACTGTTTATTCTATTTAAAATGGAAAATCATAAATTTTATTTTACTCAAAAATGACTGCCGCGCTGTTGCCGCTTTGTCACCTACACGAAAGAGACAAGTAGCGGGTTGCATTTATGAGTGACAGAGAGAACGAGATAATGGCGCGCGGTGTTGTCAGTTCGAACGACGCTAAAGGATGTTGGGGTGATATGGCCATATTGCGCCTGGCCTAATATATTATTCGAATATCACATATTATTTTTCACCACTGGTGTCTAATATTATCCATAGTAGACAATGATATCCTAATAAACAGATATGTTATATACCTACAAAACCACCGAAAAAAGTATTTCGCGCAGCAGTGGCACCACACCTTTTTATTCATTCTACATTTCACTACAAGTCAAAATGACACAAAAGGGATATCTCGATAAAACCAATAAGAAAAAAAGAGACAGATAGTGTTGTTCTATGTCTGGACCACAGATTACTAATATGTAGCTAGCTAGTCTGGACTCTCGAGTTCACGCGTCGTTGTCGTACTCACGACAAAAATGCATTTCTCATTTCTTTCTTTTTTATCCTTCAAATATCAGAATATTAAGAAAATAAATGAAAAATATTAATAAATCGAAGTATATTGCGTAGTTACATAGTGGTATTAGATCCCTTGTGTTTTATTTACTTTGGTATCATAATTGCTACACTTTCTGAACACGCACGATGGCATTTATACAATTTTTTATCTAAATTCGTAGCAGCGTATCGCTCGCCATGCGTGTTGCAGACTAAAGGCTATACGGCCCAATTGGGCCGTTTTCGAGTCTTCACGATTGCGCGCTCACAACATAACTGTTTACTAGAATATCATTGTTATTAGTTATATATAACATTTGACTTTCATCATTAACATCTATTTTGTTTTAGATTTCATAAAGACGGATTAATTAAAGAAAAATGGGTACAGGCAGTGGCGTAGCGTGAGCCACTGTCGCCCGGGGCGGAGTCATAATTTGCCGCCCTTTTGACGTAGTAAAAATAATAATGTTGGTGTTGTTGAGAAAAAACGTAACGAAATGAAAGAATTGCAGGTTTCAGGCGTTACTTTACAGAAATCCATGATATGCAAGATACAAGGGGGCCACCAGTTTTGGGCCGGGGGGGGGGAGCGTAGCCAGAAATTTTTACGACACCTTGCCTTGGACAGGTTAGAATGGTTTCGAATGATTAGATAAATTCAAGAGAAAGTAGTCTGTAGAGCAAGCAAAGCGAGCTCGTAAATTATAACAGTTTTCCTACCGACTTACTGGAGTTACCTGGGCCTCTTATAGACAAAGTTAAGACATGAAAAACTAGGCTTATAGATATACAACTAGAATATTTAGTTTCAATTCCGTCAAACTAGTTCAAGCTTGGCTAATGACGTATTTGGTCCGGTTCAGGGAGAGGCAATTGCACCCATTGCCCCCCACTGTATCCGTGCCTGCGTCTAAACACAAGCAAGGCTCGACCGCCAGTCGTTATTTGCAACAATTTTATTTTTTTGGTGACCGGCAGTGACCGCACAAAATATTTTTTTTTTCCAATTTTGCCGCCCTTCTAATGGTGGCGCCCGGGGCGGTCCGCCCCTCCGCCCCCCCCCCCACGTAACGAAATGAAAGAATTGCAGGTTTCAGGCGTTACTTTACAGAAATCCATGATATGCAAGATACAAGGGGGCCACCAGTTTTGGGCCGGGGGGGGGAGCGTAGCCAGAAATTTTTACGACACCTTGCCTTGGACAGGTTAGAATGGTTTCGAACGATTAGATAAATTCAAGAGAAAGTAGTCTGTAGAGCAAGCAAAGCGAGCTCGTAAATTATAACAGTTTTCCTACCGACTTACTGGAGTTACCTGGGCCTCTTATAGACAAAGTTAAGATATGAAAAACTAGGCTTATAGATATACAACTAGAATATTTAGTTTCAATTCCGTCAAACTAGTTCAAGCTTGGCTAATGACGTATTTGGTCCGGTTCAGGGAGAGGCAATTGCACCCATTGCCCCCCACTGTATCCGTGCCTGCGTCTAAACACAAGCAAGGCTCGACCGCCAGTCGTTATTTGCAACAATTTTATTTTTTTGGTGACCGGCAGTGACCGCACAAAATATTTTTTTTTTCCAATTTTGCCGCCCTTCTAATGGCGCCCGGGGCGGTCCGCCCCTCCGCCCCCCCCCCCCTCGCTACGCCACTGGGTACAGGTAGTTAGAACCCAAAGACGAGAAGATGAATGGATGCCAACAACATACTAAACTTTTTGTTATCAACTTTAGTGATAGTGAAGTGATAGTGAAACAAAAAAAACATACTTAATATTATTATTTGTAAATAAACATTTTTATATTGAAAATTTACTGTTTATTTTCTTCATGCTGCCTGATAGGTACCCATTTTTCCCCATTTCACTCTATCTAGCTGCTGTCATAGACTGACATTGGCCGTCATCCAGCTAGCCGCTCATGTAAAATATCGCCATGTTTTTATTTCTTTATAATCAGTATGACGTCTCTATTGGTAAAATCTCATTGGCTAGCTCTTTCAAATCTTTTTCACTTAGCTTTTTCAAAATTTTAAACAATCTATCACTAGTACTATTTCGTTTTGGACTCTTATTTGGCTTAGTCTCTTTTAAACTAACTTACTTCGTCGGTTGGTCGTCTTTCCCAGGTATGCGCAACACGTACAACGCGTCGCAGCCGATCGGGTCGCGCGTGAACGCGACGGTGCGCTGCGTCGAGTGCGACGTGCCGCGCTACTTGCCGCTCGACGTGGACGCCACCTACCGGGTGCTGTCGCAGAACTACATCGGTGACGGCGGCGGCGGGTACTCGGTATGAATGCTTACATCTATTAGCTGTGTCCCACTAACATGACTCCAAATAACATGGAACAAGGGCCGGAAGCCATCTGGAGGAGCTCGTGGCTAAATAATAACAGCCGCTCGGGTCGATCTTTAGGTTAAGCCGTGTTTGCCTAAGTTGATCTGTGGATGGGTGTGACCACCCATTATACCGAGTTTCCTCCGTGCCTCGGAAAGCACGATAAGCAGTTGGTCCCTGGCTATCATTTGCGATCTTTGACAGTCGTTACAGGTCAGTGGCCCAAAAAGTCTGACAACCAGTCTTACCAAGGGGTATCGTATTACACAGTACTAACTGGGTTGTGGAGGTCAGATAGGCAGTCGCTCCATGTAAAATACTAGTATTCAGCTGCATCCGGTTAGAATGGAAGCCGACCAAACTTGGGAAAAGGCTAGGCAGATGATGAAGGGCAGGAAGCCATCTGTCCCACTATAGGGGAAAACCTCTCCCTTCCTTACCACGTATCCCTTTCTAGTGCTGTTTCCGGTCAATATCTATGTTAGAAAATAGTTGAGCTCGTCCTGCGATATCTTGCCCTCGTAATTCCAAACGCTCCTTGTAGGATTTGGAATGGGACTTTGTGAATCAAAATCACGGATCGATCGTTTGTGAATACGCGGGCTGGACCAGCTGCGTTACCGATTGCTGTTGCTGGGGGATATCTTCAGCCCATAGCTCTTCCGGCTTGCGACAGATGTGGCCAGCCCAGTTCCTTTTTTTCGAGAAGAATCAAAATTATTGTGATCGGTCTGAGCTGCAGCTGTCCCTATCGCACGGGGCAGAGGCCACCCTACTCCCTAACGCTTCGTCAGTATATTCGGATCTATCCGTCTCTCTCACTCGCAGTCATCTGCAGACGTGCGCGAGAGAGACGGATAGATCCGAATTTACGGACGAAACGTTAAAGAGTGGGGGGGGGGGTCTTGACGAAGCGCAGCGGTAATAAATACCTACCTACCTGCGAGGTAGGTATTTGAAGAAACTATTACCGTTTCCAGAAACTGTTCCCTCTTAAAACATCCATATTAATATGCCCCTATTATTTCAGATGATATCTGACAACAGACAGAACGTGGAGAACTTCGATATCGACTACACGATGCTTCAGAATTACATGCGGAGACAGCGCGTCGTCACCAAGGACCTCGACGGAAGGATTGAAATAGTTTACTGAGCCTTGTAACTGTTATTTTATATTTAATGCGAGTTTATTTAATAAAAGGTAAACAGCATAGTTATCGTTTTTTATTGGTCAGTTAGATAAACCATTAGGGTTCCGTACCCAAAGGGTAAAATCCGGACAATATTACTAAGACTCCACTGTCCGTCTATCTGTCTGTCACCAGGCTGTGTCTCATGAACCGTGATAGCTAGACAGTAGAAATTTTCACAGATGATGTATTTCTGTTGCCGCTATAACAACAAATCCCACTAAAACAGAATAAGATAAATATTTAAGTGGGGCCATACAACAAACGTGTTTTTTTTTCAGATAATGGTACGGAACCCTTCGTGCGCAAGTCCGACTCGCACTCGCACTTCAAATTGTTAATAAAGTGTCATGATATTTATATTTTTTCTTACGACGAAACAATAACATTAGCGAACATTTTTTGAATGATTCGTTATCAAAGTCAAGTACATTAGATTTTTTTGTCTCACAGAAAACACGACTTCATCTTTATCAATTTTATTTTACGTTAATTAATTTGATGATACTTAATTTAACACAGATTTAATGACAAATGCAAATGAATAAAATCCCTACATACACAATAATATTGGCAAAGAGTTCAGGTGCGGATACAGGATTTCCTTTGGGGACACAACATTGCCTTAGATAATTATGCTATAATTGCATATATAAATAAGGCCTCGGGGCAAGGGGCTCTTATTTTATTTCAGGCTTTGTCTATTGTATAGATCGATCATGCAAAAATCCAATAGGAGTGCCAATCCAGAGGTAGAAAAAGGAGCCTTTTTGAAAAATGTTTTTTTCGCAGGGTTAAACAATATCTTAATTTAAGTGATTCCATTTTATGATACAATTTATTACGTATAATACCATTCTATGGCATCAGGCAGGAAAAGCTATAACTTTTAAAAATCCTGAGCATTTAAGGGTAGCTGCCTCCTCCTGGCGACGCCCATGACAAGATCTACGTAGGTGTGGGTTATATGTTTACCAATTTATGTAACTACTCATAATTTTAAACCTGAACATGTAACTGTTTTTTTGTCCTTAATAAATAAAATAAAAATATACAACTAGAATAGTTAGTTTCAATTCCGTCAAACTAGTTCAAGCTTGGCTAATGACGTATTTGGTCCGGTTCAGGGGGGGGGGCAATTGCACCCATTGCCCTCCCCCGTATCCGCGCTTGGCGCTAGCTCTCTTTCACTGTACCTTAAATATTTACCATCTTTAACAGCCACAACCCCTTATTTGCGGCCAAATTTAATTAAGCAACCGTATATCATAATAAACAGAAAAAATAGCTTTTATTTGATACCTAAATAATAAATGTACGTTATGAACGTATAAATGTATCAAAATCACACCCGTTTACACCTGGGTGAGGTGCGGCCAAGTGCGCAACGGCAACCGTGATTTTTCAGTCTTTATGTGTATTGCCGTGAAGTGGACGATCTTTTTTTTTAAAAACAAATGAATGAAATATTTTTCAGAAAAATCAATTACCAATAATTTAATTAAAAATATTAGCGGCCACATTTTGATAGGCACCCTGGTAGGTATATATTCTACTAATCATAAATATACGTAAAAAAATGGTTTTAAGCAAATACTCGATGAATGCTAGTGCATTCATCGAGTATTTGCTTAAAACCATTTTCATTCTGCAGCCATGCAGATCTTAGATTAATAGAATAGAATAGCGGAGAGCAGCGGTGGCCCAGTGGTGGCGGCCGACTTACGAACAGTAAGTCGTGGGTTAGAACCCAGACAGGCGCATTACTTTGTGTAATTTATTTCATCACCACTGCTCTCAAAAAACGGTGAAGGAAAACACCGTGAGGAAACCGGCATGTCCTAGAACCAAAAAATTCGAAGACACGTGACATCTACCAATCCTGAATCCGCACTGGGCCCGCGTGGTGGATCATAGAGAGGAGGCCTGTGTCTCAGCAGTGGGAACATTAATAGGCTGATGATGATGATAATGATAGAACAATTTATTTGTGTAAAAAAAATCGCAGCGAACTTTATTTATTTATATGAGGTAAACATCTAAAATTACCTGATGATTTAAATTTAGAACGACCGTAGAAAACTAGACGCTGGAAAGAAAATACAAAACGGAACTGGGTATCAAATAAAAAGAAAACATTATTTTGTGTCCTATTAGGACTATTTTATTTTAAACTATAAATCATAAAGACAGTCATTCTTTATTTCATAAACATTTTACGAAACCCAAGATATTGTAGTTTTGTTTCTGCGTTGGTAAGCAGAAGTTTAAGTTTAAGTACAATATTCACAATCGGTTGGATATTTTTATATATTTGTATACTTCGCTATTTTTTTTATTACGTATTTATTTAATATTTTTATATACATTATAGGTATTATTACCTAACGCCTTAATTAGTTTTATTTTTAATACAATAAAGACCTATATAAAGTAGGTAGGTATATTATTAACATTAAAGTATTCTGTACAAAGCTTTGGTAGATGTAACAAGCCAAGTATGTCAAAACATTGGAATCATATTATTAAGCGATATGTTTGCTTTTCGACTGTGTTTTTATAGCGTATATTAGCAGCTTATTCTCTGGTATCTAGGCAAACAGAGCTAGCGAATAGTAGAATATGTGCTTATAAAACGCGGTTATACGCGAAGTTAGTTCATACGAACCAGTGATCAAACGGTTTTTTTATCGATTGCCATTACCAACCAAACGTGAGCAACCGCAAGCAATTTGGGTCGGCACTGAGCAACTTTAACAGACTGCTCAAACCGAGACGAGATCCACGCAGGACGCAGATAAGAATGTCTCTTGTTTTTATTATTAGGAAGGCACGCACCAGTTAGAACAACTTCTTACATGATAGTTTTGTATCTCGGACGAAATCTTACCATGTTTTAAACAAAATCCCGTGGACACGATGTTCACATCTGTTTACCACCCGTATTGTATTACCTTTTTTTCATTAACAAAGACAAGGGATCAGATGCTGCGATGCTATTGGTTGATGAGCGTACATAAGCGCTTCTATAGCAGCCGGATGCTGTGGAACGCAGAGCTAAAAGGCTTATAGGCGACGAGACGTTGGCAGCTTCGCTTCACAGCCTAGCTCATCGGCGTAATGTTGCCTCCCTGTCGGTCTTCTACAGACTGTACTTCGGTGAGTGTGCGCAGGAGCTCCACGACCTGATCCCACCATCACCCTTTTACCACCGGACTAGCAGACGTACTGCGGCGTACCATCCGCACTTGGTTGACATCCCGATGTGTCGTACTAAGCGCTTCTCCTCCACTTTTATTGTGCGCACAGCCAAAGTCTGGAACTCTCTGCCTGCGTTTGTGTTCCCACCCACATTTAACCCGCCTGCCTTCAAAGCAAGAGTGAACAGGCATGTTCTGGGCACGCTCGTTCCATCATAGATCTCATCCATCGCTTTCCATCAGGCGTGATCGAGGTCAAGAGCAGGCCCAAATTGTAATAAAAAAAAAAAAACAAAAGAGCCGTATCGGTGGTAAGAATTCGTCCGTTGAGACTGTACATATTCTGCGGGATTCGCCTCGGTTTGACCAACGCTTTAGAAAGCGCGGACCTTGAAACACATGCTTATACTTTACTCAAAGATTCATCCTTACAATGTCATTAAGCCATAGCCTGGATCGAACAACCACTGAGCGCCTATCGTCACAAATTGCCATGCAAATATCCCTGTAATATCCATCCATACACACAGTCATTTAAAAAAAACTTGATTTATTTTATCAAAATACGCAAACGCATTCTGTTGTCTAACGTTCTTAAAACCAAGCGAAATTGATAAAATAAGAAAACGAGAAGAACCGCCGAGCGATAATAGTTAAGAAAATTGAGATATTGGACGGAATTTAGAGAAAGAGAAAATCTAAAGTTCTCGACATAACGTCAAGCGGTTGTATGTAAACTTTAAGTGAATACAATATAATATCATGACGTGACAGTTATTTTAAATCTGATTTTGCAATATCTTTATTTTAGTTGCTATAAAGTTCAAAATAAGGAACATGTCACAAGTAAAAAGGACTGTAATAATGGTCAGAGCCTCAAAGAAATGCCAATCGGAATGCTGTATGACAATACGTTACCGATTGTCCAATGAGATAGTTCTTCTACGCAACTTAAAAAGCGTTGAATGTGATTGGTCGAAGCTATACGGGATAATAAAAGGAGTTGATTTGAACACTGAAATATTTTTAGTTAAACGTGCATCTTATACTAGACTCAACGAAGCGAGGTTATTGTAATATATTATTGTAATTGTCTGCTCATAAACAATCAATAACTTCAGTTACTTGCAACAGCTTCAAAATATCGGGAGTTTAAAATAAATAGTAAACATGGTAAATATCCCGTGTTTAGTGTTAATGTATTTTGTCAAGTCAGTCACTATATTTATTTTGAGTCTTTTTATACCCGGTTTGTGAAAGCGTAAATAACTTTAAGCCCGCGAATTGTATTTTTTTTTAAATTACGATTTAAGCTACCTTGTATCCATCCATCTTAAATCTGTTAAGACTGATTGGTTAAGTAGAGTAGTTGACACCTTAATTAATAATAAATAATTGCAAGAAAAAAATGGAAAACCCAGAACACCCAATACATTTTCAATTCGATTTTTAGTTGCTTCGAAATCAATAAATACACTGGCCTGCAAAAATAAGTATCACACTTTTAAAATTGCAATAACTTTCTAAGTACACAAGATACTTTCGAAACAAAAAGGATTCCAAAAAGAGTTTAATTTTGTACATAAGAACTACTAAAGGTGATAAAAATTGCTATAAAACGTTTTTTTACTTTAAATCTCTAGCTTCTGAAGTTTAGAAAAAAAAAAAAAAATTAAAAGTGTGATACTTATTTTTGCAGGCCAGTGTAGTTGAATCAATGACTTCGCAAATTAGTGACATGACAAATTGCTATTGCCATACAACATGGGGAATCGGATTTTGACAGCTTATACAATTTATGTCAATGGGGATCAAAGCTGATTGTAGATGGCGTGTCGATAGCTTAGTCTGGCCAATGTGGTCCAGCTATTTTGAGATATAAAATGACAATGACAGATTTTCAACCAATCACGGTGCTTGGTACAAGATATGCTAGCGCCATTAGATTTAGAGCGATTTCGCACTACGTCCGATCACCCGTGAAAGTTAAGTGAAGACAAAGTGTGGCTCTGGGCCTGCCCCGCGATTCCGCAGGACGTTTTCTAGTAATTTTATAATGAGACGTTTTCCTTTCGAGTATTAAAAAAAGAAAATAGTTTTCAAGAACTCTGTAGATGGTGTTGAACTGACTACGTTACTAAGTGGCAAAGCCAAAACGCTTGGAAAAAAAAACATTGCGTCACGTCACATAGGCTCGTTGACTGTCACTTTCGTTAGCTTACGCTTCCAATTTATCCATTACATCCAATTGAAATGATGTGACGTTCCGTTCCTTGCAGTAACTTACCAAGTTCAGCGCCATCTATCCAGCGTCTAGGGAAGGGTCCAAAAATAAAAACCCCTCATTACCTACATTAACCATTATTATTACCATTATTTATAGTACTAGGAAGTACTTATCTATACTAATATTATAAAGAGGTAACATTTGTTTGTAAGTTTGTATGTAGGGGGTAATCTCCGGAAGTAATGAACCAATTTTAAAAATTGTTTCACTGGTAGAAAGCTGCATTATTCGTGAGTGCTATAGGCTATATTTTATTACCGTACTCCCACGGGAACGGGAACTACGTGGGTGAAACCGCGGGACGTGAGCTAGTGGTTTATAAAGGTAAACAGACATACAATACCCGACTGACTTTTCACGGGTACGGATCAGACGTAATGCGAAATCGCTCTTACAGTTGCCGTCACCATTAATTGGTGGTATCAACTACCCAACAGCCAACCAAATAGCTTTAACAGATTAAATATTAGCTCTCCGTAACAGGGTCTATCGCTTTCAGCATTGACCCAAATCGACCTTAGCAGGGACGTGTATGAAAGGCAAGGCGGCCTTGAAATTGGTGATGTTGGGAATGAAGTCTGCGTTGTTCTCGTTCGTGTCTCCAATCGGTAGGCTCGCGTCTAGGTACGTTAGATCGTAATGGTTCTTTGAGACGGCGTCTTTAAAGGTCTCGTTGCTTGATTTGTGGCCCATGATCTAAAGAGAAATGACAAATTTTATTATAACAACACTTATTGTACTTTTTCACGACAAAAATGAGTGTAATCAGTCTTTAAGTTAATTCGTATTCTTTATTGCACACAAAATTAAAAATATACACACAAATGAAAAATATACACACAAATTAAAAATATATAGCTTATGTACAACGGCGCGCTTAACCCAGAATGATGTTTTCTTACAGCAAACCATATTTCTGTTGCGAGATTTGCAGAAGAGATTTTAACTGTACCCACAGATAAAATCTTAAATTATTTTAACTTATTTTATTTTAAGAATGAAGATAAAATACATGTAAACTATGTATTTTAATTATCTATCCAAAAAAATTAAGTTGAATTTACAAACAAAAAAAAAATAAAAAAAAGTGTAAATTAAGTTTTTAACATCAAAACAACAGATTTTTACTGAATGCATTTGAAAGTATGTACGGTATAACAAAAATACATTTGTTTAATTTTGTCTGTGTGTTCCGGTTAATCTCCGAAATGGCAGTAATATACATTCCAACACATACCTGTACAGACAGCTTCCTGAACTTGGACTTGTTTCCTGTTGGGAAGTGGTCGTCGACCCAGGTCTTGACGTCTGCGACCTTGATCTTTTGTATCGCGTCAGCCTGTAAACGGAATCATGATTATAATAAACGAGGAAGCTCTCGTTTGGCAGCTGGATCAAGGGCTTGATTTAGAAAGCGGTGCTTCTGGACAAGGCTGAACCCTGACCGCTAGTAGCTTGGATTTTGTTCCCGATACCGGTGGGCTAATTATTTGTTTTTAATTTTTAAAGGGCTGGCTTTTACCTTGGCCAATCGGGCTATCGTTTTTAAGCACACCAGCAGCCTTATTCATAACCATTCGACTCGATTCCGTACCGAATCGAACGTCTAAGATATCGAAGATGTCCTCCAAACGCAATTCACAAATCCGAAACCGAATAATTTTGACAGTTCAAATTCGATTTGAAGACTCGAATCTTTCCGACAGCTGTTTGCTATCGGGAGTCATATCGAACAAAATTAAAACGAAGAAATAAATCATATTTCCAGCTTATTTCAGTGAAATAAAAAGACTGTAAACTTTTTAAACACTGCCTAAAGTAAGTAAATGAAGTTTTATTATTGTATTGACAATATTTCATTGATATATCCGCATTTACATAAATTTACAGAAATGTGATATTCGTTCTAGAACGAATATCACATTTCTGTAAAAAAATCTAGATTTGGTTGGTTTGTTTGTTGTTGGATTTGGTTTGGTTTTCTAAAATCTAGATTTTAGTTAACATTATTTGATACTTTGGTAGATGGAGTATGTGATTGCGCGAGCCAGAGACCGTCGGCGTGCAGGACAACAGAGGCAGGAGACGTTATCTCTTCATAAAGGATATGACGAATACTTTTGCCGACCCGCGGTTTCAGTTGGTTTATAGACTAACCCCCGACATGGCCCTTAGCCTAATTGAAGAAATAAGGCCCTATTTCCCTGACACGCAATCATCTGCCGTAATCCCCGAAGAAATTTAATTATTGTTTGACAATGAGCAAATACCAAGAATTGTATAATACTGATATCAAATACTTGCAGTATTTTTTCCTTTTTTAAACAAAGCTAAATAAAGTTATCTAAGAATTATGAAAACTAGTTTTATTTAAAAAAAAAAAAACACTTTTCCCGCTTTGCCAGTTTGACAGACGGCTGTTTACAAAGCAGGTTTATTCGAAATGAAATAAAGTTAATTTTGGTTACTAATAAAATCATTTTATATCGTTTGCTGTCTATTAAGTCACTAGCTGTATATTCCTTATTTAAACGGAACTAAATATTCAAATAAACCTATTTTATTTATTATTTTAAATTTTCTACCACGGTCATCTATTTACTACCATTTTGTAGCGTTCCCCATAAACACAATGGTCAATGGGATGGAAAAAAAAGTATCCGTTCGGATCTGTGAATAGCGTTTTGACAGTTCTTCGGCTCGGAAATGAGATTGTCGAATACGGTTCCTTACCGACACGGAAACTTATCGAATTGTTTAGAATACCCCTGCAGATGGCGCCACTGTCGAGTAAGGTCTTGTCAATAATAGGGTAGATGACACCATAAAGCAATAATTCCAGAGTGTTTTTTTTTCTGAGATTGGGTCTCAGAAAAAAAATACTCTTTCGTTTGGGCCTGAAAACCCGATTTATTTTCAATTAATTGCCAAATTCAATTTTAAGTTGCTTTGAAATCAATAAATAGTTGAGTCATTGAGTTGAAAAAAACAGTGACGTCACAGTTGGCTATTGCCATACAACATCTATGAGAGAACCGCGTTTTGACAGCTCTTAAAAAGTATCTCAATTGATTGGTGTGTCATCTACCCCATTCTATTTTATACTTTAAAGTACCAATAACTTCATAAAAAGTTTATTTTATTACGTATAACAAACATAGTGTTAACTTCAGATACATATTTACAAAATTCTCCCTAAAATTAGCAAGCATGAAACATTTAAAAATCATTCTACCTCCAAGTACTAACAAATAAGATCCTAAGTTGCTACATAAAATCTTCAAGTCATAATTAATCAGGAATGGCTCAGTCTAGAACACAATCGTGAGTATTCGTTTAGATACTTGATAAAAAAGCTCGCAACGCGCGAACGCTGTATGACATCTGACATTTAGGAAGACCTTAGACTACACGAACGCCTATAGCGGCAAATTCATGCGCAATAGCCGCCATTGGTGTCGATTCTGTTGTGCACAAACTAAACTTAATTTAGGCTATTGCTATCTTTTACTAAAAGGTAGTGCGAGAAAAGGACGGATATAGCTATGCGCTAAGTTAGAGATGTCAAACTAGTTTATGCCTTGCGCTTCTGTTTTTAGTCGACATGTTTTTACATGCACCCTTCATTTGTATGGAAATACGTCCGTCTCTTTCTCGTTTTATTAGAGAAAAGAAGATAGTAATAGCCTAAATTAAGTTTAGTTTGTGCACAACAGAATCGACACCATTAGCTGGCTTTTGCCTTGCCGTAATAGCCTGGGCAATGAATGATTGTGGTTGGAAAAGTTGAAAGCAGAAAATCTGACTTATGAACTTTGTTTGGACTAGTTAGAAGATAAACATATTAAAAGTCCTGACCCCTCCGAGGTGAGCCCGAGGGGCGGGGGCAAAGAAGGTCCCGTTTTTTGCTTATATCTCGAAAACGATGCGTCATATAAAATTTTGTTGTACTACATAATAAAACCTCATAAAATTATTTTCAACTTTGCTTTTCAAATTTTTTATCTATCTCTTATCGTTGAATTGGTATGAGCTCCGAAAAACGAACAATTTTTACAAATTTGTCCAATTCTCTGTCCCGTTCGTTGTTTTTGGTTTGCATCTCGAAAACGGTGTGTCGCACGAATACTTGTTGTACTACACAATGAAATCTGAAAAAATTCTCTACAACTTTTTTTTTTTTTTTTAAGTATTGGAGATAGATAAAAAGTGTGACAAAGTTGTAGAGAATTTTATGAGGTTTTATTATGTAGTACAACAACATTTTATACGACGCATCGTTTTCGAGATATAAGCAAAAAACCAAAAAACGGGACCTTCTTTGCCCCTTTCCCCCCCCCCTCGGGCTCACCTCGGAGGGGTCAGGACTTTTAATATGTTTATCTTCTAACTAGTCCAAACGAAGTTCATAAGTCAGATTTTCTGCTTTCGACTTTTCCAACCACATACCCCTTTTGAGCACTCATTTACCAGACTATAAAGCGTGGTATCGCCGCCAGTTTCTTGGGGACATTACCAGTTGACAGCGTTGGGGAAGAGTTTTTCGACGCGATTTTAAAGTTTGTTTAAATTAGTTTAGTTTATTTTGATTTTAAAGAAATATTTAAAAATGTTAAATTATATGTAAATAAAAGGAACAACAATAACACATAACAGCTGCATCCTGTTAGACTGGGAGCCGAATCAAACATTTTTGGTAAAAGACCAGGCAGATGATGATGGTGCCATCTAGTCGATCACAGCTACAGCGATTGCCTGTGACGGCTTTCTATCGCGAGTATCGAGAGCTTTGGTGTGTCTTTCTCTCAAAGAAAGTGCAAGGCTAATAATTTTCGTGATAACGTCATTTTTCATGATATTAGTGATTTTAACTTAAAAAACAAAATTTCATGCCCATTTTCACTCCCATAAGGATTGAAATTCTAACAACACCGCTGCGTTAGTTTCCAACCATACGCCTATAGATAATACATTTTGTGATTTTTACTTCAACATGCTGTTTCGTCTTACCTCCAGGAACAATCGGTGGAACATGTACTCCCTGCTTATAATCTCTCGCCAATTCCTCTCGACCTGGAACAGACAGTTATAGTTTATTTACGATTTTAAGTTGCACATAATCTGGCATCTACTTATTATCATACATTGAGGGTAGCCTCATGATTTTTTTGAATAAATAAAAAAACATTTTTAGTTCGCATACCAATAAAAGATACCCAAAAAGAGATCAGATCAACCTCAAGTACAAGGGTCTCTACTGGTTGCTGGGTAGGAATTAAAAACTGGCAATTGACAAAAAGGTTCTCATATACAACGTTGTGCTAAAGCCAATCTGGACCTATGGTATTGAACTATGGGGCACAGCATGTAGCACCAATATAACAATAATACAAAGGGCGCAAAACTACATCCTGAGGCAAATATCAAATGCGCCATGGTTCATCAAAACAAAGGAGATCCATGAAATTCTTAACCTGCCAATGGTTAAAGAAGTGACTGACTATTATGGCTCCAGCTACAAGTCACGACTACAAAAACATCCAAATCAGCTTGCAGGACAGCTTACTATCCCTGAAACAATTCGTCGACTGAAGATACGACGAGATCTCTTTGACGACAATAGTCCCTTGACTATAAAAAAACCGGCCAAGAGCGTGTCGGGCCACGCTCAGTGTAGGGTTCCGTAGTTTCCCGTCCGTCACAATAAGTGTTCCCACTTATGAGTTTAAAGGTGGGCAGCCATTATGTAAAAATGCTTGCTTAAACGAATATACAACAAACTTAGTCCAGAAATTATTTTGTACAACTTTTTGTCTTTTTTGTACAAAAACTGTTGTTTCCATCAAGTTCAAAATGATTTTCCTAGAAAGTCCTTATAAAGTTCTACTTTTCAGATTTTTTTCATATTTTCTAAACTTATGGTTCAAAAGTTAGAGGGGGGGGGGACACATTGTTTTTTACTTTTGGAGCGATTATTTCCGAAATTATTGTCATTATCAAAAAATGATTTTAGGAAACCCCTATTCATTTTTAAATACCTTTCGAACAATATATCACACGTTAGGGTTGAAATTTAAAAAAAATAACTTCCCTCTTTACATATAGGGGGGCTACCCTAATAAACATTTTTTTTTTATTTTTTTTTTACCACTTTGTCGGCGTGATTGATATACATATTGGTACCAAATTTCAGCTTTCTAGAGCTAACGGTCACAGAGATTAAGCGAGGACGGACAGACGGACGGACGGACAGACATGGCGAAACTATAAGGGTTCCTAGTTGACTACGGAACCCTAAAAACGATGGGTGGGCTCCGCTGGGAGTACTCTAGCACCCTACACATCATTTCGTCTACACCCCATCTGCTTATAGTCCAGACACGAATGATTGCAAGATAAGAAAAGAGAAAAAAAAAGTTCGCATAACGGACAGTTAAATAAATCAGTAATTTTCAAGGAAGATTGTGTTTCACTTCGAATATGAAGAACAGTGTAAACAATTTTTCATCGTCCACAGACATCGTTTGATCAAACGGATGTTGTACCTGATGCGCTACTGGAATTGGGCCCGATAGTTGTTGTTGTGTTGTTCCAAATGATGTGAAATGTTGACTAAACGATTGGCTGCTGCGCTGCATGTCGCGGCTTCAATCACCGCACGGAACAAATATATGGCTTACCACGGAACAAATATTTGTATGGCTTACAGGTAGTTGTTCCGGGTCTGGCTGTTTGTGTATTGTCAGTTTAAATATTGTAAACGCACATACATACAATACAGGAGAAATTCCTAGTGTGAAGCAACATTTTTAGTCAAAAATATACTAATCTCGCGGATTCTAGCGCCATGTAGGATTTTAATTCACCTGAATAAAATGTTTTAATGATTTTAATTTATTTTAATGTTGGAATGGACTGTTTGTGGTTCTGCAGAAGACCGAGTAAAAGGATTAGGTATTTAATTTAGTTTTAATTTAGTGTTAATGGTTTTAAATACTGTACTAAATAAACATTTTTTTTGCGTGATAGATGTCGCTACAGGTACACTTGTACCTTGCCTCATTAGTATAGCAGGCGTGATGTTACGAACTCACCTCCTCCTTGAGCTCGTAGTCGGTGGTGTGTTTGAGCTGCACGAGCGAGTGCCTGGTGGCGGCTAAGGTCTTCTCGGTGAGACGTTTCATGTCCCGCGTGAACTTCTTCAGGAACGCTTCTACGCGAGCGTCCACGTATGATACACTGAGGGAAGGAGAACTTTCAATAGGCTAGTTTCCACCATCAATAAATAGCAAATCTATTTAGTCCATCAGTTAGAGTATTGGAAAATAATGGACACGTATTTTTTGTTTTTGTAAATCAATGAATATTGACAAAGATAAAACGCATCAAAACTCGGAAGTGAGGACTTGTGACGTCAGAACGCACTAAAAATTATACCACGGCGTGACGTATTGAGAATTTTAAAAAATAAATCGTCGTATCTTCGTCAATTTTGGTTTACGTAACACAAGAAAAAATACGGGTCAAATATTTTTTGATAATCTAACTGACGGACTATAAGGTTTTTTTTGAGTTGACAAGCCTATTCATTTTGTAGCTCGTTTTATAAAAGCAGAAGGATGAGACGCATAGGTGCGTCTTGGCAGGCTATATTCGACATAACAGACATAAAACTAAAACATGGTTATGTTAGTCATTATGAGGCTTCTTAGGAGTCGTCCTTTAGCAACGTAAGTTTGGAAAAGGGGGGATCAATAATAAAAAATACACGAAACTCCACCACGAATAAAACATCACGACTTATCACCAAACGTGAGGGAGGGGAAAAAACCTCACGTGATTAAAGAATGACCCCTTAAGGCTGCGGTTCCACTGAGGCGGAGCGGAGCGAATTCACATGGCTTGAAATCCACATCTCTTCTCCACTCCTGCCATGTGATTGGTGAATCACGCTCCGCTCCGCCTCAGTGGAACCGCAGCCTAAGTAATTTTCTTAATCTTTCGTTTGGCGACTCGAAATACAAGTTGTTGACGCTGCCAAAACAAACGAACGCCCTAACCTCACCTACATGATATGATTAGTCGTGTGTGTGTCTTTTCTTCTATTTGTGAACAACATCAAGCTTCCCCCACACATGTGCGTTTCTGCGTCCTAATACTAAGCCTCCCCCACACAGGCGCGTTTTTGCGTTTCTGCGTTTTCGCGTTTCTGCGTCCTGCGATATGAGTTCTTAGAATATTTGGTAAAGGACGCAGAAACGCGAAAACGCAGAAACCCAAAAACGCGCCTGTGTGTGGGAGCTTACATCATCATCATTTCAACTGAATAATGACCACAGCCTCCGCCAATTTTCCATCAGGAATTTTTCAGTAGCAACTACGGATTCTGGCTTGTACCCAGTTGATGGCATCGGGCTCATGCCCTATAACATGGAACTTTAACAAAAAACTGGCGACACATTTCACCAGTTTCGACCATAGGTCCCTCTGCATAACGCCTGGCGACACATTTCACCAGTTTCAACCATAGGTCCCTCTGCATAACGCCTGGCGACACATTTCACCAGTTTCGACCATAGGTCCCTCTGCATAACGCTTGTGATGTATTACCTGAACTTGTCGACCTGCGTGTTGACGGTGACGGAGAAGCCCAGCACGCCGAAGGTGTAGCGCATCATGCTGAACACGCTGTAGCCCAGCTGCTCCTTCGTGCGCAGGCTGTCGAACATAACGCTTGTGATGTATTACCTGAACTTGTCGACCTGCGTGTTGACGGTGACGGAGAAGCCCAGCACGCCGAAGGTGTAGCGCATCATGCTGAACACGCTGTAGCCCAGCTGCTCCTTCGTGCGCAGGCTGTCGAACATAACGCTTGTGATGTATTACCTGAACTTGTCGACCTGCGTGTTGACGGTCACGGAGAAGCCCAGCACGCCGAAGGTGTAGCGCATCATGCTGAACACGCTGTAGCCCAGCTGCTCCTTAGTGCGCAGGCTGTCGAACATAACGCTTGAGATGTATTACCTGAACTTGTCGACCTGCGTGTTGACGGTCACGGAGAAGCCCAGCACGCCGAAGGTGTAGCGCATCATGCTGAACACGCTGTAGCCCAGCTGCTCCTTAGTGCGCAGGCTGTCGAACATAACGCTTGAGATGTATTACCTGAACTTGTCGACCTGCGTGTTGACGGTCACGGAGAAGCCCAGCACGCCGAAGGTGTAGCGCATCATGCTGAACACGCTGTAGCCCAGCTGCTCCTTAGTGCGCAGGCTGTCGAACATAACGCTTGAGATGTATTACCTGAACTTGTCGACCTGCGTGTTGACGGTCACGGAGAAGCCCAGCACGCCGAAGGTGTAGCGCATCATGCTGAACACGCTGTAGCCCAGCTGCTCCTTAGTGCGCAGGCTGTCGAACATAACGCTTGAGATGTATTACCTGAACTTGTCGACCTGCGTGTTGACGGTCACGGAGAAGCCCAGCACGCCGAAGGTGTAGCGCATCATGCTGAACACGCTGTAGCCCAGCTGCTCCTTCGTGCGCAGGCTGTCGAACACCGGCTCTTCCATCAGCAGCTACACCGACATAAGCACATACAATCATAGCCCATACAGATGGGTTCAATTCCCAAGTCGGGCAAAGTAATACTGGGTTTTGCCGTTAGTCTCTAAATACACTTTGCCGAAGGTACGCGACCGAAGTTTGGCGTGATTACGCGTGCAATGCTATTACTGACGACACATAATGCCGAAATTACGTTGCGTTATAGCGTACAGCCGAACTTCGGTCGGGCGTTCAGCGGCAATTCAGCGGCAACGTATTCTGTAGAGCACACATTATACGCGACAGAAGTTCGGTTACGGCGAGCAGCGGGAGGCAGGCATGTCCAAAGCCCCGCGTGTTTAAGAAAGTTGCGCAACTGAATTTCTGCCGCGTAAGTTCGGCACTTATTGTGTGTTATATCAGCCGAATACGTTGGAACGTAAAATCAACCGCAGAACTTCAAACATGTAAAAAAATAAACATGCGGGGCAGTCTTTGAGGACTGCCGATAAAATTGAAAACTAAGTAACTTGTAAATTGTATCGTCGAACTGTCTGTTTGCAATTTTTTTTAAAGTTGTGGGTTCATTTTCTATTCCCCCCTCCCTCCTCAGGCCCCGCCACAGTCGTAGCAGTGGTGGGTTGTGCACGCTAAGTGGTGCTACGCCGTAGCGGATCAGCTACGATTTCTACGAAAAGCGTACGTGACGCTCACGCGAGTTCCATGATTTTTGTTCACCCAAAAGAGCTCAACGCGGCTATAGAAGTTTTCACTTCAAAAAACTAGCAATATGTGGGTGTACCCCTGGGAAATGCCAGGCGTATATCATTACCATGAGCACTTCCAGCGTGGCTGTGTCCTTGGAGGTGGTAGCCTCGCCCTGGTAGTAGTTAGTTATGATACTGTTGGTGGAAGCTTCGTTCAGGCTCAGCACTCGGATCTTACGCTCGCCCAGCGGCAGCTGGTGGACTTTTACCTGTATAATGACATTTATGAGTATAAGAGCTGGTGGAGAAGACGCCTTTGTAGTGCGGTGGATGTTTTTTAGAGTAATGAAATAATGAGTTTCGTTTTTTATAAATATTTTTCTTAAACTTAAAATGTCAATTGCGGGACGGGCTCACGAGTTTTCTTTTTTTAGAGAAAGCTATGATAGCTTGAAAGCTATAAAGCTAGATACGCGGCAAACTAGGTGGTAACTACTAATCAAGGATTTGTGTGAGATACCATAACTAAAAAAACCGGCCAAGTACGAGTCGGAATCGTGCATGAAGGGTCCCTCGGAAGGAACCCTCTTTAATTTTGTATTAGTTGTTAAAGCGGCAGCAGAAATACAAATTCTGTGAAAATTTCAACTGTCTAGCTATCACGGTTCATGAAATAATGCCTGGTGACAGACAGACGGACACTTGAGTCTTAGTAATAGGGTACCATTTTCACCCTTTGGATACGGAACCCTAAAAGTAGTTTTTTTATTGCAAAAAAGTTTTTTTGTTCGGTTCACATCTGCGGAGTTCCGCTATATAATTTATTTGAACCATGTAAATGTCATTCCAACGGTGATACTCGTAACTTACATCAGGGAACTCATCATCGGCGAGCGCGTCCCACTTCAGGATGCGCTGCACGTTTTCAGCTATCCTGATACCTTCGTGCCACGGCAGGTTACCTTCCACCAATATCTGTAAACAGAAACAAAAATCATATCTTAATCAATATAAAGACACTCACCTGCTAGTTGCAAAATCTCGGAAAAAATAAATCGAAGTAAGGTTTGCTGGGTTAAGCTCCGTTGTACTATCGAGGACACTCCCGCCTGACCACCACTAAGCTCATTTTTGCTTGCACTCGCAACATAAAAACGCTCTCTAGCCCCGCCCCGTTGACTTTGTGTAGAAAACATGAATGAAAAGATACCGAATCGGCCGAGCGCACTGACGACGTACGCCAAACGAGAGTTATTGTTATTTTGCGCGCCAAAGTTGACGCTTTCCTAATAGGCCCAAACTTTAAGGGGGCGTGGCTCGGCACCTCCGCATGATTTAAGCGAAAAAAAAATTAAAATGGTCAGGCGGGAAAGACCCATATAGTACTCAGCTGCATCCGGTAAGACTGGAAGCCGACCCCAAAATAGTTGGGATAAGGCTAGGCAGATCATGATGACATGTTTCTGATCGTCGCTGACTGACCTGGCAGTACATCTTGCTGAGCAGCCGGTCGCTGTAGTCCTGCAGTTCCTCCAGAGTGACGTCATGTATGATGGCCGCCTTCTCGCGCGGAGATATGTACGGTACCAGCAGAATGTTCATGCGGACGTCCCTGTGTTGGGAAATTATGTTTATGAAGTTATAACAAGATACGAACTTAGTTCCTGAAGGGCTAGACAAGGGTCTATCCCCTTTCAAAGAGTTTCTACAAAGATTTTCAGCAGGATTGATGATATTATAGGATACCAGCGACTCGTCCCGGCTTCGCACGGGTGCAATATAGATATAAACCTTCCTCTTGAATCCCTCTATCTATAAAAAAAACCCGCATCGAAATCCGTTGCGTAGTTTTAAAGATCTAAGCATACATAGGGACAGAAAGACAGCGGGAAGCGACTTTGTTTTATACTACGTAGTGATAGTGATTGAGGAGCTTTTCATGAGATAGCTTTTTACCGATAATTAAAAAAAAATCTACTGTTCCCCATGCATTTTAACCTTGTAGTAGTTGGCTCAAGTAAGCTCAAAAAATACAGGTAAGGATACAATTATTCGCATAGAGCTAAGCTTATTTGATTCGTTCGTACCTACTTACTTGGCTCGAAATAATAAACAACATGTACAGGGCCAGGAAGATGACACTTACTTGGCCCGAAAGTTTGGCAACCAGTCTTACCAAGGGGTATTGTATTACCCAGTACTAACTGGGTTGTGGAGGTCGGATAGGCAATCGCTCCATGTAAAATACAGGTATTCAGCTGCATCCGGTTAGACTGGAAGCCAACTCCAACATAGTTGGAAAAGGCTAGGCAGTTACTTACTTGGCCAGTTTGTGTGGCTTGATGAGCACGTTGTGGTATGTGCGCGAGCGCACCTCACGCATCGCCTCGAACATGGGCCGCGTCAGCTTCTGTGTCGCCGAGCGCATCTCGCGACTGATTAGCTCCACTAGTAACTGTATCAAAAGGCAGGTTTTAAGGTGACGTGAAAAGCTTTGCGTGGGAGAGCAGTGGTGGCCCAGTGGTGGCGGCCCTGACTTACGAACAGTATGTCGTGGGTTCGAACCCAAACAGGCAAATTACTTTGTGTAATTTATTTCATCACCACTGCTCTCAAAACGGTGAAGGTTTTCCTTCATCGTGAGGAAACCAGCATGTCCTAGAACCAAAAAATTCGAAGACATGAGACATCTATCAATCCGCACTGGGCCCGCGTGGTAGATCATGGCCCATTCCCTCTCATAGAGAGGAGGCCTGTGTCCCAGCAGTGGGAACATTAATAGGCTGATGATGAAAAGCTTTCAAATATTCCTGCTGATTTGTATAATAGGGAAGGTTGGTCATAGCTCAGTGTAGATGGCGTGTCCGTAGCTAGGTCTCAATCTGACCAACGATATCAAAGAAATATCTAAGAACAAAGAAAAAAAAATAATAATCACAGAAATATGGAATGACATGACGATTTCGACGCGCAAACATCACAAAGCCGTCAACCAAGCACATTTAAAGTGAACGCACACTTGTCCGCGCCAAAAGAATCAACCGCACCGAACGAAAAGTTTAACGGTATCTATTCGTCCTATTCGACGCGGATAAGTGTGCGAGGTTACATAGGACTTCAAACAAGTAATTCTAAAATTCGATTCTTTCGGCTCTTTCGCTTCCTTCGGCTCTGATAAGTGTGCCTTTAAAGTAAGTAACCCTACTCAAAAATTATTGCTGGAAAACGACTATTTTTTCGGCTGACTCAATATAACGGACTCAAAACATTATGCTGATGAGTGCATTGAATAGTACAGGCGTCAAAGAGGTATTTAAAGTGATACTTGCATTTAAAAAAGTGAAAATGTTGGAAATGTGACCTCCAATATCTCCGTAACTAGAAGGTTCCCAGACTTCCCAGGTGTAGTTCAGAACAAACATTCCTCTCGGCTTCGTTAAAGCGTATTTACATCCTTTATACAACAGATTATTATCTATGTTGTATATTTACAAATGATATAAGAATACTCACATCTAAATTTTGACTATAGCCAGTCACTTTCATTGTAAGTCCCTTGTCACCGACGTACAGTGAGTGAGACAGGTCGGCCATATTAGCCGGGTACACTTCTTCCTATAAACAAAGGTTTTAATGAGCAATGCCTATTTATTTAAGACTTTATTTCAACGTAGATTAAGATGGTATTGCATTGGGCTCTATAAAAAGTATTTAAGCGGTTTATTACCTTTAGCCCTTGTTGTAGCACGTCCGTCCAAAGATCAAGAAGACACGAACTGTGAACAAGACATTGTGAAGTACTAGTAAAGTGGGCGTGGGTGACCAAAACTGAGACCATGAGAAATAGCGAAAAATACTCGTATAAATGTAATTATTTCCCAGAAATTGATCGGAATCGATCTCGAAGTCACAAGATTGTAACACAGCGCTCTGTGCCCCGAGACCAGCTGACTTGTTGTAAACCGTGTCAAATATAAATAAATAAATATCGCTGGACATTACACACAGCGCCATCTAGTGCCATACTAAGCAACGAGGCTTGTGTCGTGGACACCAGATAGTTGATATACTACATAGATACTTTTTTATTTGTAAATACATACTTATTGTACAGTAACAGTCAGAAGTCGACTGCCAATCTCGCAACACAATGGCAAAGCAATATTGGTGGTACTTATGACCTTCTTCTATAAGAACGTTTGACAACACTTACACATTAGCAACTTGTTGCCCGCTTAAGATTGTTATTACAAATTTCAATGAGTTGTGTAAGTGATACGGTGGCCAAATTGGTTGTTAGCGTTGGAACATCACTCACACGGATAAATATGCGTATGTGTGTATAGGCGCCGCCGCCCGTATAGCGCAAACGATAATGTGCATTGCGGTGGAAGTGGAATTTTGACCTTTGACTGTACATATAAACATCCATGACTAGGAAACAAATATTCATGCTCATCACACAAACATTTGCTCCTACCGGTATTCGAAATCGGGACCCTAAGAACGTAAAGCAGCCTCACTACCGCTGAGCCAATCGGGTCGTCAATATGAAAATCTTATGCTGCTTCAAACACGCGATTTTAATTTGTATTGCCACGGCATGCGTTGCGACGCTCGCAACGCTATTTTCATTTGTTTTTTTTATAGTTTACCCGCGCCTATAAATGTTTCACATTAAAAATGTCCGAAGTCCTTAGTCAACGACTGATTGACTGCATACTCACTCTCTGGGCGACTTGAGACTGAGCGGCGAGATGAAGTAGAAGTACAGCAGCGCGGTGGGAAACCGAAACTTGAAGTCCGGCTTGTACCAGAGCTCCATGTGACGGTTCTTACGGATCAGGTTCGGCTGGTCTAGTCTGAGGAAGGTACAAGATTCACTAGGTATAACATAACACAACATCAAGTTTTTCTCAAGGAAGGGTTACGTAGCGTGTTACAGTATTCCTACATTTCATCAATTTTTAAAGTCCCGTGTAGTTGTCGAGCCAATTGCTCCTGGGCATAATACCAGAATTTGGGCTGATAACCACATTATACTGTCACAAACAGTGTACGGGGTATAATAGATAGTCTGTTTTTAGCAAGCGACAAGCAAACACGCAGCGCAGCGATATTTTTAGACCATACCTGGGAGCCTTCTAGTTACGGAGATATTGGGGGTCAAAGTTCCAACTATTCCACAAGTTTTTTTTTTTGTAGCACTTAGATACCCGCAATTACAGACACAATTAAAATAACAATGCACTGTGCCCGATCGGGCACGGCTTGGGACATAAGGGTTACATGTTTTTAATGAAGATTTTTAATTTAAACACCTCCACGACCCCCGTACTATCAATCCATTAATAAACACAATGTTTTGAGTGCGTTACATTGAGTTTTACCGTAAAACGTGATTTTTCACCCCAAAAAAAGTCGTTTGGCAGAATCCCAGTAATCATTTTTGCGTTAAGTTAATTAGTATGATGTACATAATGCTTGGTTGACGGCTTCGTGATGAGTCTGTTAAAACCTGTTTAGATATTAACATACCTAAAATGATTCACAGTAGCAATAAGATCTCCGTGAGTCAAAGTCTTAGTGGTATCCTTGTTGGCAGCTTCGACCTTCTTATGTATATCCTTTGGAGAGCTCCTCAGGTCAATCCCCAGTTCGTCCGCCGTCTCTACGTACGCGGGGTCCGGTTCTATGAGGCTGAAGTCCGTGGTGATGTACACGTTCTTCTCCGGGAGGAAGAAGTCTTCGACAGGCTTAGCGTTCAGCCAACGTTTAAGCCATTTGCTGGGGATTTCTGTGGAGAAGAATGGTGATAAGTATTTATGGTTTATGACGGAATTCAATGGGATAGATGACACACCAATCAATTGAGATACTTTTTAAGAGCTGTCAAAACGCGGTTCTCTCGTAGATTTTGTATGGCAATAGCCAACTGTGACGTCACTGTTTATTCAACTCAATGTCTAAACTATTTATTGATTTCAAAACATCTAAAAATCGAATTTGGCAATAGGGAATATGCATACATTTTTTTTTTTTCATTTCGGTACGGAATGTTAAAAATCTATAAAAATAATGACTAAAAGCGAAAACAAGACATAAATCGGCCAAACAACACAAAAGTTATAACCATTTAAACTTTTGTTTCTATCTCTTTCTAGATAAACAGAATTTAGTATGGATTTTGTACGTCGATGTAGCGAATGACGTCATTCGCTATATCGAATCTCTCTGTCTAATCAGCAGTTTCAAATGCTTATAACTTAGTATTTTTTATAGTAATAAAAAAAATCATGCATATTAAAATAAATCGGGTTTTCAGGCCCAAAATAAAGTGTTTTTTTTAGAGATGAGTGTCTTGGAATTATTGTTTTATGGTGTTATCTACCCTATTTGCGGTCGTTTGAAACGGAGAATCTTGTAATTTTAGCATAATAAGGGAGCAAAAACTTGTTTGAGTCTGCGTATTTGATTGGACACTTTGATTATATAATGTCTAGATGGAGCGTCAAGTGCGCGCAAACGTGTCAAAAAATATCAGCCAACTGTTGGATTACAAGTTCTTACCCGCCGATTAGTGCCGATCGTGCCGCTTTGGCGTCACCACGTATTACGCGCGGTAGGTAATAAACAAATAACGGCGATAAAATGACGGTATGTGCTATTAAACTGTGCTGGAATTATACAGGAAGGGTAAAAAATATCAAGCACATCGCCTATCATCGATAAGTAACCAAAAAACTATATATTTCTGTTTTGTTTTTAAAAACACAAAATTACGCCATATTTTATCAGTGTTGCCAGGGGTTATTCCCAGTTGTCCCCACTGTCAACGCCACCACTGGTGACAAATGGGATTTCTTTCGATAAAATGTCCCATTTGCCACCAGTGGTGGCGTCACCAGTGGTGGCAATTGGGAATGGCCACTTTTTTTGTTCCCAGTTGCCACCAGTGTTGACAAATGGAAAAAGTAAAATGATACGCCTCCATATTAGTACGGTACACAAAACGAGAGAAATAAAACATTGCACAATCAAGGTTTTATTCACAAAAATTTACATATTCTCTACTCTACTAAGGATGTCACAGATTTACACTTATTTATACCTACTATTACACAATCATTTACTTCGAATTTTCTAATTTACATCAAATAAATCAGACAAGTCCATTTTTTTTAAAAACGTAATCCCATAATTCCTAGGGTTTTATCACATAGTTACCAAGTTTCAATGATCAACTGTCTTATTATTATTTATCACAGATCAGTAAATTATTCACAATAATTGACGTTTTATAATATTCTAACTTACCAGCTGTTATTTTACTCAGTTGTTTTCCAAGATGGACAATTACGATAAATTACAAAAAAATATAGCTACTTACTTCCTTTTTATAATATCACACAATAATTGACTTCTCATATTTGTCTGATTTTGGTATAATACTTTAAAAAATTAGCGTAACTTTCACGCTCCTATCCTGTCGAACAACCCCCTCCACTTGCTGTTCTCAGTTCATAGACCAGTGACGTAACATTCATCAGTATATTTCTAACAATGTCAGGGTCAAGAGCGTCGTGCAGTTCTGGTGCAGTTTCGTTAGTTTACATAAAAAGACGTCACGGAACTATACTGCTTCGCGCAGGATTCCAATATCATACCAAAAGGAAACACAAAAGTGGGTTAACAGTATGGGAATGCACCAAACGAAAAACCAACTGTAAAGGAATTATTAAGATCAAAGTAAGTTTTCAGCTTTTGTTTGAAAATTATATTATTTGTTACATAGTTTTCAAGAGTATATTTATGTTGTCAAACGATGTATAAATTATGGCAAAACAATCAATACTTTTTAAGGCGCTCAGATTTATAACAAAATACCCTCAACTATTAAAAATATAAACTCATTGAACTTATTCAAAAAGAATCTTGCTCAACACATGATATCTAATAAATTCGTGACTAAAATGAAATGAGTGTTCCTTTTGCTATACTAACAAGATATAGGTACGAAATCTCTAAAATCCTTACTATTATTATAAAGGTGTTTTTTTTTCGGCCCAGACATGTACCGAGGTACAAATTACTATTAAAATTCCTTCCAATAATTTGTATTTTTAGCAGTATTTAAAATTCTTCAATACTAGATAGAAAAAGAATATAATTTATTGTAAATACTGCATTGATTAATCTGTGATAGACCATCTTGGAAAAAAACTGAGTAAAATAATAGCTGGTAAGTTAGAATATTATAAAACGTCAATTATTGTGAATAATATACTGATCTGTGATAAACAATAATAAGAAAGTTGATCATTGAAGCTTGTAACTCTGTGATAAAACCCTAGGAATTACAGGATTACGTATTAAAAATTTTGGACTTGTCTGATTTATTTGATGTAAATTAGAAAATTCGAAGTAAATGATTGTGTAATTGTATACATAAGTGTAAATCTGTGACATCCTTAGTAGAGAATATGTAAATTATTGTGAATAAAACCTTGATTAGTCTGTGCAATGTCTCTCGTTTTGTGTACCGTACTAATATGGAGGCGTATCATTTTATTTTTCCCATTTGTCACCACTGGTGGCAACTGGGAACAAAAAAAGTGGCCATTCCCAATTGCCACCACTGGTGACGCCACCACTGGTGGCAAATGGGACATTTTATCGAAAGAAATCCCATTTGTCACCAGTGGTGGCGTTGACAGTGGGGACAACTGGGAATAACCCGTTGCCAGTTTCTTTTTTTCATTCTCCCAACAGAACGTCATTTTTTTGTGGGTAAATTAGTTAGTCTAGGGTTACGTTAATTTATATTATTTATTTGTTCTACTTTATTAATCGATTTAAAAAAAAGGTGGAGTTTATAAATTCGTATTAAGTCTTTCTATGATTTTCAGGTCGATTCCAAGTAAAACTTGTTATTATGTTAGCTAGGTAAATAATTTACTTGATACCGACTTCATGTTCACATTTTAGTCATTATTAGCTGACCCGCGCAACATCGTCTGCGTCACATGAGCGTACCTACTATCTACCTACCTACCTACCTACTACCTTCCTACCTACTCCCCTACCTACTCCCTTACTACCTACTACCTACCTACCACCTACCTATTACCTACCTACCTACCACCTACCTACCTACCACCTACCTACCTACGACCTACCTACCTACCTATTTCTCACCGTTTAAACCTTCCGTGAACTTCCACAAACAATTCAAGACCAAAAATAGCCAAATCGGTCCAGCCGTTTTCGAGTTTTAGAGCGACGAACGGCAATTCATTTATATATATAATTATTATTAATAACTGGCACTGATTAAAAGTATTCAATCGGTAATTTAACCTCTATTTTTATTCCTTGGATAAAAGTTATATGATTAATGAATAATCAGCCCATAACAAACATAATTATTGAATGAGTAGAATATGGTGATCAACATAACATCTTATTTTTTAGAATACCCAATAATCCCATTATCAGGAATCGATGGATAGATCGCATTCAAAAAAGCCGCGGAGATGCCACGTGGAAACCAACAAAAACTAATGTAGTTTGAGAAACTACTGTAGAGAGAAAAATATAGAAATAGTCTAATTTTAGTTTAGTTTGTTAACAAGGGAATCGGCACAATTTTAATACTAATTTAATTAACTTAGCTGATTTAATACAACATTCAACAACTCTATTTCAATTTAAATAGTGTTTTTTTATTTATCGAAGAAAGTAACTACATACTTAATAAAAATACACTACTAAAACTGAATAATACCTACTACATACATACACCTAAAACTTATCTTATTTAATTAAGTAGTCTATTATTTTTAATATGTGACTTATGGGAGAATTATTGTACTAGCTGGTAACATTATTCACGCACACAGAGACACAGTAGGGCAGTGTAAAACACCGCCTGCACGCACACAGGCTTGAAATTGTTGGCTCGTTTTTTACGTTTTGATTGTAGGGCGACGCTCCATCTAGACATTATATAATCAAAGATTGGACAGTAGGTATTTGTTGACCAACAAAGCCGGCTCGTGCTGTTCGGCAAACAGCGAACTTCACGAACAATCCTGATGATTGTTCGTGACAAGGAGGAAACTCGGAAAATAAAAATCAAAATATTTTATTGCACATAGGCCTACATGGGCACTTAGAAAACGTCGAAAAAGGGGCACGGTTCAGGTTGCTCGTTTCCATGGAGAAGAACCGGCAAGAAACTCCATGGTTACTATTTTCAAATCATGTAATGAAATAAATTCGATTGAACTGTCCGACGCACATAGGGTTATTTGACCAAAAAAAGCGGACAATATTCAACAAGATCAAAGTACAGTATCTTCGCAAATTGGATGTACTTGAGGGTACCTAGATAAATTAAGAACCTAAAAATACCCACATTAAAAATTAAAAAAAATGTTGTGTATCATTATTTTGCCTATCAATTGAACGGTTGCAAACGGTCACGTAACAATCATTGAGTTTAACGATTTTTTATCGCGCAATTTTGGTTGTTATTAACTAAACAAAGTCTTGTGAAGTGATATTCATGATGGATATTAATGAAGCAGGTATTCATTATTCGTTTTATTTTATTTGTTTTGATGTAGTATTCGTTTGCATAAAGATATGAACAATTCTTTAGACTGCATAAAAACGTAGTAAGATTTTACAACAAACATATACATAATAGTGTTTTTGTTATGTCTCAGGGCGTCTCACGGCATTTCTTGTTTTTTTTTATAACAAGATTAACTATTCTACTATTGAAAACATAGAAATTTAGGTGCCTAAATCTGCCTATCATATTTTTTTCGTATTATTTTGTTAATACTATTTTTACAAAACAAAGTTATATTATTCACTTGATATTGAAAACTTGACAATACACGAGTTTTTCTTTAGCAGGTAGTTCTGGAAATAATGTTATTACGCGGGAATACTTATTTTTTTTTTTTTTTACCTATGTTAACAAATAAATTATGATTTGATTTGATTTGATTTAAATTGATGAAAAAAAGTACAGAAGTAGAATTTGGAAAGAAATTGGACTCTGTGGAGAAAGATATTGTAAGTAAGCCGACTTTCCCCGAGGAACAAAAACAACAGTTTCTGCACAAATTTTCTGCCATTAAGTCAGAAATGAAGACCAGATGGGTTGCTGCGAGTAGGACAGAAAAGGTTTTCTTGAAAAAAAATCACCGTTGGCTTCAAGGTACCGTAGAAATACCTACGGGATCAAGTAGAAATTCGGGTCGTCCATCGAAAACATTTAGTGATTTATGTGATCGCAGTAAAAGGCGAAGAGTTGAGAGCCTTAAAGATGAGGGTGACTCTCAACACTCAAGTGGCCTTAAAATCAATATTGAAAAATTCTCATGTTTTTGTAACGAGACAGCAAAGCTGTACGTTGAGTTATATCCTTGGCATCCGATGTCACCCACGGTGCATAAAATACTTGCACACGGACCACTTGTGGTTCAACATGCCTTATTACCTATTGGAACTCTTTCGGAAGAAGCAGCTGAAGCAAGAAATAAACACTTTCGCCAATATCGACTCAATTATGCACGAAAGTTTTCTCGAGAGCAGTGCAACCAAGACGTTCTGAATAGGTTGCTTCTTACATCTGACCCGTTTATAAGCAGTATTAGGCCAAAACGCCCAAAGAAGTCGAAACCCTTCAGTACCGCGGCTAGAGAAATGCTAATGCCAAGTGAAGTTGAAGTCTCAACTGAAGACGAAAGTTCGATGGATTCTGGCGATGAAACTGAAGCAAGTAGTGATTCTTTCAGTTAGGATTAATTGATTGATTCATCCATGTCACAACATTTGCTAATATTGTGTAAATTTTTTTTTTCACGACTTTTTTTTAACTAAAATAATATCATAAAATAAGTAATAATACATTCTACATAGTGATTTTTGATCAATAAACAGGATAAGAGCATAAAATAATATTGTCCGCTTTTTTTGGTCAAATACCCCTATGTGCGACGGTGCCGTACCATGCGAACAGTATCACAAATTGTTCGCAAACGACATAGACAAGTAGTGATAACCCAGTGAACAAGATTTTCGTATTCTGCGACCGTATCTACACTAATCTATATCTATACTAATATTATAAAGAGGTAACATTTGTTAGTAAGTTTGTATGTAGGGGGTAATCTCCGGAAGTAATGAACCGATTTCAAAAATTCTTTCACCATTCGAAAGCTATCTTCACCCTGAGTGGCATAGGCTATATTTTATCCCCGTACTCCCACGGGGACGGGGACTACGCGGGTGAAACCGCGTGACGTCCGCTAGTATTATAAAAAGGAAAGATTTGTATTTTTGTGTGTGTGTATGTTTGTAATGAATAAACTCAAAATCTAATCGACTGATTTTAAAAATTCTTTCAGCATTAGAAAGCCACGTCTTTACTGAGTAACATAGGCAATATTTTATCCCCGTACTCCCACGGGAACGGGAACTACGCAGGTGAAACCGCGTAACGTCCGCTAGTTTTATATAAACTTAATATTACTTGCCTGAATAGACGCTAAAAATAGCTAAAGGTGAAGAAAAACAATATTTATAATACTTAGTTGAAGGAATATCAAATGGACTAAATTATAAAAAAAAACTTCAATAAAACTATCATTATAACTTACTGAAAAACTCTGGAATCAATGTAAATAATAACCAATTATTTATTTGTGCAGAATAAACAGTTTTTAATCCGTTTTGGGACAGCGTAACTAAAGCGGAGATAATTTTCATATTCAACCGTATTTCATATAACAGAAAGTTTATTTTCCCTTGGCACATTAAAACCTACCAATTTTCATGATTGATGAGCTTATCTGACATCATCATACTAAACTTTATCTCCTTGCCTTTTTTTTTGTCGGTTGTGAAATCATCAAATGACTCCTCCCGCTCTGGGCGGAGCAGGAGGGAGTGTCAGACTTTTACTGACTAAAACCTATCCATGTTCCTTCATCGCCCTTTGTGTTCCGGGGCCACGGTATCTCTTTCGAATAGTCCCGCAATCCCAGCAGGCATCGGCCCTTGCGGACCCCTTCCTTTTTGCTGACTCTCTTTGAGGCGCGCGTGGAACACTCCTGCGCCGTCGACACGGCCTGTCGTCATGCGACGGACGGACAGCGAGCTAGTCCATAGCCCACCGTCCACAGGCGCGCGCCTACGGTGGCCCCCGACGCCCGGGACGTCTCCCGCGGCGGCCGGGACGTTGAGAGGTTCTCTCCCTCTCACGTTCCGCCACCTACTTCTCTAGCATTACCTACTGCTTCGCAGAAGGAGGTGACGGCGTCCCATTCCATCTCGCTCCGGACCATGGCTTGCACCAGGGCTGGACGCGAGAGATCACCGCTTTCGATCGCCGCTTCGAGGACACGGCGGTGCTCCGCCCACGTGGGGCACACTTCCACCGTGTGTCCTCCGTGTCCTCCGGTCAATCCTTGCAGTGGAAGCGCCCGGGCGTTTCCTCCCGCCCCATTCGGTGCAGGAACCTCCCGAAACTTTATCTCCTAGCCCTAAGGTACACTTTACGGTACTCACCCATTTTCTTGTACTCAGTGCCGAACCACTTCTCCTTGGCGTCGTAGTTGATAGGCGTGGAATGCTTGTTGGATAAGATCATGATGTTCACAGTGTCGGCGCGCATGCAGTCCAGTAGCTCGGTTATACCCTGAGAGAGGACAGTTTAGATAACAAGCTATCTATACAAATAAATGAAATTGATGTATCTGTTTGTAATTTCAAGATAATAGCTTTTTATTAAATGTAAGTATATGAAGGTATATCTTCATAAGTATATATTATATACTTATAACAAACAAACCATTTTTTTGTCTGTTTGTTCCGGCTAATCTCCGAAACGGCTAGACAGATTTTGACGGGACTTTTACTAGGAGCTGACGTTATAAAGAGTAACTTAGGCAACTTTTATTTAAAAAAATTGATTACGTTTCCGTGGCAAAAAAATGAAAACCCATAATCTAAATTGTCAACATAGTTATTTATAAGATGGAGTCACGAACCGATCAATCAAACAAGGTACCTAATTTAAAAAAAATCCCAGGCTTTGTTAATGATTACAAATATTTGACCATCCTTTTTCGACCAATAGAAACGAAACAAAAACTAAAAAGGACTAAGGACGAGAAAGTTTTTAAGTGTTTGTATATTGGGACTTCAAAAATAACGGGCGAAATGTGGGTACGTGTGTGGGTGTGGGTACTATTAAGTACACCTCTGCGTAACTCTTCGGAGATTAGAGGCGTGAAGTTGTTATTTTTATATTTTATTTATTCGGGAAAATAAACAGTTATACATTAAAATCTTACACTAAGTTATAAATAGGAGGAGCTCGTGGCTAAATAATAACAGCCGCTCGGGTCGATCTTTAGATTAAGCCGTGCTTGCCTAGGTTGGTCTGTGGATGGGTGACCACCCATTACATACCGAGTTTCCTCCGTGCCTCGGAAAGCACGTTAAGCAGTTGGTCCCGGCTGTCATTTGTGATCTTTGACAGTCGTTACAGGTAGTCAGTGGCCCAAAAAAGTCTGACAACCAGTCTTACCAAGGGGTATCGTATTACCCAGTACTAACTGGGTTGTGGAGGTCAGATAGGCAGTCGCTCCATGTAAAATACTGGTATTCAGCTGCATCCGATTAGACTGGAAGCCGACCCCAATAAAAACTTGGGAAAAGGCTAGGCAGATGACTAAGTTATAAATATACAAGGTTTATAAATGTATAACCTACGACATTTTCCACAACATATTTAAAAGTTAGATCTAACAGTGCGCTATTCTAATATTTTAAAACAGAAAAACAGTTAAAAGTGAACTTACACATAGACAGGCATACAAACAACAAAAAAACCGGCCAAGTGCGAGTCGGACTCGCGCACAAAGGGTTCCGTACCATTATTATCAAAAAATCACGTTTGTTGTATGGGAGCCCCCCTTAAATATTAATTTTATTCTGTTTTTAGTATTTGTTGTTATAGCGGCAACAGAAATACATCATCTGTGAAAATTTCAACTGTCTAGCTGTCACGGTTCATGAGATACAGCCTGGTGACAGACAGCGAAGTCTTAGTAATAGGGTTCCCTTTTTACCCTTTGGGTACGGAACCGTAAAAAGAGAGAGAGAGAATGAGCAAATAATATACTAAATAACTAAACTAACTATTATATTCTAAAATTATTTTGTTGGTAAGATATCTAAATTTTTGAGCAGAGAAAAAGAAGAAGTCGATGTCTTCAACGATCTTATTATATTGGCTGGTAAGGCGGCGTTAGTTTACCTTAGGGTCATACTTGTAGTAGAGCCGGTCGCCGGTGATGTAGTGTTGCGGAGGGTAGAAATGCATGTTCTCTGATAGCGTCTCCACGTAGTCTGCCGGCTGAGACTCCTCCTCGAAGCGGAAACTCGTCTCTTCTATTGCCTATTTGAAGATTTAAAATGAATTATTATCTACACTATAATATTATAAAGAATTGTATTTTTGTGTGTATGTTTGTAATGAATAAACTCAAAAACTCCTGCGCCGATTCCAAAAATTCTTTCACCATTAGAAAGCTACATTCACCCTCAGTAACATAGGCTATATTTTATCCCCGTAATCCCACGGGAACGGGAACTACGCGGGTGAAACCGCGTGACGTCCGCTAGTAATTAATAATTTCAATCTGGCGAACCCGAGTGGCGCGGCGGTAGTGAGGCTGCCGTACTTAATGTTTGTGCGATAAGCATGAATCTGATTTGGCAATTTATTGAAAATAATTCAGATTTTCAGGCCCAAAATAACGTTTTTTTAGAGATTGGTGTCTTGGATTTATTGTTTTGTAGTGTTAACTACCCTATTATGTTACTGCGCTAAGCTCTAAGTTCAATATTCCGAGCCAGCATTAAGTTTGAATCGAACTTAATACAATACAAACACTAATACACAAATACTATCCATAAAACTTATCTCTCTTTCAAGGCCCGGTTTCCACTAAAGCGAACCGAAGAGGAGTCGTGTGGGAATCGATAATAGTACATTTTGATACAAGTAGAGACAGTTTGTTAATGCATCCGAGGCGGCATTAACCCCCGAGCCGTAGGCGAGGGTGTTTTTGAGCCGAGAACTGCAATAACAAATGTCCACGTGTATCGGTACGCGCATTATTGCTATGCCAAAATTTAATAAAAAAATCACCTCCGACTAGAGGCATTGAACCAATTTGGACTAAGTATAGGTATAGATATCTGTGGCAATTTTCATTCCCGCACACATGTTGGAAAATGAAAAAAAATGGCACGAGTGTGAACCGCGCGCTCGTGTACGCGTGTGTGCATTGCATGATGAACCGAATCGTAGTGCGATAAGAACTAGTTTTCGAGGAAGTATATTGAAATTCACATTTATAGTAATCCACATTGTGCCTCTGGTTCTCTTCTGTCATTTATTGGATCTTGTACGTCTCTTGCTCATCTCCACTCTTCTGGTCACCGCCTTGGAGGACACCAGGCTTAAAGCACGGCGTAACAAAACGGCAACTTACCTTTATTTCGTCAAATATTCTTTGTGAAGGTCCAATTTGTTTGAGCATATTTATGTATGAGAATATCGCTTCTAGCACCTGAAAAGACAATAAATTACATTACAAGTAGTGCTTATGGCAAAATTTTGATGACATTCAGCGTTCCATTCCATTGTTCCAAAACTGTAGGTACGGGAAAATAGTACATTGTTACCCTAGGGGTGAAAGTAACTTATTTAGTCCCGAGACGGGGTTTGGTGCCCGAGCGCAAGCGAGGGCGCTAATAGTTCGAGGGACTAAATAAGTCTTTAACCCGAGGTAAACACTGTGCTTTTCATTACGAATACAAGGAAAGTAAAAAAAAAACATACAACTCGAAATAACAAATGAAGATCGGAATTCGGATTGCCGCTTTCCCGCCTATTTTGCTTTTTTTTCTGTGGCCGGCCAGCTATTCAGCCATTACCTATTTTTCATTTTCATCATCGAAAAATGGTAAATATTTTGTCCCAAATCTATGTTATTTTAAAGAAATAGTTGAAACTTAATTATAATAAAGTTATTAAAAATATATATATTCTTTAATTAATACTTAACTTTGTGTTATTTCAATTTTACATCGTGGCTGTATAGAAAGTTGGAACATGGTTCTATGGAAAAGTGAACCACTTTTTTTATAATTTGACAGCTGTCAGTTGAAAACGATTCTCCCTAGGGCTGAAAAGTATTACTTTCAACCCGCTCCTCAGGCAACTTCAGACCTACTTTCAGAGTATGAGTAATGAAAATTAATAAATATCGCTGCCCGCTGGACATTACACACAGCGCCACCTAGTGCCACATTAAGCAACGAGGCTTGTGTCGTGGACACCAGATAGTTGATATACTACATAGATACTTTTTGTTTGTAAAAACAACTTATTATGCATATAAACATCCATGACTTGGAAACAAATGTCTATGTTCATCACACAAACGTTTGCTCCAACCGGGATTCGAACCCGGGACCCTAAGAACGCAAGGCAGCCTCACTACCGGTGCGTCATTCAGGTCGTCACAAGAATATAAAAATTATTTAAGAAAAGCTTAGTTTTGTTTTGCTTACAGTCAGGCAAAAACGTAAAAGTGCAGTCTTTAACGTTATCGTGCCCTCAACGAATAGTCGGCCGAAGATGTGGTGTTACTACCTTAACTGTCTTAACTGTTGTTTAATATTGATATTCCTCTCAACATAAAATAATAAAAGACTATTTTCAGCCGTTCTTAGTTCTTTTTTGCTAATGCCTATTTGGTCCTCAGTAGGGCAGCAAATTTTCTTGGCGGACCGTAAATTGAATTCAAAGTTGTAAAAGCTATTTTTCATAACTCATACTCGGAAATTAGGTCTGAAGTTGCCTGAGGAGAGCGGGTTGAGATTTCAACCCTAGGGAGAATCGTTTTCAAATGACAGCTGTCAAATTATTAAAAAAATAATAGTTCTATTTTTTCAAAGATGAAAATGAAAAATAATGGCTGAATGCTGGCAATCCGATCTTCATTTGTTTTTTTCGAATTAATTCATGTTCTTATTTTTACTTTTCTTGTATTCGTAATAAAAAGCACAGTGTTTACCTCGGGTTGAAGACTTATTTAGGCCCTCGAACTATTAGCGCCCTCGCTACGTTCGGGTGCCAAACCCCGTCTCGGAACTAAATAAGTTACTTTCACCCCTAGGGTAACAATGTACTATTATTTATCTTGAATATAAAAGACAGGGGGCAAAAATGTATGGGAGTTGGTCCAAGTGTCGCCAAGGATGAATCATATACCAAAGGGTACAATGTACTGTTCAAACATGCAGAAGGGCATCAAAATCTGTCCGAGAGATTTCGAGGGAGAAATTATAGCTTATTTTTGTCTTAGAAGTTACTACTGATTTTATTATTTTATTTCATTGTCAATATTATTGTAGTTTTTTTTTAAATATTATTATAGATTAGATTGATTGATTTTTATTAGATTTTATTTATTATTGGTATATGATTCATCCTTGGCGACGATTGGACCAACTCCCATACATTTTTGCCCACTGTCTTTTGCGTGAACTCACCTCATCCACATGGTCCAGTCCTTCCTTGGTGAGAACGACTTGTGTGGAGAACAGACTGTATATGGAAGTGTAGTCGATGCCGCTTTCTGAGTTACCCGTGTATATACCGAGAGCCCACACCCTGTATGTAAACAATTCATTTTATTATTTATCTGGATCTTTTGGCAAGTCTTGACAAAAGGCCGGACGTATTATTTTTTAACCTTATTTTTCAGTTCTAATAGGAATATACAGGGTGTAAAAGACCTCATCACGAAGCCGTCAACCAAGCATTATGTACATTAAACTAAGTAACTTTACGCAAAAATTATTGCTGGGAAACGACTTTTTTTTTGGGTGAAAAATCATGTTTTGTGGTAGAACTCAATGTAACGCACTCAAAACATTGTGCTGATGGATGGATTGAATAGTACGGGGGTTATGGAGTTGTTTAAAGTAAAAATCTTACATTAAAAACTTGTATTAAAAAAAAAAAACTTTTAAAAAGTTGGATGTTTGACACCCAATATCTCCGTAACTAGAAAGTTCCCAGGTATGGTGTAGAACAAAAAAAACAAAACCGGCCAAGTGCGAGTCGGACTCGCGCACGAAGGGTTCCGTACCATTATTATCAAAAAACCGGCCAAGTGCGAGTCGGACTCGCACACGAAGGGTTCCGTACCATTGACTATATTTAGTATTTGTTGTTATAGCGGCAACAGAAATACATCATCTGTGAAAATTTCAACTGTCTAGCTGTCACGGTTCATGAGATACAGCCTGGTGACAGACAGACGGACAGACGGACGGACAGACGGACAGACAGCGAAGTCTTAGTAATAGGGTTCCGTTTTTACCCTTTGGGTACGGAACCCTAAAAAGGGCAAAAGAATCACGTTTGTTGTATAGGAGCCCCCCTTAAATATTAATTTTATTCTGTTTTTAGTATTTGTTGTTATAGCGGCAACAGAAATACATCATCTGTAAAAATTTCAACTGTCTAGCTGTCACAGTTCATAAGATACAGCCTGGTGACAGACAGACGGACAGACAGACGGACAGACAGCGAAGTCTTAGTAATAGGGTTCCGTTTTTACCCTTTGGGTACGGAACCCTAAAAATGATCGCAATGACGAGGAGAACAAGTGCCTTTAGGCTTCGTTAAGAGTCTTTTTACATTTTTTTTCGCAAAAAAAATATTTTTACTTCCTGGATCAAATTATTTCGATCGGCGTATACGAGTTGATAGTAATAGAGATCTTCGGACGATTGTCAATTGTTAGTGACGAAAATTAGAGACGATACTGACTTGAGACTGAGGAGCGAGCTGAATTGACGCAGAATTATAGTACTTTAACTTTATTTATTGAAATTTCGTCTTATAAAATTGACAAACGAAAACTAATGAAACGTATTCATTGTAGATCGGAGTTTTATATCATATTATTTTATTTGATAAAATTTTGAAAATAATGAACGCTGAATCAAGACATTTATGGCTTAAATTACGCTTTCTTTACGATTTTTTTCTTGAAAACTCAAGGAATTTAAGGGAATTCTAGAACTTCAATAAACAAGTAAACCATTCTATTTATCTTTTAGTAATTTTAGCTTTTATAAGAATTGAATCTAACTAAGTGAATTTGAGCGTCAAAGTTTCATCACCGACGGTTTTTCTTGCAAAGGGAGTTCGTAAAATATTTATAGTCAATTACACGAAAACAAAAATGAAAATGTGTAACTCCAACTTACAAGAAAGAGAATGACACTATCGTTATTCATAAGCAAATAATTAAAATATCTTACTGCTGCTGAAAATGACTGCGTCAAAAATCATGAATTTGCGTAAAAATTGTAATAGGACTCTTAAGAGGTGTTTTACACCCTATATACTGCAGGGAGGCCTTTATCAGTATTGGGACAGAAGAGTATTTAGAAGTGATAATTAATGATAATATTTAGAAGAGAGTTAAGAGAGAAGTTAAGAGAGAGAAGTTATCTCCGTCATTGCAATTTTTTTTTTTCCGTGGCTAAATAATAACAGCCGCTCGGGTCGATTGTTAGGTTAAGCCGTGCTTGCCTAGGTTGTTCTGTGGATGGGTGACCGCCCATTACATACCGAGTTTCCTCCGTGCCTCGGAAAGCACGTTAAGCTGTTGGTCCCGGCTGTCATTTGTAGATCTTTGGCAGTCTTTAGGTAGTCAGAGGTCCAAAAAGTCTGACAACCAGTCTTACCAAGGGGTATCGTATGACCCGGTACTAACTGGGTTGTGTAGGTCAGATAGGCAGTCGCTCCATGTAATAAAATAAATAAATAAAATAAAAAAAATAAAAAAGCCTTTTATTCCATGCATTTACAAAATAATTTAACAATATGAATTAAAATTTCATGCTTGATTATTATTATCATCCTTTGAAATATTACAAAAAAGAAAAAAATAATAATCAATTAATTCAGATATAAATGTATCAAATAGAAAAATTAAAATAATCAAATATATCGTAATATAGGTAAATTATTATTATTTTTAGGATATTCAAGTTACTATTATTATTATTTATTTTCCTTTATTCATTTATACACAAATTTGTTACATTTTTAAATATTAATTAAAAAATATATAAAAAACATTTAAAAATATAAAAAATTGTAGCCCACCGGTATCGGGAACAGGGTCCAAGCTACCGGCGGTCAGGGCTCCAGAGAGAGGAACCTCCCAACAATACGAGCCGTGTCCAGGAGTACCGCTTTCTGAATCAAGCCCTTGATCCAGCTGCCTAACGAGAGCCTCCTCAGGTATTGATCGAGGCTCTTGGCAATTAAGCCATGGGCTGATACGACTATCGGCACAATGATTGCTGAGTCCACTTCCCACATGTCAACAACCTCGCGAGCCAAGTCAAGATACTTGATTTGTTTATCTTTCTCGGCTTTTGCTTTTTTTATTTATTTAATTATTATGTTTTTTTTTTTTTTTTTTTTATATGCCTGGACCCCTCTCAGGTGAAGGCCTCCTCCAAGGATTTCCATTTGCCTCTGTCTCTGGCGACATAAATCCAGTGCGGTCCAGCGACTTTTCTAATGTCGTCCTCCCAGCGCGTGTACGGTCTACCGACGCGCCGCTTGCCCTGTGGACCGTCCCATGTAGTTACTTTAGATGTCCATCTCTTATCTTTAAGTCGTGCTACATGTCCAGCCCACTTGAATTTCAGTCTTTGAGCATATTTGAGCGCATCTACTGTTTTGGTTATGCTTCTTATCTTTGTATGACGGATTCTGTGTGTTTTTCTTATATTAAGCATGCTACGTTCCATTCCCCTCTGGCACGTTATTATTTTATTCTTGATGTTATTCGTAAATTTCCACGTCTGGCAAGCATATGTCAGACATGGCAAAATGCAAGTGTCCATCATTTTCTTTTTCATTTCTGTTGGCATGCTACTTTTCATTACTTCTCTGTAACTCCAGAACTTATTCCACGTAATTCGTGTTCTGCGCTCCACCTCCAGTTCGTTGCTATTGCTGTCCAATGTTATCTGCTTTCCCAAGTAGATATATTGATCCACGTACCGTAATGGTTTCTTTTCTAGAGAGATGGTTCTTTTATAACTGTTTGTCATGGTGTTTGTTTTTGTCAAGTTTATTTCTAATCCGACTTGTCTGCTATCTTCGTGTAATGACTGTATCATGTGCTCTAAGTTGCCACCGGATTCAGATAGCAGTACCAAGTCATCTGCGAACCGTAAATGACTCAGGTATTCTCCTTTGATATACAAGCCGTACTTTTTCCAGTCTAATTGATTTATAATCGATTCCAATACTGAAATAAATAGTTTTGGAGATAGTGGGTCCCCTTGTCTCACTCCTCTATTGATGTTGAAATCGGGGCCAGTCGATTCCAGTTTGACTTTACTGACGCTGTTGTTGTATATACTTTTTATTACTTGTATATACTCATTTTCTACTCCTTGTTTACTTAATGCTTCCCATATACTTGTGTGTGAAATTGTGTCAAAAGCCTTCTGGTAATCTATGAAGGCTATGTAGAGCGGTCTTCGGTTCTCTTGGTATTTTTCAATAATAAGTTCCAGAGTGTGTATGTGATCTATGGTTGAATATCCCTTTCGAAAGCCAGCTTGCTCTATGGGCTGTCTCTTTTCTAAAGTTTCAGATATTCTTCGATTAGTTATGGAAGAGAATAGTTTGTAAACAGTTGGTAGAAGGCTTACTGGCCTGTAATTGCCGATTTCATTAGGGTTTCCTTTTTTATAGAGCAAGATTATAATGGATTCTGACCATTGTGCAGGTATGATCGCAGTTTTGAGTATTAGGTTAAATAATGCGGCCAGTGGTGATGCTAGTATTTCACATCCATGTTTAATTGCTTCATTAGTAATGAAGTCTGGGCCTGGGCTCTTTTCTAATTTTAACTTATTAGCTGCTTGTATAATTTCCAGTTCGTCGATATACACACATCAACACGGTCTAGGGATATTTCATACTCAATTAAATAACTCGAAAAGTACTGGCCGCATTGGAATCTTTTATACACCGATTAGTTTGTAATTTATCTCAGACTAATTCCAAATTCAAATTTTTGAAAATTCTTTTGTTTCGGTGGCATAAAAATGTCTTGATGTATAGGAGAGGGAATTTTCATTTGTGCGAAATTTAGAAAACAATACGAATTACGTTTAGTTACAGTTTTTTTTCATTTTTAAACGAAAGATAAAGTTAAAATTGAGGTATTGTAGCCATGCAACGCCGACATTTGACGAGGGCGGAGATGTTACGAGCTGTGGGAATGCTGGAAGCTGGATCTGTTCAGCGTAATGTTGCTGAGGCCATAGGGACCCATCAAAATGTAATTTCAAGATTGTGGACACGCTATCGTGCCACAGGTGAAGTAGCGGAGAGGCACCGGGGGCCAAGTCGCATCACTACCCCCAGACAAGACCAATTTTTGCAAATTACTGCGCGAGCACAACCAAATGCAACGGCGACTCAATTGGTCCAAAGGCTGCGAGTGGAACACCAAGTGCTTGTGAGTGACCAAACTGTAAGAAGGCGACTGCATGAAAGCAATCTACGCTCTCGTAGACCACTCCGGGTCCCACCTTTACGGAGAGGCAATCGTAGACGACGATTAGAATGGGTTCGGAACCACGTGGACTGGGGCCGTGACCAATGGTCCAATGTGCTGTTCACGGATGAATCCAAGTTCGGCTTCCATCCAGATTCACGAAGGACGCATGTTTGGCGAGTTCCTGGACGATGGAGCCGTCTCCAGAACCCTCAGGAAGTTCACCCATACCAAGGAGGAACAATTATGGTTTGGGCAGGAATTCGTCTTGGAGGACGGACGGATCTCGTTTGGGTGCGGGGCAATATGACGGTAGAACGATACGTCCAACAGGTGCTGGGGCCCGTAATCTTGCCCCACAGAACACAAATGGGGCAAGATTTCCTGCTCATGCACGACAATGCCCGGGCACACACGGCGAGAACGGTAGCAGCTTGGTTACATACACATAATGTTAGGGCCTTAGACTGGCCTGCTCAATCGCCAGATCTAAATCCCATTGAGCATGCGTGGGATATGCTGCAAAGAAGAGCTCTGAAGGAAGTTCCTGAAAATCTGGCTACAGAAGATCAACTTTTTGCGCACCTCAGAAGGACATGGGACAATATTCCGCAGCAAGACATTGACAACCTTGTTCTGAGCATGCCGAATCGTTGCCGATGTGTTATGAACATCATGGGCGCTTTCTCAGACTACTAACTTCAAGTTTATAAACACAAATTAAATGATTTTTCTATTTTTTTCAGTTTTTACTCACAAATTAAAAGTTCATTCATATACGGTTTCCGTCTATGCTTCATTTTTTTTCCATAAAATCCTGAAATTTTAATCTATACCTTAACCATTATTAAAAAATGGTAGAATATTAAATAATGTATCTTTTAAATATATACATGTCATATAAATAATTAACACATTGATAGTAATTCGCTTTTTTAAAAATATCCCTAGACCGTGTTGATGTGTGTAGTTTACATTATTTTCATGGCTTTCGTAGTTGTTGTATGTTTCCTGTTTATTGTTATTTGTCTGTTGTGTATTCGCACTGTATAGGTTTTTATAGAATTCTGTAGCAATGTTTAATATTTCTTTACGGTTGTGTGTTGTTTGTCCTGATTGGTTTAATCCCTCGATCCAAGTCTTATTTGTTCGGAGTTCTTTCATAGCTTTTTTGAAACTTTTTCCATGTCGCTCCATGTAAAATACTGGTATTCAACTGCATCCGGTTAGACTGGAAGCCAACCCCAACATAGTTGGGAAAAGGCAGGCAGATGATGACCATCCCTTACTACATATAGTTACGGAGATATTGGGGGTCAAAGTTCCAACTTTTCGAAAAGAGTTTTTTTTAATTAAATACAAGTTTTTAATGTTATAAAACTTTAAATACCTTCACAACCCCCGTACTAGCACAATTTTCGAGTGCATTACTGTAAAACAAACATGTCTTACTGAAAACATGACTTTTTCACCCCAAAAAACAATTGTTTCCCAGCAATATTTTTTGCGTAATTAATTAATAATAACAATTAATAATTTTTTGTTTCTTTTTATTTTCATGTTTTTTTTTTCTGTTTAATTTTTATTAGTTTACTGGTAATTTCACAGTTTTATTTTATTTTATGTGTATTGTCCTGTGCGGGCTAATAAATGCTTTGTCTTTAATTTGATGTTTAGAATGCTTGGTTCACGGCTTCCTGAAGGGTCCATTTACACCTTGAATTTGACTATTAGTTAATCCAGACGCATCATTTAACACATCGTCAGCATCATATAAAAAAAACAATGTGCTGAGTATGGTAAAGGATTTCAGCGGCTGATCGTACCTATAAAAGTTTAAAATAATATGTGACTAACTTTTTCCTTAAGTAAGACAGCAGACTGCCCTTCCCCTCGTGACCCAACAGGTAAGAGATGTACTGGTGTGGCTTGGACTCGTATTCAGACAGCAAAGATCGCATGCACCATGTTAAGTGTATCTGCGGGATAGAACATGGTTAGTTTAGAAAGCTGAAGTAAATTCGGAGCTACCTACTCATAACAACACAAACTAAAGCTATGCACCTGGACAATCATTTCAATCAGGCGCAAATAGGTCATTTTCAGGGTTCCGTACAACAACAACAACGACAACAGCCCATAACGTCCACTGCTGGACCTAAGCCTCTCCCATGATCGGAGGAATTTGCCGTAATCTCCACGCTTGGCAGGCGGATTGGAGATCGCAGTGATGAAAGACTAACAGAAAACGCTGCTGCCCATTCTCTGGTCTATGGAGGCGCAAGGTGTTCTGCCTCAGACATTAGTCGCCTTACACGACACCCGTGAGTGTAATGGGTTGGTTCTATTCTACTCTGCCGGATACCACACGGCGGTTCCGTACAAGAAAATGAAAAACAAAAACCTGACCCTTATAGGACACTCGTGCGTCTGTCTGTCTGTCCGTCCGTCTGTCACAGCCAATTTGCTCCGAATCTATTGGACCAAATCAGGTGAAATTTGGTAGGATGGCATAAATTCTATTACCCAAACAGACGTAAAAAGTAGTTTTTTTTTTAAATAAGGGTCATTTTCGGGAGACGAATTAGGAAATAAAAAAAAAGTTTTGCAAACCTTACTGTCATACATCAAATGAAAGAGCTTATGTGGATCGACGTTATGCTTATGAGGATCTCAAATATATTTTTGTTATTATTGTAAAATAAATAGTTTTGATTTAATTCATAAAAGAAGACGAAAATTGACCATTTTCCCCCTTGATCTCCGAAACTACTGAGCCTAAAATAATAAAAAAAATATACAATATATAGTTCATTGCTTGTAGATTACAGGAAAACCTATAAGAATTCTATCAATTGAAAATAAAGTGGTAAACTCGATATAAGACTTTAGCATTGTACAGAACCCTCTCCACGCGAGTTCAACTCTCACTTGACCGGGTTTTCTAGTACTTTATAAGTAAGTATAGATGTAGGAGGTAATATCCGAGACTACTCTTCCGATTTCAAAAAATCTTTCACTGTTATAGAACTGCACTATTTTATTTTAGACACTTTATACGGGCAAAGTCGAATGCAGAAGCTAGTGTATAGTAAGAATACTAACCTCGGTAGTATCGCCCACAGGCTTGACGTAGTAGATACTCCTGAACTCCGGAGTGACGCTGTCGTTCTTGAAGCTGAACTGACTGAAGTCTTCTGAAGGCAGCTTGTTGGTGGGAATCTGGCCGAAGGTGTTAACCACGTATTCTTCGAGGGAAGACAGGTCCATCCGTGCCTGGGGAGAAACATTGTGTGAGACTGTAAGCCTGTGGCACTAGTTCATATCCGGCTCGAAGGACCATGTTCGGGTTACACTTTGTATTATTTATAGTGGAGACTGTTTCCAGGTCGAGGTTTCGTGGTAGGATCGAAAACTTCAATAACTTCCACAATAATTAAATTTAATTGCAAAGTAGCACACAGAACACGTCGTTACAGATATAGTTTTATGGAGGCAAGAGAAGACAGTGCTGCCATGAACATATTAAAATAGACATCAGTGTTGTCAATAAACAAAATTAATATTCTGAATGTTACTACTCTTAACAACACTCTTCTCTCAATCACTAACTATCTACCACCAAGCGAGCATTTTTTTGCAAGCTTAAACTAAAAGCATTAGTTTCCAATAGACCAGTAACAGGCACTTTAGAATTGTTCAAGTAGTCAGTCAAAAACAAAATGATGAAGCTACAGTCCCAGTCGCAAATCATAATAACTGTAGAAGGACTTCATTCCATCCAAAGCGTATATCTCTATTCAAAAGAATACCACCGTAGGCGTGGGCTTGTGGACGGTGAGCTATGGGCTATCTCGCCGTCCGTCCGTCTTATGTCGACGGCGCGTTCGTGTTCCACGCGCGCCTCAAAGATGTCAGCAAAAGGAAGGGGTCCGCAATAGCTGATGCCTGTCGGGGCTGCGGGACTGTTTGAAAGAGATACCGTGGCCCCGGAACACAAAGGGCGAAGAAGGAACATGGATGGGTTTTAGTCAGTAAAAGTCTGACACTCCCTCCTGCTCCGCCTAGAGCGGAGGAGTCATTTGATGATTTCCCATCGAACTCTATAGACACTCTTTTGATGGTGTACCCTTCCGTGGTTCACTTGGAAATCCCTAAACAGTCTCCAAACCAATGACGTATTATATATAGACACGTCATGAACCAACATCGCGGCGCTTAAAAACGGCGAAAATACTAGAACTACTTATAAGCGTGAAGAAAGAGAAAGAAAACATGACACCGAACGGCGGGATGCCTGTTGCGAGAGGGAGATAAATATATATCTTCAGTCACGTCACAGGATTTATTAAATTATAAACAAACGTAGCGTCGCGCGACAGGTTGGTGCGTAACTAAGCGCGATGTGGCCAATTGGCTTCATTTCATGTTGTCATTTTAGAGTGTGGACAACGTATCTATAGTTTATATATCATTGCTCCAAACCCAATTGGTAAGATGTTACCCCAGCTAGTAGGGCTACCTTGATGAGGCAGCAGAGTGAATGTGCAGCTGTGTGCGCACCAAAATACGCAGCCAAAGTTACCTTTGCGCTGCCACCGAGGACACTATCAAAGTGGCGAAGATTTGGCCCATTAAAATAGTAGTAGGAAACTCGAGATCCATCTACACTAATATTATAAAGAGGAAAGATTTATATTTTTGTGTGTATGTTTGTAATGAATAAACTCAAAAACTACTGCGGCGATTTAAAAAAATCTTTCACCATTAGAAAGCTACATTCACCCTGAGTAACATAGGCTATATTTATCCCCGTACTCCCACGGGAACGGGAACTACGCGGGTGAAACCGCGTGGCGTCCGCAAGTAATAACTAAGTCCACATGGTTTAATAAAACCTGCCTGACAAAAAATATGATGTAAATAAGGTAAATAATTATTTAGTTATAGTTCCGTAAAAGTCTTCAGAAAGGTCAAGTGCGTATTACTCGCAATTGGCTTGCGTGTATGACGGTGTATGACCAGATGAATGGACGTGGACGTGGTCAAAGGAGTATTTGAGGATCGTAGCAGGAGGCGTTCTAGGGTTTCTGGCTACCCCCATGAGGAAAAGGCGTGAGTTTATGTATGTATGTATTTCCGTAACGTTTTGCATGTTTTCATACATAATTATTCAGTTTATCTATTTGTACGTTATGGTATGCGTTTAAATCAATATCTTTATTGATTTTATTTATGTCCTTATTGGTAATGTTTTCCAGAAAGGTCACGTGCGTAGCACTCGCAATCGGCTTGCGTGATGACCAGATGTAAGAACGTGGACGAGGCTAAAGAAGTATTTGAGGATCGTAGCAGGTGGCGTTCTGTGGTTTCTGCCTTCATTGGGAAAAGGCGTGAGTAATTGAGTATACAGGGTGGAATTTTGTAATGCCACCTGGAGGGAAAGTACTCTTAATACTGCAGATACAAAATTTTACTCAAAGGAAATATTCCTTTATTTTTAAAAAGAAATTAATCTGCATTCAAAGATTTTGAAAATTCGCGTGCCACACTCGGGAATCGAACCGGCTAAAATCCAAAAAAAATACACCTGTACTTTTATGCCACCAATCGATAGGGTCAATCATAAGGATTAAATCTCTCTAACAAACATTATAAATTAAATGATAGGAAAACCATGAAATCTAAAGTTATAAATTCAATGGGATAAATTTATTACGATAAAGCAATTTTATTCAAAGCATGGACCTTTACAATTGAAGAAAAAAGATTTCAATTTGCACGTGTTTATTTGTGCAAATTGTTATCTTCCTATCTAAATAGTTCTTCTCATTTTAATAAATAAATGTAGTCAAAAGATAAAATTGTTTATTAGGTTCTAACATAAGTAATTGGATCGGACCTTTGAGTAAAAGTGCTTTATGTTGTCCCATTGAATTTATAAGTTAAGATTTCATGGTTTTCCTTTCATTTAATTTATCATGTTTGTTAGAGGGATTTGATCTTTATGATTGACCCTATCGATTGGTGCCATAAAAGTACAGGGTGTTATTTTTTTCAATTTAGCCGGTTCGATTCCCGAGTGTGGCACGCGAATTTTCAAAGTCTTTGAATGCAGATTAATTTCTTTTTAAGAATAAAGGAATGTTTCCTTTGAGTAAAATTTTGTATCTGCAGTATTAAGAGTACTTTCCCTCCAGGTGGCATTACAAAATTCCACCCTGTATATCATCATTCTCTCGCCCTTATCCCAATTCATTTGTGGTCGGCGCAGCATCTCTTCTTATTCCATACTTCTCTATTTTTCGTCATCTCATCAGACACTTCTTTTCTTGCCATATCATTCTTAACACAGTCCATCCATCGTTTCTTTGGTCTTCCTCTACTCATATACCCATCCACATTCATACTCAAAACTTTCCTCACGACATTTTCCTCATTCCTCAGCATCTCATGCCCATACCAGGACAATCGATTACCACACAACATTTCGGTCACTTGCGCCACTTTCAGACTTCTTCTTATATACAAATTTCTTACTTTATCCATTCGCGTAACACAACACATCCCCCTTAGCATCCTCATCTCCGCGACGTGCAAATGCCTTTCATGAGTATATGTTTCAAATGTTATTTATTTATCGTTCTAATCAAATGCGACCTACTACGGTCGTTTTCATTATCAGCCTATTAATGTTCCCACTGCTGGGACACAGGCCTCCTCTCTATGTCAGGGAATGGGCTATAATCCACCACGCGGGCCCAGTGCGGGTTGTCACATGTCTTCAAATTTTTGGTTCTAGGACATGCCGGTTTCCTCACGATGTTTTCTTTCACCGTTTTTTGAGAGCAGCGGTGATGAAATAAATTACGCAAAGTAATGCGCCTGCCTGGGTTCGAACCCACGACTAACTGTTCGTAAGTCGGGGCCGCCACCACTGGGCCATCGCTGCTCTCATTTCGCGGTCGTTTTACTAATTATAAAATATTTTCGAACTACTAAAATTATTTGGTTTGATACTATAATCGATTAAACGAATGTTTCTTTCGATTGTTTCCTATTTATAAGAGTTAGACAATTAAAATTTATAATAAATGTTTTTGGTAATATGAATTCTATTATGCTGTGACATCATGGGCGCTTTAATGTCGATGTGAAGAAAACAATTACGGCTTTCACAGATGAGGTAAGCAGAAACAAACGCCACATGACCTGGCATATTCTATTTGATTAAATATTTATTAGAAATCTACGAGTAGTTACTGGACGACTACTTCTGATTAAATTGTAACCACAGCCAAAGGGCACATTGCAATGCATCGACTCTCATACATACCATATAATACACACACCTTCAAATCAGAACACTGCAACACTGGTTGATGAATATTAACACTAGTAGAATTCCCTTGAAAAAGGTTATTCGCAAAAAGGTCTTCTACAAAGATATAAATACATACTTAGATTCGTACTACCACAAAATTGTCGCAATTTTGTTTCCTTTTGACCTCATTGACACACAATGTCCCCATTGCTATGGAAATGCCACGATGTGTGAGCAGTATGAACTCGCTCTTTTCAGTACCATAAGCCCCTTATGGATAATTCTAACAAGCTTGTGCGGTACGACCTAATTGGGCGCAACCGAAAAAACAAAAGAGGCAAAACTGAATGTATGTAGTGTAGTTAGATAAATAGTACTTTCAGGAATAAGCGCTCGGCTTAGCTCGAACCGCCGAGTGAGTCGGAAAAGATCCAGCGATGATAGGTACCGAATAGACTGCCGACCGGCACAAACCGAATTTGTGTAGTTATTGCTGCGGGTCGGCTTGCCGTCGTGCCGACGTATCACTGTTGAAAGCTCGAAATTATATTAACTGGGCTCAGTGTCCGTCAGTTAACTGTCATAGTTTCGTATTATGTATGACCGGTCGCGATCAAATATGACGTCATTGGTTGTCATCGAGGCTGATAGTCACCGTAACTCATTTTGACAGACGCTTTCGTATCGATACTTATATTATTTCGACTATGTGAGCATAGTGGACAACAAATTCATGACAACTGAGTTTGAAGTGGCTTTCGTGAAAGACGTTACACCGTACCCGGGCTGTTAGTCACGGTAAAGTGATATTCACTCAGTGCGATACGTAATATCAGTATTATGACATTCTCGGTTGTCATCAATGTTCGGTGTACAACCGAAGCTTGATAGTTACTGGATATCGGTAAGAGACGTAATAGGCCTACAGAACAAGTGCGTAGCATTTCTACCTACTAAAACAAAACAAATAAGCCATAACTAACCAATGACGTATTATATATAGACACGTCATGAACCAACATCGCGGCGCTTAAAAACGGCGAAAATACTAGAACTACTTATAAGCGTGAAGAAAGAGAAAGAAAATATGACACCGAACGGCGGGATGCCTGTTGCGAGAGGGAGATAAATATACATCTTCAGTCACGTCACAGGATTTATTAAATTATAAACAAACGTAGCGTCGCGCGACAGGTTGGTGCGTAACTAAGCGCGATGTGGCCAATTGGCTTCATTTCATGTTGTCATTTTAGAGTGCGGACAACGTATCTATAGTTTATATATCATTGTAACTAACCTGTACAGCAACCGTCATCCTATGCGCGCTGTAATGCCTCTTCCTAAATGAATGCGCGGCCTGGTGTAGCCTCTCATCGTCATCTATGTCGTCCTTCAAGCTGCGAAGGTTGCCCCATGTGAAGGTACGCGCCGGGTGACCTTCGGGGAACAGGCTGGACAGCAGCTGGTCCTTGCGGTTCGAGTCTGATGGTGACGCTATTGCGAATTCTGTAAAAGAAAAAAATGTTTGTTGAAAATAAGAATAATTAATTTAAAAAAAAAATGTTTGTTGAAAATAAGAATAAGAATAATTAATTTAAAAAAAAATGTTTGTTGAAAATAAGAATAAGAATAATTAATTTAAAAAAAATTTTTTGTTGAAATTAAGAATAAGAATAATTAATTAAAAAACAAAAAGTATTACAAAAATTTACATTTAGGTGCAGTAGTGTTATTTCTCTATAATTAGTGCATAAAAGTAAACTATAACTAAAATATATTTAACAGTTGCAAGAAACGATAATGTGGAGGGGGAGGATAATGTGAGGAGCTCGTGGCTAAATAATAACAGCCGCTCGGGTCGATCGTTAGGCTAAGCCGTGCTTGCCTAGGTTGGTCTGTGGATGGGTGACCACCCATTACATACCGAGTTTCCTCCGTGCCTCGGAAAGCACGTTAAGCCGTTGGTCCCGGCTGTCATATGTAGATCTTTGACAGTCGTTAGGTAGTCAGAGGCCTAAAAAGTCTGACAATCAGTCTTACCAAGGGGTATCGTATTACCCGGTACTAACTGGGTTGTGGAGGTCAGATAGGCAGTCGCTCCATGTAAAACACTGGTATTCAGCTGCATCCGGTTAGACTGGAAGCCGACCTCAACAAAGTTGGGAAAAGGCTAAGCAGATGATGATGAAGAAACGATAATGTGGAATTCAAATTTTTGTTAGCGACCTGCCCGATCTAGGTTTATTTCAAAATGTAAAGGCACAGATTGATGTGGTCGGATTTATGTAGCTTATTAGAGTTTTCGCGGCACAGCCAAGCCATCTTCTACGTCGTGTCGAAGATTCTTAGTTTTAAATTAAATTAGCTTCGACTAGAACTAGTGCATATCAAAGGAGGGATCTGTCGAAGTAGTGTTTTTCGAAAGTGTGTGTTGTCGAACTATGTTCTGTCGAAGCAATGAGTAGTCGAACTGTTGTTATTCGAAATTGAGACAGTGTCGAAATAATTAACTGTCGAAGTTCAGAATGACACTCCTCAGCCACATCGACGAAGTCAGTAGTGACTTCGGACTCCACCTACACTTTAGGGGACTTGCCCTTAAAGTGCATGCGGAGTTTCACAAAGAGCAGGTCAGGTGGGCCATGATCTCCACAGTCGAACTCTGCCTTATCGGAATATCCCCACTGGACCAAGTTCTACCTGCAGCGGCCCACCTGTCACACAGTCGGTTAGAGTCTTCCAGCCCGCGTAGCATGACCACCGTAGAAACGGGTTTCTTCGAAGAAAGAATCGACAATTCTTTTGTTCATCTGTCATTTTGTCGTTTCAATGACAGACCCGCTAGGTTGCCCATGTGAAGTCATGCCAATGGTTCATGTTTCTCCTGCTGGGGGACATAAGCCTCTTCTCTGGAACTTACCCCTGCCCCATTGACGAATGCAGCCGTACCATACTAAAGCCAGATCAGCCTTTAAGGATCTTGCTGCTGAGACTCTGGCCTCTGTGTGACACCGTGCGCGACATAATCTACTACGCAAGCCGAGTGCGAGTAACTCCATGTCATATTTATTTGAAAATTTGTTTCCAGGACATACAGTTTCTATACGACGTTTTCCTTTAGTGGTTTGAGAGACAGACAGGAAGTAATCTGACGGACCGTAGGAAGCTAGACACAAGCAATGATCTATTAGCAACTCATTCATTATCATTACTATTGAAGAGCGTTTTTCCAAGCCTTATAAGCCGGTTACGTGTCTAATTTACTAACAGGACTTAGAGGACGTACTGGTATACAGGTGTAAAAGGAATCTTCACGAATCCCTCAACCAAGCATTCTGTACATCAAACTTAGTAACTGCACGCATAAATTATTGCTGGGAAATGACTTTTTTGTTTGGTGTAAAAAGTCATTTTTACACCTTTATGAACTTGAAGGGTTGTGTTTACTACACCTAACGCCATCTATCGACTCGTTGCAACAACTCGCCGATCGGTCATTATAGTACACCACAGACAGTATAAGAAACGCATCACCTTCCGTGTTCCAAACCTATGTTTTTTATTATCTGTGTTCTTTTTAATATTATTTTTTATCTGTACATTCTTATTGTAATTGATGGAGTAAACGGGTTGAAGAAAGGACCTAATGATTTTCTTTTATAATAACCCTACTATGAAGCCCTAACAGGTTGTATTGATGATTCTAATGATTATAATTTTGTAACTACATACGTCTTACAGCCGCGAATAATATTTTCATCAACATGTAACACCCTAGCACTGGCCTGCAAATTTCAAAAAAAAAAATGAAAAAATTTGAATTATGTGGGCTGGTCGGAGCATTCACCTTAAGAAAGTGTTAATTATGTAACTAGGATAGTACGTAAGGTACTCCTTACGTACTATCGTGGTCTTTACCGCGTGACCATTTTAATTTCTTTTTCGCTTAAAACATGCGGAGGCTCCGAGCCACGCCCCCTTAAAGTTTGGGCCTATTAGGAAAGCGTCAACTTTGGCGCGCAAAATAAAAATAACTCTCATTTGGCGTGCGTCGTCAGTGCGCTCGGCCGATTCGGTATCTTTTCATTCACTATTTCTATACAAAGTCAACGGGGCGGGGCTAGAGAGCGTTTCTATGTTGCGAGTGCAAGCAAAAATTAGCTTAGTGGTGGTCAGGCGGAAGTGTCCTCGATAGTACCTACTCATACCAAATTATTTTAAGTTGTCGGATATTTACAATATCATTTGAGTACCTGACATTTCTAATATTAGCACTTGATCATAAGTATCGTCATTTTTACATAATTAAATCAATAAGGAAAACCGCGGTAACTACTGGTTAACTGTAGGTACGGTTGAACAAGCTATTTAGTTTACAGTTTAACCCACAAATTACATTGGAAAATGTAAACCAAGTTAACCAACCAAGTGTAAAGCAACCACCGTTCAAGTGCTACTGACTTCACGTAATTTCATGGGATAGTTAGGTACTCTTTTGTACTTTTAAATCTACTTTCTTTCACTTTGACAATAATTTACTTCATTGTTTATTATCATGTGGTACAAGTAGGTTAGCCAAAAAATTATTTTTTTTTTACTACTTACTCCTTAAAATAAATATAAAATAAATAAATATTGCTGGAAATTACACACAGCGCCATCTAGTGCCACACTAAGCAACGAGGCTTGTGTTGTGGACACCAGATAGTTGATATACATACATAGATACTTTTTGTTTGTAAATACATACTTATTATACATATAAACATCCACGACTCGGAAACAAATGTCCATGCTCATCACACAAACATTTGCTCCGACCAGGATTCGAACCCGGGACCCTAAGAACCCAGGGCAGTCTCACTACCGCTGCGCCATTCGGGTCGACAAATTCCTTACTACACTTAGTATTCAAGGGGGCACCAAAATAGTAAAAAGAAGTTATTTCAGTTTTTCATTATAGTATTCAATGTGAACGTATCATATTGTGAAAACCCTTATTGTTATTAACTTTGATAAAATGACAAAACTCTTCTGAGATTTCAGTATTGTATAGAAAACACCACAGCCGATCGCGCCAATCGCGTGTCAAATATGACCTTTCACAAGCTATTGGATTTATAACAACTTATAAGTTTTCTTTAGAACATAATCAGAGCACCCATTCAAGTGCGAATCACATTTATACAAAGAGAAAAGAAATAAAATAATAAATCCATCTAATATCCATAATGCAAAAGCTGTCTGCCGGTCTGTCAGCAAGTCTAAAACCATTTAAAGTCTGGCTGAACGGATTTTTTTGACACACGGATAGTCCCCGAAATTATCCCGGTACGTTCCCGTGATATAATTTCCAACATCCAAGCGGGCGAAGCCTGGAGCAAAAGCTAATCTATGCCAATATTATAACGAAGTAAAAGGAGACAATTTTTTTTGTTTGGAGAACAGGCCACCCACATAAATTGTAACAGATATTAATGAAACGTATATAGATTTCTTCCTTATAATCTCTAGATTACAGTGGTAATATTAGATAAGCCATGTCTAGAGATGGGCGGGTGGGTAAAAAATGGGAAGGTAAAAATTGGGAGGAAAGGGTAAAATAGGTAAAAAAGAAAAAATACCCTTTTTTACCCGGTATTAATAAAAAATACCGGGTAAAAATTGAGTACTGCCTTTATATTTTTTAAATGGCTTTGCCATGAAATGTATAGTGTCTTTATATAATTTAATTGGCTTCGTCATCAATACTACGATCTACCATGTTAATTTTGACCTTGACCATTGAAGATAAATATTGATTGTATGTCCCCAGCCGTTCCCGAAGGGAAACGGTGCATTGTTATTTTAAATGTGTCTGTAATTGCGGGTATCTAAAGGCTGCTTTACACTGTGACCGGGGCAACACTGTACGGCATTGCTGCGTGCTTTATATTGTGACGTGCGTCATTTGTGGTATGCTACAAATAACCAAAATATGCGGCAATTGCGGTATGCGGCAGCCTATTTTACATCGAGGTAACATCATGCCTAGATAATTTTCGTGCTGTAAATTTTATTGGGAGTGTTTTGGTCTACCAACTTGATTGATCGAGGGGACAAGACACCGTCGATTAAGGCTGATGAAGTAACTTTAGCAGCATGACGCAAGATGTTGCCATGCCGCTCGATTTTTGCCACGATGTGCAACATTTTAAATTATTGTAGCATGCAGCCTTGTGGCATGCCGCAGTGTTGCCCCGGCGTAAAGCAGCCTGAGCTACTTAAAATGAATTTAATTATGTTTCTTATAAATCTTTAATCAACATAAATGTTCAAATAAAGTAAACTGTTCAGAATAAAAACAAAGATAATAATAGTTAGCTAAATGTTGCACACTACCTTTATGAAATATACAGATATTATGTAACATTTATATATCGTGAAAACATTTCAAAACTAGTAAATACGTAACAATTACTTAGATTCTTCGTTTCAGAATACAATAATTGCAATGCAACCTAAACAGTAATTAAATAAAATATCAAAATTGAACAATTAGTTTGATACTCGTTTAACGTATACAGGATGGATACCTACGGTAAACGGGGCAATGAAGAGAACTACCTTCAGCTACACGAAAATAGTCTTAAAATTTCACGAACTCCGTAGTACACAAATCAAAATAAAGGCTAGAAAAAACCACGTAGGTCAAGTTCATCTAGGCTAGGAAAAAATATATGAAATTTAGACGTATATTATTTAAAGTAAAGTGATATACCAACACTGTTTTGTGCATGTCGAAATATGATTATTTTTGGATACTTTAGCAGGGTGCAGGCTCTCCTTCAAGAAGGGTGACAATGCCCGTCTAAAGAATTATAGGCTAATCTCACTTCTAAGTCATGTATACAAGTTGTTTTCAAGAGTCTTCACGAATCGTCTCACGCGCAGGTTTGACGATTTTCAGCCTCCCGAACAAGCCGGTTTCCGAAAAGGCTTTAGCACCGTGGACCACATACATACGCTGCGGCAGGTTATACAGAAGACCGAAGAGTATAACCTGCTTCTCTGTTTAGCGTGTGTGGACTACGAGAAAGCCTTCGATTCGATCGAGACCTGGGCTGTACTGCAGTTTCTCCAACGGTGCCAAATCGACTCCCGGTACATCGAGGTGTTGAAGTGTTTGTACAAAAACGCCACCATGTCAGTCCGACTTAAGGACCAAGCCTCAGAACCAATCCTTCAGCAGCGAGGTGTGAGACAGGGAGACGTCATATCTCCGAAACTGTTCACCGCTGCACTGGAGGATGTCTTCAAAGTTCTGGACTGGAGAGGGCTAGGCATCAACGTCAATCAGACCATGGCTGAGACCATGGAGGACCTCAGTACAATGCTCGATGACCTCGGTAGAGCTTCCGAAAGAGGGGGGCTAAAAATGAACATGGACAAAACCAAAGTCATGTTGAATGCCCATGTAACAACCACTCCTATCAAAATCGGAGACACTACACTCGAAGCTGTGGACGATTATGTGTACCTGGGACAAACGGTCCAGTTAGGTAAGTCTAACTTCGAGAAAGAGGTCAATCGTCGAATCCGACTCGGCTGGGCAGCGTTCGGGAAGCTGCGCGGTATCTTCTCGTCCAACTTACCGCAGTTTCTTAAGACGAAAGTCTTGACTATGACCAGTGTGTGTTGCCAGTGATTACATACGGGACCGAAATGTGCTCGCTCACAATGGGCATTATCAGAAGGCTTAAAGTCACCCAAAGGGCAATGGAGAGGGCTATGCTCGGAGTTTCTTTGCTTGATCGAATCAGAAATGAAGACATCCGCAAGAGAATCAGGGTCACCGCCAAACTTAAGTAAACGCCGAATTGCCAAACTTAAGTAACAGTGGGCAGGGCACATTGCTCGCAGAACGGATGGCCGATGGAGCCGAAAAGTTCTGGAGTGGCGACCGCGAACCGGAAAACGTTGCGTTGGAAGACCTCCCACTAGGTGGACCGATGACCTGGTAAAGGTTGCGGGAATCTGTTGGATGCGAGTCGCACGGGACTGGTCAATGTGGTGACACTTGGGGGAGGCCTATGTCCAGCAGTGGACGTCTTTCGGTTGAAATGATGAATGATGATGATGACTTTAGCAGGCAGTGTGCGTTCTATATTTTATTTATCTACAATATAATGTACTATGAATTAAAATTGGTCTACCTTCTTTTATAGTATTAAGTTAACAAAACTTCACACTCATTTACGTCACAATGCCTTTGAAAAAAAAAATGTAAATCGTAAAAGTATAGGTATCTCAGACGTAAGACACGCAAGAACAAAAACGAAGCGAAGCTATAGTTGACGAAATGCACCCCTCCACGTCATCCCTCATTGGACAGTTACAGTGCTATACTATGTTGTTCTAATGAGAAAACTATGTCCGCGTATGTTGTGCCGACGACGGTTTCAAATAAAATAAATTATAAAATTTGTATGTCAAAGTATCTATTAAAAATACAATCATTAGTATTAAAACTGATTTTAATTTTTACCGGGTATAAATTAAAAATGGGAAGGTAAAAATGGGTATAAATGGGTATTTACCCAAAGTCTGGGTTTTTACCGGGTATATGCCCATCTCTAGCCATGTCTAACCGGAATGATGAGAAATTCCGATGAATTCCGAAATCCGTGATGATTTTCTATACCATCTAAAAGATTTTAGCGGAAACCTCTAAAATAGCATTAGAAAGCTCACAGTTTAATATTATTTCTTTTTATATTATATTTTAATTAAAGCAGATATTAGTACCAATGGATACCGTACTTTTTTTGTAAACGGAAAAAACGCCCCTATTTACAAGTATTTTCCGTCAAATGGCATTGACCACAACAGGAATGATTTGACTCGCAAAAAAATTTCATAATACAACTTATTTGTTATGATTTTAAGATTCCGGTTTCGTTTCTATGTAATCTTTCGTTTATTATTAGAATAAAATGGTTACTTTTTTTGGTGTAAGTAATATGAATATCCGCAACATCGAAGAGGGCCTAAAAAAAACTGTCTCCTTTGTTTGTATGTCTGAATCAAGTTCCGGAAATACTTTAACTACTTGATCTCAAACGCATAGACTGCTGAACGTGGGGTTCTAGGATTGATTCTTAGAACGGGCTGTGTTATTCAAATTTTCTAATGAAGCCGAGTCTGGCTTTATTCCCGATCAATGGCAATAGGCTTTGCCTGTACATCTAACATGCTACTTAGCTAGCGGAGCATACTTGACTCCTCTACCTCTCTTCGAGGAGAACAGTATGATAGTAGTTATAACCTATTGGTGAATCCACACCGCAGTTACTTTTTGTAGAGCAACGTTTCTAAGTGTAATTTAATATTATTATAAAGGGTGTAAAACACCTCTTAACGAAGCCGAAAGGCACTTTTTCTCTTCGTCATTGCTAACATTTTTTTGTTCTACACCATGGCCGGGAACCTTCTAGTTACGGAGATATTGGGGGTCAAAGTTCCAACTTTTTGGCAAGTTTTTTTTCAAATACAAGTTTTTAATGTAAGATTTTTATTTTAAACACCTCCACGACTCCTGTACTATTCAATCCATCCATCAGCACAATGTATTGAGTGCGTTACATTGAGTTCTACCACAAAACATGATTTTTCACCCCAAAAAAAAAGTCGTTTCCCAGCAATAATTTTTGCGTAAAGTTACTTAGTGTGATGTACAGAATGCTTGGTTGACGGCTTCGTGATGAGGTCTTTTACACCCTGTATGTTGCCGTGTTAGTATATTATGTTAAGTAATGTTACCTAACTTTCAGTCAACACGTGGTAACAATAAAATTGATAAAATTGTTAGAGAAAGTTACTTCAATATACGGGATGGATGCACTATATAACCGTGCCCATAACACAATAACGTAGTTTAATTTCAGGTCTTTAGCTAAATCGACCGTAGACTTGACAGCTAAACAAATGACCTGTTGATGTGTACCTAATTTGGACGGTTAGTGTAAGAGGATTACTATCGTCTGATCACTTAATCCTTGTATAATCCAGCTGTGTTCAACGTCTTATTGGGTTAGTAATAAACGGTAAAACTAAAATGAGATTAATGTTAAGGGGACTATTAACAGAAGCTAAAAGCGAGTTTTATAATGCAAAAAAGCATATGATTCACTGCAATAAACAAAACATATCTCTAAAAATTTCTTTTAACGAGTAGAAACCATACTTAGTAAAATACATGCGATCATTTTGATTTTTTGGGAAATAATTCTACAAGCAACATAATTTCGCAAAATCGCAAAAAAAACTCAGTTCGCACTATTCGGGCGCAGTGACTGACGTAACAACCACTTTGTAGTGCAAGCTGATTATAACTTTATTCTGACAGTATTTCTAACGAAGTTTGAACCACCACAAATAGAGTTGCTAATTTAGCTCTGTAGTCGCCTTAAAGGCAAGAATTTGTGTGGTATTCCTACTACTAAAAAACCCGACTATTGAAAAATCAAGCTCTAATTAAATTCGGGATTTACAAGGTAAAATCGACTCCTCCTATTGTTGAAGTCGGTTTAAACGAAGCCTTTGTTACCCGGGCCATAATAACGAATCGAATAACACCTTATTCATCAAAAACAGATGAAAAGTTTAGGTGCTACGGTGGAACATACGTAAATACAAACATATAAAGGGTGTAAAACATCTCTTAACGAAGCCGAAAGGCACTTGTTATGAACTTGGAGGGTTGTATTGATGATTTTGATGATTATAATTCTGTAACTACATACGTCTTACAATCGCGAACAATATTTTAATCAACATACAACCTAGCACTAGCCTGCAAATTGCAAAAATCGTAAGAAAATTTGAATTTCGCGGGCTGGAAGGAACAAAAGAAAAAATACGGGTCAAATATTTATTTGTAAGTCTAACTGACGTACTAATTAGAATTTTTCAGTGGACAAGCCTATTAGGGTAACATCTACCTATGGCCTATATTGTCCCACAGCTGGGTAAAGGCCTCCCCCATAGCTTTCCACTCTTCTCTCTGTGCGATTTTCGCCAGCCAATCACGCACAAACGAATCTAAGTCGTCAGGTATGAATACATTCTAAAAAATAAGAAAATATTATATCCCACACAGACATTTAGCAATGGACGGGAGTCCATTGCTAAAATATGTCCAGGAGATTTATGTCAATAGGGTAGATATGCATGATTATTTTTATCGCTATAAACAAAGCGTGTTAACATCAGAAATAGCAAAGTGAAATATATTTTTTTAATGTCTATAAAAAATACTAAGTTATAAGCATTTCAAACTGCTGATTAGACAGAGAGATCCGTTACAGCGAATGATGTCATTCGCTGCATCGACGTACAAAATCCATACTAAATTCCGTTTATTTAGAAAGAAATAGAAACAAAAGTTTAAATGGTTATAACTTTTGTGTTGTTTGGCCGATTTACGTCTTATTTTCACTTTTTATCATTATTTTTATAGTACTTTAATATTCCGTATCGAAATAAAAAAAAGAAAATTTAGGCATATTTCCTATTGTTTAACTATTGTGTCTACTAATTAGTTGTTTAAAGGCTTATGTAAAACGAGTATTTTTAATTTAAAAACCGATGTATTTACGTTACATTTGCACCGCGGCTTCGTGCTAGGGCTTCTGTTCAGGACACCGTAACGTGAAATGTAATAATGACTTGGAAATTATACTTTATATCATAATTTACTTGTCGTACAGTTGAGTGACGGCGTATACCAGTAGATGATCTAATAGTTAAGTATGTATGTAGTACATAAGTTAGTATCAGGTTATTTCGGGTTTGTTTCGTAACCTGTATCGTTGCGATTAAGTACAGATTTTAATGGCAGGGTAATTATTTCACGGGTCATAATCAGTGGGGATTAGGGTCGATATTCGTTGTTGTTATTTGGGTTTCCAATCCATTTTGTTATGTGGGTACTGGGTGGGATGAATCCGCGGTATGCAACTAGATCAGGAGATGTCTTCCACCTGAATGAATATGGCATCTACTATACGTTGTTTGTGTGCATGATTTGAAATCTGAATTCTGCACATAAGTTCTTAATATAGCGAATATGACCATTGATTAATATTTTTTAAATGAATCCCTTAAAAGGATTGCAAGTTCGAATTTTAACTTATGGAATACCCGTCGGGCATGCGAGTTGCGATTTGAATAAAAAAAAGTGAGCCGTCAAGGGACGCCTGACAGATGTGAAACATCGAAATTATTTGGTACAAGTAATGTGCTTAAAAAAATCAATATAAAAACAAACACATAAAATAAAATAAAACCAAAATGACTCGATTCACAAAAAGAAAATCCTTATGCTGGATCGAACTCGAAGACACGAGATTGTAACCCAGCGCTGTGCCCCGAGACCAGCTGGCTTGTTGTAAACCGTGGCGAATATGTAGAACTTATGCTGCCTCACCAGGTCGGTAATGTTCGGGATTGATCGGGCCGGGTTGACAACTTGACAGTTGGCGACGTGTCACCACGGCTTGCGTCGCCACGCCATTTTTTGGTTTTACCCGCGCCTATAGATGTTTCACATCAAAAACTGACCTGATTCAATTGCCTCCCTCTCCCTCTGCATGGCCTCCTTCTTCATCAGGGGGCTGACGAAGAACTGGCTGAACATGTCCATGGCCGCGGGCAAGTACTTCTCCTGGATCTCGAAGTAGAACGTCGTCACCTCACAGTCCGTTGACGCGTTGTCTGAACCACCTTTTTTCTAGACAAAAAATGTAAACAAAAATCTCTATCATAATAATTCTCCTTCAAAAACCTCATTGAATAGGCTAGTTTTCACCATCAATAAATTGCAAATCTATTTAGTCCGTCAGTTCCCTTGGAACTAATGGCGCTAGCCGATGCTAGCGCCATTAGTTCCAAGCGAGCTTGAACCAAACATCGTCATTGGTTGAAAATCTGTCAATGTCATTTTATATTTCAAAATAGTTTGACCTCATTGGTCTCCCTCTTCCGACTAATTTCCCCCCCTCCTTGCTAACATATTCCACCCCTGAAATGCTTGTGGCGCTGATGACCTTCATTCGTCACAATAACATAATAGTTATTTATGCAACTGTTGTATAATGAGGGGTATTAAAACACGAATGTGGGTTTATCACACGAGGCGAAGCCGAGTGTGATAATAGTATCACATGAGTGTTTTAATACCTAATTATGTACAGTTGCATACAAGACTTTATCTACATCCATGATATGAATCCTCCATAAAAGGTTCTGAAACCATCGAGTGTTGCAGTGTTCTAAGAAGTCTATGTAAATTCATGGAAAGTTGAATTGCTTGTATTTAATACAAACAAACCGTGTATAGGTAGTAATATAATTATTTACATTTTGGATTGTTCTATTATCAAAATTCACAAAGCTTGTATCACTCATTTTTATAAACAACAAAGTACATAATGCAATACTAATATCCAAATGTCGAACAAAAATGGCGGGATACGACGTGAATTCGAATTAACCTATAAGTTTTTTTTTTAATTACGGCGCTGTGGTAGTGAATCACACGTGCTAGACGTTCGATTCACTACCACATTCGATGTTCTTTTTTTAAAACGAGTTGCATAATGAAATTCAGTACAACATTATAACACCCCCCGTTTGGGTGTTATAATGGTTATTATGACACTGGCTGTTTTAATGTTGGCCATAAGCTAACTGTTTCAGATATCTTTATAGAGGATTTATAGCATGGGTGTAGATAAAATTATAAATCTGCCTGTGCGGGTGTGGAATGCGTATATCTCTATGTTTTAACAATTTTATTATAATACGCTTTTTCTACAGATTTATTATATGTATAGATTTATTTCTATTCTTTGTTTGTTTCAGTCCCATAATAACCCGACAAGATCCACGTTGTATCATAAAATTTAACCTGCGATCTCAGATAAGTCGTTGTTTTTTTTTTTTTGTCATGCGCACTTGTTTTTCCAATTCACTCGACATTGGCAGAATAGTCGACATAGGCTCTACTTGCCATTAAATAAAAATAGAATAGAATAGACCTCATTGGTCAGATTGGGTCTAAGCTATGGACGCTCCATCTACAATCAGCTTTGACCGGCCTTCCCCATTTTTCTGAGGTCGACGCTGCATGTCTTCTTTCATACCTTTCTATTAGTCGTCATCTCATGCCTCACCCCCTAGTAAGCCCCCTTAGTAATATCATCTTTTAAGACCATCCATCGTTACTTTGGTCTTCCCCTACTCTTATATCCATCCACATAAAGGAGCCTTCTAATACAGGCATTGTTTGCCTAAATGAGGGCTCCAAACACATTAACATGTAATGTAATTTCTAATAACACAATAAACTATTTTGTAATTGTATTTTTGTATTTGTATTGTATAAAGTTGATAATAATCCCCTATCAGTTTATTAGCTGGCCCTTGTAGGTTACAGGTTCACTATCCAGGCTCCAGAGTGGGAATGGTCCTTAAGTCCAGTTATGTTTTTATTGAAATGATGTCCTGCCAAGTCCGCATTAAATATGAGACTATCTCCTCACGTCCACAGTATGAGATGGTTTAGAAATTGTACGAGCGAACAGACCACATACACACATCAAAAAAAGTTTGTGATCACTAGCATATGCTGATATAATTATTTAAATTGAACTTTGTCAAGAAAAAATCTTTGTTGTGTGTTTTCTTTAAATAGAAATAACCTGTTTGAAATAAAACATAAAACAATTTTTTATCTACACTTCTACACTAATATTATAAAGAGGAAAGATTTTAGTGTGTATGTTTGTAATGAATAAACTCAAAAACTACTGAGCCGATTTAAAAAATTCTGTCACCATTAGAAAGCTACATTCACTCTGAGTAACATAGGCTATATTTTATCCCCGTACTACCACGGAAACGGGAATTACGCGGGTTCAACCGCGTGACGTCCGCTAGTTTTTTTATAAAAACGTAACAAAAAAGATTTCGAATTTTCAAAGTGACCACAAACTTTTTTTGATGTGTGTACGATCTGTGGACTGATATGGAAGTCTCTCTACATACGGTATCTGGTCTGTGGACAGCCACAGTGAACCTGTACTTATTAGTTACGAGAATATAAAAGGCTTGGTATTGATTGGTATGATAATCATCGCATAATCTACTAGAAGCCAAGATTGTTTTGTTCCCGTTTACTTTACAAAACTATGTACTTTGGCTTCCAATGTTTGCCGCAAATTATTTATTAGACAAACAACCGCTTGTTTGTCGGTCCACTTACAAAACAATACTTGTTGTACTTGTTACATACTTCTTATTTTTTACACACTATGTCTACATCTCTTTTTATCTACTCTCCTTTGGCAGGTATGCTGGAATTGATATGGTTTTCTTTAGAAATAAGCACCATTTTATCTATTTTTCTATTCCTTTCTTCTTTTCTATATGTAGTGTGTACATAAACTGTTAAATAAATAAATACTTGTAACTTCAGGTTGAAGCGAGAAGCATTTACTAATGTGTCAAAATATCTCAGACTTCCACATTAGCATAAATCTAGCATGTTGTACTTTCACCGCTATTTGGAAAAGTTGTATTTCTATGACCGCGATGTTAAATGGAAATTTTTAAACCTTACCATCCAAAATCATATCATATACTCGTATGTAGTATTAAATGTATTAAACTAGCTGACCCGCAATCGTTGTTGTGCCATATAAATTATGTTGTGAAATATACTTTTCATCCCTTCTATTCGAAAAGTGTCGTTTTGTTCCCCGTTTAGCGGGAGCAAAGTAGGTCTTTTCTCCACTAGACTTTTTAGCGGGCAGTAATGAGATTTGAATTTGGAACATGAATCGTTCATTGAAATCGAACGAAAATTGTATAAATTACTGGCTGTAAGTGTTTGTACAGTAATGTACAGTGCTGCCGTCCGATAACTATAATGCCGCTAACCCCAAAAACCAAAATTCGAGAAAAGCGCGGGAGAAGTTAAAATCACTGCTGTTCAAAAACCATTTTACCGATTTTAAATGTTAAAATATCATAAAATAGGAAATTTTAAGGGCTATAAGACGGTTTTAAATTAAAACCAAAATATTTAGCTTATTTTGAGATAATGCTATAAAACTGATTGCAGTTAGTATTCATTGCATAAATTGATAACAAAAGCCACAGCTATAACGCCATTAGGACAACCCTAGCGGCATTCTAGTGATTGGTTTTGCATAAATTTTAGGAACTTGTAAAGCACTAGAAATATTGTTTTTGTTCCCAATCTATATTGCCGTTAAACGTTTTCAGAATTTTATTGCTAATTTTTTATTTTTAGCTAATCGTATAATGCAAAACTAAAATGCGGTTAACGTAATTTAACTGCAATTTAGTCTAAGAAAATACGTAAAACTTTCATACGTTTAAATTTCTATTTATTTTATCAGCAGTTACTACACTTTAATGCAGCTAAACACTAAACCATCTATCTTATCGGCAATTTAGCGATGTATATGTTACATCATGATTGAAAAAATACAACAAAATGCATCTAAAGTGAAAATTTTACTAAAGGTATTTAGTTAATTTCAGGTTGATTACTGATTATTTATATGAAATAATAAATAACAGGTCATAATTTTAAATGAGTATTTAATCATTTATTTTTTTTACTTAAAAAATAGTTATTTTAGATGAGATCTTTTTGGAAAAATTACACTCACAAAATATAGTTTTAACTCTGGACAAGTATTTAGTAAGTCCATGGTTTAACATAACGATCAAATATCTCGGTCCTTTAAAACGACAAAGTCAAAGTGTGAACTTAAAAGAAAGAAAGACATGTCGAATAAATGTTTAGAAAAACTTTTAAACTTTACAATAATACAAATGAAAATAAAATACAAGCTATCACTTGTAACGTAACAAAAATATAAACTTTCTATAATAATAAATTGTAAGGACACTTCACAAATAAGACTATTCCAAACTTTAAAACATGAATAATTATAAACTCTATTACTCCCAAACTCTTAATTAATTCTAATTTGTACCTTCTTAAAAATCAGTCACAATAAGTGTTCTCAAATGAAAAACTTTTATACTTAACTAATAAACGTATCTGTAATAGGAACATTTTTAATCAACAAATAGGTAACAAATAAACTTACACTACTTTTCCAACTATTAAGTAATATAATATTGTAAACGATCCGCTATAAAAACTTAGAGATAACCATAATCAGTCTCTACGAGAACTTCTTTTAATTTAAATATAATCAGTCTCAGTCTCTGCGAGATCTTTTTTTAATGGGTTTCTTTGCATTTTCATCAGCAGCAGCAGCTATTATTGGTAAGTTTTTCCAAAAAAGCTGTTTATGGGTTGGGACTATATTTGTTAATTTTTTTATCAAATCAGCTTTTCGTGCGGATTGTATACCCTTTGGTTCCGTGCGAAATACCAGTTCCATAATATCAGGCGTTTTCAAATATTTTTCATTTAAAAACCGCAACACAGTAAAATTATCATCGTCAAAATCATTTTTATACTTGATATCGTAACTTTCTCGTACAAAACGTACCTGAACCATATTATTCAAATATGCTCGTGGGTTTGCGTTTTGAATTCTTCTGTCCGAAATAAAGTTTGGCACATCCAAAAAATCTTCTACTGCCATAGATTTCACAACGACTTGCGACTTATTAATTGATGCCACTGTATCTACAAAATCTGTGAAATCATACAATTTGTTTTTGTTTTTCATTGCCAGCTCTACTTGATGGTGCACTTGGTCACAAGACATAAATGTGTGACCTGGTTCAAAATAATAAAGTGTTATTTCTTTTGTAGCAATTGTTTCGCTGTTAATTAAATGAACGAGAAATTCATATAGGAGCCAGTTCTTATTCTGTGCGCTGCAGTTATCCAACCATACATGTAAACTAGTGACATCTCTATTATGAAGAAGGAATTGGTAGAAAGTAGATATTATGTCATTTTGTTTTCGTCCTGCAATGCCATCATGCCAAAGAACGGTGAGCGGCTTTGATTTTGTTGTAATTTTGCCAAGTGGAAAAAACGTTTCGTTGTATACTACTAAACGTTGACAAAAGATTATACTTTTGAATGCTTCAAGCCTAGGCAACATGATGACTTTTTCTAGATCTGCGCTAAAATATTTTGTAGAAGTATCTTCTGTTGCGTCTCTGTGTTCACTGTACAATTTTCTAGCCTTTTTATATTTTTCATGATGTTTAGCCCATTCCGCACAATCATCACAATCTGCAACCATCTGGCTGGTGGCATCATGAGAAGTTTCATTTTGATGCAAGTGGTTCTTGCATCAAAATGAAACGGCTTCTCACTCACCTCCTTAATCTCTTTCTCACTCTCCTTTATGTTCTCCTTCTCGATCTCCTTTTCACTCTCCTTTATGTTCTCCTTCTCGATCTCCTTTTCACTCTCTTTTATGTTCTCCTTCTCGATCTCATTCTCACTATCCTTTACGTTCTCGTTCTCGGTATCCTCCTCACTCTCCGTTACGTTCTCCTTCTCACTGTCCTTTACGTTCTCCTTCTCACTCACCTCCTTAATCTCCTTCTCACTCTCCATTTTGTTCTCCTTCTCGCTCTCTTTTTCACTCGAATTTGCGTTTTCCTTCTCATTATTCTCAGTTTTCTTCTCCTTCTCCTGATTTTCTTTTTCGCATGTTTCACAGAATCCGACGTTTACTACTAGTTGTCGATGTCGATGTACTGGTTTTTCTTTCAATTCTGCGGTATTATTTACGGGCTTTATATTTTTTTGTTTTTGAATGGATTTTATTTCGTCCAAATAGTTTTCTATGTTATCAAATTTTTTTAATAAGTGTGGAGAGTGCAAGGTGGTTTTGTATTCATTTCTATAGTCAAAAATTGCACCATGTTTTTTGAAGTCGTATGGCCGGGAAAATATAGATTTTATATCAGTCTTTTTAATATTTGGTGATCTTGTTTTGTGTAATATAATATCCTTTCTTGTATACATGTTCTGAAAAAAAAAAAACATTTAACCATTAAACCAACCATAACAAAACAATCGACCTAAGGTGATTGTTATTTTATGTTAAAACAACACAATATCTATATCAACAAAAAATCATATTTTCAACTTACGTAACGTTTTGGTGGCCTGAATTTCCTTACAAAAATTTAGTTACTTCGTTTATACTGATTCAAAATAGGAAACTATTGCAATGATATTATAAAGAAGATACGCCATGTTTATACTGAATGGCGTTTAGATATCGTTGCGAGTAATTTAAAACTACGACAGCGATAGATAATACGGAACGTATAAGATAGAAAGAGATAGCTAGCTATCAAAGTGCAACAATTGTATCACTTTGTCCTCAACAATTTGTGCGTGCTAGTGCGATATCTACCTCTTTTTACTATATAATATCATTGAACTATTGTAAAAAACGAGCTTAGATACCCACCTTACAGCATAATATGATTCTTATTTCTTCCTAATTCGCGCAATAAGTTTGTTTTGAGTCATTGAGGTCATCGAACTTGAACGCGCGGCGTTTTCTGCGCATGCAACCCTAGCATTTCTTATCTCACTTACACAAGCATGGTACGCGTTCACCTACACGAGCTTAGATTGTGTGCGTAGGAAGTGTAGGAACGCGTTTGTTCGCCAGTGACCGAGGTAGTTTGTTAGGTAGGTAGTTTTTTCGCCAGTGACGTATGACTAAAACCGATGTAAACTGATCTCCAACTGCAGTAGTTGCAGTATTGAGGCGAATACCATTTTAAACCGAACATTCGACATCCCAGAAACGGAACACAACGCGCTCAGCCACCAACACTTACGAATTGAATTGAGATGGCAAATATTTATTTTATTGTCCTAGGTAATTTTAAAAACGTCTTTTAAAAGAAATTTTACTAGCTTATGATTTAGTTTTTCAAAATAAAATGGGCAGTAAAACTTACGTAGCATCTTTCCGCGTAAGCGCACTTCGGTCACCTCTGCTGATGCGTGACACGTCCGTCTCGTCTAGACTCCTGCGCCAAACTGCGATCGGATTCGCACACTCCGCGACCGTTGAATGAACGCGAGTTTATAACCGCATTTTAGCTAAGTAATGTGGGATAGTCGCGTTTTAGTCTTGACTAAGTGTAAAATTATTTCAGTTTTTATTTTAATTTGCCGTCCTAAGCCCTTTAATAATTGCAAAGTAATGATAAAAAAATTCGAATTAAAATGCTAAAATGCCGCTATTGCATTTTAACTACATTATTGCTTAGTGTTTTCACTTAACGGCATTAAAGCTTTGGATTGTTTTATATTAATGAAAAATATAACACAGCTGTAACGAGTTTAAAGTACTTTAACCTCATTATTGTTAGTGAAAACAAAGTAACGGCAATGTAGTCATGCAAATGCTTGCTAAAATTGCTTTTAATCGCGTTTTAGCCATGCATTTACTATTTACTGCATTTTAGCATTGTTTACATTCAAAATTTAGGCATCTAACGGCATTTTTCTTTTCATTATCTCGAAAACTATTATAGATAGAAAAATACGGGTAAAATCAGTCGATAGAACTTTTTTTTCTGATTCAGAATATATCAAAAAGTCGAAATTGACAAAGTGTGGGTTAGCGGCATTATAGCTATCGGACGGCAGAGTGCGGGGGTCAGCACCCGTATTGTAGAAAATATAAAATTAAGAGTTGCAGATAGTTCGCCCATGCCGTTGTCACCGCGCTCTTCTATATCAAAGGAACCTTTTCCTGAGCACCAGCCAGATACTGAGATTACAAACACTCAAAATACTGGATGACTTTTTTATCACTTTCCAAAAAAAATGGGTATATTCGGTGAATGGAGTAGAAGCTTAAAGCATAACTAGTTTTGTTTTTCTATTTCCACAGTTTAGAAAAGAATTGATCCATCATCAAAAAACGCTACAAATTTCAAGTAAACTTTTCATATTAGAACAAAGAAAGAGTAATTAAAAAACAAAAAATGTATAAATAAATCCACAACTATATCAATCCCAAACAAAATACACACTGTGACAATAAATTTTCAAAATTTTGCCAGTGCCATTTATATTTATATCTATTAGATATAAATATAAATTTGTAATTGACCTTTTTTACATTCATGTCATTTTTTTAATTAAACTTATTCATTAATTACTTAAAAGTGTCTCTTATTTATTTTCTCATAGAACGAGATGAAAAGTAGAGTATATGACTCGAGAGCAAACATATTTTTCCCTCAGGCGATGTACTTTGAATCCCTCGCTACGCTCAGGATTCTATTTTAGAATCCCTCGCTATGCTCGGGATTCTATTCTAGAATCCTTCGCTTTGCTCTGGAATCAAAATAGCGCCCTCGCCGTAAAAATACTATTTTGCTCCCTTGTCATACAATCTACTATTTCATCCCTTCTATTCGAAAAGTGTCGTTTTGTTCCCCGTTTAGCGGGAGCAAAGTAGCTCTTTTCTCCACTAGACTTTTTAGCGGGCAGTAATGAGATTTGAATTTGGAACATGAATCGTTCATTGAAATGGAACGAAAATTGTATAGATGACTGGCTGCAAGTGTTTGCTGTACGGTGCGGGGGTCAGCACGCGCATTGTAGAAAATATTAAATTAAGAGTTGCAGATAGTTCGCCCATGCCGTTCTCACCGCGCTCTTCTACATCAAAGGAACCTTTTCCTGAGCACCAGCCAGATACTGAGAAACACTCAAAATACTGGATGACATTTTTATCACTTTCCAAAAAAAATGGGTATATTCGGTGAATGGAGTAGAAGCTTAAAGCATAACTAGTTTTGTTTTTCTATTTCCACAGTTTAGAAAAGAATTGATCCATCATCAAAAAATGCTACAAATTTCAAGTAAACTTTTCATATTAGAACAAAGAAAGAGTAATTAAAAAACAAAAAATGTATAAATAAATCCACAACTATATCAATCCCAAACAAAATACACACAGTGACAATAAATTTTCAAAATTTTGCCAGTGCCATTTATATTTATATCTATTAGATATAAATATAAATTTGTAATTGACCTTTTTTACATTCATGTCATTTTTTTAATTAAACTTATTCATTAATTACTTAAAAGTGTCTCTTATTTATTTTCTCATAGAACGAGATGAAAAGTAGAGTATATGACTCGAGAGCAAACATATTTTTCCCTCAGACGATGTACTTTGAATCCCTCGCTACGCTCAGGATTCTATTTTAGAATCCCTCGCTATGCTCGGGATTCTATTCTAGAATCCTTCGCTTCGCTCTGGAATCAAAATAGCGCCCTCGCCGTTTAAATACTATTTTGCTCCCTTGTCATACAATCTACTATTACGACCTATTCTCATCCCTAACAAGTATACATTAAAAAAATTATAAAAATCGTTTGAGCCGTTTCGGAGGAGAGCGACCACAAACACCGTCACTCGAGATTTATATGAACACATATATTATATATATACTAGCTGACGTCCCGCGGTTTCACCCGCGTAGTTCCCGTTCCCGTGGGAGTACGGGAATAAAATATAGCCTATAGCACTCACGAATAATGTAGCTTTCTACCAGTGAAACAATTTTTAAAATTGGTTCATTACTTCCGGAGATTACCCCCTACACACAAACTTACAAACAAACGTTACCTCTTTATAATATTAGTATAGATATATGTATATATATTTAAATCTACAGCTGTCGTCTTTAGACCTAAGTCATTTAGTTTTAAATATTTGTGGGATCACCATAAAAAAAAATCGAAATACCCAAAGAGGGTAATTTACGATCCATTCAATCTTCTAAATTACATTTCAATGTTTTGACTGGCGAGAATGAGATGAGACCTGCCTACTTCTCTCTGAGATCACAGCTTAGTAGGCTTTAATTCACAACATGGGCCAGTTGCAGGCGGCCTAAAATGGTCGAAATGGTCACATCACGCAGTTAATAGTATGACTTCACCCACTGCTTCTTCTTCTTTGCGTGTCTATAGGCTCAAATAATACCCGACCAGTATGTTGCCACCTGCACAACTCTGTCGTTGGCTTCGTTTAAATCCTGGAAGGTGCAGGAGGCTGTGCAGGATGGGCAAGTAAGGAGGTAGGGTGGGTGGGGGGTAGGGTGGGGGGGCTTATCCTGCAGAGGGGCTCCACACTGACATTGTCTTTGGGACGGGTCGATGATACCCCATTTGGACAGATTACTTCTTCAGCGGCCAACCTGGGGTCGCAAACGGTTAAGACATTTTCAGATTGGCCACTGCAGTTCCTGCAGTTACTGTTACCCACTGCTGGGCATAGGCCTCTCTTAATTACCTTATGCCAATCCGCAAACTCCTGTTCCAACCAAATGCCGGGCATGCAGTTGTTGATATAAATATTTTCACAAAAAAAGAAGTATGAATATTGTCACTTATGACCATTTTACGAATTGTAAGTTGTAACGTAATAGGGTAGACGACAAAAAAAATCTAATTAGTCCGTCAGATAGATTTCCAAGAAATATTTTTTTTTCTTTTTTCACGTAAACAAAAAATGTAATGTGATTGGTACAGTGCGTCGAAAACTCGTGTGACGTCACATTTGAGGACATTTTTTTACTCAAATGTGACGTCACAAGCCCCCACTCACCATCTTTGACACGTTTTATCTTCGTCAATTTTGATTAATTTGATAAAACAAAAAACATGTATCCAATATTTTTCGATAATCTAACTGACGGACTAAATAGAATCATATTTTTTTTAGTCAGTCATCATCCCTATTAATATTATTATGCTATTATGTTTCTGCTAAAGCAGCCATTTTAGGCCCCCAGTTCGTTACTCTCAGGTACAGGTTGGTTTCTTCAGAACCAACATATAGGTTTAATTCAACATTTACATCATTTCCGCACAGAGGCCCTACTCTCTAACGTCCGTCCGTCTCTATCCGTCTCTCCAACTCGCACTCAGCTGCAGACGTGCGCGAGAGTGACGGATAGACGTACGGGCGTTAGAGAGTAGGGCCCTTAGGTCCGTGTCCATGACGGCCCACTTCCTCTCATAATGTGTCCCAGCATTGGGGTGGGGATAAAAGACATAAGTAGGTAATGTTATTAATTTATGTTATCTTACCTTAATAAAAGAATCAAATTCATTTTCTTTAGGATACTTCTCGCTGCCCATGAAGACCATGTGTTCGACGAAGTGCGCCAGTCCCTGTATGTCTGCGGGGTCGCTGTAGCTGCCCACTCCCACGCATATCGAGCATGCTGCCTGTGACAAGGAAATAAGGAGGTTTAATGATAAAGCGAGTTTGGTTCTGAAGCACATGTTGTGTTAAGAGACAGCATTCTGTGTTGCTACATTCAAACTCAAAGCATTTATTTCAGAGAGGTCCGTGACCGGCACTTTTATAAGTCAATTCATCATCTGAAAACATCTTTTGAATTTCATTCATCATTTGAATAATTGTATATCCAGTATGTCCTAATAATTTGTAACCAAAATGTATTTTCTTTTATTATATGCTGTACCTATCGAGATGAAATTGTAGCCTAGATAATAAATAAGAAATTAATTAATTACTATTACTGGTGTATACCGTTGTAATAAATAAATAAATCTGCCTGCAATGGCCTTTTCCCATATAATATGTTGGGGTCGGCTCCCAGTCTGACCGGATACAGGTGAATAGATCATGATGACGGTGTTTATAAGGAGAATTAATCATCCTCTGACCTCTTAAATGCAAAAATACAGGTTTATAGCAGTCACAGTTTAGGTAGGTAGTGTAATTTCTCTAAGGTGAAAGAAAAATTATATAATATAAAATTGACATCGCATTGCACTAAACAACATTTGGATTCATACTTTCTCCTTTCAAGCGACCTAATGAGAGGGCTATGTGAGGATAGATTTAATCGATAGTAGTCTCGATCAAGTTTATGCCATAACTAATTAAACCGGTTTCAATAACTTTATGTAAATCTATACTAATATTATAAAGAGGTAACATTTGTTTGTATGTTTGTAAGTTTGTATGTAGGGGGTAATCTCCAGAAGTAATGAACCGATTTCAAAAATTCTTTCACCATTAGAAAGCTACATTCACCTTGAGTAACATAGGCTATATTTTATCCCCGTACTCCCACGGGAACGGGAACTACGCGGGTGAAACCGCGGGACGTCCGCTAGTAATCTATACAAGTAAATAAAATTGGAGTGTCTGTTTGTAATTTCAAAATGACAGCTTTTCACTGAATGCATATGAAAGTATATACCTACGGTACTTACAACAAAAACAGTCCGTTGCCGCCCGTAAATAGTTCAAGTTCAAGCGCCCCCGCCGCCCTAACCCCGCTCCCCTCGCTATTGTACTATCGCTTTCTTTTGCTTCGCATATAGGGAACGTGCAGGAACTATCTACTACTAACTTATCACTTCTCATCGTGCTTTCAATTTACCTAAGACAAAATTGTCTCTTCAATTATATTATTTTTGAATATGATAAAAGGTATAAAATATGAGTTCCGGTCTATCAATAACGATCGTCAGCGTAATATAAATGTTTAATAATATGAATTTTAAATCTTTCGTTTACTTTCTGATGAAAATTGGGGTGTATGAAGACATGGTGGCTGGCATAACTAAGATAGCTTTCTTATTTTCAACACATGTTATAATGGAAGGGAATCCTTTATCAGCGAGAACAGTATCTCCAGGCTCTAATAAATCAATTAGTTCACAATCATTTGATGAAGCAATCAATAAAATGCAGTCCGTAGCATTTAGATACAAAACTTAAAAAACCAAAGGAGTGCAGCCAACTAAAAAAATCATTGTGGGTATAATCATGTTTATATTCTGAGTACATGTGGAGTCTTTGATTAACTGTTGAGGGATATTCGGTGTGAACTTTAGTGCGGTCTAGTCGAACACGTGTATGGTGAAGTATAAATGGTTCTGGTATGTTTGCATGGACGGTTGATTTTGAGGGCCTTTTCAATGCAGAGTGTAACAAAAACAAGTTGTATATAATATTTTTCTTTACTGCGTTTATCCATTTTTTGCGTTTTTCACCAAAACATGGTATGATAGTAGTATTCTTTGGAAAGTAATAGAATTTTACGCTAATTGATTTATTTTCATTTTTGTGGATGTATTGGTACCTACATCCAGATAATGAAACACTATAAAATTAATTCTGTTTACTTGTTAGAAAAGTCAATGTCAAGCATTAATAGAGCACAAGATTCGGATTGGCGACGCCAGTTGGCAGCACCGTCGTTGTGCACGTTACCTATAAGTACTTCGTAACATTTAGGGCGATCAATTTTTTTTTGTATGAAAATCTGATGAATTAGTTCATCATAATAATATGATGAATTTTTAAAAGTCATAGAACAAAAGTTGTAAATAACATAGTCCTGAGAGGTTGTCGGTGTTTTACAATTAACCCTGTAGACGTGTTCAATCTGACGTGTCTTTCTAACCATTAAAACACATCACTCATAAATATATCTATAAAAAAAAACCTGTAGGATGTGCTGTATTTTGACGTTTTTTAGGGTTCCGTACCCAAAGGGTAAAAACGGAACCCTATTACTAAGACTTCGCTGTCTGTCCGTCTGTCTGTCACCAGGCTGTATCTCATGAACCATGACAGCTAGACAGTTGAAATTTTCACAGATGATGTATTTCTGTTGCCGATATAACAACAAATACTAAAAACAGAATTAAATCAATATTTAAGGGGGGCTCCCATACAACAAACGTGATTTTTTTGCAGTTTGGTCTAATTTTTTTAAATAATGGTACGGAACCCTTCGTGCGCGAGTCCGACTCGCACTTGGCCGGTTTTTTTTCTTAGAGAAAGTTGGACCACTAAAAATAAGACCCTCACTTCGATACCCGCAATTACACACACAATTAAAATAACAATGCACCGTGCCCGATCGGGCACGGCTACTCCTAAGGCTACGGCTACTACTAAGGGCTGAACCTCATCTGGCAGCACGGAATCGCATTTTTCCATGCTCGTATCTTTTTCTATCGCCCAGAACCGTCATTTGTTAGAGCGAGATACAGAGCGTGCGCCCGATAGTATCGCATCGGTGATGCTGCCGCGTGCGATAGCATTCCCGTTCTAGCAAATTATGGTTCTGAGGGACAGAAAATGATAGGACTACGGAAAAGTGCGATTTCATGCTGCCAGATGAGGTTCAACGCTAAAGGGTTAATAAAAAAGTCGTTCTTATATATATAAAATCTCGTTTTTATGCTTATTAAGTACCTACAGATAATTGAATTTGGTTATAACAATGATATTTTTATGACCAACTGAAAAAAAAGAAAGTTGTCCACATGAAATACTTAGTCAATAAAGATTCACTTTCACAATCCTACTTTTTAGTGTCGTTCTTTTAAAAGGACGTAAATAACTCGATTTCGTTCTTATAATATAAAATCTCGTTTTTATGCTTATTTAAGTACAGATAATTGAATTTGGTTAATACAATGATATTTTTTATGACCAACTAACTGTAAAAAAGAAAGTTGTCCACGTGAAATCTACACTATAATAATATCATAAAGAGGAAAGATTTGTATTTTTGTATGTTTGTAGTGAATAAACTCAAAAACTGCTGCGCCGATTTCAAAAATTCTTTCACCATTAGAAGCTACATTCACCCTGAGTAACATAGACTATATTTTATCTCCGTACCCCCACGGGAACGGGAAGTACGCGGGTGAAACCGCGTCACGTTCGCTAGTATTTAATAAAGATTCACTTTCACATACTTTTTAGTGTCGTTCATTTAAAATGACGTAAATAACACGATATACAGACTACAAAAAACGGAGAACTCTAACAAACAAATCAGCAACTGCCCATAACTTCGAGAACATTCAATGTTACATCTCTCTATTTTGTTCTATTTTACGATTCAACTAACTTCTCACCTACTGGAGCTGAGACTACCCGCCTAACTACTGCTTACTGATACGTCCTACCAACTAATGGAAAGCGATACATTTTATTCAAAGATACAATATTTGTGTTACTAGGCATATCGTACCGTATCGAGTGAAAGCTGAGTCATGAACAACTTGCATCGCTTTCTTATAGATATTTTCTCGTACGCGTTCTTCAACATTCTAACCAAATTTCGTTTGGTGTGACGGATGCCCTGTCGAAAGCATATTGTATTATTAGTTACTGTATTATTTTCTTCAGAAAAAGAAAGCGTCAGTTGTGGTGACACCAATTTGTTACAAACATAAGGACAGGAGGGTAGAACCTAAGTGGCATAGACCTCAACCCCGTCAACATTTATTTTTCAGCAACCTTAGAATATACACTGGCCTGCAAAACTAATTACTACACTTTTAAAATTTAATATTTTTCTAAACTATAGAAGTTAGAGATTTAAAATAAAATAAAACGTTTTATTATAGCTATTTTTATTAGCTTTATTAGTTTTAATATACAAATTCGAGTCCTTTTTGTTTCGAAAGTATGTCTTGTGCTTGTGTAGTTAAAAGTTATAGTGCCTTCCCAATAAAGACTAATAACAAGAATTTCTTATATTTTTTAAAGTCTAACGTTCAATTGGCAACTTCGGTTTATCATTTATCCGAGTCTGAGTACAAAATATGTGAAAAACTATGGACAGTCGGCGACTAAAGTTGCTTTTACATAAACTTTTGTTTTCATAAGACCGACTTTACTTCCCACCATAAACTACACCCAAATAACAGTGATTTCCCCAAACTTGTGGAACAGATATTGATCGACTTTGCAACTGATGACAGTTTATCTATGTAATTGAACCTACTAGAAGCATCCTGCATCAGCCGTTTTGTGACTAGAAACGTGTCATACTAGGTACGTACATCATTGTCTGATAGCGCATGTCACGCGTATAGTCACAGCGATTTATCACGTTCTCACTGGCCTAAGACAAAAATTTATACCTGTTTTATCCAAGACTAGCGGACGTCCGTCACGCGGTTTCACCCGCGTAGTTCCCGTTTCCGTGGGGGTAATACGGGGATAAAATATAGCCTATGTTACTCAGGGTGAATGTGGCTTTCTAATAGTGAAAGCATTTTTGAAATCGGCACAGTAGTTTTTGAGTTTATTCATTACACACAAAAATACAAATCTTTACTCTTTATAATATTAGTGTAGATTTTTAAATGATATGAGAATTATGAGATGACCTAGACGCGCATCACAAAGGCTGGTCTGAAGTGGCGCAGGAGAAGAGTACCTGGAAGAATATGGGGGAGGCCTTTGCCCAGCAGTGGGACATACAAAGCAAATAAAAAGAATAAAAAATGGAAGAAAAGAAGAAGAGAGGACCTTTCTCTGCAATGTGAACAGAAATTGACAGTAATAAATGGAAGCTTGAAAGGCATCTTGTTACATAGTCTCTTTCGTTTCATAGTGTGTCCACGAAATACCGATCATTCTCAGAAGATCCATTGGCCAGATCCATGATGGATCTAGTGAGAATTGTTTTTCTCATTGGATCCTGATTTTAAAGATATGGATCTACTGGGAAGGATCATTCTCAGAAGATCTGTTGGCCAGATCCATGATGGATCTAGTGAGAATTGCTTTTCTCACTAGGTCTATTTATATAAAAAAAGTAAGTAAAATGGATCTAATGAGAATTTTCAATAAAAAAAAATGTTACAAAAACAAATGAATATCAATAAAACAAGTGAATGTCACTAATTTCAACAAATTACTATCCTGACTCCTGTAATGGTGGAAAAGAGACTTTGAGAACCAAAAGGGAAGATGAGGCAATGAATGAGGAGACGAGGGAAGGGCAGTAAGGAAAAATAGAAAATATTTAATCACAAGCAAAATAGGTTTTTTTTTATTAAATTAAATTACAAAGTGGAAGTTGATGAATGTGAAAAAATATATGTATATGAGCTCATAATTCAAAACATATGTTTTATGTATCACCATTAAAAAAACTTTCTTTAAGGAGGTAAAATAGGAGATGAAACTTTGTATGAAAATCCATCATTCTTGAAGTAGAAAATAACACAAAAAAAGACAATTTTACCCCGTAAACGTAAGAATACACAGTAAATTAAAGAAACACCATTTGATATTAATTTTATTATAAATAAGTATCTACTAATAATTTATGTACAAAAAGTAATGATATCCCATCAAAAACATAAATGTGAAATGACAGCCAAGTTAAATATTATGGTATTGTTACGTCGTATACTACGATTCAAACTTAATGGCGGCTCGGAACATCGTACGTTCCGCTGCGCAGATCGCAATTTTTAGGTATCAGCGGGACGTAGAGGGCCGCGCCGGCGGGGCACATCCCCACGCGCTCTCTCTCACCCGCACTCGCCCTACGCATCTTCGCTTGAGTGTGTGAGTTATGTCCGTATGCTGCACACACGCGCGAATTTCTGCTTACGTTTTGGTTTTTTTTTGTTATTGTTCCGTTCGTTGTCTGTTGTCACAAAATAAATTTAAAATACAATGGTGTCGATTCTGTTGTGCACAAATTAAACTTAATTTAGGCTATTGCTATTTTTTTCTCTCTATTATAACGAGAAAGAGACTGACGTAATTTAGAGCTGTCAAATTTAATTGGAACTAATATTTCCATACAAATCAAAATGGGTGTACGTAAAAACATGTCGACTAAAAACACGGTGAAGCGCAAGGCATAAACTAGTTTGACATCTCTAACTTAGTTCATAGCTATAGCAGTCCTTTTCTCGCTCTGCCTTTTAGTAAAAGATAGCAATAGCCTAAAGTTTGTGCACAACGGAATCGACACCATTATTTCTCATATTTTTCATTAAACCTATTTTATTTTTCCTTGAACCCTCCCTGTACTTGACAAACTAACAAATTAATACTTACTACACAGCACTAAACATTCACACAAGTTTTAGAATAATTAAACGAGCATAATGATTTTCGACTTGACTGTACATGCGCGTACCTGCACTAGCAGCTAACTTCCGAGCCGCCATTAAGTTTGAATCGTACTGTACCAGTACCTACCTACAATTACAGTTGTAGGTACCTACAAGTAGGTAGGTCAGAAAGACATCAGGTTGTCATTGTAATTTCGACCGTACACCGAGGGCATAACGTACCTACTTCTTTATTTTGTACAAGTTGTGGAAGGACAATGACCCACTATGGAATTATCTAGAACAATTCAAGTAAGTCGTGGATCTTTCTCGAAGGATCGGTTACCATATAAATAGCCGACATGTTTGCGGGAGAGACAGTCTGATTTTCGCTACACAACGGAGCGAACTAGAAATGCGATATCTAAGTGAATAGTGATCAGTAGTGTCTTTGTGATTGAGTTTGAGGTGTTTTGTGTTTAAGTTATTTGCTGTTTGATCGGTAGTAATTAATTTATACCATACCCAGCTCGTAACAATATATGCCTCGGTTGTTGACTTAACTTCAACTCCAATGTCAATAATATGACAGATATATTAATTTATTACTCCTATTTGCTTATTTTAAAAAGACTCATCAGTAAGGTCGAATAAGATCCATCATGGTTATGGCTAATGGGTCTTTTGAGAAAAAAAAAACTCACTAGATCCATCATGGATCTGGCCAATGGATCTTCTGAGAATGATCCTTCTCAGTAGATCCATATCTTGGACTCAGGATCCAATGAGAAAAACAATTCTCACTAGATCTATCATGGATCTGGCCAATGGATCTTCTGAGAATGATCCTTCTCAGTAGATCCATTTTTTGAAATCAGGATCTAATGAGAAAAACAATTCTCACTAGATCCATCATGGATCTGGCCAATGGATCTTCTGAGAATGATCGCGAAATACGTATATTGCTACCGGTCGTCGTTGAAACTAAGTCGAACAGACTTCAAATTTGACAGGTTTATTACTGCTTTGATATTTTTTGTCTACATATTTTGTCAAAACGGAGTAAAAAACCTCTTTACGAAGCCGAAAGGCACTGTTCTCGGGTTCCTTCTATCTGGCAGAATCTTGATGCTCCGAAATTTATTTGGCATAACACACTTGGCATAATCTTCTTTAAACGAATATTTTTAAGGCATAAAAAATATTTAACATAATTATCGTTTGGCCGAATGTTTGTATGTCCGAATTTACAATGACATACTTATAAGATGGCAGAATATTATTTGGCATAATTACCTTTGGCAATGTTCAAATTCCGCATAATTTCGTTTAGAATAATGATTATTTAGAGCGACTATTATTTGGTACAATTTCACTTGGCATACTATGAAGATGGCAGAATTCCATTTGGAATTATTGCCATTTCTATAAAATAGCAATTAGAATTAAAATATTGTCCTACAAAGACAATATGTTACGCTAAAAAAGTTAGTGACAGAAATGAATCGCTCCAAAACCGACTCCACGTAGTCTTGTCTGCCCTACCCCTAGAGTGTAATTTAAATCCGCGAAGGCGCGGAAGGGTGAGGCGGCCCGTGAGCTGAGGAGCAGGTGGTTTTAACGCTCGCCGCCGTAGCTGAGGCTGGCCGGCGAAGCCGGCCAGCAAGCCGAAGCTGCGGTGGTGAGCGTAAAACACATCTGCGACGATAAGCTCGCGTGGGACCGCCGGAACCCTGCAGCGCCGGAGCCGTGACAGAAACCATGCCTGCTGCATGTTGCATGCTTGCTTGCATGCTGCATGCTTGCTTGCATGCTTGCTTGCATGCTTGCTTGCATGCTTGCTTGCATGCTTGCTTGCATGCTTGCTTGCATGCTGGCTGCACGCATGGTGTATGCTTGCCTGATCAGAAATATGCAGCAATTGACATTATCATCGTATGTTTGTGGCGAAAAAACATAATGTACTATTAATTTTATTATTATGGTAAGAAATACAAAATTATTAAAACTATCAGATGAGGCTTTCCATTATTTTGCGTAATGAAATGTATGCCAAAAGATGATTCTAACTGTAAACTTTCTGTAATATGATAGTTCTGCCTTTTAATGACTATCGATATGAAATTTATGCCAAGAGATGATTCTGACTGTGAACTTTCTGCCATAAGATGGTTCTACTTTTAATTCTTATGCATATGAAATGTATGCCTAAAGATGATTCAGACTTACAAAATTATGAGTTTTGAATGTATGATAAATGAGCGTCTGCCACACGATTTTCTGCGAAATGAAGTTTATGCCATCTACTGTTATGCAAAGTAATATTATGACATAAAAAGTTCTGCTATAAAGGGTAGACCCCACTGTTCTCCCCGTCATTGCGATCATTTTTTAGGGTTCCGTACCCAAAGGGTAAAAACGAACCTATTACTAAGACTTCGCTGTCTGTCCGTCTGTCTGTCACCAGGCTGTATCTCATGAACCGTGACAGCTAGACAGTTGAAATTTTCACAGATGATGTATTTCTGTTGCCGCAATAACAACAATACTAAATATAGTCAAAGGTACGGAACCCTTCGTGTGCGAGTCCGACTCGCACTTGGCCGGTTTTTATTTGTTCTACACCATACCTGGGAACTTTCTAGTTACGGAGATATTGGGGGTTAAAGTACCAATTTTTTAACAAGATTTTTTATTAATACAAGTTTTTAATGTAAGATTTATAAACACCTCCACGACTCCTGTACTATTCAATCCATCCATCAGCATAATGTTTTGAGTGCGTTACATTGAGTTCTACCACAAAACATGATTTTTCACCCCCAAAAAAAGTCGTTTCCCAGCAATAATTTTTGCGTAAAGTTACTTAGTTTCATGTACAGAATGCTTGGTTAACGGCTTCATCATGATGAGGTTGTTTACATCCCATATTTTCTAAAATTACTGAATTACATATAAAAAAAAAAAAAAAAACGATTTTACGATTTATTTCTATAACCATTAAATAAATTAAAATGTCGTATAGTCGGGGCCACCTTAACCGTACTAACCGGGTTGTGGAGGTCAGATAGGCAGTCGCTCCATGTAAAATACTGGTATTCAGCTGCATCCGGTAAAACTGGAAGCCGACCCCAACATAGTTGGGAAAAGGCTAGGCAGATGATGATAGTCGGGGCCACCTTGTTAGTATAACGTTGATTTTTTTGGCAGGTAAAGCGGTCTTTCAGGAAACTTAACGAATACGCAACGAGCAGGTGACTCCATGACATCGCTGAACAACTATTAAATAACAGCAACGTTCCAGATCGCAAACAGAGTGTAACTATTCAACTGTTCCATCGTTATTCACGAGTATAATTTCGACAGCCTTTACGCAACTGTAATTGCAAGACTTAATAATACTGCTGTGACTATTATTTGAGATTAGATTCACTTGGATAGGCAAGGTCGTCTGAATCTATCTTATTGCCTAGGCAACGCTTTGTTTTATGCATCTTAAAATTATGGAGGAAGGTCTTTCTCTTTAGGCCCTGGTGTTAAGATCTGCGAAGGATTTCGAAATTAACTTTCGAAATTCTTCATAAAATTTACGTTTTTCTTAAATCTTATTAATATTAGTATTAAGGTCGGTTTCGGGAGATACCCTCACGGCTACTTAATACTGGATACTTAATATTATAAAGCTGAAGAGTTTGTTAGGTTGAACGCGCTAATCAGGAGCTACTTGTTCGAATTCAAAAAATATTTTAGTGTTGGATAGCCCGTTTATCACGCTAAGACCAATAGGCGCGGATCATCAATGAAAACTGTTGCAAAAACGGGGAAAATACTATTTTTATAATAATTTTACGCGAGCGAAGGTCGCGGGGTCTCGATCTGTCAAAATCAGTGCCTTTTGGCGCAATTTTGACAGACAAAGCTTAATTTAGCAGTATGTGTGGTCTTTGTGTCTTACTGACTACAATCACACGGTGTTCCTGCAACTACTCGTATCTCTCGTCGGTGTTTGTGACTTGAAAGGCTTCCCCTTAGCAGTGTTTACAATACGATTATACCAATATGAATCCTGAGTTAATATGACAACTCTTTATGGTGAATGCTCCAGGGTAAAAGGTTAGAGGTTAAGGTTATTCTTGCACCTTTTTTGAACTTGGAGGGTTATATTGATTATTTTGATGATTATAATTATGTAACCACAAACGTCTTACAGCCGCGAGTAATATTTTAACCAACATACAACTTAGCACTGGCCTGCAAATTGCAAAAAACGTAAGAAATATTGAATTTCACGGGCTGGTTGGACCATTCACCTTAAGCGTAAAAATCGCCCACAGAAAATATAATTAAATCCAAAATACTACTTATTTATGCTAATTCTTATAAGGCATGTCGATTGTTAACAAAACATTGAAGTAATCGCAGTAATTTCAAGGTCTGTGTACTTCTGTTATAAATGCAAAGCTATTGTCATCCATGTGACAGCAATTCATGATTTCAAAGCATATAATTCAGGGACAATTTGATGCATGTCTGTGCATTGTTAAATAACCTTGGCAATGGTTTTAAACTTGCATTAACTTTTATACTAAACTAGCAACTCACCCCTGCCATGGAGGTGATCTATCTATGATTTTGGAGATTTCTGTTCTATATCATACGAAGAACACTTATACTTACTTACTACTTACTTACTTATACTTGAAGAATAACATAACATATTCTTCAAGTCTACACTAGTATTATAAAGAGGAAAGATTTGTATTTTTGTGTGTATACAACAACAACAACAACAGCCCATAACGTCTACTGCTGGACATAAGCCTCTCCCATGATGGGAGGAATTTGCCGTAATCTCCACGCTTGGCAGGCGGATTAGAGATCGCAGTGATGAAAGACTAACAAAAAACGCTGCTGCCCATTCATCATTGCTGTCTACGGAGGCGCAAGGTGTTCTGCCTCAGACAGTAGTCGCCTTATACGACACCAGTGAGTGTAATAGGTTGGTTTTATTCTACTCTGCCGGATACCACACGGCTACGGTGTGTATGTTTGTAATGAATAAACTCAAAAACTACTGCGCCGATTTCAAAAATTCTTTCACCATTAGAAAGCTACATTCACCCTGAGTAACATAGGCTATATTTTATCCCCGTACTCCCACGGGAACGGGAACTACGCGGGTGAAACCGCGTGACGTCCGCTAGTATCAAATAAAGAGCAAAGACGCAAAGTTTTGACTAACTTTATTATAAGACGTTTTACGTATATTGCAATGTGTTAAAACGTGTACGTATATCCTTGAATATTGGTCATAAATTACTTACACATGCTATGTAAAATAATGAGTTACCGTTGCCAATACCTAGGTAGGTAATAAACACTAAAACGTTTGAAATTCAATTTTATCACAGCTATATGTATTGTTGATTTTGCCGTTAAGATATCATCACCAACTCATAGTACCTATTTAATGAAGTTCTTACAATTAACTTCGTTTAAATAACAGCTGTGAGGATGTACAGATGCCAGCCTGGCACATCCAAGCTACATGGAACCTTAATTATTATTCTAAAATAAAAGTAGCCTAAGTTAGACCTTATAACATCAGCTATCTGCTACAGTCTGCGCCAGATAAGTAGAAAATAAAGGTCATTAACCCGCGCATACATTTATTCAAATACATAATTCCGAAAACAGAAATAATGACATAAACTTGTTCCGAAACTACCTTTATCGTGATCCTTGACTTTTTCTAGTAAAAAAACCGGCCAAGTGCGAGTCGGACTCGCGCACGAAGGGTTCCGTACCAATTATTATAAAAAAAATCACGTTTGTTGTATGGGAGCCCCCCTTAAATATTAATTTTATTCTGTTTTTAGTATTTGTTGTTATAGCGGCAACAGAAATACATCATCTGTGAAAATTTCAACTGTCTAGCTGTCACGGTTCATGAGATACAGCCTGGTGACAGACAGACGGACAGACGGACAGACGGACAGACTGACAGACGGACAGACAGCGAAGTCTTAGTAATAGGGTTCCGTTTTTACCCTTTGGGTACGGAACCCTAAAAAACGATTCATAATGTATTGTCGGGGTACCTACGCAGAGAATTAAAGAAAGAGCAATGACCTTTAATTCCTACTTATCTGGCGCAGACTATAGTAAAAGTCCCGTCATAATGAACAGACTGACAAATATTGAAAAGAAAAAGAAATGTTATAAGTTTATTCTTTCCATTCAGTAAAAAGCTGTTATTTTGATATTACAAACAGACACTTCAATTTCATTTATTTGTTTAGATATATAAAGAAGATTGTTTTAGAAAAAGTTATACCGCATCCCGCGCGCGCGCTTCAGTTTGACCAGAGCTTTACTCCATACCAAAAAATATTACCTTTCTTTTTGGACTTCTCGGCAGTCGAGTACTAAGGTTACTGTAAATTTAAATATGTGTTTGGGATGCTGAAAAGTTATTGAGTGCATGTTTTGGTACCAGTCACTGGCCTCAATGTGTTCAATGGGCCATTCAAATTACTCGAGGCGTGTACAATTGTACAAATATATGCACTTCACGGTTACCTAATAATTATGTTTTGTATTCACCTTCAATCGACATAAAATGGGCCTCTTTATTCCGCACACAATATTATTATGTAGGTATTTAGTTAGTACACAATATTACCCTATGAGAAAATGTTCTTATACATGACATGATACCGTAAAACGAGGTGAGTAGAAACGCAGGGGTTTTTACTTTACTTTACCATTGAACACGTGGAACTGTTTGTAATCTAATCTGGTTATAATAAATATGTAAATAATTTTTAATATGGGATGTTGGAGAGCAGCGGTGGCCCAGTGTTGGCGGCCCCTACTTACGAACAGTAAGTCGTGGGTTCGAACCCAGACAGGTGCATTACTTTGTGTAATTTATTTTCATCACCGCTGCTCTTAAAACGGTGAAGGAAAACATCGTGAGGAAACCGGCATGTCCTAGAACCAAAAAATTCGAAGACATGTGACATAGCTACACCAATCCGCACTGGGCCCGCGTGGTGGATTATAGCCCATTCCCTCTCGTAGAGAGGAGGTCTGTGTCCCAGCAGTGGGAAAATTAATAGGCTGATGATGATGATGCCAACAAAGTCCCTAAATAGTTAAGTATAATTTATGTAAATAAAATAGAGTATGAATTCAACGTTAAAATCCCTTTCAAACCTTTCCTTTGTCTCGATCTCGATTCACCCCTGCGTCTTTATTCACCCCCGATTTACCCGGTACGCTAGGCTTTGGCTTCAAACGAATCAAAATTAATCGATTAGATTCATTATTTTAACTCGGATTATAAACACGCGCTACTTTAGAAAAATAAATGTTTTTCATCACGTAAATGTGAACTATTTTTATTACAGCAAAGATACTTATGATAATTGAATTACTCTCTAACCAGCGGTTAACATAATAATAAAAGATTTTCTTTGCAACACGTGTAGGGGAAGACCAAAGAAACAATGGATGGGCTGTGTGAAAGAATAGTACATTGTTCACCGAGAGGAGAAAGTGACCGATTACCGTCGAGGGTGTCGTTTGAAGCCCAGGCCGTAGGCGAGGGCTTTAAAACACCCGAGATCGGGAATTGCACTTTCTCTCGAGTGATACATAGTGCTTTATACTACACCTACGAGGAAAATAAAAAACGAAATCTTTACTAATTGAAATTTATATTGAAATTGTTGCAGTTAGTGAAGCTTAATGTAACACTTTTTCCATTAATGTTCTTTTTTCATATTGTTTATCCTGCCGCCGCAGGGTCGCACTGCCAGCCCGACACCATCCAACACACAGCTAGTGGCCAGTGTCATTTTGCGAACTTGGAGATAAAAACTCACTGTAAAAACTTTTTGGCTTTTGATATTTATGTTACCGGCGCATAGTCTTACCCAAAATTAAAAACCACGTAAGAAATGGATTTTCATACACTTTTCTCTCCCGCTCAGATGCGTTTTCTCCCCGCATATTTGTTCGATATGCAATGACGTACTTTCTACCGTAAATTTGATAAAGTATCAAGGTACTTTCCAAGCAGGTGTAGTATAAAGATGGTACTATAGCCAGGAGTAACTGCTCAGATGGCGACTAATGGAGAAGTATGGAAGAAGATAATGCTACGCTGACCTCAAAAGACAAAGGCAAGATAATGATTACAGAAGTAAAGCAAGTGTCTGTTTATGTTGCCATTGTGCTCAGAACTGCTGTCAATATTTTGAATTCAGTTTCTTTTTTCTCGGGGCACAGAGCGCTGGGTTACAAATGTTACAATCTCGTGACTTTCGTGTTCGATTCCAGCATAAGGATTTTCTTTTTGTGTATCGAGTCATTTTGATTTTATTTTATGTTTTTTTTTTTTTTTATATTGGGGTTTTTTTAAGCATTTTACTTGTACAAAATAATTTAGATGTTTCACATATCTGCTAGGCGTCCCACGACGGCTCACTTTTTTTTCTGCTTGTGAGCGGCCACTAACTTATATAGGAATGGGTATGAATCTTGTCTGACGATTCACTTTCTAACAGGCACACGGCCGTAGGCCCGTAGCCCATATTTCTCTTCTCTCTACGCACTTTATTTTTCCTACGCGTTCCTTTCTATGTTGACTCTGAAGCCAGATTAAGGTCCCCATTCTAGTTTCAATAGCTTATCTCCGATTTCGGAGCGCCTGACCTATATTCACTGCCTGCTGTTCTAAGTAGGTCATGGCCTGGGTCGGCGACCGGGGGAACCGGTTTGTGGTTTTATTAAATTGTCGCAAATGCAGATGACTTGTCTGCTTTTGTACCTACTAGAATAAATTGAGGAGCTCGTGGCTAAATAACAGCGACTCGGGTCGATCTTCAGGCTAACATGCAGCTAAATGACAGCATACTTTCGATGGACTTGTTAATTTGTCTTTCAATACCAACATTTATCTAGTAATGGTAGGTAGTAACTAATAACGCAATTCCGGTGTTGACAGCCTGCTCAGCCGTGAACCGAGCGGTTAGCGCATTATAACGATCGCGAGTAATCACATCCTCATCTCTAGTAAACATGTTGTATATCATTATTCAATATTGTCGCTGTAAATACGTCGTGTACTACGTTGTGACAAGCTCCAAGTATGTTGGGGCAGAGAAGAAACCAATCACTCTGGGAGTTGTACGGATCGAGACTCAAGAGTATTCGAGGAGTCTCAAAGCGCAGACTTGTTTAATGTGGGGAAGTCCCCCTGGAGCTTTCCAAGAAAATTCATCCCCCCCCCCCATCTGACTAAAACCCGACAGGTTCTTACTAATTTCATGGTGGCCCGGTAGATACTTTCTCGCAACGCGCCATGACTAGCAGACACCAGCACGAAGTACGGCCGATCTCAAGGTGTATGACTTCGAAAGTCAAACCTTTGTCTAACTGAATGGCAAGACTTACGAGCAATAACAACTATACAACAAAAGAAAACAACTGTTTCATCAACATTATCTGCTCGTCTTTATACGAACTCTATTTCTCATCCTGCAGAAACTGATGGACCGTGTCATTTAAATCGCTGGCAGAACTCGTCCTATCCTGAATCGTAGCATGTGGTTCAAAGCAATTACCAATTTACTTCGCACTTGACACAGAACTAATAGATGTCGTTACAATAGTGACAAGGTTCGCAGACATGCATCTCGTGGGATGAAATGATGCAAGGAGATTGATAAACTATCTTTGCGATCTTTTCCTTATGGGTTGTTAAGTGGCTTGAGTAAGAGATGAGTAAGTAAAGCAATGGGTTACACAAGAAATTACGGATGAAGGAAATATTACGGGCATTGGTAAAGTGGTTTCAGGAATCTTTATCTCGTGCTGGAATTAAAGATGGCTATCTCGGTATAATGGTCGTAAACGATTCTGCTCGCACGAGATCATAACGACGTGCGAAACGTTTTTGAGTTTTTCCATCAGGAATTTCTTAGTAGCATTTGTAGCCGGTTTAAGGCATCTATTACAAGGGACTCAAACATAACTAGCGGTGTACTGCAGGGTACATCAATTCTTATGCCTGAAAAGATTACAGGATACAGGATTACAGATTATAATGCTATGTACAAGCGCGAAGCAGCTAGACGGGGTCGCGGCAGACCAAGAAGATGGAGGGGCGTCTTGGATGGTTTCCTCACTCAAAATTGGCGAGGAGAAGCACACCATCGACCGAAGTGGAACGAATGGAAGGAGCATTTTGACCAGGAGTGTTCAGGCTAACAAAAAAAAAGAAGCGCAGTTACCTATTGAGGTTTATGATTCTACTGTTCATTATTACAGACTTTGTGCTAACCACTCATCACAAGGGTGGGTACTTTATGTAACACTAGCGGACGTCACGCGGTTTCACCCGCGTAGTTTCCGTCCCCGTGGAAGTACGGGGATAAAATATAGCCTATGTTACTCGTGGATAATGTAGCTTTCGAATGGTGAAAGAATTTTTTAAATCGGTCCAGTAGTTTTTGAGCCTATTCATTACAAACAAACAAACAAAGTTTTCCTCTTTATAATATTAGTATAGATAGACTAGCACTTCGCCCGAGACTTTGTCTGCGAAAATTGTGATATCTCGGCTAATTTGCATGATATCAATATAATTTATAGCCTATGTTACTCGGTAAAAATGTAGCTTTCTAATGGTGAAAGAATTTTTAAAATCGGTTGAGTAGTTCTTGAGTTAAATCGTAACAAACACAGAAACAAAAAATCAAATCGTTCCTCTTTATAATATTAGTTTAGATATTTGCTATTGCTAATGGACAGATACCGCCAGGTGTCAGGAAAAGTGAATTAGTTTATTGCCTGTGGATCTGTGTGTCTGTCATGATAGTCGTGTAGGTCCGGATGAACAAATTTTATTTAGTTCTTAAATTTTGCAGCTCTTCAAGCTGTTTTGGTGGTATCTTTAGCTACTTTTGACCATGAAAACGAAGCTGATATTCAGCTTACTGAAGTTAGATATTTCCATAAGTACTGCTTTCAACCTTGTACTTATTTACTTTTTTATACATTAAAAATAAACCAATAACAACTTAAGCAAAACTTTCTACTTAAAAAATAAATAATGCAAAGGACGCACGTTATGCTAATACAATTGATCTGAATCAAGGTCAAACATCGGCGGCGTAATGTGATGTAAGTTTACAAGTCAAGGTCTGAACACAAGGTCGCAAATGTTATTTTAAACCTAACACTACCACCAATCACTTGCTATTTATAATCGTGCCAAAAATAACTAAACATAGCATGGATATTCCTTTTTTTTAAACACTGCCTTTTGTCCCAGCTTCACCCTTGTTGTAGAAGTCTGATATTATCCAAAAAAATATTATCCATCCCCTAAGGCATGTACTATTAGGATTAAATGTATCTCATGACTAGGGATGGGATATTTGAATGCATATTTGCCTCCAGGGGGTCTAAAATGGCCGCTTTAGCAGAATCATAATATGAAAATTCTTAAATTGACTTTATTAAAAGTCCATTTTAAGAATTTTAAATTTTTAACGTGATTCATACTAAGATTCTGGCTAAAGCGGCCATTTTAGGCCCGCAGCAGTTTGAGTGTTGACTAGTATGGTCCATGGAGCGCGCGTCAGTACGGAAAAAGTCGCGAAATTATTTTTTTTTTCATTTTATTGTTTTAATACAAATGAATTGTCATATTTTTCATTATGTATTTAAGTATTTATTCGAATATTCAGCAGCAAAATTTTAAATCAATTATTTCTGTTTTTAATATTACTTCTTTGTGTTATTTAAAAAAAATTTTGCTTGTTTTTAAATAGATTTTAATTATTCATTATTCATAAGCTTCCGCTTCCATACTTTTGTACCCTATGCTGGGAAACAGCGTACTTTAGGTAGTTATGCATCCGAATATCCGATCAGACTCATGACCTAACCTACGTCCTGAACTACCTATAGATTGTTACCCAAAGGGTAAAAACGGAACACTATTACTAAGACTCCACTGTCCGTCTGTCTGTCACCAGGCTGTATCTCATGAACCGTGATAGCTAGTCAGTTGAAATTTTCACAGATGATGTATTTCTGTTGCCGCTATAACAACAAATACTAACAACAGAATAAAATAAATATTTAAGTGGGGCATTCAATATAGGTGATTATTTTGCCGTTTTTTGCTTGATATTAATAACGGCAACAGTAGACACTTGAAATATTCACAGAACATTTAGTTGTATACACATTCACTTTAAAAAAAAATTGAAATAAAATAAATATTTAAGGGGGGCTCACATACAACAAACTTGATTTTGCAGTTTTGTCTAATATTGTATAGATGGTATGGAACCCTTCGTTTGTGAGTCGCACTTAACCGGTATTTTCTTTTTCGTTTCAATACTAAAATAGTATCATGTGAAGAATATTCTATTTACTAACAGGTAGGTGGTAATCCTTTGTTTGGTTAAAATTCAGTGTGTATTTTAATCAAATTCTTAAACCCAATCTTCTTATTTAAAAAAATCCTATTTACTCTTAGTTAGCTTTAAAAAGTTTCACCTTTTCAGTAATGCATTAAAATATTTTTATGTTGCATAAAAAATTGTATAGAAAAATAAACAAATGTTGAGTATCAAAGTGTGAAACGCACATAAACTATTGTGCCTTCTATATTTATGTAGCACCAGCCATTATTATGAACTTACATATGGGCATTCTTGACCTAAATATTATTTTTACAAATTATTTTACTCTTATCAACATACCAGTCAAAATTGGTTTTGACTGTAACAACACATTCTTAAGTACATAATTATTCTATACTAATATTATAAAGAGGTAACATTTGTTTGTAAGTTTGTATGTAGGGGGTAATCTCCGGAAGTAATGAACCGATTTCAAAAATTCTTTCACCATTAGAAAGCTACATTCACCCTGAGTAACATAGGCTATGTTTTATCCGGTACTTTCACGGGAACGGGAATTACGCGGGTGTAACCGCGGGACATCCGCTAGTATTTTATAAAATAACTTAGACGATTAGCATTAATCTATGGAGTCGCAGTTGAAGAAAATATTTAAACATGGAATGACCTGGGATTTTTAATTAAATTACTGACCAGTTTCTCCTCGTCGAATTCGCCGCGTCTCTTCGTTCCATGGTGGTCACTGGCCACTGACTGTCCTGACTTCCCACTCTCACTATCAGGGTCTGTGCTAGGTTCATCAGAACTACTGGTCTCCTCCTCACTGGAGCTGGTCTCGTTCGCCGCTGGACGGCTCGGGTCCGATATCAGAAGGGCTGTTAGACCATTCTGCAAGCGAATAGTCCTGCAGAAAAGTTTTTTTTTTTTTTAAATTGGTTATAGATAAACGTAGCACGTATTTATGTATACCTCACAGCTCATGTAATTTATGACACAAGTTCAGATTTTTGTATTTGAATTTAATAATTCCTACTCACTTGTATAACTTTTTATCAGCCTCTGATTTGATAGGTTCAGGAAGCACATCTACTTTCTCCTGCCTTAGCGACATGTTCATCGTCATTTTTGGTTTGTTATTGATCACCTTCACTTCGGGCTTAAACTTAGGAGTTTTGTGGAAACTACTTCTCTTAGACATCGCAAGTATGTGATTTGTGCCGAGATAACCAGATGTTTTTTGAATAAAAATGGACAAGAATTTTGACATTTATTGGCGCATGGGCTGGTGTTACAACTTACAAAGATATCTTTGAAAAATTCTACCATTTCATGTTCTACTACTATTTTCTATGGTAGTAATTAGTTTTTCTCATGTTTTCTTCGAATGTTATAACTTAGAGTATATAATACAGTACTACTGTAATACCTATATACTCTAAGGATAAAACATTACCTATTAAATCATTTAAGTATCATACTGTGTCATGAAACAATCATAATGCATTTTTCTAAAGATTTATTAGATCTAAGATAACATCATTATTTTCCTGACTGTTCCCGGAAATGCTTGGAACATAATAGTTAAATGGAATTGCCCGAAACAAAATAGCTTCTCTGTTATATTAGTAGAGGTGTAACTAATATATTCATAATAGGTACAGGTATTATAATACAAGCCACTTATATTCATATTAGGATACGCGAATGTAAAGTATACTCGCGAATAATAGGTTACCAGGTATTAGTCAAATATTAGGGACGCGTAATAGCGAGGCTATAATCTGTATGTGCGACTCACCTCACTCGCTAGTCTATTACCTACTATTTGCCAACCGCCGCCGCCGTCATCTCACTCACTCGCTCGCCAACGAGTGAGCGAGATGACAAGACTCACCTAAACCGACTCTAGGCGGGCGAGTGAGTGAGATGAATATTGTATTGTATGAATAGTATCTGGCCGCTTGCTTGTCGAATTATGCACGTAATGTGTGTATTGTAAAGATATAGTTATACACGTCGGGCTTCGTATGAAAGCTGCATGAGTTGGGAACAAAGTAAGTAAGCAATGAAAACCGTTTTTCAAATTTGGTCACTTGTTTCTGTCGCACTGTGTCAAAAATCAAAATCAAAATCAAAGCATTTATTTCAAGTAAGCCAGTTACAGGCACTTTTGAATTGTCGAAACAAAGATGAAAATTAAATGTAGCTACAGTCCCAGTCACAAGACATAAAAACTGTGAAAGTACTGTAGTTGCCCATTCCCTAGCGTAGATCTCTATGGAGAAGAATGGGCAAGAAACTCCATGGACACTCTTTTAAAATCAGAATATTGTTACAAAATCTTGGTTACATCATTCACGTTGAGATGGTATATTATGTGAGAACAATGTAGCAAGATGTGCACGGTAAAAGTGTCCACAGCAAAAACACACAAACAAAAAAAAAAAAAATACAATTCAAAAGCGCATTCGCTAATCTAACTAATACGAATATTAGCGGTGACCGAAGCTCACAGCGACTCCATATTATATTCAGATAGCACCGTGCACGCAGTGTCGCAGTGATTGATAATATTTACGTAATACGTATTAAGTTAGTAGCTATTTTGTATTTATTTTTAGTGGAGGTTTTGGTTTGGTGATGGTTTTTCATTTTCATCATCATTCATCATTTTCATTATTATCATTGGTAATAGGCATATTTCATATTCAGAGAATAAAAGCAGGTATCAATATTAGAATGAGTAGCTAATAATGAATCTGTTCACTAATATTTGACTAATACCCAGTAATAGGTATGGTATCATAATATGCGTTAACTAATATATTCAATAATATGATTACCTAAAAATGACCCTAATATAACATCTCTATATATTAGCAAATCAAAATCTCAAAATCTCTCTCTCTCACACAACACTCACACACGCACACACACACACACACACAGACCCACGGGCGCACACAGCACGCATCATACTTTGTTTAATTTTTTTGATTTTTTACTTCTTTCTCTATTTGATAATTGCCTATTTATTTTGTATATATGATATAGGGGAATGAGCGGAGCCTTCAACTACAGGCATTTTCTATGTCTAAATGGAGACTCCTCGAAATGTTTTTTATTTTATTTTTTATTATCTGTTACGATCGCCAACTTTTATTCTTATTATGTTGGTAAAATGTTTCGTTGTTTGGGTTGCATTCCGAATTACAAAATAATCGCTCACAGCGCTCATATCTATCAGCTAAGAGCTGTCATCAATTCGGAACGCTCGATAACGCGTTTACAGTGAATAACCCCAAACCAAAACCTTTCACAAGACCTATTTTTGAAAATGGAAGTTAGGTTGGTTGACTCTAGCAACTATGTTAGCTCAGATTTTAAGAAAGAGAACGACGATTCATGCAGTGATGAAAAGGATGACGGCAAAGATTTACCCCGTAAAAAAATACCACAAATTACAAAATAATTATGCAACGTTATTTAAATATAATGTCTAGTTAAATGCGACTCTTTTGTTCATGACAAAACAACACAGCCTGTGAACACAACTGTCATTTTTGAAAGCGCTCACTGTGATATTTATTTGGGGCATGGTCGGTGACGTGTAATCGCAAGATGGCGCATGTCATGACGTCATCTATGACGACGATTCAAGGGACATCGATATCGCGCTCACGGTAATTCGGAACGGGTTTATGGACGCTCAAATCGATTACAGCGTAATTCGGAATGCAGCCTTGAAAATTAGTAGCTAGCTGTCAAGAGTGTCAATCTGAATCAAGTCAAAGTTGTCAATTTTCAAAAACTTTTTGACGCCACTGGTGTTTTCGTTATTTCTTTTGTGTAATTTTGGATTTTTTGCAAATAATGTATTAACTATTGTTGTTTTTTTGTTACAAACAATTATGGATGAAACATACTCGGAGAGCGACGTGTCGCTCTCTCCCTCACAAATATTGGAACGTTTGCAAGTGTTGCGACAACTTCAGTTACTACAGCGCGGGAAGCTACAAAAACAACGATTGGAATATAGAGAAACCTCTGAAACTTCATCAAGTATCACTGAAATAGTCAGCCATTTCAGTAACACCACCAGTTATAACACATTTCGTAGTTTGTTGCAGTCATCGAATGATAATTCGAACGAGGGTACACCGCGAACCAACACCAGCGATTTATCTCATAAAGTGCATGAAAAAGACTTAATAGAAGGTGTTACAGTACTAAACCTTTCTCAGGAGTCAGAGTTTATCGTCAATTCTCCATTATCAAGTAGAAGCGGAGCATCAGCCCTGTCCAGGCACCAAGTAGTTATTCGAGAAGTTGAAGCACCCTCACCAGATCCATCTCAAAATGCAAGTAACCAAACGTCTGTAAATTCTTCTGTAACCAAGAATTCATTACTTAAAAAACAAATATCACTTGATGACATGCCTATTTTATCTCCTAAAAAAGATTTCGAAGCATTGCTATTAGAAAAACTACAGAATGAAAAGGTTGTACCTAAGCAGAAAAGCCCAGAGCGCAATAATTCTATCAAAGCTCACAATAAAAAACCTTTTCTAAGACGAGGTGAAGGAATAGCTCGTCTTGGACTTAAGAAAAATGACTTTGTTATACAAAACACAAATTCTCTGCCATGGAAGAGACAATCTTTCCAGAATAAAACTGAATCACCTTTGAAGTTAAACCTACAAAAACTAAAGAAACAAAATGAAGATGTTCAGAAGAGCAAAACCAGTAATGTTCAGAAGGAAAAAACTAATAATGTTCAAAAGAATGTTACCAGTAATACTCAAAGGGTCACCAATAATAATGTAGAGAAGATTACTAATACTGATGTACAGACTTCTGAACCTTCACTAGTAACAACTGATATAAGGCAAGCAAAATTAATTAGAAAGAGTCAACCTATACATAGAACTTCAGAAAATAATGTTGAATTAGAAACTAACAGCAATTGTACAGAGAATAAACACCGGACTGTAGATTCTGTCAGCACAAACAGTAGTAATAATCAAACTGCAAATAAAACGGCACAAAGACCTGAATTCCCCAAAAACAAACACCCACTAGTGGTCAACAAAGGTAAATCATGGGCTGCGGTACTGACTAAAGAACAAAATGACTTTCTTAGTCAATTAAAACAGAGTGACTATTACAAAAACTTTGTTTCTCCTACAAAAAGTGTGGTCTCAGATGTTAGTTGTGATGAGACAATGACAAGGTTAAGAAATGAAAGAGAAATGGCTGAACAAAACATGTTCGAGCTGCTAGAAAATAAAGTCACTCATGAGAGCTTTAATTTAGAGAATTCTTTTTTCAATCGTTTCCTTCGTAGTAACTTAGAATGTTCTGGAGAAAGCACTCCTTTAGTACTACAGAAGTGTCTGTACAACAATCCTGATTTGAGACATATTTTACCCGGGTACAATGGTAAAGTTAGGAATGAGAATTCTCACAGTGATGCTGAAACCTGTTGTAGTAATTACACTGACTGCTGCAGTGATTCATGCTCTTCAGTATCATGCTGTTCTTGCAAAACTGTTGAACAAAGCCAGGATTCGCCACAAAATCGTAATGATCATAAAGAGAAGAAAAGGAGGAGTATTGATCCAAAGAGTAAAGTAGTCAAAATAAAGCAAAAGGAGGTTGATAAGGATACCAAGGAATGTCATGATGACACAATGACAGAAACTGATGCAATGAAAGCAAATATTGCAGAAATGAATGCCAATCTAATTTCCACAAGTGAACTGTTAAAAGATAGACTGTGCGAGTTAGAAGACGAAATAGAAACATTTAGGAAGGAAAATGCGAGTTTGGCTAAATTACGTGATGAAGTTGATCAAGACAGACAAAAGTTTTATGAAGAAAAGGCTGCTTTCGAACAGAAGTTTAATGAAGAAAAAGTTCTATCAGAATACTATCTAGCAGAAGAAAAAGAGAAACTAAATAAGCAGAAGCAAATGTACGAAAGATATGTGAGGGAAATGAGAGGTAGACTGAACAAGAAAGAAAAAGACGAAGTTGTTAATTTGAAGAAAGAAATAAGTGACCTTAAAGATGAGATAAGACTCAAAGACGCAAAGTCTACCTCGACAATAGCCAGACTCCGGAACCAAATTAAAATTATGGAAAAAGAGAAGAAAGACCAGCAGGAGGAAATTGAGAAACTAAAGAAACAAAACAGACGAATCCAACACAGCAACGAAGTTACAAGAAGATTGACAAATATAAAATATCTTGAAGAAATAAACAAAAAGTTGACAAACATGTCCAATAGAGACTCGCGACCAGAAGTAAGCGTCGACCGCGACGTGAAATATAAAGCTTATGAGATTGAAAGACAGAGCAGAAGTAGAAGAGTTGAACCTGTTATTAAGGGCACCCTGAGACCTAGAGCTAAGAGTGTTCCTAATCTTAATGTCACTTCTCGATATGCTAAATATTTTAGCCAGCGAGACACCATCAGCAGTATAGAACAAGACAGACTTGGAAATGTGGAAAGGTTTGATCATTCGGATAATGAGAACTTGGGAGCTGACAATGACACTATTTCAAATGAATCCCTTATTGATGATGACGATGACAGAAATGAAGATAATAATTTAGAAAAGATGTACATTGAAAGGTTTAAAACGGCGTCACCGAAAAGTAATCGATCTAGCAGGTCTAGCGGTTCAAGCTTCAACTTTGAGCTTAATTTGAATGATAAACCGATAAATGAGAACACCAAAGGCTTCTTCCTTCAAAAATCCAGCTCAGGATCGTCAAGGAATTCTAAATCTCCAAAGAGGACTATTTCGCCTTGTTTCAATAAGAATGAAACAAATGGTAACAGATCAAAGTCTCCAGTTTCTATTCTTACTAACAGATCAAATTCGAATAAATCTTCACAAAATTCTGTTGATTACTTATCCAATTATTCGGGTCCAAACCTCTCACAGAACAGATCCAAGTCACCGACTTCTGCATTCAACCATTCCTCACTAAAATCAGTAACTGTCATCCACAATGGACAGTACAGAGATAAACTGATGAACTTAAGTCCAGAGCCTTCGGTAAGCAAAACTAGTTTTTCGAGAAATAGTCTGAATCCTACAGAAGTTAAAAAGCCGGATGGTTCTAGAGAGTTGAGGTTTCCAAATGGGAATGTTAAGTACATTTCCCCAGATGGCAAATACAGCAAGTTTGTGTACTACAATGGAGATATCAAGGAGAACTTTTATAGTGAGGGTAGAATAAAGTATTTTTATGCTGAAACTAAAACTTACCATACAACTCATGCTGATGGATTAGAAATTCTGGAGTTTCCAGAGTAAGTATCTTATTTCAACTGCTTCTGTGCTTTTAATGATTTGAATTACCCTTCCATCTAACTTGAGACTTGATGATGCATGATACACCAAAAAAATCTAAATATAGTTCCCCTAATATTGCTTAGCAACCATGTATGGTGGTAACCAGGCAAATGTCCTCAAAAATAAAGTCACGCCTTATTCCCATGTGTAAGCAGAAAACAGCACCCTGCTAACCACTGGCGAAAAATTATATGTGATACTAGCGGACGTCACGCGGTTTCACCCGTGTAGTTCCCGTTCCCGTGGGAGTACGGGGATAAAATATAGCCTTTGTTACTCAGGGTGAATGTAGCTTTCTAATGGTGGAAGAAGTTTTGAAATCAGCACAGTATATTTTTGAGTTTATTCATTATAAACATACAAATCTTTCCTCTTTATAATATTATATAGTGTAGAATAGAGGACGTCCCGCGGTTTCACCCGCGTAGTTCCCGTTTCCGTGGGAGTACGGGGATAAAATAAAGCCTATGTTACTCAAGGTGAAAGTAGCTTTCTAATGGTAGAAGAATTTTTGAAATCGGTTCATTACTTCCGGAGATTTCCCCCTACATACAAACTTACAAACAAATGTTACCTCTTTATAATATTAGTATAGATAAAAGGTTTTTAAGAAGAGAATGTTTTTCCAGTCCCACACTGGAACACGGGAGTATCATCCTTAAAATATATTAATTTTTACTGCATATTTTTTTAAACATCAAACAACACTCATTAATTTCCAGTGGTCAAGTAGAAAAGCGCTACAAGGACGGTTCATCCGAGATCCGTCTACCGAACGGCAGTGTCCGGTATTTCGACCCAAAGAACGAGCATGTCCGGGAAGAGTGGCGGTTTCCGGACGGCGCGGCGCTCACCGTGGCCGCCAGTGGCGAACAGCGCATTGTGTTCAGTAACGGGCAGGTCGAAGTACATGCTAAGGATCATAAGGTGATTTCATGATGCTCCATGTAAAATACTGGTATTCAACTGCATCCGGTTAGACTGGAAGCCAACCCCAACATAGTGTGTGGAAAAAGGCTAGGCAGATGATGATGACTTTCTGTAATATTTATGGTTGCTTTCTTGATTTCCTTTGGGGGAAAATATAATGACCACCAAAAATAACTTTGTGACCACTAACATCTATCACCTAAAATATCAATTGATCACCAAATACTCATACTCATAGTCTAGGTCAGACTTCCGCGTTTGACGCATATTGCTGAAACAACATGGCAATAACAGACCACTGCACTGACATACTTACCATCGATTTTATTTATTGTAAGCACATTAGTCGCTAGGTGCAAATATCGAATATTACAAGAGCGCCTCGAATGTGTTTTTGCAACCAATAAATTCTGCTGACGCAAATTTTCGTGTACCAATATTATGTGTTTAGTTTTAAGTTATTAGAGTTTAAGTTAATCAAAATAATTTTGACACGTAATGTTAAATATTATAAAAAGAAATAACTACTGTCCTACATACAGCATATTGCTAGAGCTCCTGCAGCCTGTGATACAGGATTATCCTAGTACAGGCATCATACATTATTATAAGTACCTACATTGTTATTTTTTAGATTCATATTGTATTTTATTTACCTTTTAAGATTCTGAATAAAGATTTTATTATTATTTAAATTTAGTAAATTGAGCACCAATTTTAATGAGGTGTTTGATGATGAAACTAGTTTTACCTAGGCCCACTTGAGGCACCCTTTTTTATAAACCATACAGAAGTAGTCAACCGGGTCTCCCTCAACTCGGATGCAAGAGCATAACAAGTTCAATTTCTAGTGGTCATTAACTAAAAAAATAAAATGTTGGTTCTAATTTCACGATAAAATGGGGATTAATTTTGGTGATCATTTAAGTACTAATTTTGGCAATCAAAAGTTCAAAAAATCAAAAGATTTTTTTGCTGTTACATTTAGCTAAATCTGGTGGTTCGTTAATTATATGCCATTTCCTTTCAGCGTCGCGAATTCCCCGACGGCACAGTAAAGTTAGTCTACAACGACGGAACATCTGAAACACGGTACGCGTCGGGTCGTGTGCGCATCAAAGACAAACATGGCAATCTGATCATGGACTCAGCTCCCGGATGAAGTTAGGTGAATTTGTACGTTATTGGCTGTTAAATAATGTTGATAGTGTATGAAGTGCCTTGATGATTTACTTGTTAACTGTTGTTACCCATCTCATTTGCGGAGTTTCGCTAGGTAGTTTAATTTGAACTTGAATTGATTTATGTGTTTTAATCTCACTTCTTTTCTTTGACTCTCTGCTTTTCTTTTGTTTCAGTATTAAATTGTAAATTAACTATTGTTTCTCGTTTGGAAACCTCTATTGTATTTTAAAAGTTTTTCTTTCAATGATAGTTCAATATACTCTGCATGTGACATTTTATAACAGTTTGTGATACAAAGCTACTACTCTTGTTTATATGATTACTTTTATTGATCAGTGTTACATATTGTTTATAGGAAAAATTTATTTAAGTTGTAAATGTTTGTAATCATAACTTTTGTAAGGAAAACGTCGGATTTAATAAATAATGTTATATTTTACGTAGTTATGGCTTATTGGTTTATTTTTGTAGTGTCTGGATTGTTTTTTTCTTAATATTTTACTTATTAAGGCCGCATGACATGATGTAGCCTTTACCAGTTACATTCTCATCAAAAGAAACAATCAAATTAATAATATACAACTTTAATCCTAATTCTACACTACGATAGAGTTCTAATTCAAGTGGCAGATATCTGGTAGCGTGTTTGCGAGGTCGGCTTAGGTATGCCCTCTAGTTGGAAGTTAATTGGTTTCATGCTGTCTTCTGTACCGAATATCTTCTTGAGTGCTTCCCTAGCTGCCATTTCTTTTGCGATCGCTACTGACTCGCCGAATCCTGGAATTTTGTTTTAGAGAATTTTAGTGCTGGACAGAAATGAAACAATGAATGGGAAAGGAAACTGTGGAACTAATGGCGCTAGCATAGCTGGTACCCAAACATCGTCATTGGGTGAATATGTGGTAATGTCATTTTATATTTCAAAATAGCTTAACCTCATTGGTCAGACTGAGACCAACTATGGTGGCGCCATCTGAGATTTACTTTGCCTTCAATAATGCTAGAAAATAACAAAAAGAACTTAAATTGAACTAAAAAAAAATGAAGTAAATTAAATTGAACTAAAAAAAAATGAAGTAAATGATTCATAGTACATATCCAATACTCTTCTCTGACTAACAAAAATTCCCGGACAGCCAAATATTGATGGAGAGCTGGGGTTTACCATTACAAATAAAGTTTTAAAAATCCCCATCGATCCTATATGTGCTACAAAAGTTATTAACAACAAGTAACAAGGGGAAACCACGGTAAAAAAACGCGCCGAGTACACTACCTCACAGGTGGCGTGGAAATGTGTGCATATCATGTTTAATGTGACTCTTAGAATCGCGATACCTCAGGAATGGTAACTCCTAGGAAAAAATCGTGAAGACCGTTTTTGTAGAAATATTTAACATCTACAACTTTAGTTTGCGTTTTTTTTTATAAAACTTAGTTTTCGAGTAAAATCCAAATACACACATCAAAAGTGTCTAGGGATCAAGCATTTTTATGCGGATTTCTTGAGATTGAGATGTGGCTTTGTAATAAATTTATGATTTTATAAATTTATATGGATCCTTTTTGGTGCATTTCATAATTTGAATCAGGAACTCTCAATCAAATTCGAGTAAAAGATGAAAATAAGCTGTCAATATTTTCCCTATAAAAACATACAACGCATTGAAGAAATTATTAGTGCTACTGTTTCCCTACTACTGATTAAAACCAACGTTATTATGGAGCGGCGACGTCATTTAAGCAGGGAAGAAATGCTCAGAGCCGTGGGAATGATAGAAGCTGGTTCCCGGCAACGTACTGTAGCTTTAGCTCTGAATACAAGTCAGAGTGTTATCAGTCGACTTTGGACACGTTACCGAAGCACTGGTACCGTGGCTGAGCGCCATGGAGGACGGTATCGCTGCACCACACGGAGACAAGACCGATACATTCAAATCTTAACTCGAAGAGCTCCAACAATAACCGCCATGATGTTAGCCGTGAGGCTTCATCACTCTTCAGGGAACTTAATTAGCGACCAAACAGTCAGAAACCGCTTGCATGAAGTGAACCTTCATTCCCGAAGACCGCTACGGGTACCACCTATAGCAATGCACAATCGTAGGATTCGATATCAATGGGCTCTTGAACACAGAAATTGGGCAGAAGAACAATGGCGTTTCGTGTGCTTTTCTGATGAGTCTCGTTTTGGTATGAGACCGGATACAAGACGTATACGACACTGGAGAACCCCTGGACGCCAACAGCGATTAAAATCCTGCCAGGAAGTCCATCCTTATAGTGGTGGAACCATCATGGTATGGGCGGGTATTTGGATCGGCGGAAGAACTGAGTTGATTTGGATCAGAGGCAACCTCAACGCTCAAATTTATGCTGAGACGATTGTATCAGACGTCATCGTTCCTCTACAAGTGCAAATCGGTCCCTTATTTCAGTTAATGCATGATAATGCACGACCGCACACCGCAAGAGTTGTAAGACAGACTCTCGCCGCAGCTAACATCAATGTCCTGCCCTGGCCTGCTCAGTCGCCAGACTTGAACTCGATTGAGCATGCATGGGATATGCTACAGAGAAGAGCTCTGCCGAATATGGAGGGTATCCAGTCGCAAGAAGACCTTTTTTTGTTGTTGCAACGAACATGGGCGGCCATTCCACAGCGTGATTTGGATGAACTCATTTTGAGTATGCCAAACCGATGTTCTTGTGTTGTTAGTGTTCGCGGTAGAAACACGGATTATTAATTGTTTAAGTTACCCAATAAAATTTTAAAGAAAACTGATTTTTCAGTCATTTTTTCGAACTTTAATGTTAGTGGTTCAAATGTCAAAAATCCCTTTATTAGGAAAATGGCAAATTTCTTTATTAATGCAAAGGTGACTTGGTCTTGGAATCCTGGAATTTTGTTTTAGAGAATTTTAGTGCTGGACAGAAATGAAACAATGAATGGGAAAGGAAACTGTGGAACTAATGGCGCTAGCATAGCTGGTACCCAAACATCGTCATTGGGTGAATATGTGGTAATGTCATTTTATATTTCAAAATAGCTTAACCTCATTGGTCAGACTGAGACCAACTATGGTGGCGCCATCTGAGATTTACTTTGCCTTCAATAATGCTAGAAAATAACAAAAAGAACTTAAATTGAACTAAAAAAAAATGAAGTAAATTAAATTGAACTAAAAAAAAATGAAGTAAATGATTCATAGTACATATCCAATACTCTTCTCTGACTAACAAAAATTCCCGGACAGCCAAATATTGATGGAGAGCTGGGGTTTACCATTACAAATAAAGTTTTAAAAATCCCCATCGATCCTATATGTGCTACAAAAGTTATTAACAACAAGTAACAAGGGGAAACCACGGTAAAAAAACGCGCCGAGTACACTACCTCACAGGTGGCGTGGAAATGTGTGCATATCATGTTTAATGTGACTCTTAGAATCGCGATACCTCAGGAATGGTAACTCCTAGGAAAAAATCGTGAAGACCGTTTTTGTAGAAATATTTAACATCTACAACTTTAGTTTGCGTTTTTTTTTATAAAACTTAGTTTTCGAGTAAAATCCAAATACACACATCAAAAGTGTCTAGGGATCAAGCATTTTTATGCGGATTTCTTGAGATTGAGATGTGGCTTTGTAATAAATTTATGATTTTATAAATTTATATGGATCCTTTTTGGTGCATTTCATAATTTGAATCAGGAACTCTCAATCAAATTCGAGTAAAAGATGAAAATAAGCTGTCAATATTTTCCCTATAAAAACATACAACGCATTGAAGAAATTATTAGTGCTACTGTTTCCCTACTACTGATTAAAACCAACGTTATTATGGAGCGGCGACGTCATTTAAGCAGGGAAGAAATGCTCAGAGCCGTTGGAATGATAGAAGCTGGTTCCCGGCAACGTACTGTAGCTTTAGCTCTGAATACAAGTCAGAGTGTTATCAGTCGACTTTGGACACGTTACCGAAGCACTGGTACCGTGGCTGAGCGCCATGGAGGACGGTATCGCTGCACCACACGGAGACAAGACCGATACATTCAAATCTTAACTCGAAGAGCTCCAACAATAACCGCCATGATGTTAGCCGTGAGGCTTCATCACTCTTCAGGGAACTTAATTAGCGACCAAACAGTCAGAAACCGCTTGCATGAAGTGAACCTTCATTCCCGAAGACCGCTACGGGTACCACCTATAGCAATGCACAATCGTAGGATTCGATATCAATGGGCTCTTGAACACAGAAATTGGGCAGAAGAACAATGGCGTTTCGTGTGCTTTTCTGATGAGTCTCGTTTTGGTATGAGACCGGATACAAGACGTATACGACACTGGAGAACCCCTGGACGCCAACAGCGATTAAAATCCTGCCAGGAAGTCCATCCTTATAGTGGTGGAACCATCATGGTATGGGCGGGTATTTGGATCGGCGGAAGAACTGAGTTGATTTGGATCAGAGGCAACCTCAACGCTCAAATTTATGCTGAGACGATTGTATCAGACGTCATCGTTCCTCTACAAGTGCAAATCGGTCCCTTATTTCAGTTAATGCATGATAATGCACGACCGCACACCGCAAGAGTTGTAAGACAGACTCTCGCCGCAGCTAACATCAATGTCCTGCCCTGGCCTGCTCAGTCGCCAGACTTGAACCCGATTGAGCATGCATGGGATATGCTACAGAGAAGAGCGCTGCCGAATATGGAGGGTATCCAGTCGCAAGAAGACCTTTTTTTGTTGTTGCAACGAACATGTTCGGCCATTCCACAGCGTGATTTGGATGAACTCATTTTGAGTATGCCAAACCGATGTTCTTGTGTTGTTAGTGTTCGCGGTAGAAACACGGATTATTAATTGTTTAAGTTACCCAATAAAATTTTAAAGAAAACTGTGTTTTCAGTCATTTTTTCGAACTTTAATATTAGTGGTTCAAATGTCAAAAATCCCTTTATTAGGAAAATGGCAAATTTCTTTATTAATGCAAAGGTGACTTGGTTTATCGTTACTGTGACAAACGAAAACACTTTATTTGATGAATCCTTAAAGAAAATTTTAATTAATATCAATCAGGAGAAAAGTTATTGCAAAAATATATGTTGATCCCTAGATACTTTTGATGTGCAATTTTGCGCGCGCGACTCGAACGCGTCTTAACCTCAAATTTTGACCCCGAATAACTTTCGTAGCACACATCGGATCGATGGGGATTTTTAAAACTTTATTTGTAATGATAAACCCCAGCTCTCCACCAATATTTGGCTGTCCGGGAATTTTTGTTATTTTAAGGATTTTTAAAAGTTTATTAGTAATGGTAAACCCCAGCTCTCCACCAATATTTGGCTGTCCGGGAATTTTTGTTATTTTAAATGTCTATATTGACCGGACTATGCATAGTATTGAGCTCAGATTAGAGACGTAAATCACGACGAGTATTTTTTTACGCAACTGGAAACAAGATGGAGTGCCCTTTTTGACGACCCGAATGGCGCAGTAGTTGTGAGGCTGCCTTGCGTTCTTAGGGTACTGGGTTCGAATCCCGATAGGAGCAAATGATTGTGTGATGAGCATGGACATTTGTTTCCGAGTCATGGATGTTTATATGTATAATAAGCTTATAGGTATGTATTTAGAAACAACAAAGTATATATGTAGTATATCAACATAAAATGTACTCTGTGATATCAACTACTGGTGTCCACGACACAAGTCTCGTTGCTTAGTGTGGCACAAGATGGCGCTATGTGTAATATCCAGCGATATTTATTTATTTTATGTCATTGATTGACGTAAGGTTTAAATTACAAATCATTATAATATTTGCCGTTCAGCAAGGTGATACCCAGGGCGTCGTGTACTATCGAGGACACTCCCGCCTGACCACCACTAAGCTTATTTTTGCTTGCACTCGCAACATAGAAACGCTCTAGCCCCGCCCCGTTGACTTTGTTTAGAAATAATGAATGAAAAGATACCGAATCGGCCGAGCGCACTGACGACGCACGCCAAAGTTGAGGCTTTCTTTATTAGAAAAGCCTCAACTTTGGCGCGCAACGCCACGCCCCTTCCGCATGTTTTAAGCGAAAAAAAATTAAAATGGTCAGGCGGAAAAGACCCCGACTGTACCAGACATTCATTTCAATAACGCCACATACAAAGGTGGAATCCCACACCAACGCTAAAATGGTTACCACGTATTCAGTAAATCATTCTGGACCCCCTAAATATAAATTTTTCATCATTGTTTTTATAGATATACATTTTGACTTTGTTTTTTTTTAATAACCGACGATTCTCTTTTAGAATTATGTACTGAATAAGTAGTAACTGTTTTAGCGTAGCTTTCCCTTTAACCCTGGATAAAAGCTACTTTCTTTATCTCAAATAGTAAATAAACAAATTTAAACACACGGTTCATAACTATACTTAAAATCCCGTAAGTGACATTTTAAGTAAAGAAAATAAATTTAACTTCTAAGCTACAAAAAATAAAAATATCGCTCACCTGAGGAAACCATCTTCTTGTCAACATAAAGTCCAACCCTGTAGCAAGCCAGCAAGGTATTCCTGCCCGCCTCCCCTATCAGCCGGGGTTCTATCTTACCCCCATCCTTTTGTACTATCGATGCCAGCATTGACCATGGGTCTTCTATTGGCAGGAATTCATTGATGTCTTGCCCTGAAACATTGTGATTCGATCAACCATTTCTCGTTTTGCTTGGCTACTAAGACTCATACGAGGTTAGTGTTAAAGCAAACATTCCTCAAGATTCAACAGACCTTGTAACTGTGTGATGACAAAGTCTCGAACAAAATGTGCAGCTCGCTCTTCTCCACAGGAGTCCAGTAATGCACCAACCACAGCCTTGAAGGTATTAGCTAGAATGAACTCGTCTACTGGATATTCCTACAAAAAGAAATTAATAAATGTTTAGTCTTGACTACAATAACAGATTATCCCAGTGAACAGTTGAAAACATTATTTATTTTATGCTAAACTTGCTTTTGCCCGCGGCTCTGCTCGCGTTTTTTAGAATTTTACATAACAATAAATTTGGGTTGCACTCTGCTTGTAATAATATATTTCAATTGTGATTCGACAGACACGTTGCACTACCACCCATTACCATCTATTATCATAAGAAAGTTATTGTTGTTTTCCTCAGGAACAGTACTTTTTACGGGGTGAAAGGTATCTACCCTATGTCCATTTCTGTACACGTTAGGTGTACAGAAATGAACATACATGCAAAATAGAAGCGCAAAAAATAGTAGTTGATTGAAAATAGTAGTGCTAGTAAAACATCACTTAGATATAACAAAAACACACTTACAGCAGCTAGAATAATATCTTTAGTGCCTAAATGCAGAGAAACATTTGCTAGTGAAGCCTCACTGGTTAAGAAACTTCGGGCTCCCTTCACTCCTTCAATGGGGAACTTTGGCAGCACAGCCTCTAAGTAGTTCTGGATGTAGGCATTTATGAACTGGTCTCCTGTAAAATTTAAGGACATATTTTGAAAAAGAGAATAGTATTTTACTGGCCTATAACTCAAATGGGAGACATAATTTGCCTAGCCTTTTCTCAAATTCGTTGGGGTCAGCTTCCAGTCTAATTGGTTGCAGCTGAATACCAGTATTTTACACAGCAGTCAACCGATGCAGGCATCTGAATTCCATAACCTAGTTATTGATACAACAATGCCCTTTGCAATAGGAACCTACACAAGGTATCAAAATTTTAGAAAATAAATAGACACTAACACACAAACATACACAACTATGGTAATAAAAAGCTATTTATAATCGCAAGATTGTACACAGTAACACAGGGGGTTGCATGTTTCATTCTATAGTTGGTGCCAGTTATAGCGGTCATTGCCCTTTCCCTTATATCTCTTCATACAAACCAAAACAAATAAACCATGTATCGTTTTTCATTCCAAAAAATGTTGAAGATCCTGATAAATGACGATTCAAGACTTGACCAGGCTTATTTTTGGTTTTCAAAGTTAAGAAGTTTAATAAATGTAGGTGGTTTAATGACCGCTATTCTTATCTTAACTGGCACCAACTATAGGCGGTAATTATCATTTTAGTTTATTGTAAAAAGTTGATCAAATATTACCTATCTCAACCAACTCCCTATTGTCTTTCATTTTGATATCAAACTCCATTTCTTTTTGTTTCATCTCTTCCTTTATGACATAAGATCTGTCTGTGAATGCCTGCAGTAGCAAATCTGAATCAAAATCCTCATTCAGTCGTTGTGCAAAGGCATATAGTTCAGCTTCTAAGTTCCATTCGAGAAAAGTGTTTCTTGGGTTGATCTTCTTCCCGCCAATTCTATCTTCACGACGTTTGAACTCCATCAGTGTTGGAGCCACCCATCGATGTATCTTTTGAGCTAAAAGACATCTATTAAATGAGAAAACTTCATAAATTTATGTAAGTAACATGAACTTACGACATAAAACAAAATTACCTTGCGTGGTTGCGGGATGAATCTTAACAACTCTCGCGAAAAGCGGTACGCAACGTCTTATTAAAGCCATATTCATTCAAAACAAATTAATAATCCAGATCAAAATAACAAAACATCGCAAGTAAGATTCACAATGACAATACAAACGTCAAATTTTGAGGTTATTTTTTACTTTTTATCAGGGTTGCTAGCACAGACACAACTTGATAATGAGGGATTTTCTTTTTAGCTCTTCCCTAGTCGCTGGATAGATGGCGCTAGGAGTAAGTATGATAATGCAAGGAACGGAACCTAAAAAAACTGATATTAACAAAGCGCGAGAAATGTTGGTTATATTCGGAAGGTTAAGCAAATGAAAGTGTCAGTCAACGAGAGTATGTGACGTGACACAATATTTTTTTTTTCAAGCGTTTTGGCTTTGGCATAGTAACTTCAACGCCATCTATAGAGTTCTTGGAAACTAAGTTTTTGACGTGACAACGTCTTATAAATTGGTTTGCCGGGTGACACTTCAAGAAACTGGGTAACGGCGCTCCGCTCACGTTATGCGCTCACAATGAGAGCGAGTGAGAGGCACGCGTCCCGCCTAAGAGCGAGAGAGACAGACATAAAAAGTTTATTTTACCACTCAAAGTCGTTGTCACGTAAAACTTTCGCCCGTATACCGACTTTACAGGCAACCAATTTTTTTTTTTAAAACCTCAAAAGGAAAACCTCTCATTGGTAAAAAAAGCCCGGTTCTTTAATCCAAATACCGGCCCAGATATTGTTCATGACAAAATCATATTTAAACATTTTTGACGTCCAGAGGTCCTCCATGTTAAGTTTGCTTTTGCCTATTAGTCTGGTAAATGAATGATTGTGGTTGGAAAAGTTGAAAGCAGAAAATCTGACTTAAGAACTTTGTTTGGACTAGATAAAAGATAAACATATTAAAAGTCCTGACCCCTTCGAGGTGAGCCCGAGGGGGGGGGGGGGGGGCAAAGAAGGTCCCGTTTTTTTGTTTTTTGCTTATATCTCGAAAACGATGCGTCGTATAAAATTTTGTTGTACTACCTAATAAAACCTCATAAAATTCTCTATTGTGTGACGTGACACAATTTTTTTTTTTCAATCATTTTGGCTTTGGCACCAACTATCATACTAAGTCCAACGCCATCTATAGAGTTCTTGGAAACTAAGTTTTTTTTTAAAACCTCCAAAGGAAAACCTCTCATTACGTCAACAGAGCGCGCCATTTCTTGCGTCATCGTGTTTGCGTTAGTGTCATATTTCAAGTAATTACGAGTTACGTATTTGTTATTGGAATACAGTGTTATACCTTAAAATGTTCATGAGAAGTTGTACTATCGTATTATGATAACACAAATTAGGTTCCGAATCGCAAAATCTAATAAATCAAATATTTTTTAGCTATCCATTATGACTTGGAGTATACAGGGTGTTAAAGTAGTCGCGTGCCATAGCTTAGGGGTAGGTTCAGTATCGTTTAAAGGAACCCATGAAAAATAAAAATAAAATCCAAAAAAATAAAAAAAAAATAAACAAAAAAATATTGCAAGATCAACCTAATTTATTACGGTCTACTAACTTAAAATAGCAATCGTTGAGAATTAAAATTATTTTATTTGTTTAAATGCTTTAATTACTTAACGTGTTCATTTGTTTTGTACACTCAATTTACGCGCCAGAAAAAAACGGCTCGGCGCACGGCGCGCGCTCCGACGCGCGCTCGCTCTAGCGACAGCTGACTGCGGCGCGATCGATGACCCCGAGTGCCCGCCCGTTCGGTGGTCAGCTGTTTCCACATACATACATGCGCTGCATGTGCTGTTTACATTAGGGTGAAATGATCTTGAGGAAAATAGTGGATTTTCTTCAAAAAAAAAGGTTGCTTTTTTCAGTGGTTTTCTAGGTTCTACTAATGAAATCAAACCACTGGTTTCAAGGATAACGGTGTTCACAGTGCAGTGTTCACACTAACACCCTAATTTTAGGTTTTAAAAATAAAATTAAAGGTATTTTTTTTTTTTTTTACGGGTTCCTTTATCGATACTGAACTCACCCCTAAGCTATGGCACGCGACTACTTTAACACCCTGTATAATTAAAGTATTTCATTTTGATTTCTAGATAAGTAGATGCCTTATCTAATCAGCTTGACAATAGTAGTTTTGAAATTGCTCTAGGACTTGTAGTTTTTGAGCTACAGGTGTTTTTATCGGAACAGGCGGAAAATGTGTCAAAAATTGGCTAAAATTGTTGACACAGCGCGGTTGGGAGTTTTGACAGCTCGCGCGCCGCGCGGCGGAGAGGGGTAAGTAAACTGGTTGAAAGGAATTGTAATGTGATATTTCAAAGCAATGTGGTAAAGATTATACAAAATAACATGAGGTTTTATGGACAAAAAGATGGAAAATTATATAAAATACAATTTTAAAATTAAAACTGACAATGAATGTTATATGACAAAAAACGAAACCATTATGGCATCGACGACTAGGGCATTTAAATAGAAATGGGTTGATCACTTTAAATTTACCGAATAGTGACAAGAGATGCGATGTGTGCATGAAATCCAAGTCAACTAGATTACCGTTTCATACAGTTGAAATGCCAAGATCGGAAAAAGTGTGCACACTGATATTTCAGGTCCAGTAAATATACCAAGCCTGAATGAAGAGAGATACTATCAAGTAATTGTAGATGATTATACTCATTTTGGAGTCGTATATCTGTTAAAGTACAAACATGAAGCAACACAAAACTTAATAATTATATTATGTAAGATATTTGGAAAGACAGAAAGAAAACAAAGTAAAGAGAATTAGATGTGATAATGGTGGAGAATTTAAGAATAGAATAATAAACGAATTTGCAATAAATCATGGGATAAAAATGGAATACACAAACCCATACAGTCCACAGATGAACGGAGTATCTGAAAGGATGAACCGGACAGTATATAATAAAGCAAGGGCAAGGCAAGGGCATTAATGATAAAATCCAACCTTCCTAGAGAGTTATGCGGAGAGGCAGTGAAATGCGCAATGTATCAAATAAATAGATGTCCATCAGCAGCTATCAAATTTAAAACACCAGCAGAGTTGTATTATGGTAAAAATCATATAGCAAATATGAAAGTATTTGGATCGAAAGCATGGATGATTGTATTACCAAGAAAATCAAAATTTGAAGAAAGAGCGAGTGCTATGAGATTTATTGGATATAGTCCAAATGGATACAGATTCTGGGATCCAGAGAAGAATGAAATTAAAATCTCGAGAGATGTACATTTTGATGAAAACAATGTAAGTTATGATAGAATTAGAGAAATAGAAAGAGACAATGAAAGGTCAGTGGTATATAGAGATATAGATGAAGAAGGAAAAACACCAAGTACATCAGGACTAAGAGTTAGAGAACGTCCTACTACGTCTGAAAATACTCAAGACAGTGATGATGATGATGATAAATTTGATGATGCAACTGAACAAGTGAAAGAAAAAGTACAAGAAAAGTTACCACAGGAAATATTATAACTTGTGTACGTCTTGTATCCGGCATCGTACTGAAACGAAATACATCAGAAGCATCCCTTCCCCTTTCTTCTTCCATATCTGTGTTCGCGAGCCCATAATAAACGGGCCACATGGTAAAAGGGTGCTTTATGTGTAAGTAGATTTTCTTTTCATAGTCGAAATTTAAACAAAATTACTCATTTATATAGTGAAGCTCACTGGATAGCGAATACACAAAACCCAAAAATGTAATTTAATTAATCTCAATCTAATGGACTCATGGCCAATGTACAGACGCCAGCACATCGTGGGCGGTTAACTTTTGTATAAGCAACATAAGATGAATGCTCCAGGATAGCCCGCGCAATTCAAATGAGAGGTTTTCCTTTTGAGGTTTTAAAAAAAAACTTAGTTTCCAAGAACTCTATAGATGGCGTTGAACTTACTATGATAGTTGGTGCCAAAGCCAAAACGTTTGAAAAAAAAAACATTGTGTCACGTCACATACTCTCGTTGACTGACACTTTCATTTGCTTAACCTTCCGAATATATAACCTACATTTCTCGCGCTTTGTTAAAATCAGTTTTTTTAGGTTCCGTTCCTTGCATTATCATACTTACTCCTAGCGCCATCTATCCAGTGACTAGGGAAGAGCTAAAAAGAAAATCCCTCATTGTCTTACGTTTTTTTGCAATTTGCAGGTCCGTCCTAGGTCGTATATTGATTAAAATATTATTCACGGCTGTAAGACGTATGTAGTTTAAAATCATAAAAATTATCAATACAACCCTCCAAGTTCATATAGGTTTATGAAACAAAAAAAAAAGCAGAAAAAGTCATTTCTACACCTTTATGAACGTGGAGGGTTGTATTGATGATTTTGATGATTATAATTCTGTAACTACATACGTCTTATAGCTTACAGCCGTGAATAATATACGACCTAGCACCGACTAGCACGGACCTGCAAATTGCAAAAAAACGTAAGACAATGAGGGATTTTCTTTTTGTGTGTTGTCCCGGTGCAAAGCCCCGGTGTAAAGCAGCCTTTAGCTGTCATAATCGTGATACCTAAATCGAAACAAAAAAAGTAGAGTGAGCGCTGTGAGCGATTATTTTGTAATTCGGAATGCGGCCTAAATTCTATTTGATGGTAAGCGGTAAACTGGTAACCCTATTTTGACCTACGTCAAATTTCAAACCCTAACGTTGTTTTGTTTGTCCATTGAGTGAGTTCCTTGTTTATTGTATTTTGTTAAATAGTGTTTATCGTTTCTATAACTTTGTTTGTTCTTGAAGCTCCAGTTCCACACTCCGCCTTGCGAACTTTTAATTTTTGTGTTTTGAATGGATTCATTCACATCAAAAACGATCAATGAAGACGTTGAAGTTGTGCCATGGGTTGGTCGAAGTTGTAAAAATTTGATATCGGTGTTTGTTATGTCATCCAACGATGCTATCACCCAAAAAATATCAGAAGCTCTCAAAGAAGTTCACAACGAAGGATATATCCACTGGAAACTATTTGTAGTAGAATTGTATAAACTGGAAGACTTCGTTAAAGAGTCTGATCTAAGCGAAAAGATCTGTATCGACTTCGTTATTTTAGCTTTAGACACGAGTAATAAATGTTGTTTGGAGTGGGCCTCAACAGTGTTAGCGCAAGTGGATCCGGATTTAAAACATCGACGTTTGGTGCTTGTGAATGCTAGTGTAAAGCCTGCGAACGCTATGGCGATCAGTGCTGGTGATCTGATAGACTTCAAAAATGAAATGATGCTAGACATAATAACTGCAAATGTGTTTGATGCAGACAATGCTACGTTTTTGGCTCGCAGATTACTCAAGTACATTGAAGTGTCTAATGGTGTTAAGACTGGAATCCCTAATCTTAATATTTGACTGTAATCAACTTTTATGTTTAATAATCCATTTTTAAAATCATGCTTAAATAATGTTATCTAATTGTAGTGAAAAAAGACCATGGTGTTACTAGCTGGCCTCTGCAAAAATATGTCAACAAGTTCTATAAAAATTGCATTGTAACTCGTTTATTTGTTATCAAGATTCACACCTAAGTACTCCTATTTTAACCAATTTTTATAATTTGAAAGTAAAATTAACCTAGATTTAAGTACCAATATTTATACCTACTAGCTGTATGTTTTGCAATGCAACTTTTCCTACCTACCACCGTGCATTTTTTTACTAGCTGCTCCGCTTAACTTCATCTGCATCACATAATATAGCTATAACCTTCCTCGATAAATGGACTATCCAACAAAAAGAGTTTTTCAATTCCAACGAGTAGTTCCTGAGATTAGCATGTTTAACCAAACAAACAATATTGTCTATTTTACTGTCTAGATTTAAGTTTTTTATTGGTGTTGATTCTGTTGTGCACAAACAAACAATTAGGCTATTGCTATCTTTTTCTCTATAATAAAACGAAAAAGAGGCGGACATAATTTAGAGCTGTCAAATTTAATTGAACTAATATTTCCATACAAATTAAGGGTGCACGTAAAAACATGTTGACTAAACACACGGTGAACCGCAAGGCACAAACTAGTTTGACATCTCTAACTTAGTTCATAGCTATAGCCCAAGGCTGCTCAGCTATTTTAATTGTGGGCCAGAATGCTAATTAAAGCGGGCAATCTAGTAAATAAAGTAACGTAGATAGTTATAAACTTTTAAAATTGAACATAAATTTCATTGCAATAATATCTTCATTTGGGACCAATTTTTAACGACTGCTTTGGCTCTAAGGATTCTTCCAAAAAATTCATTAAAGAATTGTGGTTTCCGATTTTTGTAATTCGTCACTGGATATTGGTTTGTTGAAAATGGATATTTTTCAATCTGTTTTTGAGACTAGCTCATCGCAGGTGGTGGGCCAATACAAATGTATTGGCGGGCCATTATTTGGCCCGTGAATATAATAATAATATTTGGCCTCGTTGAGCAGCCTTGCTATAGCCGTACTTTTCCCACACTGCCTTTTAGTGAAAGATAGCAATAGCCTAATTTAAGTTTAGTTTGTGCAAGAATATCATTGTTTGTGCACAGCAGAATCAACACCATTGTGTAGATTTAAGTTTTTTTTATTTTTTTGTTGATCTAAGACAAACATTTAAAATAAGAAAACATATTTGATGGCCCGAATGGCGCAGCGGTAGTGAGACTGCTTCACGTTCTTAGGGTCCCGGGTTCGAATCCCGGTCGGAGCAAATGTTTGTGTGATGAGCATGGACATTTGTTTCCGAGTCATGGATGTTTATATGTATAATAAGTATGTATTTACAAACAAAAAGTATTTATGTAGTATATCAACTATCTGGTGTCCACGACACAAGCCTCGTTGCTTAGTGTGGCACTAGATGGCGCTGTGTGTAATGTCCAGCAATATTTATTTATTTATTCGGCACAGGCATGTGCTGAATAAATATGTTTTCTTTCTTTCTTTCAAACAAACTCATCAGCTTTAAAATATTAGTAGGTATAGATTACTTCTCTACCCTACCTACCCACCTACTCTACCCATCCACTTACCCGATCAATCTATAATTATGTAACCTACCCATAAGCTGAAGTGTGCGTGACGTTAGCTGTCATTGGGGAGGCACAGGCAAAGATAATCTGAGATGGCGCCACCATAGCTGGTCTCAGTCTGACCAATGAGGTTAAGCTATTTTGAAATATAAAATGACATTACCACATTTTCAACCAATGACGATGCTGGGAACCAGCTATGCTAGCGCCATTAGTGCCACAGTTTCCTTCCCCATTGCGGAAGATGCCAAACCTAATGTATGGAAATTCCAGGAATGTATGTTTTTTTAGAAACAAGATGCAGAATTGATTGTATTGTACAGATAAATATATTTAAAACTTGTGATTAAAAACAATAGTTTTTTTTAACTAGGTACATAAAAATATTTTACCCCTAGAGCCATTCATGTTTTTGAATAATACAGGGATGCATCCCTGTATTATTCAATTTTTCAAATTATTCAGACCTACGTACGACTAGGGGCCACTCGGGCAAATTATGAACTGATGGCGGGCCGCCAGAAGTATAGGTAATTAAAGAAAATAAAGAATTGTTAATAATGTATTAAAATTGAAAAATAATTTATTAATTTGAAGCGTGGCACTGCTTATTGCTTACAATCTTTTTTATATTTGGCTCAAATTTTCTTGTAGCAACACGTAAAAATGCTTCCAAACTTTCGTTTGCAAGGCGGTTTCGATTTTTTGTTTTAGTATTATTTAGTTATTTAGTATTGAAAAGGTTTGTTCACATATATAGGTAGAACCTTGGGTAGAACCAAATAAGCTGGCACATTTCAGAGCGTTTATGCGCAACTCTTTGTTCCTACGTATTTTTATCAATGCAGCGGTAAAAGTTCAGCAAGTCTCCTTCGTTGAATTTGTTGCGTAAATCTTGGTCGTTTTGAATGTCGATAATTTCTAACTGCATTGACTCTGGCGCATTTTCAACTGAAATCGTGAAAGGATTGCTGAATATGTCCAACAGAGGTTTCACTTTTTTAAACTCCGAAAATCTGTCTATTGTGTATTCTGGAATAGAATTCAATATTTTTCGAATGTACGAGAGTATTATTTTTGCTGTCGGCGGGCCACCAGTATTCGACCGGCGGGCCGCATGCGGCCCGCGGGCCGTGGTCTGTGCATCCCTGGAATAATACAACCAACAGTCAACATGACAACCAACCTCTCTTTTTAGGGTTACGTCGTTAAGGCTTCCTTAGCCTTATAGTTTCGTCATGTCCGTCTGTCCGTCCGTCTGTCCGAGGTTTTGCTCATCTGCAGACTTGCGCGAGAGTAGAATAGAACCAACCCATTACACTCACGAGTGTCGTATAAGGCGACTATGTCTGAGGCAGAACACCTTGTGCCTCTGTAGACCAGAGAATGGGCAGCAGCGTTTTCTGTTAGTCTTTCATCACTGCGATCTCCAATCCGCCTGCCAAGCGTGGAGATTACGGCAAATTCCTCCCATCATGGGAGAGGCTTATGTGCAGCAGTGGACGTTATGGGCTGTTGTTGTTGTGTACCTATATCAAATGCCGATAAATTGCTAAAATACAATTTGGGAAAATATTTTTTTAGGGTAGCTCCCCTACATGCGAAGTTGGGAGAATTTTTTTTTCGTCGTCTATCCCACATGGGGTGGGGTCAGTGGCGGATTTACCACTAGGCTGAGTAGGCTGGAGCCTAGGGCGGCAGATTTTAGGGGCGGCAAATATGAGCCAGTTTTCTTTTTAAGTGTTACAGAAATTAATACATTCATAATTCTATTCCTAAATGCTATTAGGTCCACACAAGCAATTCAATATTTACTAAATGTTTCACCAGTTAGATGATTTTTTCTACAACTTATTGAATCGCGTTTATTGAAAACAAGCGACGGGAATAATTTTACATTTACAAAAACTGGAAACGGCAGTAAATTGTTAGTGTGGAAGGTTGTTTTGGAACAATAAACTAAGTGAAGGTTCAAATTCAGGCTAAAAGAGAGAGTCCAGATGATGTTTAAGAATTTCTTTAAAATTATTATTGTATTTCGCCATGGAATCAAGACAAGTGTGTCGATGCTATAAGTAACATGGGCGTCGCCAGAGGCAGCTTTTTCCTGCCTGATGCCATACAATTGGTATTATACGTAACAAATTGTAGCGTGTGTTTTAAGGTTTTAAATGAGCCTCTGAGTACTTTTACTATCGCTACAAACTTACACATTTTCTTTAAAAAAACGCGAAAAACTTCTCGATCGATCGATCGGTATAGACAGAGGCTGAAATAAATTAGGAGCCCCTTGCCCCTAGGCCCTAATAGGAAATTATAGCATACATACGCAAGGTTGCATAGCATGTGGATATTTTGATCTCAAACCTCATAACTGTCTGAATTTACTCAAGGCAAGATGTAAAAATTTTCGAGCTCGCTTTGCTCGCTCTTGCAGTCTAGCTTCTCTTGAATCTTATCATTGTCTCTAAGTCGCCCAGGTAACTCTGGTATGTCGAAACAATTCTAACCTGTCCAAGGTAGGTAAAGTGTACAAATTTTCGAGCTCGCTTCGCTCGCTCTTGCAGCCTACTTACTCTTGCCTTTATCTATGAGTCGAACAAATAACTCATAAGTATCAGGATTGAAACAATTCTAGCCTGTTCAAGGTAGTGTTAAAATTTTCGCTTAGCTCAGGAATTTACCCAAAAACTATTTCTTGGGTAATCTTAACAAATTTTTTGGGTTGTAAAAACAATCTTAGAAGAACTCTAACACATTGTGTAGAGGTCAGAAGGGGCGGCAAAATTTGAAAAGCCTACTGGCGGCAAATGTGTAAATCCGCCACTGGGTGGGGTATCGTTGTATAGGGAACGTGCAGGAACTATAGGTGGCAGCACTAATCGACAAAAGAGCATTGCAAAAGAGACACTATGCGGACAGAAAAGGAAACTTATTACTTTCATCGTGCTTTCAATCTAATTAGACAAAATTGTCTCTTCAATTATATTATTTTTGAATAGCTAAAAGGTATGAAAATATGAGTTCCGGTCTATCAATAACGATCGGCAGCGTAATATAAATGTTTACTAATATGAATTTTATATCTTTCGTTTACTTTCTGATGAAAATTGTGGTGTATGAAGACATGGTGGCTGGCATAATTAAGATAGCTTTCTTATTTTCAACACATGTTATAATGGAAGGGAATCCTTTATCAGCGAGAACAGTATCTCCAGGCTCTAATAAATCAATTAGTTCACAATCATTTGATGAAGCAATCAATAAAATGCAGTCCTTATCATTTAGATACAAAACTTAAAAAACCAAAGGAGTGCAGCCAACTAAAAACATTATTGTGGGTATAACCATGTTTATATTCTGAGTACATGTGGAGTCTTTGATTAACTGTTGAGGGATATTCGGTGTGAACTTTAGTGCGGTCTAGTAGAACACGTGTATGGTGAAGTTTAGATGGTTCTGGTAATTATGTTTGCATGGACGGTTGATTTTGAGGGCCTTTTCAATGCAGAGTGTAACAAAAACAAGTTGTTTTCAAATATTTTTCTTTACTGCGTTTATCCATTTTTTGCGTTTTTCACCAAAACATGGTATGATAGTAGTAGTCTTTGGAAAGTAATAGAATTTTACGCTAATTGATTTATTTTCATTTTTGTGGATGTATTGGTACCTACACCCAGAAATGCAACAATGCATTATGATTAGTTAATTAATTTTCACTATAAAATTAATTCTGTTTACTTGTTAGAAAAGTCAATGTCAAGCATTAAAATAGCACAAGATTCGGATTGGCGACGCCAGTTGGCAGCACCGTCGTTGTGCACGTTCCCTATAGGTATTATACGACTTAGGGGTTGCTAATATTATTTTTCGATTATTTCTCCATTTACGAAATATTAAACTTCAAAGTGCAAATATTTGTTCCAGTAGTCCCCCCCCCCCCCTCTAAAAGCTAAACTGCAGGCTTGAAAAATCTGGAAAAAGTCGTGATGGATATGGTACATTTCATGAATTAAAGGAAAATTATAGCGGTTAAGATAACTTTATTAGTTTAGCAGTAATAATCGTTAGACTTGGGTGTCGGATAATTTTGTACCAAATACAAAATCCTTAGAATAAATGACTGGCACGGTAGTGACCCCGCCAAGACGAGTCAAGCGAAGCGCAAGGGCACTACATATGTACCTTTTTCGAAGCGCTTTGTCGGTTTTTTGAACCCTTTATAACTTGGGTTTGGATTGTACCAGATAAACAAAATTCTCGGGATATCGAGCCTTAGCCGAGTGCAATTAGACAAAAAATACTCAAAAGGTGGAACGAAGTTTATAGTGGTCGGATTTTCATGGGACTTTTTTTATTGAGTTCCTAGAGGAGTGGAGAAGAAAGTTAAAAAAAAATTTCGCCGCTCGCGACTTTTTTATTTTCTTTGCAAGATTTTTTTTTCGTTTATTACTAACTTCAAATCCGCCGAATTCATATTGTAGTGTTGTGATTTTGATTTTTGAAACGATAATTTTGTTAAGTATTAAATAAATAAGTAATTATTCTGAATGGCACTTCGCCGCCATTGCAACTTTATTAAAAATTATTAGAAGGTAAACGTAGAAAAGAACGCAATGGCGGGGAAGTGCCGCGGCAAACGGGTAATGGCCGCTGTGGCAGTTCTTTGTTAACGGTGCTAGCGAGAGGTCGAGTTGTAATCAAGTGTTAAGACAGTTACCTATCATACTTTGTCTTCAACTTTAACATTGTGGTGCCTAATTAAAGGATAATTATTGTACTGAATTAAGGTGTATCACTTCAATTCAGAAGTGTGCTTAGCCCGCGCGCCATGTCGGACGTAAACAGTAAGTTATTTTGAATATCCTTGTTATTAGACAGTTAAAACATGGCATTACATAAGTGATCGCATAAGTAGGTACACGAAAAAGGCGGTAACGTTGCGCTTGGTTAGAGCATTAGAGCAATTGTATGACTACTTGTAACTTAACGAATTGTGGAAGTTGTACGTGTACCTACTTCATGAGATAAAATGTGCAACCTTGTATGTTCGTGCGCAGCACATATAGAGAGCTAACGGCCACGTAGGTGTGCTGTTCAGAGTCTGAGTAAGTGCGGCCACGTAGGTGTGCTGCTTATAAAGTGAGCTAACGGCCACGAAGGTGTGCTGTCTAGTGTGAGCGCGGCCGCGTAGGTGTGCTGCTTATAGAGTGAGCTAACGGCCACGTAGGTGTGCTGTTCAGAGTCTGAGTAAGCGCGGCCACGTGGTGTGTTGCTTATAAAGTGAGCTAACGGCCACGAAGGTGTGCTGTCTAGTGTGAGCGCGGCCGCGTAGGTGTGCTGCTTATAGAGTGAGCTAACGGCCACGAAGGTGTGCTGTTCAGTCTGAGTAAATGCGGCCACGTAGGTGTGCTGCTTATAAAGTGAGCTAACGGCCACGAAGGTGTGCTGTTTAGTGTGTGCGCAGCCGCGTAGGTGTGCTGCTTATAGAGTGAGCTTAATGGCCACGCAGGTGTGCTGCTTAGCGAGTGTGGCCGCGAAGGTGTGCCCCAAAGTCAAAGTCAAAGACAGTCAAAGTCAAAGTCTGTTGAAGTCAAAGTCAATCAAAGTCAAAGTCAGTCAAAGTCAAAGTCAGTCAAAGTCAAAGTTGGTCAAAGTCAAAGTCAGTCAAAGTCAAAGTCTGTCAGTCTGTTGAAGTCAGTCAGTCAAAGTCAGTCGGTCTGTCAAAGTCTGTTGAAGTCAAAGTTGTTGTAGATAGTAAACTAAAAGGCCATGTATCAATGCTATGTATGTGGCATAGAGCATACTGTGACTGACACAAAGAACTTGTCTTTGCTTTTTCTTATGTAACGTGTGTCTACACTTTTAAATAAATCTTTTCGCATCTTACTATATAATATTATTTTCCAAGCAATAATCCAATAGGTTATGGGCCCAGGACACTATCAGGAAAAATAATAGTAAGATTTCTTCTGAAATTGCGCAATCCGCTAAAGTAAAAAAAAAAAAAGTCAGCCGGTGTGACCGGTGTGCTTTGTGACCTACACAATGGCGTCTTCAACTAATTCGTCAGGTACGTCTTCTTCACTGAATCAAATTGATAAATTACGTGGTTTAGAGAACTATGGAACATGGAAATTTATTATGAAAATGACTTTGGTTCATGAAGACTTGTGGGATTGCGTCGAGAGCAACGGAAAATGTGATGAAAAGAAGACACAAAAGGCACTGGCAAGGATATGCCTGTCCGTAAATTCAAATATATTTCCGCAAATTCGCTATTGTAAGAACGCGCAAGAAGCGTGGTCTAACCTTGAAAAGGCTTTCGAGGATAAGGGGCTGTGTCGAAGATTATCATTACTACGAATGCTGTTTAGTACAAAACTCGGCGGTGATGGTATGGGCAGTTACCTCAGTAAGATAGTTGAATTATCACAACAATTACAGGATATAAACTCTCCTCTTGATGATGATTTTGTGGCGGTAATTATGTTAAGCGGGCTGACGGCTGACTATGATCCTCTAATAATGGCTCTAGAAAACTCTAATATCAAGCTATCCAGTGATGTAGTAAAGGCAAAGTTGTTACAAGAATCTCAACGTCGTGATAAGCCAGACGAGAGTGCAACCGCACTATCTGCATCACGTAACACATCAAGAAAACCTCCAAAATGCTATAGATGTAAGAAAACGGGACACTTTATTAAGGATTGCCCGAAGCAGAGTAAGAACGTCAACAAGGAAACTTCGAAAGTACTGTTGACGGCACTGTCTGTCAGCATCGAGTCAAGTGAGTGGTATATTGATAGTGGAGCAACGGCCCACATGTGTAATAATAAAAATGCCCTAGTTAATTTTGTGCATAGTAAGCCTATGATTGTAACAGTAGCCAATGGTGAAAAATTAGAGACTGCAGGATGTGGCAATGTTAAGGTTCAGCTCAAAGACTGTATTAGGATAATTAGTAATGTGTATTATGTACCTAAGCTGTCTGCCAACCTATTGTCTGTCAGTACCTTAGTAAGTAAAGGGTACAAAGTAGTTTTTGATGCTCAAAAATGTCATGTTTATGACGGAAATGATGTTTTAGCTTCAGGAAGTTTAGATGCAGGGGTCTACAAGTTAGACATGTGTCAGACTCAGTGCTCAGAGAGGGGTACTATTAAATCATCAGTAACGTCAGTGACATCAGCTCTAGAAGCAGTCTTTAAGGCTGCTTGTTCGCCAACATCAAAGGAAAGGATTTCGGTAGCATCGCAGGAAACCTGGCATCGTCGTCTCGGACACTTAAACTCCAGAAGTATGGCACTTCTTAAACAAGGTATGGTCAAAGGTATTAATTACGACTCTACAGTTTTTCAGCCATGTATTGCGTGTATTGAGGGCAAGCAAAGTAAATTACCGTTTCCCAAGAAGTCATACACAAGAGCTTCTGAAGTTTTAGGTTTGGTACATACAGACCTGTGTGGTCCTTTACCTGTTGCGTCTTTTAGTGGTGCCAAGTATTTTCTTTGTTTCATCGATGACTATAGTAGAAAAACATTTGTGTATTTGCTCCGAACAAAAGATGAAGTGTTTGAGCATTTCAAACATTTTAAGGCTATGGTTGAAAATGAAACCAACCAGAAAATTAAGATTCTCCGTAGTGACAATGGTGGTGAGTTTGTTAATATAAAATTACAGACTTTATTGAAGAATAATGGCATCAAGCATCAAACTACGGTCCCACACTCGCCACAGCAAAATGGAGTAGCTGAGCGTGCAAACAGGACCATTCTAGAGAAAGCGAGATGTATGCTGCGAGATGCTAAGCTTGACAATAAATTCTGGGCAGAAGCGGTCAACACTGCAGTCTACTTGAAAAACAGAAGCCCAACTAAAGCTGTCCCTGGATTAGTTCCAGAGGAGAAATGGACCAATAAAAAGGTGAATATTAATTATTTACATATATTTGGCTGTATTGCATACGCTGTTTCTCATATTCGAAAGAAACTGGATTCCAAGTGCAAACAATACATATTTGTAGGTTATTGCGAAGATACGAAAGGTTATAGGTTTATAGAACCTGATTCGTTTAAGTGTATTAAGGCAAGAGATGTCAAATTCTTGGAAAATACATTTATTGCTGACTTAGCAGATAGGTCACATGATGATATTTATAAAAACATGAGCTCATTAAATCTCACTAGTTCAAGTATCGGGCAAACTGCAGAGGCACAGTCTGATTCCAATGAGATTTCAGAAACTGATGAGTCTCCTGAGCACTCTGAGACATCTTCAACAAAGAGGCGTGCAAGGGAGACAAGTATTATCACAGTAAGTGACTCTGAGAGCGGGAACAGTTCTGATGCAAATGATACTTTGGATTCAACTTACATTCCAGGAGAATCGTCAATAGAAGATGCACTGGCATCATCAGATTATGAAGATTCAATGATGTTGAATGGGTCTGCACAACTAGTATGTAGATTAAGCAGTATTGATGAAGAACCGGAGACAGTGCAGGAGGCACTGAACGGTCCAGATGCAGCTAAGTGGAAAGAAGCAATAACAGATGAGTATAAGTCTTTTATCAAAAACAATTGTTGGACCCTTACTGAAAAACCAAGTGACCAGAAACCAGTTAAATGCAAATGGATTTTGAAGAAGAAAAGAGGTCTCAATGGCGAATTGTTGAAATATAAGGCACGACTTGTGGCAAAGGGCTACACGCAACAATATGGAGTAGATTATGAAGAAACATTTTCTCCAGTTGTAAGATACTCTACAATTAGGACTCTGATTGCTATTGCTGCTCAATATAACTTAAATATTGATCATTTGGACGTAAAGACTGCATTCTTAAATGGCGATTTAAAAGAAACAGTTTATATGGAGCAACCAGAAGGTTTTAAGATAAATGGCAAAGAACAATTTGTTTATAAATTAAACAAAGCCATTTACGGATTGAAACAAGCATCTAGAATGTGGTATGAAAAAATTAATGATGTTTTAATGAAGAAATTTGGATTTAGTAGAACATCATCAGAACCATGTGTTTATTTCAAAAGATTACAAAGCGAGATTATAATAATTGCTTTGTACGTCGATGACATCCTTTTGTTCTCATCAAATAATTCATCTTTAAGGTCTAAAGTCAAGAATGACTTGAAAAAGGAGTTTGACATGCATGATCTGGGACCAGCCCATCAGATATTGGGGATGAGGATTTGTAAACAGGGAGATAAGATCACTCTGGATCAGTCAGGTTATATAATGAAAGTCCTAGAGAGATTTCACATGACAGACTGTAAACCTGCGAAAACTCCGATGGAAAAAGGATTAAAGTTAACTGCAAGTCAAGAAAATAATAATAAATATGATTATAGGAATTTAATAGGCTGTCTTATGTATATTGCAGTTTGTACCAGACCTGATATTTCTCATGCTGTGAGCGTGCTGAGCCAGTTCAACGAATCTCATTCAGAAACTCATTGGAAAGCAGCTAAGCGTGTGTTGCGCTATCTCAAAGGTACTACAGATTATTGTTTAATTTTTCAAAAGAGTGAGCTGAATCTCACTGCATATGTAGATGCAGATTGGGCAGGTGACGAAAACGATCGTAGATCTTATACCGGTTTTGTTTTTAAACTTGGTAGTAACACAATATCATGGGAGAGTAGAAAACAGAAAACAGTGGCTCTCTCTAGCACGGAGGCTGAATATATGTCTTTATCAGATGCCTGTAAGGAGGCTTTGTTTGTTAAAAATTTCTTGCATGAACTACTTGGAAAGTTTAGCAAAATATTGGTTTATAATGATAATCAATCTGCTCAAAGATTATGTACTAATCCTGTGTATCATAGCAGAACAAAACACATAGATGTAAGGCACCATTTCATAAGAGATATTGTTAAAAAGGACATTATTAAAATTGAGTATTTGTCAACTGATGAAATGATAGCCGATATCTTAACGAAACCCTTAACGAAGGAAAAACACGATTTGTTTTTAAAGGATTTAGGTTTATTCAAATTGTGTTAGTTGTATATTTAAAGTGTATAACGTGTTATTTAAGGACCAGTTAGTTGTGTGGTACATCGCCTTTAGTTTAAGGGCAAGTGTTGTAGATAGTAAACTAAAAGGCCATGTATCAATGCTATGTATGTGGCATAGAGCATACTGTGACTGACACAAAGAACTTGTCTTTGCTTTTTCTTATGTAACGTGTGTCTACACTTTTAAATAAATCTTTTCGCATCTTACTATATAATATTATTTTCCAAGCAATAATCCAATAAAAGTCAGTCAAAGTCAAAGTCTGTTGAAGCCAAAGCCTAAAACGGTCAGAGTCAAAATCAGTCAAAGGCAAAATCAGCCAAAGTCAAAAATAGTCAAAGTCAAAATCAGTCAAATTCAAAATCAGTCAAAGTCAAAATCATCCAAAATCAGTCAAAATCAAAATCAGTCAAAGTCAAAATCAGCCAAAGTCAAAAATAGTCAAAGTCAAAATCAGTCAAATTCAAAATCAGTCAAAGTCAAAATCAGTCAAAGTCAAAATAAGTCAAAGTCAAAATCAGTCAGTCAAAATCAGTCAAAGTCGAAATCAGTCAAAGTCAAAATCAGTCAAAGTCAAAATCAGTCAAAGTCAAAATCAGTTAAAGTCAAAATCAGCCAAAGTCAATATCAGTCAAAGTCAAAATCAGTCAAAGTCAAAATCTGCCAAAGTCAATATCAGTCAAAGTCAAAGTCAGTCAAAGTCAAAATCAGTCAAAGTCAAAATCAGTCAAAGTCAAAATCAGTCAAAGTCAAAATCAGTCAACGTCAAAAATAGTCAAAGTCAAAACCAGTCAAAGTCAAAATCAGTCAAAGTCAAAATCAATCAAAGTCAAAATCAGTCAAAGTAAAAAAAAAACAAAGTCAAAATCAGTCAAAGTCAAAATCAGTCAACGTCAAAATTAGTCAAAGTCAAAACCAGTCGAAATCAGTCAAACCAGTCAAAGTCAAAATCAAAGTCAAAATCAGTCAAAGTCAAAATCAGTCAAAGTCAGAATCAGTCAAAGTCAAAATCAGTCAAAGTCTGGCAAAGTCAGTCCATCAGTCAGAGTCAAAGTCAGTCAAAGTCAATGTCAGTCAAAGTCAATGTCAATCAAAGTCAATGTCAGTCAAAGTCAATGTCAAAGTCAATGTCAGTCAGTCAAAGTCAATGTCAGTCAAAGTCAATGACAGTCAAACTCAATGTCAGTCAAAGTCAGTCAAAATCAAAGCGCGTGGTTCTTAGGAAAGAACATAAAATGCGCTTAACAATTTCAGATGAGGCGAGTTACACGCCGAAACGTCCCAGGCGCAAACGAAGGCGGCGCTCGTCATCAGAGGAAGCCGACGAGACTCCTGCACAACGGAGCCGAACGGGACTAACTGCCGATGAATTGCTGAAGATAGTTTCTGCACTGCAAGGCGTACCAAGTAAGAGTACTTCATCCAATAATGTAGTTCCAGAATTCGACCCCAACAACAAAGCTCAGGATGTCGAACGCTGGCTGAGAAAGGTGAACGAGTGCGCAGAAATCTATTCTTGGGATGAGAAGCAGATAATTCACTATGCATTGCAAAAGTTACGCGGTTTAGCCAAAAGTTGGTACGAGTCCCTTCCGTCGCTCAGTTACTCGTGGGAGGTGTGGCAAAGTAAATTGATGAAAGCTTTTCCGAATGACGTAAATTATGGTAAATTATTAGACGAAATGCTGAACCGAAAATCTCGCACGGACGAAACCCTTAGGGACTATTTTTACGAGAAATTGTCGCTATTGAGTAGGTGCGATATTGTCGGTCGGAAGGCAGTTGACTGTATAATTTATGGGATTACTGATAGTTCAGTTAGAAACGGTGCGCAAGCTCTCAAATGTGAGGAACCAGAAGACCTGTTGAATTACCTAGCGACGCAACAACCCTCGCAATCTAGGGACGCAACACGAGGCTCATTATCATTAAGCTCTGTAAAGAGACGCGACTTTCGCGGTAACGGTAGGGGTGCCACAAGTAGCAGGGGAGCAGGTTCTACTTGTTATAATTGCAACGAGCCCGGTCACATTTATGTAAATTGCACCAAACCCATTGTCAAGTGCGGGAAGTGCTATAGAGTAGGGCATAATACTGAGACCTGCAATAGGAGATCGGTACAACAACAAACACGTGAAACAAGCACCAAAAACAATCAGGTAGCTGACAGGAAGGTGTTAAAAATTGTAGTAGATACGGACAATTTATTGGCCGATGAAGCCAAGTCAAACCAGACTTACAAACTAGTGATTCCAGAAGGTCACTCTACCCATGCTATTCCACTTCGCAATGGCACATTGAATGAGGCAAATGATAAGTTCCATAAAATTGTTAGCGCTAATGGAAAAACACTAAACGCCTACCTTGACTTCGGGAGTGACTGCAGCCTAATTCGGCATTCGGATGCAGTCTCTTTGGGGTTAGTGGAAGGTGAAAGCATGCCATTGCCCACAATAAGAGGCTTCGGCAATTCTATAGTCATCCCGAAATTCGGGGCTACTGTGCGTGTTAGAATTGACGAAATCGATACCAACTTAGATGTTTGGGTAGTTGACGACGCGTATTTGCAAGTTCCATAGTTCCATTGTTGATAGGACAAAATTTCACCGAAATGACGTCAGTTACCGTATTGAAAGATAACGAGAGGTTGTTCTTTTATCATACTCCCACCGATCCTTCCTTGAGCCAAAGTCGGAGCCTTGGTCTTTATGTCTCCAAAGACGTTACTATAATTAGGGGAGGGTTAGTGGAAGTGTGCACCAAAGAGGCCTACACGGGTAGTGTTTATTCGGATGGAGGTACCAGGATGAGTCCCCATCAGGAATATCACCTCCATCAGGGTTGTTACGCGGTGACCGAGAATAAGGCGATGGTGTTTATTACGTCATTGACTAAGATGCCGCTTACCTTCAATGCAGGGATGTTAATAGCTAGGGTCAACCCGATAGGAGAAGTTAAAGCTCTGCTGGTGCAGACTGAGCAAGGCGAAAGGCCGATGACACCAGTTGTTAAGTCAGAAATAAAAGTAGGCGAAAAGATCGACGAGAAAACCCGCGAAAGACTACACCAGCTTCTCCAAAAGTATAGATCGTGCTTTGCTGAAAATCTTGGAGAGTTAGGGTGTGCCAAAGGCGCGACGATGGACATAGGCTTACACGATGAAACGCCGGTGGTCTACAGACCTTACCGATTGTCACACCAGGAACGTCAAAAGGATATTGTCGATGAGTTGGTAGCAAATGATATTGTACAGGAGTCGAACTCTAATTATGCTAGTCCCATATTATTGGTCAAGAAAAAGAATGGGGAGTCTCGACTATGTGTGGACTACAGAGCCCTTAATAATAAAACAATCAAAGATAAATATCCCCTACCTTTAATTGACGACCAGTTGACAAACTTGAGCGGGAATAAATATTTCATCACGCTGGATCTAGCCTCTGGCTATTACCAGATTCCGATGGGAAAAGGCAGTCGACGCCTGACAGCGTTTGTCACCCCAGACGGGCATTATGAATTCAAGCGCATGCCCTTTGGGTTGGCAAACGCGCCAGCCGTGTTCCAGAAGATGATGAATAGTCTATTGGGTACGCGAAGGTTCAAGAGTGCTTTAGCATATATGGACGACCTTCTCATTCCCGCGGCGTCCATCGATGAAGGATTTGAGAGATTAGAGGACGTTTTCAAGCTCCTTCAGGATGCTGGGTTAACTCTCAAATTATCAAAGTGCAGTTTCTTTGATACAAGCATTGAGTATTTGGGGTATGAGATATCCGCCGAGGGTATCAAACCAAGTGGAAGGAAAATATCGGCGGTGCGAGATTTTCCCGAGCCTCGTAATATCCATGAAGTCCGACAGTTCTTGGGCCTGGCGAGCTATTTTCGTCGCTTTGTGAAAGGGTTCGGTGGAATTGCCAGACCACTAACTTCGCTCCTTAAGAAGAATGCCCAGTGGCAGTGGAGTATAGAGGAGGTCAAAGCATTTGGAACGTTAAAGGAATGCCTGGTTAGACGTCCTTTGCTGGCATTATATAATCCGGAATTAGACACTGAGGTGCACACAGATGCCAGTTCGCTGGGATTAGGTGGAATCCTCATGCAGTGGCAGATGAGTCCCAGGGTATTAAAACCCGTTGCATACTTTAGCCGGCAGACCACACCCGAGGAACGTCTGTACCACTCGTACGAATTAGAGACTTTGGCGGTGGTCTGCTCGTTAAAAAAGTTTCGTCCCTATCTTGTGGGACTAGCTTTCACGGTGTACACGGATTGTAATGCGCTACGCACTACACTTACAAAGCGTGACCTGATCCCGAGGATTGCGCGCTGGTGGCTGGCAATAAGTGAATTTACCTTTAACATCGAATACCGACCGGGATGTCGGATGAGTCATGTAGACGCCCTTAGCCGCAATCCTCAGGGAACTAGGGAACCGTCACTGCCGGCAAGTGTTTTACACATAAATACTGATGATTGGATTCTTACCCTGCAAATGGCTGACCCTAAACTCGAAAGAATTTTTAAGATATTGAGACCGGGTCTAGATCGTGAGGTTACAGATGTTAAAAACAACTTTGTTGTTAAGAATCATGCTCTACACAGGAAATTGGAGGATGGGTTACGGCTGGTAGTTCCCAAAGATGCCAGGTGGCAGATTTGTAGGGCGAACCACGACGCAATTGGGCATTTTGGGTTTGCCAAGACTTTGGAACGCATTCAAAGCCGCTACTGGTTTCCCAAGCTAAGACGTTTTGTCAAAAAATACGTGGCAGCTTGTATAGATTGCGCGTACAATAAAGATAATGCGGCTCGGACGAGTAGTGGCTTCTTACACCCGATAGAAAAAGTGGCTCAACCGTTTCACACCTTGCACTTGGACCATTTGGGACCATTTGTCAAAAGTAAAGCTGGCAACAGCTACATTTTGACTATAGTGGACGGCTTTACAAAATATGTTTTTGCTAGGCCGGTTAAGGATACTAAAACGAAGAACGTAATTAAAGTACTAGATAGTTTATTTCACGACTTTATGATACCGCACAGAATTATAACAGACCGTGGGACTGCATTTACGTCAGCCCAATTTAAAGACTTCTGTGTGAACAAAGGTGTCAAACATGTGCTTAACGCAGTCGCTTGCCCCAGAGCAAATGGGCAGGCTGAGAGATATAATCAAACTATCCTCACCGCCTTGTCTACACAGAATTTTGAATGTGATGAACGCGACTGGGACAAGCGTCTGGGTCAAGTACAATGGGGTATTAACAATACCATTAATGCCACAACAAAAAGGAGCGCTTCCGAATTACTTTTTGGGGTTAAGTCGAACTGTCCCATTGATAATAAGTTAACAACGGGTCATAATGACGAAACGAGTTACGAAGGCACGGCTCCGGCTCTAACGGGGGGCATAGGAGGTGAAGAAGTGCTTCCACAGCGTCCCCCTGTAGTTAACGAGATTTTGGATGATGGCCATGGCAACATCTCGCCTCCACTTGCTGACGGAGCAGACGATTCTGCGTCTGTCGTAGAAGAGCCGGGTAGGCGGGTCGATGAAATTAGGAAAGAGGCTTCGACCAACATTGAATATAGTCAAGCAAGGCAGAAAGAAGCGTATGACGCAAAGAGAGTTCCAGCAGTTTCGTACTCGGTCGGTGACCTGGTGAAGCTTACGAAAACCAGCTTTTCCAACACTGGAAAGAGTAAAAAGCTGTTACCTAAGTTCATCGGCCCGTATAGAGTTACTAGTTGTCTAGGTAACGATCGTTATAGGGTGGCTAATGTACCAGGGTTTAACACGAGAAAATATGATAGTGTGATAGCATCTGATAGAATGCGTCCCTGGATCGGTATACAAGCACTGCAGGTAAACAGGTCATCTGGGTCCGAGTCATCGGACTCTGATTCGGGTTCTGAATAGGCTTTGTAAAAGGGTAGAGGAAGGAGGTGATAATTACCAGATATTGCGATTGCTTTTGTTTCTCGAAATTATGTATAACAGTATATGTGTGTGTTGTGAAATTATGTATAACAGTATATGTGTGTGTTGTGTTTATTTGTATTAGTAAAGGATGGATATTTTAATGACATGAGTCAGAATGGTTCATATAATGTGTAATATGAATAATGTACAACTTATGTGATCTTTAATATGTAGTTAAAAGGTAATATGCTAATGTTAACGATTGATACAGTTTAAATGAGAGTAACATTTGGTCTGTTAGGATTCATTAGTATGTTTGTTTTCCTTATCTCTTTTTCCCTTTTCTTGTATGTTTATTTTTGAATTATGGAATGAGGACTAACTTAAGTGTTGTGTTGTGATTTACACGTGCTCCGGAGATAGCACGCAGTCGGATGACCGAGTGTTGTGATTTTGATTTTTGAAACGATAATTTTGTTAAGTATTAAATAAATAAGTAATTATTCTGAATGGCACTTCGCCGCCATTGCAACTTTATTAAAAATTATTAGAAGGTAAACGTAGAAAAGAACGCAATGGCGGGGAAGTGCCGCGGCAAACGGGTAATGGCCGCTGTGGCAGTTCTTTGTTAACGGTGCTAGCGAGAGGTCGAGTTGTAATCAAGTGTTAAGACAGTTACCTATCATACTTTGTCTTCAACTTTAACATTGTGGTGCCTAATTAAAGGATAATTATTGTACTGATAGTGTGATCTGCGTGCATCCATTAAATGCTAATTTGGTCTGTTTATTTGTTCATTGTTGTCGATGTAATGCAATATTTCAAGTATTTTTTGAAAATTTTCCATTTTCTGCAATTATTTCTAAAATTTTGAATTTTAAGACCAAGATTTCTTTTGAAATTAGTAACTGATACTTTTTCACAGATAATTGAATGTAAAAATATTCAAGAAAACCATGTTTACGAGTGAAGTGACTAAAAATGTATTCACAACTAGCTGACGCCTTTTGTCATGTTTTACTTTTTCAGCAAAAAACAATATTTAACAAGTATCCTTACATATTTTTCTTCTTATTGTACCTCGTTAGATAGCTAATAAAATGAGGATTAAGACGATAATTTATACATTGAGTTTCATAGCAGTATTTGGAAAAAAAATGCTTTCATTAACATAGACGATTTTCTAACATTTCCAAATGAATTTAAGTCACTACACTCATGGAAGTGGTCTTCATTAATGCTTTCTGGTCCAGTTATCTGTGAAAAAGCATCAGTTACCAATCTCAAAAGAAATCTTAGTCTTAAAAATCGATATTTTAGAAACTCGCGTGAAACACGAACGCGCCGTCGACACGGCCTGTCGTCATGAGACGGACGGACGGCGAGCTAGCTCATAGCCCACCGTCCACAGGCCCGCGCCTACGGTGGCCGGGGGCCACGTCGTGGTGGCCCCCGACGCCCGGGGCGTCTCCCGCGGTGGCCGGGACGTTGAGAGGTTCTCTCCCTCTCACGTTCCGCCACCTCCTTCTCTAGCATTACTGCTTCGCAGAAGGAGGTGACGGCGTCCCATTCCGTCTCGCTCCGGACCATGGCTTGCACCAGGGCCGGACGCGAGAGGTCGCCGCCGCCGATTCCACGCGCGCCTCAAAGAGAGTCAGTCAAAAGCATCAGTTACCAATCTCAAAAGAAATCTTAGTCTTAAGATTTCTTTTGAGATTGGTAACTGATGCTTTTTCACAGATAACTGGACCAGAAAGCATTAATGAAGACCACTTCCATGAGTGTAGTGACTTAAATTCATTTGGAAATGTTAGAAAATCGTCTATGTTAATGAAAGCATTTTTTTTCCAAATACTGCTATGAAACTCAATGTATAAATTATCGTCTTAATCCTCATTTTATTAGCTATCTAACGAGGTACAATAAGAAGAAAAATATGTAAGGATACTTGTTAAATATTGTTTTTTGCTGAAAAAGTAAAACATGACAAAAGGCGTCAGCTAGTTGTGAATACATTTTTAGTCACTTCACTCGTAAACATGGTTTTCTTGAATATTTTTACATTCAATTATCTGTGAAAAAGTATCAGTTACTAATTTCAAAAGAAATCTTGGTCTTAAAATTCAAAATTTTAGAAATAATTGCAGAAAATGGAAAATTTTCAAAAAATACTTGAAATATTGCATTACATCGACAACAATGAACAAATAAACAGACCAAATTAGCATTTAATGGATGCACGCAGATCACACTATCAGTACAATAATTATCCTTTAATTAGGCACCACAATGTTAAAGTTGAAGACAAAGTATGATAGGTAACTGTCTTAACACTTGATTACAACTCGACCTCTCGCTAGCACCGTTAACAAAGAACTGCCACAGCGGCCATTACCCGTTTGCCGCGGCACTTCCCCGCCATTGCGTTCTTTTCTACGTTTACCTTCTAATAATTTTTAATAAAGTTGCAATGGCGGCGAAGTGCCATTCAGAATAATTACTTATTTATTTAATACTTAACAAAATTATCGTTTCAAAAATCAAAATCACAACACTCGGTCATCCGACTGCGTGCTATCTCCGGAGCACGTGTAAATCACAACACAACACTTAAGTTAGTCCTCATTCCATAATTCAAAAATAAACATACAAGAAAAGGGAAAAAGAGATAAGGAAAACAAACATACTAATGAATCCTAACAGACCAAATGTTACTCTCATTTAAACTGTATCAATCGTTAACATTAGCATATTACCTTTTAACTACATATTAAAGATCACATAAGTTGTACATTATTCATATTACACATTATATGAACCATTCTGACTCATGTCATTAAAATATCCATCCTTTACTAATACAAATAAACACAACACACACATATACTGTTATACATAATTTCACAACACACACATATACTGTTATACATAATTTCGAGAAACAAAAGCAATCGCAATATCTGGTAATTATCACCTCCTTCCTCTACCCTTTTACAAAGCCTATTCAGAACCCGAATCAGAGTCCGATGACTCGGACCCAGATGACCTGTTTACCTGCAGTGCTTGTATACCGATCCAGGGACGCATTCTATCAGATGCTATCACACTATCATATTTTCTCGTGTTAAACCCTGGTACATTAGCCACCCTATAACGATCGTTACCTAGACAACTAGTAACTCTATACGGGCCGATGAACTTAGGTAACAGCTTTTTACTCTTTCCAGTGTTGGAAAAGCTGGTTTTCGTAAGCTTCACCAGGTCACCGACCGAGTACGAAACTGCTGGAACTCTCTTTGCGTCATACGCTTCTTTCTGCCTTGCTTGACTATATTCAATGTTGGTCGAAGCCTCTTTCCTAATTTCATCGACCCGCCTACCCGGCTCTTCTACGACAGACGCAGAATCGTCTGCTCCGTCAGCAAGTGGAGGCGAGATGTTGCCATGGCCCTCATCCAAAATCTCGTTTACTACAGGGGGACGCTGTGGAAGCACTTCTTCACCTCCTATGCCCCCCGTTAGAGCCGGAGCCGTGCCTTCGTAACTCGTTTCGTCATTATTTATTTATTTAACACTTCAAGCACAAAGTACAGAGGCGGACTTAATGCCATAGGCATTTTCTACCAGTCAACCTTTGGGTGATGCAGAGACAAGCAGTGGTAGGTGTACATCTGAAAATAATTTAATTAATAATAAGGTAAAATAGAAGGATATATAAAATACTATAAATATATATAAATACTATAAATATATATCAAACTATTTATTACTGTAAATAGATATTTACGGATTAAAATAAAAAGACAAACAATAGTGAAAACATTACCGCTGTGATGAAACTGCCAGCTTCTTGCGAATGTACTCTCGAACTTTAATTTTGAAAGCTAAACGATTGGTTGCCATCCTGATTTCCTGGGGAAGCGCATTCCACAGAGAAATAGATTGCACAAAGAATGAACGGTGAATGAAGTCAGTACGGTGAGAGGGACAGTGAAGAACACGGTTTTGCGATGATCGCAGACTCTTAGTATGGTTGGCACAAATGTACTGAAAGTGGGGAGCAAGGTAACTAGGGGAAGTGGGAGAAACAAGAAAAGAAAACAAGGTGGTTAGAGCCCTTTGCTCCCTACGCTGACGTATGGGCAACCATTTAAGAAGAGACCGGTACTCGGACACATGATCATATTTACGCAGATTGAAAACGAATCGAATGCAGTTATTTAGAAGACGGTCAAGTTTGTCGAGGAGATCTGCATTCAGGTCAAAGTAACACACATCACCATAATCGATGATAGGAAAAATTAAGGACTGTACAAGCATTGTTTTCGTATTTGAGGGTAAAAAGTTTTTCAAACGGTACAGAGCCCGCAACGAACCAGTAACCTTTTGGCTGACACGAGCGACTTGAGTATGCCATTTCATAGTGCTGTCGATGTGCAAGCCAAGATCCTTTACATCAGTGCTAAATGGAACAACCGTACCGTCGAAAAGAACTGGTGGCAAGGTTGTACCATCCAACTTGCTCAGACTGCGAGAACTCCCAACGATGATAGCCTGACATTTATTCGGATTTACTGCCACACCAAATTTACTGGACCAGGTTTTTATGGCCAACAGGTCCCTATTTAGCTTGTCGATTAGATCTTGCACTTCATCAACCCTCCCCTGACAGTACAACTGCAAGTCATCGGCATACAGATGATACGCACACTGAAGCTCAGAAGTAAGGAGATTAATAAAAATGGAAAACAGAAGAGGAGAAAGAATACCGCCTTGAGGAACACCAGTTTCCAAATCACACCAACATGACGAGGAATCCCCAACATGAACTGACTGCTGGCGTTCCTGAAGGTAAGAGGAGAACCATTCCAGTGCTCCGGGAGAGACCATAACATGGGATAAAATTGCCAAAAGGATGTCGTGACTGACGGTATTAAAGGCATTCGAGAAATCGACTAGCACCAGTACCGTTACCTTGGTGTCTTCCAGCCCTGCCCTTATATCGCCAGTCACTTTAAGTAGGGCGGAAACAGTGCTGTGCCCGGGCCTGAATCCAGATTGAAGTGGGCTGATGAGTGAGTTCAGATGAACAAAATTGGAGAATTGTTTGTGGACACAGGCCTCAAGCACTTTGGATAGAAAGGGAAGGATCGAAATGGGACGGAAATGGGTAGGAAGAGAGGGATTAGGGACCTTGGGAAGCGGACAAACATGGGCTTTGCGCCACAGGGAAGGAAATACTCCGGAAAACAGGGAAAAATTCACAATATGGGTAATAGCTGGTAGAAGATCATCCAGAAGAGTTATGATCATACCACGAGTGATATTATCACAACCCACTGCTTTCGACTTAATGGACAGAATGATCTTTTTGATCTCTCCCGGTTCAGCTGGAACAAAGCAAAAGTGGTTAATATTAGGACGCGTTAGACCAGAAATTAAGGTTAAAGTTTGTTGCTTGGTTAAGCGATCCATGGAGGAAGCGGCAGAAAAATGCCGATTAAGCTCGTCCAGGTCAACAGAGTTAGGAAGGTCTAAATTTCGCGGTTTGCCGATACCCAGAGTTGCAAGAAATTTCCAAATATCGGCAGACGAGGAAGAAGCTATATTATCTAGAATGTGGCGGCGTTTATTGTTGCGTATCATCTGATTGCATCTATTCCTTGCAACCTTGTATAATGACCAGTTCTCGTCAGTACGATCCCTCTTAAATTTACGGAATGCTCGGTCCCTACGTCGCATCGCCATTCGTATCCCTCTTGTCATCCATGGGGCAGGAGGACGTTTAAGTTTAACTTTTTTGATGGGAGCATGAACATTATAGAGGTTGGCCACAACATCGTTAAATATGGCAACCTTGTCGTCAACCGAAGAGGCTTCCAGCATAGGCTCCCAATCAATCAAGGATGCATCCTTCTTAAGCTCCTCAACATTCATCCGCGCAAAACAACGCCTGTACAGAACCTTGGGTTTGGGTTTGGGAGGTTTCAGGATATATGAAAGGAAAATCATGTCGTGATGAGAAAACCCAGGAGCGTCATGTTGACCATGGGAGGATACGAGGGAAGGATTCGAGGTGAGGATCAGATCGAGCCAGGTGTCATCACCAGCAGTGTTATGGTGGGTAGGTTGGAGCGGCAGCACGTGCAGACTAACCGACTCTATAAGATGGAGGAGTTTACGGGATCGAGGGGCGGTACGGGCAAGTAGATTAGTGTTGAAGTCGCCCATGATGATGTGATGTGCATACTCTGAACCCAAGGATTCAAGTACTGATTCGAATTCAGTGAAGTAATCAATAGTGGGGGGACAGTAAACGACACCAATAACAGTTTTGGCTCCCTTGACACAGACTTCAAGGAAAATAAACTCAGCAGAAGCAGAATATTGTGAAGAGGAAGAAGCAAGTATCTTATATGGAAAGTCACTACGGAGGTATATGGCAACACCACCCCCTCCCTTACCAATCCTATCATTCCGTATAAGAGTGAAACCAGTAAGAGGGTAAGTAGTGGATAGGAGATGTGGTTTCAGCCAAGTTTCGGAGATCAGGATGGCGTGAACATTACTGCTGTTAAATGCGTCGTAAAGCTCACTATAGTGGCTCGGAACGCTTTGAGCATTAATGTGACACACATTCACCAACCGATTAGACGCATCATTAAATTTTTGTTGCAAAAAATCAGCAAGAGTATCATTGAATGAACAAAAGCTTCCATCGCTTGAAGAAGCCGCAGATTCATCCGCGGAGAAGAAGGTTTCATTGTCTGACATAAATATACGTAATAAATATAAATAAATAAATTATGACCCGTTGTTAACTTATTATCAATGGGACAGTTCGACTTAACCCCAAAAAGTAATTCGGAAGCGCTCCTTTTTGTTGTGGCATTAATGGTATTGTTAATACCCCATTGTACTTGACCCAGACGCTTGTCCCAGTCGCGTTCATCACATTCAAAATTCTGTGTAGACAAGGCGGTGAGGATAGTTTGATTATATCTCTCAGCCTGCCCATTTGCTCTGGGGCAAGCGACTGCGTTAAGCACATGTTTGACACCTTTGTTCACACAGAAGTCTTTAAATTGGGCTGACGTAAATGCAGTCCCACGGTCTGTTATAATTCTGTGCGGTATCATAAAGTCGTGAAATAAACTATCTAGTACTATAATTACGTTCTTCGTTTTAGTATCCTTAACCGGCCTAGCAAAAACATATTTTGTAAAGCCGTCCACTATAGTCAAAATGTAGCTGTTGCCAGCTTTACTTTTGACAAATGGTCCCAAATGGTCCAAGTGCAAGGTGTGAAACGGTTGAGCCACTTTTTCTATCGGGTGTAAGAAGCCACTACTCGTCCGAGCCGCATTATCTTTATTGTACGCGCAATCTATACAAGCTGCCACGTATTTTTTGACAAAACGTCTTAGCTTGGGAAACCAGTAGCGGCTTTGAATGCGTTCCAAAGTCTTGGCAAACCCAAAATGCCCAATTGCGTCGTGGTTCGCCCTACAAATCTGCCACCTGGCATCTTTGGGAACTACCAGCCGTAACCCATCCTCCAATTTCCTGTGTAGAGCATGATTCTTAACAACAAAGTTGTTTTTAACATCTGTAACCTCACGATCTAGACCCGGTCTCAATATCTTAAAAATTCTTTCGAGTTTAGGGTCAGCCATTTGCAGGGTAAGAATCCAATCATCAGTATTTATGTGTAAAACACTTGCCGGCAGTGACGGTTCCCTAGTTCCCTGAGGATTGCGGCTAAGGGCGTCTACATGACTCATCCGACATCCCGGTCGGTATTCGATGTTAAAGGTAAATTCACTTATTGCCAGCCACCAGCGCGCAATCCTCGGGATCAGGTCACGCTTTGTAAGTGTAGTGCGTAGCGCATTACAATCCGTGTACACCGTGAAAGCTAGTCCCACAAGATAGGGACGAAACTTTTTTAACGAGCAGACCACCGCCAAAGTCTCTAATTCGTACGAGTGGTACAGACGTTCCTCGGGTGTGGTCTGCCGGCTAAAGTATGCAACGGGTTTTAATACCCTGGGACTCATCTGCCACTGCATGAGGATTCCACCTAATCCCAGCGAACTGGCATCTGTGTGCACCTCAGTGTCTAATTCCGGATTATATAATGCCAGCAAAGGACGTCTAACCAGGCATTCCTTTAACGTTCCAAATGCTTTGACCTCCTCTATACTCCACTGCCACTGGGCATTCTTCTTAAGGAGCGAAGTTAGTGGTCTGGCAATTCCACCGAACCCTTTCACAAAGCGACGAAAATAGCTCGCCAGGCCCAAGAACTGTCGGACTTCATGGATATTACGAGGCTCGGGAAAATCTCGCACCGCCGATATTTTCCTTCCACTTGGTTTGATACCCTCGGCGGATATCTCATACCCCAAATACTCAATGCTTGTATCAAAGAAACTGCACTTTGATAATTTGAGAGTTAACCCAGCATCCTGAAGGAGCTTGAAAACGTCCTCTAATCTCTCAAATCCTTCATCGATGGACGCCGCGGGAATGAGAAGGTCGTCCATATATGCTAAAGCACTCTTGAACCTTCGCGTACCCAATAGACTATTCATCATCTTCTGGAACACGGCTGGCGCGTTTGCCAACCCAAAGGGCATGCGCTTGAATTCATAATGCCCGTCTGGGGTGACAAACGCTGTCAGGCGTCGACTGCCTTTTCCCATCGGAATCTGGTAATAGCCAGAGGCTAGATCCAGCGTGATGAAATATTTATTCCCGCTCAAGTTTGTCAACTGGTCGTCAATTAAAGGTAGGGGATATTTATCTTTGATTGTTTTATTATTAAGGGCTCTGTAGTCCACACATAGTCGAGACTCCCCATTCTTTTTCTTGACCAATAATATGGGACTAGCATAATTAGAGTTCGACTCCTGTACAATATCATTTGCTACCAACTCATCGACAATATCCTTTTGACGTTCCTGGTGTGACAATCGGTAAGGTCTGTAGACCACCGGCGTTTCATCGTGTAAGCCTATGTCCATCGTCGCGCCTTTGGCACACCCTAACTCTCCAAGATTTTCAGCAAAGCACGATCTATACTTTTGGAGAAGCTGGTGTAGTCTTTCGCGGGTTTTCTCGTCGATCTTTTCGCCTACTTTTATTTCTGACTTAACAACTGGTGTCATCGGCCTTTCGCCTTGCTCAGTCTGCACCAGCAGAGCTTTAACTTCTCCTATCGGGTTGACCCTAGCTATTAACATCCCTGCATTGAAGGTAAGCGGCATCTTAGTCAATGACGTAATAAACACCATCGCCTTATTCTCGGTCACCGCGTAACAACCCTGATGGAGGTGATATTCCTGATGGGGACTCATCCTGGTACCTCCATCCGAATAAACACTACCCGTGTAGGCCTCTTTGGTGCACACTTCCACTAACCCTCCCCTAATTATAGTAACGTCTTTGGAGACATAAAGACCAAGGCTCCGACTTTGGCTCAAGGAAGGATCGGTGGGAGTATGATAAAAGAACAACCTCTCGTTATCTTTCAATACGGTAACTGACGTCATTTCGGTGAAATTTTGTCCTATCAACAATGGAACTATGGAACTTGCAAATACGCGTCGTCAACTACCCAAACATCTAAGTTGGTATCGATTTCGTCAATTCTAACACGCACAGTAGCCCCGAATTTCGGGATGACTATAGAATTGCCGAAGCCTCTTATTGTGGGCAATGGCATGCTTTCACCTTCCACTAACCCCAAAGAGACTGCATCCGAATGCCGAATTAGGCTGCAGTCACTCCCGAAGTCAAGGTAGGCGTTTAGTGTTTTTCCATTAGCGCTAACAATTTTATGGAACTTATCATTTGCCTCATTCAATGTGCCATTGCGAAGTGGAATAGCATGGGTAGAGTGACCTTCTGGAATCACTAGTTTGTAAGTCTGGTTTGACTTGGCTTCATCGGCCAATAAATTGTCCGTATCTACTACAATTTTTAACACCTTCCTGTCAGCTACCTGATTGTTTTTGGTGCTTGTTTCACGTGTTTGTTGTTGTACCGATCTCCTATTGCAGGTCTCAGTATTATGCCCTACTCTATAGCACTTCCCGCACTTGACAATGGGTTTGGTGCAATTTACATAAATGTGACCGGGCTCGTTGCAATTATAACAAGTAGAACCTGCTCCCCTGCTACTTGTGGCACCCCTACCGTTACCGCGAAAGTCGCGTCTCTTTACAGAGCTTAATGATAATGAGCCTCGTGTTGCGTCCCTAGATTGCGAGGGTTGTTGCGACGCTAGGTAATTCAACAGGTCTTCTGGTTCCTCACATTTGAGAGCTTGCGCACCGTTTCTAACTGAACTATCAGTAATCCCATAAATTATACAGTCAACTGCCTTCCGACCGACAATATCGCACCTACTCAATAGCGACAATTTCTCGTAAAAATAGTCCCTAAGGGTTTCGTCCGTGCGAGATTTTCGGTTCAGCATTTCGTCTAATAATTTACCATAATTTACGTCATTCGGAAAAGCTTTCATCAATTTACTTTGCCACACCTCCCACGAGTAACTGAGCGACGGAAGGGACTCGTACCAACTTTTGGCTAAACCGCGTAACTTTTGCAATGCATAGTGAATTATCTGCTTCTCATCCCAAGAATAGATTTCTGCGCACTCGTTCACCTTTCTCAGCCAGCGTTCGACATCCTGAGCTTTGTTGTTGGGGTCGAATTCTGGAACTACATTATTGGATGAAGTACTCTTACTTGGTACGCCTTGCAGTGCAGAAACTATCTTCAGAAATTCATCGGCAGTTAGTCCCGTTCGGCTCCGTTGTGCAGGAGTCTCGTCGGCAAATAGACAATCACTATCCTAATGACCATGGTTGAATTCTGAAAAAACCTGAAACCCGTTTCTAATACTCATTTATCATTATGAGCACTCCTGTGAAGTTTCGAATAAAATAGTCTCAACTAATCTTGTTTTCCCATACAAACTGGAGCCCCGTTTAACCCCCTAGGGGGTTAATTTTAAACAAAAATCACCCCCTAAGGGTGCACTAAGAGAAAAAATCCTTTCTTAGTGCCCCCTTTTTTTTCGGATGGGAAATCATCAAATGACTCCTCCCGCTCTGGGCGGAGCAGGAGGGAGTGTCAGACTTTTACTGACTAAAACCCATCCATGTTCCTTCATCGCCCTTTGTGTTCCGGGGCCACGGTATCTCTTTCGAACAGTCCCGCAACCCCGGCAGGCATCGGTCCTTACGGACCCCTTCCTATTTGCTGACTCTCTTTGAGGCGCGCGTGGAACACGAACGCGCCGTCAGGTTGACACGGCCTGTCGTCATGAGACGGACGGACGGCGAGCTAGCCCATAGCCCACCGTCCACAGGCCCGCGCCTACGGTGGCCGGGGGCCACGTGGTGGCCCCCGACACCCGGGGCGTCTCCCGCTGCGGCCGGGACGTTGAGAGGTTCTCTCCCGCTCACGTTCCGCCACCTCCTTCTCTAGCATTACTGGTTCGCAGAAGGAGGTGACGGCGTCCCATTCCGTCTCGCTCCGGACCATGGCTTGCACCAGGCCCGGACGCGAGAGGTCGCCGCCGCCTATCGCCGCTACGAGGACACGGCGGTGCTCCGCCCACGCGGGGCACACCTCCACCGTGTGCTCCACCGTGTCCTCCGGTCGATCCTCGCAGTGGAAACACCCGGGCGTTTCCTTCCGCCTGATTCGGTGCAGGAACCTTCCGAAAACACCGTGTCCGGTGAAGACCTGCGTCAGGCGGAAGGTGAGGACGCCGTGGCGTCTCTCCAGTCACTCCTCAAAGAGGGGACTTATCGCCACAATCGTGGCGTGCCCTGCACGGGGTTGCGACAGTCGCTCTCTCCATGTCGCCATGAGATCCCGTTCTTAGTGCACCCTTAGACTACATAAGGAACATACTTGCCTCGTACTACTTTAAATACTTTACTCGTAACTGGTCTGCATGAGAAAGGATATTTAGGTCATAAACCTGAAACCAAAGAAGATGGCCAATCATAGCTATCTACTCTTGAAGCCAACCGAACACGTTGTGTTACTATAGACAGGTGGGTAGTAGAAGCTATGAATGGCCGTTTTAAGAGAGATATCAAAATATTCCGCCATGACTATTTTAACCGGGGTTGTCGCAATCTAATGGTAGATTTTAAAATAGCAGCTGCTCTGCTGAATGCGTTTACTCCGCCATTCGCAGAAAATATACATGCAGAGCAGTTTGTTGCAATTATAAATGAGCGTTTGTTTTTAAATAATACTGTAGCCGAGTTAGTTCTGGAATATAATTTAAATAGGAGCGGTTCCTGGTTTGTACCCATAGATGCGACATCCCTATCTTTTCCGCAGCTACCCATGGAGGAATTGACATTATTTGCATGTGGTATATACCAAATTCACCAGGCCCGTTCGTATTTAGGTGAGCATTTCCGGCTGTCATGGAATATATACTTTAGAGGTATCCCGAGACAGAATAAATGGTTTAGTAGAGGGAATACACCCAATGTTGCTTCGTGCTAAAATAAAGTCCCGCCATTCTTCTGGTAAAACTTATTTTGTATTTATAGTTGCAGAATCAGACATGAATGGTCGGGACGCAATCAGAAGTTATTGCTGTAACTGCATTGTAGGTTTACGAACAGTGGGTTGCTGCTAACATTTGTGATGAGCATTATTTGGTATTTAAGTTATGCTCGCCATGAGGGTATGATCCGGTCTGCCCCCTTCTTAGATGAAGTAATATTAAGAATTGATCAATTATAACCCCATCAGAACTTCATTATTATCAAACTATTGCAGTCTGCTGCTGCACATGTATCTCCTAATGCCCCACTGAGTTGGTCCTCATCTCAATCTTCCTACTTATTTGTAAATAAAACTAAGAGCATTTACTTTATCACCAAAACATGACCAAAACAATGTTTAGGCAGCTATATGTATCAATGAACATGGTACACTAGTGCATAACCTTAAAAAATAAAACTGGTTATAACCTTTATCTACACCCATGCTATAAATCCTCTATAAAAGTATCTGAAACAGTTAGCTTATGGCCAACATTAAAACAGCCAGTGTCATAATAACCATTATAACACCCAAACGGGTGTTATAATGTTGTACTGAATTTCATTATGCAACTCGTTTTAAAAAAAGAACATTGTCTAGAACGTGCGATTCACTACCACAGCGCCGTATTAAAAAGAAAACTAATAGGTTAATTCGAATTCACGTCGTATCCCGCCATTTTTGTTCGATATTTGGATATTAGTATTGCATTATGTACTTTGTTGTTTACAAAAATGAGTGATACAAGCTTTGTGAATTTTAATAATTGTACAATCCAAAATGTAAATAATTATATTATTACCTATACATGGCTTGTTTGTATTAAATACTCAGCAATTAAACTTTCCAAGAATTTACATAGACTTCTTACAACACTGCAACATCCTATGGTTTCAGAACATTTTATGGAGGATTCATATCATGGATGTAGATAAAGTCTTGTATGCAACTGTACATAATTAGGTATTAAAACACTCATGTGATACTATTATCACACTCGGCTTCGCCTCGTATGATATACCCACATTCGTGTTTTAATACCCCTCATTATACAACAGTTGCATAAATAACTATTATAACACATTTGCTCGTAAAGGGTCTTTTATTTCACCCATTTCAATATCGTAAAGTATCTCATTACGAACTTACGTGCAGTAATGTAATGTACAACGCACGGTTTATCAAGATTCTCCGTCAAAAAGAAAACGGTACTTTTTTAAATCTTAGCAAAGAGTTTTTATGTCAGAAAAGTGGTCAAAATTTTATGAATAAAATTAACTGTGTGAGATGAAATATAATAAATAAACATTTAATTCTTTCATCATCATCTTCCTGCCCTTATCCCATGTTACTTGTGGTCGGCGCAACATGTTTTTTTCTTCCATTCTCCCCTGTCAACCGTCACACAGTCATTTTCATCCCTTCTATTCGAAAAGTGTCGTTTTGTTCCCCTTTTAGCGGGAGCAAAGTAGCTCTTTTCTCCACTAAACTTTTTAGTGGGCAGTAATGAGATTTGAATTTGGAACATGAATCGTTCATTGAAATCGAACGAAAATTGTATAAATTAGTGTTTGAAAATTGTATAAATCGGTGCGGGGGTCAGCACCCGCATTGTAGAAAATGTTAAATGAAGAGTCGCTAGTTCGCCCATACCGTTGTCACCGCGCTCTTCTACATCAAAGCTTAGATTTAAACTAGTCAATAAGACAATAGAAGGTACGAGTGACAATTTAGTTAATCTCGTCAACTTCGAGGTATCTTCTAGCTCTCAATCAAATAACTGTAAAAAAGGGGCTGAGCAGAATTCCTTAAAATTGTTTCACCAGAATATTCAGGGACTTTCTTCCAAAGAACTAGAAATAGAACTATTTTTAGAAAAAACTAAGTTTGATATTATCTGTTTTACTGAACATTGGATGAAAGATTATGAAGTAATGCAAATAAATTATGAGAATTACAATGTGAGCAGTTGCTTTAGCCGAAAATCTAAGATGCGTGGGGGTTCATTAATCCTAGTAAAAAATTGTATTAAATCTAAGTCTCGTAATGATATAGTCGATCTATCGGTTGAACATAGCATTGAATTGTCTTGTGTTGAGCTAGATAAGCATGTAATAGTGTGCGTTTACAGACCCCCTAATTACCTGAACTATTCTATCTTTGAGTCAGTAATGGAAGATGCTTTGGCAAAACTTGTAACTGGTAATAAACCAATAATTATCTGTGGTGACTTTAATGTCAATATCATAGAGAATAATGTGAATAGCAGTAGATTCTTAGGTCTCTTTAAATCATTTAACTTGTCAAATGTGTTTTCAGAACCAACTCGAATTACGACAAATACTGCTACTTGTATCGATAATGTTTTTTGTTGCTGCGATTACATAAATGAATCCATCGTAAATTACCTGCCTTCAGATCATAGTGGTCAGACGGTTACTTTCGCGTACAATAGACAATTACAAAGTATTCAGATACAAACTAGACAAATAACACCCAGCAATCTAGACAAATTTAATAATAATTTAATTAGCAAGCTAAGTATACCGGGTCATATTAGAAACAATGCAAATGTATTTTATGAAGAATTATTTTCGGTAGTGCACACCGAATTTAATAATACTTTAAAAAAGAAATCTAAAACTATTGGCCCAAAGTTTATTTTCAGTGACTGGGCAACACAGGGTATTCGGAAAAGTAGGGAACGATTGTTTGAGCTGTACGGCCTTAAGCCTTACATCAACACTGAAGCTTTTAATAAATATGTTGCTACTTACTCGAAAATTTTTAAAAACACTTGCAAGGTAGCTAAATCCTTATTCATTAGCAACAAGATTAAATCAGCCGACAACAAAATAAAAACGGTTTGGAAAATCATCAACAGTGAAACAAATAGAAATAAAAAACAAGGTAATGACTTCACACTAGAGACATCGCGTGGCCTTGTGAGCTCCAACAATGAAGTTGCTCAAGAATTTGTAAATTTCTTTACCAGTATCCCACTTAAAACTACAGAAGCCTTAAATTCCTCTCCCTTGCTCTCTATTGATTTATTGAAAGCGAACGTTTCAGCCTGTCCAAATGAATTTAAATTTCAGCATATAAACCCCATAACAGTCATAAAAGGTTTTAAGCAAATCAAGATCAAATTAACGGAAGATCTATGGGGTATGTCTATCAAAGCTTGTACCTCAATTATTGAGACTGTAGCGCCGTATTTAGCCTCAATATTTAATTTGTGCGTGGATCAAGGGGTCTTCCCGGATCTAATGAAATTCAGTAAGGTAATACCGCTTTTTAAATCCGGGGACAGTAAAGACACCAATAACTATAGGCCCGTATCCGTGTTGCCGGTTTTCAGCAAGGTGTTTGAAAAGATAATGCTCAATCAAATGCTTAACCATTTTAACACTAATAAAATATTACACGAGCAACAGTATGGTTTCACCAAAGGACGTTGTACAACTGTCGCCGGTGTCACTTTATTAAAACACATATTTACTGCGTGGGAAGAGGCACAAGATGCCATAGGAATCTTTTGTGACCTTTCGAAGGCATTTGATTGCGTAAATCACGAAACCCTGATCTTGAAACTTCAGCATTACGGTTTAGGTAAACTTGCGCTCAGTTTAATAAAATCGTATTTGAATGATAGACAGCAGCAGGTACAAATAAATGGAGTCAACTCAATGGGTTTAAAAGTAAAAATGGGTGTACCACAAGGTTCGATATTGGGTCCCTTCCTCTTTTTAGTATATATTAATGACCTACCCCATCTATTTAACAACCATCCGCATATGGTGTTGTTTGCTGACGATACTTCTTTAATATTTAAAATAAACAGACGTGCCACTAATCTTGATGTCGTAAATAACGCCCTACTGCAGGTCCACGATTGGTTTACCGCTAATAATTTAGTACTAAATGGGAAAAAAACTAAATGCATTAGATTTGCTCTACCAAATGTCAAAAGTAGTGATTGTGACATAATATTGAATCAAGAGAAACTAGAATTTGTCGATAAAACGGTTTTCTTGGGAATCACGCTCGACTCAAGGTTACAATGGGGTCCTCATCTAACATCTCTTGCAGGACGGCTAAGCTCAGCAGCATATGCTGTTAGAAAAATCCGTCAATTTACTGATGTTGATACCGCGAGGCTGGTCTATTTTAGTTATTTTCATAGTATTATGTCATACGGTATTTTACTATGGGGACGGGCTGCAGACATCGAGTCTATATTTATTCTGCAGAAAAGAGCCATCAGAGCCATTTATGAATTACGTAGACGCGATTCTCTAAGAGAACTGTTTAAGGAAATTAATATCATGACAGTACCTTGTCAATACATCTATGAAAACATCATGTACGTTAGAAAAAATCGACATTTATTCAGTAAGAGAGGGGACAGACACCACTATAACACTAGAAATAGGGACCAACTAGTTCAGCCAGGTTTCAGGCTTGCTAAAGTGGATTCATCTTTCATGGGGTACTGTTTGAAATGTTACAATAAAATACCTCCCCACATTCTTCAACTGAATGAGACGAAATTTAAATCTTGTATAAAACGCACACTATGTAGGCAAGCATATTATAAGTTGGGGGATTACATTGATGATAAAAATGCTTGGCTAAATGCTGGTCCTGCTCCACAACCATAGGTAGGGGGGCAAACTAATTGTTTGTACTGGTCGGGCATTATTTGAGTCCATCGACACGTAAAGAAGAAGATGAACAATTGATTCCCATGTTAATGTATTGTGGAAGCTGCAGAAGATTGTAAAAATATACTTGCATTGTATAGATTCCAGTTCTTAGTATTATATAATTGCATAGCACATGTGTGAGTACTTTGTACTGTTCAGCCACCATTTACATTTATTTATCTTTCATTGACTTGAATATGCCTTGGTGACTGAGAGAATGTCATGCTCACTTAAATGTCTCGCTGATGGTGGCGGGTGTGTCGGGTCATTTAGTTCCCTTCAATATGGTTGAGTTGAATGGCGCCGGTACATGCGTCATGTCTGTGAACGGGCGCTGTCAGTTGGGACTGGTCATCTCTTAGCTGCCAAGGTTCATTTTAATTACTTTATTTTTAATCTAATCTTTCACTCTGGATGCTCTTAGTGTGCACGTCTTTCTACATCGTTCTCACATATATGTATAATCTCAAAATTAATGATGTAACCAAGATTTTGTAACAATATTTTGATTTTAAAAGAGTGTCCATGGAGTTTCTTGCCCATTCTTCTCCATAGAGATCTACGCTAGGGAATGGGCAACTACAGTACTTTCTCAAGTTATTATGCCTTGTGACTGGGACTGTAGCTTTGATTTTCTTTTTTGTATTTTTGACTTTCAAAAGTGCCGTAATGGTCTAATTGAAATAAATGCTTTGAGTTTGAGTTTGAGTTTGAAAGGAACCTTTTCCTGAGCACCAGCCAGATACTGAGATTACACACACTCAAATACTGGATGACTTTTTTATCACTTTCCAAAAAAAATGGGTATATTCGGTGAATGGAGTAGAAGCTGTTTTTCTTTTTTCCACAGCTTAGAAAAGAATTGATCCATCATCAAAAAACGCTACAAATTTCAAGTAAACTTTTCATATTAGAACAAAGAAAGAGAAATTAAAAAAAAAAAAACAAAAAATGTAAAATATCGAATTTCAAATCAAACGAAAAAAAATGTTTTTTTTTAAATTTCGAATTAAAAAAAAACTAAGTGTGGCATTTGCTTCTACTCCGTTCACCTATTATACCCATTTTATTTTGAAAGTGATAAAAGTGTCATCCTGTATATATCATCATAATAAATACATATGGGTGGGTTCAGTTTGTCCCTACCTTTAAGAGAGCATGACATTCTCTCAGCTACCAAGGCATATTCAAGTCAATGCCTGATAAAATGATTGATTGATATAAGCTTTTCTTTATAAATAGGTGTGCGTAACCCTGGCAAAATGATGACCCTGATTTGAGAGATGAGACCATAAAATAGTAAATTTTGATACAAGTGGAGAAAGTTTGTTATTGCATTCGAGGCGGAATTATAACAAACGACGTTTTTCAATACACTTTTGAAGAAATAAAATAAAATAACGAAAAATATTTTTGTCACGAACTATGAAACTATGATTTTAATTTTCTATTTTTTCTCGCGCTTTGGTTTCGCCAGGTTGAAAGAGAGGCAAAGGTATGAAGCCATTAAACAGCCTAATATAAAAAATAGATTTATTTTATATTTTTGAATTCAGAACACAAATAAATGTCAATTTGTGTATAAAAGTAACTATTGGTTTTTAATAATCACGTTTATCTATGATATTCTATTTATTAACACAATTTGAATATTCAAAAAATATTTATGCCGTAAAGACGCGCAGTGCTTTTCCGAAATAATAAAAAAAAAACATTCACCTCAGACTATAGGCATTGAACCAATTTGGGCTAAGTATAGGTGTCTGTGGTCTATCTGTGGCAATTTTCATTCCCGCACACGTGCGGGAAAGTGGAAAAAATCGCACGTGTGTGAAATACATTGGATGTTGTACCTAATCGTAGTGCGTTATGGACCAGTTTTCGAGGAAGTGTATTGAAAAATAATTAGTGTATCATGAGGAGCAATTTGTTTAATAGTAGCAAAATTTGTGTGAATTGTAGTTTTAAAGTTATTTGAGAAAAACACATTTTGCTGGAGTAACGTTTGAAACGTGATCCTCGCAAAATCGATTTTCAAAAATTCGTTTAGCCCGGAACCAAATACATGATTAGATAGCTTTTGTTGCGTAGTAAATGTTTGTAAATAGCAAAATTTGTGTGTGGTATGGTTCTTGAGTTATTTAAGATTTTGCTGCGGTAACGTTTTGGGTTTTCCCAGATCTCGAAAACGGCTCAACGCAGAAGATTGGAAAAAATACCAATAAGAGACCTTAATTTGTTTACATTTGTTTAAACATTAGTTTTTTATTTAGTTGTCGAAAACCAATGGAATTAAATGGTTTCAAAAATTAGATAAAAACGGATTTGCAAGTAAACCGCAACACTTATAACCAAATAAACAGCTGTAAAAAATACCCATGGTAGACACTTATCACGTCAGGTAAAATAGATTATAGTTATAACTTTATACGATATGAAGATAAAAACAAAATTGATTAATTTTAGACTGGTCGTACCTTAGCGATGAAATACGCAGTTCCCAAAACATTAAGAAACGTGGCATACTTTAAACAAATTAAAATCATTCATGAACATTAATTCCTGTTAATTTCAGCTTTCAATTACGGCTGTAATGAAAGTTATATCAAAAACAAGAAAATGTCAGCAATTCTATAATAAGCCGACCAAATCGAAAAGGTCACGAAAAAGCGACCGCACTATACGTAATCGTAACCATCTTAAGGCTGATGCTCCAGGGTAGCCCGCGAAATTCAAATTTTCTAACGTTTTTTGCAAATTGCAAGCCAGTGCTAGGTTGTATGTTGATTAAATTATTGGACGCGATTGTAAGACGTATGTAGTTACAGAATTATAATCATCAAAACCATCAATACAACCCTCCAAGTTCATAAAGGTCGAGAAACGATTTTTTCAAGGTCAAAGTCATTGCTAGACCTTTATGAACTTGGAGGGTTGTATTGATGGTTTTGATGATTATAATTATGTAACTACATACGTCTTACAATCGCGTCCAATATTTTAATCAACATACAACCTTGCACTGGCTTGCAATTTGCCAAAAACGTAAGAAAATTTGAATTTCGCGGGCTACCCTTGAGCATCCACCTTAAATGAATGGGATAATACGGATGTTTTGTTAGTACAGTTGCATACAAAAGTTTGCTGGTCAGGTTAGTAAAAATAATAAAATAATCATGATTCATTATTTTTATTTAAAAATCAGTCTCATACAAATTATTGTATATCTTTGCCTTAGCATTAACATATTGAGGAAAAAATCTCAGATAAGTTGAAAACGTACTTAATTTTAATATTTGGCATAAATGTTTTTCTTTTTGTCAAGTACCCCAATATCGTCGTTGATAGTCCAATTCCGCGTAACTAACATTGTTAAATACCGCGTATGTACACTTTCGCAAATTTTACAGCAGGGACAAAAAACTATTTTTTTTTTAAACTAATCGTCCGAATTTTGAACGAACTTGGGTATAGGACCGTTTCGATCTCCTTAGTCTACTGTACTATTTTTAAAGTCTATATTGCTAATAGTTTATTTACAAAATCACTTACGCTGTATAGTTTCAAACGATTCTGGTTCATATACAGTACTTACGCGAAATTGTCCATGAAATAACGTAATGTCACAACAACAATAATATTTGGAATATAAAATAATGACTTAATTTAATCATAAATATTATATGATTATGAAAGAATAAAAGATATCGGCCAACAAGAATGACCAATTATCAAAAGTAATAAAAAGTCGACATTATTTCTTCTATAAACTAATTCAGCTTTTAAACTACAATATCAACTATGTATGTACTGAATACATATTTTTATTTGATGTTCCTGTATAACCCTACATACTAGGGCCATCGAGGAACATCGAATAAAATATAATATAAAGTTATGTACTGCTAATTTCGTTTTAAAATGCAGCGCATTAGCATTCAAAGAAGGACATAACTTTACCGCCTGTAAGTCAGCAGTAAGAGCATGGATTATTTTTAGTTTTGCCTTTTCTTTTCTTCGCTTTAATGTGCTGTTGGTAGGCTTCTTCTTCTACATTGCCTGCCTTTTAGGAGGAACGGAAATCACCAGCGTTTTTCTTTGGCTGGTTAGCCCTATATCCTCTTCAAAGACATCATTAAAGAGCTCTCGTGATGCTACTGGCACGGAGTTTAATGCTGTGCAACCAGTACAACTACACAATCTCAGAGAACAATACAATATAGGCAAAAAAAACGTGTTTTAGAGTGACTTCATTTTATTTCTTGTATTCTTCTCAGCAAACCCTTTCATTTGATACCCATGTCATAGGAATTCATTAAAAAACAACTATTCTGCCATCTTTGGGAGTCTGCCTTATTAGATTTAGAATTACTTCACATAAATAACCATGTACGTATATTGTCATCCAAATTTAACATGTACGTAAAATTTCAACTCAATTGGAAACCGGGAAGTGGGTCAAATTTAACTTCTCAGATTTATTTACGTGTTCCTAACAGGTGAATCTAATAAAAACGGATTAAAAACGTCTCAATTTGATTTATAATTAAGTATAGAATAAGTGTGACATAGAACATTAAAAATAATCCAGTAATGACTTATAAAAATAATTATTACCCGGAGCTTCACATAAAAACTACACACTCTAATAGAAATTGGCGCAGATACGCGGCTTTCGTGGCGTAACTTGTGCGTCGAAAGATCCGCGGTATTGTTATTTTTGATTTACTCGTCCTTCTATTGGACGATTAAAAAAATTGTCATACGGGTCGATGCGAATCACAATCAGTTTACCACAGCCGCGAAATCTCATTTTTGCTTTTTTTGTACATTAGCGGTATTTGACAATGTTAGTTACGCGGAATTGGACTATCAACGACGATATGCTTAAAACTTAAAATACAATGTTGATTCATAGTTTGAACAATTTTCCTTAAGAGGGAGATAGGTACTATCGAGGACACTCCCGCCTGACCACCACTAAGCTTATTTTTGCTTGCACTCGCAACATAAAAACGCTCTCTAGCCCCGCCCCGTTGACTTTGTGTAGAAAAAATGAATGAAAAGATACCAAATCGGCCGAGCGCACTGACGACGCACGCCAAACGAGAGTTATTGTTATTTTGCGCACCAAAGTTGACGCTTTCCTAATAGGTCCAAACTTTAAGGGGGCGTGGCTCGGCGCCTCCGCATGATTTAAGCGAAAATAAAATAAAATGGTCAGGCGGAAAAGACCCCCATAGTACCTACTAAAAAGTAAGTAGGTAGGTGGACTCCACTACCAGTACGGCATTTAACTAAGAGCTTTGTAACGTGTTACTTTACTTGAGTGGTTATTTCAACATTACATCTGACTGTTACAGGTGATCAACGTGTGAACCACGCGTCGTCAATCAAAATCACACTATAAATTATTGACTGAGATTATTACTGACCTTTATGTTACTTTGACTTTAAATAATTACTTATGATCCATTAAATTGTTAAACTACTGTTAATTAACATGATTTTCATTTATAAAATAGAAAACTAGTAGAAAATGTGTGATATGGTACCTGCACTTCGAACATAAAAAAATCGGTTACCTACACGGTAAAACGTTTTTCTGCTTAACTGTACAAAACATCGGACACTAACTTTCTAATTTGCTAAGACTACTCGTACGTACGGTGCGGCCGCTTTTACTTGACCTTTTTAATTTGGTCCGCTTATTAGAGAATTTCTGTCATTTTCTTGATTTTGATATAACTTTCATTACAGCCGCAATTGAAAGCTGAAATTAACAGGAATTAATGTTCATGAGTCATTCCAATTTGTTTAAAGTATGCCACGTTTCTTAATGTTTTGGGAACTGCGTAATTCATCGCTAAAGTACGACCAGTCTAAAATTAATTAATTTTGTTTTTATCTTCATATCGTATAAAGGTATATAATCTATTTTACCTGACGTGATAAGTGTCTACCATGGGTATTTTTTACAGCTGTTTATTTGGTTATAAGTGTTGCGGTTTACTTGCAAATCCGTTTTTGTCTGATTTTTGAAACCATTTAATTCCATTGGTTTACGACAACCAAATCAAAAACTAATGTTTAAACAAATGTAAACAAATTAAGACCTCTTATTGGTATTTTTTCCAATCTTCTGCGTTGAGCCGTTTTCGAGATCTGGGAAAACCCAAAACGTTACCGCAGCAAAATCTTAAATAACTCAAGAACCATACCACACACAAATTTTGCTATTTACAAACATTTACTACGCAACAAAAGCTATCTAATCATGTATTTGGTTCCGGGCAAAATGAATTTTTGAAAATCGATTTTGCCAGGACCACGTTTCAAACGTTACTCCAGCAAAATGTGTTTTTCTCAAATAACTTAATAACTACAATTCACACAAATTTTGCTACTATTAAACAAATTGCTCCTCATGATACACTATTTTTTTTTATGGTCTCATCTCTCAAATCCACAACATTTTGCCAGGGTTACGCACACTATAAATAGGCAGAATATTAGCCCTATTTCTATCATAAAATCAAAAGATAAGCTATCAAATTCCAGGTGAGTTTTCGTACAAAAAAGACAAAAAGTTGTACAAAATAATTTCTGGACTAAGTCTGTAGTATATTCGGGTATGCAAGCATTTTTACATAATAGATACCCACCTTTAAACTCATAAGTGGAAACACAAATTAAGACGGACGGGAAACTACGGAACCCTACACTGAGCGTGGCCCGACACGCTCTTGGCCGGTTTTTTTTATTCGACGTCAATTTGCCGATTTCAGGGCCGCGCCCACAACCTATTTTGAGGGCTGGATCCGCACCTGTAGCAAATATTTGTATAGGATATTACAACAAAAAATTGAAAAATAAAAATAAAAACTTTTTGATACACATAGTGTTTTTGTCACCGACTTCTGGAGCTTGACCTTTGTTTGATTGATTTGCTGTTTTTGTCACCGGCTTCTGAAGCCAAAGTTATATACAGGGTGTAAAAGACCTCATCACGAAGCCATCAACCAAGCATTCTGTCCATCAAATTAAGTAACTTTACGCAAAAATTATTGCTGGGAAACGACTTTTTTTTTTGGGGTGAAAAATCATGTTTTGTGGGAGAACTCAATGTAACGCACTGAAAACATTGTGCTGATGGATGGATTGAATAGTACGGGGGTCGTGGAGGTATTTAAAGTAAAAATCTTACATTAAAAACTTGTAATTAAAAAAATACTTGTCAAAAAGTTGAAACTTTGACCCCCAATATCTCCGTAACTAGAAGGTTCCCAGGTATGGTGTTGAACAAAAAATGATCGCAATGACGAGGAGAACAAGTGCCTTTCGGTTTCGTTAAGAGGTGTTTTACACCCTTTTATATTTTTTTTTTTAAGTCGGTTTTATTTTTTGCGAGTGTTTTTTGTAGCAATATCCGTGAATGTGTCAGTATAGACGTCCTCTCCTCTCCCACGCGACGCGCTCGCAAACTGGGTGTGTAAATAAAACACAAGACCTGCTTTATAGTTAGTTCAGTTAGTATGCAAAATTTCATGATCTAATTTGAAGTACTTTTTGAATCATCATCATCATCATCAGCCTATTAATGTTCCCACTGCTGGGACGCAGGCCTCCTCTCTATGAGAGGGAATGGGCTCTATAATCCACCACGCGGGCCCAGTGCGGATTGGTAGATGTCACATGTCTTCGAATTTTTTGGTTCTAGAACATGCCGGTTTCCTCACGATGTTTTCCTTCACCGTTTTTGAGAGTAGTGGTGATGAAATAAATTACACAAAGTAGTAATGCGCCTGTCTGGGTTCGAACCCACGACTCACTGTTCGTAAGTCGGGGCCGCCACCACTGGGCCACCGCTGCTCTACTACTTTTTGAATACCAGCGGTTTATTGTTCGATTTGGAGGTAAGTTTGGATTTTTTTCTATCGAGAAAAGTTTATGGAATCGTATTTTCGTCACACATAGTACCTAGCATTAATCCTCAACTTTACCATACATTTATTTGAAAATTAATGCTGCAGTATTTTAGGCATCACGGAGTATCATGCTAAGCCATTTGAGGCATATATGGCCCTTAGGTTTATGTTTAAACCTGCCTTTAGCCGTAACAGATATCATTTTTGTAGACAAGCCAGTTATTTAAAAAAAAATAGATCTTCTATAAGCAAGTATTCTTTTTATTATAAAACAGTAGACAATAACACTGAGAAATACAAGATGTATAAAAATAAAAACCATTAAAAGAACATAACAGCATCAACTTCTCCGGTTGGTGAGGAATCCTCTAACTGAACTGAAGAATCCTCTTTTTATTTTACTGTTTATTGGATGAATTGAGTGGTTACTGTAGAAGGAAGCTGACGTGTCGTAGATCGATGAGCTGACTTCCACAGCCTGAAAAAAAACAAAAATATTAAGAGTATTAAAGTGTTTTTTTTCCAAAATCAAGGGGTTCGATTCCTGGCTATGAATATTGTTTTTTTTTTTTTAATCTAATGATGCAGTTTTAGTTTTCATCAAAATCAGGTTCTGAACTCCATTGAGCATTTTTCGCTATTCCTCATAGTTTCGGAAATGGCCATCCACTGCCACTTGAAAAATTCACCCTGTGTATCTCCGAACCCAAATACAGTGTAGTTTTCGACTTTGACGCCATAGTAAAAAAACAAAAAAACCTGATCGAAAAACCCAATAAAACTGCCCGACCTGGGAATCGAACCCAGGACCTCAAGCTCGTAAGGACCGATGCCTGCCGGGGTTGCGGGACTATTCGAAAGAGATACCGTGGCCCCGGAACACAAAGGGCGATGAAGGAACATGGATGGGTTTTAGTCAGTAAAAGTCTGACACTCCCTCCTGCTCCGCCCAGAGCGGGAGGGGTTATTTGATGATTTCCCATCCGAAAAAAAAAAAAAAAAAAAAAAAGGACCTCAAGCTGAGTAGTCGCCACCACTAGACCAACGAGGCAGTCATTTATTTCATATTGTTAACAATACATGTCATGGAAATAGGCTTATCCCTAACTAGCTGACCCACGCAACTTCGTCTGCGTCCCATAAAAGAGAAACAGCTCACAAAAGGAATACATTTTTCCCCGTTTTTGCAATATTTTTCATTTATGCTCCGCTCCTTTTGGTCGCAGCGTGATGTTATATAGCCTATAGCCTTCCTCGATAAATGGACTACCCACCACTGAAAGAATCATTCAAATCGGACCAGTAGTTCCAGAGATTAGCGCGTTTAAACAAACAAACAAACAAACTCTTCAGCTTTATAATATTACTAGCTTCTGCCCGCGACTTCGTACGCGGATCCTGTTGCTTATGCCAGCGACAACGGGGTCGTCAAAATCGAAGACCTGAAACGTCTGATGTGGAATTTTAAGAGCCCGGGGACGGGAATACAACGGGATGCGCGAGACGATTCGAGACGTTCCAGATCTTTCATTTTTGTAAGTCAACAGGAAATGCCCATCAGACTAAAAAACATGCTGAGACGTCATTCCTTTGTGTTATGGTGTAGCTGGGCTCTTTGAGTTCCACAACAGGTGTTCCAGATCTTCAAATTTATTCTCTCAGCAGAAAATGCCCATCACGTGGAACAATTTTTGCTATGGTACCATTTTTGTATCTCTTATAGTTTAGCTGATCTGTTGCGGTTCTGCATCAGGTGTTTATGTTTTTTCCAACATAAAACTCAATAGGAAATGCCCATCAGACCGAACGACTTTTGCTAAGACGTCATTCCTATATGTGTTATGGTGTAGCTGGGCTCTCGGAGTTCCACAACAGGTGTTCCAGATCTTCGATTTTTATAAGTCAACAGAGAGTGCTCATCAGATTGAACAACTTTTGCTAAAACGTCATTCCTATATATGTAAGTGTAGCTGGGCTCTTGGAGTTCCACATCAGGTGTTCCAGATCTTCAAATTTATTCCCTCAGCAGAAAATGCCCATCACGTGGAACAATTTTTGCTATGGTACCATTTTTGTATCTCTTATAGTTCAGCTGGTCTGTTGTGGTTCTGCATCAGGTGTTCAAGTTTCCAAGATAAATTATAGCCTATATCTTGCCCAGACTTAATACCTATACAACAACAAAAAAATCATTCAAATCCGTCCAGTAGTTCCGAAGATTAGCGTGTACAAACAAACAGACAAACAGACAGATTTTTTTTTTTGGATTTGTGATCTATTACTGTTTCTTAACCCCCCTCAATTATTTCTTTTTTAATATATTCAATGTACAGACACAGTTTTTCTACTGTTTTATTATATGTATAGATATAGATTTATTATATGTATAGATTAGTCCCCAATAAAATGGAACCTTAATATACCTAACTGTCGAAATGTGGGTGTACTGTACACATCTGCATACCCCCTCAGAGCATACAGGCGTGATGTTATGTTATGATGTTGTGAAAACAACAAACATCCAAGCGATTGCAGCAATCACGACCGATTTGCTGTCTATAATTGAAGAGTTCCATTGTATATCTCCGAAGATCACCATCAGATCTTCACCAAATTTAAACAGGGCCACCGCCAAGTAATTTTCTTCCAAACAAAAAAGAATCATCGAAATCGGTTCACAATTGGCGAAAAAATGGCTGAACATCAATGATATTATATAGTAAAATCATTGCTGAACATACACATAAAAAAAAGACGAATTGATAACCTCCTCTTTTTGGGAGTCAATTAAAAATAATGCGTTACACGTGTGCTCACACGTTTTTAATAAAAAAAATAAAAATAAAACCCCTCTACCCCTAACCCTAACCCCTATTCATTATGACCAGTTAGGCGAGGTAAAAGTCAAAATGTAGGTACCTACTTAACAGTTGATTTTTTTTCGCGATTCCAGGGTTGGTCCCAAAGTAAAAGTTGTTTGTTATCATGAGTACAATCACGTGTACACTAATTACTAGTCACTTATTTAGAAGTTTCACTTCAAACATCATCCCAAAATGACACATTTTGACATTTGTGACATTCGAGGTGGAATGAGAGGTTTTCCTTTTGAGGTTTTAAAAAAAAACTTAGTTTCCAAGAACTCTATAGATGGCTTTGAACTTACTGTGATAGGTGGTGCCAAAGCCAAAACGCTTGAAAAAAAAACACATTGTGTCACGTCACATACTCTCGTTGACTGACACTTTCATTTGCTTAACCTTCCGAATATAACCTACATTTCTCGCGCTTTGTTAAAATCAGTTTTTTTAGGTTCCGTTCCTTGCATTATCATACTTACTCCTAGCGCCATCTATCCAGCGACTAGGTAAGAGCTAAAAAGAAAATCCCTCATTCACACCCGATTTCAATACACTTTCGAAAAAATAAAATAATAGAACGAAGAGTATTTTTGTCATGAATTGATAACTATGCCTGTGTATATCATATTTTATAAAATATACACCTTATTAATGAAATACTCACAGCAAGTGAAGTACTGATGTGGTATGAATCAATAGAACTATTGAGGCTAGGCAGTTTGGGTGGTGGGGGCCGAACCGGTGGCTTAAGCTCTGAGTCTATGGTCGATCTCATGACCAAACACGACATAAGTCTCCTCAAGAACGGCTTCTTGGGCTTAGAATCCTGCTGCTCCAACTTCACACACTTGTTTTCCGAGTTATTTCCGTCTGCTGAATATAACGAGTAGTCTGAGGTTCCTAGATTGGGTGTTGCGGATTTTCTGCGCCCTGAAAATTAGTAAAACATGATATCGTTTTTGTAAATTGATAAAATTGAACGGGTTACAATGCGGCTTCAATTAAACCCTATCTGTCCCAAAGGACAAATAGGGTTTAATTGAAGGAAATTAGTTTGAAAAATCGTTGTAAGGTTGATTGGAAAATAATGGACACGTCAATGATATTATATAGTAAAAAGAGGTAGATATCGCACTAGCACGCACAAATTGTTGAGGACAAAGTGACACAATTGTTGCACTTTGATAGCTAGTTATCTCTTTCTATCTTATACGTTCCGTATTATCTATCGCTGCCGTAGTTTTAAATTACTCTCAACGATATCTGAACGCCACGCGCCATTCAGTATGAACATGGCGTATCTTCTTTATAATATCATTGGGACACGTATTTTTTGTTTTTGTAAATCAATGAATATTGACAAAGATTAAACGCATCAAAACTCTAGAGTCGGGGCTCGTGACGTCACAACGCACTAAAAATTATAGCACGGCGTGACGTATTGATAATTTTAAAAGCGTCGTATCTTAGTCAATTTTGGTTTACGTAACAAAAAAAAATTACGTGTCAAATATTTTTTTAATAATCTAACTGACGGACTAATTAGATTTTTTCAGGACACAAGCCCATTCTGGCTCATTCACACGAAAGCTTTTTTCTTATATCTGTAAGTATTTATTTTCATTGTAAATAAAAAAATAGAAAGCACGCACCGCAAAAATTCGTGCTACTTAATATGAGCTGAAATACTAGTGAGTAACCACTTTAATCTACCTACCTCTGAATAAAGTGTGAACTGAGTTCAAATGACCTAAACTCGAGTCTGATATGGCTCCTACATTCGTCGATGAAGATGCTAGCTGCTTGACATAAGCAATACTCGCGTAACGTATCTGCACAGAAGACATTGTTCTTCTAGTATGAGTAACATGCTCTGTTTCTTTGGCATCCTCGAAATTGTGTCTGTTATATTCAGCATTAAACAAAACAAAAGTTTCTAAATCAGAATGATTCACTTCTAGTTCTATGTTATCGCTTTCACATGATTCAGAACTGTCTTTCACTGCAGATAGTCGTTCTTTGCCGACCAAGTTTGCTTTTTTTACTTCAACGTCTCGCTTCTCGTTTAATTCTGGACGAGGTTTATGCATGTCTTTCTTTGCAATTATTCGTTCTTTGTTAGATACGTTTCCTTTGTTTACTCCGATGTCTCGCTCCTCGTTTAGTTCTGGACGAGATTTACGCTTGTCTTTCTTTGCAATTAATCGTTCTTCGCCGGATACGTTTCCTTTGTTTACTCCGATGTGTCGCTTCTCGATTAATTCTGGACGAGATGTATGCATGTCTTTCTTTGCAATTATTCGTTCTTTGCCGGACACGTTTGCTTTGATTACTTCAACGCCTCGCTCCTCGTTTAATTCTGGACGAGCTTTATGCTTGTCTTTCTTTGCAATTATTCGTTCTTTGCCGGACACGTTTGCTTTGATTACTTCAACGTCTCGCTCCTCGTTTAATTCTGGACGAGCTTTATGCTTGTCTTTCTTTGCAATTATTTGTTCTTTGCCGGATACATTTCCTATGTTTACTCCAATGTCTCGCTTCTCGTTTAATTGTGGACGTGGTTTTTGCATGTCTTTGTTTGCAATTAATTCTTCCTTTCTGTACACGTTTCCATTCCCTACTCTTCGATAGTCTCGCTCTGCGAAAATTTCTGCACAGGGTTTATAAATAGCTTGTCGTTCAGAATCTTCTTTTATCTTATATTTTTTTAACTCTGTCTCGTCACGATCACTGCTTTCACCTGAGGAGTAGTCGCCTTTCATATCAATATCTGCTGTTGGTTTGCAACTTTTGCATTTTCCTCCAGTTTTATCAAAATGTGTACAATGTGGCTTACAGCAGCAGGAAATGGGATTAGCTTGTTCGCACATACACCTGTCGGTTATTTCTGGATTCTGGTCCTTGGCCTTCTTTTGAGGCAACTCAGGGTCCTTGACTTTTTTTATTCTTACTTCCCCGATAAATATTTTACTACTCTCAATCCTTGAGAACAAATTGCTTCGTTTAGTAGGACTACTTTTCTTGATACTTATTGACTTTTGTATTCTTTTTTTTACCTTGTCGTATTGATTCCGGGAAAGGATGATAGGTTTTTGCTTCGAGAATTTTTCCGCTCGCAGGAACACTTTGATGTTTCGGTTTAGTAATTGTTGATAGATGGGAGATTGTCCGTCTGTATTTTCATTTTCTCCTACACTATTCTGTTTTTGGAGATATGACATACAATTTTTTTTTCGACACTGTACTGACACACTTGCTTTTTCTTTTTGACGAATTGAATCGAAACAAGCGCACAGTTTATGAAGCCCATAATTAATTTCTGTGACTTGACTTTCCTTGCTAAAAGAACAAGAAATATTAAAATAAGAAAAAAATATTATTGAACAAAAAAAACAAAGAGAAAAAAATAATAAACCATCGTTGCCAGTAGTTATACTGATACGGAATTTCCACATTGTTGTCACAACAGAGGCACTAAAAAAAACAAAAAGAAAAAATTAGCAAAATATTAAGACAAAATATGGAAAAAAATATATGCCGTACACGTTTACTTAAAACGCAAGAAAGTAGTCGGTAGCTTAAGGCTCCTTATACCGGTGTCCCGGTTTGTAGCTTTGTACCTATATCCCGGCAAATAGTTCAATTAGTCCCGGTCAAGACGTAAACGGTTCGTTATAAAATTGTGGTTCAAATTCTCTTTCAGCTTAACTCTTACTCTTCGTAAAATATTGTCATTTTTTAAACTTTCACGATCAGAACACATTATATAATACACATGTGAACGGGTATTTATCGCGAATTTTACCTTTAATATATACAGGGTGGAATTTTGTAATGCCACCTGGAGGGAAAGTACTCTTAATACCGGAGATAGCAAATTTTACGCAAAGGAAACATTCCTTCATTTTTAAAAAGAAATTCATCTGCATTCAAAGATTTTGAAAATTCGCGTGCCACACTCGGGAATCGAACCGTCTAAATTCCAAAAAAATAACATCCTGTACTTTTATGGCACCAATCGATAGGGTCAATCATAAGGATCAAATCCCTCTAACAAACATGATAAATTAAATGAAAGGAAAACCATGAAATCTTAAGTTATAAATTCAATGGGATAAATTCAATAGGTACGATAAAGCACTTTAATAAAATTATGGACCTTTACAATTGAAGAGAATAAGATAGCAGAAGAACATTGCAATTTGCATGTGTTTGTTTGTGCAAATTGCAATATTCCTATGTAAATAGTTCTTCGTCATTTTAATTAATAAATGTCGTCAAAAGAGAATTGTTTACTATGTTCGTAATTGGATGGACCTTTGACTAAAAGTGCTTTATCTTATCCCATTGAATTTATAAGTTAAGTTTTCATAGTTTCCCTTTCATTTAATTTATCGTATTTGTTAAAGGGATTTGATCCTTATGATTTACCCTATCGATTGGTGCCATAAAAGTACAGGGTGTTATTTTTTTTGGAATTTAGACGGTTCGATTCCCGAGAGTGGCACGCGAATTTTCAAAATCTTTGAATGCAGATTAATTTCTTTTTAAAAATGAAGGGATGTTTCCTTTGAGTAAAATTTGCTATCTCCGGTATTAAGAGTACTTTCCCTCCAGGTGGCATTACAAAATTCCACCCTGTATAAGCCCGACGTTTCGACCGGATTGCACCAGCCATGGTCGCGGGAAAACTGAAGTATTGGAGGTACCGCCACAGCAAACCGAAGGTGGTTATTCAACTACCCTCACTTGATTTTCATAAATGTTAATTAGGGCCGGTTCACACTAGGACAGCACACTACACTAACAGTGTCCGCATACTGAGATGATTTCACTTGACGAGTGCACTTAGTGATCACTGGATTCCAAGCGGGACAGAGTCTGAAGCCGTCTTCAGGATTGAAATTAAGACCCGTTTACATGTGTATTATAAATATTATCTATCATTACTGACAGGACTATTGTCGCCAATAAGCCTGACAAAGTGGTAATAGACCGATGATAGACGATCAGCGCGCCGAGTAATGATAATTGATGTTACCATTCCGCATGACGAGAACCTCGTGAAAGCTGAGAAAGAGAAACAAATAAAATATCTCGACAAAAATTCAATGTCGTGACGGCCAATGGCCTTATGGCCAAGAGCTTCGACGACCATCTTTTGAAGTTCTCCTTAGGCGGTTGGATCAAGGGCCTGATTCTGAAGAACGATACTTCGGTACGGTATTCCTCGATACGGCTCGAAGTGTGAGGAGGTTCCTGTCTCTGAAGCCCTAACTACGGGTAGCTTGGACCCTGATCCCGATACCGGCAGACTAGTATTTTTTTTATATAAATTATATTTTTTTTTTTTTAAGAAATATTTAAAAATGTTATAAATATGTATGGAAATTGAATAAAGAAATAAAAAGAAATACCAACCTGACATGCTTTAGAGTAATTGGCTTTGACATTATCGACACCAAGAAGTTCTCGGATCTGCTTGTCTCTCGCTATAGGATTGGATATGGAACAATCATCACCAGGGAAGTGCTTCATTGGGGCTGCAAAATAATTATTAAAACTTTACATTGAATTCTACCGTAGGTATTAGAGCATTCAAACTCGAATAGTTATCAACTCCGGAGCTAGTTACGATGTTGAGCAATCAAATCCGGAACTCCAGAGTTGGCTCCGGAGTTGACAGCTTTTTTAGAAAATAATAAAAAGGCCCTTTATTTTAATCAAATAGAAGTTTTATTTGTTAAGGAATCAGTGTTTTTGTTTAAAATTTACTGTCTGACAGACAGACGTTGTAATAGATAACTAATACGCATTATAAAATATTAAAACAATCAACAATCATGAACTAATAGGTACCTAAAAATCTACATTTTTTGAGATCGAAGTTCTTGGTAATGGTTTGAGAAACGATAAGGCATTTATAGATGAGTCAGAACTTTTAAGCTTCGTGCAGAAAAAGCCTACTGCCGAGAATGCTCGTTCTGACTCCACTCTCGTCGGCAAGACACAGCAGATTAAAGAAAAAAGGAAAGGTATTTTCGTCTGCATCCGCCATTGTCTTAGATTGCTTTTTCTACTCTTACGAATCCAAGTCTCAACTAAAATGAACTGCGTTTTTCGTCGTTTTGTAAATAATGTTTACATAGTTTTTGAAAACCGGTTTCAACTCCGGTGTTCTATTTCAACTCCGGATTTGAAAAATGCTTAAAATCGCTCCGAAACTCCGGAGTTACGAAACTCCGAAACTCCGGAGTTACGAAACTCCGGAACTCCGGATTGAATGCCCTAGTAGGTATAGGTACAATCCTCCCGATCGTTTCCGGTCATGGCGGCTAATATTAGCGAAGATTAGCCAACGGTGGGCGCGGCGCGGTAGAAATTATAGTGCACAAGTGTTTGACTGTGTGTGAAAACACAGTTGCACTCTGTTCCTTTTACTCTCGTAATCCGATGGGACGGAAAACCGACACGACCAGAGCGAGATCAGGCGCAGGACGTGTTTTTCGAGTCACGGAGGTAGGGATTTGTAATCCGGATATCCGGATATTCGCCCAATTTTCATATTCAAATAATGAATGCAACTGAATCCGGATAATTCGGATTTTACGGATTGGTGATTTTTTCGATTTTACTATGTATAATGTCACCGTAAGATTGTTGAAACCGTTAGATTGTAATCTATCTAGCGAGATTGTTAACCCTCGAAAGATTGTCAACCGAACTTATTGCTTACAATTAAACGCATTATTTTGAAGAATTGAAACCGTAAAATTGTGAAAGGATACAGTTGAATCAATCTGTGATGATTTCAGTACCAGTGATTACAGTAACCTTTACAATGCTAGAGCGTCTGATAATATCTTCAAGTTGATTCAACTCTAAACACTAACACTAAACGTAGGTTTATTTTTTATATCGAAGTGTATTAATTTTAAGCACAGACTCTTATTTCAGTTTTATGAATCGGCTGATCATATTGGCAAGACTGCTCCATCTTGTTTTACAGTCCAGTATTAGGTGAAAACCTGTTTTTTCTCCTTCTGCGTCATATTTTGACATTATTTCAGACTCGGTTGGAAAAAGCTTAAGAAAAAAAAACATTCACCTCGGACTTTGAATCAATTAGGACTAAGTATAGGTATAATTATCTGTGGCAATTTTCATTTCCGCACATGTGTTGAAAAATGAAAAAAATCGCACGTGTGTGAAATACATTGCATGTTGAACCTAATCGTAGTGCGATAAAAACCAGTTTTCGAGGAAGTGTATTGAAAAAATGTTAAACGGTCCAAAAAAGTTCCATAGGAAAAAAGTTATGGCCAAAAACTGATTTTCGAAAAACCGCCCACCTGCCACCCCTCAGGACGAATTCCGCCCATTGACGAACTTAACCTAAGTTTTGACCCTTTCGATTTTTTGGCCAAGTTTTGAAAGCAATCGGTGCATAATTGCGAGTGTGGCTAAATTTTACTTGGCGTCCCACATATTACTGTTACGAGCATTGATTTAAATATATGTCAATGGTTACGAGCTGGGTATGGGATAAATTAATTACTACCGATTAAACAACAAATAACTTTTAATAATCACAAAACACTTAAAACTTAATCACAAGTACACTACTGATCACTATTCGCTTAGATATTGCACTTCTAGTTCACTTCGATTCGCTTCGTTGTGTATCCAAAATCAGACTGCCTGCCAAACATGTCGTCTATTTATATGGTGAATTATCCTTCGAGAAAGATCCACGACTTACTCGAATTGTTCTAGACCAGTGGTTCTTAACCTTTTTGTCACGGGGGACCATTTGACAGAATTTCTGTCTTGCAATGGACCACCCAGTTGGTTTATTGGTTTGGATATAGTATAATGGGTAACTAAATAACGATTGTTCTATTTATCTATATCTAATACTAGCGGACGTCACGCGGTTTCACCCGCGTAGTTCCCGTTCCCGTGGGAGTACGGGGATAAAATATAGCCTATGTTACTCAAGGTGAATGTAGCTGTCTAATTGTGAAAGATTTTTTGAAATTGGCGTAAAAGTTTTTGAGTTTATTCATTACAAACAAAAAAGTACAAGTCTTTCCTGTTTAAAATATTAGTGTAGAAAACACGCATAAAATTATTTAAAGCCCACCGGTTTGTTTTTTACGATAAATTCACATTACAGTTCAGATATTTACGAAAGCGCAAGGGTCGCATTGTGACCTATCTTATTTATTAGGATGGCTCCGCGGACCACTTGGGAAGTTTCTAGGGACCACCAGTGGTCCGCGGACCACCGGTTAAGAACCACTGTTCTAGACAATGCCATAGTGGGTCATTGTCCTTCCACAACTTGTACAAAATAAAGAAGTAGGTACTTTATGCCCTCGGCGTACGGTCGAAATTACAATGACAACTTCCTGATGACTTTTATAGGTAGTTTGCGAATTTGTACCTACATTATTCGAGACTCGTCCTACGTACCTACCTACTACTACCTACCTACCTACTTGTATTTGTAGGTACGAGTACGACGTAACAATACGTATACTTATATATACAGGGTGTAAACAACGTCATCACGAAGCCGTCAACCAAGCATTCTGGACATCAAACTAAGTAACTTTACGCAAAAATTGTTGCTGGGAAAAGACTTTTTTTTTGGGGTGAAAAATCATGTTTTGTGGTAGAACTCAATGTAACGCACTCAAAACATTGTGATGATGAATGGATTGAATAGTACGGGGGTTGTGGAGATGTTTAAAAATATATAAATATTAAAAATCTTACTATAAAAACTTGTACTTATTTAAAAAAAAAACGTCAAAAAGTTGGAACTTTGACCCGCAACCGTAACTAGAAGTATGGTGTAGAACAAAAAAACCGGCCAAGTGCGAGTCGGACTCGCGCACGAAGGGTTCCGTACCATTATCTATACATTAGACAAAACGGCAAAAAAATCACGTTTGTTGTATGGGAGCCCCCCTTAAATATTAATTTTATTCTGTTTTTAGTATTTGTTGTTATAGCGGCAACAGAAATACATCATCTGTGAAAATTTCAACTGTCTAGCTGTCACGGTTCATGAGATACAGCCTGGTGACAGACAGACGGACAGACAGCGAAGTCTTAGTAATAGGGTTCCGTTTTTACCCTTTGAGTACGGAACCCTAAAAATGATCGCAATGACGGGGAGAACAAGTGCCTTTCGGATTCGTTAATAGGTTTTTTACACCCTTTAAATAAAGTAGAGTCAGTAGAGTCTTTAGAGTAAGGCAAGAAAATGCCTATTCTGTACTAAAATAAATAAAAGCAGGTGTACCACAAGGAAGTGTTCTAGGCCCGGTCCTGTACCTATTGTACACATGTGATATATCAGAAGTAATCAGAACTACAAAATTCAACTATTGCTACTTTTGCTGATGATACCGCAATAATGTCCACAGGATCTAGTCACAAGGAAGCTGTGGTAAAAGTACAAACAGCGATAAATCAATTCTATGATTGGACCAAAAAGTGGAAGATCAAGTTGAATGAAACAAAATCCATTCACATTGACTTCACTAACAAGAAACCAGAACACAACCCAGTGTACATACAACAAAATTGTACCGTACGAAAACACTGAAAAATATCTTGGTATGACCTTAGACTCAAAACTTCGCTGGAAAGCCCATGTCAAAAAGAAACGAGAAGAATATTAGAAATTCGTTACAGAAGCATGAACTGGTTACTAGGAAGGCATTCCGCGTTGTCAGATCCTAACAAAATCCTGCTCTACAAATCAGTCCTTATGCCAGTATGGACCTATGGTATACAACTATGGGGTTGCGCCAAAGAAAGCAATGTAAGTAGAAATTATACATAAATTCCAGAAGAGGTACTCAAGAACATCGTGAACGCGCCTTGGTATATAAGAATTGATGACATCCATCGGGACCTGAATATAGAGTTTGTAAACAGTATAATCCAAAAATATGCAGAAGTTCATGAACACTGGCTTCATCATCATGTTAATGTCTAGGCCGAGGCTATCCAGCTCCTCGATAACACGGACATAGTGAGAAGGCTCAAAAGGACTAAACCTTTTGAGTTAGTGTAGTGTAATATATTTGTGACTTTACCGCGATTGTAATATATAGTACGTAGCTATTTATATAGACACAAGAACAAAGTGACTTCGCCTTAATAGACGCTAAGTAAACGCAATGGACGTGCTCTTAGATATAATTTTACTTTTAGCAAATTATGTTAGATTAAAATTGCTTATTAGCCTTATTAGGCTAGATTGTAATATAAAAAACAAATAAAAATATTAAAAACAAAAAAACAGAAAACGTGTCACTATGTACTATCGAGGACACTCCCGCCTGACCACCACTAAGCTTATTTTTGCTTGCACTCGCAACATGAAACGCTCTCTAACCCCGCCCCGTTGACTTTGTATAGAAATTATGAATGAAAAGATACCGAATCGGCCGACCGCAATGACGACGCACGCCAAACGAGAGTTATTGTTATTTTGTGCGCCAAAGTTGAGGCTTTCCTAATAGGCCCAAACTTTAAGGGGCCGTGGTTCGGCGCCTCCACATGTTTTAAGCGAAAAAAAAATTAAAGGGTCAGGCGGAAAAGACCCCGACTGTACGTACCTACACGCTTATATCCGTAGCCAACCAATGTTCAATGAAACTTTGTGACTGTGTCTGGTGGTTCTACTAGCTTGAAAGATAGGAAGCGTTGGACCTGATAGGTGGCGGGTCGCAAGTGTATGTATAAATGATGAGCCCGGAGCCGCGTCCACAATTGTTTGACCGAACTTATACATTGGGGGATTATAACATCGAACGTCGAAAGTTTGTCCAACACCTAATCGTCATTGTCAATCACAGGTTGAGGGGATGCAATCGCGATCTCGTCTGTGCTCGCGAGCAAGTTTTCTTCGACTCTCTCTATTTGTTCCATGAAGAAGTAAAGATCACCTGAGAATTCTGAGTCCTCGGGAACGCTATCGGCAACCTGAGCTGTCAAACCAGTTTGTGAGTTCTTTGGATTATTACAAATATTTTTATCTTCACGCCTGAAAAATAAGGGTAAAAATAAGGCAACAGATAAGTTACAGTACTGCACGGTTCTTTTAGCGTGTGGGCCATAGTGAAAAGTAACGCCACCATCTTGTTTTTTCAATACAATTTCCATAGACAATTTCACAAATGTCCACCAACAGCGGCCGCCCTCCTGACAATGTCATCCAAGTGTCAACAGAACCATGCTGCACTATTTAATGTTCAGATTCGACACAATGTTTTGTTTACGAGAAAACGTGAAACGATAAAAAGCAATAAAAAATAAATCTACCTGTGACAAATCTCTAGACTATCTCGTATATCGTGTATCGAAAGTCTTGAGCCATGTTTGAGTAAATCATCTGAAGGCTGAAACCAAAAAGCAAGAAGGTTGGAACTAAGTTGTTATAGAAGAAGGATGTCGATTATTTTGATGTATCGATACTAGACCGGTCTTTGCTCCACACGAGTGCAATCTATTGACTGATGTCCAACATGCCAAAACATCAAGATTTCAATAGGCATACTTATAATACATAAACATTCCAGAATAAATTATAATCTAACTAATGGAACCTTTTAGAAAACCCATTATTGTGTTCTTTTTAGGCCGACACAGAAGTTCACAGAACTAGAGCCTTTGTTTTTCACATTTTATAATGACAGAAAAGTGGAATGATACGGACCGTTAATAAGATAATCCACTTTAGGAACACTTACGTTATGACAAAGCGCAACTGACGGAGATCTCGTCGGCGAATTATTTCCAGAGTTCAACCGTCCCCTCTCCCCGCTGTCGGATAAAGGTAACAAGCTTCCCAACGGTGATTCATTGTAACAATTTGGAACGCCCATATCTTTTATAGTTTTTCTAATTGTCAAGCCAGTTGACAAATTTTCTTGATCAAACAAAACATTATAAAATTCTCTGTCGCCTTCTATATTTATTGTGACCTTAGAGCTGTCAAACCTGGCAGGAATACAATCGTGCTGATACATATGCTCAGACAATTTCTTTGTAAACGTCTCTACTAAGGCTTTTTTTGCGCGAGCTTGTTCTGTATTAGTTCCTGAATCGGCCTTTGTTTTTAGAAGTCTCGGAGTTTGTTCGATTATGTAACCAGGGGGTGGCTTAAGAACGGACGTTTCTTGATTTTTACTCATCCGCGATGTGATAGGATATGGACGAGTTATTGACACCTGTGTCGCACAAGAATTCATTAAAGTACCACTTCTAGATACTTGTGTTGCATGAGACTTATAGAGAACTATAGGTATCTGTGCTGCATTGGGCACCTGAGTCCTGAGAGGTTTAGTAGGTGGAGACCTGCGCACTGGGTTTTTTTTAGGCACCATCGCTTCATCTGTTGAATGTTTAACAGGAGCTATAGTTCCAAAATTACTCTCGCATTGCGTTGAATAGGACTCGTTAGAATATTGAGTGCCATTGGTCACAGTATAATTTTTAATTCTTTTAGCAGATACCTGTGCCTGTGTTCCATTAGCCGAATTGGCTGGCTGATATTTTTTGTCCGAGACCTGTGTTGCTTGAGACGTAGTGTGTTGTTGATTTCTTTTAGACATTTGTGATCCAGTTGATACAGTAATATTCTGAAGATTGTTGGAGCCCTGAGTTGCATTAGTTGATTTTAACGGAAGTTTCCGTGGACTTTCCTGTTTCAATTTATCTTTCTCTCGTATCTTGTCTTTTATAGCTTTCAGCGCTTTTTGACTACCAGGATTCCTCTTTTCGCTGACTTGACCCTTATTCGAGTCGTCTGGTACTTTCGGTCTCGATATCTTTTTCACAGGTGATGGCGAACGACTCATTAATGGACTTTTATAGTTTCTTCTTGTATCGCTTTTATTTGGAGCTTTTTCTGTTCTTAACACTTGGTTACTCAAATACATATTTGTTACCACCGGTGACGCACTTTGCGTATTTACGGGAGGACACAGTAAAGATGTCATCAAATCCTCTGGGCTGGACTTAGGGTAAACAGATATAATGACCATAGGACTTTGACAGTCTTTAAGGGTGTTATTGTCCGACCTGTTGAAACAACAACTGCACTGAGTCTTTTTGTGTGAACATGTAGCGGACTTCGCTTGGGTACTACCGACTTGGACATTAAAGTTGACTTGAGTTCCGTGTGTTCCCTTACTGTAATCAAATGCTATTTTGACATAATTTTATCAATACCTAAAAGAGGTTTATTATACACTTGGTTATTATATTATTACCTTACAGTTTCCGTCACTGGTGCGTCCATGTCCAGTTCACAGTCATAGTCAGCTTGGAGACACGAATCTTGTTGTTGTCTGTAGAAATAATTTGAAAATATCCTTTAAAATTTGGGGGTGTGAAGAACAGGGTGTAGAGCTCTTCATCTTTCTTATAAAAGGGAGGATCCTCCGACCAGACGGGTGTTCTGTTTGGTGGGTCACAGCCGTCATTCAATTGAAAAATCTCCAGATCGGTTGGACTTCCTCAATTATAGGATGAACATTATTAAGCAGGTATAGAGAAACTGTGAATACTTACACTGATGGTTCTTCAGTAGTTCCGTATGAGGTTTCAGTAATAATAGGCGAAAAGTCGCGGGCTAACTGAGCAACATCTGATAAAACTGTGAAAAGAAAATACGAGATTTTAAAATGATACACGAATTAGGGCAATATAAAACCGATAAGACAGTGGATAAAGGTGAACGCAGACTTGGTCGCACCGTATGCGCCGCAGTCATTGCTTTTGTTAATGGCCTCGCACACCTGTCCGCGTTGCAGTTACCGCATCTATCGCCGCACGCTTCGCACCACAGAACATTAATACTCTCTCTCTCTTTCACTCCGAAGCGTCGCGCGTCGGCGCGCGCGCTCGCAGCGGCGTTGAACTTCATACGAAGAATTCGAATGCGGCGACTGCGATGCGTGCGGTGCGGCCAAGTCTACGTTCACCTTAAAAATATATAAATTCTTTCAAAAACGCTTCGCGTTTAATTCCGAGTAACTGAAAACAAGTTGCTTAATAAGCTGTTCCGTGTGTGACCGTTTTGTAACTTCTATCCCACTTCCATCTTTACCCGAGTACCGTGAAGCAAAACGAGGGTTATGATTTTGACTAGTATGTACTATCGAGGCCACTCCCGCCTGATCACCACTAAGCTAATTTTTGCTTGCACTCGCAACATAAAAACGCTGACTTTGTATAGAAATAATGAATGAAAGACAATACCGATCAGCCGAGCGCACTGACAACGCATGCCAAACGAGAGTTATTGTTATTTTGAGCGCCAAGTTGACGCTTTCCTAATAGGCCTAAACTTTAAAGGGGCGTGGCCCGCCTCAGCATGATTAAAGGCGACTACAGGAGCTAAATTAGCAACTCTATTTGTGGTGGTTCTTCGTTTATAATCCTCTTAGAATAAAGTTCTAATCAGCTTGCGCTACAAAGTGGTTGTTACGTCAGTCACTGCGGGCCGATCCATCATAAGACCTGTTAATTATTAATGTTGTTTGTAGAATTATTTGCCAAAAAAAAACAGAATGATAAAAAGAAAAAATCATATAAATATATTACGTACAAGTTGTTTATACACTTGCGTGCAATAAAATCGGCCCACCACTCTATTTTCTGTTTGAGAGACGATGTTTCAAAAATAATAATTAATTATTGAATTATTTTAAAGTATGTGAAAGTGTACAGAAAGTATCCCGTAGAGAGGGAGAGCGATTTGCGCAAGCTTGTATTGAGAAAAGACTAGCTTTTTGGAGGAGGTTCATGGACTGTTTGGGACGGTATCTTTTTGAATGAAAAATCAAATTTGAGTTCGTAACCTGGCTTCGTCTTGGCACTTTGACTGCCCACCGCTACATTCAGGAGGTGCAGGAACAACATGTTATGCCATACGCTGGTTTTGTAGGCGAAGGATCCATGCTCATGCAGAATAATGCCCGGCCACATGTTGCCGCATCAGTTTGCCAGTATCTACAAGACGTCGAAATTTCTGTTTTGGAGTGGCCAGCAAGGGGCCCTGACCTTAATCCCATAGAACACTTATGGGATGAGCTTAAAAGAAAAGTCAGGGCTAGGATTCATCGACGTGGCAATGCCCCGCGTTCGGCCAAGAAGCGCCCGGCGTCAGGTGTACTGGTGGTCGCGAGAGCTAACGTCTCTGCGCGAGGCGTGCGTCGCTGCACGGCACCTGTACGCCAGGCATCGCAGGCTCCGCATCCGCCCACCGGATGCGGCAGCCATTGAGGCGGAGCTATATGAGGGGTACAGAACGGCGAAGACCGCTCTTCGCGAGGCTGTCCTGCGGGCCAGGGATCTGGCCCGCGAGGAGATGCTGGGGACTCTCGACAGAGATCCGTGGGGGCGCCCTTACAAGATGGTGCGGGATAAGCTCTGCACCTGGGCCCCCCCACTGACGCAGAGTCTCCGGCCTGAGCTCGTGGAGGATGTGGTGAGCGCTCTGTTCCCTTCGCGAGGGGAACATCCCCCCCCGCCTATGGCTCCGCCGCCTGCGGTGCTGGAAGCGGATCATCAGGACGACGACGACGACACTTCGGAGGTGACTGGGGTAGACCTGAGAGTGGCGGTACGCAGGCTCAGTGCCAAAAATACCGCCCCGGGACCCGACGGCTTGCCTGGCAAAGCCTGGGTCCTGGCCTTGGAGGCTCTCGGGCCCCGACTGGAGGGGCTCCTAAGCGCATGCTTGGAGAGAGGCCAGTTCCCGCTTCGTTGGAATACGGGGAAGCTGGTCCTCATCCGGAAGCCAGGGCGCCCTGCGGACTCTCCGTCCGCATACCGGCCCGTGGTGCTGCTCGACGAGGTGGGCAAGCTCTTTGAAAGAGTCATTGCAAACCGCCTCGCCGAGCACCTTGCGGGGACTGGGCCGGACCTTGCAGAACACCAGTTTGGTTTCCGCAAGGGGCGCTCTACGGTGGACGCCATCATGCGCGTGAGAGCCCTCACGACGGGGGATGCGGTGTCCAGGGGTGGGGTTGTCTTGGCGGTGTCTCTCGACATCGCCAACGCCTTCAACTCCATGCCCTGGAGCTGCATTAGGGAGGCACTCCGGTATCACCGGGTGCCGACCTACCTCCGTCGAGTGGTCGGGGACTATCTGACGGACAGAGCCGTCATCTACCCCGGTCGCAGCGGAGAATGGAACGGGCGAGAGATGTCGTGCGGTGTTCCACAGGGATCGGTCCTAGGGCCGTCCTTGTGGAACATCGGGTACGACTGGGTGCTGCGCGCCGACCTCCCTAGCGGTGTCAGCGTGGTTTGCTATGCAGACGACAAGCTGGTGCTGGCACAGGGGGGGTGGCACGAGGCGGCGGCCGAAGCAATGACACGCGGGGTTGCGATAGTCGTTGAGAGGATCCGGCAACTGGGTCTCGAGGTGGCATTGCACAAGTCCGAGGCCATGTGCTTTCATGGGCCTTGGAATGCGCCACCTCCAGGATCCTTGCTCACGGTAGGAGGGGTATATCCATCGGCGTCGAGTCGACTTTGAAGTACATAGGACTCGTCCTCGACAGCCGGTGGAACTTCGTGGAGCACTTCCGACGTTTGGCCCCCAAACTGGAACGGACTGGGGCTGCCTTCAGGCGGCTCCTGCCCAACCTGGGGGGGCCGAACGCCTCCTGCCATGGACCGCACGACTCCCGCGTAGATCCTCCGGGCTCTACGCGGGAGTCGTGCGGTCCATGGCCCTTTACGGGGCCCCGGTGTGGGCGCGTTCATTGAGGCGGCGAGCCGCCCACTATTTGAACGCGCCCCAAAGGGTGGTAGCCGTGAGGCTGGCCCGGGGCTACCGCACGATTGCCCGCGAGGCGGCGAGCCTCCTTGCCGGATTGCCGCCCTGGGATCTGGAGGCGATAGTCCTCGCGCGCCTGCATGAATGGCGCGCGGAGGCGCTACGCCGGGGGGAAACTCCGCTGCCGCGACAAATTGTCGCTCAGCGGACAGACTTCCGGCGAGATCTCATGGCGACATGGAGAGAGCGACTGTCGCAACCCCGTGCAGGGCACGCCACGATAGTGGCGATAAGTCCCATCTTTGAGGAGTGGCTTGAGAGACGCCACGGCGTCCTCACCTTCCGGCTAACGCAGGTCCTCACCGGACACGGTGTGTTCGGGAGGTTCCTGCACCGAATCGGGCGGGAGGAAACGCCCGGGTGCTTCCATTGTGAGGATCGACCGGAGGACACGGTGGAACACACGGTGGAGATGTGCCCCGCGTGGGCGGAGCACCGCCGTGTCCTCGAAGCGGCGATCGGCGGCGGCGACCTCTCGCGTCCGGCCCTGGTGCAAGCCATGGTCCGGAGCGAGACGGAATGGGACGCCGTCACCTCCTTCTGCGAAGCAGTAATGCTAGAGAAGGAGGTGGCGGGACGTGAGAGGGAGAGAACCTCTCAACGTCCCGGCCGCCGCGGGAGACGCCCTCAAAGAGAGTCAGCAAAAAGGAAGGGGTCCGTAAGGACCGATGCCTGCCGGGGTTGCGGGACAGTTCGGAACATGGATGGGTTTTAGTCAGTAAGAGTCTGACACTCCCTCCTGCTCCGCCCAGAGCGGGAGGAGTTATTTGATGATTTGCCATAAGAAAAAAAAAAAAAAAAAAAAAAAAAAAGGGCTATGACTCATACTGCAGAAACTCGAGGCTATCCAAGACGTTTGGGACGGTATCCTTCAGGAATTCGTATGAAAAAAGGATAAAGTCGATGAAAAACCGTATGAAAGCCACAATTAGGGCAAGGGATGGCAATGCGCGCTATTGAAACCAGTTAAGTTGCGCGAGAAATGTTGGTTATATTCGGAAGGTGTGGTTCGATAGCTTTAATTTTGAATTTATGAACAAAAATGCTGGCTTGAAATGGAAGAAACTTACCGACGTCTTTTCACCGCTTTGCGCTGTCCCGGGACCAGGAATCCATTTACAGAGGTTCACAGCACTTAGCACAAGAGGATTAGACAGTTTCCACAGTTTATAATAAGTAATTTCCAGAGTTTTCTTAATATTTTACGGAGCCGCGCACGCGTTTTCTTCAAGATGTCTCTCAAGGTGGCGCGATCGTTCATTCGTTCGGAGCGCGGTAGATTTCCACGCGTCTGATTGGTCGAGCGCGTTGAGGCGGGAAAGATGGTTCGTTTCAAATCAAGCCAGTAAGAAATAAACCCAACATTTCCCCCCACCGAAATCCGCAAGGATTTCCCAGTTACGATACCAGGATAAGTGAGGTTTGAATTAGTTGAACTTTGAATTATGCAATAATTAACCATAAGAATTGATGTGTGTTTGTGTGTGTAAGGTATTTGATTTATATAGATAAATATAATATAGCAAGTGGACTGTATTTTTATATTGAATAAAGAATAAGTAATAGGAAGTCATACATAAACAAGAATTTACATAATGACGGTTAGAATTATACAATAAAGAACTATTCTGAGTCCTGATCCAACGGGAGAGGACTCACCTTTGAAACAGGACGAGTAAACTCGTGGTTATTGGCAGTGCGTACACTTATTACACGCACGACCCCATCCGGCCCACTATGCAATTTGGAAACTCGAGTTAAAACCCATTGAAGCGATGGTGCATCAGAATTTAAAAGGACAAGATCACCGATATTGAGATTTCGACAGTTGGTCAACCACTTTTGCCGTTGTTGTAATGTATGCAAGTAGTCTTGTCTCCAAAGTTTCCAGAATTGTTGTGACATTTGTTGGACAAGCTGCCAACGATTCAGTCTAGAACCGGACAAATCAGTTAAGTCGTGCTCTGGAACCGATAGGAGTTCCCTACCTATGAGGAAGTGTGAAGGAGTTAGAACCTCAAACTCGTTAGGATCACTCGACAAAGCACAGAGGGGCCTTGAGTTGAGCACAGCTTCAGCTCGGCAGAAAACCGTACCTAGTTCTTCAAAAGATAGAGCCCTAGTACCCACGGCACGTTTTAAGTGTAGTTTAGCAGATTTAATCACAGATTCGTAATGTCCACCAAAGTTACTTCCTGTCGGAGGGTTGTGTCTCCATTTAATTCCACGAGAGACGAAGCCTCTGGATAGATTTTCCGAATCAGTATTAAGGAATTCAGTAACTTCTTTTAGCTGTTTGCAGCTGAGACAAAATTGGTGCCGTTGTCGGACACAATGGAACAGCATAAACCTCTTCTCGCCGTAAAACGGTCGAAACATGCGAGAAAACACTCGGTACTCAGAGAAGATAAGACATCTAAATGTACCGCTCGTGTGGCACAACACACGAATACGCACAAATAGGATTTGGATACGTGAGCGTTTCTACGAGTTGACTCCTTGGTAGGAAAAGGTCCGCCTATGTCGACACCAACAGTGTGAAAGACATGAATATCTTGAGTGCGGAACTTAGGCAGTTCACCCATTATAGGTTGTCGATTTGAAGGAGACACCTTAAAGCAAGACATACATTTACTTGTACGTGATCGAATAGCACTACGCGCTGAAATTATCCAATATTTTTGATTGATTAAACTTTGAAGAGTGCGTGGGCCCACGTGTAAATGAAGTTTATGAAAGTGATCGATTAAGATACTTGTGAAATTAGATTTCTTTGGAAGGAGAAGCGGATGCTTCTTTTCGTAAGTTAGATCCGATTGGGAAAGTCGACCCCCCACCCTCAGGAAACAGTTGGAATCTATGAAAGGGTTGAGCTTTCTCAAGGATTGACTGCAGTGACCGTCCTTTGATAATGTTAATATGTCATTCGAGAAATGATGTTTTTGGACTGATTTGACTAGTATATCATGTGCCTGTCTGAGGTCAGTGACCGAGAGTGATCTACGCTTCTGAACAGCTGATCTGCAATTATGGATGAACTGGTAACACCGAGCAACAATGTTGAGCAATTTAGTGAAGCTAGAATACTTTTCTGTGAGATTGTAAAGTGAATCATCTGTTGTTTCAGTGGAAACGAGGACCGTCTTGGTTGGGACACTTAAGTTCAGGAGGATTGCAGTCACGGAATTCACTCATTGTTTTGATTGGCCACTGTATCGGGTCAAGATTGAGCCAGTCAGAGCCGTTGAGCCATTCGTGTGTCGCTAGCAATACGGATGGTAACGCGCCGCGAGAGCAAATATCAGCTGGATTCGATATACCACTAACATGATACCAGCATTCACTGGGCACACTGACGTTGATTTTGGACACCCTAGTGGACACAAATGTTTTGAGTGTGTAGCTGGGAGTATTGAGCCAGGCAAGCACGACGGAAGAATCCGTGAACAACAATGTTTCATTGATCTCAAGTCGATTGTGTAGAATGGATTGGACGTACTTGATAAGCTTGGCTAGCAAGTGTGCAGCCATGAGTTCCAGACGAGGGATGGTGACGGTCTTTAAAGGCGCGACTTTAGATTTTGCAATGACTAAACTGACTTTAGCGTCACCCTCCGCATTCCTAGTTCGAAGATAAACAACAGCAGCATACCCAAGAGTCGAGGCGTCACAGAAACCTAAAATCTGACAGTAGGTATGATGCACTACCTTGACATGCCGTTCATGTTTTAAATTCGTCAATAATGGAAGTTCCTTGACGTATAATTGCCACTGAGCCTCGAGATCCAAGGGCAAGCTTTGATCCCAGTCTAACTGGCGAGCCCAAAGTTCCTGCATGAAACATTTGGCATAAAACATACATGGAGCCACGAAACCTAGTGGATCGAACTGACGACCTATTTGGGATAGAACCGTTCTCTTTGTAATCACTGAGCTAGACGGAGTAGTAGTGAAGGAGAATGCATCAAATACCGGCAGCCACTGAAGTCCAAGCACTTTTATAGACAAATTCGCCTCATCGTCGAATGCAACTGGCGTTTCGCGATGAGCCTCATCTAGATGTTCGACCACCTGCGGGCAATTGCTAGACCACTTACGGAGTATGAAGCCACCAGCTTCCAATAAGTCCATGAGCTCCTTCTGCAGCTCAAGCGCCTCTTCAACAGTAGCCACAGACCATATAAGATCGTCCATGAAAAACGCTGTTTTCAAAAGAGGAGCGGCTTTTGGGAATTTGTCCGCTTCGTCGTCCGCTAAAGTGTGTAACACCTTTATGGCCAAATATGGACAACTAGCTACGCCATAAGTCAATGTATTCAACTCAAACACTTTAATAGGCTGATCCAAAGAGTACCGCCAGAGAATATGTTGATAAGGTCGTTGAGTTTGGTCAAGGTCAATCATTCTGAACATTTTACAAATGTCTGCTGAAAGACAAATTTCGTGAAGACGAAAGTTTATTAAGAGTTGATTGATATCAGCTTGAAGTTTGGGACCCGGTAGTACCAATGAATTGAGCGAAACGTTATTAGATGTCTTACCAGACGCATCAAAAACCACGCGATGAGACGTTGTGGTACTTGTTGGTTTAATGATGCAGAAATGCGGGATGATGTATTTTGAATCCACGTTCTGGACATCACCAAGACAAGTCATATGACCGAGGTCCTCATATTCGTGCATGAATTTATGATATTGAATTTTCAGCTCAGGCTCCCGCTCTAGTTTTGACTCTAAGTTGAGTAGTCGACGAGTTGCCATTTGGCTCGAGTCGCCGAGTTCAACTGATGGCCGAAGTGGATACTTGACCACATACCTACCCGTAGGATCACGACGATGTTCTTTTGCAAACAAAAATTCAGCTAATTCGTCGTCCGGGCTGCGACGCGTCACCTCCGATGGTACATTTTCAACCTCCCAGAATGAGTGCATAATATTATCGAGGTTCATGGAGAATCCACAAAAGGGACCATCATTAGCGGATAAGGTGGCAGCGGTGTGATTAGAACGATCGAGTTCAGTCTGACCTAGTATGACGTACCCAAATACTGAGCTCATGGCAACAGGTAAGCCATGTTCGCGTGGAGGTATTTTTTGACCGTCGTAGATGTATGGAAACAGGTCGCCTGCTATCAATAAGTCGACTGGCGCGGGTTTATAGTAGGTCGGGTCGGCCAACATTAGGTGTTGAAATTCAACAATAGTCTTATCAGAGAGAGGCATAGTAGGTAAATTACCCGTAATATTCGAAACAATAACCGCATCAGTCGACATGATAGGACCAGCACAGTGTCACGGCTTAACTTCGCAAGTTGTTAGCCCGAAATCCTGCACTGGATTGCCACCTAGACCGATCGGCTCAAAGTTACATTTAAGTCGCGACAGCCCTAGGCGTTTTGCACAGTCTTGAGTTATGTAGCTCGGCATAGCGCCGCTATCAATTATAGCACGTACGGTTTAGTACTGACCCCAACAATCTGCGACGTGTATAACCGCGGTGCCGAGCAAGACTGTCAATTTAGCTGAGCACGTTAATGCGATGGCACTAGAACTCGAATTTGCAAAAGAATCTATGTGCAATGTGTGATGATGCTTTTTTTTGCAGATCGTACACCGTACTTTCGACGGACAGTCGTCGACAGAATGCTCGCGTAAACAATTTTCGCACAGTTTTAATTGTTTGATTTTATCGAGACGCTGTGCGGGTGTCAAGTCGGTGTATTCGATACATCGATATATAGAATGCATCTTTTTGCAATACAGACATTCCATGGATTTATTTGACTTTACAGGCTCGTCTGTATTGGCAACAGCTGACGACAAAGTAGGCCGTTGTGAGTTTAAATTATTTGATTTTGAACCAGAAGGGTGGTTGACCTTTGATTGACCTCGAGTGGACGCTACACTTTTTATGGCAGTGGAATTTGTAGTACACTCGGACATCTCGAGAACGCGCACATGTTTTTCGATAAAAGTTATCAATTTGTCATAAGTAGGAAGCTCATCCCCATGCCCCAACTCTCGTTCTAACTCACGCCTAGTTACGGGATCCAGGTTACGCAACGCGACATAAAACAACAGAAATCCCGACAAATCTTTGATTTCAAGCAGATGAAGCGCTTTAATGTTTTCTTGAAATGTCTGTAAGAATTCATTAAGTCCGGAGACCGACTCATTCTCTAATGGATTAAAGTTAAATAACTTGTCGAGATAGGTAGTCGCTAACGCGCGTTTATTTTCATAACGTTTCACCAACGCATCCCAAACTATCTGGTAGTTAGACGATGTAACCGGCATAGACTTTACAATCGTTATAGCGGACCCGCTTACTGCCGATAGAAGATAATAAAACTTTTCAATATCCGCTATTTGTTTGTTAGTGTGAATCAGACTAGAAAACGTATCGCGAAAGGTGGGCCAGTTTTCGAGTTTACTGTCGAAAGGAAACAGTTCCAATTTAGGTAACCTAGGCTTTACACAGCTGCCCTCCGATTTCTGTTCAGATCGATTTTGTTTCATATCTATGTTCATACCACTCGAAACTCGGACAATGAAATAATAAATTTCGTCAAAACTTTCAATTTCTTTATATGACGGAACGTAGTCTTGAAAATATTTCCGTTTTAGGATAGTGATATTTTGTATGGATTTTTCGAACTTTTCCCGCCAACTGAGCAATTCACTAAAACGAGCGTTAAATTCTCCTATCAACTCGGGTTTGTCACTAACATTCTTGGCAATCTGATACAAGGCTTGCAATCTCATAAAACACATTTCTTTTGTAGCAATATGTGGTTGTACCAACGTATCGAACTCCTCTTCAGCCAATAAATCAGTTTTAGGCATTTTAGTACAAAATTATTACAAAGCACACGGCAAATAACAATGGCGGCTGCCCGGTGCCGATAATTTTACGTAAAAAATAATTTGAAATTCAAGATTCGAAATATGGAGTTATGAATTGAAATAAACGTTGGATTAGGTAACAGAATACGTAAAAATGAGTTTCAAATAGGTTTGGAGCTTGTACAATGTATATTTACTGAGATACAAGCGAATTATTGTGTAAAAATATGAATCGTGTAGTGTAGGTACCTACCGGCAATGGACGAAACGACAAAGTTTGCAAGAATTATACCAATAAATACGTGTAAATGAATAGATATTTAGCAGTATTGATTTCGTAACTGGATAATCCTGGCTCGAATGACCAAAATGTGTGGTTCGATAGCTTTAATTTTGAATTTATGAACAAAAATGCTGGCTTGTTATGGAAGAAACTTACCGACGTCTTTTCACCGCTTTGCGCTGTCCCGGGACCAGGAATCCATTTACAGAGGTTCACAGCACTTAGCACAAGAGGATTAGACAGTTTCCACAGTTTATAATAAGTAATTTCCAGAGTTTTCTTAATATTTTACGGAGCCGCGCACGCGTTTTCTTCAAGATGTCTCTCAAGGTGGCGCGATCGTTCATTCGTTCGGAGCGCGGTAGATTTCCACGCGTCTGATTGGTCGAGCGCGTTGAGGCGGGAAAGATGGTTCGTTTCAAATCAAGCCAGTAAGAAATAAACCCAACAGTTAAGCAAATGAAAGTGTCAGTCAACGAGAGTATGTGACGTGACACAATGTTTTTTTTTTCAAGCGTTTTGGCTTTGGCATAGTAAGTTCAACGCCATCTATAGAGTTCTTGGAAACTAAGTTTTTTTAAAAACCTCAAAAGGAAAACCTCTCATTCCCAATAAGGTTATTGATACCTTTTCATCTACCACACGGTATTTAAATTTATTTTTTATTACCAGATTTTTTTTAATTATCGTTTTCCAAATGGAAGAGTACGGGGTGGGTCAATTTCAATTTCTCGCAAGTGTATAATAGACGATAAATATTTTTGTTTCATACTTTTTAGAGCGTGATTTTTCAGTAGTCGTGTTTTAGATTTGCATTTGAAATAGTGAAGAAGCTCTCTGGTCATTATTTTAATTAATTTAGAATTTTATTAATTAAAGAGGTACCTTCTTTATCGTTAACAGTAGCTCCATATTTCAGTACGTATTTGTCGTCTTCGGAGATTCCAAACTGGCCAAATATACGCACGCGACTTTTTTTATGCGACTCCGGTACTTCGCGTACGCAGACGCAGTTATTACACTCCGAGAATTGTTTCCGTTCCTTAGCCTGCTGCGCTTCCGAGGTGTCCACCGCTGCTTTTTTCTCTTTCTTCTTCTTCTTATCCATATCCAGCGACTGGAGCAGATGTTTGAAACTTGACAGATCTGCTATTGGTATGTCTTCATGTTTCGAGTGAGTATCGTGGTCGTTGAACAGTTTCGCGCTACCCGTAGTCTTGATCTCATATACTTTCTCTTTTCTTCGTCCCGCAACTATCAAGAAAACGTTCTTAGTTTGTATGCAGTTCTCGTGATTCGACGAAGTACTCTGAACTTTAGTTGGTTTCTGTCTCCGTCTCCTGAGTCGTTTTGCTGCTTGTATTGAATCCGTTTTTGGTATGACTGTAACTTTGATGAGTGGTTTTTCAGTTGTTTTCTTTTCTGACTTTACTAAGGAGGAATTATTCTTCTCCGGTTGATATAATCTCGGAAAATCTACAACTGAATATTGTTGTCCTAGAATCTGCGGAAAACAGGAAAAATACGTCATGCTTTTAAACTAAAATGTACTGAAGACCTGATTGATGAACCGGTTTTTTCAGTTTCAGGTTTTATCCAACTAGTACTAACACTAAGTTCTTAACACTTAGTACTTTTATTCACTTGCAATACACTTTCGCTCTGTTTGTAAATTAACAGTTATAAAGGTTATATTGACCAGGCGTTCGACCAAATGGTGGAAACTTCAGAGTGGAAGGCATGTGTTATGTAAAATGCGGCGTACGGGTAGCTCAAACTTTCGGAGGAGAATGGAGCTTAAGACAGAACGACGTGAAAACCCACCCATTACTTCGGCGGAACTACAGATACTCAACAGAACAATTAGAAAATTGGTAAGACGCGACGTTCGATGCTCCACCACAGGATCAATAGAAACAGAGATTGAGCAAAACTGGGGGTAGAAAGTGCTCATCCAATCACTAGGGAGGAGCCACCTAACTAAGTTAACTAAATGTAATGGGATAGGTATCGTCGTTTCGAAGCTAGAGGTTCTTTTGGAAGTCGAAAGCTTCTACGGTTAGAGTACGCATCGCATGCATATCTACGTGATCTCGAAAATGAGGATTCCAGAGCCAGCTTTACCCACCATTTCACAGAAGACCTGCCAGAAGTCAGCCTAAATGAAATCGAGGCGGCTGTCAAGACTGTAAAAGCCCCTGGTCAGGATGGGATAACGACTGAGCTTCTGAAAGCGTGAGGACTTCCTCAATTAAGGGATCTTGGGGAGCTTATCAACTCGGTATTGTTTTCTGGGAGAACTCTAGAAGCGTGGAGAAGGACCGTGGTCGTTGTTTTCTTTGAAAAGGGGAACAAGACCCTATTAAAGAATAACAGACCCATTTCGCTCCTTTGCCACGTGTTTAAGCTGTTTGCAAGAGTCGTCACGAATCGTCTAGCGCAAAGACTTCCTCAATTAAGAGATCTTGGGGAGCTTCTCAACTCGGTCCTGTTATCTGGGAGAACTCCAGAAGCGTGGAGAAGGACCGTGGTCGTTTTTTTCTTTGAAAAGGGGAACAAGACCCTATTAAAAAATAATAGACCCATTTCGCTCCTTTGCCACGTGTTTAAGCTGTTTGCAAGAGTCGTCACGAGTCGTCTAGCGCAAAGACTCTACGACTTTTGCGAACCGCTAGCTAGCTACCGGAGCAAGTCGGGTTTCGAAGAGGATACAGCACCATAGACCACATTCACAGTTCGGGAGATCGGCTTCTGTGTCTTGTATTTGTGGACCATGAGAAGGTTTTTGACTCTTTCGAGGCCTGGTCTGTTCTAGAGTCTCTGCAGCGATGCCAAGTAGGCTGGCGATACATAAGTGCTGAAAAGTCTTTATGTAACGCCGCAATGACCGTCCAAACTCAGAAACAGCAAGCAGAGCATATCCTATTATGTCGAGGGGTGAAGCAAGAGGGCACGCCACAATAGTGGCGATAATTCCCCTCTTTGAGGAGTGGCTTGAGAGACGCCACGGCGTCCTCATCGTTCGCCTGACGCAGGTCCTCACCGGGTACGGTTGTTTCGGGAGGTTCCTGCACCGAATCGGGCAGGAGGAAACGCCCGGGTGTTTCCACTGCGAGGATCGACCGGAGGACACGGTGGAGCATACGGTAAGAGTGTGCCCCGCGTGGGTGGAGCACCGCCGTGTCCTCGAAGCGGCGATTGGCGGCGGCGACCTCTCGCGTCCGGCCCTGGTTCAAGCCTTGATCCGGAGCGAGACGGAATGAGACGCCGTCACCTCCTTCTGCGAAGCAGTAATGCTAGAGAAGGCGGTGGCGGAGTGTTCCACGCGCGCCTCAAAGAGAGGCAGCAAAACTAAGGGGTCCGCAAGGACCGATGCCTGCCGGGGTTGCGGGACTGTTCGAAAGAGATACCGTGGCCCCGGAACACAAAGGGCGATGAAGGAACATGGATGGGTTTTAGTCAGTAAAAGTCTGACACTCCCTCCTGCTCCGCCCAGAGCGGGAGGGGTCATTTGATGATTTCCCATACGAAAAAAAGGGGTGAAGCAAGGGCACGTAATTTCCCCGAAATCGTTCACCAACGAACTGGAGGATGTTTTTAAGACGCTGAACTGGGCAGGACGTGATATTAACATCTACAGCGAGTACATCTCACTCTTGACATTTGCAGATGACATCGTCATACTGGCTGAATCGCTGCAAGACTTGCATCAGATGCTGGATGGCCTCGTTGATTCTTCAATACGTATTGGTCTCAGGGATTACTTGGAGAGAACCCAGGTTAATGTTTAACGAACGCGTCATCCCTGGACCTATTGTTGTCAATGGCGGTCCTATCGGGGTTGTTCGAGAAGATATTTACCTCGAGAAAGCTTTTAAAAAAGCAATTGCAGGTCTGAAATGAATAATAATCACGGAAGATCCCGTAAGTGCCAATATAAGTTTAATGTTTTTGGTTGAAACACAAACAAAACGTATGAGATTTTTTTTTGCAATTTCTGACTTTTTTAGAACTCCAACCTGGGGTGGTCCGAAAGAACTTTTTGATCAGTATTAGAAACAGGATCGATTGACATCAAAAAATGTTTTGTGTAAAATGGCCATTTTCTTGACATATTTTTTTTCGAAAATCTTAACGAGGATCACAATTTCACGAAAAAATAGTATTAGTAGTAGTCTCTTACTATTACTTACTTATTCGTAGTTCCCCTTACCGCCCCGTGTGGCCGTGTAGCAGTACATTTTATAAGCTGCTACTTGTTTCTCAACAACACAATTAACGTTAGACAATAACATTCTGTATGGTGTCGGACGTAAAGAATAGCATCATCCCATTGCATATCTTCCCGTGGGTGTCGTAAAAGGCGACTAAGGGACTTACCAGAGAATGGGCTGCAGCGTTCTCTGTGCTTTTGTAATAACCGTACTGCGATTGCCAACCCGCCTGCCAAGCGTGGCGATTATGGCAAAAACCCCCTTTTGGGGGAGGCCCATGTCCAGCAGTGGACGTCTTTCGGCTGAAATGATGATGATGATGATGAATAACATTTTGGGGCTCATGGGTTTTGTTTAGAAACAAGTAGCAGCTTATGAAATGTATCTGCTACACCCGTTTACCGTATCCACCCTGCATACAGCGGAACATAGAACTTACTCCTTTTTTGAAGTCGGTTAAAAATAATTACCAATTTCACTACCGTACTTAAATTTAAGTTGCCTGACCTGTCCCTGAGTGGTCTTCTTCAGTATCAAAGATGTAGAAGATTCAGAAATGTTGACAGGTTTCGTGTTAAATGTGATGCCGGGTGCTAGTCCGATTGATTTCTTGCGGAAATCGTTTGACAAGTGCACGTCGTTCACGGCCTTGCCTTTAACGCTACTAAATGCCTTTCTGTTGATCCTTTTCACTGGCGGACTCAAAAAGTCCAGTGATTCTAAACAAACAAAAAATAAAAATAAAAATGCAGAACAAAAAAACTAAAAATTGTGAATAGAAAATCAAAATTAATTCAGACCGATAAAATCAGACTCTGCGCTGTAACAGTCCATAATGAATTTCGAGGCTGCCTTAATAAATAATTAATATCAAATAAAAATATCGCTACGAAACAACATTTTTCGGGAATAAAATTTTGACAGTGAACATGACTTTGGCAACGACAACATTGGTCTCTTTTTTTTGACAAATATCGGTTGTGTTATACGCAAAAAGATTAGGTCGTAAATAATGTGCAAAGGTTTAATGACACTCGGTGACACGTACGACATTAGCTGATTGTCATGAACTCAACTTCCTTTTGGTGCTAAGCATATATTACTTGATTTTACTTTTTAAACCACTTTGAACTCAACCAAACATGATACAGTCCATAGAATTTTAGACACAATTTAGATTTTATATCAAATGAGTATCTCAACAATCAATTTGTTACAATCTAACCAACTTCATGTAATCGAGTTTTTACTATCAGAAATTATAAGTGGAATCCACTAGATTAGTAAGTAAAGCAAAATGTCTAACAAATATGACGAGAAGACGCTGGCGACGTCGTTGCAACTCCCGGAGAGAATAAGAACTGCCATGGTCATCCCGGTGTCGAAAGAAACGTATTCTAATACTCAATGGAAGTCAAATCGACCTCAACTATGTGCCTATGATATGCTATATCACCCTCCTGACTATAACCCTAAGGCTGCCCGCACGGATCGCCAGGAACCGCAGATCATACGTAGGAATATCTGGAACCAAGTAATTTTATTTTTTCTGCACTTTAGAACAAGGTCTTCTTTCCTGTGTATGTTATCTATACTAATATTATAAAGAGGAAAACTTTGTTTGTTTGTTTGTTTGTTTGTTTGTAATGAATAGGCTCAAAAACTACTGGACCGATTTAAAAAATTCTTTCACCATTCGAAAGCTACATTATCCACGAGTAACATAGGCTATATTTTATTCCCGTACTCCTACGGGAACGGGAAATACGCGGGTGAAACCGCGGGAAGTCCGCTAGTTTATTATATTTTAAAGCAAACAAAAAAAGCTCACCAGTATCGGGAACAGGGTCCAAGCTACCGGCGGCGGTCAGGGCTCCAAAGAGAGGAACCTCTTAGCAATACGAGCCGTGTCCAAAAGTACTGCTTTCTGAATCAAGCCCTTGATCCAGCTGCCTAATGAGACCCTCCTAAGGTATTATAGTCAAGGCTCTTGGCAATCAAGCAATTGTCCCGACAATTGGCGAAATGATCGCCGAGTTCATGTGTATTCTTTGTCGTGACTGCACATGGGATATTATCCGAAGGGTTAGGCACAAGAGCATCGATATTTCATGTTTGATGTAGCTATGTGATATTGTCCACAAGCGGTGTTGATCAACTTGATGCAAACGACAACCTGGACCCACCCCCGCACTGGTTTGTAAGTGACCCACATACCGATGCGGCGATGGGTCCTGCTTGTTTGTTAACCAATTAAAAACTACACTCTCTTGGGATCCAAAGTATGCATTAGGGCGCTCAGCAGACGAAGCCATTAGATCCACGAGATTTGGCAACTGGCAACCTGCAACTACCTGTTGAATGTTGATGACGTTTTTCATGATTTGGAGAAACTGTGCAGATCTAGACGGTGCTATTTATATCAACCGTTAACGGAAACCTTTTTAAAGTTCGTAGTTGATAGGTATGGAGCGTGGAAATAATAATGTGTAGATATTTAAGGTCAAGCGGTGTTTGCCAAGGTCGGTCCGTGGATGTGTGACCATCATCCATTAATATACCAAGTTTCTTCCTTGCCTTGGAAGAGCTGTTGGTCTCGGTTGTCATTTGTAGATCTTTAATGTCAGTCGTTACAGATAAATGCGGTGGCCCGAAAGTCTTACTACCAGTCTTATGCAGAGTTATCGTATTCCCCAGCACTAAGGTTGTGAACGTCATATATATAGACAGGGTGTAAAAGACCTCATCACGAAGCCGTCAACCAAGTATTCTGTACATCAAACTAAGTAACTTTACGCAAAAATTAATGATGAAAAACGACTTTTTTTTAGGGTGCAAAATCATGTTTTGTGGTTTAACTCAATGTAACGCACTCAAAACATTGTGCTGATGGATTGATTGAATAGTAGGTACGAGGGTCGTGGAGATGTTTAAAGTAAAAATCTTACATTAAAAAGAACGTGCGTGGGCGGTGGTATTTAAAAAACAAGCTTGTGAAAAAGTTGGAACTTTGACCCCCAATATCTCCGTAACTAGAAGGTTCCCAGGTATGATGTAGAACAAAAAAAATATCGCAATGACGAGGAGAACAAGTGCCTTTCGGCTTCGTTAAGAGGTGTTTTACACCCTTTATAGACCACGGCTCCATGTAAAATACTGGTATTCAGTTGGGAAAAGGCTAGGCCGATGATGGTTGCGTCAACTATAGTTGCTTCATATGCGCAGTGCCTTGGGCCTTAGCCTTTGAGTGTCCGCTTTATAAAATAATATATATAAAATTTTTCAAACAGGAATTCCACAAGGGCATACCATCAACAACTCACTTCACCTTAGGAAGGCCTAAGTGGCCCATCCTTGATCGACCAATGAAGCTTTTTGTGAGGGTTGTAGGTAAGGAACCAAATGAATAATAAACATATTGATGTAGTTTCTCTATTGCAGCAATGAATGATAACTCCCTCTGCCTGCCAATTTATTAACGTAGCAATAGGCCTAGCAAACGTGGTTGGGAGAAGCAAAAGTGATTGGGGTAGGGGCACCAAATGATGGGATCTTGATGAGTGGACTGTATTGATTTGTAAGGGTTGATTTTTGGCAGTCGGGTGTGTGGCGACTGGAATGCAACGTCTTGCATCTCCAAAAATAATATTTATTGAAGGAAACAATCAACTCGCGTGTGACAATGGGAGGCTAACTGTGGTCTGGAACTAATGGCGCTAGTATAGTTGGCACCCAAACATCGTCATTGGTTGAAAATGTGGTACTGTCATTTTATATTTCAAAATAGCTTAAGGCTGATGCTCCAGGGTAGCCCGCGAAATTCAAATTTTCTTACGTTTTTGGCAAATTGCAGGCCAGTGCTAGGTTGTATGTTGATTAAAATATTAGACGCGATTGTAAGACGTATGTAGTTACAGAATTATAATCATCAAAACCATCAATACAACCCTCCAAGTTCATAAAGGTCGAGAAACGATTTTTTCAAGGTCAAAGTCATTGCTAGACCTTTATGAACTTGGAGGGTTGTATTGATGGTTTTGATGATTATAATTCTGTAACTACATACGTCTTACAATCGCGTCCAATATTTTAATCAACATACAATCTTGCACTGGCTTGCAATTTGCCAAAAACGTAAGAAAATTTGAATTTCGCGGGCTGGTCGAAGCATTCACCTTAACATCAGATTCAGATTCAGAACAACTATTGTACGGTGAACGTACATGGGTTTTAATAGTACATTGTTACCCTAGGGGTGAAAGTAACTTATTTAGTCCCGAGACGGGGTTTGGTGCCCGAGCGAAGCGAGGGCGCTAATAGTTCGAGGGACTAGTTCGAGGGTCTTTAACCCGAGGTAAACACTGTGCTTTTCATTACGAATACAAGGAAAGTAAAAAAAAAACATACAACTCGAAAAAACTAATGAAGATCGGAATTCGAATGGGGTAGATGACACACCAATCAATTGAGATACTTTTTAAGAGCTGTCAAAACGCGGTTCTCTAACAGACTTTGTATGGCAATAGCCTACTGTGACGTCACTGTTTATTCAACTCAATGACTCGACTATTTATTGATTTCAAAGCAACTAAAAATCGAATTTGGCAATTAATTGAAAATAAATCGGGTTTTCAGGCCCAAAATTAAGTGTTTTTTTAGAGAAAGGTGTCTTGGAATTATTGTTTTATGGTGTCATCTACCCTATTGCCGCTTTCCCACCTATTTTGCTTTTTTTTTCTGTGGCCGGCCAGCTATTCAGCCAATACCTATTTTTCATTTTCATCATCGAAAAATGGTAAATATTTTTCCCAAATCTATGTTATTTTAAAGAAATAGTTGAAACTTAATTATAATAAAGATATTTAAAATATATATATTCTTTAATTAATACCTACTTAACTTTATGTTATTTCAATTTTACATCGTGGCTGTATAGAAAGTTGGAACATGGTTTAATAGAAAAATGAACCATTTTTTTTTAATAATTTGACAGCTGTCAGTTGAAAACGATTCTCCCTAGGGCTGAAAAGTATTACTTTCAACCCGCTCTTCAGGCAACTTCAGACCTACTTTCAGAGTATGAGTAATGAAAAATATATTTATTACAATAAGTTAGCCAGTAGGCTCGCGTATTTGCACTTTGAACGCGACCTACATTTGGCAGTGCATTGACACTGACACATTGCATTGTTCTATGCATTTTATGTATATTACATTATTTTAGTGTTCAATTAGACGTGGTTTGAGTCGGACAACTTGCATTTTTATTTAGATTCATCCCGTTGAGCATTCACTGACATTTTCTGCATTTAAGTTTAAATTTGACATTTTACATTTGCATTGACATTACTTATGTTAGGGAAGCACCCTACATAGTTTTTTTGGTCCTTCGTAACTATTGCAAGTACCACACAGTCCGATACGTCGGTCAAAAAGTCGCCGCGCGGGATCTGTGTCGTGTCGTGTCATACCGTGCCACGTGTGTTGCCGTGCAGGAGCATTCGGGGAGGTAGCAGCGGTCCAGGTTCCAGAGCGTCACATTGCATTGCATTTGCATACAGGGAGAGTTCCTGAATTTCAAGTAAGATCGTTCATTATTTATCTTACGGCTTTACAATGGAGGGTTTAATCGTGCGTCAAGCTGAGATCCTCGAGGAAGTGAAGAGAATCCATTCTAATTTTAAGAAGGATTCAGCGAGCAGGAAGACCACCGATTACATTCGTAAAAGGCTTGAGAGGTTAGATATACTATGGGCAGAATGTGAAGAGAAGAACCGGGAGCTGAGTGCAGTAGAGGAGAAAGATCATCAATATTTCACTGGTAACATTTATGAGGTCATTAAAAGCTGGTACCATGGGACGCGTCAGGAGATTGCAGCGTTCGAGATGAAGACTCTTGCTGGACCCAGTAACGCCGGCCATAGTAAGTTAAACGTTCAGTTTGACAAAACCCTGTTCGAGACATCTGTAGGAGCAGAGGACAAGCTACTCGAGTTACAGCAGTTGCAACAAGCTAACTTCCGTGCATTCACTAGGTTAGTAAATCGAAGCCTACACGAGGTTAAGGAGAAATGGGAAATTGAGGATATGCTTAAGACTGTAGAGTTTCGGTGGACTGCAATTGACAAATTACATTTACAAATTGATGGCATATTAGAGGGGAATTCACAGGACTACTATGACGAGTTCGGTCGTCACGAAAATGCATTTACAAATATGAAACGGGCGTTGAACACGAAATTAAACGCTTCTCTACATCAACAGCAAACATTGCCTAAAATTGACATACCTATCTTTAACGGCAACTATACTTTATGGCCTACTTTTATGGATCTCTACGTAGAAGCGATTCATAATAATTCGGCGATCGCAAAAACACAGAAAATGCAACATCTAAAGGGTAGACTTCGCGGTGAAGCGGAAAAGCTCGTGCAGCATTTCCACATTGCACCTGAAAATTATGACACGTGTTGGGAAATTTTGAACCATAGATATAATAATAAGTTTCTGTTATTTACCAGAAATTTCCAGGCATTTATGCGTCAACCTAATTTGCAAAAACAATCTGCATTCGACCTCAAGCGGTTATATGACACTAGCAACGAAACCATAAAAACGCCATACACAACTTGGGCGTTGATACAAGCTCATGGGATCCGATTCTAGTTTACGTGTTATGCGAAAAATTAGACTCCGAAACGTATACGGAATACATGCAGTCCAGGTCGGATCCGCGCGAGATACCAACATACAATCATTTTATGGATTTCGTCGAAAACAAGTTTATGGCATTAGAACCATTGCACAGGAAAAAGCTAGAAAACGGTGATAAACCTGCATCAAAACCACATTTTAAGACGCAACATCCGTTCGGCAAAAATACAAAGTCATCAAATTCACAACCCAATAAAGGTTCAGCAAACTATTCTCGCAATTTCCATGCGTCAAACGCTGGACAATTCAGCAAGACTATTTGTCCATTGTGCAATACGAATCATGCATTATTTCAATGTTCTAAATTCGCTGACATGCTGAGTCCGGAAAAAATGGCATTTATAGACAACAATCATATATGCAAAAATTGTCTGTATGTGCATACTAAGGGTTACTGTGCGTCGCAGAAAAGATGTAGAGATTGCAACGAACAACATAATACACTTCTGCACAGCGATATTGTGAAGTCAGCGCAAACGCCCTCAGCAACACAAACAGCACCTAAACCGTCGTCATCGACTTCAACTAGGTCAAATAAAAATCTGCAAAACAACTTCGCATCAAATAATGATGATGAAATATTATTACCAACAGCATTACTGCAAGTAGCCACAGCTGGAGGTGACTACATAACACTAAGGGCTCTAGTTGATCAAGGCTCGCAAATTACGTTGATAACGGAGAATGCAGCTCAAAGATTGGGCATAAAGCGTCAACAGCTGAATGCAAACATAAGCGGCATCGGTACTTTATCCAACAGGAGTAAAGGAAAGGTCCATCTATCCTGCAAGTCCTTATATAACGACTTCCAGTTTACAACGGAAGCGTTAATCATGACACGGGTAGTAAACAGTCTGCCTAACGTTACATTTGCAAAGAAACCTTGGGCTCATGTGACAGACATCACACTAGCCGACCCAGATTACAACTTATCTAGGCCCATTGACATACTTCTGGATGCACACGTATTTTCCGAAATACTCATGAATGGCTTAGTCAAAGGGGAGGTTAATGAACCCATGGCTCAACAAACACGGTTGGGGTGGATATTGTCAGGCAATGTCACCAAAACATTTAATTGCAACGTCGTAGTTAATGAAGTTAACGACTTGACAAAATACTGGGAAATTGAAGACATCAATGGAGATGCATGCAATTCTATGACGTCAGAGGAACGATATTGTGAGGAGTTCTACACTGCAACAACCAAGCGATTAGGTGATGGCAGATATGCAGTTCGTTTGCCAATGAAGCCTAATTTTAATCAGCTGCTGGGCAAGTCAAAGCCACGAGCGGTAGCACAGTTTATGCAATTAGAAAGGAGATTAGGCAGGGATGACAAATTATCAGATAGTTACATCAAATTTATGCAAGAGTACCTGGAAATGGGACATATGAAGGAGAGCAAACCTGACTGCAATACGGCATGCTACTTACCTCATCATGGAGTCCTAAAACAGGACTCAGTGACATCAAAATTGAGGGTGGTTTTTAACGCCACCCAGAAAACTGACACAGGTTACAGCCTGAATGACTTGATGGAGTGTGGCCCTAAGCTTCATCAAGATCTATTGACATTATTATTAGGATGGCGATTATACAAGTACGTCTTTACTGCAGATTGTGAGAAGATGTACCGCATGATCCTTGTCCATGAAGAAGACCAACACTTGCAAAAGATCCTGTGGAGGGAATCCAACCAAGGTCCTTTAAAGGAGTTCCAGTTATGCACAGTGACGTATGGCACGAAGGCAGCACCATTTCTAGCTCTTCGAACGCTGAAACAGCTTGCAGAGGATGATGTACAGAAATATCCGTTAGCAGCGGATGTCATCGCTAACGAAATGTACGTTGATGACGTCCTAAGTGGCAGCAACTCCATCGAACGAGCACAAGAAATTCAAAAGCAACTCATCGACATGCTGAGTGGAGCTGGCCTTACACTACGGAAGTGGTCAAGCAACGACCAGACCTTGATTGAAAGCTTATTTTCTTCAGATCTTAACCAAACGACAATGCATTTTACAAACGATGGAATGACAAAAGCCCTGGGGGTCCAGTGGAATCCTACAACTGACACATTTTCATTTACAAACAAAATACAATTTGACAATAAAAACCAATTGACAAAAAGGAAGCTACTATCGGAAATCTCGAAAATTTTCGACCCACTGGGCTGGCTGACACCTTTGACAGTAAAAGCAAAACTGCTGTTCCAAAGCGTCTGGCTATCGGGATGCGAGTGGGATGAAACCTTACCTGACAGCGTGCAAGAAGAATGGAAGCAGTTCACTAGCGACTTACACAACATAACCGAATACCAAATACCAAGGTGGCTGGGAGATATTACTAAACCATTCCAAGTACATGGGTTCTGCGATGCGTCCGAAAAGGCCTACGCATGCGCTATATACCTGCTGACAACAAATGACAAAAACGAGCCTACGATTAGACTTATCGCTGCAAAGTCGAGGTTATCGCCAGTCAACAAAAAATTGACACTACCGCGACTCGAATTATGTGGAGCGCTACTACTTTCACGGCTCATGAAAAAGGTCCTGACAGCCTTTAAATGGGACAATGTGCACAAAAATACATACGCCTGGACGGACTCTATGATTGTATTAGGCTGGCTGCACGGGGACGTCACAAAATGGAAGTCGTTCGTCAGCAACAGAGTACAGCAAGTGCATGACGTAATCCCAAAACAGTACTGGAGTTATGTCAAGTCCGAGGAAAATGCTGCAGACTGCGCGTCACGCGGAATCAGTTGTTCCCAACTATTGCAACATCCTTTGTGGTGGCAAGGCCCCTACTGGATGAAAAATTACAGTGAAGATACCTTTGACAAAATTACAATTACACCGACAACATGCGAATCAAAACAAAAACAAATGCAAACGTATGTTGTGAAATGTGAACCGTCTTCAATAGTAATTGAGTTATTAGACAGACACAGCGATTTGACTCGTATTACAAAGGTCATTGCCTGGATGAAACGTTTCATTAACAGCTGTTCGAACACCGACACTCATCGTACTACTTATTTGACATCTACGGAACTAAAAAGCGCTGAAAATTTAATAATGAAACATATTCAATTGCATGCTTTCAATGACGAGATTATGAGATTGAAGGAAAACAAAGGTTTGAGCACAAAAAGTAACCTTTTGAGTTTAAATCCATTCCTTGACAGACATGACATTCTGCGAGTGGGTGGAAGGTTACGTAACTCAAGCCTACCCGAAGACACTAAACATCCAATTCTACTACCACATGACAACAAACTGACAGAGTTATTAATTTGGCAAGCTCACAGAAGAACATTACACGGAGGTCCTAAGTTAACCCTGACACATCTACGACAAAGAGTTTGGATCGTAGGAGGACATCGCGCCGTCAAAAAGGTCTTACACAATTGCGTAACATGTCGCCGATTTAATGCTAAACAAACAAACCAGATTATGACAGATCTACCAGAGCCGAGAGTGACAGTATCTCGCCCTTTTACACATACAGGTGTCGATTTTACTGGACACGTTGAGATCAAGGCAAGTAAAGGCCGAGGCGTCAGAACATTGCTGGCGTACGTTGCAGTATTTGTTTGTCTAGCAACAAAAGCCATCCATCTAGAACTGGTATCAGAACTATCCAGTACAGCATTTCTATCGGCTTTCAAGCGCTTCTGCGCACGTCGAGGTACGCCACGGGACATGTACAGCGACAACGGCACGAATTTTGTGGGTGCAAATCGGATCCTATTGCAACAATACAAATGCATTGTAGAAAACATTGACAACTTCTTCTTGGGCAAAATATCAGAGATGGGAGTTCAATGGCACTTCAATGCCCCGGTCTGGCCAAGCGCAGGCGGACTGTGGGAAGCCGCTGTGAAGAGCATGAAATATCATCTCAAACGGGTCATTGGAGACCAACGTCTGACATACGAAGAATTTACCACTCTGCTATGTCAGATAGAAGCTTGCTTGAACTCACGACCACTATGCACCGTTTCGGAGAACGCCGAAGAGATTAACTGTTTAACTCCAGGACATTTCTTAACCGGCACATCACTCATGACAATTCCAGAACCCGACATGGACAATACTTACCGTTTAAACACAAGATGGCAAATTGTACAACAACTTAGCAAGGATTTCTGGAAGAAGTGGTCGCAAGAGTACCTCCAACAACTACAAGCAAGACTAAAGTGGAAACGACAGAATACTGACATAAAGAAAAATGACATTGTATGCATTAAAGATGAAAGGTTACCTGCAGGAAAATGGGCACTGGGTCGTGTAGCGGATTTACACCCTGGAAAAGACGGCCACACTAGAGTTGTGACATTACAAACTGCAAAAGGCGAAACTAAACGACCTATTACAAAACTGGTACCACTAGTGGAGGCTGAGGAACAAAACAACACTGACACTGACAAACTACCCAAAAACAGGCGAAACCGAGCTAAAAGGCTTACCTGGAACAGCTTGGTATGTTATATGCTGATGCTAGTTATGACATTGATGACACCTACTGTACAGCAAGATATGAAACTTACCCAACTGACAAAAAATCAAACAATTTACTTTGACAAGATTGCAGATCTACAAGAAATTAGAGATGAATGGAAACTGGTATTCTATTACAATATGACAAATTATTGGCGCAACGTGGACACTCTGCAAGCATTCGTATCGCATATAAAGCAAGCTCGTTGCGAAGAGTGGTTGATGCAATTTCATGTTCTGATTAACCAACTTGAACAAAGCACGAGTGAACTAAATTATTACAACGAATTACTGAGGTCCCAGCGGATAATCCAACACAGGTTCAAAAGAGGAATGATCGACGGAGTAGGATATGTTGCAAATTCGTTATTTGGAGTGTTAGATCAACATTTTGCAGAAAAATATGAACAGGATATCGACACAATCCAACACAATGAAAATCACCTATTCCAACTGCTTAAAAACCAGACAAGTGTTCTGGAAACCGAGAACAACATTGTACAGCGTAACGAAGCAACAATGGTAAAGCAGTTCACTTTTATCAACGATCACCTCACGTCCCTAGAAAACAAGACGCTCAAAGATAAACTTGAGAGTTCAAATGCATTCTACATCATTACATCGGCCATAGCTGCAGACAGAATGGCCCAACACTTAAAAGATATCCAAGAATCACTCATCAACACACTGACAAATATGTACTAAGGACATATGGACGTACATCTATTATCACCAACCCAAATGCAAAGCGAACTAGATAGAGTAGCTCGACTACTACCTCGCGATTCTACACTACCTGAAGTTCGCAATGACATAAGAGACATCTACAGGCTGTTCAGAATACATGCACGCATAACACAACACTACCTGTTGATGGAAATAAAAGTACCGATCTTGAGTGATGCCCTATACGAGCTTAACAGACTTATCAGCATTCCTCAACGTATTGACATAAATCGGGTAATGTACGTTATTCCCAACTCTGCATTAATAGCATTTAACGCCAACCAATACTCATTTATACCCCTAGAACATTATGACATTAATGAATGCCAAAAATTACATGACCATACTCTACTGTGCAAACTAAATCACCCTATATACAACACCGGTGATCGTCACAAATCTATTTGCGATGTACAGCTGATTCGAGACAACGAAGAACACAGCGTTTATTGCCATACGGAAATAAAAGTATGCGCCGACAAATGGGTCAAATTACATAAACAAAACACCTGGTTCTATTATTGTTGTGACGCGTGCGAAGTACAATTAGTGTGCGGCACTCAAATGACATCGGAGACGATACGTCACTCGGGTCTGATAACGCTGAAACAAGGATGCAACTTGCAAGGCGACTCATTCACATTGCACGCATATATGGAACATACAAGTGACATTTTAGTCAAAGTACCATATGCGATGATCGTGCCCACGATCTCTCCAATCAACAACATAATCAATACATCGATTCGTAACTCAACGTTGCATATTGAAACGCACGAAGAGACGTTCAAGAAGATTGACACGCAACTACGCTCTATAGAAAAACAGTCTAAGCTAGACACTTTATCCTCTCACGACGTTCATCACTACATTGCAATTTATGTGGTTGTTGCGATTAGCATTGCACTGCTTGTAACATCGGTGTACTTTTGGCGAAAAATGGCAACCCAAAGACAGGGTGAGGGTCCGCAAGACGCGAGAAGTAGAAGCAGACGAGAAGAAGATCATGACATCGAGGACAGGAACAGCAAGATCGACAAACGGGACTCAAAAGTGAATAAAGTGTCGTGTGCTAACCCTACCTCAAGTGAAGTGAAATTTGACCTCAGATTAAAGAAATAGGCAGATAGAACATGCGCGACAAACAAGGTGGCTCCGGTTTTTATTTATGTGTGCGCGGCAGACAAGAGGCGCCGTGTAGGGACACGCGCGTCTGTGTGCGTTTACGGTTGCCAGATATTGAGAAATACTCCCATATTTTTGTTCAGTTAAATTGTTCCCAAATATTATACTACTATTTTTTTTAAATTGGAAACGCGATTTTGCTTTATGGTTATACCCAGATAGCAAAAGCGTGTAGTATTTGAACAGAACAATAATAAGAGCATAAAAATTAAATATGCGTAATTATTACACACATTAAACCTTAACAGCCTTTGTTCTGCACCAATTATTGTACTACTAATTTTTTAAATTGGAAACGTGATTTTACTTTACGGACCGGAAAATACGAATACAGCCCCGCGCGCGGGGGTGCCCTCCCCAGACCCGAAGTCTTTACGACCCGGACGGAACTAACTAGTGACCTCGTGTCATTACGACTGCGCAGGTGTATTGACGCATTTCATCGATTTGTCCCGTGACGTGATCGGCGCTCGCGCCACTCGTAGTGATAATTTGGATCGCAGTATTAGTGGACTGTTACTGTGATGTAGTATGTGTAAGTCAGCTGTTGTGAGGTTTTAAATACTGCATACTAATATGCATTAATAATTTAATAATGTTTTTGAGTTGCGTAGTACAATTAGTATCGTTAGTAATGCCGGAGGTTAAAATATTCGTCATGAAATTAAATGCACCCTTTAGATACAATATTTCCTTATACGCAATTACGTATGTATAAATTAATCGATATTTTTTATGCACAATAATGTGTATTGTGCATAAAAAATATCGATTATTTTTTTCCCCCTAATTCAGGGTAATTTTCCCGTCATAAACTAGCAACACAGACGACTTACTGTTGAGGTTTTGTGTTTCAAGTGAGCCGAAAATATTTGATGGAAAATAAATACCATAACAATAAAAATAACAAGAGTTACCTGTGGAAAGATATTCCATCTTGTTTTCTTAGTTTTTGTGAACAACTTTTGCAGTGTTTAAACACACAAGACGGCATGTTTTGACCTAAAATGACAAATCACTAGTGACGTGTGAGCGAGACGATGCGTAGCTTGGTACTGTCGCGAGTTTGTATTTGCTTTTGATTTTGTATTTGTTTTGGTGGAACCACTCGCGTGTTCTAAGCGTTCCATCTGCCTATTTCTTTAATCTGAGAATTTGACACTGAAAAACATAGTGATGTGTGCTAATTTATTATTATGGTGACATTCTATTTATAGACTTTAGTTATATTTCTTCATAGTAGTCGTAGATCAATCATATTTACATTGGAGTCCTGCATTTTTACATTTTTACATTGTTTTTTACATTCTTATTTTAGTTTTTTTACATATTTTGGGATTGTTATTTAATTATTCTCTTTCTGTGTTGTGGCAATATGTACGGTGAACGTACATGGGTTTTAAAATATATTTATTACAATAAGTTAGCCAGTAGGCTCGCGTATTTGCACTTTGAACGCGACCTACATTTGGCAGTGCATTGACACTGACACATTGCATTGTTCTATGCATTTTATGTATATTACATTATTTTAGTGTTCAATTAGACGTGGTTTGAGTCGGACAACTTGCATTTTTATTTAGATTCATCCCGTTGAGCATTCACTGACATTTTCTGCATTTAAGTTTAAATTTGACATTTTACATTTGCATTGACATTACTTATGTTAGGGAAGCACCCTACAACTATGGTGGCGCCATCTGAGATTTACTTTGCCTTAGCCACCCCATTGTGCATTGATAGCAAAATTCAATGTTGCTAGACCAACAAAATTATTTCTATATTTTAATGTAGGTATTCTGTTGGTGTTGCAACCATGCTCCGCAGCCACACAATAGAACAAATTGAATCTATTTAGAAATAATCAGATGGGGAGGTAAAGGTGTATGTCAGTATCTTACTGACTAAAGCCACACGGTGTTCTTCGACTACCTTTGGCTGAGGTACTCAAGAACTTGCACATTTCGGCACGCTCTCCCGGGTAGGTATTGACAATAGTATAATGTACTCTGTGGGTATTGACCCGCATAATGATAGTCATGAAGGCCCGTCACCCTCTTATTCTCCTCCGTTCCTCTTGAGAGGCGCGCGCCAGAACACGGAGCACCATTGTACTGGGTCTGTGTCTTCCATTGACCTATCTAGACACGCGGGAGCGTGTCAAGCCAAGTTCTTACTACTACGTTTAGAGAAGAATAACACGTACAGAACAGAACCAAACTACGTATAGAAGAAGACAGCACGTCGCTTGCTCGCTTCGCTTAGTAGTTAGTAATAGCTCAATGGTGTCTTTACGTGTTTTTCCCGCGTCTGATATCTGCTTAGTCGTAGCGGGTTGCTGTCGCATCTCAGTGATAATGCATGAATAATAATGAATGCATGATAATGGGGGGAACCTTACCTCACTAAGCACTCAGTGTGTAAAATGCCCGCTTACTGTACCAAATAGTCTTCGTTGCCGTGACCAACATTCAATTGGAATAAATATTAATTGTAATGTTTGTTTTTCAGTTAAAAACGAGAATCCTCATATGCGAATACACCATGTGCTCGAATGGGCTGCGCTTTCCAGAGATATGATGAGTTTCTGCTACACATGAGACATGAGAACCTCTGTATGTAGTATTATACACCTTCTTACAATCAATCAAACTACCTACCCTTTACGTTGGCACAGTAAAGATCTTTGCACATTACATAGACTCGACGTCGGTTTCACTGCGACTCGACATTGAAATGTGAGTTTTATATTCTGTTCTGCACGACAGAATTTACAACATTTACTTGAAAGACACTGGCCATGTTGAACATTCTACGTAAGGAACACGATACTCTTGATTTTGACTCACAGTAAGCATGAGCTATAATTTAATATGTCGTGTTCGTAATACATTTTCGAAATGACCATAAGTGTAATGTGCAAAGACCTTAGGCCGCATCCTCCTGAAGTCCTGTACTGTAGATGAGTGATAAATAAATTAGTTGTGAATTAATTTTTTTGTTTCTTTTATGATATCATCCTAAATCCATCATCATCATTCATCATTTCAGCTGAAAGACGTCCACTGCTGGACATAGGCCTCCCCCAAGTGTCGCCACATTGACCGGTCCCGTGCGACTCGCATCCAGCGGATTCCCGCAACCTTCACCAGGTCATCGGTCCACCTAGTGGGAGGCCTTCCAAAGCAACGTCTTCCGGTTCGCGGTCGCCACTCCAGAACTTTTCAGCCCCATCGGCCATCCATTCTGCGAGCAATGTGCCCTGCCCACTGCCACTTAAGTTTGGCAATTCTTTGGGCTACGTCGGTAACCTTGGTTCTCTTGCGGATGTCTTCATTTCTGATTCGATCGCGCATGGAAACTCCGAGCATAGCCCTCTCCATTGCCCTTTGGGTGACTTTAAGCCTTCTGACGTTTCAGTCCCGTATGTAATCACTGGCAAGGCAACACACACTGGTCATAGACTTTCGTCTTGAGACACTGCGGTAAGTTGGACGAGAAGATACCGCGCAACTTCCCGAACGCTGCCCAGCCGACTCGGATTCGACGATTGACCTCTTTCTCGAAGTTAGACCTACCTAACTGGACCGTTTGTCCCAGGTACACATAATCGTCTACAACTTCGAGTGTAGAGTCTCCGATCTTGATAGGAGTGGGTGTGACATGGGCATACAACATGACCTTGGTTTTGTCCATGTTCATTTTAAGACCCACTCTTCCGGAAGCTCTACTGAGGTCATCGAGCATTGTACTGAGGTCTTCCACGGTCTCAGCCATGACCACTATATCTTCGGCAAACCGAAGGTGAGTGATGTACTTGCCATTGACGTTGATGCCTAGCCTTCTCCAGTCCAGAACCTTGAAGACATCCTCCAGTGCAGCGGTGAACAGTTTCGGAGAAATGACGTCTCCCTGTCTTACACCTCGCTGCAGGAAGATAGGTTCCGAGGCTTGGTCCTGAAGTCGGACTGACATGGTGGCGTTTTTGTACAAACACTTCAACACGATGTACCGATGTATCGATGTACCGATAGTCGATTTGGCATCGTTGGAGAGACTGCAGTACAGCCCAGGTCTCGATCGAATCGTAGGCTTTCTTGTAGTCCACAAACGCTAAACAGAGGGGCAGGTTATACTCTTCGGTCTTCTGTATAACTTGCCGCTGCGTATGTATGTGGTTCACGGTGCTAAAGCCTTTTCGGAAACCGGCTTGTTCGGGTGGCTGGAAGTCGTCAAACCTGCGCGCGAGACGATTCGTGATGACTCTAGAAAACAACTTGTAGACATGGCTTAGAAGTGAGATGGGCCTATAATTCTTCAACCGGGCATTGTCACCCTTCTTGTAGAAGAGAACCACCACACCTCTGCACCATGCCTGTGGCGTTTTTCCCTCAAGTATGACGGAATTAAACAGCTTCTGAAGGGTCTTAAGTACCGGTTTTCCACCCGCCTTCAGGAGTTCGGCCGTAATTCCGTCATCACCTGGTGCCTTGTTGTTTTTAGAGCCATCCTAATCTCGTACAGGCTGACATCCGGGATGTCTTCGGTATAGTGTCGGGTCAGTCTAGCTCTTGGGTCGTTTGCTAGATCTACGACGGGTTTACTTGTTGACGTGTACAATTGTCCATAGAAGCTCTCGATCTCCCTCGGTTTGGCGGATAAGATCCTACCATCGTCGGTCTCCAGTTTCGTGAGCTGGCTCTGCCCAATAGCCAGATCTCTTGCAAATACCTTAGAGCCTTTATTCCGCTCAATCGCGTCTTTAATACGCTCGGTATTAAAGCGCGGAGGTCGCTCTTCAAGGATTTAGAGATCTGTCTATTGAGCTGCCGATATTTACACGCCTCGTCTGAAGTCTGCAGGATCATTTCACGCCGCTCCTTCATGAGCTTGAGAGTGTGATCGGAGAGTCTCTTGTTCTGATCTGTACGACGTGCCTTAAAGAACTTAGACCTGATGGGTTCGTGAAAACTTAATAGAAGATGGGTTCGTGGAAACTGTCCATACCACCGTATGGACAGTTTCCACGAACCCATCGTTGTATTCGTCCACTGAGCTTGCTAGGCACTCGAAACGGTTCTGGAGTTCAAGCTGAAAGCTCTCGGGGTTTTGGATCTGGATCTGTGCTGGACGGAGCGTAGAGTTCATCAGTCGAGACCTTTCAAGCTTGATCGCTCCCGGTTTTCACCGAATTGATCACCGAGACATCATTGAACATTTGCTTCTTGGTTGACATGATGAAGTCAATCTCATTTCTAGTTGCACCATCGGGGCTTTGCCAGGTCCACTTCCTGTGCTCACGCTTTTTGAAGAAGGAGTTCATCATATAGAGGCCCTCCTTGTCCATAAAACTAGCCAGTTGGTGACCCCGGCGATTCCGATATCCCAACTCCAAATTGCCCCACCTGCAGCTCATCCCCGTCTCGTTTGCCCAGTTTCGCGTTGAAGTCCCCCATGACAACAGTGAAGTGAGTTTTGGAACTATGCATGGCTTTAGAAATATCCTCATACATGGTCTCCACTTCGTCGTCGGGGTGTGCCGAGGTCGGGGCGTAGACCTGTATGACCTTCAGCGAATATCTTGAGGATATTCTGAGTATAAGGTACGCCACCCTGGTCGACACACTCTCGATCTTCACCGCGTTGTTCACAAGGGACTTGTGGACGATAAACCCAACACCACCCTGGGATTGCCGGTCACCCTCAAAGAAATAGAGCAGGCTTCCGGATTTTAGGATTATCGTGTCCTCCCCCTCTCTTCGGACTTCTGATAATCCCACAATACTCCATCGCAGCCTGCTCAATTCCTCTTCGAGTTCCGCTATCTTCTCGTCGGTCCGGAGTGTGCGTGCGTTATACGTTGCCAGGTCCAGTCGTTGGTATTGGCAGCCGGATCCCATTCGGGGATTCTTCGCACCCCTTGCCACGCCGTAACCTCGACCGCTGCCGTAGTCGAAGGTAGACGGTCTGCCGGGCACTAGGGGCCATTTTCGTTATGCGGTATTCATTTTGGGGAGTTTTGCCATTATCGCCACGCTTGGCAGGCGGGTTGGCGATCGCAGTACAGTTCTTTCAAAAGACACAGAGAGCGCTGTTGCCCATTATCTGGTAATCCCTTAGTCGCCTCTTATGACACCCACGGGAAGATATGGGATGGTGCTATTCTTTACGTCCGACACCACACGGACGCCTAAATCCATAATGTATAAAAATCTTCTTTACAGATTGCAGAAAAAAATAAAAGAGCACAGTCCGCAAAAAACCAGAACTGTGAATTTGGTAAGAAAATTCGAAATCTTTACCAAACAAAATATTTTTTTCCTGATGTTGCTGTCATTTATGATCTTTCCCGAAAATAGTTTTGTTTGTTATTAGGCCAACACAAACTTACGACCTTTTCCCTTAGGTTAAGTCAAAAACTACAGCACACCACGAAGAAAACGTGGTCTACAATCGTTACGTTCCCACTATAGGACGACGCGATTACTGTCTTCCACGACTTTTGCCAACTAAAAACCAACGATAAATTAATCGTCACGACTAGGGCTTGCAATATCCGTTCATTTTTATTTATTTATTTATTTGCTGACATGTAAAACACTGGTTATTAGGCATGCATTAGAATTTCATGACACAGTATTAAGACATGCACCCTGTAAGGGCACTGCAAATATTTTATAAGTATATCAAATTATTCAATTACATAATATAATATTGATTCTAATTATTACAATTTTATTGCATTAAAATAGTTTACATTACAAATTATTAAATTATTTACATTACAAATATTACATTAATTATTCAAAACATTAATCAATCGTTTATTATTTTAAAATTAATCATTATTATCAGTACGTCGGTAGGTATAGGTAATGTAGCATCTATTATTATTTTACATTTACGTCAGGTTAATATTATTACAGGATCGATCGATTCACAATTTGTCAGTTTTAAATTCCTCAACGGTATAGTAGCCTTTCTTGATTAACAAAGATTTCAACTGTCTAAAGAAAATTGAGTCATTTGGGAGGGATTTTAATTTTTCAGGTAGCTTATTAAATAAATTAGCTAGTCTTGAGTATGGGCTTTTCCCGATAACTTTTAAGTTTGTGATGGGTAGTATTAATCTATTCTTGTTCCGTCGGTTATAGTTTTCATTCAACTCGATATTAGATTTAAAGAGGTGCCTATTTTTTCTAACGAACATACAACTTTGCAATATGTATATTGCTGGTAGCGTAAGAATTTGTTGTTTAATAAAGTGTGGCCTACAACTCTCTCGTTGATCTATGTTCATTAATATTCTGATACATTTCTTTTGCTGAATGAAAAGGTCCAAAAAGTCAGTACTTTCTCCCCACAGAATGATACCGTAATTTAGCCAGGAGTAGGCGTACGCATAATAGGCAGCTAAGGCGGTGTTATAGTTCAGTATGCTTAGCGCATAGATAAATTGGGACAATTTTGCTCTTGTATTTTCTATATGTTTCTTCCAATTAAGGTTTGAGTCTAATGTTATGCCTAAAAGTGTAAATTCATTTATTTCTTCTAATTTAATTTTTTGTGTTAATATATTTAGATTTATTGGGGTTCTTTGGTAAGTTCTGAATTTGGCATATTTTAGTTTTAGATAGGTTTATTTCTAAGTTATGTTCGTTTAACCATTGCTCAGTATCTGAGAAAGTTTGTAAAATGGCTTGATGGTCAACATTCGCTGGCGTTTTAAATAATAATGAAACATCATCAGCGAACAAAATACACGTCGAACTTATCTTTTTTGGCAAGTCATTTACGTATACTATAAATAGGGTACATCCTACGACGCTTCCTTGGGGTATTGAATTATTAATGGTAGCCATGTCTGATCGTATGTTGTACATTTCCTGGTTAATGCTATCGAAGTATTCTACTTCCACGAATTGTACTCTGTCCTGTAAATATGATTTGAACCAATTAAAAGCTTGTCCCCTTATATATACCCGATCCGTATAGTTTTTGTAATAAGATTTTATGTGACACCCTATCATACGCCTTCGTCATATCTAGGAATAGTCCAACAGCGTACTTTCGTTCGTTAATGCAACTGTAGATTTCCTGTACGTAATTGTATACCACTAAAGTAGTTGAGCATTTTTTCCTAAAACCAAATTGGTTTTTATTCAAAATATTAAATTTCTCTAAAAACGTGTTAACACGATTCGCCATTGCTTTTTCGAAAAATTTTGAGAAAGTAGGTAATATTGCAAAAGGCCTATAATTGCTAGGATTTTCTGAATTTCCTCCTTTTTTGGCAATAGGGCGTACTTTCGCAATTTTAAGTTTTTCTGGGAATCGTCCCTCGTCGAAGGAAATATTTATTAGTTTAGTGAGAGGCGATGTTAGCTCCTTTGCGCATTTTTTTACTAATATCGGCGGGATATCATCCACTCCAAAGCTACGTTTGTTTTGCATTCCGCGTATTATATTAAAGACCTCTCGCTCGGTTACCGGTTCGATGTATATGGAGTTTATTGCGGACGTGTGCACCGAATGTACCGATGGCTCACATGACGATGGCGCCGGCGCCGCAGCTTTCGTACTTTTGTTGTTATTACCTACCGATACAAAATAATCATTAAATGTAGTGCAAACTTGTTTCGGTGAGTTTGTCATTACGTTATTTGTTTTTAAGTTAATGTTCTTCAGATTTAGTTTAGTTTTATTTGGTTTAGTAATATTATTTATTACTGACCACATCGTTTTCGTTTTATTTTTTGAGGCATTCATCTTTTTTATGTAATTAAGTTTCTTTGAAGTTTTAATGCATTTTCTTAACATTTTCGAGTACTCTTTATAATGTTTTTTAAATACGACGCTATTCAGCTGATTCGAGATAATTCTAGTCAATCTTTTATTTTGGCATGATTTTTTCAATCCCTTTGTAAGATAATTATTTGTTTTGGTTTGCATCATTTTTATCCGTTTTTTTGGTATGTATTTATTTAAATTATATTGTAAAATGTCATGAAATTTATTATAAGTTTGATCTATGTCCAAGTTTTGATTAAAAATGTCATTCCAGTTTATTTTAATTAATGCCGATTGGAAATTAGTCAAATTGGTATTGTTAAAAATTCTTTTGGTTACGTACGATGGTCTTTTAAGACATTGCGTTTCCTCATTTCTAATGCTGTATGTTAAGCTATTGTGGTCAGAGATACCATTGTTATTAACAGTTATTTGAAATTCTGTGCTACTATTATTTGTAAATAATAGATCTATACAAGTCGATGTTGATTTTGTGGTTCTTGTAGGAGTTTTGATGATTTGGTGTAGGTTTAGTTCTTTCATGATATTGCTTAGTTTCTGGTATTCCTTTGCTTTTTTTAAATAATCTATGTTAAAATCTCCAGTAATTATGAGGCGTTTGTTTTTATATTTTAGTGTAATGAGCTTCAGAAGTTGATTTAAAAAGTTAAAAAACTGTTCTATATTTCGATCGGGCCTTTATACAAGAATAATAATTAGTTTTGGCGACTTAATTTCTATGGCACAACATTCTACAACATATTCAACGGATAGATTAGTAATGTCGGGTAGTTCTTTGCACTTTAATCCCGTTCGTGTCAGAATGGCGGTTCCACCTCCTCGGTGGTTTTGTCGACAGAAAGCCGAACTAAACTCGTATCCACTGACTGTAATTATTTCTCTTTGGTGGGTTCTTATCCACGTCTCGGTAAGGCAAACTACATTATAAGGTTCATCATCTAGTAGGCTCTCAAGAATATGGGTTTTGTTTTTAAGACTTTGCACGTTTTGAATAAATATTTTAAAGTCGAAAAGTATGGTCTTCGGGTTGTCTTTGACTTACATCACGGTGGCTTGTTCTATGCTGTGGAGTAGCGGATGTGGTTGTGGCGGATGTGATTTGTGGTGCAGTCTGGTTGTGGCTCCTGAATGGATTTGCGGTGTTACCTCGTGACAGATTTCGTTCTTCTCTATGTTTTCTTCTTTCATTTATTGCATCTGAATCGAGATATTCTGAAATGTGGAGTCCCTGCCCCTTCAAAAATCTTGCTTGTGTTATGATATACTTTGTCATTCTTTTGCTGATGAGCTCTATATGTATTGGTCGTTTTAGCCCATTTCTACCTATGCGGTGTAATTCCTCAATATATCCTGTTAAATCAATGTTCAGCGTGTCTTGAAATGCGTATATTATCCTTTCCTCGAGATCCTGATCAGTTTCACGATAGTACTCATTTAGACCGTAAATAACGAATCTTTTCGTGTTGTCGTCTTTTCGTGTACCTTGTTTTTGTAGTTTATCTATTTCGTTTTTGAGCTTATCGTTTTCAATTTCTAGTTTCCGTATTTTTTCGTTTATGTTAACTATGTTAGTATTTATTGAAGTCTGTTCCAAGAGTAAGGCATCTGTAGTTTGAGTAACTTTTATCTGTAGTTTGTGTATTGCTGAATTTATTTCTTTCGGTACTGTGCATTTCATTTCGTTTAATATTGCTGTTTTATTATTTTCAAATTTTTCATCTAATAGTTGGCTTATTTGCAGTAAAGTAATGGAGTTTGTTATTTGTGGGCTCAACTGTGCATTTGCCGGACTCGCAGGAGAGACACTCCTTCAGCCCGCGTAGTATGGCGACGTAGAAACGGGGAAAGACTCGACAAATCTTTTGTTCATCTGTCATTTTGTCGATATTAAATAGACAAAATGACAGATGAACAAAAGATTTGTCGAGTCTTTCCCCGTTTCTACGTCGCCATGCTACGCGGGCTGGTATTGCCTAGTATACTAAGGTCGTCTTCAATATGGTCGTCAATGGACATGGTAGTGTCGTTCAGCGTAGGCAGCGGCTGGCATCGGGCGGGCGTGTTATCATTTCTCGTCCGTTTTTTTGCATTCTCACATGATGGACAGCTCCAGGACATTATTAATTTTTGTTTGTTTTCCATATAATAAGATGTCGTCATGTTAACGCATCGATAATGGTGAAGTTGTTTGCAAGTAAAACAACGTAGCAATTCGCCGCGTGCTATTTGCTGCTTACATGCTTCGCAATTCATTTTTTTTGCCGTTTGTTTTCAATCTTTCGTGGATCTATTAAGTATCGTCGTCAACTTGGCTCAATCAAACCTTGTTTATTTGTAGTGAGGAATAGAACTCCAAGATATTGCAGAAATAATCTCAAAAAGACATATGTGTGACTGCGGTTCGAACTCGAGACACTGATTTCTCAGTCACGTCACACGACCACAGGGCCAATTGATCTCACAGTTTATGTGTCGAAATTAGGTGTTGTATTTTTGATGATGTTTGATTTACTCATGGATTATTTGGCACGTTGGGTATTCGGATATTTAAATCAAATAGCACAATAACCGTTCGAAAATTTTCTTGAAACACTTTAATAATCACTTTACTCACTTGGATTTTGATGTTGTTTATCACATGAGCCGCGCACAAGCAGTTAATTTCTTTGCACTACAATGTTTGTTTACTGGTGGTTGATTTTTTTCATATTGTCACTAATGTTGTTGTTGTTGGTGATTTTTGAGTTTTGCTTAAAACTCCTCAGTTTGTGTTTGAAACTCGTAGATAACAGTTGCACGTAGGTATTGGCCGGTGTTTTAACTGTTGTACTTAGTTTTAATTACATAATCTCACTTATAATATATTTAAAATATATTTTATGCTACAGCGTTTACTTTTACGTTAGGCCAGATGCAGCGCCATCTAGCGGATCCGGATAATACGGATATCAATATTTTACTATCCGGATTATCCGGATAATACGGATATCTTTTAGGTTTTATTCTAAATAAAACTAATAAACTTTTGTAACACGTTTTAATCAAGCAAAGTGATAAAGAAAAAATAAACTATACTAATATTTCAAGTAACAATCACATAAGAAAACTAGTTCACTCTCTAAAATTATACAATAAAAACCCGATACCACACAAATAATTTGTATCTATCTATCTATCATGGGGGTATAGGTTTCCGCACTTAGTCCTTGAAGTGGACCATTGTGCTTGAGCCACGGTGGCCGATTACTCTAATCAGCCCACCTCCCTTCAGAAGCAGATTAAACTTCCCGGTCTCCTCAGGGCATCCGCAAGGGACGTTGGTGTTCCCAGGGTTTCCTCGCGACTTTTGGTAACGCCTGTGCACTCAAGGAGCACATGCGCCACCGTTTCCTCCGCTTCCATACATGCTCTGCACAGGGGACTGTCAGTGATTCCTAGGGTGTGGAACTGGAAGTGTCAGTGAACAGTGTCCGGTGATGGTCCCCGCCACCAGACGCAGGCTATCTCTGTCCAGGCACAGAAGGTGCCTGGTCAGCTTTGTATCCAGGGATGGCATAGCTTCCTTGGATTGCCTGCATCCTGGTGTCGAGGTCCACCATTTCTCCGCTTGTATTCGGGCGTGATCCTTTAACCAGCAGCTTCTTAGCTGCTTGAAAGGAATGGGCACAATGGGTTCGGGTCCGTAGGGTTTTGTGCTGGATCCTCTTCTGGCAAGTTCGTCAGCCGCATCGTTTCCAAGTGATCCACTGTGACCTTTAATCCATTGTAGCGTTACCGCGTTGTGGTTTAGTACCATGATTTGTTCTAGGGCCTTGTGGCATCCTAGTGTTAGTCTCGACGTGATCTGATTACTCTTTAGGGATTGAAGAACTGAGGCACTGTCGGAGAGTATTCGGTATCTGTAACCTCCCTGGCCTCTATAGCGTGTGCCGCTTGGATAATACCTACACACTCTGCTTGGTAAACAGAATTGAGAATGCTCAATTGAGCATTCTCAATTCTACCCACCAATTAAACCACTTGGTAACACACTCTGCTTGGTAAACAGAATTCTGTTTACCAAGCAGAGTGTGTTACCAAGTGGTTTGGATATCTTAATGTTAAGGTCGTCGGAGAACACCCCGACACCTGTCCCTTCGTCGGTTTTTGATCTGTCAGTGTAAATCCTTAGCTCTTTTGTACCTGAGTAGTCCCACAACTCCTCTATGAGCTCTATGTTGTAGTGTTTTTGGACAAAGTGGGTCTTCAGGATTCTGTCGATGGGTGGTCGTCATCGGCTGTTGTTTGATTGCATCTTCTCTGATGCGTGTGAGTTTGATTCTGGAATCATTGCTTAGGGTGCCGGATACTTCGAGTCTGAAAGACGCTATGGCCGCCTCCTCTCTTACGATGAGGTGTAGGGGTGGTAGCCCCAGCATCACCTGTAAGGCAGCAGTGGGGAAAGTTCTCATGCTGCCGGTGATTGCTACGCAGGAAAATCTTTGTAGTTTCTCGAGATCCTTTTGGGTCGTACTTAGGTTGGTCCTGGGCCACCAAACTAAAGAGCCATATGTAATGATTGGTCGGATAACTGTGGTGTATAGCCAGTAGGTGATTTTGGGGCTTATGCCCCAATTTCTCCCGAGGGGTCTCTTACATTGCCATAGGGCTATACTGGCTTTTGTGATGATGTATTCAGTGTGTTTTGCCCAGTTCAGCAGCTTGTCCAAAAAGATACCCAGGTATTTGATTTCAGTCGATATGCTTAGGGTTGTCCCAAAGACGCTTGGTAATTGTAACGTTGCCAGCTTCCTTTTCTTTGTGAAGAGGACGAGTTTGGTTTTGGTAGGGTTCACTACTAGTCTGTATTCCTTGCACCAGTCTTCTACTATCCTTAGAGCTTGGCGCATAAGGTTGCATAGCGTGTATTCGTGTGTGCCGTTTATTATTATGGTCAGATCATCGGCATAGCCCACCGTGTAGTAGCCTCTGCTGTTGAGACGTTTGATGAGGCTGTCTACTAAGAGGTTCCAAAGTAGTGGCGAAAGGACATCACCTTGGGGGCAGCCCTTCGCAACTATTGCTATAATGGCGTCGTTTACCGTAACTTGTACGGCTCTTAGTCGGAGCATATTTGTGATTCATCCTCGCAGGGTCGAGTCCACACCGTGTTCCTCGAGTATATATTATTTAATTTGTACATATTCTTCTCATACTTAAAACAATTCTAATTAAAAATGAGATCTTACATATATCACAAAATCCTAATCAAATCAACATATTTAAATAAAAATAAATAAAATATCACTTTAGAACAAGAACTGGTTGTGAGAAGCAGTCGTGCGTGCGATACAATACAATACAATCTTGAAAATACGTGTAGTATGGATGTAAGTTTAACTTTAACAAGTGGTCAATGTTGTTATGATCTCTGTCACTAAATTAACTTATTGTGTTGTGATTTGTAAAGTGAACAAACAATTGCAAAAGTGATTAGCTCTATTTTAAAATAATAAATACCGTAATAACAGTTACGTACTTTGCAGATGACAGCTTTTTATTAAATATTTAAAATAGAAATACAACTATCCGTATTATCCGAAAAATCCGGATAATGATGCAAGTAAAATCCGGATTTGAAAATCGGCGGATATCCGGTTGATACGGATATCCGGATATCCGGATTGCAAGCCCTAGTCACGACATAGTGGGAACGGGTCTTATTCTTCGTTCACGATCATACATTGTATGTGGACGCATATCACCAATGAGTTCACTTGCTTCGGTGAAGGAAAACATCGTGAGGGAACCAGCATGCCTGAGAGATATTTTTTGAACGGCATGTAAACCCAAGTCTGCGGCCCATGGGCGGCATAAAAACTCTGACACCAAAACCACACGATAAATAAAAAAGACCAATGAGGTCAGGTGTGTAATCGCAACTGGCGAACTGTCTTCAGCTTCAACATCATCACCATTTCAGCGGAAAGACGTCCACTATTGGACATAGGCCTCCCCCAAGTGTCGCCACATTGACCTGTCTCGTGCGACTCGGATCCAGCAGATCCCCGCAACCTTCACCAGGTCATCGGTCCACCTAGTGAGAGGCCTTCCAACGCAACGTCTTCCGGTTTGCGGTCGCCACTCCAGAACTTTTCGGCCCCATCGGCCATCCGTTCTGCTAGCAATGTGCCCTGCCCACTGCCACTTATACTTTGGCAATTCTTCAGCTTACATACTTATTATTCCGGATAAGGTATCCTTCAGGAACTATGTTAAACATTTGCCTATCAAAGTGTGGGTTTGGTGTCACTGTTCACTGTTCAGTAATGACTGCAACGGAAACCAATTAGCGATACAACTACAGATTAAAACAGCCATACAGGTTACTAATTACGGACAGTAACAAAAGTTGACAAACACTTGAATTTTTCAACACCTGTTGCTGACCGTATCCACTGGATAATCGCAACCGGTGCGCATGTAGTGCATGTATGACTCAATCATGTAGGTATGAAGTATGAACATGGATGAGGCGAAAAGCGTATGTAGGTAGCAGAAGTTTTAGCAGGTAGCCTTCTCTAGTTTTTGAAAATAGGTGTTTTCAACCGACTTCCAAAAAAGGAGGTTTTTTTTTGTGTTTGTTACCTCAGAACTTTCGACTGGGTGAACCGATTTTGACGATTTTTTTGAATGCTGGTGCTTCTCGTGTGGTCCCATTTAAATTTTGTGAACATCTGACGCTGATCTTCGGAGATATACAATGGAACTCTTCAAAAGTAGACGGCAAATGTGCCGTGACTGTTGCAATCGCTTGGATGTTTATTGTTTATATAACACTAGCTGTTGCCCGCGGCTTCGCCCGCGTGATGTTCGGTAACTGTCCCACTGAAAAATACTAAAGGGATAAATAGTGTCCTACCAGTTAATCACGTTAATCCAGGTTATAAACTATCTATGTGCAAAATTTCACAATCATCACAATTTATTATGATCATCACAATCACAATCATTATCACAATCACTATCACAATCACAATCACCATCACAATCACAATCACCATCACTATGACCATCACAATCACTAGGTAACACAATCACCATCGCAATCACCATCACTATGACCATCACAATCACCATCACAATCACCATCGCAATCACCATCATAATCACGATCACAATCACTATCATCATTATCATCGTAATCACAACCATTATCATCGTTATCACAATCATAATTATCACAATCTCCATGCTCGTAATCACAATCATTATCATCGTAATCACAATCACTATCATCGTAATCACAATCATTATCATCGTAATCACAATCATTATCATCGTAATCACAATCAGTATCTTCGTAATCACAATCATTATCATCGTAATCACAATCACTATCATCGTAATCACAATCATTATCATCGTAATCACAATCATTATCATCGTAATCACAATCATTATCATCGTAATCACAATCATTATCATCGTAATCACAATCATTATCATCTTAATTACAATCATCATGATCACAACCACAGCCATTATCACAATCACAATCACCATCACTATCACAATAACAATCACCATCACAATCACCATCACTATCACAGTCACCATCATTATCACAATCACCATCACAATCACCATCACAATCACCATCACAATCACCATCACAATCACCATCACAATCACCATCACAATCAACATCACAATCACCATCACCATCACATCACAGTCAACATCACTATCACAATAATAATCACCATCACAATCACCATCACCATCACAATCACTATCACCATCACAATCACTATCACCATCACTATCACAGTCACCATCATTATCACAATCACCATCACAATCACCATCACAATCACCATCACAATCACCATCACAATCACCATCACAATCACAATCACCATCACAATCACCATCACAATCACCATCACAATCACCATCACAATCACCATCACAATCACATCATTATCACAATCTCCATCCTCGTCATCACAATCATTATCATCGTAATCACAATCCATATCATCGTAATCACAATCATTATCATCTTAATCACAATCATCATGATCACAATCCTCATCACCATCACAATCACCATCACAATCACCATCACAATCACCATCACAATTACTATCACAATCACTATCATCATTATCACAATCTCCATCCCCGTCATCACAATCATTATCATCGTAATCACAATCATTATCATCGTAATCACAATCATTATCATCGTAATCACAATCATTATCATCGTAATCACAATCATTATCATCTTAATTACAATCATCATGATCACAACCACAGCCATTATCACAATCACAATCACCATCACTATCACAATAACAATCACCATCACAATCACCATCACTATCACAGTCACCATCATTATCACAATCACCATCACAATCACCATCACAATCACCATCACAATCACCATCACAATCACCATCACAATCACCATCACAATCAACATCACAATCACCATCACCATCACATCACAGTCAACATCACTATCACAATAATAATCACCATCACAATCACCATCACCATCACAATCACTATCACCATCACAATCACTATCACCATCACTATCACAGTCACCATCATTATCACAATCACCATCACAATCACCATCACAATCACCATCACAATCACCATCACAATCACCATCACAATCACAATCACCATCACAATCACCATCACAATCACCATCACAATCACCATCACAATCACCATCACAATCACATCATTATCACAATCTCCATCCTCGTCATCACAATCATTATCATCGTAATCACAATCCATATCATCGTAATCACAATCATTATCATCTTAATCACAATCATCATGATCACAATCCTCATCACCATCACAATCACCATCACAATCACCATCACAATCACCATCACAATTACTATCACAATCACTATCATCATTATCACAATCTCCATCCCCGTCATCACAATCATTATCATCGTAATCATAATCATTATCATCGTAATCACAATCATTATCACAATCACCATCACTATCACAGTCACCATCATTATCACAATCACCATCACAATCACCATCACAATCACCATCACAATCACCATCACAATCACCATCACAATCACCATCACAATCACCATCACAATCACCATCACAATCACCATCAAAATCACCATCAAACTCACGATCACAATCACTATCACAATCACTACCATCATTATCACAATCTCCATCCTCGTCATCACAATCATTATCATCGTATTCACAATCATTATCACAATAACCATCACCGTCACTATTACAGTCACCATCATTATCACAATCACCATCACTATCACCATCACCATCACCATCACTATCACAGTTACCATCATTATCACAATCACCATCACAATCACTATCACAACCACTATCATTATCACAATCATTATCACAATCACTATCCTCGTTATCACAATCCTATTAATCGTAATCTCAATCATCCATCTTCATCATTATCACAAACACCATCACTGTCACAATCATCACAATCATCACAGTTACAATCATAATCACAATCTCCATTACCATCGCTATGACCATCACAATCACCTTCACTATCACAACCACAATCATTATTACAATCACCATCACTATCAGAGTCACCATCATTATCACAATCACCATCACAATAACCATCACCATCACTATCACAGTCACCATCATTATCACAATCACCATCACAATCACTATCACAACCACTATCATTACCACAATCACTATTCTCGTTATTACAATCCTATTCATCGTAATCTCAATCATCCATCTTCATCAGTATCACAATCACCATCACTGTCACAATCATAATCACAATCTCCATTACCATCGCTATGACCATCACAATCACCTTCACTATCACAATCACTATCACAACCACAATCATTATCACAATCACCATCACTATCGTAATCACAATCACCATCACAATCACCATCACAATCACCATCACAATCACCATCACAATCACCATCTCAATCACCATCACAATCACAATCACAATCACCATCACAATCACCATCACAATCACCATCACAATCACCATCACAATCACCATCACAATCACAATCACAATCACCATCACAATCACCATCACAATCACCATCACAATCACAATCACAATCACTATCACTATCATCATTTTCACAATCATTATCATCATCGTAATCACAATCATCATCATCACAATCTCCATCCTTGCTATCACAACCATCGCTATCACCATCACAATCACCGTCACTATCACAATCACCATCACTGTCACAATCACCATCACAATCAGAATCACTATCACAATCACCATCATCGTTTTCACACTCATTATCATCGTAATCACAATCGTTATCATCATTATCACAATCATCATTTTCGTAATCATCATTATCGTAATCACAATCATTATAAATGTTATCACAGTCATCACAATAAATCAACAGTAACCCTGTACAGAAGTCGAATCCGCCATCTTCTGGATCTCAAAATAAATGCCATTTTCGTAATCAGCACCCCTGATAATCTCGGTATCGACACCCATATTGATTTTTAGACAGTTCAACCCATTCGCACCCCAAGACCCCAACAGGGAATGATGGTATTTCAGGTCCGCCACATTAAATCTTAAAAACGTTATTTTTGTAATACACCTAACCCAATTCACCATACAAACAATACCTATGTTGAATTTCAGGCTTCGTTACCCCATTTCCCCCTTTAGGGGTTGAATTCTGAAAAAACCTGAAAAACAAATGTTAACTCATTTAGCGATAGGAGTACTCCTGTTAAGTTTCGAATAGTCTAACCAATCTCATTTTCCCATGTACCATCTTTGGACCCCCGTGTCAACCCCTTAGGGGGTAAATTTTGAAAAATCCTTTCTTAATGCACCCCTAAACCTCATAAAGAACCTATGTGCCAAATTTGGAATCTCTAGACTCAGTGGTTTGGGCTGTGCATTGATTTTTAGACTTTGTCACCCCATTTCTTGTTAGCTTGGGTTTTACCTGTTAAAACAAATGTATGTGTTGAATAAATAAATAAATAAATTTCCCCCTCTTAGGGGTTGAATTATGAAAAAACACTACACACACACACACACACACACTACACGACACTAGTTTCTACTCATTTCTCAATAGGAGTACTCCTGTGAAGTTTCGAATAAAATAGTCTAACTAATCTTGTTTCCCAATTCAAACTCTAGAGCCCCGTTTCACCCCCTTAGGGGGTGAGTTTTGAAAAATCCATTCTTAGTGCACCCCTAGACCACATCAGAAACCTACTTGCCAAATTTGGAATCTGTAGACCCAGCGGTTTGGGCTGTGCATTCATTTTTATACTTTGCCACCCCATTTCCCCCTCTTAGGGGTTGAATTCTTAAAAAACCTGAAACCCGTTTCTACTCATTTTTCAATAGGAGCACTCCTGTGAAGTTTCGAATAAAATAGTCTAACTAATTTTGTTTCCCCATAGAAACTTTGGAGCCCCGTTTAACCTCTTTAAGGGGTGAATTTTGAAAAATCCTTTCTTAGTATACCCCTAGACCACATAAGGAACCAATGTGCCAAATTTGGAATCTCTAGACTCAGCGGTTTGTGCTGTGCATTGATTTTTATACTTTGCCACCCCATTTCCCTCTCTTAGGAGTTGAATTCTGAAAAACCCTGAAACCCGTTTCTACTCATTTATCAATAGGAGCACTCCTGTGAAGTTTCGAATAAAATGGTCTAACTAATTTTGTTTCCCCATAGAAACTTTGGAGCCCCGTTTAACCTCTTTAAGGGGTGAATTTTGAAAAATCCTTTCTTAGTATACCCCTAGACCACATCAGAAACCTACTTGCCAAATTTGGAATCTGTAGACCCAGCGGTTTGGGCTGTGCATTCATTTTTATACTTTGCCACCCCATTTCCCCCTCTTAGGGGTTGAATTCTTAAAAAACCTGAAACCCGTTTCTACTCATTTTTCAATAGGAGCACTCCTGTGAAGTTTCGAATAAAATAGTCTAACTAATTTTGTTTCCCCATAGAAACTTTGGAGCCCCGTTTAACCTCTTTAAGGGGTGAATTTTGAAAAATCCTTTCTTAGTATACCCCTAGACCACATAAGGAACCAATGTGCCAAATTTGGAATCTCTAGACTCAGCGGTTTGTGCTGTGCATTGATTTTTATACTTTGCCACCCCATTTCCCTCTCTTAGGAGTTGAATTCTGAAAAACCCTGAAACCCGTTTCTACTCATTTATCAATAGGAGCACTCCTGTGAAGTTTCGAATAAAATGGTCTAACTAATCTTGTTTCCCCATAGGTACAAACTTTGGAGCCCTGTTTTACCCGCTTAGGGGGTGAATTTTGGAAAATCCTTTCTTAGTGCACCCCTAGTCCACATAAGGAACCTACTTGCCTCAAATGACATAACATCACGCCTGTATGCTCTGAGGGGGTACGCAGATGTGTACAATACACCCAGATTTCGACAGTTAGGTATGCTAAGTTGGCGCGATCCTGTTTCGCGCGCCTCAAATAACATAACATCACGCCTGTATGCTCTGAGGGGGTACGCAGATGTGTACAATACACCCAGATTCGACAGTTAGGTATGCTAAGTTGGCGCGATCCTGTTTCGCACGCCTCAAATGACATAACATCACGCCTGTATGCTCTGAGGGGGTACGCAGATGTGTACAATACACCCAGATTTCGACAGTCCGTTCGTGTTCCGCGCACGCCTCAAAGAGATGTCAGCAAACGGGACTGTACTAAAGAGATACTGCTGCCCTGGAACACAAAGGGCTAAGAAGGAACATGGATGGGTTTTAGTCAGTAAAAGTCTGACACTCCCTCCACTCCACCCAGAGCGGGAGGGGTAATTAATTGATGATTTCCCATCCGAAAATAAAAAGGTATGTTAAGTTCCTTATAAGTATTGGGCATACGCCTATTACCATGACATGTATTGTTAACAATGCCAAATAAATTCATGGCAAATATTTGTTTGGGAACAACTAAAAATGGAAAAATAAAAAACTTTTTTACAAAAAATAAAACCGACTTCAAAAACACAAAAAAGTGAAAAATAACTTTAGCTTCAGAAGTCAGTAACAAAAAAACTAAATCAATCAAACAAAAGTCACCGACTTCTGAAGCTAAAGTTATTTTTCACTTTTTTGTGTTTTTGAAGTCGGTTTTATTTTTTGTAAAAAAGTTTTTAATGTTTGGAGTGCTTCACAGACAAGGGCGTCGCCAGCTTTTAAGTTAGGTGAAAAGTTAGGGTGAAAATAAAAACAGTATACCTACTTGTTCTCATAGAGAGGTAAAATTTACAAATTTGAAAATTTCGTCGAGTTTTTTGAAAATTCTATGTTAAAAACCTTTCTTGACTTTGTTTGTTCATTGACTTTTTTGCCATCGACTAATTCTTGTCATGAATTACTTTTTACGTTGTAACTAGAAGTTGAAGAAAGATGGAAAGAAATGAGGAAGGCCTTTGCCCAGCAGTGGGACAGAATAGGCTGATAAAAATAAAAATAAAACCAGAAGTTATTTAGATAGCATGTCATCAGAATACTATTCATGTTACCACTCATAAAACCGCATTCTTTAGCAAAAGTCTGCTAGGCATGGCTTATGTGGAAATCCACTAGGATTGCCAATCCAGAGGCAGAAAAATAAGCCTCTGTGACAAAAGTTTCTTCGTAGGGTTAAATTACGGTCTACGCACGATAGTTCAGAGAAAATGTTGTACCTACGTTTGTAGAGGTAGTAAGATTATTCTCTAGAGAGGTTTTTCTTAGCGTTATAAATATAATAGTGAGTGTGGTTCTACTGTACGCTACCACTTACTAATTCTGTGGCATAGGGCAGAAAAATCTTGAGACTCTATCTGCTCCCCCTGGCGACGCTCATGTTCACAGATATACCTATGACCTAAAATGCTTATTAATTTTATCGCTGAAAGATACGAATACACTGCTGCAAACAGCATTTACATGTTCGAAGATACTCGGGCTTGTACAACAAGAAACAATTATCTAAACGCGCTAGCATAAATAATGTGGCTTGATGGGGCGGGTAATTTACGCATTTCGACCCTTTTAGGTCTAGAAGGCAGTGTGTAAGGCTGTTTTAGAATTGTAAAAGTAGTTAAGTTTAACCTGAAGGCGTCAGAAGAATTTATATTAATGTGAGTATTATTTAGTTTTAAGTAGGTATATAAGATGTTCTGGACCATCTATCTGCTTTTAAGGAGTACTAAGAACAAGAGAGAAAAGTAATAAAAACGATAGCGGTCCATTATGTTCAAGTTTTAGCGCAACCTTCACCGGAGATAGCAATTCTCTTTTCATCCCTTCTATTCGAAAAGTGTCGTTTTGTTCCCCTTTTAGCGGGAGCAAAGTAGCTCTTTTCTCCACTAGACTTTTTAGCGGGCAGTAATGAGATTTGAATTTGGAACATGAGTCGTTCATTGAAATCGAACGAAAATTGTATAAATTACTGGCTGCAAGTGTTTGTACGGTGCGGGGGTCAGCACCCGCATTGTACACACCAGTGTCACCACGCCCTTCTACATCAAAGGAATCAATGCCTTTTCCTGAGCATCAGCAAGATACTGCGATTACAAACACTCAAAATACCGGATGCCTTTTTTATCACTTTCAAAAAAAACTTATGGCATGCCTAGTTTTGTTTTTCTTTTTTCCACAGCTTAGAAAAGAATTGATCCATCATCAAAAAACGCTACAAATTTCAAGTAAACTTTTCATATTAGAACAAAGAGAAATTAAAAAAACAAAAAATGTAAAATATCGAATTTCAAATCATACGAAAACATTTTTTTTTTATTTCGATTTACAAAAAAAAAAAGAAAACTAAGTATGCCATTTGCTTCTACTCCGTTCACCAATCATACCCATTTTTTTTTGGAAAGTGATAAAAATGTCATCCTATAAATAAATCCACAACTATATCAATCCCTAATAAAACACACACACAGTGACAATAAATTTTCAAAATTTTGCCAGTATATTAGATATAAATATAAATTTGTAATTGACCTTTTTTTAAATTCATGTCATTTTTTTAATTAAACTTATTAATTAATTACTTAAAAATGTCTCTTATTTATTATCTCATAGAACGAGATGAAAAGTAGAGTATAGGACTCGAGAGCAAACATATTTTTCCCTCAGGCGATGTACTTTGAATCCCTCGCTACGCTCAGGATTCTACTTTAGAATCCCTCGCTATGCTCGGGATTCTATTCTAGAATCTTTCGCTTTGCTCTGGATTCAAAATAGCGCCCTCGCCGTAAAAATACTATTTTGCTCCCTTGTCATACAATCTACTATTTCATCCCATTTATTCGAAAAGGACGACTTGGTTCGCCTTCAAAGGTGGTGTTTTCTTTATGAAACTTTTAGCGGGCAGTAATGAGTTTTTAATCCTCTTTATAAGTGCGCCGCAATTATATTTGCCGCGCACTTTTTGAATTTGGAACATCTAATTCTTAGTGTTCAGCGCCAAAGAAATCGAACGCAAATATTGTTTGAATAAAGACTGGCTGGTACGAGGGCCCATCGTCGCGCCGCGCTGGCTGAATAGCCCGCGTTTTCGTCAATTTTCACGGAGTGTTCATGTGTATTCATGATTTTGTTTTGAAAAATGAGTTCTTCAAGTGACAGTGAAAGTATAGAATTAGCTCCTGAAAGTATTAGAACTGAGGCAAGAAATGTGATGAATAATCTACTAGGTACCTCCAAATCCCGGGATAAATATATGAAAGCCTATGGTAATTTTATTGAATGGAGAAATGCAACAGGCGCCAAAAAATTTTCAGAATCTGTGTTTTTGGCCTACTTCTAGTACTTAGCCAAAACTAAACAACCTTCCACTCTTTGGAGTACCTACTCAATGCTAAAATCAACAGTCAGTTCTAATAACGACGTAAAACTGGCCACATATTCGAAATTAATAGCGTATCTGAAGAGGATGTCTAATGGATTTAAATCTAAAAAATCCAAAGTGTTCTCAGTCAAAAACGTGGAGACTTTCCTTAATGAGGCAAAGTCTTTCTTGCCGTAAAAGTAAGTAACTATGTTTGTGGTGGATTGGTAAAGTATAACCATAATGTTTTAAAATGCACATTTTCTTGTAACCTGTACTTCGATAGGTACCTACTTGTCTTATTCACCGTCACATTTTTAAAATGAGCCAGATTCTGACATTATTTCAAACGCGCAGAATATAAAATCTACAACAATCTCTATGCCTAATAAAACTGTAAGTAACAATAAATTTTCATAATTGCGAAAATGTCTCAAATGTAAATATAAATTTTTAGTTGTTTTATTATTAGATACTATTTAATTTCAATTTAGTTCTTACTCTATGTTTTATTAAATAATAAAATTACAATAAAATATGAGGCACCTTTTATTTTCTCATAGTGGGTGATGAAAAGTAGAGTGTATCACTCGAGCGCAATAGTACATTGTTACCCTAGGGGTGAAAGTAACTTATTTAGTCCCGAGACGGGGTTTGGTGCCCGAGCGAAGCGAGGGCGCTAATAGTTCGAGGGACTAAATAAGTCTTTAACCCGAGGTAAACACTGTGCTTTTCATTACGAATACAAGGAAAGTAAAAAAAAAACATACAACTCGAAAAAACTAATGAAGATTGGATTCGAATGGGGTAGATGACACGCCAATCAATTGAGATACTTTTTAAGAGCTGTCAAAACGCGGTTCTCTAATAGACTTTGTATGGCAATAGCCTACTGTGACGTCACTGTTTATTCAACTCAATGACTCGTCTATTTATTGATTTCAAAGCAACTAAAAATCAAATTTGGCACTTAATTGAAAATAAATCGGGTTTTCAGGCCCAAAATAAAGTGTTTTTTTAGAGACAGGTGTCTTGGAATTATTGTTTTATGGTGTCATCTACCCTATTGCCGCTTTCCCACCTATTTTGCTTTTTTTTTCTGTGGCCGGCCAGCTATTCAGCCAATACCTATTTTTCATTTTCACCATCAAAAAATGGTAAATATTTTTCCCAAATCTATGTTATTTTAAAGAAATAGTTGAAACTTAATTATAATAAAGATATTTAAAAAATATATATTCTTTAATTAATACTTAACTTTATGTTATTTCAATTTTACATCGTGGCTGTAAAGAAAGTTGGAACATGGTTCAATAGAAAAATGAACCATTTTTTTTTTAATAATTTGACAGCTGTCAGTTGAAAACGATTCTCCCTAGGGCTGAAAAGTATTACTTTCAACCCGCTCCTCAGGCAACTTCAGACCTACTTTCAGAGTATGAGTAATGAAAAATATATTTTTGGCTCGGGCGACGTACTTTGAATCCCTCGCTACGTTCAGAATTCTACTAAAGAATCCCTCGCTACGCTCGGAATTCTACTCTAGAATCCCTCACTTTGCTCTAGATTCAAAAAAGCGCCCTCGCCATTAAAATATTATTTTTCATTACTCATACTCTGAAAGTAGGTCTGAAGTTGTCTGAGGAGCGGGTTGAAAGTAATACTTTTCAGCCCTAGGGAGAATCGTTTTCAACTGACAGCTGTCAATTTTATTTATAAAAAAAATGGTTCATTTTTCTATTGAACCATGTTCCCACTTTTTATACAGTCACGATGTAAAATTGAAATAACATAAAGTTAAGTTTTAATTAAAGAATATATTTTTTTTTTTTTACTTTCCTTGTATTCGTAATGAAAAGCACAGTGTTTACCACGGGTTAAAGACTTATTTAGTCCCTCGAACTATTAGCGCCCTCGCTTCGCTCGGGCACCAAACCCCGTCTCGGTACTAAATAAGTTACTTTCACCCCTAGGGTAACAATGTACTTGTAGTGACACACACGCACGTCGGGGTCACCTTTTTTGTAGGTATATAGTCTACAAATTACTTATTCGGCCGGGAGTAGTATAAATGAAAGTCCAGAAGGTTAGGTAAAACTTGGTGTCTATTGTCGGTAATAACTGCACAATTTACACTGATTATTAAAACAACTGCTCTACACAAAAACTTGGAAACGACTCAGGTGGCGGGGGACTCGCTACAAATCGTAAGCGTCGTCTCTGGTTACAAAAGGTGTGAGGGTGTGTGTGTGTGTGTCACTACATACTATTGCTCCCATATGATACAATATATAATCTACTATTTCATCTCTTCCATTCGAAAAGTGTCGTTTTGTTCCCCTTAAGCGGGAGCAAAGTAGCTCTTTTCTCCACTAGACTTTTTAGCGGGCGGTAATGAGATTTGAATTTGGAACATGAATCGTTCATTGAAATCGAACGAAAATTAAAATCGAACGAAAATTACTGGCTGTTTAGGGTACCTACGCACTAGTCGCAATGCGGCCAGCCGTCCGGCTGACCGAAATCAAAAATTTGTACGAGAAAGTAGTTTTTATACGCACTGCGATGCGGCTGCCGGCCGACCGCTCCGGTTGTTCTGAGCGCTGCGGCCCGACTGATGGCAAGCCGCACGGTTGCTATACACACCACGTGGATGGTGCTAGTTTGCGGTTCCCCGCCATTGACAGTTTACGTGTTCACCGACGCTCGCGCATTTTATCGATAATTAACTATGGATTTCGATACAGAAAAGTTTCTTTTTCTTTATATAACGCGAGTAAATATAGCAAATAGCTGCGATTTCTTCGACGTCCATCTTGGAAATGGTCGATCCAACCGCAAACCACGACGGTTTCTTTGCTGTACGGTGCGGAAGTCAGCACACCGAGTGTTGGGTTAATAGCCGGATGCTTTGAGTTATTATCGATTATAATCCATTAATAGCCATTAATAGCCTTGCAATGGATGATAACCCTGCTATTAATGTAATGTTAAAAAAAAAAAATGCTTTTTTTGTTTTATTGTAAAATCTGTGGGTGTTAACATATATTGGGTTCGTGTACGCAGTGTGATTCAATGTATTGTTATTCTTTTTATTTATTTTCACTTTTTGTATGTGAAAAAGTGTTGATAATAAAATAAATACACATCTTTCGGGAAATTCAGATTTGTTAATTTAGAGATCCAATACTATAAAAACCATAATTACTATTGACACATCGCTTTGTAATTTAACCATCTACCTAATTAATTAGCTAAACATGTAGGTGCATGTATACCTACAAATAAATTTTAACCGATACGTAAAAATGTAAGGTACAACAGAAAAGAGCTTTTAAGTAACTTACATAATAAAATTGTAAGTTACATATAGCTCTTTTCTGTGAATACGACGTAGGTAAATTATAAACAATGGAAAATACCCGAGCGGTTAGTAGGTAACATGCATTCCCGCACCCCCGTTTCTCGTGCTATATCTTTCTGGTGCTTATATTTATTCGTGCCAGAAAGAGATGCATGAACTGCACTACAGCGACGCCAACCGAATCCGAAATCAGTACGTCGACTGATATGTTTCGGTGAGGAAGTCCTTTTTCGTGTGTTCCTGGTTTGTGTGTATAATTATAAAATGGTTTAAAGAACAATCAAACAACCTGTACTTCTTAATACACCAGAAATAGATTCATTAGCGTCCGATCCAATCGATGGACCAAACTTAGGAGATTTTGAATAATCCAGTATTTCTAGCAGTAATTAGGCTGAAAGTTATTTTAGAGCACCGTCTGTTTAATTCCGTCATACTTGAGGGAAAAACGCCACAGGCATGGTGCAGGGGTGTGGTGGTGCTCTTCTTCAAGAAAGGTGACAATGCCCGGTTGAAGAATTATAGGCCCATCTCACTTCTAAGCCATGTCTACAAGTTGTTTTCTAGAGTCATAAAGAATCGTCTCGCACACAGGTTTGACAATTTCCAGCCTCCCGAACAAGCCGGTTTCCGAAAAGGCTTTAACACCGTGGACCACATACATACGCTGCGGCATGTTATACAGAAGACCGAAGAGTATAACCTGCCCCTCTGTTTAGCGTTTGTGGACTACGAGAAAGCTTTCGATTCGATCGAGACCTGGGCTATACTGCAGTCTCTCCAACGGTGCCAAATCGACTATCGGTACATCGAGGTGTTGAAGTGCTTGTACAAAAACGCCACCATGTCAGTCCGACTTCAGGACCAAGCCTCGGAACCTATCCTCCTGCAGCGAGGTGTGAGACAGGGAGGCGTCATATCTCCGAAACTGTTTACCGCTGCACTGGAGGATGTATTCAAGGTTCTGGACTGGAGAGGACTAGGCATCAACGTCAGTGGCGAGTACATCACTCATCTTCGGTTTGCCGACGATATAGTGGTCATGGCTGAGACCTCAGTATAATGCTCGATGTCCTCAGTAGAGCCTCCGGAAGAGTGGGTCTTAAAAAGAACATGGACAAAACCAAAGTCATGTTGAATGCCCATGTCACACCCACTCGGAGCCTATCAAGATCGGAGAATCTACACTCGAAGTTGTAGACGATTATGTGTACCTGGGACAAACGGTCCAGCTAGGTAGGTAGGTCTAACTTCGAGAAAGAGGTCAATCGTCGAATCCGACTCGGCTGGGCAGCGTTCGGGAAGTTGCGCGGTATCTTTTCGTCCAACTTACCGCAGTGTCTCAAGACGAAAGTCTATGACCAGTGTGTGTTGCCAGTGATTACATACGGGACCGAAACGTGGTCGGTCACAATGGGCCTCATCAGAAGGCTTAAAGTCACCCAAAGGGCAATGGAGAGGGCTATACTCGGAGTTTCCTTGCGCGATCGAATCAGAAATGAAGACATCCGCAAGAGAACCAAGGTTACCGACGTAGCCCGAAGAATTGCCAAACTTAAGTGGCAGTGGGCAGGGCACATTGCTCGCAAAACGGATGGCCGATGGGGCCGAAAAGTTCTGGAGTGGCGACCGCGAACCGAAACGTTGCGTTGGAAGGCCTCCCATTTGGGGGACCGATGGCCTGGTGAAGGTTGCGGGAATCCGCTGGATGCGAGTCGCACGGGACCGTTCAATGTGGCGACACGCCTATATCCAGCAGTGGACGTCTTTCGGCTGAAATGATGATGATGATGAAGAATTAAAAAAACAAACTTAGTACATAAAAAATCTAATTTTCAAAAATCAATGTAGGTAAATAGCTGATTGATAAGTTTTAAATTGCACATTTATTTACTAAAAAGAAAGATGATGAAAATGAAGTCTAATCTGACAGTCCTAAGCCTGAAAACCATGAAGGGAAATTTTCAATCACTAACATACATTAATAGCGGGGTTATCATCCATAATTGCTATTAATGGCTACTAACTGCTTTTAATCGATTATTAGCCAAATGATTATTAGCCGGATTATTATCATTGCCCAACACTAAGCACACGCATTGTAGAAAATATTAAATTAAGAGCTCGCCCATACTGTACTTGTATGTCAAACGAAGTTTGAACCACCACAAATAGAGTTGCTAATTTTAGGGTTAGAAGGGCCTTAAGAAAGATCTTGTTAACACATAAACTTATATGATTGAGAAGTTGTGATTCAGGCAATTTCAATGATTAATTTGGTTAATTAAACTCTGCAAGTATAATCGTGATGATTTAATGAGAAATGCGTGTTTTACATAGATTTTGAAGCGGGTTCTGTGGTTATTCTAAATTTTAATAAGCAAATAGTCAATAATAACCGTTTTTTAGCTTCCATACTACCTTGCGGAACTTAAGTAATTCAGTTTACGAATCGTTACCGTTATCAATTGGCTCTGCGGTTAATCAATCGATTTCGTAGACATAATTCTATTTTTTTGGAAACGATACCCTAAAAGGAAAAACCGGCCACCACGTGCGAGTCGGACTCACGCATGAAGGGTTCCGTACCGTTGTAGTAGGGGAGCTCCCTTTAATTTTTAATTTATTTGTGTTATTTGTTGTTAGAGCGGCAACAGAAATACACATTCTGTGACCATTTCAACTGTCTACCTATAACAGATCATGAGTTACAGCCTGACGGACGGACGGACAGGCTTAGTAATAGGGTCCTGTTGGTTACCCTTCGGGTACGGAACCCTGAACAACACTTCCTAATAAATAATAAATTATAATAAACTGTTTTTCTTGAAATAGATTTATTTCGTACCTATATCAATTAATTACCTACAGAACAATTTCAGCAGTAAAACATAAGTAAATCTTGCTGCAAATAAATCCTTCCTTGCGTAGACAAATCCTTCATTACCTATTTACCAACAAAAATTCACAGATCTCTTGCTCTACACGACCTTTGGGTACATTGAAAATGCACTTAGGTAGGCTTTTCATTTTGTACAATGCCTAATATAAGAGATTAGACGTAGTAATAGAGCTCAAATGCACTAAGTAAAAAATCCAAAAACAAAAATCATTTTTTGCAAACAAACAACACCGCAAAACAGTTTTTTTGTTTGACTAACTCACTCGGCTTGGAATGGATCTTATTTCTGGGTGACTGCGTAAAAAACACAGGCCAACATGGGTCAACAATTTCACTAGGACCGTGTGGTTCGTTTTGTCTCAAAGATGTTTTTGTGTATTTAAGGACAATACGCGTTTAACAAGTACTATAGTTTATGACCACTATCCTTTCGGGAGCAATTTGTGAGTCTCTACTGCGTCGGGATCTACATATTATTCAGAGAGCATTAATTATTGTCATATACCACTTTCATTGCTTTTAATATTGGTTTGGTTTCTTTTTTCTATAGTCACTTTAGCTACGATGTTATTTATATTGCAGATGCATTTACTTGAAGGAACTTTCTACTCCACGTATAGGTATAAGTGTTCTTTACTAAATTATCTTGTGACAAATGAAAAAAACAGTCAATACAGTTCTCGTTTATATATTTATACTACCATACTACTCTGCGCTGTGAACTATTATTGATTGTGTGATTTTATTTTCAGGCCAACTCAATATAAATGTGTCCAAAGCCATAAAATAATATGCTCTAAAGCAATATAAAAATACTGTAAGTTCATTCTAAACATTTCGATTTGTCAAAGGAAAAAAAAACTGATAAATTCATCTATCTATCTTCTATCTATATAAATAAAAACAAAAGGCCTGACTGACTGACTCATCAACGCCCAGCCCAAACCCTAGAAAGCTGAAATTTTGCACAGAGGTTTCCTTTATAATGTGGACAAGTAATAAGGAAGCATTTTTAGAAATTCAACCCCTAAGGGAGTGAAATAGGGGATGGAAGTTTGTATGAAAGTCCGTCAGTTTTAAGGTTAGGATCTTCAAATGTTGTGTTTAGGCTGACAATTAAAAATTAATTTATACGTGTCTAAGCGTTTTTCATAATTCTACCCCCAAAGTGTTAAAAAGGGGATGAAGCTGTTGTGTATGAAAGTCCGTCAGTTTTAAAGTTAGGATCTTCAAATTTTGTGTTTAGGCTGATGATTAAAAATTAATTGATATGTCTCAGCGTTTTTCACAATTCCACCCCCGAAGGGTTAAAAAGGGGGATGAAGTTGTTTATGGAAAATATTCAGTTTTAAAGGGTTGGAAGCTAACGCAATGGTGTTTTTAAAAATTTCAACCCCTAAGGGGGTGAAAGATGAAAAGGGGGTTTTTGCTGTACAAATAAATAAAATTGAAGTGTCTGTTTGTAATATTAAAACAACCGCATTTTACTACATGCATACGAATGTATATAGGGTATATATACCAAAATAACATTTTTTTAAATTTTTGTCTGTTGTCTGTTTGTTCCGGCTAATCTCTGGAACGGCGGTACCGATTTTGACGGGACTTTCACTGGCAGATAGCTGATGAAATAAAGAGTAACTTAGGCTACTTCTATTTTAGATAAAATCTATACAATACCCTCCTTCTGGCGCAGTCGTGTAAAAACATATAAAAGAAGAAGAAACTGACTGACTGACTGTGACTGACATATCAACGCACAGCCTAAACCTCTGGGTCTACGGATTCCAAATTTGGCAAGTAGGTTCCTTATGTGGTCAAGGAGTGCACTAAGAAAGGATTTTTCAAAATTCATTCACTCCTTATGGGGGTGAAAAAGGGCTCCAAAGTTTGAATGAGGAAACAAGATTAGTTACACTGTTTTATTTGAAACTTAACAGGAGTACTCCTATCGATAATTGAGTAAACATTTGTGTTTCAGGTTTTTTCAGAATAAAACCCCCAAGAGATCCCTCTCTTGGGGGTTTTATTCTGAAAAAACCTTTAATTCTGAAATGGGGTGACAATGTATAAAAATCAATGCACAGCCCAAACTGCTGAGTCAGAGATTCCAAATTTGGCACATAGGGAGGACCCTATGAAGCCTTCTTAGTGCACCCTTAAACCTCATTAGGATGAGGTTTAAGGGTGCACTAAGAAAGGATTTTTCAAAATTCACCCCCTAAGGGGCTGAAACGAGGGTCCAAAATTTACATGGGGAAATAACAACTATTTTATTTGAAACTTAACAGGAGTACTCCTTTGGGGGTATGAAGAACAGTGTGTAAAGCTCTTCATCCCCCGTAGAAAAGGGAGGATCCTCCGACCAGACGGGTGTTATGTCTGGTGGGCCACTGCCCGACAGTTGTTGTCGGGTTCTCGTATATAGTCTCAATTCGCGGATAAAGATGCTTGCGCGATGTAGGATTCTGACGTATTTCACGGTTAGTTCATCATTTTTGTCACAGATGGCGCTGTAGTACTTTTTGTCCAATGTAACTGTAGTACTTTTTGTAGTGCCGCTACACTCCTATCGATAAATGAGTAAACATTTGTGCTTCAGGTTTTTTCAGAATTCAACTCCTAATATGGAGAAATGTAGTGACAAAGTCTGAAAATCAACTCGCAGCCCAAACCACTGGGTCTAGATATTTAAAATTTAGCACGCGTAGGTTTCTTATGAGGTCTAACGGTGCACTAAGAAAAGATTTTTCAAAATTGACTCCCTAGGGGGTGAAACGGGAGTCGAAAGTTTGTATGGGGAAACAAGATTAGTTAGACTATTTTATTCAAAACTTCACAGGAGTACTCCTATCGATAAATGGGTAGAAATGGGTTTCAGGTTTTTTCAGAATTCAACCCCTAAAGGGGGAAATGGGTTTGGTATTGTTTGTATGGTGTATCGGGTCGGATGTATTACAAAAACAGCGTTTTTAAGATTTATTGTGGCGGACCTGAAATACCATCATCCCCTGTTGGGGTGCGATAGGGTTGAAATGTCTAAAAATCAATATGGGTATCGATTCCGAGATTATCATTGGTGCTGATTACGAATATAGCATTTATTTTTAGATCCAAAAGATGGCGGATTCGACTTCTATACAGGATTATTGTTGATTTATTGTGATGATTGTGATAACGATGATGGTGATTGTGATAATGATTGTGATAGTGATTGTGATTGGGATAGTGATGGTGATGGTTGTTGTGATAACGATGATGGTGAAGGTGATGGTGATTGTGACAGTGATAATGATGGTGATAGTAATGGTGATTGTGATAGCGATTGTGATGATTATGAAATTTGGCACATAGATAGTTTGTAACATAAAACAATAAAAAGAATAAAGAATTACAATTATCACACGAGGCGAAGCCGAGTAGTTATTTGTGCAAGTGATAAACCATCACTTGCATAAATAACTACTATCGTATCGATATCTCTCCATTTCTGAAGGTAATTTACCTACGTTTATTAATTAGGAGCCTGTATTGTCCCACTGCAGGGCAAAGGCCTTCCTACCCTTTTTCCAGCACTCACGGTCTATTGCCTTTTTTTGCCATTCCTTCTCCCACAAAAATAATTTTAAAGAATTAATTTAAATTAACATCATTATAAAATTAAATCAAAATACGTATTTACGAATAAATAGGTACATTTATCCATTTCAAGATCAAATCTTAAGCACTCCCAGTCCCATAAGAAATCAGCGACGCGAAGCGCATCTAAAGAGCGCGGCTCCCCGAAATTACGCCACACAAAGGGCACCTTCCTGCCTAGATTATTAGTGATACAGAGATCCGGTTTTTTTCTAAATGTAGCCCAACTCAGTACCCCGAGGGTTTTTTTCATTTTTTCGATATCACATTTAGTTTTAGAGATACAGTTGATTTTATGCCAAAAGACCCTAAAAAAAAGATCGATTTTTTCACATTTTTGCGATTTTCAAAAAAAGTTTAGAATTTTTTTATTTTTTTTTTCACCACTTTATAGCATTTGTTTATGCGTCTTTTGAGACCTCCAACATTAATGTAGCTCTAAAACTCACGACACCAAAAGGCGATGTCACACTCTGAGCGAAAATGAGGGGCTATACTGAAGCGATCGAAAAAACATTTCCAATGTTAAAACAAAACTTTCCAATGAAGGTACCAAGGCAATTAAACCAAGTCAGAGGACCATGGGTGGCATACAAACTCCAACAACAGAAACCGCGCGAATTCACGCGATAAAGAAAGAATGACGGAACCACAAAAACTTTAATTCCTCTCACACATCCATAACTCAGATTATGAACGGTCAAGCAATTTGCACCATATTCGTTCGTGGTAGTAATTATGCTCAGTCCGATCTCATTAAAGTTAAGCATCTGTACATTAAGCACCTCGGCCACTACCTGATTAAGATTATGTTATCATAAGACTAAATGAAATAGTGCAATGTGGAGGGAGAATGTCGTAGTATAAACTGGGTATGTACCAAATTTCAGGTATTTTAAAAAAAACTTGCGAGCAGTCTTTTGGGGACTGCCGATAGAAGTGAAAACTAGTAACTTGTGAATTGTATCGACGAGCTGTGTATGCATTTTTTTCTATTTTTTTCCCTGTCCCTCCCGCACCGCACCCCTCTCAGGCCCCGCCCCAGTCGTAGCACTGTAGCAGTGCTACGACTGTTGTGCCCCGCGTGGCCTGCGCGGGGCACAAAGTAAGTGGTGCTACGCCGTAGCGAATAGGCTACGAGTGCTACGTATAACGTACGTGACGTCACGCGAGTTCCATGATTTTTGTACACCCAAAAAGTGCAAAGAAGTTTTCACTTAAAAAAAATAATTAAAAAAATCAAAAAACCGTACTGCGTAAAAAATAACTAATAATTCTCATCTTGGATGAAATGATTTTATACTAGATTATTTAATGGGTCCCGACTGTTGCATTCAATATGTCCTGTCTCCTGAATTTGTTTTATTCTTTTCAGTTTTTATTTAAAATTATTACTTAGTTATTTTTTACGCAGTCGGATTTTTTAATTTTTTTTTTTAATTTTAAACTTTTTAGTTACTTAGATATACCATTTTAAAATCCTCATGATGAGCCCTTTATCAAGCCGTTTAGGTTGCAGAACGTGCCAAACATTTTAATTTGGCGCCAGAAATCTGCCATATTGTTTTATTTTTTTATTTTGATATACCTAGTGATACTCTCACAGTAAATACGAATCTAATGAAACCTCTCAAGCTAAAATTCATCGAGCCGTTTAGGCTGCAGAGCGTGCCAAACATTTGAATTTGGCGCCAAAAATCTGCCATTTTGTTTTTTTTATTTTATTATAACCAGTGTCACTTTCACTGTAAATACGAAGCTAACGACACCTCTCAAGCTAAAATCCATCGAGCCGTTCAGGCCACAGAGCGTGCCAAACAAATTATACATACATACTTACATACATACATACTCTCGAAAAACATAACCCTCCTTCTGGCGCAGTCGGGTAAAAAATCGATTTGGTGGGGTTTAGAATGATGCATTGAGAACATCATGGTAACAGTTTTCGCGTCAGTGTCCCTTCTTCACCCTGTATTTCGTTGCGTCATCTTTTATACTTTTTTCTCAATCGTCAACCCCTTTCCTATTATTATCTTTCAAACGATCCATCCATCGTTTCCGTTATTTCTCATCAAGTTCTTGTTTACATAAGTAGTATAAAACAAAGACGCTCCCGCTGTACGCTTAGAACTTTTAACGGATTTTAATGCAGTTTGCAGTAACAGATAGTGATTCAAGAGGAAAGTACAGGTGACATTTTTATCCCTTTCCAAAAAAAAGGGTATATTAGGTGAACGCAGTAGAAGCTTATGGGATACCTAGTTTTTAGGGTTCCGTACCCAAAGGGTAAAAACGGAACCCTATTACTAAGACTTCGCTGTCTGTCCGTCTGTCCGTCTGCCCGTCTGTCTGTCACCAGGCTGTATCTCATGAACCGTGACAGCTAGACAGTTGAAATTTTCACAGATCTATGATGTATTTCTGTTGTCGCTATAACAACAAATACTAAAAACAGAAAAAAAAAAAAATATTTAAGGGGGGCTCCCATGGGGTGCGATGTCAGAAGTCCTCCACGTGTGTCTGGCGGCTGCTGGTCCCTCTCGATACGTCTGGAGGCAAGAGCAGCTGCTGGGCCGGTGCACCCTGGACGCGGCGGTATCCTTCTCCGGGGAATGAGAGGAAATGAGAGTTTTCTTTTATCCCCCGGGGAATGTGACCGCCGCGGCTAATGAATCTGACAAGGGTAGGGTCCTTTCAGGACCAACGGTGCGTTCCTCTGCGTGACCCTCTGTAAAGCAGAGGGCACAGCTGAGGAATGAGGGCGGGCTTGGTGTGCACTCACCCTGCCTCCGAGCAGACAGAGAAGGATCCGTCCTCCACTGTCACCGCCAATCTCGTAATCTGGCTATCGAAGCGCTGTGGATCACGTCTCGCGGTTTCGATAGGGGACCGAGGGTCTTGGCTTAACCGCCCGGACCGCGAGGTAGAAAACCTCTATAAAAAATTACCCCGAATCCCAAGTGGCGACGCACCGCGAGGGGATGTATGGCTGACGGGTGTTCCATGGGACAAATCAGTCGCTAGTGCACTCCTCGCCAGGGTACCTGCAGACCCCCATGGCGAGTAATAAATGCTAAAATCTGCTTATCTAGGGTAAAGGGGTCTCTGCCCAGATGGACTTTTAAATCCCCCATACTCGTGGGAACATTATGGAAAATTCAAAAAAACCCAACACCGCCGGCAACGGCAAAGGAGAGGAGAGGAGGGATGCGGCGTCGGAGTCCGACATCGCATCCAGTGACGTGAGCGCGGGAGGCTCAGAGAGCTCCCGCCGCGTGAGGGCCGGGACGCCCGCGGAGAACAGTAAGTTCTTCCGCAAGCGACCCAGGCGGGATGGCGACCGGAGGTCGTCATCCGGAGAAGAGGAGGCCTCGGCCAGAAAGATTCCCACCAACAAGCGTGGTGGGATCAGAGGCAGGGGTAGGGGGATATCTGCCCCCGAGAGGTCGGTGAGTCTCGCCGAAGAAGGGCGCCAACCGGGCACATCTGCTCGAGGGTCTGGCGAAGAGGCAGGTGCACCTGGCGGCTCCGATGCGGAGCGTAAGGCCAGGTTCGCAAAGGCGGTGGAAGCCGCGATAAGGGGAGTGGCCTATAAAGTGAAGACGTCGTCGAAACTTAAGGCCATACCCGCGGCTTCCCCCTCCATCTTGGCGGCAGCGGAGGCCAACTTTGCGGGGCCCCCTCCTTCTCCTTCGTCAGAGGGAGATGTGGCCAAACTGCGGGAGGAGGTGGCCCGCCTGACGGCCGCCACGGAGCTTCTCCAACAGGAGAATGCCAAGCTCCAAGCGGACCTTGCCAAGCTGCGCGAGGCTGGTAGCCGTGCTGCGCCTCCAAATGGGGGCAACAGCAGCAGCAACAGCGACAAGCCGAGCCCGTGCCGGTAGAGAACCAGGTCCTGAACCTGGTTCGGCAGGAGCTGGCTTCCTTCCAGGCGCGGTTCTCCGTCCTGGAGGGAATTGTTCTGCGCCCCGCCCTGGGTGCAAACAAGGCAGCCGCGGGCCCGAGCACGATGCCGAGCACGGTGTCATACGCGGCTGCTGCGGCTGCCACACCCGGACCTGGGCCGGCGAGCCAATCCTCCAGCAGGGCTGCGGCGCGCCCCGCGCTGGAAAGTCAGCCCCGGCACAACCGGCGCCGACTAAAAAGGCGCCCAGGATGAGAAAAGGCAAGACGGCTGCACAGGCGGCGACTGTGTCGGCTCCAGCGCCAGCGGCGAGTGGGCTAGCGGCGAGTGGGCCAGCGCCTGCGGCATGCCAGCTGCCGCCGCCGCCACCTCCCCCTCAGGCCCCTACACCTCCTTCGGGTGAAGCCGGATGGCAGGTGGTCGGGGAGAAACAGAAGGGGCGAAAGGCGGCCAAAAAGGCCCGTAATGAGGAGCGGCAGCGCCAGCACAGGGCGCGGAAGATCGCGGCTAGGCTTCGCGCCCCGAAGACCGCAGCTGTAGTGATTACACTACAGCCGGACGCGGAAAAAAGGGGCGTGTCCTACCGCGACCTGCTGGCAAAGGCGAAGGAGACGGTGGATCTCGGAGAGCTCGGGATCACCGGGGGCCTCCGGCTTAAAGTCACCGCGACGGGGGCTCGTATGCTGGAGATCCCCGGCGAAACCAGCGGGTCGTCCGCTGACGCTCTGGCTGAAAAGCTCAGAGCGTCCCTGAACGCGGACGACGCCCGAGTGTCCAGACCCGTTAGATGCGCAGACCTGCGCATCCTGGGTCTGGACGACTCAGTGACCAAGGAGGAGGTGGTGGCCGCCGTCGCCAGGTCCGGTGGGTGCCCTGCTGAGCAGGTCAGGGCAAGCGCCCTACGTCCGGACGTCACGGGTATGCATACCGTTACGGTATGCTGCCCCGTGACGGCGGCCAAAACAATAGGGTCGTAGGCTACTGGTGGGCTGGGTTTCAGCGCAGGTAAAGCTGCTGGAGCCCAGACCTCTGAGGTGCTACCGCTGCCACGTGGGACACCACGTGTCAGTACAGTGCGCCTCGGAGGTTGACCGCAGCGGACTCTGCTTCCGCTTCAGTCAGTCCGGTCATGTGTCTGCAGCTTGCTGCGCCACGCCGCACTGCGGTGCATGTGCGGCAGCCGGCAAGCTGGCCGAACACCGGGCTGGGAGCAAGGCCTGCGCTCCGCCCACCAAGGCCACCAGAGGCAAGGGAAGGCCCTCCGCCGCCACCACCACCACCGTCGCCACCGCCGCAGCCGCAACTGCCGCCGCCGCTGCCACTGTCGCCGCCACAGAGGGGCCCTCGCAGGGGGCTAGGGAGGAAGCGGTAATGGAGTGCCAATAACGGCCCCATTACGCTTCCTCCAAGCGAATATCAACCACTGCGCCTGCGCTCAGGATCTGTTGCTCCAGAGCATGGCGCAGTGGTCGATTAACATCGCTGTGGTCGCTGAGCCGTATTTTGCCCTGCCCAGGGAAGACTGGGTGGCGGACCTTAGCGGCTCAGTGACCATAGTGTCGTCGGCCGCCGCCGGTACCCCGACCCTTGAAGGTGTCAGGAGGGGTCGGGGGTGCGTAGCAGCCCGGTTCGGGGAGATCGTAGTGGTGGGAGTCTACTTCTCCCCGAGCCGAACTCTCGCCGAGTTCCACAACTCTCTCGCAGAGTTGAGTGTTGTCGTCGGAAACCATTCCCTCCCCGTGCTTGTCCTCGGGGACTTCAATGCCAAGAACTTGGCTTGGGGTTCTCGTTGCACAGACGTGCGGGGAAGGATGGTGGAAGACTGGGCCCTGGAGAAGGGCCTGGTCGTCCTAAATCGGGGTTCTGTCCCCACGTGTGTGCGGATGCGGGGCGAGTCGGTGGTGGACATTTCGTTCGCTAGCCCCGCTCTGTCACCGCGTGTCATTGACTGGCGTGTTATGGAGGGGGTGGAGACCTATTCCGACCACCGGTACATCCGGTTCGACGTCTCCACCCAGACCCCAAGCGCGCCGGTCCAACAGGCCCCGAGTGGTCCGCGTTGGGCGCTGAAGCAGCTGGACCGGGAGCTCCTCCTGAAAGCCTCGATCGTGCAGGCCTGGGTGACATCACCGGACAGGCCTGCCGACGTTAACAATGAGGCAGGGTGGTTCCAGGAGGCCATGTCTGACATCTGTGACGTGGCAATGCCCCGTGTTCGGCCAAGAAGCGCCCGGCGTCAGGTGTACTGGTGGTCGCGCGAGCTGACATCTCTGCGCGAGGCGTGCGTGGCTGCACGACACCTGTACGCCAGGCATCGCAGGCTCCGCATCCGCCCACCGGATGCGGCAGCCATTGAGGCGGAGCTTTATGAGGGGTACAGAGCGGCGAAGACCGCCCTCCGCGAAGCGGTCCTGCGGGCCAGGGATCAGGCCCGCGAGGAGTTGCTGGGGACTCTCGACAGAGATCCGTGGGGGCGCCCTTACAAGTTGGTGCAGGACAAACTCCGCCCCTGGGCCCCCCCACTGACGCAGAGTCTCCGGCCTGAGCTCGTGGAGGACGTGGTGAGCACTCTGTTCCCCTCGCGAGGGGAACACCCACCCCCGCCTATGGCTCCGCCGCCTGCGATGCTGGAAGCGGACCAACAGGACGACGACGACAACGCTCCGGAAGTGACTGGGGTAGACCTGAGAGTGGCGGTACGCAGGCTCAGTGCCAAAAATACCGCCCCGGGACCCGACGGCTTGCCTGGCAAAGCCTGGGTCCTGGCCTCGGAGGCTCTCGGGCCCCGACTAGAGGGGCTCCTTAGCGCATGCTTGGAGAGAGGCCAGTTCCCGCTTCGTTCCTGCCGCGCGCCTGCCTTGCCGTGTGCCTGCGCTTCCGGGCCTGGTGCAAGCCATGGTCCGGAGCGAGACGGAATGGGACGCCGTCACCTCCTTCTGCGAAGCAGTAATGCTAGAGAAGGAAGTGGCGGAACGTGAGAGGGAGCGAACCTCTAAACGTCCCGGCCGCCGCGGGAGACGCCCCGGGCGTCGGGGGCCACCACCACGTAGCCCCCGGCCACCGTAGGCGCGGGCCTGTGGACGGTGAGCTATGGGCTAGCTCGCCGTCCGTCCGTCTCATGACGACAGGCCGTGTCGACGGCGCGTTCGTGTTCCACGCGCGCCTCAAAGAGAGTCAGCAAAAAGGAAGGGGTCCGTAAGGACCGATGCCTGCCGGGGTTGCGGGACTATTCGAAAGAGATACCGTGACCCCGGAACACAAAGGGCGATGAAGGAACATGGATGGGTTTTAGTCAGTAAAAGTCTGACACTCCCTCCTGCTCCGCCCAGAGCGGGAGGGGTTATTTGATGATTTCCCATCCGAAAAAAAAAAAAAAAAAAAGTGGGGCTCCCATACAACAAACGTGATTTTTTTATAATAATTGGTACGGAACCCTTCGTGCGCGAGTCCTAATCGCACTTGGCCGGTTTTTTTTTCTTTTCTCCACAGCTTAGAAAAAAATAGATCCATCATCAAAAAACGCTACAAATTTCAAGTAAACTATTCTTATTAGAAGAAAGAAAGAGATATTTTGAAAAAATAACAAAAAATATAGAATTGCGTATGATTTTAATATCGAATTATTTTGAATGTTTTTTTAAAACAAAACTAAGTAAGAATGCCATTTGCTTCTACTCCGTTCACCGTATAGTAGTATATAGTATAAACATTATATAATCAAAGAGTATAAACGTTACCTGTATGTATATGCTATACAGGGTGTAAAAGACCTCATCACGAAGCCGTCAACCAAGCATTCTGTACAACAAACTAAGTAACTTTACGCAAAAATTATTATTATTATTACTACTGAGCGAAACGTGCCTTTAGTTAGTCCGCTTCAGTAAGAGCGCAAGGTTAGCTAGCACAAGACAAAGTGACGATACTTAATTTAACCCCAACACAAGTGTTTCTAATTACTTACTGGGGCTGTCTCAACACATGTATAGTATGTAAGCATTTGAGACACAATAAACATTTTATTATTTTAATTGTACGTCCAGCTCTCCCTGAATAGTCAATCCCTGTATGATCCGAGCGACTTTTATTATAAATTTAGCTACGAGCTCCTCAAAGTTATCCAGTATGATGGTCTTCTTGCGTTACACCTTATAGAACGTAGTAGAATACATTAGTATCTGTACTATGATCTACGTTCTATCTTGGTTGTTACGCTCTGCTGTGGTTAAAATGTATGTGGATATCTCAGTTTCAAAAATATATTATTTTTGCTAAAAGTGATACTTAAGGGGCTGACAACACCTAATTTGTTGAAATTGATGTTATTTAAGCAGTTTTTTAAGAAAAACTATTTGTTCTAGCACGGCAAAAAAAATATACGTTATTAGTGATCATATTTCAAAGACCTTGGACGGACTCGATACATATTTTGACGAAATCGGCTCGATAGAAAATAATTGCAAAGATTGGTCTTAAAATCATCATTAACGGTCCTATGTCTTTATTTTTTTGACGTATGTGTCTGCAATTAAAAACATGAAGTCAACATATTCATACCTAAACCGCTAACGAGTCATATTTCACAAATAATCCATACTTTTTTTTATATCAATATTTATTCATTATTTTGTCTAAAACCTGGCCGCCCCGTAATAGTGACGTCTCGTTTTCTCCCATACAAATAGACAGTGTGCGCGATTTTGGTGTTGACAGCGCCTTAAGTAGAAATCGTTTGTCGAGGATCCCGTCTGTGAAAGTGCTATAATATTATACCAATGCAGTACCCAATTTGTGCCGCCAAAGATCGTACCTATGGGCCCTGCGGTTTAATTACTGGTCAACGAGACCTTTTAGCTTTTTCTTTGAGACAGCAAAACATCTACAAGGCCTCTCTGGCCTCTCTAAGGCCTATATTAGATGACATTGACCCTTTAATAGATGAGCCTTCGCTGGCTTGCCACCATGTTGAATCTGGAGACGCGAGATTAACGTTTGAGTTGCTTGAGTTGAATTAGGTATAGGTCCTGTACTCAATTATCGCTGAACGATTGATCATGCGCTTCCGGAATCCCGATCACTCAACAGAGTGAGTTGGGTTGCTAGTGTACACCCTTGCCGAACTTTCTTTTAAAGGCGGTCGTCTCTCAAACTGTTTGGCCACATTGGCTAATATTGACTGTTCGTATTGCGATCACTGCACAAACACGGTCACAAGATGTTACTAAGGTTCAGCTCACTCCATTCAAGCCAGGTAATCTTAGTTTCCATTTTAATCTCAATTTTTGCACACATCATCGTCACACGGCCACATTTTAGTAGATAAGTAGGTACATTCTGCACACAAACAATTAAATTTCTACGTAGAAACAAGTGATTAAGTCCGCCAATAAACATGTGACTTGCGATCATGATACAGGACTCTTTTATCATCATAATTTAGATGTTGTGGTAGATAGGTAACGACGTTTTATTGCTAAGTAAATAATGATGAGTCTTTGAAAAAAATACTAATTATGTACCATATTGTGCAATAGTTTTTTTAATCATGGAAATATACACAAAACAAGAACGTAGACCAGGTGTATTCTGATTTAGTAATCGATAAATCTTAACGTACAATGTTGTACTAGTTTAAGATTTATCGATAAATGCGAAAGTTTTTGAAGTGAAAACTTCTTTAGGCGCGTTGAGCACTTTTTGGGTGAAGGAAAAACATTGAACTCATCGTCACTTGTCGTAACGTGTGGTCACGCTTTGTAGCACTCGTAGGCGATTCGCCACCGCGTAGCACCACATCGGCATGCGCGGGGCACAACCAGTACTACGACTGGGGCAGTGCGAAGGGGGGAGGGGCTGGAGGAAGGGGGAGAGTGGAGGGGGAGGAGAGAGGGAGAGAAGAGGGAGAGCGAGGAATAGTTCGTATAGTCACTGATAATGAAAATGAGGTCAAAATGAAAATCCAAGATGGTGCTGACGAAAATTTTCGGTTTTTTCTTCATGGGTGTCGTTTTTATGGTTTGTGGGGTTGCTGATAATGAAAATGAGATCAAAATGAAAATTCAAGATGGCGCCGACGAAAATTTCGGTGTTTTCTTCATGGGTATCGTTTTCGTGGTTTTTGGGGTCGCTGATAATAAAATCTGGTCAAAATGAAAATCCAAGATGGCGTCGACGAAAATTTTCGGTTATTTCTTCATGGGTGTCGTTTTCGTGGTTTTTGGGGTCGCTGATAATGAAAATGAAGTCAAAATAAAAATCCAAGATAGCGCCGATAATCATAATACGTAATTGTTTTTACTTAGTTTTTGGAACATATACAACCACTTTGTTGGGTGTTATTAAGATAAAATGGTGCGCAAGCGATGGCATACATTTTTCTTGTGACATCAAATGTCAACGTCAAAATTATAAACAATACGGCGTGCGGACGTTAGTGTTGTAATATATTTTTCCCTTTTGTTTCTGTTTTGTGTATTAATAATGGTATTAATCAAATAAATATGATATATTTCCTAACAAACATTTTCTGGCATCAGAAAAATAGCAAAGGGTAATTGTAAAGGAAGTTTAATTTAAAAATCAATTAATAAGCTCATTATTTTGGAGAGTATGGAATAGTATTTTTGATGGCAACATTATATAATTCTTCTCTTTTACTTTGATGTTGTTGTCTCTTTCTTGTTTTCTAGCCCATCACGAGCACGAACAATCGTAGAATAAAGTTGCCAGACCCCTCCGAAAGCACGTTATACAGTTGGTTCCGGCTGTTATTTGTAGATCTTTGACAGTAGTTACAGGTAGTCTGCAATGACCGAAAGTCTGACAACCAGTCTTACTAAGGAGTAGCGTATTACCCAGTGCTAACTGGGTTGTGGAGGTCAGATAGGCAGTCGCTCCATGTAAAATACAAGGTATTCAGCTGCATCCGGTAAAACTGGAAGCCGACCCCAACATAGTTGGGAAAAGGCTATAAGGATAAGGCAGATTATGATGATGTTTTAGTAACAACACTTAATATACATTTCACATAAACCCACACGCACACACATAGCTCGACGATACAATGGGGGCTATCGCGTGTGAATTTGCCGCTAGAGGCGCTTGTGTAGACTAAGGTCCTCCAAAATGTCAGATGTCATACAGTGTTGGCGCGTTGCGTGATTTTTTATCACGTATTTATACTAATACACTCATGATTGTGTTCTAGATTGAGCCATTCCTGATTAATTATGACTTGAAGATTTTAAGTAGCAACTTAGGACCATAATATTGTTAGTACTTGGAGGTAAAATGATTTTTAAATTTTTCATGCTTACTAATTTTAGGAAGAATATTGTAAATATATATCTAAAGCTTACACTGTGTCGTTATACGTAATAAAATAAACTTTTCTATAAAATTATTGGTGCTTTAAAATATAAAATAGAATTATTGACAGGACCTTACTCAAGAGTGCGCCATCTGGTGAGCTCAAAAACGATAGCCCCCATTCACAAGTTACTTAGTTTTCACTTTTATCGGCAGTCCCCAGACTGCCACGCATGTCTTTTTATGAATGGATGTTTGTTACACAATCACGCCAAAACGGTTGAACGGGTCTGAATAAAATTTGAAACAGATATTGAAAACAGACTGGACTGTGAGAAGAAAATGTACATTTTGATACAAGTGGAGAAAGTTGGCAAGGCGGAGTGTTTCTGAGCCGACAACTGCAATAACAAAATGTCCACGTGTATCAAACGACGTTTTTCAATACATTTTTGAAGAAATAAAATAAAAGAACGAATACTATTTTTGTCATGAATTATTATGATTAGACAGGTGACTTTTTTATCACTTTCCAAAATGGGTCATAAATAATAGGTGAACGGAGTAGAAGTAAATGGCATACTTAATTTTTTGCGAATAAAAAAATGAAATTCAGATAATATAAATACGTTTACCTAATATACCCATTTTTTTTGGAACGTGATAAAAAGTCATACGGTTATTTTTTTTTTTCTGCGCTTTGCTTCGCCAGGTTGAAGGAGAAGCAAAGGTATGAAAGTATTAAAATATCCACGACATCAAATAAATTGATCATGCTATATATGCTATATCATACGTTCCAATTTCCAATAGTTCAGAAATAAGTAAATACAAGTGTCATCTGAATTCACCTCATGAGTCATGAGTCGGATGTTTTTTGTGTTCCAAATATTAAACAAGGAAAAATTGGCAACAAATACCATTGAAATATAAAAAATATGAAAAATACAATAATTTAAATAATATATGAATAAATTATTTCAGATCTGGGTACACCTGTGCTTACGTTTCCAATAATAACACAGGAAAAATAAAAGTAAGTAAAGGTGCAAGTTGACAGCGGGCGAAACGAAGCCGCCGTAGACGACGTGTCGCTGCGACACTACTAGTGTCTATGTATTTCTATGAAATTCTCTCCGAAGCAACCGATATACATGAAGCTAGCGACGCGTCGTCGAGCGGCAGACGCAAGCGGCAAGTGTCGCCCACCCGCCCGCAGATCAGTAGTGTCGCTGACGCCGAAATGCCGGGCTCGAAATCGTGAGTGCAGGGACCTGAGGCGGCGACGTGTCGCGGTGACATGAAGCGCCCACACGTCGTCTGCGGCGACTTCGTGTCGCCCGCTGCCTACTTGCACCTTAATATACATAGTAATTTGGCAGCAGAATCAGCTTGTATCGCATTTCGAATCAAATCAGGCGAGTTAAGACAAATAAGTTCCTTCCTACAGTCCTACTAAAAGAGTGCGCCCACCACAGGCCCACTGCAGCTTGCAGGAACAATTTTTTTTTTTAGATTCTAGGACATAGCAGTCTCCTCATGTTCTTGGTAGTTTCACCGTTTTGAGTGCGTTTTGGTTTGAAAGCGCTTTCCTGCATTTAAAGACGTTTTATAATGTCTTGCATGTCCTGATGTGCACACTACAAAAATTGATAGGCGCCAATGATAGCGCCAAACTCGTAGAAAAAGATGGGAAACTCCATTTCCCTAGATACTTACTAATAGATAATCTTAATATATATAAATTACGTGTCACGTTGTTTGTCCGCGATGGACTCCTAAACAACTTAACAGATTTTAATCAAATTTGCACACCGTGGGCAGTTTGATCCAACTTGAAAGATATAAATAATAAATAAATATAATAAATATTGCTGGACATTACACACAGCGCCATCTAGTGCCACACTAAGCAACGAGGCTTGTGTCGTGGACACCAGATAGTTGATATACTACATAGATACTTTTTGTTTGTAAATACATACTTATTATACATATAAACATCCATGACTCGGAAACAAATGTCCATGCTCATCACACAAACATTTGCTCCGACCGGGATTCGAACCCGGGACCCTAAGAACGTAAGGCAGCCTCACTACCGCTGCGCCAATCGGGTCGTCAAACAGATAGGATAGATAGATAAGATAGAATAGAAAAAAAAAATATTCCATCCGTGCGAAGCCGGGACGGGCAGCTAGTAGTCATATAGATTTGATTACGGTGGCGATGGCGGCCCCGACTTACGAACAGTAAGTCGTGGGTTCGAACCCAGACAGGCGCATTACTTTGTGTAATTTATTTCATCACCACTGCTCTTCAAACGGTGAAGGAAAACATCGTGAGGAAACCGGCATGTCCTAGAACCAAAAATTCGAAGACATGTGACATCTACCAATCCGCAGTGGGCCCGCGTGGTGGATTATAGCCCATTCCCTCTCATAGAGAGGAGGCCTGTGTCCCAGCAGTGGGAACATTAATGGGCTAATGATGATGATGATTTGATATCAGGTAATATTTTTAAGTACCTATAGGTAAGTAGGCGAGCTTGCAAACTTTCTAAAATGACTATGTTTACACGAAACACAATCTATTCAGCTAACGAATTTGTCGTTGATTTGGTTAAGTACAGCTAATCCTATCCTACTAATATTATTAAATGCGAATGTTTGTGAGGATTGATGGATGGATGGATGGATGTTTGTTAGTCCTTCACGCAAAAACTACTGAAAGGATTTGGATGAATTTTAGCACACAGATAGTTTGGTTAAAACCTGTCCCGTGGGACAGTTCCGAAAACCACGCAGTCGAAGCCGCAGGCATATGATAGTACCTTCTAATTAATACCGATCATGTAGATGGGTACGGAATACGGTTCGGAATTACGTACTGCAGGACTAGCCAAGTTACAAACGTTTCGTATCGATTCTCTTTCTACAATCGTAAACGCCTCGGCGTAAGCGATTTTAGAAAGCGCGTCGATCGCTCGTTCTCTAATGTCTGTAGAAAAAACCTACACTTTAGTCTATGGTGAGCGTTTCCGCGTTTAGCGATCAACATTGTAGAAACCAATGATATTCTAATTTTTTTTAATAGAATATCTTTGGTAGAAACGATAACATTCTATTCTATGATTTTGAACGATGTAAAGTTGTCTACGAATTTTCTATTCGTTTGTGTTGATCACGTGATTTATCGTTGAGATTTGAATAGTTTTCTACAGCGTTAACGATTGTAGATTGTCAACTTGGCTAGGAGTGCTGAATACACTTGTGCCGGACGGGTGTGATCGCTGAAGGCGTGGATGCATACGTGTACCTAGCTGACTGTTTGCCTACTCACTCTTTCTACACCGGGCGCACGTATACACACTGTACCTCGCTCCCAGCGGCGCTGACGTCCTACACCTGTTAGCTATACAATCTCAGGCCTAGTACCTAGCAAGGGAAAAGGGTTACTGCTGGAAATAATAAAACTGATAGACTTTCATAACTTTTCAGGAAGCTATATGGAACTTCAGGACTTTTACCGCACTACTTTTCACTGTTTACTTGTAAATAATATATTTGCCGTACTAATGACTAACATTCTACGAATTTCTGTGATTACTATCGTACTCCAGAACATTACTGTAACGAGAGCCCTGATTCGCTTCCTGATTTTGGAAAATTTAATTTAATGAAAATTTTGATTATAGGCACTAACAATTTATTGGAAAATTACAATTATGTGCTTATATCTAAGTACATTATATACATCACATGACTCTTACATAAAGTTATTTATGTACACACACGAAAATCACATTAATCTTTAATGTTGTTTTTTAAATAACAATAAAGATTAATGTGATTTTCGTGTCTATATTTCCAAAAAACCAGACAACTTTTCAAACATTGGCTGGTTGAAGGATCTTTCACTGTAACTGTAAGTATATAATTGCCATATACAAGGAGGATACATGACCTTTCGAAATCTACTATTTATTTTTTCAACACATTTGCTCAAGAAATGCATTTTCAACACATTTTCTCAAAAACTGCATTTACGAAGCCTGTATACATTGTTCGAAAGTTAAAAAAATTACGCACCATACAACGGAACGTGCGGTAAAATAGGTACTCTCACCTAAGTACCTATTTTACCGCATACCCCGCTGTATAGTACCGTGCGTAATCTTAACGGTTTTTTTAATTAGGTCAAAATGAAAAACAAAGAGGGGCGCGGCGCCGACTAAAATTTTCGGTTTTTTTCTTCATGGGTGTCGTTTTCGTGGTTTTTCGGATCGTTGATAATGAAAATGAGGTCAAAATGAAAATCCAAGATGGCGCCGACGAAAATTTACGGTTTTTTCTTCATGGATGTCGTTTTCGTCGTTATTGGGGTCGCTGATAATGAAAATAAGGTCAAAATGAAAATCCAAGATGGCGCCGAGGAAACTTTTCGGTTTTCCTTCATGGGTGTCGTTTTCGTGGTTTTTGAGGTCGCTGTTTGTTTCATTACATATTGTAATGTTTTCTCGCAAATGATTTGAAGAACATTGTATGACACACGTGCAGAAATTGGTATTTACAAACTCGTGACTATGGTAAGGCCCGAGACGAAGACAAAATTTACACGTTACGTTACGAACAAAGATAGCTGCGCTAGACTGTCATACTCTCGACAAAGTGGTTTTCCTGAAGGGCTAAGTTATTAAAAAAAAGACTATATCCAGGCCTAGGTAGCGACCTAGGCTACCTGGATCTGACTAAAATTACTAAATTAAACTATAAACTCCACTTGTGAGTTTATGTGTCTAGCGCTTATGTAAATGACTGTTTTTACTATTCTAATCACTGATGCACTTATTTATTTGTCACTATATTGCCCATAACACTGAATCTACACTGTTTTACGATAAAAAAAACACTACATACCTACCACTGTTTGGTGACGTTCGTCGCGAGCAACACTAATATTATAAAGAGGAAAGATTTGTATTTTTGTGTGTACGTTTGTAATGAATAAACTCAAAAACTACTGCGCTGATTTAAACAATTCTTTCACCATTAGAAAGCTACATGCACCCTGAGTAACATATATTTTTAAATACAATTCCTCGAAAACTGGTCCATAACGCACTACGATTAGGTACAACATGCAATGTATTTCACACGCGTGCGTTTTTTCCATTTTCCCGCACGTGTGCGGGAATGAAAATTGCCACAGATAACTATACCTATACTTAGTCCAAATTGGTTCAATGCCTATAGTCTTAGTTGAATGTTTTTTTTTTTTTAATTTCGGCAAAGCACTACGCGTTTTTACGGCATAAATATCCTTTGAGGTACTCCCTTAATTCTCCTAAATTTTTTTGTCCGAAAATCATTATCCATAAAACCTTTGCTATAAACTTCAATTTAACCATAATGTTCAAAATCCCGAAATTTTGTTTTAAATAATTATCTTTATTTCTAAAACTGTTCTGTCATAATATCGAATACTATAATAATTGAATCTTCTAATTTTAAATGCCATAAAGTCAAATGTCCTAAGTGTTTTATTATATAATGTATATTATTCCGAATGTTCATATAAGTATAATAAAATTTTTGATCCTAAAACATTTGCTAAAAATTAGGTTTTAGTGACAGAAACGAATCGGTGTAAATCCGACCCCACGCAGTCTTGTCTGCCCTACCCCTAGAGTGTAATTTAAAATCGCGTAGGCGCGGAGGGGCGAGGCGGCCCGCGAGTTGAGGAGCAGGTGGTTGTAACACTCGCCGCCGCTGCTGAGGCTGGCCGGCCTAGCCGGCCAGCAAGCCGAAGCTGCGGTGGTGAGCGTTAAACACATCTGCGACGATAAGCTCGCGTGGGACCGCCGGAGCCCTGCAGTGCCGGAGCTGTGACAGAAACCATGCCTGCTGCATGTTGCTTGCTCGCTTGCATGCTGCATGCTTGCTCGCCTGCATGCTGCATGCTTGCTCGCATACTGTATGCGTGCTTGCATGCTGCATGCTTGCTGCATGGTTGCTGCAAGCTTGTTTCATGCTTGCTGCATGCTTGCTGCATGCCTGCATGCATGGTGGATGTTTGTTTGCATACTTATTATAGGGAAAAATAAAATCCACATAATAATGTTCATACTCAACTGTTTTATAATGATTGACGGTTTGATTGATTGATTTTCTGCCTTTTAGTGACTATCGATATGAAATGTATGCCAAAAGAAGATTCTAACTGAGATTTTTCTGCGATATGATGGTTCTACTTTTTAATTCTTACAAATTTCATAAGAGCAATATCGTATAGAAATGTGTTGTATTGAGAAATAGCATAGCAAAAGCTAAGTAATACTTAACCTGTAATTACCCGTAATTACAGACACAATTAAAATAACAATGTTGTGTTCCCTTTTAGGAACGTCTGGGCACATACCGGTTTGTTTTAAAAATATTATTAAGATAATTAATGATATACATTAAATATTTTTTTTATCTACACCCATGCTATAAATCCTCTATAAAAGTATCTGAAACAGTTAGCTTATGGCCAACATTAAAACCAATAACGTATTATATATAGACACGTCATGAACCAACATCGCGGCGCTTAAAAACGGCGAAAATACTAGAACTACTTATAAGCGTGAAGAAAGAGAAAGAAAATATGACACCGAACGGCGGGATGCCTGTTGCGAGAGGGAGATAAATATACATCTTCAGTCACGTCACAGGTATTATTAAATTATAAACAAACGTAGCGTCGCGCGACAGGTTGGTGCGTAACTAAGCGCGATGTGGCCAATTGGCTTCATTTCATGTTGTCATTTTAGAGTGCGGACAACGTATCTATAGTTTATATATCATTGATTAAAACAGCCAGTGACATAATAACCATTATAACATCCAAACGGGTGTTATAATGTTGTACTGAATTTCATTATGCAACTCGTTTTAAAAAAAGAACATTGTCTAGCACGTGCGATTCACTACCACAGCGACGTAATTAAAAAAAAAACTTATAGGTTAATTCGAATTTTATTCATGTCGTATCCCGCCATCTTTGTTCGATATTTGGATATTAGTATTGCACTAAGTACTTTGTTGTTTACAAAAATGAGTGATACAAGCTTTGTGCATTTTAATAATTGTACAATCCAAAATGTTAATAATTATATTATTACCTATACATGGTTTGTTTGTATTAAATACTCAGCAATTAAACTTTCCATGAATTTACATAGACTTCTTACAACACTGCAACACCCTATGGTTTCAGAAACTTTTATGGAGGATTCATATCATGGATGTAGATAAAGTCTTGTATGCAACTGTACATAATTAGGTATTAAAAACTTTTTAACAAAAAAATAAAACCGACTTCAAAAACACAAAAAAGTGAAAAATAACTTTAGCTTCAGAAGTCGGTGACCTTTGTTTGATTGATTTACTTTTTTTGTCACCGACTTCTGAAGCTAAAGTTATTTTTCACTTTTTTGTGTTTTTGAAGTCGGTTTTATTTTTTTTGTTAAAAAGTTTTTTATTTTTCCATTTTTAGTTGTCCCCAAACAAATATTTGCCATGAATTTATTGTCAAATTGTTAACAACACATGTCATGGTAATAGGCGTATCCCCAATATATTTATGGAACTTCACATACCTTTTTTTTTCGGATGGGAAATCATCAATTTACCCCTCCCGCTCTGGGCGGAGCGGAAGGTAGTGTCAGAATTTTACTGACTAAAACCCATCCATGTTCCTTCTTAGCCCTTTGCGTTCCAGGGCCGCAGTATCTTTTTAGAACAGTCCCTTTTGCTGACATCGCTTTGAGGCGCGCGCGGTAACTTAACATACCTAACTGTCGAAATCTGGGTGTATTGTACACATCTGCGTACCCTCTCAGAGGATACAGGCGTGATGTTACGTCATTTGAGGCGCGCGCGGAACACGATCGCGCCAACTTAACATACTTAACTGTCGAAATCTGGGTGTATTGTACACATCTGTGTACCCCTTCAGAGTATACAGGCGTGATGTTATGTCATGATATTGTATAAACAATAAACATCCAAGCGATTTCAGCAATCACGGCAGATTTGCCGTCTATTTTTGAAGAGTTCCATTGTATATCTCCGAAGATCAGCATCAGATGTTCACAACGTTTAAATGGGACCACACGGGAAGCACCAGCTTTCAAATAAAAAAAGAATCATCAAAATCGGTTCACCCAGTCCAAAGTTCTGAGGTAACAAACACAAAAAAAAAAAAAATACAGTCGAATTGAGAACCTCCTTTTTTTGGAAGTCGGTTGAAAACAGTTACATAAATAACTATTAAATTCAGGATTTTTATACTATTATTGAAAACGGTTTTAAGTCTTTTGTATATTATTGATTGTAATATTTATGACAAACGGGTTTAGGGCATATCGTATTTAGGGATTTCAATTTTATGGCATGTGATACTATGTGATATTAAGTTCGGGTAAGTTATCATTCGGACAAATGATGGTTAGGACAAAAAAAGTTATGGCACTTTAAATTATGAATCAAAAAGTTAGGTAATACAATAGAGAACCATTTTTTGAATATTAAAATTGTGTTTATAAATAGAATATCATAGATAAACATGATTATTAAAAACTAATAGTTATTTTTATAAGTACACAAATTAACATTTATTGGTGTTCTGAATTCAAAAATATAAAATAAATCTATTTTTTATATTAGGCTGTTTAACGGTTTCATACCTTTGCCTCTTCTTCAACCTAGCGAAAGCAGAGCGCGAAAAAAATTATTTAAAATCATAGATTGATAATTCATGACAAAAATATATTTTTCGTTATATTTTATTATATTTCTTCAAAAGTGTATTGAAAAACGTCGTTTGATACACGTGGACATTTGTTATGTCGTTCGCGGCTCAAAAACACCCTCGCCTGCGGCTCGTGTGTTATAATTCCGCCTCGAATGCAATAACAAACTTTCTCCTTGTATCAAAATGTACTATCATCCCCGTACTCCCACGGGAACGGTTAACGTCCGCTAGTTATTATGTATCTATCTACATACATCAATGACTGAATACGAGGTATTCGTTTGTGCGTCTATGTCCCCTCCCGCCCTGTAGACGAGTTCGTCGACATTTTAACTTTTCGTGAGATTGCTGTAATCCTCACAAAAGTACCAAAATATGTCCCATTTTCCCAAACTCGTCACTGCCACATATTCAGTATTTAAAGATTAGCTAGTCATTATGAAAAATAGTGTGCATTTTTTTATTGATGACTACGTCACAGTATAAATTTGGACAGTACCGAAACTAAGCCTAGTTGATGCAATAATTACCTACGCTCCATTGAAGCCATAGCCATATTCAAACACTGTTTTAAGCTTTCACGGCTTAAAACTAAACTTATATTGTCATTTACGGGATATCTTCCGTGATAGTAATTGTTTTGAGCTCCCGATATTTCGACGCTGTTGCAAGCGCCATGATCGCGGGTTGACTGGAGAATGCGGGTGGATGCAATAGTACATTTTGATACAAGTGGAGAAAGTTTGTTATTGCATTCGAGGCGGAATTATAACACCCGAGACGTAGGCGAGGGTGTTTTTGAGCCGAGAACTGCAATAACAAATGTCCACGTGTATCAAACGACGTTTTTCAATACACTTTTGAAGAAATATAATAAAATATAACGAAAAATATATTTTTGTCATGAATTATCAAACTATGATTTTAAATTATTTTTTTTTCGCGCTCTGCTTTCGCCAGGTTGAAGGAGTGGCAAAGGTATGAAGCCGTTAAACAGCCTAATATAAAAAACAGATTTATTTTATATTTTTGAATTCAGAACACAAATAAATGTTAATTTGTGTATAAAAATAACTATTAGTTTATAATAATCATGTTTATCTATGATATTCTATCTAAAAACACAATTTTAATATTCAAAAAATATTTATGCCGTAAAGACGCGTAATGCTTTGCCGAAATTAAAAAAAAAAACATTCACCTCAGACTATAGGCATTGAACCAATTTGGACTAAGTATAGGTATAGTTATCTGTGGCAATTTTCATTCCCGCACACGTGCGGGAAAATGAAAAAAAACGCACGCGTGTGAAATACATTGCATGTTGTACCTAATCGTAGTGCGTTATGGACCAGTTTTCGAGGAAGTGTATTGAAAAATAAATTGTTAAGAGTAGACAAATCTGTCTACCCTCTTTCTTTAAAAAAAAAATAAAAAATAATTTAAGAGTTTACTTACTGAAAGAGCATATTACAGTATAGCAGAGTTTATGAAAGAGGACAAGTTTGTTCGTTCTTGAGATGACAATGTTGTATTTTTTGACATGTTATTGTAATTTGTTGTATTGTAATTTGGTGTTGACATTTTAATGATAGTTTTGTATTAGTGGTATTGTATTGTATCCATATTTTCATTGACTAATGTATTTAATGACTACTTTGACATTTAATTTTATCTAAATAATTATACTTGCTGAATTGTAATAATACCTAATCTTTAATGAATAATGATGATTTAATAAGTACCTACATAATTTCTATAATGTAATTTTGATGATTATTATCACGGTTTATGCACCATCTCTTCCAATTTGTACGCCACAATATGCGGCTAAACATGTTAGAACTTTTCTGTATGTTATTACTATCTTGCATGCAATGAATCATGTACACCATGTTTAAACAAATAAAATTTTACTTACTTACTTACTTAGTCTTTTGCTACGCGCACTATTGGAACTCGCCACTAAGTCACGACCAACAAACAGTATCACCAGGTTTTGTGGAGTCCTTATCATGATGCCGGCTACTACTTTTGAGCATACTCAAAACTGGATTCCACGTACTAGACAATTTGAAGCCATCCTCTGGATTGAAATTTTTATGTTTTCTTATTTCAATTGCCTCTCTTGTCAGCCTAGGTAAGTAATGTTTGTCCTTAGACAAAATCCGTGGCTTATGAAATTCGATCCAATTATTGGTCCCTGGCCGCTTCCATCCACCCGCATTTTCCAGTCAACCCGCGATCATGGCGCTAGCAACAGCGTCGAAATATCGGGAGCTCAAAACAATTACTTATCACGGAAGATATCCCGTAAGTGACAATATAAGTTTAGTCATAGCCAAATTGTTTTTTTTTTATTAAAACATGTTTTTCTGTTGTGATCAATCAATCGAATTGAAATAACTAGCTTACAAAAGTTGTGGGATGTTATCAAAACTATTTGTAATACTTCCAAAAAGTCAGACCATTCTCCAGTTCTAATCAACACTGATAATCCGAAAAACAGTGTTGATGATGCTAATAAATATTTTTCAATACACTTCCTCGAAAACTGGTCCTTAACGCACTACGATTAGGTACAACATGCAATGTATTTCACACGCGTGCGATTTTTTCCACTTTCCCGCACGTGTGCAGGAATGAAAATTGCCACAGATAACTATACCTATACTTAGTCCAAATTGGTTCAATGTCTATAGTCTGAGGTGAATGTTTTTTTTTTTTAATTTTTGCAAAGCACTACGCGTCTTTACGGCATAAATATTTTTTGAATTTTCAAATTGTGTTTATAAATAGAATATCATAGATAAACATGATTATTTAAAACTAATAGTTAATTTTATACACAAATTAACATTTAGTTGTGTTCTGAATTCAAAAATATAAAATAAATCTTTTTTTTTATATTAGGCTGTCTAGCGACTTCATACCATTGCCTCTCTTTCAACTTGGCGAGACCAAAGCGCGAAAAAAAAAAGAAAATTTAAATCATAGTTTCATAGTTCGTGATAAAAAAAAATATTCGTTATTTTATTTTATTTCTTCAAAAGTGTATTGAAAAACGTCGTTTGATACACGTGGACATTTGTTATTGCAATTCTCGGCTCAAAAACACCCTCGCCCACGGCTCGGGAGTTATAATTCCGCCTCGATTGCAATAACATACTTTATCCACTTGTATCAAAATGTACTATTACAGGTATCGGACAGAGGCTGGCGGAAGAAATAATTGATAACGCTCATCTGTTATCAGGGAACCTCTACTCCTATATCACCTAACTCTTTTGTCCTACTCCCTACTGATGAAAATGAGGTTGAACATCTCATAATGGACTTGAGGGAGGGTGCGGCAGTTGGACTAGATCAGATTTCGGCCAAAATCCTAAAACGCTACATTAAGCAGCTTACACTTCCACTTACTCACATCTGCAACCTGGCCTTTACTACTGGTACTTTTCCACTAGCATTGAAGATAGCTCTTGTTAAACCTATCCATAAAGGAGGAGACAAAGACTGCATTTCAAATTACAGGCCTATCTCGATCCTGCCTACGATGTTCAAAGTCCTAGACCGTCTAATAAATAAACGCCTCATGAACTTTCTGGAGACAAATTCCCTCCTGTCACCTGAGCAATTTGGGTTTCGATCGGGTAGGTCGACTGATGACGCTGTACATGAACTCACTAACCATATTGTTACTAATCTTGACAATAAGAGGAAGTGTGTTACAGTATTTCTAGACCTAGCCAAGGCCTTTGACACGGTTCCTATTCTATTGCTATTGCAAAAACTCGAGAGAATAGGAGTTAGAGGCCTCCCATTGCAACTGCTCAAAGATTACTTAAGTTGTAGGAAGAAACAAGTGAAAATAGACAACTGGATAAGTGATGAACTCTCTGTTCATTATGGCGTGCCACAGGGCAGTGTCCTGGGTCCTAGCCTTTTCCTTGTCTATATTAATGACTTGCTTCAGCTTCATCTTAAACACGGTAAACTAATATCTTTTGCCGATGATACTGCGCTATTTTTTAGTGGTAGAAATTGGGAAGAAGTTTTCCAAAGTGCTCAACATGGTTTCAATGAGGTTTGTCAATGGCTTAAACATAATGTTTTGACATTAAACTTATCAAAAACGAAATACGTTGCTTTTGCGCCCAGGAGAAATCTTCTTCCACCTCCAAATCTTAGTATCATGGCTCACACTTGTTCTTTGTCCAATACCTGATGCCTTTGTTCACCTCTTCAAAATACGGAGGTCATTAGATATCTTGGAGTGTACATCGACCAAACACTAACCTTTAAGCCTCACATCTACATTCTTGTTACTCGGATTCGTAAGCTGATCTACATTTTTAAGACATGCTGATCTTAGGACTACCAAAATGGTCTACTCAGCACTCTATCAGTCAATAGTAAATTATTGCATTACCTCTTAGGGAGGAGCAGGCAAAGTTCACCTTCTGGTGCTTGAAAGAGCACAAAGAGCTGTTCTCAAGGTAGGAGCTGGACTTCCTTTTCGATACCCAACGGGTGACCTTTATAAACGTTGGGTGTTGACGATGTACTCACAGTCAGGCAGAACTTCATACTTTCCATAGTAGTTTACATAAAGCATAAACAATTAGAATATGACCCGAATCTTAACAAAGATAAGCGTAAGAAAGGTAATGTCTGTCCTACAAACTATTTTCGCACTATTCTCTCCCAAAGATTTTTCTGTTTTCTCGGAGGATATTTGTAGAACAAAATCAACACAACACTTTCAATTTACCCGCTACGGAGACCAGTCTGTAAGTTAGCTGTCTGTAAATGGTTAAAAAATCTAGACTATCATACAACTGAAAGTCTATTGATTCCAATCCGCTAAACATCTATCTACTACACAAACACACACTATTTACTACTATACACATAAATCACACATACAATATGTCCCACTAGAGTAATTATAATATTTCTTATTTTTAATTTTTATATATTCTGTACATATCTAAGTTAAATCGTCACGCATTAGTTGTAAAGTATTCATCTAAATTAGTTTTATACCCTTAAGTCTTGGGGGCCTGGTGACCCGTAACACAGGTATTGTATACCTATTTCAGGCACCAGTCTCTCACAAATGTTTACCATGTATTGTTAGATTAAATAATTAATGTTCACTGTAACGTTTGTGATGAGAAAATAAATATATTATTATTGATTTAAATAGGTTATCTTATGGCGTTGGTTAATCTCAACAAAAGACGATAGTTTAAACACGGAAAACAGTTTCATAAAAACACACAACAATAGGGAATATGCATAAATTTTCTTTTTTTTATTTAGATACGGAATATTAAAGTACTATAAAAATAATAACAAAAAGCGAAAACAACACATAAATCGGCCAAACAACACAACAGTTATAACCAATTAAACTTTTGTTTCTATCTCTTTCTAGATAAACGGAATTTAGTATGGATTTTGGTACGTCGATGCAGCGAATGACGTCATTCGCTTTATCGGATCTCTCTGTCTAATCAGCAGTTTCAAATGCTTATAACTTAGTATTTTTTATAGATATTAAAAAAATAATTTCACTTTGCTATTTCTGATGATAATACGCTTTGTTTAGAGTGATAAAAAAAACCTTGCATACCTATACCCTATTGTAGAACTATATATATTTAACTTTGTCATTACGGCGTAACTTTTTACAAGTTTTGGCGCAATACTGACAGCACCGCTAGACTGCCTAAGGGCCCCGTCGATGTGCATATTTGTGTGAGTGTGCGGTTTCGAGCGTTTGTAGGTAGTTTCCGTACTTTCCATATTTATACTGTGACTACGTGCTTAATTAAGAATAAGGTAACCTACCAACAATATTTTTACGATTGTTATGAAAAGATATAGCGTAGGCTTAAACAATATTTATATAAATAAACCTATCTTATCTGTTTAGTTCTACTAGATCATTTTATTATTCGCTTATTTTTCAAGTCATTTTACTTTGCACTTTTAAAGTTTGTATTTAAGGAGCCGAACTTGGAAAATTAGAATCATTCTGAGTTAAAACGGGGTGGGTCCATCATCAGAATCAAGAAAGTTTTTAAAGTGGAAATTAAGTTCCAAGATTCAAAATATTTAAAGGAAAAGGTGATTTAATTATCTTATTTTGTAATAATATAATTAATAATTATAGCTTATCTACCCTTTCATACCTTCAGCCCATTCATGAGTCTTATAAATGCCTTCTATCAATATGTTTTCGTGAATATTGATTTGTAAGGTTTTAGTTATTGCCGTGTCGACGGCGCGTTCGTGTTCCACGCGCGCCTCAAAGAGAGTCAGCAATAGGAAGGGGTCCGCAAGGACCGATGCCTGCCGGGGTTGCGGGACTGTTCGAAAGAGATACCGTGGCCTCGGAACACAAAGGGCGATGAAGGAACATGGATGGATTTTAGTCAGTAGAAGTCTGACACTCCCTGGAGTCATTTGATGATTTCCCATCCTAAAAAAAAGAGGTTTTAGTTAATACAAGTCCCATACGATATGCCTCTATGGCATCTCCTCGCAGAAGTCTTGTGATATAATCAAACCGTAAACAATAAACCCCCCAAAGTTTAACGTAGGTACTACTATATTTTTTTATTATTATAACAAAATACGACTTTCATGGGCAATATGTGAGTCATTGTGTAAGTAGCTGTTTTGTTCAGGAAATTAACATTTTTAATAATATAAAATATTTCTCTCATTTTATTGTGCTGATCTTATAATTTGCACCTGTATAACTATATATTTCAACATGTGCAAATTATGTAAACCATTTATTAAAAAAAAGGAAAATGTCGCATCAAAGATGATAAATCCGACTATTTCAGAACTTTCTTGCAAGGTATCAGTTCAGTACCTCTACAAATTTTCACGAGCCTTTAGCTAAACGATAGTACCTACTTAGACTAGTTTTTGCCCGTAAGTTTAGCGGCGTTTAGCCCATGCCATACCAACGCATTCCCCTGTTTTCTCCCTGAATAATAAAACTAGAACCAATTAAAAAATTTGTTCTAGTTTTTTTTTTTTTACTAAGATATCTCCATCCCTTGCGTCAACTTGCGTGTCTCTACGTTTCGATTTTTTCCATAAAATTACATAAAATATGTACGTTACAACCTTACAATGATTAACGGTTTTGTCAAATCAAACGTTTGTATGAGTTGTTCGTTGTTCCGTATTATGTATGATCAGTCGCGATCAAATATGACGTCATCGGTGCCCATCGTGGCTGATAGTCATCGTAACTCATTTTGACAGACGCTTTCGTATCGATTCTTCTAATATTGCGATTATGTAAGCATAGTGGACATCAAATTGATGACAACTGAGTTTGAAGTGGCTTTCGTGAAAGACGTTACACCGTACCCGGGCTGTTAGTCACCGTAAAGTGATATCCACTCTGTACAATACGTAATACAGTAAAACGGGGCTATTTGGGTTTTAGGGGGCTATTTGGTCCCATATAAACCAAAATGTTATTGGGTATTTCCATCAGGATTTTTTCAGTATTAGCCAATCAAAGTGTTTCTAGACATTGTAAAATAACTTCTACTATACACCAACCGACAGTTTTCGATATTTTTGTTCGAAATTCTATAAGGTCATCCCAAATAGCCCCCAAAACCCAAATAGCCCCGTTTTACGGTACCAATATTTTGACATTCTCGGTTGTCATCAAAGTTCGGTGTACAACCGAAGCTTGATAGTCACTGGAGATCAAAAAGATACGTAATAACCCTACAGGAGTGAAAAGGTAACAGACAGGCAGCGTTTCTTTCACCTTAAATATATTGAAGTTAGTATGATGGAAGATACAGCGTGTACCAGAAAGTTGTGGTCATAATTTACGAGTGTGATACTAACCACTAAACTGAACAACTTTTTCCATGGGATCAACAGTTTTTTTTTTTTTTTGTTTTTTTTCAATCAACATAGTAAACGCGATAAAATAATCAAGTAGGTACCTAATACATTTGGATAGAGTATATATCGAATATAAGTATGGGCACTAATGGCACTAATGGGCAGCTGATATTTTTTTCTTGCCCTAATTTTTTTTAGAAAACCTATTCGTAATATGTTTGTCTTTGTACTAACATTGATTAAAAATATTTTGCATTCGGAAAGCAGATGAGTGTAAGTCGGTTTTAGGCGGGATCGTATAGACTATAAAGCGGAAAATACGGGGTCAAGGACACCGACGCGAAAACGGTTTCCACGTATTCAATACGTCATTGAGTCTCCCACATAGAAATTTTTCATCGGTTATTAAAACTATAATAATAATATATATATATATATATATTACTAGCGGACGTCCCGCGGTTTCACCCGCGTAGTTCCCGTTCCAGTGGGAGTACGGGGATAAAATATAGCCTATGTTACTCGTGGATAATGTAGCTTTCAAATGGTGAAAGAATTTTTTAAATCGGTCCAGTAGTTTTTGAGCCTATTCATTACAACCAAACAAACAAAGTTTTCCTCTTTATAATATTAGTATAGATATTAATATTATAAAGAGGTAACATTTGTTTGTAAGTTTGTATGTTTGTAAGTTTGTATGTAGGGGGTAATCTCCGGAAGTAATGAACCGATTTCAAAAATTCTTTCACCATTAGAAAGCTACATTCACCCTGAGTGACATAGGCTATATTTTATCCCCGTACTCCCACGGGAACGGGAACTACGCGGGTGAAACCGCGGGACGTCCGCTAGTAATAATAATAATAATATTATAAAGAGGTAACATTTGTTTGTAAGTTTGTATGTTTGTAAGTTTGTATGTAGGGGTAATCTCCGGAAGTAATGAACCGATTTCAAAAATTCTTTCAACATTAGAAAGCTACATTCACCCTGAGTAACATAGGCTATATTTTATCCCCGTACTCCTACCGGAACGGGAACTACGCGGGTGAATCCGCGGGACGTCCGCTAGTTAAAAATAAAACAGCTGTCTTCAATAAAAGTGCAATACATACACGGTCAAAATATATGGAAAAGCTGATTTTAAAAACTTACCGACGAAAAACTTCAGGCGCGTTATTAAAAGTACTTGTATTAGTTTGTTATTCTAAAAACCTCCAAAGTTCCTTTAGAAACTGCAACCGACAAATGGGCCCTAAACGACAATAAGTAAAAAACACACACAAAAATTATAGGTTTTAATAAGTTTTTTTTGTCTAGTTAGGCATCGAAATATTTTTATTTATTAAATTTTGGACAAAAAGCAGTTACAGGTTGGAACAATGTAAAATAAAAGAATGTCAAGAAAAGATTTTGTTGTCGATATTTTATTTTGTAATAAGAAATGTTCCGATATATTTTCCTGGTCATATTGTGTATTACCTATAATAGTTGCGGACCTACGACATGGGCAAATTGACCACATAGTAACGAATGATGGTATTATTATAAAAAGGGCGTTCTCTTATATATTTTTTTTATTTCTACAGCAAACTGTACAGGTGGAATTTCTTTTTAATTGTTAAACTTTTTTGTCTATAGGTTTTCTGGAACAGCTATTAGTAAAATACCAACATGGTTTTAGCCGCTCAGGTGAGTGAAACTTTTTTTACCTTTTTGCTAATCTGACTGCCCTGTTCATCTAGTACCTACGCTAAGTATTTTAAAGGGTGTAAAACACCTCTTAACGAAGCCGAAAGGCACTTGTTCTCCTCATCATTGCGATCATTTTTTTGTTCTACACCATACCTGGGAACCTTCTAGTTACGGAGATATTGGGGGTCAAATTTCCAACTTTTTGACAAGTTTTTTTTTAATACAAGTTTTTAATGCAAGATTTTTACTTTAAACACCTCTACGACCCCCGTACTATTCAATCCATCCATCAGCACAATGTTTTGACTGCGTTACATCGAGTTCTACCACAAAACATGATTTTTCACCCCAAAAAAAAGTAATTTCCCAGCAATCATTTTTGCGTAAAGTTACTTAGTTTGATGTACAGAATGCTTGGTTGACGGCTTCGTGATGAGGTCTTTTACACCCTGTATTCTGTGATCTAGTGCTCGCAAGCACGGCTGCTGAGTATAAAGATCCAGGGTTCGCATCCCGGATCGAACAAAATGTTATTGGGTTTTTCAATCAGGAATTTTGGGTTATTGGCAAGTCCCCTATTACATGGGACTTAAGCATAACTGGTGACATGTGGGTGTACTAGTAGGTACAACTCTGCGGAACCCTTCGACGATTACAGGCGTTCATAGGTTCATACGCCTGGGCCGGCAGTCTCGACAGAGATAACGACAAAATCGCTAACTTTCGATTGCTAATTACTAACGAATAAATTCGGTTGCAATAATGATGCTTGGGAGAATCACCCTTCGGCAATTACAGGCGTTCATAGGTTCATATGCCTGGGCCGGCAGTCTCGACAGAGATAACGACAAAATCGCTAACTTTCGATTGCTAATTACTAACGAATAAATTCGGTTGCAATAATGATGCTTGGGATAATCACATCTTTGATGTAGAAACTTGCATTTCCCGCAAGCATCATTATTGCAACGGAATTTATTCGTTAGTAATCAACGATCGAAAGTTGCGAATTTGTCGCTATCTATGTCGAGACTGCCATCGCCTGTAATAAAAAAAAATTCTTTTACTAACTAGTTTTCCTCAACTAATTAACAACCGTGTGGCTGTAGATGTAATTGCGCCTTTTTTTACGCTAAACGTGACACGTTACACTTGTGGTTGAAAATCTGCCGAAAAATTAAAATCATCATCATTCTCCTGTATAAATCCCAATTTATTTATTAATTTATTTCGGCGCAGCATGTCTCCATCTTCGTCCATAGTTCTCATAACTCGTCATCTCAGCAAAAACGCAATCAGTCAGAAGAAACACTTTTTTTGGCAGACGTGTAAATATATAAAATGAAAAAATACGTGTAGTAGTAACCGCGCAGCTGTCACGAACTCACGACCGCTGAACGGTCCTGGGTTCGAAGTTTCAAAATGAAAGGTAGATTTTGACGCACTGGGCGCTTTAGACTTTTGGCGCACTTTTAGAGACACAATGGGCTACCGTAGGCGCGGGCCTGTGAACGGTTAGCTATGGGCTAGCTCGTTGTCCGTCCGTCTTATGACGACAGGCCGTGTCGACGGCGCAGGAGTGTTCTACGCGCGCCTCAAAGAGAGTCAGCATAAGGAAGGGCCGATGCCTGCCGGGGTTGCGGAACTGTTCGAAAGAGATGGCATGGCCTCGGAACACAAAGGGCGATGAAGGAACATGGATGGGTGTTAGTCAGTAAAAGTCTGACCCGTGTCCCGCTTCGCCTAAAGCGGGAGAAGTCTTTTGATGATTTCCCATACGAAAAAGGTAGATTTTGTTGTTAAAAAAAAAACATATTCCCGGTTTCTAGGGTAAAGTGAAGGTACTGTAGACTATAAGGATAGGCGTAATTTTCTTACAAGCTTTTATTTAATTTCACCGTTCCCGGTGTCTATCTGTAGGTAAAGACATCATGTTTTACATCATGTTTTAATCTTGTTTTGGTTTTTTTGTTCCAAAATAGGGAAGGCAACTGTAACCTAAATCTAATGGCGCTATTTGTCTGGGAATTTACTTACGACGTTACTGTCACCAGGATTGTGGGTGCCCAATCGTTGAAGAGGGGCCGAGTCTAGTCAACTCGCCAGTATGCAGTGGCAACTTCTTGTTCATGGTACTCCTACAAAGGTACCTGTGGGGCCGCTGTGACATCTCCACGCCCTGCAAGCGGATCGAGTCGGTGGACGAAACAGACGAATCATACGATTTTATCGTTGTGGGCGCTGGATCTTCAGGGTCCATCATGGCTGGCAGACTGACTGAAAATACTTGTTATAAAGTAAGTTATTTGGTATATATGTCATTCACAAAGGGTGTAAAACACCTCTTATCGAAGATGAAAGGCACTTGTTCTCCTCGTCATTGCGATCATTTTTTTATTCTACACCATACTTGGGAACCTTCTAGTTACGGAGATATTGGGGGTCAAAGTTCCAACTTTTTGACAAGTTTTTTTTTTTAGTTTTTAATGTATATTTTTTTTACTTTAAACATCTCCACAACCCCCGTACTATTCAATCCATCCATCAGCACAATGTTTTGAGTGCGTTACATTGAGTTCTACCACCAAACATGATTTTTCACACCAAAAAAAAAAATTTGTTTCTGAGCTATAATTTTTGCGTAAAGTTTGATACAGTACAGAATGCTTGGTTGACGGCTCCGTGATGAGGTCGTTTACACCTTGTATAAAGGAATTCAATGGTAAAAAAATCAATGAAACAAACAAAAGTCCCCGACTTTCGCAAGTAAGGTGTGACGTGACCGGGGTGTGATATGTGGAACTTCGCGCTAAAATCTGTGTTGTCCGATAACCAATGTTATGAAATGTTGTGACCACTTTTATTACCCACACACATTCTGATCTACAATATTCTATTCTATTCTAACCTAACCATAACCTAGAAGTTTTCAAGTCTTGAGTTAATACTTGTTGTTAGTAACAAACAATTTTGCAAATGGTACACCATTTTCAACCGTTCACCTTACTATCTGCGAGATAGTAGTTAAGCGAACTTATAATTTATACTTATAAAAAAAAATCGGGGCAGTTTTTGGGGACTGCCGATAGAAGTGAAAAGAAAAAGTACACAGGCCCCTCCAGTCGTAGCACTGGTTATGCCCGCGCATGCCTATGAGGTGCTACGCCGTAGCGGATGCTACGAGTGCTATGAAGCGTGACCACATGTTACGTCAAGTGACGATGAGTTCAATGTTTTTCCTTCACCCAAAAAGTGCTCAACGCGCATAAAGAAGTTTTCACTTCAAAAACCTTCGAGTAAACAGAATACAGCAGATTATTCTTCGCAGGTGCTGTTACTAGAAGCAGGTGGTCCAGGACCACTCGGGATGCGAGTCCCATCACTCTACAGGGCCTTCTGGGGCAACGAGGAAGTGGACTGGCGAGTTCGCACCGTACCTGCTGACTACTGTCTGGACCAAGAGGGGCAAGGATGCCAGTGGCCGCTAGGAAAGGGCTTAGGTAACTATATAAACCTCTTAACAAAGTCGAAAGGCACTTGTTCTCCCCGTCATTTCGATCATTTTTTTGTTCTACACCATACCTGGGAACCTTCTAGTTACGGAGATATTATATAAAACACTTCCACGGTCCCCGTACTATTCAATCTACTTATCCATCAGCACAATGTTTTGAGTGCGTTACATTGAGTTCTACCACAAAACATGATTTTTAACCCCCCAAAAAAAGTCGTTTGCCAGCAATAATTTTTGCGAAAAATTACTTAGTTTGATGTACAGAATGCTTGGTTGACGGCTTCGTGATGAGGTTGTTTACACCCTGCATAAACCTATTTTATATCACTAAAACTAGGGACTTTAGATTTTCTTCAAACTGAACTTGACTCAGGATTGGCCCATTTCTACTGTACCACAAATAAGCATAAGCTTAGACTTTTCGAAACCATGTTGAGGTTGCCTTCCAGTCTAACCGGATGCAGCTAAATACAAATATTTTACATGGAGCGACTGTGTATCGTACCTCCACAACCCAGTTAGAACTGTGTAATACGATACCCCTTGGTAAGACTTGATGTCAGACTTTCGGGCCACTAACGTATGTAGGTACAATCTACAAATTACAGCCGGGACCAACGGCTTAACGTGTTTTCCGAGGCACGGACGGCTAATTAAAATTTGTGGCGCGGTGGATGGGTGGCCACCCATCAGTGGCGTAGCGTGGGTTTTCGCCGCTTGGGGCCGACCGGAAATCCGCCACCTCTTGTTGTTGTTGATTTTATTGACCCCATAACTTGTGGGATAACTTGGGGTCTAAACTGGGTAGTGTTTGAGAAACAGAACTATAAGTTTTTTTGAAATTATGTCACCTCTCCAACATAAAGTGCTGATTATGAGAATTCTACGCCGTTCAGGGGGTTAAACTGCAAGATACTTTTCTGATAGCTCATGAACGAATGTATCCTTCGAAAACCAATTTGCCAAAAAATACATCTGCCTTTGAAAAATAAGCTCCTTACAGGTCATGTGATTAAAACTTCCCTTGTTTTTCGAGGCAGGTTTCTTAAAATAAATGTTTAAACAAATTGCAGAATTCCTTGTCGCATTAGTTTTCCAAAATGGTGCCACAATATACTATTTTAGTAAGTGAATAACCGGAAAACAACAATTGGTCCTGAGAAGGTAGTATTTTAATAAAACTGGATAGTACAGTTTTTTCGATGTACTATCGAGAACACTCCCGCCTGATCACCACTAAGCTAATTTTGGCTTGCACTTTCAACATAGAAACCCTCTCTAGCCCTGCCCCGTTGACTTTGTATAGAAATAATGAATGAAAAATACCGATCGGCCGAGCGCACTGACGACGCACGCCAAACGAGAGTTATTGTTATTTCGCGCGCCAAAGTTGACGCTTTCCTAATAGGCCTAAACTCTAAGGGGATGTGGCTCGGCGCTTCCGCATGATTTCAACGAAAAAATTAAATGGTCAGGCGGAAAAGACCATGACTGTACGTCTTCCTTGTTGCAGATTTTCTTGTTACCGCTATTGATGTTTGACTTATTGCGCCAGATCCTGGTCGATCTGCATAGCTATTCACAACGCTTCGATTCGATTCCAATTCGGAAAGTCGTATGTCTATCTTTTTTTGGCATTACGGAAACGAGTGAGATAGACATATGACTTTCCGAATCGGAATCGAATCGAAGCGTTGTGAATAGCTATGCAGATCAGGTAAAATCTCTCTCTCAGGTGTATTTTAACATATCCTAGCAGATAGTTGAAGCTGTATTTTTCAACTATCAGAAAAGTATCAGTTTAACATTCTGAACGGCTTATATTTCTCACAATCAGCACTTTATGGTGGAGAGGTGATAACATTTCAAAATAGCTTTGGAAGTTCGATTTCTCAAAAACCACCCAGTTTGGACCCCGAGCGGGGTTAAAATTGTAGCAAATAAGGTGTTTAATGGTATCACCCATTTAAAGGCCTGCACCCAATTACCAATCACCCTGTATATCAACATTTATATCGTTTTCTATGGCAAGAATGGCATGACATTGCACGCACGATTTCGAATATTTTTTTTTACATTTTCCAAATTAATAAATTGGCGCTTCCTGCCGCCCCGTTTCGTATGCCGCCTGGGGCCGTGGCCCCCACCGCCCGCCCGTAGCTACGTCACTGCCACCCATTACATACCGAGTAAGAAACTCGCAATATAATCGCGTAATATTTTATGGGCACGTTCTGCTTCTAACCTTATGTTATCTGGCATTATTCATTAGGATGCCAAATATCGGTTTCTGCCTTACAATAACGTGAAAAAAACATTCTAATCTGGGTCCCCTACTCTTTAACGTTTCGTCCGTATATTCGGATCTATCCGTCTCTCTCGCGCACTTCTGCAGATGAGTGCGAATAAGAGAAACGAATAGATCCGAATATACGGACCAAACGTTAGAGAGTAGGGCCTCTGCAGTGCCGGATTTACCATAGAAGCTGAAAAAGCTGAAGCTTAGGGCGGCAAAATTAGAGGGGCGGCAAAATTAGCCCAAAAAAAAATTTGGTACAGAAAAAAATAAGGCTGCGGGCACGAGGTGGGGCTGCGGCGGCGGCAGCAGCCGCTTCCACACTCGTGCCACCTCGGGAGGGCCTGCCGCTGCGGCTTCGACTGTCTTGGTGTCCGTTAGGTACTTAATATAGATAGATTATTCCCTAAAAAAAGGACTTAACTTTATTGTGAACAGTCTATCTAATTTTAGGAGTCAGTAGGAGCGGCAAAAATTTTATAGCTTTGGGGCGGCAAATGTGTAAATCTGGGCCTCTGATTCGGAAACATTTAACCCGTCTTAAAACTCACTCCACTTTTCCCTATTTCAAGGAGGAACAAGCCAACTGAACGGTATGATGTACCACAAAGGCCACGCCGCTGACTTCGACGACTGGGTGGCATTAGGAGCCGAGGGCTGGTCCTGGGACGAACTCAAACCCTTCATGGACCTGGCGGAAGGCAACAAGGAAGTTGGGTCACTTGTCAGTGGGGAGTACCACTCGGAAACTGGAAAAATGCCTATCCAAAGGGTAAGCACAGAGAGTAGTACTTACTAAATCTGTACTGATAATATAAAGAGGCAACATTTGTTTGTAAGTTTGTATGTAGGGGGTAATCTCCGGAAATAATAAACCAATTTTAAAAATTGTTTCACTGGTAGAAAGCTACATTATTCGTGAGTGCTATAGGCTATATTTTATTCCCGTACTCCCACGGGAACGGGAACTACGCGGGTGAAACCGCGGGACGTCAGCTAGTACTTACTAGTGTGTGTGTTGCAATTGACGATTTCTTCCATAATTATTTTATCCATAGCGAAAAGCTAAGTAAGTACTCGTGTGTCGTGTGTAGCTACCACGCTCAGTCCTACCGTAAAACGTGATTTTCCACCCCAAAAAAAAAAATTGTTTCCCAGCAATAAATGTTGCGTACAGTTACATAATTTGATGTAAGTACAGAATGCTTGGTTGACGGCTTCGTGGAGAGCCGTTTACTTTTAAAGGCTAGGTTTACTAAGCTAGGCGTCAAAAATTTATAGCAAAATCACATCATTGTATTTTTTTTATCCAGTTCAATTACCAGCCTAAGCCGTTAAACGATCTATTAGAAGCCATCAACCAGACGGGATTGCCGATCATCACCGACATGAACGACCCGAACACTCCCGACGGATTCAGCATCGCACAAGCTTTTAATGAGTGAGTATTTAAAGTTTAAAACTACCGTTTTCCCGCAGCTTCGGCTGCACATGAACGTTCAAGGTGGCGCACGAAAAGAGTACCTACCTGAAAAAAAAAACATGCGGGGCAGTCTTTGGGGACTGCCGATAAAAGTAAAACAAAAAGTACACATGTACCCAGGCCCCGCCCCAGTCGTAGCACTGCTACAGGTTGTGCCCCGCACATGCTACGCAGTGGTGCTACGCCGTAGCGGGTCGGCTACAATGCTACGAAGTGTTGGGTGACGCGAGTTCCATGATTTTTGTTCACCCAAAAGTGCTCAACGCGCCTAAAGAAGTTTTCAGTTCAAAAATGGGGAAGCCTTTGCCAAGCAGTTGGGTATTCAGGGGTTACAGGGGTACCCTTGGTCATGGTCTGCCAAATCCGTTCAGCCGGCAGGTAAGACCTATAAAATAAGGGGCTAGTGGCTAGCTAATGGAAAACCTCATGAGGTGGAGAGTATGTTTCACATTTTTTGTTGTAGGTGAATGCTCTTTTTGACACAAATAGGAGCCTGCAGTGACACCTTGTAAGTAGGCAATGTGTAGGTAAATCCTAATTACACTATAATTGTCTCTGTAATCATTGCGATAAGAAGACCACACATAATAATTTAATAACGCCTGATTAAATATGGATGCAACACATAATTACACATATGTAGAGCTTCAGGCAACAATCATAAATTATATTTGATTACAAAAAAATAAGGAAATAAAACTGATGGTACCTACATACGTTATTATCTGATTCGTTATCAATTTAAATTTTTGTTACAATAACATTTGCTTATTTTAAAAAAGTTTTTTTACGTAGATTAACCTGAATCTAAGGAATAATGTAGGTAGTATCTTTTAGTACCAGCAGTCACTTGTTTATTTTAACCGACTTCTAAAAAAGTAGGAGGTTTTGTAATCCACTAGAACCTTTTTTTTAATTTACATTCACCGATTTTTTCGTGATTTCTGGTCCGATTTAAGGTGGAAGATGTGGAGTTTCCACCATGTGTCCCGCGAAATTCTCTTAAATTAAAATTTGAATTGCGCGGGCTACCGTGGAGGAAGCTCGCGTGGTAGTCGCTTAAAAATGTTATTAACTTTGTTTAGGTACTCAATGAGTTATCCTCTTTAAGATGAAAAAAAAAAAGAAAAAAAAAAGCATGTTAACCCGCACAGGACAGAACACTCAACACACACACACTTATGCATTTTTTCTTCTTCGTCTATGTGTGATATGCTAATATTTTCTAGCTAAAATGTTTTGATACTTGACAAGGATTTGTTTGAGACACCACAACCGTCATCATCATCATCATCATCATCTCCCTTCCCTTGTCCCATGTTAGTTGTGGTCGGCGCAACACGTTTTCATCTTCCATTCTCCCCTCTCAACCATTACGCAATCATTTACACCTTTTGCTTTTATATCACTCCTCACACAATCCATCCATCGTTTCTTTGGTCTTCCTCTCGCTCTGAGGTGAATAATAACATTTTCTAGTTACAATGTAAGATACTTGACAGGGATTTGTTTGAGATACCACAACCACAACCAAAAAAGTAAAAAAAATCAGAGCAGTCTTTGGGGACTGTCGATAGAAGTGAAAACAAAAAGTACAGTACGCAGGCCCCGCCCCAGTCGTAGCACTGGTTATGCCCCGCGCATGCCTATATGGTGCTACGCCGTAGCAGATGCTACGAGTGCTACGATCGGCTACGAAGCGTCACCGCACGTTACGTTACGTGACGATGAGTTCAATGATGTTCCTTCACCCAAAAAGTTCTCAACGCGCCTAAAGAAGTTTTCACTACAAAAGTGCAAAAATATAACCGACGTCTCCCTCCTCCCTAACATCATATCTTCCACCTTCCAGCAAAGGCCAGCGCTACACCACAGCGCGCGCCTACCTGCCACCCAAGTCTGAGCGCCCCAACCTGAACGTGAAGCTCTATGCCCACGTGACCAAGGTCCTGTTCGACGGTACTAGAGCCTATGGAGTGGAGTATGTCGACGCTAAAGGCAATACCAAGACTGTTAATGCTACTAAAGAGGTAAGGCAGGGACATTTTCATATTCTGAGGGAGTCAGGGTCAGTTCGTTTCATGTCCGGGCCATAAATACCTGACGCATATATAATTTAATAGTAAATAATTTTATGGCAGTGCTTAAATTCAGCTGCATATTTTGGTTGGTATAATGAGCTCGGACGAAATCTCACCACCTTCGTACGTAATCTTCTCGTTACGACTCTGTTTGCTTGCAGCAGTCAAGCAAAAGCCAGGCGCTTATTTAAGCTCATCAACCAATAGCATCGCAGCATCTGATCCCTTGTTTTTGTTAATGAAAAAAAGGGTCGAAAGAAAAAAGAATAATTTAAAAAAAAAAAACAGACTAATTGATAACCTCTTCTTTTTGGAATTCGGCGAATTAGCCGTGTGGTATCCGGCAGAGTAGAATAGTACCAACCCATTACACTCACGGGTGTCGTATAAGGCGACTAATGTCTGAGGCAGAACACCTTGCGCCTCCGTAGACCAGAGAATGGGCAGCAGCGTTTTCTGTTAGTCTTTCATCACTGCGATCTCCAATCCGCCTGCCAAGCGTGGAGATTACGGCAAATTCCTCCCATCATGGGAGAGGCTTATGTCCAGCAGTGGACGTTATGGGCTGTTGTTGTTGTTTGGAATTCGGTTAAAAAAAACACAATAATAGTTCTTCTTCGTGTCGATGATTCGTTAGGGGTGGTTTAAACAGATGTGGAAATGGTGTACACGGGATTTTGTTTTAAAAATGAGCCGATTTCGTCCGAGCTTATTACCTACTTTTAAAGATGCGATTTTTTTAGACTTTCAAAAAAAAGGTAGTGAAGAGAAGAGAAGATATATTTCTTTAATAGGATGTGCATCTACATCGAAGTTGCTTTTTGTGGACCTCAATTTGGAACATGATATCATTTAGTAACTTTCAAAAAGTTTTGCGACTGGTTATCCGTTGTTGTCACCCACTAATACTTACAAACATTGCTCACAAAGAGTAGCTTTGGTGTTGATCTACCTTGCAAAGATTATGAAAAGATCTACTTACCTATTAAGCAGCAGGTGTAAATTATTGCTGATCCTATTTTACATTTTTTTCTTATCATTTGCAGGTAATCCTCAGCGCAGGAGCTTTAACCAGCCCCAAAATCCTGATGCATTCCGGAGTAGGACCTAAAGAAGTCCTGGAACCCTTAGGGATCCCTGTGCGAGCTGACCTGCCCGTTGGCAAGAGCCTGAAGAACCACTGCGGTGCCACGTTATACTTCATACTGAGTGCAGTCAACAACACTGAAGCTTTAGACTGGAATGGTTTGACTGAGTACTTACTCACGAATAAAGGACCTATGAGCTCTACTGGACTTACTCAGGTAATCTACACTAATATTATAAAGATTATAAAGAGGAAAGATTTGTATTTTTGTGTGTATGTTTGTAATGAATAAACTCAAAAACTACTACGCCGATTTCAAAAATACTTTCACCATTAGAAAGCTACATTGCACCCTGAGTAACATAGGCTATATTTTATCCCCGTACTCTCACTGGAACGGGAACCACGCGGGTGAAACCGCGTGACGACCGCTAGTATTTTAATATGTATGTAAGGGAACTGTGAAATTTTCAACAACCAGCAGGGCTATTACGTATCTCTGTTGACAGCTCGAAATGATAGCAACTGGGCTCAGTGTCCATCAATTAACTGTCAAAAGGTTAGTTTCGTATTATGTATGACCAGTCGCGATCAAACATGACGTCATTGGTTGTCATCGTGGCTGATAGTCAGCGTAACTCATTTCGACAGACGCTTTCGTATCGATTCTTCTAATATTGCGATTATGTAAGCCTAGTGGACATCAAATTGATGACAACTGAGTTTGATGTGGCTTTCGTGAAAGACGTTACGCCGTACCCGGGCTGTTAGTCACCGTAAAGTGACATCCAATCCGTGTAATACGTAATACCAATATTTTGACATTCACGGTTGTCATCAGAGTTCGGTGTACAACCGAAGCTTGTTAGTCACTGGATATCAAAAAGATACGTAATAGGTCTGCAGTTCTTGTTCTACCATCGCGCGTTGGTGTAGTGCTTGCAAGCAAACTGCTGACCTCTGGTGTCTGGGGTCGATACCCCGGACAGGCAGCGATTTTTTTTTTAGGGAAATTCTCACGGCAACCTTTAATGTCGATTTGTACCCGCAATATGCTCACCCCCAACACATTTAATGTTTGCAATCCCAGCTGATATTATACTATAACTTTCTGATGTAACACTTATTTAAACGAGTGTCATCATCAGAACTTCAAGCAACATCAATTTAGCTCAAAGGTGTCCACGACACAAACCTCATCGTTGCTTAGTGATAGTGTGGCCAGAGCTATTGCACTCCGTGTGTAGGCATGAGATAATTACCTACCGCTTCGCGCATATTGAATATGCAAGCTCTCTAGGGCTGTCGCGCTTCAATGCGTAACTGCGTACGTATGCTGCGTTAATTTTTCGCGCTCTTTTGACTTTGCGTCTCGTACCTGGGTGCGCCAAAGTTCACCTAAATTTTCAACTCCGATAATTGGAAATCCGAAAATGTTCTTCCTAACATTTTTCATCCTAACAATCACAATTCCTAACTACTCTGCCTCTAATGTTCATAATTCCGAAGCATTCATCTTTATAATGTCAGTAGCAATAAACATCTATTATACTTTTATTTGTTTTCCTATATTTTCTCAACATAACCATCTTTTACGCTATTATTCAAAGTCATATCTTTTTTGTTTAGATTTCTTTTTATTTATAATAATCAGTATTATAAATATTAATTTTGCGTAACTTTATTTTCACATAACATGTATAACATATAAGAATAATAGTACCATACAAAATAAAAGGGGGGAAAATATAATGACCATCAAAATTAACTTTGTGACCACTAACATCTATCACCTAAAATATCAATTGATCACCAAATTTAGTAATTTGAGCACCAAATTTTAATGAGGTGGTTGATGACAAACTAGTTTTGACTAGGCCGACTTGGGGCACCCCGACACGGATAGATTAGGTTAGAAGGGTATGGCGGGGTCGAATGAGCGAGCGAAGCGAGCGAATAGACCCCGCCATACCCTTCGTGGTTATTTTTTTATAAACCATTCAGAAGTAGGAGCCCCGCGAAGCGGGGCTCCGTCGACCGGGCCTCCCTCGACTCGGATTTTGTTTGGGCTCTTGCGAGCATAACAGTTCAATTTCTGGTGGTCAAAAATAAATTTTTGGTTCTAATTTCACGATAAAATGGGGATTAATTTTGGTGACCATTTACTGATTTTGGCAACCAAAAGTGATTTTTTGCCGTTACATTTTGCTAAATCTGGTGGTTCGTAGTTAATACATGTTTTCATATATATTTATAGCGGTGTGTAGGTACCTGCAAAGATATCCATAGGTTTTGTTAGAACTGTGACCAGCCTCAAAATTGCTCGCGAAATTTTTCAAGTATTTTTTTCATAGTGCCCCCAAGACGACACTCTGACCTGAATTTCATTCATTTAAGACAAAAATCAGTGAAACGACCTTTAATCATTCTAAACAGTTGGTTTTTTATACATAATTATCTCAGGTATAGTTATAGTAATAAGTACGTTATGTAAAGCATACCCCCAAATAATAATCATACCCTCAAATTAAAACTATAAATATCATCTTATACCCACATATATTTTTATTACACTTGGTAAATGTTTCTTTCTGAGTATGAGTGAAAATATTATGGTAATTATGTTTAGGGATAAAAGCGTTATGATAAAAAACAGTAGGAGTTTAAATATATTCACATTAACGATATTATTAATTACAATTTTCGGAAACATAAGTGTTATGAACATCGCCGGTAGCACTACAAATAGTATGAACGCAAACTTTAGGATGAAAAATTTTAGGAAGTATGATCATTCGGATTACAAATCGTTAGGAAGAACATTTTCGGGTAAAGAACTTTAGGTGAGCCAATATGGACCCCTCGTACCTACCTACTCGTACTTCGTGTTTCTTAACTGACTGATTTATTGATCATTAATCATTACTAGTGAAAATGACAAGCCGGATAAACTGTTGCTGTTAATAAATGAAGAAAAAAATTGTCTTTTTTATATAAATTTCACTGCTTCATGTCCATGCTTCCCATCAGGGTTTATTTTAAAATTACCTATTTGTTAGATTTCGCATTTATGCTGCTATTCAATTTAATAAGTAATCGTAATTTTAGAGAAGGCAAGATATATGAGACATTATAATAGAGTAAAACAATTGTTATTATAAAAGTTTTAATTAACATTGAAATAATAATACATTAAAATACAAAAATGTTGGTAGTATTTTATTTTGAGTACTTGAGGCAACCCTACCGACTGACCATTAAGCAGTGAGACGCCGAATATTATACGCTAACGCGTGGCGTCAAAGCACAATTTAGATCGAGCGGGCCCAGTTTAGGTAGTTATAATGTCGGCTTTCTTCAAGATCAAAGGAGTGCAACTTCTGTACGCTAGTACTATTATCTATTCTGTGGTGTGGCGGTGTATGTAATGTAGGTACAGCGATATTTATTTATTTTTATTTTTTTCGTATCCATAGCTCACTGGGCTCCTGTACTCGAGCTACGCCGATAAGAAACTCAGACAGCCAGACTTACAGTTCTTCTTCAACGGTCTCTACGCTGAATGCTCTAAGACTGGTGCCATTGGTGAACAGGCTGGAGATTGTTCCAGCTCTGGTTACAATGTATCGTAAGTACAAATACCTAGTCAGTATTATGGAAAAAAAAACAAAAAGTACCTACACAGGCCCCGCCCGTCGTAGCACTGGTTATGCCCCGCGCATGCCTATGTGGTGCTACGCCGTAGCGGTGCTACGAGTGCTACGAACGGCTACTAAGCGTGACCGCACGTTACGTTACGTGACGATGAGTTCAATGTTTTTCCTTCACCCAAAAAGTGCTTAACGCGCCTAAAGAAGTTTTCACTTCAAAAAATTAGCTTTTACCCGCGCCTTCGTAAATAATATGTAGTTTATTAACAATCGATGCGCGAATCCTACTCGCACTTGACCGGTTTTGAAATACACCGTTAATTTTAGGTCGTTCAGGAACCGAAAGCCATAAACTTGATCATCGAACTCGGAACGGTTGAGACTGCTTTTTTTTTAAATTACCAAAAAAAAAACAATTTTATTATAAATTTTATATATTTTATTGTTATTTTTGGAAAAAAAAAAAATTTTTTTTATTTAAAAAAAAAACCGTAAGTAGGTACCAATCGTCCAATAATCGAGTTTATGGCTTTCGGTTTTCCGACCTAAAAATAAAAGCGAGTAAGATAAATAAATGATACAATTCTCATACAGAGCAAACGCAGTGGCCCTACTCCCGCGCAGTACTGGCTGGATGACCATCAACTCGACGGACCCCTTCGAGCAGGCGCTGTTCTACCCCGGCTTCTTCTCACACCCTGAGGACATGGAGATGATCAAGGAAGGACTCAAATACTTGCGCCAGATATTTGACAGTGATGTAAGCATTATTACGTACCTACTAGCTTCTGTCGGCGTCTTCGTCCGCGTGAAGTTTGATAATTGTTCCATGGGATCTTACTACTAGGATAAGAAGTATCCTATGTACTATAAAATACATGTTTATTATAAGCCATGCAAGCATGTTTAATATAAGCCCGACGTTACATGTGTTTTATAATGTGTTCTGATCGTAAAAGTTTTTAAAAAGACAAGTATGCTATGTGTTAATCCAGGTTATAAACTATCTGTGTGCTAAATTTCATCCCAATCCGTTCAGTATTTTTTTGCGTGAAAGAGTAACAAATATAGAAACTTTCGCATATAAAATGCGGAAGTAGGATAGCTTTTGGATTTCGAGATCCAGCAAAGTGAACATTTCTATCAGGGGGATTTCTTAGTGGCAGCACGCAGTCAGGACTCGAGCGATATGGTGATGATGGCAATAATAGGCTAGTTGCCACCATCAATAAAGTGCAAATCTATTTATTCCGTTAGTTAGAGTATCGGAAAATAATGGACACGATTTTTTGTAAATCAATGAATATTCAAACACTGTTTTAAGGTTTCACGGTTCATAACTATACTACAAATGTCACTTACGGGATATCTTCCGTGATTATTTATTATTTTGAGCTCACGATATTTCGACGCTGTTGCAAGCGCCATGATCGCGGGTTAACTGGAGAATGCGGGTGGCTGGAAAAAATTGTTAGGAGCAGACAAATCTGTCTACCCTCTTTCTTTGTCTTTTGCTACGCGCACTACTGGAACTCGACACTAAGTCACGGCAAAAAACACTCACAGTATCACTAGGTTTTGTGGAGTCCTTATTATGTTGCTGGCTGCTACTTTTGAGCATATTCAATACTGGATTCCACGTACTTGACAATTTGAAGCCATCCTCTCGATTGAAATTTTTATGTCTTCTTATTTCAATTGCTTCTCTTGTCAGCCTTTGAAAGTAATGTTTGTCTGTTGACAAAATACGTGGCTTGTGGAGCTCAATCCAGTGATTGGGTCCTGACCGCAGTAGATGTTCAGCTATGGCCGATTTCTGCTCATCATTGTTTTTCACAGCCTTTATGTGCTCTTTGATGCGGCATGAGACAGTTCGCTTCGTTTGACCGATGTATGAATGATGATGTCAATGAATATTGACTAAGATAAAACGCATTAAATCTCGGGAGTGGGGGCTAGTGACGTCAGAACGCACGAAAAATTATACCACGATGTGACGTATTGAGAATTTTAAAAGCGTCGTATCTTCGTCAATTTTGGTCTAGGTTACAAAGAAAAAATACGGGTCAAATATTTTTTGATAATTTATCTGACAGACTAATTATTTTTTTTCAATTGACAAGCTTATTATATTCGGCCCCTCTAACTTGGGATTCAAACATCTATATTTAACCCTTCAGGAGTGATGTTATGTTTTAATGTTACAGCACCATGCTGAGATAGGGCCTTTTGGCCTCGTACAGGACTAGAATTATTTAATCTGTTTATTAATTGTTATTAGTGTACTGATAATTTCACCATTTTTTATTTTATCTGTATTGTCCTGTGCGGGCTAATAAATGACTTTTCTTTCTTTCTTAACTTTCCCAATGCTTATCCTACAGATACTGCAACAGAAATACAAAGTGAAGCTGGACCCGGAATACACGAAACCATGCGATAAGACGGCCGAAGCCTGGTCTGACGAGTGGATGGAGTGCATGATCCGAGTGCACACGGACCCGCAGAACCACCAGCTCGCTACCTGCGCCATCGGCCAGGTCGTCGACACACAACTTAGAGTGTACAATCTTACGAGTAAGTTCATAACTTAATTATATAATACACGAAGCCATGCGATAAGACGGCCGAAGCCTGGTCTGACGAGTGGATGGAGTGCATGATCCAAGTGCACACGGACCCGCAGAACCACCAGCTCGCTACCTGCGCCATCGGCCAGGTCGTCGACACACAACTTAGAGTGTACAATCTTACGAGTAAGTTCATAACTTAATTATATAATACACGAAGCCATGCGATAAGACGGCCGAAGCCTGGTCTGACGAGTGGATGGAGTGCATGATCCGAGTGCACACGGACCCGCAGAACCACCAGCTCGCTGCCTGCGCCATCGGCCAGGTCGTCGACACACAACTTAGAGTGTACAATCTTACGAGTAAGTTCATAACTTAATTATATAATACACGAAGCCATGCGATAAGACGGCCGAAGCCTGGTCTGACGAGTGGATGGAGTGCATGATCCGAGTGCACACGGACCCGCAGAACCACCAGCTCGCTACCTGCGCCATCGGCCAGGTCGTCGACACGCAACTTAGAGTGTACAATCTTACGAGTAAGTTCATTACTAAATTATTTCTTCCTAAGGTTTACTTGATCTGGAATGGTAGAACAACTTCTCTTAAAGCTGATGCTCCAGGGTAGCCCGCGAAATTCAAATTTTCTTATGTTTTTTGCAATTGCTAGTGCTAGGTTGTATGTTGATTAAAATATTATTCGCGGGTGTAAGACGTATGTAGTTACAGAAGTAATCATCAAAATCATCAATACAACCCTCGTTCATAAAGGTGTAATGATTTTTTCTGCTTTTTTTTTATTTCTACATCTCTAAGAACTTGATTTTTAGGTTAAGTCGTGCTTGCCTTGCTTGGTCTGTGGATGGGTGACCACCCTTACATACCGAGTTTCCTCCGTGCCTCGGAAAGCACGTTAAGCTTTTGGTCCCGGCTGTCATTTGTAGATCTTTGACAGTCGTTACAGGTAGTCAGTGGCCCAAAAAGTCTGACAACCAGTCTTACCATCCAAGTGGTATCGTATTACCCAGTACTAACTGGGTTGTGGAGGTCAGATAGGCAGTCGCTCCATGTAAAATACTGGTATTCAGCTGCATCCGGTTAGACTGGAAGCCGACCCCAACATAGTTGGGAAAAGACTAGGCAGATGATGATTGTCTAAGTTAGATAGTCGCGAAACCCATGGTTAGAACCATGAGTTTCGCGACTATCTATCCTATCCTGCACTTTAGAAGACACAAAAACGTTTTTTTTTTTAAACTTTAGTTTCAAAAGACCGAACCGACAATTTAGTACTTACTAATTTCTTTCTTCCAGACATACGAGTAATTGACGCTGGCGCCATGCCTTCTCAGCCAACTGGGAACCCTCAAGGTGCCATCATGGCGGTCGCCGAAAGAGGCGCGCACTTTATCAAGGAAACATGGAATTAAACCGATTTATCCTACGCTCATACCGGCTATGTCAATATTTCGTACAAATTGTACATTAATGTTACATTTAACTTTGTGAATAAAATGTTGAATATTCATGAATTTATATTTGTTTGTTTCTTTTAATGCGACATAAGTCAATGGGGAAGGCTGGTCAAAGCTGATTGTAGATGGCGCGTCCATAGCTTAGACCCAATCTGACCAATGAGGTTAAACTATTTTGAAATATAAAATGACATTGACAGATTTTCAACCAATGACGATGTTTGGTACAAGCGATACTAGCGCCATTAGTTCCACAGTTGCCATCCCCATTGTGGTTTTCACCACTTTTTAACACTAGGGGGTTGCCAAACTTAGGGATAGAACATGAAAAATGATGAAAAATTGAGAGATAATAAAATATTTATAATGTTAATAAATGAAAACAAATACATACATGATTACACAACTTATACACACATTATGTTCATACCATAAGTTAATTTTATTGAAACTTAAACTAAACAATTCATAATTAAAAAAAACAAATAGCATTGTCATTAAGCTTAAAAACTTCATTTTTGAAAGAAGAAGTGTTAGTATCTAATTCAAGGAATGATATATTAATACTTCGCCAATTAAAGATTTGAATCATATGGCAACACTGTAAGGACTGGTCTATACTGTTACAAGACGTAAACATATACAAACAATTAAAATTTAATTTCCTTTCTTTTAACAAAAATTACAATCAACGTGGTGTAAAAAGACTTATAACGAAGCCGAAAGGCACTTGTTCTCCCCGTCTTTGCGATATTCTTTTTTTTTTCTGGACGATACCTTTCAGCACAATGTTTCCAGTTACGGAAATATTGGGAGTCAAAGTTCCAACTTTTCCACAAGTTATTTTTTTATATATATATTTTTTTTTATCTTAGAATTTTACTTTAAACACCTCCACGACCACCGTACTATTCAATCCATCCATCAGCACAATGTTTTGAGTGCGATACATTGAGTTTTACGTTAAAAACGTGATTTTTCACCCCAAAAAAAAGTCGTTTACCAGCAATATTTTTTGCGTAAAGTTACTTAGTATGAAGAACAGAATGCTTAATTGACGATTGACGGCTTCGTGAAGAGTTTGTTTACACCCCTGCTTATAAGCTTAAAATTCAATATATGCCAACATGGAATAATATTGCACCTAACAGAATTCTGTATTTAATACATTCACATTTTATGAATCAATTTAGAAATGCAATTTTTGCATGACAGAATGCATTAATTTTTTAGAGATGACATTAACAACAGTGTTGCCAACAATACTAACAACTTTAAAACCAAATTCTGAATACATGAATATAATATAAGAAAAATAAACCCAAGCCAAACTTAAACTAACGATGGTCCAATAATATGGAATTACAATTTTCATTATAAAATGCGATATTGGAAATGCAAAATTCGTAAGAACTAGGGTATATTTAGCACCTCAGTATCTTTAAGAGATTATTCTGAAATACATAAGAATCTAACTTAAATTCTACCGATTTTATTATACCAATTTAAAAGTTTGGCAATATAATTATTAAAATGGCGTTTGGTAAGGCGGGTATATCTTACTTCAGCCAGAGGATAAGGATTTCTATCATATTTTTATACCAATGACTAAATCATAAGTACCTACTACAAAATTATACCTCTGAGTCCTCTGACTGGCTTCATTAGAGAACTATAAGAATAATGTAGTGTCGAAAAATTGGGGCTTTTCAAAATTTAAGTACATAAGAAACTGTAGTTTGTTTTAATATTGTCGTCCAGTCATTCAATTAATATTTACTATTTTTCAATATTTTTGTTTGTAAAATTGTACCTTTCTTGGTTCTAAATCTGATCAGCAAATAATTCCTAATTCAAACATCTCAGGTATCGAATATTATTTACTTCTTCTATTACTTTTTAAAAAGTATAGCTATACTTCTCCGCCAGATAAGTAAGAATTAAAGGTCAATAACACAGGTCAACCCACATACATTTATTCAAATACATAATTCTGAAAACAGAAATAATTACATAACATTGTCCTGAAACAACCTTTATCGTGATCATTGACTTTTTCTAGTAATAAAAAACGATTCATAATGTATGGCCGGGGTACCTACGCAGAGAAATTAAGGAAAGAGCAATGACCATTAATTCTTACTAATCTAGCGGAGACTATAGAGCTACATAATTATGAAATAACTGGAAACCGCTGACTTTGTAGGATGATTATTTTATGATTTCGTTGATCTAATAGTTGTTACATCATTTACAATCACTCTCTAATGTTGCAACCCACCTTTGTTTATAAAAAATCTTACTGCTCATCCTTGTCCTTAGCTCCATGTTTGAGAATGCGCGTGAACTCGACGTAGTCAAATAGTCCGTCGCGAATAGGTGCCTCGCGCAGCATTTCATCAACGTCATCATCCGTGAACCGGTCTCCCATGGTGGTGAGCAGCTCACGGAGACGCTCCTCATTGATCACACCCTGGTTCTCTTCGTCGAAGCATCTGGTGGTATGAGTATGTAAATGAGTGTTAATAACTATCTGCGTCACTACATATTATAAAACAAAGTCGCCCGCCGCGTCTGTTCCTATGTATTCTTAGATCTTTAAAACTATGCAACGGATTTTGATGCGGGTTTTTGAAGTGAAAACTTCTTTAGGCGCGTTGAGCACTTTTTGGGTGAAGGAAAAACATTGAACTCATCGTCACGTCACGTCACGAACGTGCGGTCACGCTTCGTAGCCGTTCGTAGCACTCGCAGCATCCGCTACGGCGTAGCACCACATAGGCATGCGCGGGGCATACCAGTGCTACGACTGGGGCGCGGCCTGTGTGCTTTTTGTTTTCACTTCTATCGGCAGTCCCCAAAGACTGCTCCGATTTTTTAGTAGATAGAGTGATTCAAGAGGAACGTTTAAGTATATAATTTGCGGGCGGGCGAAGCCGCGGACACAGCTAGCAAAATACTATTGTATAATTTATCACTTGCTTCAGTGAACGAAAACATCGTGAGGAAACCAACATGCCTGAGAGATATTACTCGACAGCGTGTAAAGCCAAGTCAGGTTAGGAACTAACCACACGGTAAAGAAAAGTTTATTGTTATGTGGTCTAAGTTGATTTTTGTTCGACCGTTTTTAATAAAACCGGCCATGTGTGTATCGGGCAACACGCAGTGCATGTAGAGTTTCGTAGTAGCCCGTTATATTTTAGATTTTGTTTTTCAATGCAAGTCTTCACCCGTTATAAATAAGCAACTACTTATCCTAGTCACTTTAAAGGATTTATTCTAATTTTGTATTTAGGACAAAATTATCCAACACCCAAGTTCAACGACTATAGTGTTCCTTTAAAGTTCATGAAATGCACTATAATCACGAATTTTTCAAGATTTTTCAAGCCATGCCAAGCCATGTTACGGGCAACGTGATTAACTGGGCATTATTAATAAGGACCGGCCATTATTAATAATGCCTAAGAGCGATGGGCAAAGTGATTAATTTATCACTTTGACCGGCCATTATTAATAATGCCCGACGGCCCGTGGTCCATGTAATAAGTCAGTGTTTGAGATAGCATCATCGGTCTAAATTTTAAAGTTGTTTTCTTTAATACTTTCCCTGCATAGGTCGACCACCATGATTGGTCCGAATTAGTATTACAACTTTATGTCCCAGAAGTCCGAATTTGGGACATGAGGAGCATAGGCCGAAGGCCGGCGGAGCTCCGACGACATGGCTGACGGGAGATAGGGCGGCAGTTTTTTTTTTTAGACCGCCCGATCCGACCTTCTGTTTAGTGTAATTTCTATTTTTACATGATGACATAGTGTTTGATAAGTAAGTAATATTTTTATCAAAATAAAATTAGGTAACTACTGATGTTATTATTACATTTTTAACTGTTTATTTTTTAACTACCGTGTTCAATAGTTATTTTTTTGTTAACTTTTCATGAAATTTTTGTAAGTTTAATTTCATTTAATAAACAAAAACACTACAGTTCACCTATTTTATTACTTTTCCCAAGATAGGGTGGGCATTATTCATGATGGCCGGGAAAAGTGATTAATCATGCTGTTTTAATCACATTGCCCAATTGAGTCGGGCATTATGAATACAGACCGGCCATTATTAATAGTGCCCGGACTTATCAAGTTGCCCGTAACATATATACCCCTACAAAATTACATTACAGCTTTCCTCACAAAACCTCGGACAGACAGACGGACGGACATGACGAAACTATAAGGGTTCTTTGTCAGAACTACGGAACCCTAAAAAGATCGTGAATTAATCGCAATGAAATTTGAACTTTGTCACATTGACTTAGTTTTCCCACAACTTGTTAATCATCTGAGATTCCAAACTCAAATATAACACACGAACCTAAATTAGGGTCTCGAAAATCCGTCGGAAGTCAGTCGCACAGGGCCAGTTATGGCGTTGCTTGCGTGGCTATTTCTACTCTATTGAATGATGATAATGATGATATTCGTAAACAAAATTCTAATTTGAACAATGAATGTTTATTATTGTTGAAATAAAAGTAAAACTCCATGCGTCAGCAAGAGTCAACGCGCGGACTGTGTGAAACGGACTTGACCTTTTTTTTCTAAACGTGCGTCAATACGAAATGTGCGGATATACGAGTAAGAGACTGGGAAAAAAACTTGGCACAAATTCACAAACTCGGCATCCACGGGGCGCTACACTACACATTGGTTGGGCTTTGGACGCCATATTGGGTTCGGATTAAGAAGACTGACCTCTCATTCTCCGAGAAGCTCATATAAAGCGAGGTCAGGTTATGCTGGATGTGTATAGCTTGACTAGTCGCAGTGTGTAGATATATTTGTTGATCAACAAAGATTATCAATAGTAACAGTTATACAGCTTTCATAGCAGTTGCTAAACTCCTTTCGGCATCAGCTGCTATTGCAGCTTCACGTTAGGGTCAGCTTAATGCGAGCTAAGCCAAGCAACAGAATACTCGTATCTACATAAATTTACATTCGATTTTGGCGTATCATGCCGACCGCAACATTTGTGTGTTGCACAAGTGATACAACAACGAATGCTGATTTTAAGGAAGTCAGGATTTAAAAAATATTGTGATTACATTTATTCCATATTAGCTGATGCCCGCGGCTTCGCCCGCCCGCAAATTGTATACTAAAACCTTCCTCTTAAATCACTCTGTGTATTAAAAAAACCCGCATCAAAATCCGTTGCGCAGTTTTAAAGATCTAAGCATACATAGGGACAGACAGACAGACACGGCGGGGGACTTTGTTTTATAATATGTAGGTAGTGATTTAGCAACAAGGTACGGATTAGTCAAAGGATCGAGTACCTATCTAAAAGAGACTGAAGAAGAGGCCTATATCCAGGATTGGTCTGCTAAAAGCTGACTGATTCCATGATAATCTATGTTGTACTTGAAATAGGAACGTAGGAACGTAACACCACAGGCTGGGGAGATACGGCTGCTTTGTTGCATAAAGTGTGTTGAATTAATAAATACTTCATTACAGCACTAGCTAAACCATTGTTATCTGCTTCAACAACAAGGACAAAAGTAAATTATCATAGATTATGTCATGGCTTGAAGTATTTTGCTGCTATACATTCCATGTCTTTACTTATCAAGTATTCATGCTTTTTTGTGAAAAGTATTTTATTTTAACTACAGCATGACCTGTATTTGACTGGCACAAGATTGTGCGGATCCGGCGGAGGAGACGTATTTATTGTATTGTATAGCGGCCTGGTGTCCACGTCAAAGCGCGTATTTTGCGTACGGGTGGGAATTTTATTCCATCCACCTTAACTCCCCGAGAAAGGCCAGCAGCGCCTACTTATTCTATTCTATTATGGGGTTTGAGAGGAACTTGAGGAGGCCTATGTCGCAAGACAGCCTGACCTGGTAGCTGCCTAGCTGAGCTGATAAGACGAACAAATAACAGGAAAATATTATTGAATTTAGTTGTAAGTTAAAGTTATAATAGTATAGTTGAAAATATAATTTAAGTTTAGATAAAGTAGTAATTTAAGTATAGTTAAAAGTATGATTTGTATAGTTAAAGCTGTAATTTAAGTTTAGATATAGAAAACCAAAAAGTGTAGTTCATATTTTTCCAAATTACTAAATAGTATGTTTAAGAAGGTCAGAGTCAATAAAGGCTATTTTTATTTTGTTTATTATGGTGTTTTGGTTTCCACACTTAGTTCCTACAGTGGACCATTGTGCGTGGAGAAAGAGGAAGACCATGGAGGAGGCGCCATATCGACCTGATTCCGCCCTAGGAGGTGCCAGTGGGCGATAGATCGGGGAGTCTATCGTCGTCGCATTGCCCCCTCGTGAGTCGTGGCGCTGTCATAGCACTCAGGGGTGACCCCGGACATCGCCAAAGGAGTTTGGTGCTTGGAAGCGGGCTGAGCTGGATTGGTCGCGAACGTCGAATGAGTAGCAGTTCTCGCGGCTCATCCACAAAGGCGACAGTAGGCTCACGGTGATGTTTTTTAGAGGATACAAGCCCCACATAACCAAACCGTGTCCCCGGACAGTTAGGCGTTTAAAAAAATGAAAAAGGTTTGTGCGGATTAGCACAAGAAATGAGAGGCTATGCCCAGCAGTGGGCGAAGTCAGGCTATGAATAAGGATAATAGGCCCAGGAGGAGTTAGTGGAACCACCTAAATTGACCCATACATAATCACTGAAGACTACAAAAGAGAGTAGGGGAGGGAGGCCATGCCTTTCACCAGTGGGATCACATAGCATGTAATAGAGATATTTTAATTATAAATAAATATCGCTGGACATTAACACAGCACCATCTAATCCCACACTAAGCAACGAGGCTTGTGTCGTGGCCACCAGATAGTTGATATACTACATAGATACTTTTTTGTTTTGTAAATACATACTTATTATACATAACAACCACACACATCCATGACTCAGAAACAAATATCCATGCTCATCACACATACATTTGCTCCTACCAGGATTCAAACCCGGGATCCTAAGAACGTAAGGCAGCCTCACTACCCCTGCGCCATTCGGGTCGTCAAAATAATTTACAATTTTAATTTATTACAAAACTGTGAATACTCTAGGTCTAGCTAGACTTCTCACCCAAAAGCATTCTTGATGACATCCTCAGGGTCGGTTCCTTGCAGGCGCTCTCCGAAGAGAGTGAGGAACATGGTAAAGTTGATGGGACCAGGAGCTTCATTCATCATACCCTCCAAGTAGTCCTCCGTTGGGTTCTTACCTAAAGTAATAATGTGGTTTAGTAATTTTATAATTTTAAGATTCATCATTGCCTAGTTTTGTCCCAATTCTCTTGGTGTTGGCCTCCAGTCTAACCGGATCTAGCTGAACACCAGTTTTTACTCGGAGCAAATGCCCAACTAACCTCCAGTTAATAGTAAAGAAAAATTATGGTCAGTTTAAAAGGTGACTATACCTTTGTTGACTGGCGCAGTCGGTGGGTAATTTTCATTCAAACATGAAACTTGAACAACAAAGGTTGATAAAGTTTTAAGAAACTAATTAATACGTGGTTCAATACTGAGAATAAATGATGTTTTCCTTTTCAGTTTTAAATAATATTTTCATAGTAAACAGAACAGAATAACTGCTAATCAATGTTTTAGGTCAATATTTATTTCTATATTTTTAAGGAAACTATCTGTACAGGCTATTTTTAGACAATAGTAGATATTCTTTATTTAGAACTGCAGTGTAACAGTGTGTAGAGGAGCTCGTGGCTAAATAATAACAGCCGCTCGGGTCGATCGTTAGGTTAAGCCGTGCTTGCCTAGGTTGGTCTGTGGATGGGTGACCACCCATTACATACCGAGTTTCCTCCGTGCCTCGGAAAGCACGCTAAGCCGTTGGTCCCGGCTGTCATTTGTAGATCTTTGACAGTCGTTAGGTAGTCAGAGGCCCAAAAAGTCTGACAACCAGTCTTACCAAGGGGTATCGTATTACCCGGTACTAACTGGGTTGTGGAGGTCAGATAGGCAGTCGCTCCATGTAAAATACTGGTATTCAGCTGCATCCGGTTAGACTGGAAGCCGACCCCAACATAGTTGGGAAAAGACTAGGCAGATGATGATGAACTGCAGTGTAACGAAAAAGGAGCCTCTCTAAGCCATTTCAGCCTTTTGCTACATCTGGCCCACTCTGAGCATGAGATTGGATATTCCTTTCACCACAAAGGCAAATATAATTCAGCCACTTAAAAAAAAAAAGTCAATAAACTACTCACCAAGAGAAGCTAACATATCATGAAGATCATCTTTGTCCACAAAACCATCTCTGTTCTGATCAATCATGTTGAAGGCCTCCTTGAACTCTGCAATCTGGGCCTGGTCAAACATAGCAAATACATTGGAAGTGGCACGCTGGGCACGCTTCTTGTTGGTGCCACGGCGACCAGCTGTCTTGCGGGACGACATTGTGATATCTAAAAAAACAAGTTATAATGTCAGTAACATATGACACAGATGGTCAAAATTTTAAAAGATTGATCATGACTCACGGTTTTTTGACCTTAAAACGACAAATAAATGCACAACAAAGAATTTGTTCCAAAATCCAATATGTTCTACCTCTATTTAGATACGAGAATAACTTCCTTTTGTAACTTAAACGCTGATAAGCCAGGTAGCGTTCGACTGCGACTACTGTACGTGCACAAATTATTAAGTTTATAAATAAAATTTTAATGAAGCTGAGGTGTCACTCAGCTTATCGTCAATTCGTCAGTTTCTTGCGGTAACGAGAAAGTGACTCATTGCCAAAACCGCCTTCCAGTATTAGTAACGAAGTTTAACTAGGGCACACGATGTCAACACCAAGGAGGCAAGGACTTCCATAAATGGACATGCATTTTCCATAGAACATCTGCTTGAAAATAGCCATTAATAGATAGTTATTTTGTTTCATATCAAACTGACCTGTATTTTTACACTTATCACAACAGGAAACAACGGTTCGTAACTGAATTATACGAATAAAACTTATATTTCACTCGGTGACTAATTTATTTGACGTCAGTTAAAGTGCTTTCGAAAACTTTATAAATTTAATTTTCTCACACTCATAACCAGAAGTGGGCTTCGCGAAATATTCAAAATCGAGCTCAATCGTGATCAGAAATTCGATTGTCACTCATTTTTTGCACATATGTATGGTGACTGTAATATATTTAGACATTTTTATCAAATTGAAACAATGCTCTCGAACTGTAGTGTAGTAGGCTATAATTTTAGCTCTAACATATTTTCATTTTTGTAAGGATGTTTGGAACGTATGTTTTGTATTGCCAGTGATGTTTGGAACGTATGTTTTGTATTGCCAGTAAATAAATTAAAATGTAAATTTCACATCTAAAATACAAAACAAATAAATGTTGCAGCTAATTGGAAAATTTACAACAAAATAAATGCTTACATTTTACTATTACGTGATATTTTTACAAATTCTATTGACATTAGCTTTGCCAGGTGTTTTTTTTTTAATCAACAGATTACATAATTTTGGATTTGTTGATCTATTTGACGTAAGATTTTCGGTTCAAAATGTCATAAATTATTCTGTATTTTGTAGTCTCATTAAAATTTATCTCCCTGTGTCTCAATATTTTTAATGCCATTTATTGCATTCTTATCTAATGAGTTCAAATATAGTAAGTGAATAACATTTTGTGTAGTTGAAGGTATTGGCGTTACCTATGCTTCATAACTGTAATGCAGTCGATCTGGATGTATTTTTTTAGATGTTAATCTTTAACTCATCAAGATTGGTGTGTGGGGTGTGTGGCGTAGTTCGGTCGCTGAGCACGACGTCGCCGCGATGCGCCTCCAAGCACCATAACCACTATGACGCACTTGGAATAACTCCTAAAGCGACACAGGGCGATATCAAGTCTGCTTATTACAAATTGTCAAAAGTTTACCATCCGGACAAATCCAACAACGTAAGGTTTCAGAGTGAGGTTGCACGTTGCGTTGACGGTGCGGTGCGGCGCCGCAACGTCATCAAATTGTACCATGTCACGCGATGCGGCGGGCCCACCGCAAGCGCACCGCTCTTGTGACCTGCGAGACGAGGCGGGGAGGGGTGATGCGCTTTGGCGCCGGAGTGACAACGTGCGGCCACCGAAGTATTGTTAGTGTATATCGAACGTGTTTATTTATGTGTGCTACAATCTATTACAATTATTTTTACCTATTTCGATGAGTACTGATAATATTGGTTTCCTTATATCTTTAGTACAAGAAAGACCCAGACTAAGGGATGAAACATGATGATACATTGAGCCATTGCCGTTACGGCGTTGCACCGCACCACTGTAAACAGCGTGGTATTGCGGGCCTCACCCACCATACGTGTGGCACCCTATGGTTTGAATTAATTACCGTTAACGTATCATGTGGCCTCGCTCTCAGTCTTCACTTAAGATGAATTTTATTATACTTCCATAAAATCAATCATACATGACTTACTAGGTACTTATACATAATAATTAAGGACCACTACTTGTATGAACATAATTAAAACCGATCCCCTGTAACATTTAAAACACTGTTTTTTCAGGATGAAGTAGCAGCAAAAAAGTTTAGAGCAATCTCTGAAGCCTATGAGGTGTTAGGAAATATACAATTAAAAAAGATGTATGATAAAGGTTGGTTTCTATAATCGTAAACTTAATTACTTCATACAAGCATGGAGTATAAAATAGTATTATATTTTTCAATCAAATAGTAATTATTGTAATCAGCAGTTATGTAGTTCTTCTTTTAAGACGATTACAGGAGCTAAATTAGCAACTCTATTTGTGGTGGTTCAAACTTCGTTTGAAACACTGTTACAATAAGGTTCTAATCTGCTTGCTTTACAAAGTGGTTGTTACGTCAGACACTACGGGCCGAATAGTGCAAAATGAGTGGTTTTTTGCAATTTACAAAAAATCTATTGATTGGACTAAAACAGTAAAACACTATGATGCTATTAGGTTGCTTGTAGAATTATTTGCCAAAAAATCAGAATGAACGCATGTATTTTAGTATGGTTTTTACTCATTAAAAGATTTTTTTAGAGATAAGTTCGTGATTTTTTTCTATCGAATAAAATTTGTTGTGTTACATTTTCAAAACCCTATCGTACTAGCTTACATACTGAAGAATATCATATATTTTTCTGGTTTTGTTTATTGCAGTGATTCATATGCTTTTTTACGTTATAAAACTTACTTTTAGCTCCTGTAGTCACCTTAAGGTGGATGCTCAAGGGTAGCCCGCGAAATTCAAATTTTCTTACGTTTTTTGCAATTTGCAGGCCAGTGCTAGGTTGTATGTTGATTAAAATATTGTTTGCGACTGTAAGACGTATGTAGTAACACAATTATAATCATCAAAATCATCAATACAACCCTCCAAGTTCATAATGGTGCAAGAATGATTTTGACATTGGAAAAGTAATTTTGACACCAATATGAACTTTGAGGGTTGTATTGATGAGTTTGATGAATATAATTCTGTAACTACATACGTCTTACAGTCGCAAACAAAATTTTAATCAACATACAACCTAGCACTGGCCTGCAAATTGCAAAAAACGTAAGAAAATTTGAATTTCGCGGGCTACGCTTGAGCATCCACCTTAAGTAACTTTTGTATCGTTGGCCTTGAATCATTATGAAGTATTTTTGTACCTATAAATGATTGCCAAAACTGATTGATTTTTACGTAAGAGAAGCATGTGGTATAACATTCACGATTGTTTATTCCAGGGTTGCTAGGAGGTCGCCAGCCAAGAGTAGAATATAAGCCAGACCCAGAGCCAACAGACCCTACACTGAAGTTCTATAAATCTCGCACACATCGCTCAGCTGTACCAACCATGGATGGTAGACAACCTATTTATGACTTTGACACATGGTATGTTTTGTCAAGGTTATGGTAATGGTTAAGGAAAAGAAGTGTGAAAAAACTGGCATGCCTTAGACCAAAAATTCAAAGACATGTGACACCCACCCATCAGCTGCGACAATGGGCCTTGTGGTGAATAATGGAATGCACAGGAAGGGGGCTTTGTCCTAGCAGTAGGAATGTTAGTGACTGACTATGTTCATCACTCAAATAAAGTCAAGGAGGTACTAAGTTCCAATTATTGTAATTAAGGATCTTATTATGGGTTCCTTTTCTTACTTTGGTACGGCCTCAAAAAGTAAAAAAGGAATCCTTCTAAGATCACTTTCTTGTCCGTCTGTCCGTCTGTCTGTCTATGCGTCTGTCCGTCTTTCACCACCGATTTTCTCAGGAACGGATAGACCTAGCAAGTTAAAATTGATACCAGATACTGAGGTCTATAGTCCCTATTAGGTGTATAAAAATCAAGGTCCTGAGTCAACACAATAAAAAGATATGGGCAAATTTAGATTTCGCGAAAACTTGTACTTAGGTACCAAGATTTACCTTTAATTTTCAACATTTTTTTATTTTTCGAAATTTTCCCTTTACTCGTGCTGTAAGACCTTGCTTTTAACCAAAATTGACAATTCTAGGTCAACCGGAAGTACCTATAGGTTTTGGGTCGAAAACCTACGTGGTAGTTCCCGTTGACCTAGAATCACGAAATTTGGCGAGAAGTAATGTCTTACAGCACATGTAAAAGGAAAAATGTTAAAACCGTAAATATAAAAGCGATTTTACTATTACAAACTTATTATTTGCGGTTGGGTGCGCAAAGTTAAGTTTGTCCTTTAAAAAGTTTGTACGGAACCCTCGGTTTGCGAGTCCGACTCGCTCTTGGCCAGTTTTTTTGTATAATGCCAGTGTTACAAAAGCTATCCTATTATTGTAACATAGACCTTGTATAACATTTCACCTTAATATAATTCGATATTGCTATTGTTACAGGTCTAAAAGCCACTATGGAAATTTATTTGAAAAATCTAGGTACGAGAAAGAATTTCTTAAAAAAAAACGAGAGAAGGCAATGGATGTGCAACAAACAAATCAGCAAGAAAAATTCCTTTTTATTATGTTTGGCTTAGTTGGGCTGTTTATATTTCTTGTAGCTCAAGGCACCACTGATTATGACAATGATACAACTGCACTCAAACTCAATGACACCAATGTAACAGAATTAGCAGACTAGAGATAATTATAGAGCAGTTTTGTCCTAAAACTGCTCCTAATTTATTAGCAAATTTTTAGAAAACATAAGCAAATTAATTGTGGTATTATTTTACATTCAAATGTTCAGCTATATTTTTTCATAATGCCTTGTAAATACTGTACATAAATTGTTAATGCAAGAACCTCAGTAGGTTGTAGATAAAATGTGATAAATAATATAAAAAAATACAATCAAATCCACTATTATTTATGTTTTGTAATCACCTAGCCTCACATTGTCACCTCGGGTAAAATCTAAAAGAGGCTGGTATAGAAACGAGGAGATTGCGGCGGAGCGCGTCAGGGATGACTGCCTCGTTGACGCGATTTGTCGCAGGAGGACGGCGCCGGCGGCGGATGGAGTTTGTATTTGGTACAAAATTATCCAATACCCAAGTTCAACGACTATTACTGCTAAACTAATAACGTTATCATATCCGCTTAATTTTCCTTTAAAGTTCACTATCATCATGAGTTTTTCCAGATTTTTCAAGTCGGCAGTCTATCTTAACAAATATTTGCTAAATGGAGCAATATCGAAATAGTACATTTTGATACAAGTGGAGAAAGTTTGTTATTGCATTCGAGGCGGAATTATAACACCCGAGCCGCAGGCGAGGGTGTTTTTCAGCCGAGAAGTGCAATGCCAGGTTGAAGGAGAGGCAAAGGTATGAAGCCGTTTAAACAGCTATAAAAAAATAGATTTATTTTATATTTTTGAATTCAGAACACACAACTAGTAGTTTTTAATAATCATGTTTATCTATGATATTCTATTTATAAACAATTATATTCAAAAAATATTTATGGCATAAAGACGCGTACTTACTTTACTTTGCCGAAATTAAAAAAAAATCATTCAGGTGAATGATTTTTTTTTAATTTCGGCAAAGTAAAGTTCAATGCTAGTCTGAGGTCAGACTAGCATTGAACCAATTTGGAATAAATACAGGTATAGTTTATCTGTGGCAATTTTCATTCCCGCACACGTGCGGGAAAATGGAAAAAAAACGCACGTGTTTGAAATACATTGCATGTTGTACATAGTAGTCCGGGACTAGTTTTCGAGGAAGTGTATTGAAACATAGTATTAGCAACCCACATGTCATTTTAAAAGACCTATCCAACGATGGGTTAAACGACGAAAAAGAAATTCATCCCCACTTCACATGTTATAAGGAAGCTACCCTAAAAAAATATTTTCCAAAATTTTATTATAATATGTAGGTACCATTTTGTCTGCTAAATTGATGTAGGTAGGTACCTAAAACACCCCTACAAAATTACAGCTTTCTTGTACTTCAGTCTGAGCAAAACCTCGGACGGACATGACGAAACTCTATGGGTTCTTCGTCAGGACTGCGGAACCATAAAAAGGAACAATTGGCACACAAAGTAACCGAGGTCAACCAAAATCCGAGCGCACTGGGAGTCGGATGGGTTGCTACAATAGGAGGAGTTGCGTCCGAGAAAATATCCGAGTTGTCCACTTTAGCCGAGCATTCCTCTGATTTTGTCAACGCGGCAATAAAAGAAGTCAAATCATCTAAGCTTGGGAAACACGACAGTGTGATGGGCATCGATATCTGGCTCGTAATATTTGAATGTTTTGTCGATAACAAAGGTAAAACAACAAAATTCTGTAGACTAAGGCAATGATATTCTATTATACAGATATGTTATACACCTACAAAACCGCCGAAAAAAGTGTGCCGCGGGGGAGAGCCAGCTCACATACATGCAGTGACGCAGAATAAAGGCAAAACAGGCCAATTGGCTCGTTTTCGAGTCTTCAAGATTGCGCGCTCACACACAACATATCTGTTTAATGGAATATCATTAGATTAGGGTAATTTATTAATATAAAAAAGGTGTAGGTCCATGGTATCAGTACTATTTTTAGAAGGGGATGTCTATCCTGCCGGGGTTGCGGGACTGTTCGAAAGAGATACCGTGGCCTCGGAACACAAAGGGCGATGAAGGAACATGGTCATGGATGGGTTATAATCAATAAAATCTGACACTCCGTCCAGAGCGGGAGGAGTCATTTGATGATTTCCCATCCGAAAACAAAAAACGGTCTATGTCTATCTATGGTCAATAATATTGCTCATCTGTGGAAAAACTCATAGACAACGAGACGTTGTCAATTTTATTTTCCTCGCTATTATTTTCACTCTGAAGCTGAAGCCAAATTAGATTTTTACTTTGTTTTTTTACTGTGATTGGGCTTGGACAATTGATTCACACAACAAATAGTGCTAGAATTAACTAGGAATAGCCATGGATTGTCTTGTTGGTTACGGTAGCGAAGATGAGAATGAATCGGAGCGCTATGGTAGCCAACAATCATCGGTAAGTTTTGGCGTCCTTGATAATATTTTTTCTAAAATGTACTATTTTTTCTAAATGTACAATTTTTTCACACTGCATAAATGTGTTCCGAGTGTTTTTAGTATGTTTTGATGCAATCTAAATGAGAATTATGGATATTAACCTGCGTTCTCTGCTTGACAATAGAATGATATTATAGGTGGCAGCGGGCGGTGCTGGATGCCGCCGCAGAGACGACGATACCAACTACGATGACGTCAACATGGACATGAGCGAGGTAACTGTCCTATATGTACGTCTACCACCATCACATATGCTAGCTTAGTGAGAACCCCAGTTGGTAACTGACCATCTGACAGGGTCCCTCACTGTTATACTCTCCTTGTTCATGTGATGAAGCTAATCAGTAAACCTCTTGTTAACTAAGTAGTTTATTCTTCATCTTTATTCAGGCATAGAGCCAGTATCCTTCACAGCATTCAAAATAGTCTTAATTTCTCTTAATAGTAACTAAATAATTATCATAGAGAACACTTTTTATAAATAGAGTTAAATAAAAAGCAATTTTGCATTATGCTGTTTTCAACGATGATATTAACACTTTTATTATTTTATATGTTACCCATTTGTAAATTGACACAAAACAAAAGTCAAATACCCCTTGAGTACGTGCCGAGGCTTCAAGATGGCCGACCGAGTCCATGCACACTGCGACCCTTTAACATCAGGCTCACGTGAGTACATAGCTATAAGATAACCCAAACTATTTGGCATCATGATTTACTCATAACCACATTTATTTTTTATTCTAAAACAGTTTCAAAATTAATAAGAGCTGTATGTGATTTTAATGATCACACAATTATGAAATGTTACATAGCATCCATGTAATTATCATATTTATTTAGTATATTATGTCTTGTTACTCTTATAAGATTTATAATTCATCTATATTAAGCTATGCAATCCAATAAACAATTTGTCATTTTTTTTTAATTAAAAAACAAATTAGGTTTTCTGATGTCCTCTCTTCTTGTTATATTTAGGGTAAAGAACTGAGAGGTCAACACTGTATGAATCTATTTCTAATAATCAAGATCTTAACTTTCCTCTATAATTTTTCCTTTAAAAACAGTATAGCTAAGTTGCCCAAGAGCAATGTTACAATACAATTTTTGTGTTTAAAGGTTGTCATGTATTTTGACTCAGAATTTATTTAATAGGTCATAAACCCCTAATAAAAAAAACAGAAATTCAAAATCTTGTTTTAAAGACTTATCAGTTACTTGAAAGCTAAGATCTGGAATGATAAATGGCCAACACAAGGCTGGTTAGGCTTTCCTTATGTAATAATAAATATATTATCACAACAATAAATTAACGGTAAGATGAAATCTGTGTGTAAAAAACTGTAACAATAATTCAATAAATGCAGCATCATTTTAACAAAAAAGTATCTATGTAGTATATCAACAGTCTGGTGTCCACAACACAAGCCTCTTTGCTTAGTGTGGCACTAGATGGAGCTGTGTGTAATGTCCAGCGATATTTATTATTATTATCATCAAAAAACGCTGCTGTACTGGTTTTAGTTTTCTGTCACAAGATACAATAAAGTATAAGTTCCAAAAAGTTTTGACTACAGTTTTAAAGCTCGACACTTTGATGCTGAAGTAGGTATCCAACAAACTATAGCAATATTGGGTGCTCTCGAAAAATGGAACTACTGCTTCATGCATGACCCAATCAACCAAGCAGTTTTGAAGTACGAAGAAACATTGGTATCCATCCTGTTCCTGTGTCCACCATGTTTTTATATCCCCCTCAACAACAATGTCGTGGACTGAAGCCCCGACATTGCGTCTTATTCCTACAGGACTACTCTCCATATATTTGTAAACATATTATCAGTATCACTACTTTTTTCCCCAAAGTTATAGACAGATTCTACACAAGGCCTCATCATGCTGTGTATCAGCAGAATCAAACGTGAAATAATAGGTACTATATTTTCAAAAGAAAACGGATTCCAATTATCTCTCTACAATGATCTAGTTCATCAGTTCAATTAGATTGAAAAACCCTGAAAATAAAAAAAAAAATTTTTAAACTGCGTTGCGACTGGCATGGTATTTTTATTTTGTAGAAGGAAATAAAATACCATAGTTTCCTTATCTTTACACAAGCATAAACCAAAACTACATTAAAATGTATGTGACTATGTTTCAATTTATCGAAAACAAATTGCAAGCACTTCACATTTTGTGATACAATCATGTTTGGTTCAAAGTATAAAGACTCTTTGTAGTTATGATGTAGTGTATCGTATTTCTTGTCGCAGGATTCGCAGGCCGAGTCGGAGCCCGAACTGCCGCCCGTGGAGCCTACGCCCCCGCCACAAACGTCGCGGGATGACCGCAGATCTAGTAAGTTTATTTATTACTAGCGGACGTCACGCGGTTTCATCCGCGTAGTTCCCGTTCCCGTAGGAGTACGGGGATAAAATATAGCCTATATTACTCAGGGTGAATGTAGCTTTCTAATGGTGAAAGAATTTTTGAAATCGGCGCAGTAGTTTTTGAGTTTATTAATTACGAACATACACACAAAAACCAAATCTTTCCTCTTTACAATATAATAACAGACAAAACGCTTTGTTTCTGGAGCCGTTATGGTTGCTATGGCACCCGGCCCCACCACCGGTGAGGAAGCAACTAGCTATCGATGATTATTTTCTCGCTCAACAAAAGAAACCGTAAGAAACGTACTAAGAACTAAAAAGATAAATACTTGATAGCTGACTGTTCACACTGCCAGCGAAAACTCGATCCACTAGTTCTAACAAAGAACTGGTTTCTAGTTGCTAACCACGGTGTAAACGTAACGTAAATACGTCGATTTTTAATCAAATAATTATACAATAATCCTATAGCATTTTAATTACATTTTCAAGGTTATGTTATCCATTCGTTGCCGGACACCCTGTCTAAGTACTTACATAATTTTGTAAAATGTCTTATTTCTTCAAGCCCGATTGGAATAGAAATGACACATCAATTTGAATTTAGAATGGCCCAATTCAAGGCCCGTCTTATTTTTTATTGCATAGTAAAACATTTATAAATAAACATATTCCTAAGAATCTTATGCTCAGCTTTTATTTTCTGTGGTATTATTCGCCTGAGGAGTTCAATTAAAGAGCCTTTACATTTTTATTCTGCTTTGTCGCAACTGTAGCATAAGGCACGGGACAAATACAAGAAGCGTCGGGCGCAGGCGAGGCGCGGGCGCGACGCTACTTCTCTGAAATTTCGTACAAAATGTATAGAAGAGGTGAGGCGCGGGACATACTGAGAAAGCGCGGCGCGGGCGCGTCTTCCTCGCCCTTGGTGCACCTGCAGTTAGCAGTGGCATGCCGACATTGTACACAGGCGTGAACTAGACGGCGAAAATGCGTCATCATCATCATCATCATTTCAGCCGAAAGACGTCCACTGCTGGACATAGGCCTCCCCCAAGTGTCGCCACATTGACCGGTCCCGTGCGACTCGCATCTAGCGGATTCCTGCAACCTTCACCAGGTCATCGGTCCACCTAGAAAATGCGAAAATGCGTGACGATATAGAATTTTAAACACTAGAATTCCCCAAATGCAACCCTGTGTACGCCCGCGCCTCGCCTTTTCGACACCGTTAGCGCGCCTGTTCTGCGCTGCGCCGGCGCCCCGCCCGCGCCTCGCCTCCGCCCGACACCTCTTGTATTTGTCCTGCGCCTAAGCATAGCACCAGTCTATAACGAGCCCACTGCTGGGACACAGGCCTCCTCTCTGTATGTGTAGTGGTGGCGGATTTATGATTGACTTGCTTATGTCCGCGGCTTCCCCGCGTGGAGTTTGGTAATGTCCCACGGGATCGTACTACTGGGTATCTGTGTGCAAAATTTCATCCGAAATCCGTTCAGTAGTTTTTGCGTGAAAGACCAACAAACAAACATCCATCCATCCTCACAAACATTCACATTTAAATACTTACTAGCCGACGTCACGCGGTTTCACCCGCGTAGTTCCTGTTCCCGTGGGAGTAGGGGGATAAAATATAGCCTATGTTACTCGCTGATAATGTAGCTATCCATTGCTAAAATATTTTTTTAAATCGGTCGAGTAGTTTTAGAGTTAAATCGTAACAAACACACAAACAAAAAATCAAGTCTTTCCTCTTTATGATATTAGTATAGATTAAAGTAGGAAGACGTGACAGTCATGAAAAGAGCCACAATTGGCACACCTCAAATTACACAGTACTTAAACATAATCAGCAAATGTAATAAAAAAACTAAATCAATCAAACAAAGGTTTCTTGAAGTCGGTTTTTATTTTTTCCAAAAAAGTATTTTTTTTATCCAAAAAAGTTTTTATTTTTTCCAAAAAAGTTTTTATTTTTCAATTTTTAGTGGTTCACATGTGCTTACCCCTTCACAGCGTACCAGCGTGATGTTATGTTATAAACTGGTGTAAACAATAGACAGACAGAGATTTCAGCAATCCCAGTCCATTTGCTATCATTTATTGAGGAGTTCCGTTGCCTATCTCTGAAATTCTTCATTAGATCTTCACCAAATTGAAATGGGACCACTACGAAAAAGTACTCTTCCAAAAACTACCCAAATAACTTCAAGTGTGCCTATAAAATTTGAAGAGTTTTCTCTGTTTCTCCAGGATCCCATCATCAGATCCTGACTTATCATCAAGTCAGGATCTGATGATGGGATCCTGGAGAAATGGGACCACCTGGGAAGTATACACATTCAAACAAAAAAAATCCAAATCGGTCCAGCCATCTTCGAGTAATCGGAGAACATACATAAAGAAAAACCTGCCAAGAGCGTGTCGGGCCACGCTCAGTGTAGGGTTCCGTAGTTTCCCGTCCGTCACAATAAGTGTTCCCACTTATGAGTTTAAAGGTGGGTATCCATTATGTAAAAATGCTTGCATATACGAATATACTACAAACTTAGTCCAGAAATTATTTTGTACAACTTTTTGTCTTTTTTGTACAAAAACTGTTGTTTCCATCAAGTTCAAAATTATTTTCCTAGAAAGTCCTTATAAAGTTCTACTTTTCAGATTTTTTTTCATATTTTCTAAACTTAGGGTTCAAAAGTTAGAGGGGGGGCGACACATTGTTTTTTACTTTTGGAGCGATTATTTCCGAAATTATTGACATTATCAAAAAATGATTTTAGGAAGCCCCTATTCATTTTTAAATACCTTTCCAACAATATATCACACGTTAGGGTTGAAATAAAAAGAAAATCACTTCCCATTTTACATATAGGGGGGCTACCCTAATAAAACATTTTTTTCCAATTTTTATTTTACCGCTTTGTTGGCGTGATTGATATACATATTGGTACCAAATTTCAGCTTTCTAGTGCTATCGGTCACAGAGATTAAGCGAAGACGGACGGACGGACAGACATGGCGAAACTATAAGGGTTCCTAGTTGACTACGGAACCCTAAAAAGGTTCCGACGAATTGAGAACCTCCTCCTTTTTTAAGTCGGTTAAAAAAGTACTTGTTCTTCCCGTGTCGTTGCGATCATTTTTTTGTTCAGCACCATGGGTTTTTTATTGTGTTTCTGGTTTTTCTGTATTAAAAGTATTCAGTACAGTGATATTTCGATACAATGAATGCATGCGATTCGTTGATCGCCCGATCAAACAAACATTCGATATTTTGAACACTCGGTGTATTGAGTGACGATATATTAAATGTTCCATTAATGTACCATTCGATATTATGAACGTTCGAGTATTTAGACGTTCGATTTATAGTAGTTGATCAATTGATATTCGTTATGGCATAGTACACCCAACGCAATTAGTGGAGTTATCACAAATCATAACCTAACATTAATGTTTCATGGTTCTATGTTCTAATCGCTTAGTCATAGTATTTGGCAATTAATTCGGATTTACAACAGTTGTATGCATTTATCAACCAGTCGTAAAATGCTGCATGTTGAATTGAAATTAATTATTTGTATATATAAAAGTATAGAGTATGCTATATAAATGAAACCTAACTCTCGGCGGCGGCGACCTTTCGCTTACGGCCCTGGTTTAATCCATGGTCCGAAGCGAGACGGAATGGGACGCCGTCACCTCCTGCGAAGCAGTCACGCTAGCGAAGGAGGTGACGGAACGTGAGAGGGAGGGAACCTCACGTCCCAGCAGTCGTGAAAGTCGCGTACCGGGCGTCGGGGGCCACGTAGTGGCCCCTGGTCACCGTAGGCGCGGGCCTGTGGACGGTGAGCTATGGGCTAGCTCGCCGTCCGTCGCGTCTCCTGACGACAGGCCGTGTCGACGACGCAGGAGTGTTCCACGCGCGCCTTACAGAGAGTTTGCAAAAGGAAGGGATCCGCAAGGGGCTGCCGGACTGTTCGAAAGAGATACCGTGGCCCCGGAGCACAAAGGGCGATGAAGGAACATGGATGGGTTTTAGTCAGTAAAAGTCTTTATGCCCGTTTTCACCAGTAGCCCCTAAACAGTACTCTTCCGCTCCGCTCGAACGGGAGGAGTCATTTGATGATTTCCCATCCGAAAAATTTGAATTAAAAATATTTAAAAAACACGACTGTCCTGCGTAAAAAATAACTAATAACTTTAAATAAAAACTGAAAAGAAAAAAACAAGTTTAGGAAACAGGACATTTTGACTGCAACAGTCGGGACCCATATTGGATGTAATGATTTTAGTCTAAATTATTTAATGGGTCCCGACTATTGCAGTCAACATTGTGTACTGTTTCCTGAACTTGTTTTTTTTTGTTTCCAGTTTTTATTTAAAGTTATTTTTTACGCAGTCGGGTTTTTTTAATATTTTTTTTTTACTCTTTTTAGTTAGGTACTCAGATATACCATTTTAAAATCCTCGTGATGAGCCCTTTATCGAGCCGTTCAGGCTGCAGAGCGATTTTTTATTTTGATATACCCAGTGTCACTGTCATAGTAAATACAAATCTAACGACACCTCTCAAGCTAAAATCCATCGAGCCATTCAGTCTGCAGAGCGTGCCAAACATTTGAATTTGGCGCCAAAAATCCACCATTTTGTTTTTTTTTTATTTTGATATACCCAGTGTCACTCTCACAGTAAATACGAACTAACGACACCTCTCAAGATAAAATCCATCGAGCCGTTCAGGTCACAGAGCGTGCCAAACAATTATACATACTCTCGAAAAACATAACCCTCCTTCTGGCGCAGTCGGATAAAAATAAGGACCAAATCTACGACCAGAAAGTGGACCCTTCGCCTATCATACCACCCACTGTCTCACTCACTAAACTCAAAGGCAAGTTCTCTAGTGCAAATGCGTTTAATTTTTGGGCCATTACACAAATATGCTCGTGCGCTGCCAAAAAAATGAGCGCGGTGTTTTGTCTAATTTAACAGACGTTTTTGATGATACTGGCATGGTACGTATGTGTTGGAATCGAGCACTATAGGATCGCAGTGGGAACTTATCAGGAGCAAACGGAAAAATAATAGTCCTGTCTGGTCTGGCCATTCTTGCGCCCACCAGACTCCATGCCCTGTGCCTGGGCACAGGTGGCACCGCCCTATTTACGGCACTGGAGGCTGAAGTGTAAATATTCGTGAAAAAACAAGATGGCGTTCCATCTGATAATGCCACGATTATGTTCATCCATAATTCAAAACGTTTCTTTGTCCACAGATGACAGTCGTGAACGTGACCGCGAGCGGGAACGTGATCGTGACCGCGGTGACCGCGAGTCCGACCGGCGCGACAAACGCCGCCAGTCCCCGCCCCCGGTTCGTGCACGCAGCGATAGAGACCGCTCTGATAGACGGTCACCGCGCAGAGATGATAGATACCGGTACTTGTTAAACTGATATATTTTTATAGGACTTCCTGAGTTCTTAACTCTTTGGCTGCTGCTAGTGAAAAATGCGTCAGATAATTAAAAAAATAACCTGTAAGAAATTATCTATTAGTAACCCTGTGGTATGAAATTGTTGGTTTTACTCCTCCGTGCCTCACACATTAAGTAAATGATGTTTATATTCTGTAAATTGGTTTTTGTACGTCAAAAACTAAAGACTTTTAGAGGTCTTTTTTTCCTACCGGATTACTCTGAAAAGAAACGCCATTGTCACGTACATACAAGACAAGCAAGCGTCTGCCCTGTACGCCAAACGACACAAATAATGTGAAAAAGGGCCTGCGCAGACGACAGACTATCCGTGACGCACTTTTTAGTCTGTGAAAATAGAACCTAAGCAATTATATGCAGTATTATGCAGTAACGCATACGACGCGCAAAAAGTCCGGCGGCCAAAAAATCCGTGTCATTCTGGCAGATCACGCCGTGCCGCGCCGCACAAAAAGTGCGCGAAGAAATAGAACGTTTGCTCCAACACGTGCTAACGCAGACGGCGCACTTTTATGCAATCTGCGCTCCTTAGTGGGGGATGTGATGTACTATGAAGATGTGCGTCGTGTGCGTTGAGTCTGCGTAAAATCCGCGACAGACTTTGTGTATGCTATGCAGACATTTTGTGCGCCACAGACTCGATCGCACAAAAAGTCTGTCGTCTGCGCAGGCCCATATGGTACGCAATATTGGCGTTCAAAAGATTAAGGGCTATAAATCCCTCAAATGGCTTAGCATGATCCTCCGTTACGCCTAAAATACTGCAGCATTAATTTTGAAATAAATATATGGTAAAGTTGAGGATAAATGCTAAGTCCTATGTGTAACGAAAGGGTCTACCCTTTATAGCAGAACTTTTTATGTCATAATATTACTTTGCATAACAGTAGATGGTATAAACTTCATTTCGCAGAAAATCGTGTGGCAGACACTCATTTATCATACATTCAAAACTCATAATTTTGTAAGTCAGAATCATCTTTAGGCATAAATTTCATATGCATAAGAATTAAAAGTAGAACCATCTTATGGCAGAAAGTTCACAGTCAGAATCATCTTTTGGCATAAATTTCATATCGATAGTCATTAAAAAGCAGAACTATCATATTACAGAAAGTTTACAGTTAGAATCATCTTTTGGCATACATTTCATTATGCAAAATAATGGAAAGCCTCATCTGATCTATCACTTAACAAAAAATTCATAGTTTTAATAATTTTGTATTTCTTACCATAATAATAAAATTAATAGTACATTATTTTTTTTCGCCACAAACATACGATGATAATGTTAATTGCTGCATATTTCTGATCAGGCAAGCATACATCATGCATGCAGCAAGCATGCAGTATGCAAACATGCAAACAAGCATGCAGTATGCAAACATGCAAACCAGCATACACCATGCGTGCAGCCAGCATGCAGCATGCAAGCAAGCATGCAGAATGCAAGCAAGCATGCAACATGCAGCAGGCATGGTTTCTGTCACGGCCCCGGCGCTGCAGGGTTCCGGCGGTCCCACGCGAGCTTATCGTCGCAGATGTGTTTTACGCTAACCACCTACTCCTCAGCTCACGGGCCGCCTCACCCTTCCGCGCCTTCGCGGATTTAAATTACACTCTAGGGATAGGGCAGACAAGACTACGTGGAGTCGGTTTTGGAGCGATTCGTTTCTGTCACTAACTTTTTTAGCGTAACATATTGTCTTTGTAGGACAATATTTTTATTCTAATTTAAGGTTAAAATTGCTATTTTATAGAAATGGCAATAATTCCAAATGGAATTCTGCCATCTTCATAGTATGCCAAGTGAAATTGTACCAAATAATAGTCGCTCTAAATAATCATTATTCTAAACGAAATTATGCGGAATTTGAACATTGCCAAAGGTAATTATGCCAAATAATATTCTGCCATCTTATAAGTATGCCATTGTAAATTCGGACATACAAACATTCGGCCAAACAATAACTATGTTAAATATTTTTTATGCCTTTAAAATATTCGTTTAAAGAAGATTATGCCAAGTGTGTTATGCCAAATAAATTTCGGAGCATCAAGATTCTGCCAGATAGAAGGAACCCGTAACGAAAACACGATTCCATAAACTTTTCTCGATAGAAAAAAAAGCCAAAGTTACCTCCAAATCGAACAATAAACCGCTGGTATTCAAAAAGTACTTCAAATTAGTTCATGAAACTTTGCATACTAACTGAACTAACGATAAAGCAGGTCTTATGTGTTTTATTTTTTTAGTCCAATCAATAGATTTTTTGTAAATCGCAAAAAACCACTCATTTCGCACTATTCGGGCGCAGTGACTGACGTAACAACCGCTTTGTAGTGCAAGCTGATTAGAACTTTATTCTAACAGTATTTCAAACGAAGTTTGAACCACCACAAATAGAGTTGCCAATTTTAGGGTTAGAAGGACCTTAATCTAGACATAATTTTGGTCAAGTCATTATGTAACAAAACAAGTCCCTGCCTAAAAACGAGCGTGACCATGGACACCAGGCGTTGCTGATACCGCTACCTACCTATTTGACAAAGCAGTACATTGGCTGAATTTGAAAAGTACTTTATACTACACTTGCTTAGTAAGTGTACCAATACTATCCCACTAAAAGGCTTGAAAGCTGCTCAATTAAACCTTCTCAAAAATCTAGGCAGTTATGTTGTATGGAATTTCATTACTGCCCAGAAAATCAAGGTAGTAATCCATTACTGCCCTGAAAATCAGGGTAGTAATACATTACTAACGCGTTTTGTTTTTTTGTTTTTTTAAGTCTTGGTGACGTTGGCAATCAAACTATTGAATTTTACCTTAAAAAGTACTGGCCACTAACACTTTTAAAGCAGGTAGCATACATTCCGATATGGCCGGCAAACTTCAAACCTCTATGCGGTAGAGCGAGAGATTTATAACACTCACTCGCTTTAACACGCGCGTAAGTTGCGTTTTTATCTTCTCTAACGTCTTTTGGCGCGAAAACTGTTTGACGCGCTAAAATTAAAAACATTTATCAATTGTAACAATGTCATTGTAACTTTTTAATAAAATGCTGTTTTTGCTATTTAGTCTTTTACTTCTTTGTGCAAGTGTAGTATAAAGCAGTATAATTATATCACTCGAGGGTAAGTACAGATTACTAAACTCGTGTGGTTCACGGCCCTCCGCTTCGCGTCGGGCCTCAAATGCACACTCGATTAGTAATCTGTGCCTTATTCCCCTTGGTGAATAATAGTAGATTGTATCATAAGGGAGCAAAATAATATTTTTACGGCGAGGGCGCTTTTTTGAATCCAGAGCGAAGTGAGGGATTCTAGAGTAGAATCCCGAGCGTAGCGAGGGATTCTTTAATAGAATCCTGAACGTAGCGAGGGATTCAAAGTACGTCGCCCGAGCCAAAAATATATTTTGCGCCCGAGTGATACACTCTACTTTTCATCACCCACTATGAGAAAATAAAAGGCGCCTCATAATTTTAACCGACTTCAAAAAGAAGGAGGTAATTCGACTGTTTTTTATGTATTTACACCGATTACGCTGATATTTATGAGCCGATTGACGTGATTATTCTTTAGTTTGATGCGGAATAGTTGCCATTTAGTCCTATAAAAATGTAACATAGTTTGGCCCAGTAGTTTTCATTTTATGAACATTTTTACTTCAGTCGTGTGGTCTAATTTCAACATGTAAAATAAATGCATATCTAATATTTGGATAGGATATTACAACTAAACATGGAAAAATAAAAAAACTTTTTTGCAAAAAATAAAACCGACTTCACAAAACACAAAAACGTTAAAAATAACTTTAGCTTCAGAAGTCGGTGACAAAAAAAAACGTCAAAGGTCACCGACTTCTGAAGATCTAATGTTATTTTTCACTTTATTGTGTTTTTTATTCACTGTCACTTGAAGAACTAATTTTTCAAAACAAAACCATGAATTTCTAACAATTCATGAAAATTGACGAAAACGCGGTCTGTAGTTCGCGCGTTTTTAATTTGATTTCTTTTTTTTATTCAGTTAGCGCGGCGGCCGGCGCCGGCGGCGCGACCGGGCCGTCGTACCAGCCAGTCTTTATTCAAACAATATTTGCGTTCGATTTCTTTCGGCGCTGAACACTAAGATGTTCCAAATTCAAAAAGTGCGCCGCAATTATCTTTGCGGCGCAGTTTTTGAATTTGGAACATCTATAAAGAGGATTAAAAACTCATTACTGCCCGCTAAAAGTTTCTTATAGAAAACACCACCTTTGGGTGCACTTAAAGGCGAACCAAGTCGTCCTTTTCGAATAGATGGGATGAAAATAGCTATTATAATACTATGATCCCCTCCACAGATCGGACCGCGACCGTGACCGCGGACGCGCACACGAGGGCGTTCGCCGCGGTCTGCTAGGCGACCGGCCCGATGACCGCGAGAAAGTGCCAGCGCTGATGGACCTGAAGCCTTTCGTCAGTGAGGTTTCCCCATCAGTTGATAAGAGATCCCAGGATGCTAGGGATGCTGTGTCGCCCAGGTATGATCATTTTAACTGAACCATCTTACAATATAAAACGATTGTATTCTCAACTAGCGGACGTCACGCGGTTTCACCCGCGTAGTTCCCGTTCCCGTGGGAGTAGGGGGACAAAATATAGCCTATGTTACTCAGTAAAGACGTGGCTTTCTAATGGTGAAAGAGTTTTTTTAAATCGGTCGAGTAGTTTTAGAGGTAAATCGTAACAAATAAACAAAAAATCAAACCTTTCCTTTTTATAATATTAGTATAGATTATTAGTGCTGGCTATATACTGGGCGGATAAAAAATGAACGAAATCGACACACTAAGCACTTGCTTTGATAATTGGAAAAAGATTAAAATACATACTCGTACTATGTATTACTAGCCGACCCGCGCAACTTCGTCTGCGTCACATTCCGCATAATAAAAATGCGCGCGCAGTACTTGATCATTATTTTGCTGCGGAGTTGTTTTAAAACTGTAATATCTCTTAAGATATTTCTTCAACTGCCTAGCCTTTTCCCAACTATGTTGGGGTCGTCTTCCAGTCTAACCGGATGCAGCTGAATACCAGTATTTTACATGGAGCGACTGCCTATCTGACCTCCACAGCCCAGTTAGCACTGGATAATACGATACCCCTTGGTATGACTGGTTGTCAGACTTTTTGGGCCACTGACTACTTGTAACGACTGTCAAAGATCTACGACAGCCGGGACCAACTGCTATAGGTGCTTTCAAAGGCACGGGGGAAACTCGGTATGTAATGGGTGGTCACCCATCCACAGACCAACCTAGGCAAGCACGGCTTAACCACATGCTCCTCCTAATTTATTGGAATCAAAATGATGTAACGGCAATTTTGTTCAAAATTAAATACTTGTGATGAATAACATATTTATTTGGATAAGGATTAATACCATGTTTGTAAAAACACCTTCGCAAATAATGCATTATTTTAGAACAATAGGCTAGTTTCCACCATCAATAAATTGCAAATCTATTTAGTCCGTCAGTTAGAGTATTGGGAAATAATGGACACGTATTTTTTAAATCAATGAAGATTGACAAAGATAAAACGCATGAAAACTTGGGAGTGGGGGCTCGTGATGTCACAACGCACTAAAAATTATAGCACGGCGTGACGTATTGACAATTATAAAAGCGTCGTATCTTCGTCAATTTTGGTTTACGTAACAAAAGAAAAAAGCAAGTTTTACTTTGTTACAGGTTCATAGACCGTGAGCGACGCGATAAGGAAAGAGACAGAGAACGTGAGCGCGACAGAGACCGTCATGGTCGACGTTCGGAGGAAAAACGGTAAGAATTACTTAGGATATTAGGACATGACCAGTATTTTACATGAGCGACTGCCTATCTGACCTCCACAACCCAGTTAGTACTGGGAATACGATACCCCTTGGTAGGACTGCTCGTCAGAGTTTCGGACCACCGACTACCTGTAATGACTGCCAACAATACAAATGACAGCATTTTCTTTTTTTTTTGTTCCATCAGCCAACCTAGGCACACGTAACCTAACCCCAACGGCTTTTATTATTTTGTCACGAGTTAATAGGGAAGATGCATAAATTTTCTTTTGTTTATTTCGATACGGAATGTTAAAGTACTATAAAAATAATGACAAAAAGCGGAAACAAGACATAAATCGGCCAAATAACACAAAAGTTATAACCATTTAAACTTTTGTTTCTATCTCTGTCTAGATAAACGGAATTTAGTATGGATTTTTTTAAACTTTTGTTTCTATCTCTGTCTAGATAAACGGAATTTAGTATGGATTTTGTACGTCGATGCAGAGAATGACGTCATTCGTTGTATCGGATCTCTCTGTCTAATCAGCAGTTTCAAATGCTTATAACTTAGTATTTTTAAAAGATATTTAAAAAATAATTTCACTTGGCTATTTCTGATGTTAATACGCTTTGGTTAGTGTGATAAAAAAAAAACATGCATCTACCCTATTACCTTTACTAATATAATAATGCTGTAGGGTTTGTGTTTGTTTTAACGTGCTTAACATTGGAACTAAGTCGGATATGAAAAATTATTTTTGCATTCAATAGCCCAATTCTTGAGAAAGTTACTAGGCTATTTAACACCTCGCTACGAACCTTAGGAGCGGCGGGTGAAATCACGGGGCACTGCTAATCCTACTTAATATAATAAATGCGACAACGACAACAAGCATTCTGTACATCAAACTAAGTAACTTTACGCAAACATTATTGCTAGGAAACGACTTTTTTTTTTGGGGTGAAAATATGTTTTGTGGTGGAACTCAATGTAACGCACTCAAAACATTGTGCTGATGGATGGATTGAATTGAATAGTACAGAGGTCGTGGAGGTGTTTCAAGTAAAAATCTTACATTAAAAACTTGTATTTAAAAAAAAAACTTGTCAAAAAGTTGGAACTTTGACCCCCAATATCTCCGTAACTAGAAGGTTCCCCAAGCATGGTGTAGAACAAAAAAATGATCGCAATGACGAGAACAAGTGCCTTTCGGCTTCGTTAACAGGTGTTTTACACCCTTTATTGTGTTGCCAAGAAAACTCGAAGTAATCTTTTTGACCCTGTCTTAGGTCGTCCAGCCATCGCCACGACCGTCGCGAGCGCTCCCGCTCCAAGTCCCGCGGGGCTCCGTACTCGGGCGCCCACTCGTCGTCGTCGGAGCGCCGCACCTCCCCGCCCTCAGGCGACTACAGGCCTTCGTCATACAAGGTCAACAAGAAACTCGAGGTTATGGAGAAGATGGGTTAGTACTTGGTATTTTTTTTCTTAAGTTATAATAATATATCATCTGCCTAGCCTTTTCCCAACTTTGTTGGGGTCGGCTTCCAGTCTTACCGGATGCAGCTGAATACCAGTATTTTACATGGAGCAACTGCCTATCTGACCTCCACAACCCAGTTAGTACCGGGTAATACGATACCCCTTGGTAAGACTGGTTGTCAGACTTTTTGGGCCTCTGACTACCTAACGACTGTCAAAGATCCACAAATGACACCTGGGACCAACGGCTTGAATGTGCTTTCCGAGGCACGGAGGAAACTCGGTTTGTAATGGGTGGTCACCCATCCACAGACCAAGCACGGCTTAACCTAACGATCGACCCGAGCGGCTGTTATTATTTAGCCACGAGCTCCTCTCTTTCTTAAGTTACATAATGGGTAGAAAATTAGAAATGCTACTACTTTCATAAAAAAACGAGAGTTGTTGTCTATGTTCATCTTATCCTGTTAATTGTTTATTAATCTGTAGTAGATAGCAGGGCTGCTAACTGCCCTGGGCTCGCCTGCAAACAGTATAGCCAATTGTGGAGGCCATTTAAAGACACAATAAATACATTTGTTCTTAAAAACCAAGAGGTTAAAGGCTATAGTTGGTGCCAGTTAAGATGAGAATAGCGGTCATTGACCCACCTACGTTTATTAAATTTCTTAACTTTGGAAATAAAAAATAAGCCTGTTTAAGTCTGGAATCGTCATCTATCGTGATCTTCAACACTTTTTTACATCGTTTATTTGTTTTGGTTCGTACGAAGAGATATTAGGGAAAGGGCAATGACCGCTATTCTCATCTTAACTGGCACCAACTATAATACAGCCTAGCTGTATTAGATAGTTTCAACAAACCAAATAAACGCGAAGAAAAGCTTCAAAGGCGCCTCCTCAAACTTGTAGTAATATCAACACCTTTACCTACACAGGTCTTCAGATCAAGACACCAGATGGATCAATGGCCACAGCGCAGCAACTTCGTGCTGCAGCCTGCGAGGCCCCACCTCCGGGCTCGCATCTACCTTCATATTACAACCCCACAGCTGTCAATACTAGCAAGATTATGGACCAGGTGATTTATGACGGCCACAAGTATCTTATTGGTACTATCGAGGACACTCCCGCCTGACCACCACTATGCTAATTTTTGCTTGCCTCGCAACATAGAAACGCTCTCTAGCCCCGCCCCGTTGACTTTGTATAGAAATAATGAATGAAAAGATACCGAATCGGCCGAGCGCATTGACGACGCACGCCAATCGAGAGTTCAAAGTTGACGCTTTCCTAATAGGCCCAAACTTTAAGGGGGCGTGGCTCGGCGCCTCCGCTTGATTTAAGCGGAAAAAAATTAAACTGGTCAGGCGGAAAAGACCCCCATAGTACTTAGGGACTAAAGAACTATTAGAATCGCTGAATTTTATTGTATTATACAAGGCGCGTCGCGAAGATTCCTTGTTTTAAAAAACATTTTCAAACAAAAAGTATTAGATAATATATCATTTAAATTCGTTTGTAACCGACTTCCAAAAGGAGGAGGTTATCAATACTGTTTTTTTTTTGTAATGTGTGTTCAGCGATTTCTTCGCCAATTGTGAACCTATTTTGATAGTTCTTTTTTCGTTTGGAAGAATCAAAAGAATATTATTTCGCGGTGGTCCCGTTTAGGTTTGGTGAAGATCTGATGCTGATTTTCGGAAATATACAAGGGAACTAACTCTTCAATAATAGACGGCAAATTGGTCGTGATTGCTGCAATCGGTTGGATGTTCATACAACATCATGACGCCTTGGCGTTATGTGATTGCAGCAATCACGACAGATTTGCTGTCTATTATATTGAAGAGTTCCTTAGAAATGGAAAAAATAAAAAACTTTTTTGCAAAAAATAAATCGTATTCAAAAACACAAAAAAAGTGAAAAATAACTTTAGCTTCAGTTGTCGGTGGCAAAAAAAAAACTGAATCGAACAAACAAAAGCCACTTACTTCTGAAGCTAAAGTTATTTTTAACTTTTTTTGTGTTTTTAAAGTCGGTTTTTTTTTCTATTGTAAATTACCTACTTCTCGAAAATTATATCTTCAAGGTGGCCTCTGTTCCTGCCGGGGTTGCGGGACTATTCGAAAGAGATACCGTGGCCCCAGAACACAAAGGGCGATGAAGGAACATGGATGGGTTTTAGTCAGTAAAAGTCTGACACTCCCTCCTGCTCCGCCCAGAGCGGGAGGAGTTATTTGATGATTTCCCATCCGAAAAAAAAAAAGGTGGCCTCTGTTCTGGTCAATACATCATCTGTCATCTAGGTGTTTTGGACTGTGATTCTTTTTTGACGTGATAACGTCTTATAAATCGATGAACACCGGCTGCAGGCACGAATAAGTGTCACACCGTTACGCACGCCGCAATCAACGCCCAGTCCAAACCCTTGGACCTAGAAAACTGAAATTTTGCACATTGGTTCCCTTTATAATGTAGACAAGGATGGAAGGATAAGTTAAAATTACAAAATGTATTATCTCTAGTCTGCGCCATTTATGTAGTTCATTAACCCGCATACATTTATTCAAATACATAATTCCGAAATCAGAAATAATGGCATAAACTTGTCCCGAAACTACCTGTATCGTGATCCTTGACTTTTTCTAGTAATAAAAAACGATTCATAATGTATTGTCGGGGTACCTACGCAGAGAAATTAAGGTAAGACCAATGACCTTTATTCCCTACTTAAATGGCACAGACTATAGGTTGGAAGCTAACGCAACGGTGTTGTAACTGTGCTGGAACTGAATTCTGGATCATGGTTCATCAGGAAAACACTTCTGCCCACTCAGAGAGACACCCTTTAAAAATAACAATCAATAGCAAAAATGCAAACTTTACCATAAAAAAAAACAACAATTATCCATACCACATTTATTTGATCTGGTCAAATAAATGTCTGATGATTTTTATAACACAATGACATTATTGTCAGGTACAGAAGCGCAAGCTGTTGTGGTCTAACAAGAATAAATCTGAAGCCGAGGAGGCTGCCAAGTGGAGTGGCACGCGGTTCGCGCAGGACTCGGACGGCAAACAGGTCTCCAAGTTCATGAGGCTTATGGGGATCAAGGAACCAGGTGAGATTTTTGTATTTTGCATAGTATTTCTTTCAACTCCATAATAAGTAGGTCTTCGGAAAGCACGTTGAGCCGTTGGTCCCGCCTGTCATTTGTAGATCTTTGACAGTTATTAGGTAGTCAGTGGCCCAAAAAGTCTGACAACCCAGACGTACCAAGGGGTATCGTATTACCCGGTACTAACTGGGTTGTGGAGGTCCGATAGGCAATTGCTCCATGCAAAATACTGGTATTCAGCTGCATCCGGTTAGACTGGAAGCCGACCCCAACAAAGTTTGGAAAAGGCTAGGCAGATGGATGAAGTAGGTCTTTCAATCCACTCAGGTTTAGTTGACTGCAGTCTACGACTTAGTGTTGTTGGACTGCCACTTAGTCCATCAGATAGACCACCTCTGTCCAATATCTTGATTCTCTTAAGCTCTTAAGGACATAGTCCAGTGCAGTATAGATTCTCAGTTTGTTCCAACAAATCCTCATAATCTAAGATTCAAACAAACAAGCACTTAGCAGTAACTATTCCCACAGCCGCAGTCAAGACCGAGCCTCCAGAAAAAGCAGTAGACCCAATCAAAAAGCAAGAGGAACTCTTTCAAGCTATGCAAGCACAGTACGAAGTGGCCAGAGCAACTACCCACACCATGCGCGGTGTAGGACTGGGCTTTCAACGGGGACAGTACTAGAGGCTAGTACTGTCTCATAAGTGACGTCATAGTGACAGTGCCTAGTGTTGTGATGACATTTGTGTGCGACCTGAGTGTGCCTAGTGCGACAGAGAAAGAGACAGTGCAGTTTTGTTATGAATACGGAACTAATAGCTCTGAATACGGTGAGGAACAGTTTTGTTATAGATTACTATTGATTTTCTTTCCGAATTGTACTGTAATAGAATTATGTGTTTTAATGAACAAGTGTGTTATTTGTGACATGCATTCGACCATTCGTAATAGATTATTGGTTTCCTATATTAACAGTGCTTTTTATAAAATTATTTTTGCTTTATTTTGTCCATGAAAATATTGCGCATAATTGTTTTTACTAACGCGTTTGTTATCCTTAATTTAATTATGCAACTGCCATTGGTACTCGCCTAAACTACTATGTTTCTTTAGACAGCTCATCAACCTATAGACCTATGCAATTGATCTTATGAATGTTTAATACTTATGTATGTTTGTATTTCATACTTATGGATGTTTGGCTAGAGGAATCAGAAAAGAGGATGTATGTAAAAGAATTGTTGTAGTTTGTAAATTATTAGGGCATTGGAATGCACTAGCCAGAGTTAACAAAGGCTACTGCAAGTAGTTTAGATTCTGTAATCCATGTGTCTATGGACTGGAGTCAATTGAAATAGCTGAGAGGACTTGAATGAAAAGGCTACATCCAAAATATCAATATTTTAACCATAGCTTTAATACCTACACAATGTAAATTATATATTGACAAATACAAAAGAAATGTCCATAAAATAAATTAAACAAGATATAGCTAATCTGTCATTGGAATTATTTAGATAAATGAATTGAAAATTGTAAATAGCCATGACATGGTATTGTGAGTAAGCTGTCTCAAATTATTAAACTTGCAGAGAGTATTGTGTAGCATGATGAATTATATTTTCAAAATACATTTAGATATGCGTCACGCGAATCGCGTGGGCTTTGCGAGTGGGTGGAGAATTACAATTTATGTAATGTGAAGTTCTATAGCTACTTCAGAAACCATATGATCAAGAATAATCGTAAAATACTGAATACAGAATTATTTAATGTAAACAAAATGGCTATCTGTGTAATCTTAATTGGTTACCACTTAATTGATATGATAAAGGATGTATTATAAGTAAAACCTTTAGGTAAATCCCCTTTTTTGAAAGCTATAATATAATCTGTTGTAACATCTAGTCTAGTGATGTGACTGATGTTTGCTCTACAATGTTTACGATTTGACATATTGTAATGAGGGATTTTCTTTTTAGCTCTTTCCTAGTCGCTGGATAGATGGCGCTAGGAGTTAGTATGATAATGCAAGGAACGGAACCTAAAAAAACTGATTTTAACAAAGCGCGAGAAATGTAGGTTATATTCGGAAGGTTAAGCAAATGAAAGTGTCAGTCAACGAGAGTATGTGACGTGAGACAATGTTTTTTTTCCAAGCGTTTTGGCTTTGGCACCAACTATCATAGTAAGTTCAACGCCATCTATAGAGTTCTTGGAAACTAAGTTTTTTTTTAAAACCTCAAAAAGAAAACCTCTCATTGAATGGTTTCCACTAGCTATGGAACTCAAAAAGTCTTATAATAAGTCCTAGATTTACTGCTATGTGTGATATAATGTTATTCAATTACCTAGTTAAATGATGAAAATAATGATCAGTGTGTGGATAACATTTTATCCATTGAGATCTTCCTCTATGTTCCTAAGTTTTATTGAAATAGGTTGCAATTATTAAGTAGACTAGTGTTCTTTATTGTATTATCCATGCAATGTTTATTATTTTTATTGTTGTTTAAGTAAATAAAAGATTACCAAAATCTTGGATGTTTTATTTATTATCGCGGGTATATTCACAAGAACGCCGAGCTTGACACAAGCAAAGAGAGGCCTATAACTAGCAGTGGGGGGTGGTCGGGCTGTGGGTGATGATAGTTTTTAGTGGCAATTTGGAGTCTAGATTTATGCCAGATTAATTGTAATTGTACGTAATTACAGGGGTTTATAAATAGGTACAATCGTGGTCTTTCCCGCCTGACCATTTTATTTTTTTTCGCTTATATCATGCGGAGGCGCCGAGCCACGCCTCCTTAAAGTTTGGGCCTATTAGGAAAGCGTCAACTTTGGCGCGCACAAAATAACAATAAGTTTGGCGTGCGTCGTCAGTGCGCTCGGCCGATTCGGTATCTTTTCATTCATTATTTCTGTACAAAGTCAACGGGGCGGGGCTAGAGAACGTTTCTATGTTGCGAGTGCAAGCAAAAATTAGCTTAGTGGTGGTCAGGCGGGAGTGTCCTCGATAGTACACGGTCGGGAGTGAAACAACTCATGAAAATATGCATAGACATAATATATAACCTTTGAAATATGGGTGTAGCGAAGTTCCACCCTACTAATACAACCCTCCAAGTTCATAAAGGTGCAAGAACAACTTTGACCTTGAAAAAGTAATTTTTCCACCTTTATGAACTTGGAGGGTTGTATTGATGATTTTGATGAATATAATTCTGTAACTACATAGGTACGTCTTACAGCCGCGAATAATATTTTAATCAACATACAACCTTGCACTGGCCTGCAAATTGCAAAAAACGTAAGAAAATTTGAATTTCGCGGGCTACACTTGAGCATCCACCTTAACCTCATTGGTCAGATTGAGACCAGCAATGGTGGCGCCATCTGAGATTTAATTTGCCTTCGCCAACCCATTCCCTGCAAGTTGTAAAAAGCAAAACAACTGACTCCAGCAGGCCTATTACGTATCTCTGTTGACAGCTCGAAATGATAGTAACTGGGCTCGAATGTCCATCAAATAACTGTCAAAAGGTTAGTTTCGTATTATGACCAGTCGCGATCAAATATAATGTCATCGGTGACTATCGTGGCTGATAGTCACCGTAACTCATTTTGACAGACGCTTTCGTATCGATTCTTCTAATATTGCGATTATGTAAGTATAGTGGACATCAAATTGATGACAACTGAGTTTGAAGTGGCTTTCGTGAAAGACGTTACACCGTACCCGGACTGTTAGTCACCTTATAGTGACATCCACTCAGTGTGATACGTAATACCAATATTATGACATTCACGGTTGTCATCAAAGTTCGGTGTACAACCGAAGCTTGATAGTCACTGGATATCAGAAAGATACGTAATAGGCCTGCAGGAAGGCTCCTAATGTAACTCTAAAAGTCTACTCCACTCGTCCTCGTCCTCGTCTCGTCTCGTCTTGTCGTCTATCTACTCTATGATGTTATATGCGACTGTATAACCACCAGCCCTGTTTAAAATCCTCTAGGACGTAAAAACCTAAAATAACGTGTGGGAGAGACTTTATAATACTATCGATTTTCCTCCAAAAATATGATTGGACATCACTAGTCACTACCTACTCAACAGCTTATCATCTGTTTCTGTCAAAGACATGAATGAAGTTGGCTGCGCTCGTTATTAATAAAATGGTATAGTCTGTGGTTATGGGATTCACCGAAAAGTGTTCACAAAAAATGTTTTTATTTCAAATCAGTAGATAGGGTCGAATAATAAATTCTAACATTCAACAGTTGAAGCCTAACTACCGCCGTAAAAGTGCGAAATAAAAACACAACCACAGTAAATTGTGAAATAGGTTAAAATTGCAATTTGTAACAGTGCGTGAGCCAAACTAAATATAAAATAAAGGATGAATCGCGAAATGGAAGACGTCGTGACAAAACTGTGTGAGAATTGGTAAGTTTAATGTGCATTATGCGTGCTAAGTTGTCAATATTAGTTCTATTTTAGAATACACACGTTCGCCGGCTATTTTTAGATTATTTGGAGCATTGCGAACATCGCAGCTGTCTCGGGAGCGCTTGTTGTTTACCTTACAGCCGATTTTGTTGTGAATAACTTCCTTACACTCTTGTTTATTTGTTTAGCCTCAACTCAAGGGAGTTTTCATAGATATAGAATTAAGGTATTCGATAGTGTGCTAAAGCCTTAAATTGTTTATCTATACTTTACCTGTGGCTAAAGGTCAATGATCTTTATGACCTATATTTTACCCTGGATGACCTATCTGCAGGCTACAAAATCAATTAAGCACTGGCGGGGGATGAATTCCGTGAATTGTCTGACATCGAGGTCGGCCGGTTCGCGCTCGACGCGCGGGATGCTTCAATAAATTGCTTTTTAGAGCTTTCATAATAACGAAATATATACTTACGTAGGTTTATGTAGCTATGGTACATTTTTTAACTACGTTGAACCAATTAAGCCAGCTGCAGCTACCCACCTATTAATAAATTAATCTAGGCAAGTACTTATGGACCTAGGTAGGTACATTTTTTGCGTTGTTTGTACTTACATCAACCCACTTAAAGATTTGATTTTAAAGTTTTATAATAGGAAGTATGTAGGTAAATGTAAGTAGGTACATAGGAAAGCAGGAAAAACACCAAAAAGAAGACACTTGATAAACGTAAGATAAGTAGGTACTCGTAAAAAACAATCGGAATACATAATAACCTACTTCATACCTAAAACAATTTTTCAACCACTTCTAATACCTACTTTCAATGGGGAAGGCTGGACAAAGCTGGCTGATTGTAGATTGCGCGTCCATAGGTTAGACCCATGACCAATGAGGTCAAACTATTTTGAAATATAAAATGACATTGACAGATTTTCAACCAATGACGATGTTTGGTACAAGCGATGCTAGCGCCACTAGTTCCACAGTTGCCATCCCCATCGGATCTAATTATGCGAATTGTTACGATTGTGTTCCCGATTCATTATTTATTACAGTTGGATCAAATCAAATCAAATCAATAACTCAAAAATCAACACCACTATTGAATCAAAACTACTATTTAAATGACAATCCCCCCCCCCCCCACAGACCAGCACAAAATTTCAACTTGATGATCTCTCGGTAGTCGGTACGCAATCCATTATACCTTTATCCATAGTTCACTTAGGCCCATTTTCATACACCACTGTGCTTAAAGGTTCATTCCTCAAGTCTCCTCCCGTTCTAGAAACACAAAAACATAGACTGTCAAATTCACTTGGATGTTGATAACTCAGTCTGTAGTGTGAGTTTAGCAGTCGTTAGTTAATCGTCTTGATCAATCTATAAAATCGGGAATCAGTCTTTAGCTGTGTTTGTTATAATGAGGGCCTCCCGTTGACCTCGCAGTCACATTCCTATGTTACGTTTGCCGGTTCTCATCCTTCACTGAAGCACTTCTGACCTACCGGATGTTGCCACTCTGTAGCCTAGTGTGTGATTTACCCAAACCCAAATATTCGGCCGAAATTTCATAATAATCCCGCGACACACGGATAGACCTCCACTCGTGGGTAGCATTTATAGATCATTCTAAATAAACTCTTCGATGAAGGACGTCAAAAGCTGCTTTGGTTTGTGTCCGTCCGTACTTTCGCAGCTCGTAGAGTCGTAGTCCGTCGGGTCGAAGCCACACATTTCTTATTTATTGCTACACTACCTACTTGCTAGGCTGCTAGCGAATCAACTCATGGTTTTAATAATATTTCAATGGTCATACTGCATGAATTACTCACTGGATCATGCTGCGCTACTCACCAAGTGAAGCTCCATGCCCTGTAGCACAGCCTAAGGGAGATATACACGTAGAACACTGGCTATCAGCGCCGATCTGCTAACGCTTATCGGAACCGGTCCGCGCAGTAAGTCGGCGCAGGCAGTCTCTATACTTTGTGCCGAACCAACGCCGATAAGCGCCGAACGTCGCCGACAAATTCCGACCTGCTTATCAGCGCTGGCTGATCGGCGCCGCGCCGGTAGCCAGCTTTCTACATGTATACGCCCTAAGGGTTGATGAACTTTAGGCTGAGCGTAGTCCGAGATGTACCTTGCACATACGAGACACGAGCCACGCCATTAAACCACGTGCGATATGAGCATATCTGTGTTTCATTACCTAGATAAAGTCATACAGCGCTAATTAAAAGTCTTGTGTTGTGTGCACTCGGATGAACAACATTGTACCACATAAGTAACATAATGTATCCGCGCCTCAGCATGATCTTTCACGAATCATTCTCCTAGATTGTGCACGAGAAATTTTATTTTGTTTATTTACAAACACAGTATTTACTAGTACCAAAGAAAAGATGGATAGATTATGTGAGGAATGATATGAAGGAAAATAAGGTAAGTGATAACGTGATGAGTGACAGGAGAGAATGGAAGAAAAAAACGTGTTGTGCCGACCCCAAGTAACATGTGACAAGGGTACGAAGATAATCCGATGATTTACAGACAGTACTCAACAGGTGAGAATGAGATGCTGTGGTAACTACAAACATCTGCAGTCTTACCAAGGGGTATCGTATTACCCAGCACTAACTGGGTTGTGGAGGTCTGATAGGCAGTCGCTCCATGTAAAATACTGGTATTCAGCTGCATCCGGTTAGACTGGAAGCCGACCCCAACATAGTTGGGAAAAGGCTAGGCAGATGATGATGAACTGCAAACATGAAACAAACTGCATCCGGGACCGGGCCGTGTCAGGGACGTGATCACGTGACCGAGCCGTGACCTTTTGTTGATATAATTTAGGGGAAAATATAATGAACACCAAAAACAACTTTGTGACCACTAACATCTCATCATCATCTGCTTAGCCTTTTCCCAACTATGTTGGGGTCGGCTTCCAGTCTAACCGGATGCACGAGCTCGGGGCTCTCTCTCTCTCCTAGGGAGTGTGACCACTAACATCTATCACCTAAAATATCAATTGATCACAGTAAATTGAGCACCAAATTTGAATGAGTTGGTTGATGACATACTAGTTTTACGACACGGATTGATTAGGTTAGAAGGGTATGGCGGCCATACCAGTCGTGGTTATTTTTTTAGAAACCATTCAGAAGTAGTAGGAGCCCTTCGAAGCGGGGCTCCTTCGACCGGGTCTCCCTCGACTCGGATACAAGAGCATAACAGTTCAATTTCTGGTGGTCATAAACTAAAAAAATAAATTTTTGGTTTTAATTTCACGATAAAAATGGGGATTGATTTTGGTGATAATTTACTAATTTTCAATAACAGCCGTATGGTATCCGGCAGAGTAGAATAGAACCAACCCATTACACTCACGGGTGTCGTATAAGGCGACTAATGTCTGAGGCAGAACACCTTGCGCCTCCGTAGACCTGAGAATGGGCAGCAGCGTTTTCTGTTAGTCTTTCATCACTGCGATCTCCAATCCGCTTGCCAAGCGTGGAGATTACGGCATTTCCTCCCATCATTGAAGAGGCTTATGTCCAGCAGTGGACGTTATGGGCTGTTGTTGTTGTTGTTGTTACTAATTTTGGCAATAATAAGTGATTTTTTTTGCCGTTACACTTTGCAAAATCTGGTGGTTCGTTAGTTGTATGCCATATAATTTACTGGCTCCGTGCCGATATTCATAAGGACATGTCTGAAAAGCGTCATTTAAAATGAATGCACAATACTGTTTTAAACCGAAACACCAAAAATTAGCTACTTTCCTGAGACCGGCAATAAGGACACACCTTCCGGTAAAAAAAACTTACCAGTGTGAATAATTTATAATGTAGTATGATCGTCCACTTGGCCCTGATTTAGAGGTGACGTGTCATAAAGATCAAGGATCAAATTAATGTGTAAATGCTGTATTTTCTATTTAACCACCATTGCTAAAGCTCGGACGATAAAGACAGGTCACCGTCATCGTCACCGCGCTGGCCGGCCGCATGTGTGTTTCAATCGCACTTCCTCAGGCCAAAGTTCAATCCAAATAAGATTCCTCATTTTAAAATGGTTTAAAGGTTTTGTTGACTCTTATTCTTTTTTTTTTTCAAAACGGTAATGAAGTGGTCGTATAATGACCATTTCCAATAATCTAAACAGACTAGCAAAGTTACATCAATTCATGAACCTTTGTTAGTATGTATGTTTGCTACGTCACCTATGCGATCAACGCTCTCAGTCGTGTTCCTGAGTTCTAATTTCCCTTCGATAGGTAATCTATTTGCATCCGATGCTGTCCTGTGCGACTGACCTAAAAATTACATAATACGCCTAACATTCGACCTTATCGGAAGTTCAATATGATTTATTTCGGTATCTAGCCTAATTTCTGTCAGAGGAGGACTGTGGAGGTCAAAAAGGCGGTAGGGGATATTTAGGAAAGATTTGTTGTTCACAACTCTACTCCTGACTCCATAGGTGTTTTCTCAGTCCATTCTTAATTCATTATTATCTTTTATGGGACTGTTTCTAGAAGATTCAAAAATGGTGCCGAATTTGTGTGACATAAGAATCATCTCATGCAATACTGCTTTTAGAAAGGTGAAGAACACAGTGAAGAAACCGGCAAGTTCTAGAAAAAACCGAAAACATTTTTGTAACATCTACCAACGCGTACTGGGCTCGCGTTATAGAACTTATGGATAATGATCCACTCCACAGAGGCCTGCGTCCCAGCCTCAGCAGTGGGAACGTTGTAGGCTGATCAAACTTTGTTTTGTTGCGCAGTAAACGTGAGATCCCGGAGGTGAACTTCACGATCCACAGCGTGCACTGCGCGCGCAACATCCGCGTATGCCCCGTCTGCAAGGAGCCGGTGCCTTACGCTGAGCTCAAGGAACACCACGAGAAGCTGCACAAACTGCGTAAGTACCCATCATTAGTAACTTATGGCACTACTCGCGTATTGGTACGAAATATTATACCGAAGGCCTGTCTATACTATACTAGTCTAGTTACTAGAGTCTAGTATTTATTGTCTTTGCTGTCCTCCTTAGGGTCATACTAAAGTGAAAACGCTCAATGGCTCAATACAACATCATGGGTATATCGGCCGGTAGATGTCCAAAGCTGGACATAGGCCTCTCTCAAGCGTCGCCACGTCGACCTGCGCTTGTTACATCCAGTAGATTCCCGCGGCGTTCACCAGGTCCATTCCATTGTTCATTGTGACATGACGTGTTGAAATGTTGAGTCATTCAGGCAGATGTTAGCGAGGCTGACTACCCAAGGTGTTCGGAGGAAGATTATGACTAACTATGTGGTTGAGTGAAAGACAACACACGTTAACTAAACCATGAAAGGTACTGCATGGTCTAAGGCACTTTTCTTTATCCTCGTTAATTTTCTCTCGGTTCGCTCTATTAATAGAATGATTGTACACAAAGAAAAGAATTTCTTAAAACTCCGGCCCAGGGTAAATCGAGGATTTTGGAAGTCGCGAGGTATTGCATCTAATCTGAGATTAAAACGCAATTACTGATAGTGTTAGCACGTCAGACCGTCGTCGCACCGTCACACACACATCATGCCGTTGTCCATGTAGGCATGTGTCACCGATCATTATATCCGCCAATTTTACGCGCTGCTTGTGTTCCCCGGTCGCTACAAACTAGCTCGTACGTAACGAAACAAGGAAATGCGGGTTCTTTAGGGTTGTGCCTTACCTAGCAGCGCGGAATCGCATTTTTTCAAACTCCTATCCTTTATCGTCGTCGCTCGGAACCGTCATTTGGAAGAGCGGAAGAGAGACTGGGCGTGCTGCCGACCACATCGTTGATGCTGTAGCGTGCGATAGCACTGCTGTTTCTCGCTTATACTATAGGCCACCCTGTAGGGGCCTCTACTTCCATATCTTAAAGCAGTATTATTTAAATCTTACTTCAGTGTGCGAAAGAGACGGAGCTTAACATTCTGTAGACTTCCGACTCTTTCCCTCGATGACCGATGCCTACGTGCCATCTGCTGGGATAAGTTTACTCAAACAGCTTCTGGTACTTGTCTCAAAAAGCCAGTCTGACTATCCTGTATTTTGTAACACAATATTAATCAATGTTCTTTGAAAGAGACTTGAGTGTAGTAGTAGTACTTGACGCCTTAATTTGTTTCGTTGTTTCTTCTGAGGGGTAGTCAAGAATGTAGACTTCTATGACAAATTAAGCTTTATTAACCCACAATATAAATCACATCACAAGCCCAAGGAAGACCTAGCCTTTTCTCAACTATGTTGGGTCGGCTTCCAGTCTAACCGGATGTAGTTGAATACCAGTATGCGAATGCCTATCTGACCTTACAACCCAGTTAGTACAGGGTAAGGGCGTGTACACGCACTTAGAACGCTGGCTACCGGCGCCGTTCTGCCAGCGCTTATCGGAACCAGTCCGCGCAGGTAGTCGGCGCAGGTAATCTCTATACTTTATGCCGAACCAGCGCCGATAAGCAAGTCGGAACTTGTCGGCGACATTCGGCGCCGACTCCCTGCGCGGACCGGTTCCGATAAGCGCTGCCAAATCGGCGCGGTAGCCAGCGTTCTACTTGTATACGCCTTAATACGATATCCCTTAGTAAGGCTGGTTGTCAGGCTATACTGACTACCTGAAACGACTGTCAAAGGTCTACAAAGCCCCGACATAATACACATTACGTTTGATTTATGGAGATTTCCGGTACCCATTTTTATATATATTATCTCATGTTAATTTCTTTTGCCGACCTCTGGCATACGGGCGTGAGCCTCTAGCAGAAAGGCACAATTATTCGTCGGCGTGTCATCAAAATAGCGATAGTAATCAAAATAGATGATTATGTGCCGTTATAATTAACTACAGTACAGAATACGCGCATGAATCCATTTCTTGTTTGGCAACACTCGGAGCTATTTGGGGCCTCTAGAACAAAAGATTTCACTGTCTTAATCTAGGGATAATTAATAAATTTGGGCTTTTACCCAAAAGGGATCCATATCTAAATAAAATATAAAACTATTAATTTGAAAAACTTATGTAATGAAAAATATGGAATAAATGAGCTTTATTATTATTATTATAATCTAGGGATAAGCCATATTGATATTTTTCTTGCTAATCGGGTTTATTGGATCCCGGAATAAAAAACCGGCCAAATGCGAGTCGGACTCGCGCATGAAGGGTCCTGTACCATCGGAGTAGGGGAGCCCCCTTTAAATTTTTAAATTATTTTAACATTTTTGTTATAGCATCAACAGAAATACACACTCTGGTGAACTCAACTGTCTACCTATTACGGACCATGAGATACAGTCCGCTTCAGACAGACAGACGGACGGACAGCGGAGGCTTAGTAATAGGGTCCCGTAGGTTACCCTTCGGGTACGGAACCCTGAAAAGCTGTCCGATGTAATACCCGCCATATACATACATAGTTAATATAGTGTATCTGGCGACAAGTATAGTATACTCGTATCAACGATGCAGTCACATATTTTATTTTATTTTTATGGCGAGGTTATTTCTAGGGCTAAGGGCAAATTGATGGACCAGACCAGGGTTCCCAGTTCTTTTCACCCACATTTCGCCAGGTATGTTTATGTCCATTTAGGTAATAGGAGGCGACCTAATAGTTATTGCCAGTATTATTTTGACTTTGCTTCACAAATAAAATAGACGTTACCCACTAACCCCTCGGATGGGGAATCATCAAATGTCTCCTCTCGCTCTGGGCGGAGCAGGAGGGAGTGTCAGACTTTTACTGACTAAAACCCATCTATGTTCCTTCATCGCCCTTTGTGTTTCGGGGCCGCGGTATCTCTTACGAACAGTCCCGCAGCCTCGGCAGGCATCGGTTCTTGCGGACCCCTTCCTTTTGCTGACTCTCTTGGAGGCGCGCGTGGAACACGAACGCGCCGTCGACACGGCACAATTTCTTACCTTATTTTAAGATTTAGATTCGTAGTAGCCTATATCTATTATTCACTATTAAAATTCATCATCACCTGCCTAGCCTTTCCCAACTATGTTGGGTTCGGCATCCAGTCTAACCGGATACAGCTGAATATTTTACATGGAGCGACTGTCTATCTAGCCGTGTGGTATCCGGCAGAGTAGAATAGAACCAACCCATTACACTGACGGGTGTCGTATAAGGCGACTAATGTCTGAGGCAGAACACCTTGCGCCGCTGTAGACCAGAGAATGGGCAGCAGCGTTTTCTGTTAGTCTTTCATCACTGCGATCTCCAATCCGCCTGCCAAGCGTGGAGATTACGGCAAATTCCTCCCATCATGGGAGAGGCTTATGTCCAGCAGTGGACGTTATGGGCTGTTTTTGTTGACTGACTATCTGACCTCCACAACCCAGTTAGTGCTGGGTAATACGATACCTCTTGGTAGCAATGGTTGTCAGACTGACTACCTGTAACGACTGTCATAGGTCTACATATAATGACAGCCCAGAACAACGGTTTAAAGTGCCTTCCAAGGCACGGGGAAACCTTCATACATTTGAAGGTTTTATGTAAGTAAAGGTATTTGTTGAATAATGAATGGTCAAACACTGTTTTAAGCTTTCACGGCATAAAACTAAACTTATATTGTCTTAGATATCCCGTAAGTGACAATATAAGTTCAATGAATGGTTACCCATCCACAGACTGACCTTGGCAAGCACGGCTTAACCTGAAGATCGACCCGTGCGGCTGTTATTCTTTAGCCACGAGCTCCTCCGATGAATATTAACATTATTCTCATAAAAATATAAGTAAGGTCAAAGTACGCGCTGAGAACATTACTTTCATTGTAAGTTTTTTTGTCATCAGAACCATGTATGAAATGCGGTGAGAGCGTGTGCGGCACCGACTTGGAGGATCACATCCGGGACTCTTGCGCACATACCATCAAGTCATGCAGGTATCGTCAATTTTCTAATAGGTCATCATTCATTCATACTATCCCATTTTTTCTGGGGTCAGCGCAGCAAGTCTTCTTTCGAACTTCTTTCTGTATTACTCGTGATTTTATCAGACACCTCCATTCTTGCCATATCATCATCGTTATTTCTACCTGCTGCGTTTTGTGGTACTATAATCTCCTCCTTGCTGTTAGTAGTTCCTATTTTGAGGTGAATTTATGAAATTTTCACAAAATAGTGCGCGCAGAAAATTGATATTGATGCAATACATTATAACACCATTAAGGGCAGGTAGTCCCAATTTTCCCAATTTTACATAACTTTGATTCAATAGTAATCAAAGAAATAGTGATTTTTTAAAGCCAAAAAAAATAGATATTATAGTTGACTATATTTACTAAGATAATTTGTGGTTCAAAACATGATATCAAAAACTTCACTCGATGAAAAAAAAATCCGAACAGGAGCCTAATTCGAATATTTTTTTATGTTTTTCTTATTTTACTTGGAGAATATGAAAGTTTTACTTCCAAAAAAAATATCTAAGCAAAGTTAATAACATATAGAACAATTATTTGTGGTTAATTTTTTCAAAACAATTTAATCCTTTTAATAATAAATTATTATATAAGAAAACGGCTTGCGCACGTGGATTCAGTCGCCCGCCAGGCCTTGACGAGGTAGGACCTATGTCCCTTTTGCTGGCGCACGGCTGTCCCGTCGATTTATCGAACGATTTATTTAAAGAACGTAGTGTAATTATAACAGTACAGTCTTTTTTAACCGACTTAAAAAAAGGAGGAGGTTTCACAATTTGACCGTAGGATAACTTCGTCGTTTATGAACCGATTTAGATAATTCTTTTTTTGTTGGAAAGAAGATATTCCAAGAGTAGTACCATGACCATGAAACTGGGATCTGATGATGGCATCTCAGAGAAATCGAGGGGAACCTTTGAACATCGTAGTGCGACTAGTGCGTTTGTTTTTTTGTTCATTGAGTATTTTAGAGCACTACTATTTAAAGAAAGTCTGGACTCGATCTGATGATGGAACCCGAAGACAGTCGAGGGCACTCCTCAACGATTCACAATAATTACCTGGTGTTTGGGCTTGATTAATTTGTATTGATGAGAACTTTACACCTAAATGGGTTGTGGTCATCTTTAGGGGTCTGATGATAAAGACGAAGGACAGTCAAAGGAACTCCTCAACGTTTTACAGTAGCTACCTTGTGTTTGGATTTAATTCATTTCTATTGATGAGAACTTTGCACCCATATGGGTTGTAAGTGCCATTGGTCTGATGATGGAGACCATAGACAGTCGAGGGAATTCCTCAACGAACGAGTTTACAATCTCACGAGATAGATTATAATCTAACGGTATTTACAATTTTACGGTGACACATACAACAAATAAAGCATGTGTCTCTTCGTGAGATAAAAACAATGTAAGAAACCTAGTCAAATTGTTCGCGACAAGTGTCTCAAACAGTGTTTTTATATAGTCTATAGAAAGAACGTTCGAGAAAGTACGCTATTGCCGTGTTTGTGATTCTTTGTCGAGTACTTTCTGTTGTTATTAGTTTTAAAAGTAAGTAGGTACAAATTCCAGTCTCGTCACAGGTGCGCGTACGCAAACTACTTATAAAAAACATCGAGAAATGTTAATTTAATTTCGACCGTACGCCGAGAGCGTAAAGTACCTACTTCCTTCTTCCGTTCGAGTTATTTATTATCCTTTTGCTTATAGTTTCCTTTGTATTTTTTTGTTAATGTTTTTTGTTCATGCTTTTTGTATGAATTAAAAGATTGTCTAGCGAATAAATACTACACACCGCTAGAGGATTCGCGAATATTTTTTGTGTGTCTGCTAATAGTATGAAAGCACAGCGCAGTAAGTTTTGTTTTCGACATTGGAACAGTCAGTTTTGTTTACGATATTCAAGCAGTCAGTTTCGTTTCGATATCCGAATAGTTAACAGTTCTTTCCGATTATAGTTTCAGCTCAGTTTTTCCAGTATTGTCTGCTTGTAGTGTCTTACCATAGTCAAATAGTGTTTCATTTCTTCTCCATCTACAATAATAGTGCAGTATTTTCCAAACCCACCTCTCCGTTCCACGAAGCTAACGTTTACACCCGGAACTTACGGTACAGGGCGGTTAGTGGCTCAGATTTGGTTCCGTTATAGTTTTTGAATTTCCAAACACGAGTCCACCCGTCTGGTACACAAATAATTGAATAAATTACGACTTGCAGCAATTTGCATTTACAATATCTATTCAAATTAATTTATTACATTTAAATGTTAGGTTTTCGCAATTAGTACCTATTATAATAAATCAAGCTGACAATTTAATAAAATAAGTTGACCTACTGCCTACACGACACGCTTACCTATACTGTGACACTTCGCTCAGCTTTGGGTTCAAGTCGGCGACGCGTGTGCACGACTCGTTTCGCGTAAAGGGTGGTAGCGTTAAATGCCTACTTTGCTTGGCGTAGACGGCCTTAATTTGTTCCGTCTTGGTTGAAGGAATGTAAATATAAAGACTATCTGCGCCTATTTTACTGCCACGGTTGCCATGTACGGAGGGCAGGCTCTAGGAGTAAATGATACAACGAGTGCTGTTACAATACTGCCTTTAATATAATATAACATTGGTCTATATAATGTAATTACGGCTACTACCTCACTCTTCACACAGTCCATCTTACAGCACTACACGCCCATATCAAGACAACCGATTACCACACAACTTTTCAGTCACCGGCGTCATTTTCAGACTTCCTCTTATGATTTTATCCATTCGCATATCACCACACATCTCCCTTTTTCCCAATTTTCGAAAGTCCATCTTACAGCACTACACGCCCATATCAAGACAACCGATTACCACACAACTTTTCAGTCACCGGCGCCATTTTCAGACTTACTCTTATGATTTTATCCATTCACGTATCACCACACATCTCCCTTTTTCCCAATTTTCGAATAGATCATGTAGAAGAAGCCGCTGCAAGCGTAGACTGGGACCGACGAGCTTTAAAGGTGCTTGTTTTTATCTATGCCAGATTAAATGTGGAAGGCGGAACTTGGGAGAGGCCCAGGCCCAGCAGTGGACTGCGATTAGATGAGTCGATTCAATGGGGAGGCTAACTGTGGAACTAATGGCGCTAGCATAGTTGGTACCCAAACATCGTTATCGGTTGAAAATGTGGGAATGTCATTTTATATTTCAAAATAGCTTAAAACCTCATTTGTCAGATGGAGACCAACTAAGATGGCGCCATCTGAGATTTACTTTGCTTTAGCCACCCCATTGAGGAAGAGAAGATTCGTAGCCGTGTTTTTTGTAATGATTGTTTCAATATTTTAATTAACAAAGTTATTTTTTTATGGAGCAACTGTAGCTGTGTTTTGTTGGACCATGAACAGTACATGATTAATAAATATTATGCGTTTTGCTACAATGCAAGATTGTGTGCTGGTTCGCTATCAAGATTGTACACATTGTTAAATGACTTGTACTGTTAATTGTATTCTTTATCTATGACCTCCTATTCGGAATTCCGAATTTGCGCGTATAAGCATTGCCGATGTTTTTTTATAAAATGTATTTCTTCTCATGTAGGTCCCGTCGTCGTTCTAATAAAGCTTATGCTGCCTTCAAAATATGCATTTTACAAGGTGGCCGGTTAAGCTCTATCTAATCTAAATAGAATAAGAACAGAATTTGTGATAAAATAATCGCTAGCTAAGTAATTGGAACCTTATCAGGAAGTGGCGAAGGCCATCAGTTTTTTTTGTTCCTTATCCCTAGTAATATATTAGTTCAAGGCGAGGACAATGATATACAATTCAACAATTCTCATCGTAAATTATTCTATGGTTCATGCATTATTGCTCTCATATTTTTGTGAAATGTGTTTAATTTGTACATCTGTACCTTGCGCTACGCTAGGTAGGTGTACAAATAAATGTAGCGCCCAACATATCGTGGTGGCGTCAAGTGAGTCCCGATATATATCTCCTGTGGCACTGGACGTTCCCTTTTAGTTGTTCTCTACTTGCTGATAATTTGGTGGTAATCGAGAGCCTCGCGTTTCAATTCTGCCTTTGATTTTAGACATTTTTTTCCTACTTGTTACATAGGTTCTGCGAGCTAGAACTGCCGCGACGCGACCTGCCGGCTCACGAGAACTACTGCGGGGTGCGCACGGAGCAGTGCCCTCAGTGCCACGAGTGGGTCATGATCAAGTACCGCCAGCTGCACGTCGACTCCAACCACGGGTTCATTCGACTGGACGACGGTAAGCATGCAAGAGTGAACGTGCGGTCAAACCTTTTTTGAGAGAAAATGAACTGAAGAATCTGTCAAAGTCATCCACGCAACCACTCCGAAATCTTTTTAACCTTAAAAGTTACTGATAATGGTGTCGATTCTGTTGTGCACAAATTAAACTTAATTTAGGCTCTTGCTATCTTTTACTAAAAGGCAGTGCGAGAAAAGGACGGCTATAGCTATAAACTAAGTAAGAGATGTCAAATTAGGTAGGTAGTTTATGCCTTGCGCTTCACCATGTTTTTAGTCGACATGTTTTTACGTGCACCCTTCATTTGTATAGAAATATCGGTTCCAATTAAATTTGAAAGCTCTAAATTACGTCCGTCTCTTTCTCGTTTTATTAGAGAGAAAAAGATAGCAATAGCCTAAATTAAGTTTATTTTGTGCACAACAGAATTGACACCACTGCATTTTCCTGTTGCCCTTAGCGCAATTCATTTAAAAAGTATTGATGGATATTCTCGCCTGTTCTTAGACGTCTACGATTTGGAACATGGGGTAAGACACATACATCGGTAATATTACCAAAAATCGTTTCAGATCCTGCCCCTGCTTCAAAGAAAGAGATTCAAAAGAACCCAGCGAAACCGCTGATCAGCAAGATCACGAACACCAATCAAATCGCCGGGAATACTAACATGCCCTCCACTAGCAACAACGGCTTTTCTCGACCAACAACCTCAAATATCAATAATGGTTTCTCGCGACCAACCACCTCGGCCAATGGTTTCGCTCGACCAACCACGTCTAACGTAAATACTAGACCTAACGGCTTGAAGAATATCAACTTACCGAGGCCTGATGTGGCTAGGACTGCAGGTCCTCAGGATAAAAGGTAACTCATAATGGGATAGAATATTAATTTTATTTGCATGCCATATGAATATCTTTTAAATATGTTCCATTTTGACATAATTAATCGCCCATGAACATTATATGCTTCGGCAATCATCGTTTATTTTTGGAATTAAGAACACGCGCTGATGACATACAACATAGAGCTGTTACAACCTTGGAAGTTTGTATTAACAACTCTATGCCATTCCAAAGTCTTTTTATTGAGTGTTACAGTCATGATGATTATGGCTGGGCACTACTACAAAGCAAGACAGTGCATAACTTAGAACCTTGAAGTTTGTGACGCGACGTTCATGCTACTTCAGAAACTTGAAAATTACCGAAGCTCCTAACTATCTCATTTTACTGCAACAATTTGAATAACATACGATTTCGGGGTTTTAACTTTTGACAGCACAATACCGGATGACTTTATAATTACTTTCCAAAATATCGAATTTCAAATCATACGTAGTACGCGTATGATTTGAATTTCGTTTTTTTTTATTTATTTTTTTCGCAAAAAAAAAAAACTAAGTGTGCCATACTCCGTTCACCTATTATACCCATTTTTTTTGGAAAGTGATAAAAAGTCACCTGTTTAATGTTACTGCCAACATTAAATTTCATACTTCCTTAATCAAAGCTGCTTCAGCAGTGGAAGTTCAAGCTCATCTTCTTCGTCACTGGTCGGCGAGGGATCGTCCACTGATTGGAGGAGAGTCCAGGGTAACCTACCCAATGGCTCGAAGAAGAGGACTAATGACCAGCCACAGATAAACACCAACGTGGAAGCTACTAACAAAGTGGATAAAGATTTGTAAGTATCTTGTAGCGAACTGGAGTTTCTCGGGTCTTGTGGCCACGCGCTCCTGCGAAATGTCGGTGTACGCACGGCGACCAATCACGCTAAACTAAACCAGTTTATGCCGATCTCTCATTGTGTTGGAAATCTATATGTCACCGTAAAATTGTAAAACCTATGAACATACTGCTTACAATTTAACGCATTATTTTTCGGTAGATTATTATCTATCAAAGTCTAACCGTAAAATTGTGAAATGCATGCGACGAAATTTGTAAGTTTAGATTTCATGGTTTTCCCTTCATTTAATTTATCATGTTTGTGAAAGAGATTTGTTCCATATCATTGCCCCTATCGATTGAAGTAGGTAAAATAAATACAGGATGTTATTTTTTCGAACCTTAGTCGGTTCGATTCCCGAGTGTGGCAAGCGAATTTTCGAAAATCTATAAAGGCAATTTTTTTTTTATTAAAAAAAATAAAGGAATTTTTCCTTTGAGTAAAATTTGCTAACTCCAGTATTTAGAGTACTTTCCCTCCAGGTGCCACTGAAAAATTCCACTTTGTACAGGTCGCGGCAGGTAACTCTAGCGCTGAACGAAACGTGGAGGGGATAGCTGCGCATGTTCTACGACTGGCGAGCCAATCGGCACAACGCACGCCCATTCATATTTTTTACTTCTGCGGTCAGCGCTAGAGTTTCGTGCCGCGACCTGTGTACCTGTACGCTCCTAATACATAGAAAACTCGTATTTTCTTTCACCGTTACCTTCAAAGTACCCTTACCTTTTAGAAGCATTTCCCGCGGTGCAGTGAAGAAGCGTCCGGCTCCGCAGCCGCCGAGCCGCGCCCCGCCGCCCGCGTCCCCCGTGCGTGACCTGCCCTACTACAGCGCGCTGCAGCGCCAACAAAGAGAGGAGCGCCAGAGGCAGGAGCAGACCGCCTATAACTTGTCTGTGGGTGAGTCGCAGCACTTACAATATTATAATATGCCTAAGTGTCTGGTGTCGAGCCAAATCTCACCCAATCTCACGAGAGAGGGGGGGTCTCAGCAAATATCACGTAGATTTTTTCCCGCAAGAAACAGTATAAAATTGCGAGAAAACTGGGTTTTAAGTAAACATGTTTCTCCACTAAAATATTTAATGAAAACAATTAAACTAATCAGGTATGTTTATAAATGAACTAGTATTTGCGTGGGTGCGCGAGCTGCGCGCAGCTCGCGTGTTGTCGTGTTCTTGAGAAGTATTCCTTACCATCATAAAATTTTGAGAATCCATAGGAATCCTTAAAATAATTGGAAAATCCGTTACAACTACCCCTATATCAGTATAAAAACCCCTAAGAACCCCTAAAACATTATAAAATGAATATAAAAAAAACCTAATAAAATAAAAGTAAAAAACATTACTTAAAAACTGAGACCCATAAAAAAAGCAGTCCCTAAAGTTTGCTTGTCGTCGGCCTGAGTTACGCTTCACCCACTCAACCTTCGTTACGCTGCGGAGGTCGCCGGCTCGCTTCGCTCGCCACCTCCACCCTTCACTCCACTCGGTCTCGCAGGTTCGCTCCACTCAGAACCTACCTACCACCAGACAGGTTTCGACGCCTACTACAATATTTGTTAAAACACCCAATGGCTATCTCTAACCGTTACGAAGTTACAGCCCTTTCAGTTTTAGGGGAGGTTGGGGAGGGGAGGAAATGGTATACAAATTTTTAATTTCAACGCCCCTCAATAGTTTTAGGTAAGAATTAAAACATTTTTCAGTAGAAAAAAAGGGGTGAAAAGGGGGGGGGGTGAAGTGGGGGAGAGTGGGGCGTTTTTCGAAAAATGAATTTGACTATCGCGTTGCCCCTTTATATGAATCTGAAAAAAAAAAGTTCCAAGTATCTCAACTTCCGAGATCCGCCTAAAGGGGGGAGAAGGGGGGCAAGGGGTCAATTTTGGAAACTGGTTTTTACTTTCCCGAGCCTCCTCTATACGAATCTGAAAAAAAAACGTTCCAAATCCCTTGGTTTCCGAGATACGATAGGGGGGGTGAAAAGGGGAGGTTTGGCACTTTTCCCATACTCACGGGAGTTACTTGTTTACGAATCTGTCAAAATATACCCACCTCCCCATCCACCATCTGGGAGAACAATTATGTCAGTCAGTGAGTGAGTGAGTGGTAATTTAGCTTTATATAGTATAACTAGTATTTGCGTGGGTGCGCGAGCTGCGCGCAGCTCGCGTGTGGTCGTGTTCTTGAGAAGTATTCCTTACCATCATAAAATTTTGAGAATCCATAGGAATCCTTAAAATAATTGGAAAATCCGTTACAACTACCCCTATGAAAACCCTTAAGAACCCCTAAAACATCCTAAAAACCAATTTATAAAAAAATAACCTATAAAAACAAAATAAAATTAAAGTAAAAAACCGAACCTACCTACCACCAGACAGGTTTCGACGCCCTCTATAATATTTGTTCAAGCACCCAATGGCTATCTCTAACCGTTACGAAGTTACAGCCCTTTCAATTTTAGGGGAGGTTGGGGAGGGGAGGATACGCTCCGTTTACAAATTTAAACGCTCCTCATTAATAATTTATAGTAAAAATCAAAAAGCCACTACGTGTCCTAGTTTTCGAGATAAGAGGGGGGGAGGGGTGAAGGGGGGAGAGTGGGGAGTTTTGATAAATGATTTTGACTTACGCGTTGCCTCTTTATATGAATCTGAAAAAAAAAATGTTCCAAGTCTTTCAGTTTCAGAGATCCGCCTAAAGGGGGTGAAAAGGGGGGCAAGGGGGGCAATTTTGAAAACCGGTTTTTACTTTCCCGAGCCTCCTCTATACGAATCTGAAAAAAAAAACGTTCCAAATCCCTTGGTTTCCGAGATACGATAGGGGGGGGTGAGAAGGGGGGCGAAAAGGGGAGGTTTGGCACTTTTCCCATACTCGCGAGAGTCACTTGTTTACGAATCTGTCAAAATATACCCACCTCCCCATCCACCATCTGGGAGAACAATTCTGTCAGTGAGTGAGTCAGTCAGTGGTAATCGAGCTTTATATAGTATAACTAGTATTTGCTTGGGTGCGCGAGCTGCGCGCAGCTCGCGTGTCGTCGTGTTCTTGAGACGTATTCCATACCCTTATAAATTTTGAGAATCCATAAGAATCCTTAAACGAATTGGAAAAACCGTTACAACTACCCCTAGATCAGTATGAAAACCCTTAAGAACCCCTAAAACATTATAAAATTAATATAAAAAAAAACCTAATAAAATAAAAGTAAAAAACCTTACTTAAAAACTGAGACCCATAAAAAAACAGTCCCTAAAGTTTGCTTGTCGTCGGCTTGAGTTACGCTTCACCCACTCAACCTTCGTTACGCTGCCGAGGTTGCCGGCTCGCTTCGCTCGCCACCTCCCCCCTTCGCTCCACTCAGAACCTACCTACCACCAGACAGGTTTCGACGCCTACTATAATATTTGTTAAAACACCCAATGGCTATCTCTAACCGTTACGAAGTTACAGCCCTTTCAGTTTTAGGGGAGGTTGGGGTGGGGAGGAAATGGTATACAAATTTTTAATTTCAACGCCCCTCAATAGTTTTAGGTATGAATTAAAACATTTTTCAGTAGAAAAAAAAGGGGTGAAAAGGGGGGGGGGGGTGAAGTGGGGGAGAGTGGGGCGTTTTTCGAAAAATGAATTTGACTATCGCGTTGCCCCTTTATATGAATCTGAAAAAAAAAATGTTCCAAGTCTCTCAACTTCCGAGATCCGCCTAAAGGGGGGAGAAGGGGGAAAAAGGGGTCAATTTTGAAAACTGGTTATTACTTTCCCGAGCCTCCTCTATACGAATCCGTAAAAAAAACAAAATACGGGTCTCTTAGTTTCCGAGATACGATAGGGAGGGGGAGAAAGGGGGGCGAAAAGGGGAGGTTTGGCACTTTTCCCATACTCACGGGAGTTACTTGTTTACGAATCTGTCAAAATATACCCCCCTCCCCATCCACCATCTGGGAGAACAATTATGTCAGTGAGTGAGTCAGTCACTGAGTGGTAATCGAGCTTTATATAGTATAACTAGTATTTGCGTGGGTGCGCGAGCAGCGCGCAGCTCGCGTGTTGTCGTGTTCTTGAGAAGTATTCCTTACCATCATAAAATTTTGAGAATCCATAGGAATCCTTTAAAATAATTGGATCATCCGTTACAACTACCCCTATATCAGTATGAAAACCCTTAAGAACCCCTATAACATCCTAAAAACCAATTTAAAAAAAAAATTACCTATAAAAACCAAATAAAATTAAAGTAAAAAACCGTATTTAAAAACTCAGATCCATTAAAAAAAACAAAGTTTGCTTGTCGTCGCCCTGAGTTACGCTTCACCCACTCAACCTTCGTTACGCTGCGGAGGTCGCCGGCTCGCTTCGCTCGCCACCTCCCCCCTTCGCTCCACTCGGTCTCGCAGGCTCGCTCCACTCAGAACCTACCTACCACCAGACAGGTTTCGACGCATACTATAATATTTGTTCAAACACATAATGGCAATCTCTAACCGTTACGAAGTTACAGCCCTTTCAATTTTAGGGGAGGTTGGGGAGGGGAGGATACCCTCTGTATACAAATTTAAACGCTCCTCAATAATAATTTATAGTAAAAATCAAAAAGCCGCTACGTGTCCTAGTTTCCGAGATACGATGGGGGGAGGGGTGAAGGGGGGGAGAGTGGGGAGTTTTTAAAAATGATTTTGACTAACTCTAGGCCCCTTCTTACGAATCTGAAAAAAAAAATGTTCCAAGTCTCTCAACTTCCGAGATCCGCCTAAAGGGGGGAGAAGGGGGAAAAAGGGGTCAATTTTGAAAACTGGTTTTTACTTTTCCGAGCCTCCTCTATACGAATCTAAAAAAAATGTTCCAAGTCTCTTTGTTTCCGAGATACGATAGAGAGGGGGAGGAAGGGGGGCGAAAAGGGGAGGTTTGGCACTTTTCCCATACTCGCGTGAGTTACTTGTTTACGAATCTGTCAAAATATACCCACCTCCCCATCCACCATCTGAAGGAACAATTATGTCAGTCAGTGAGTCAGTCAGTGAGTGGTAATCGAGCTTTATATAGTATAACTAGTATTTGCGTGGGTGCGCGAGCTGCGCGCAGCTCGCGTGTTATCGTGTTCTTGAGAAGTATTCCTTACCATCATAAAATTTTGAGAATCCATAGGAATCCTTAAAATAATTGGAAAATCCGTTACACCTACCCCTAAATCAGTATGAAAACCCTTAAGAACCCCTAAAACATTCTAAAATATAACTCAATAAAAAAAAAAGTAAAAAAAAAGAATTCATTAGAAACGTTAAAAGCTGAGTTACGCTTCACCCACTCAACCTTCGTTACGCTAAGGAGGTCGCCGGCTCGCTTCGCTCGCCACCTCGCCCCTTCGCTCCACTCGCTCTCGCAGGTTCGCTCCACTCAGAACCTACCTACCACCAGACAGGTTTCGGCGCCTACTATAATATTTGCTCAAACACCCAATGGCTATCTCTGACCGTTACGAAGTTATAGCCCTTTTATTTTTAGGGGAGGTTGGGGAGGGGAGGATACCCTCCGTTTACAAATTTAAACGCTCCTCATTAATAATTTATGGTAAAAATCAAAAAGCCGCTACGTGTCCTAGTTTCCGAGATACGATGGGGGGAGGGGTGAAGGGGGTAAGAGGGGTGAGTTTTGAAAAAAAAAATTGACCAACTCTGGGCCCCCTTGTATGAATCTGAAAAAAAAAATGTTCCAAGTCTCTCAACTTCCGAGATTTGCCTAATGGGGGTGAGAAGGGGGGCAAGGGGGGCAAATATGAAAACTGGTTTTTACTTTTCCGAGCCTCTTCTATACGAATCTGAAAAAAAATGTTCCAAGTCTCTTAACTTCCGAGATCCGCCTTAAGGGGGTGAAAAGGGGGGCAAGGAGGTCAACTTTGAAAACTGGTTTTTACTTCTCCGAGCCTCCTCTATACGAATCTGAAAAAAAAAAAAAGCCAAGTCTCTTAACTTCCGAGATTTGCCTTAAGGGGTTGAAAAGGGGGGCAAGGGGGGCAACTTTGAAAACTGGTTTTTACTTTCCCGAGCCTCTTCTATACGAATCTGAAAAAAAAAATGTTCCAAGTCTCATAACCTCTGAGATTCGCCTAAAAGGGGGGGAGAAGGGGGGCAAGGGGGTCAATTTTGAAAACTGGTTTTTACTTTTCCGAGCCTCCTCTATACGAATCTGAAAAAAATAATGTTCCAAGTCTCTTTGTTTCCGAGATACGATAGGGAGGGGGAGGAAGGGGGGCGAAAAGGGGAGGTTTGGCACTTTTCCCATACTCGCGGGAGTTACTTGTTTACGAATCTGTCAAAATATACCCACCTCCCCATCCACCATCTGGGAGAACAATTATGTCAGTCAGTGAGTGGTAATCGAGCTTTATATAGTATAATAACTAGTATTTGCGTGGGTGCGCGAGCTGCGCGCAGCTCGCGTGTTGTCGTGTTCTTGAGAAGTATTCCTTACCATCATAAAATTTTGAGAATCCATAGGAATCCTTAAAATAATTGGAAAATCCGTTACAACTACCCCTAAATCAGTATGAAAACCCTTAAGAACCCCTAAAACATTATACAATTATTATTTTTTTTAAAAACCTAATAATATAAAAGTAAAAAACCTTACTTAAAAACTGAGACCCATTAAAAAAAACATAACCCTAAAGTTGCTTGTCGTCGCCCCTGAGTTACGCTTCACCCACTTCGCTCCACTCAGAACCTACCACCACCGGACAGGTTTCGACGCCTACTATAATATTTGTTCAAGCACCCAATAGCTATCTCTAACCGTTACGAAGTTATAGCCCTTTTATTTTTAGGGGAGGTTGGGGAGGGGAGGAAATGGTATACAAATTTTTAATTTCAACGCCCCTCAATAGTTTTAGGTAAGAATTAAAACATTTTTCAGTAGAAAAAATAGGGGTGAAAAAGGGGGGGGGGTGAAGGGGGGGAGAGTGGGGAGTTTTGAAAAATGATTTTGACTAACTCTAGGCCCCTTCTTACGAAGCTGAAAAAAAAAATGTTCCAAGTCTCTCAACTTCCGAGATCCGCCTAAAGGGGGGAGAAGGGGGAAAAAGGGGTCAATTTTGAAAACTGGTTTTTACTTTCCCGAGCCTCCTCTATACGAATCCGTAAAAAAACAAAATACGGGTCTCTTGGTTTCCGAGATACGATAGGGAGGGGGAGAAAGGGGGGCGAAAAGGGGAGGTTTGGCACTTTTCCCATACTCACGGGAGTTACTTGTTTACGAATCTGTCAAAATATACCCCCCTCCCCATCCACCATCTGGGAGAACAATTCTGTCAGTGAGTGAGTCAGTGAGTGGTAATCGAGCTTTATATAGTATAACTAGTATTTGCGTGGGTGCGCGAGCTGCGCGCAGCTCGCGTGTCCTCGTGTTCTTGAGAAGTATTCCTTACCATCATAAAATTTTGAGAATCCATAAGAATCCTTAAAATAATTGGAAAATCTGTTACAACTACCCCTAAATCAGTATGAAAACCCTTAAGAACCCCTAAAACATTCTAAAAACTAAATCAATAAAAAAATAAAAAATGAGTATTCATTAGAATCGTTAAAAGCTGAGTTACGCTCCACTCAGAACCTACCTACCACCAGACAGGTTTCGACGCCTACTATAATATTTGTTCAAACACCCAATGGCTATCTCTAACCATTACGAAGTTACAGCCCTTTCAATTTTAGGGGAGGTTGGGGAGGGGAGGATACCCTCCGAATACAAATTTAAACGCTCCTCAATAATAATTTATGGTAAAAATCAAAAAGCCGCTACGTGTCCTAGTTTCCGAGATACGATGGGGGGAGGGGTGAAGGGGGTGAGAGGGGTGAGTTTTGAAAAATGATTTTGACTAACTCTAGGCCCCTTTATATAAATCTGAAAAAAAATATGTTCCAAGTCTCTCAATTTTCGAGATCCGCCTAAAGGGGGTGAAAAGGGGGGCAACTTTGAAAACTGGTTATTACTTTCCCGAGCCTCCTCTATACGAATCCGTAAAAAAAACAAAATACGGGTCTCTTAGTTTCCGAGATACGATAGGGAGGGGGAGAAAGGGGGGCGAAAAGGGGAGGTTTGGCACTTTTCCCATACTCACGGGAGTTACTTGTTTACGTATCTGTCAAAATATACCCCCCTCCCCATCCACCATCTGGGAGAACAATTATGTCAGTGAGTGAGTCAGTCAGTGAGTGGTAATCGAGCTTTATATAGTATAACTAGTATTTGCTTGGGTGCGCGAGCTGCGCGCAGCTCGCGTGTCGTCGTGTTCTTGAGACGTATTCCATACCCTTATAAATTTTGAGAATCCATAAGAATCCTCAAACGAATTGGAAAAACCGTTACAACTACCCCTAGATCAGTATGAAAACTAAGAACCCCTAAAACATTATAAAATTAATATAAAAAAACCTAATAAAATAAAAGTAAAAAACCTTACTTAAAAACTGAGACCCATTAAAAAAAGCACAACCCTAAAGTTTGCTTGTCGTCGCCCTGAGTTACGCTTCACCCACTCAACCTTCGTTACGCTGCGGAGGTCGCCGGCTCGCTTCGCTCGCCACCTCCCCCCTTCGCTCCACTCGGTTTCGCAGGTTCGCTCCACTCAGAACCTACCTACCCCCAGACAGGTTTCGACGCCTACTATAATATTTGTTAAAACACCCAATGGCTATCTCTAACCGTTACGAAGTTACAGCCCTTTCAGTTTTAGGGGAGGTTGGGGAGGGGAGGAAATGGTATACAAATTTTTAATTTCAACGCCCCTCAATAGTTTTAGGTAAGAATTAAAACATTTTTCAGTAGAAAAAAAGGGGTGAAAAGGGGGGGGGGGGGGTGAAGTGGGGGAGAGTGGGGCGTTTTTCGAAAAATGATTTTGATTAACACGTTGCCTCTAGATAAATCTGAAAAAATAAATTAAATAATTATCCAAGTTTGTCAACTTCCGAGATCCGCCTAAAAGGGGGAGAAGGGGGACAAGTGGGTCAACTTTTGAAAACTGGTTTTAACTTTCCCGAGCCTCCTCTATACGAATCCGTAAAAAACAAAAAATACGGGTCTCTTAGTTTCCGAGATACGATAGGGGGGGGGAAGAAGGGGGGTGAAAAGGGGAGGTTTGGCACTTTTCCCATACTCGCGGGAGTTACTTGTTTACGAATCTGTCAAAATATACCCCCCTCCCCATCCACCATCTGGGAGAACAATTATGTCAATGAGTGAGTCAGTCAGTGAGTGGTAATCGAGCTTTATATAGTATAACTAGTATTTGCGTGGGTGCGCGAGCTGCGCGCAGCTCGCGTGTCGTCGTGTTCTTGAGTATTTCTTACCCTTATAAAATTTTGAGAATCCATAAAAATCCTTGAAATAATTGGAAAATCCGTTACAACTACCCCTATATCAGTATGAAAACCCTTAAGAACCCCTAAAACATTCTAAAACCTAACTCAATAAAAAAAAAAGTTAAAAAAAAAGAATTCATTAGAAACGTTAAAAGCTGAGTTACGCTTCACCCACTCGACCTTCGTTGCGCTGCGGACCTACCTGCCACCAGACAGGTTTCGACGCCTACTATAATATTTGTTCAAACACATAATGGCTATCTCTGACCGTTACGAAGTTATAGCCCTTTTATTTTTAGGGGAGGTTGGGGAGGAGAGGATACCCTCCGTATACAAATTTCAACGCCCCTCAATAGTTTTAGGTAAGAATCAAAAGATTTTTCAATAGTAAAAAAAGGGGTGAAGTGGGGGTGAAGGGGGTGAGAGGGGTGAGTTTTGAAAAATGATTTTGACCAACTCTAGGCCCCTTCTTACGAATCTGAAAAAAAAAATGTTCCAAGTCTTTCAATTTCCGAGATTCGCCTAAAGGGGGTGAAAAGGGGGGCAAGGGGGGCCATTTTGAAAACTGGTTTTTACTTTCCCGAGCCTCCTCTATACGAATCTGAAAAAAAAAACGTTCCAAATCCCTTGGTTTCCGAGATACGATAGGGGGGGGTGAGAAGGGGGGCGAAAAGGGGAGGTTTGGCACTTTTCCCATACTCGCGAGAGTCACTTGTTTACGAATCTGTCAAAATATATCCACCTCCCCATCCACCATCTGGGAGAACAATTATGTCAGTGAGTCAGTCAGTCAGTCAGTGAGTGGTAATCGAGCTTTATATAGTATAATATTCAAGCACAGAATACCGTATTTATACAAAAATACGCATTTTGATAAATCTCACGTGAGATTGGGGAGATTGAGGAGAGGGGGGACATGTTTCAAAATGTATGGATTCACAAGTTACTTAGTTTTCACCTCTATCGGCAGTCCCCAAAGAATGCACATGTTTTTTTTTAAGTTCTTTATTTTTTTGTTTATAAATAACTTTAAAATTAAATAAAGGCTCAAAGTCAAAACTGGGTCTATTCTTATTATATTCTCATTTATTTACCACCAACAAAACTTGAACACAAACAGAAACAATTTCATGAAGCACTGCTAATGATATGCTTACCATACCTAATTGGTATCGACGACGTTGTTCTGTTTGCAGATTGTACCTGTCTTATTTTTGAAATACACACTATGTACTAAGAAAAACTAGCTTGTTACTATAGACAAGATTTTATTCCAATCTTTACTACTTTCATCATGGTCATTCCAGGCCTGCCACCAGTTTTAAGCGCAGCAGCGAAGCTCGAGAAATTGCGCAAAATGGACGCTCTCCAAAACCCTGAATCCTACGCGGACAAAGAGAATCGTCTGCGTGGTCGCATGTACAGGACCCCGGAGAACCTGGCCCAACCTGGTCATGTCTTAGGGGCTGTAGCTAACGAAGACCCCGAGAAGCGACGGCAGGAGTTCAAAAACCTGAAGCCGATGACTCCTCAGGAGTTCATGGAGAGGTTTAGTGAAATGCAGCTGAGGAAAGACGAGGATATGCGGCAACAGCGGAACAGCGGGGAGGGTGAGGTGAAGAGGGAGAGTGGGGATCGGTTCAGTGAGATCAAGTCTTCGTTGAAGGAGTTGCGGAGGGATTTGAATGAGGTGAGCAGTAGTACAGATAATATAATACGCTGCAGTAAACAACTGTTTTTTTTCAATAATGTGGTTAGTGCATGATAATGAAAAAGGTATTATATTACCCGGTACTAACTGGGTTGTGGGGGTCAGATAGGCAGTCGCTCCATGTAAAATACTGGTGTTCAGCTGCATCCGGTAAAACTGGAAGCCGACCCCAACATAGTTGGGAAAAGTCTAGGCAGATGATGAGTGATACTTATAATATTTATTAAAAGTTGGGTAGAAACATAACACCAACCCTGTGTTTTCCGAAGAGGGGATGACCAGATGTTGTCTCATTTTAACTCGAATGGGATTGTGCACAGGCAACAGTTTGGTTTCACGAAAGAAACGATGACTGACGCGGGAGTAAAACTCATCAATCATATTTAAGAATGCCATTGGCATTATTACATGTCAATTTTGTTTAGAAGTACCGCTTGGTACTTCTAAACAAAATCGTAAAACATAAAATACACCTTACCCCCCACTAAGGTGTATTTTTTGTTTTATGATTTAGTCTGGTTGTCAGGCCTACGCAGTTCTCTCATGCTTGAGTCTTATTAAGAGGAAACACTGAGGGCGAGAGAATTGAAAAATAGGTATTTGTAAAATGTATTGCGCAGTGCCCAATCGACCGCGCGCAGAGCGCAAAGGAGACAACAGCAGAAAATACCAATTAAAAGTACACAAAAACAACGTTTCGTAGTCCCCTGATTACTTCTTCAAAACTTGACTGATTTAACTACTATTTTCATTAAAATTAAAAAAAGGTTTTGGCCATGTTCCTATGTTTTCCTTTTTTACATAATCTAGTCAAATTTGTTTTCTGGTTGTCTGAACACAGCGGAAAATCTGGCCAGTTTAGGTTTTTGAATAATTGATGAAAAAAAACGAAAACATAGGGACATGCCAATAGTGGTCATAGATTTTTTTTAAAAGAAAATTTTGCTCTACTGGCATTATCCAGGGAAGAAACAGGGAACTACGTTTGTATGGAAAAACGGCCGTGGTGTGTATTATGTTAATGGAGTTTCTTGCCGGTTCTTCTTCGTAGGACACGGCCAACCAGAACCGTGCCCCTATTATATAACCGTACCTAGGCATATACACACAACAACAACTACAAAACAAACACACACACAACACAACATAACAACTATAACGAACACTAGACAAATTACCGTATGTTCATGTAAACGCCAGTTTGTGCCTATTGGCCTTGGTTCGTACTGCCACCTCCTAATTTGGAAATTATTATTTTGCCAATCCTCTGCTATACTTTTCTGATTTATGTCGTTGCGGGATCGAAGACAGTTAAATTGTTTCTCTGGGACTTCGTCGAGCTTCATTGTCTCGGCGCTTCTGACTTTGAGAGGTATACCGGTATTTTTTACAAACTGAGTGTTAATAGTTTATAGATTTTTATAATAAAACTCTTAATATTATCTTTTCTAGGTGACTGCTCCATACCATTCCAACCCGATCGTCAGCGCCAACCAAAACAACAACAATAACAACAATGGGTAAGTGTTGTAGTGATTTTTTATTATTTTTTAATATTAAATAGGCTTGCGTTTGACCATAACTCGCCTGATTTGAAGCGATGACGATGACGCCGCCTTAGGTGGAGCGCTCTTGCTTAGATGAAACTGGTTCACTCGATCTTTGAACAGATAATAATCCTAAGGGATTAATTAGAGAAGCTGGCAGTGAATTCGTATTGTATTGTGTATCGGGCTGGTGTCTGTAACTCCGCGTTCAAAAAAACTATTTATTAGCCCGCACAGGACAAAACACACAAAAAAATGGTTAAATTAACAGTAAAAAGTAAACAATAAAAAAAAAACAAACGAAATTGGTCTTGTACGTGGCCAAAAAGCTCCTGCCACAGATGAAAAGCGCGTGCTTCTTTATGTAAGTGTGTATTTTATGCAGGCTGCCACGGCAACGACCACGACTTGTAGTATGAGCTTGTAGCTTTTTCTCAAATTATATTGGGGTCGGCTTCCAGTCTAACCGCATGCAACAGATGAAAGTATTTAACATAGAGTATCTGTGCCGGACGGGCGTTATCCGCTGATGGCGTGGATACGTGTACCTGGTGCTCTGCCTATACCCTATTACTACCGGGCGCACGCTTGTACTATACTTCGCCGCCAGACGGCGCTGACGTCCTACACCTAATTAACTATAGCTGTGGCTGATCATTCTTCGCTATCTCAGGGCGTTGACCTAACGAGGGAGGATAGGGGTTACTGGGAAAATAAGACACTTATTTAACTTTCATAACTGTACAGGAAGCGATTTCAGGATTAATTCGCGCACTACTTTTTCACTATTTACTTATACATATTTGCCGTACTGATGACTACGATTCTAAGAAAAGTCGAGTTTACTAAGGTACTCCAGAACTTTACTGTAACGAGAACCCTGATTTCGCTTTCTGATTTCGGAAAACTTTAATGAAAATTTGATTATGGAAATGTACAATCTTTCTGCAAATTACAATTTTGAGCTTATGTTTAAACACATTATATACATCGCCACAATTCCACATAACGTTATTTATGTACAGACATAAAAACAACGAAAATCTTTATTAAAACGTGGAAATTATTTCCAAAAAACCAGACAACTTTTCCAAAAGTGTTTGGATGAAGGGTCTTACAGGCTGAATTACACGAAAACTGTTGCTGTGACTGTAAGTATATAATCGCCATATACTAGACGAGTATATGGTCCATCTAAAACTGTTACTTATTTTTTCGTGTCTGTATCTTTCAGCCTGTAGCGATCCTTCAACTGAAAATCTGTAAGACAATTTTTTTCTGTTTTTGTCTAATATGGCCGCGCTAGACCGTCATACTCTCGTCTAAGTGGTTCAACTATAAGCTAAGTTATAAAAAATTACTATATCCAGGCCTAGGTCGCAACCTAGGCTACCTGGACCTCGCCAAAGCGTTAAATTATACTAAAAAACTCCACTTGCGAGCTCATATGTGTCTAGCGCGACTGAAAATTACTATATAACTATTCTAGATTCACTGATGGCACTTTGTTATCTCACTATATTGCCCATACACTGACTCTACACTATTTTTTAACTATTAATCAACACTCTATGTGTTGGATTGGTGACGTTCGTCGCGAACATTTCTCCCGCCGTGTAGTGCAGTGACGACTCGCTGTCATGTCGGCGCGGCGCTACATCATGCCGGCGAGCGACGACCGTAGTCGTGACTCCCGCCGTCACGATGCTCACCGCCTGGACGTCCCGCTGTCTGGATCACTTCGGTAGTGGGACGAGTTTCTTCACCGGACGCTTCAAGGTGCCGCCGGAAGTGCGCACCTCAGCTGTCCGGACTTCACCGTCGCCCCCGGGGAAGACAGCTACTATGCGGCCTCGCGGCCACGTGTTTCGTGGCAGCTGGCCGTCGGCTATGAGGACGGGGTCATTGACCTGTAGACCCGGCCCGCGGCTGTGCGGCTCCCGCCGGTACTGTAGCTCTGGCAGGTACTCGCGTACCCAGCGACGCCAGAACATGTCGGCGAGAATCTGTGAGCGCCGCCACATCTTTTTACTGTCGATGTCTTGTTCGGTGAAGGTGCCAGGGGTTGGCAACCTTGCTGACCCGCCGAGAAGAAAATGGTTGGGCGTGATGGCTTCGTCGTCGTTGCTGTCCACTGATACGTGTGTGAGCGGTCGGCTGTTTACTGTATATTCCGCTTCACACAATAGGGTAGACAACACCTCTTCGTGCGGGTGTCTCTCGTGGAGGACAGCATACAATGCGGTCTTCACGCAGCGGACGAGGCGCTCCCAGGCGCCCCCCATGAAAGGCGCTGAGGGCGTTATAAAGCGCCACACGATGCCACGGCGACTGGCCTCCCATCGGAAGGCGTCTCGGAGCTCCCTGTCGGCACCGTGCATGTTGGTGCCGTTGTCGGAGTGGATCTCGGCTGGGCAGCCTCGACGCGCAGCGAACCGGCGCAGTGCCAGTACTGCGGAGTCTGCGCTGAGGCTGGCGGCTATCTCGAGGTGGACGGCTCTGGTGGTCAGACATGTAAATAGGGCTACGTACCTTTTTTGGTGTTGTCGACCAACTGTAACTGACAATGGCCCGAAATAATCAAGCCCTGTGTAGGTGAACGGCCTCTGATGATGTGCTAGGCGCGTTCTCGGATGGTCGCCGGTCGCAGGCACGGATGGTTGTGCCTTGCGAATACGACACTGTAGACATTGTGTCAGTATTTTCTTTGTCGTGGGTCGCATTCTGATGACCCAATAATGTTGTCGCACCTCGTTGATGGTGAGCTCTGTGCCGCTGTGCTGTAGGCTCCTGTGAGTCCAGTCTATATATAACTGGGTGATGCGGTGATCACCGTCCAATATGGGTGGTCGCTTCGCATCATCGGCTATTTCTGTTACGGCGGCGATACGACTTTTCAGTCGTATAACTTTATCTGTAAGTTCTATGCGGAGTGGCTTCAGTCGACTGTCTTTTTCCACGGACTTCCCTTGCTGTAGATTCGCTATTTCCTTAGCGAACGACTGTTGTTGTGAGACCTGTATGAGTAATGTCTCGGCTCTTCGGAGAAGTTCCGCTTCTAGGGGATATCCCTCGACTTGAGTGCCGGTTGTTCTCGCCGTCTTTTTGGGAAGGGTGGTCGCCTTCTTCTGTTTTCTCCAGTCCGGATCCTTTTCGGCGTTCTTCTGTGTTCGTTTGTAGAACGTTTTCTCTTTCCTTTTTTGGCAGAGATCTATAAAGCGTAGAACGCAAGCTGTAGCACGGAGTAGTCTCTCCCACTTCGAGAATCGTGTCGGATCCGGAACCACTTCTGTTAGAGCTGGGGTATTGTTGCCCTTGCTTTCGGTGACTGTGTGTGTTTTTTCCTCCCCTGTTTCTGTGTTTATTGGAGGTTTTTCTGTTGGCCATGTGGATGGTTCGTTATACAGGAAACCTGGTCCACTAAACCACTCGTGACTCGAGTCAAAGTGGTGCGGTACGTCGCGAGTAGCGCTGTCTGCTATGTTCATTTTCGTGGGCACCCATCGCCAGTCTTCGACTTTACTGTTTTCCTCAATGGATGCTATGCGATGGGCTACGAACGGTTTGTATACCCGCGATCCTCTTCGTATCCACGTGAGGGCGGTCTTGCTGTCTGTCCAGTATGTCACTGATGCGGGTTTGATGCTGTGCTCTTTTATGACGGCTGCTGCTACGCGGGTTCCTAACACCGCGGCCTGTAATTCGAGGCGCGGTATTGATTGTAGCTTGATTGGTGCCACCTTCGCCTTTGCCATGACGAGGGTGACGTGCTGTTTGCCATCTGCTGTTGTTGATCTCCAATAGACCGCTGTCGCATATGCCATCTCACTCGCGTCGGTGAACACGTGGGCTTCTATTTCTATGGCTTCGCTGTATCCTGGATAGCACCTCGGTAGGCTGACGTTTTTCAGCTGTCGTAAATGTTGCACCCAGTTCTTCCACTGGGCGGACAGGTCGGGTTCGAGTACCTGGTCCCAGCTGGTTCCTCGCCTCCATGCCTCCTGAAGTATCTGTTTGGCTCGAATGGTTACTGGGGAGACGAGGCCTAGTGGATCGTACAATGACATGACGATCTTGAGTGCTTCTCTCTTCGTTGGCGCTTCTTTATCCAGGATTCCGCTCGGTAATCGTGCGAGCGTAAGGTTGAAGCCTAGCCTGTCTTCACTCGGTTTCCATATTACTCCGAGTATTTTTTCTGTGTCTGTCTTCCCGATGTTGACTTCTTCAGTCCTGTTCTGTGTCGGGTCTATATTTTCTATCAATTTTGCGCTGTTTGATACCCATTTCTTGAGTTCAAATTTTGCCTGTAGGTGAATGTTCTTCACCGCTGTTGCTGTTTTCGTCGCTTCTTCGACGGTTCTGTAACTGTCTAGGTAGTCATCCATATAGTGACTCTGTATGATGGCTTCCACCGCTTCTGGTTGAGTCTCACTGTGCTTTTTCGCGTTCCAATTCTTCGCGTATATAGCTGTGCATGGTGAGCTTGCAGCGCCGAAAATTATTGACGTCATGCGGTATTCTTCAGGGGCGCCTTCTCGTCTGTCGCCTCTCCAAAGATAACGAAGGGCGTCTCTGTCCTGTTTACGCACCTTCACCTGCATGAACATCTCTGCTATGTCGCCGGCGACTGCTATCGGATGTTGGCGGAATCTCATCATGACGCCGGGCAGCGACTGTAGTAGGTCTGGACCCGTGAGTAGGAAGTCGTTCAATGACATCCCTCTAGATTTGGCTGCGGCGTCGTGAACTATGCGGAGTTTCTCCGGTTTCATCGGATTGAACACGTCGAAATGGGGTAGGTACCAAGTCCTACCAACTGTACTTGTTTCGGGTGCCCTCTCGGCGTAACCCTTGCTGATGTACGCGTTCATCTGTTCTGTATATCTATCTCGAAGAGCAGGCTTGCTATCGAGCTTCTTTTCTGTTGAGACGAGCCTGTTGAGTGCTGTCCCGTAGCTGTCTGGCATTTCGATATTTTCGTTTTTCCAGAGCAGCGCTGTTTCTATATGGCCGTCTTCTGTCTGTCTGGTATGACGGTCCAATATGGCTTCCGCTTTCTTTTCCGGGTCGGAGTCTGGTCTGCGGGGGTTAATGACCAGCGATTCAAGCGCGAAAAATTCACGCAACTGTTCGTCGAGATCTTCTTCTTTTGCTGTGAGTCTGTTGACGAAATTCACTTGGTGACCAAGTGTTCTGGTTTGTGCGCCGTGTAGAGTCCAGCCCAGTGCCGTAAGTGAGGCGACCGGCTGGTTCTTGGGCCCTCTGCGGACCTCGGTGGCCAGCAAAAGGTGCCAATTATCTTGGCCTATCAGTATCTTTGGCGCGCCGCTGTTGTACGTCAACTGTTGCTTGAGGTCATCCAGATGTTTGCAGTGAGCGATGTCTTCCTCACTGACCGTCTGCGTCGCGAGATTGAGCTTCGGTATGGTGCGCGCTCTGAAGGGCATCTTGTCCTTCACCTGGCTGGAGAGTGTAACTGTTACCCTTCTCGACATGGGTGTGTCGATCACGGTGTCTCCGATGGCGCCTATCTTCAGGGGTTCGATGCGGCCCCTTGCTCCAACTCGCTCCGCGATTTCCTCGTCGATGAGCGAAACTGTAGATCCATCGTCGAGGAAAGCGAACGTGGATGCTTCTCCCGCCGGTCCGACGACTCGTACTGGTACCATCTTGAGGTACGCTTGACTGGCTGTTGCTCGTGAACTGGCGACTATTTCGTTTGAAGCTTCCTGTCTTGGCTCCTCTTCCGTTGTCTTCCTGACGAAGTGCAGCAGTCTATGATGCGTGGCTTTGCACCCCTGTATATCGCATTTCTTCGGCTTGCACTTGTGGTCGCTGCGACGACGTTGCAGACAGCGGAAGCAGAGGCCGTGCTTTTTCGCTAATTCCCATTTGCTGTTGTTGGATGCCTCTCTGAACTTCTTGCAATCAGACTCTTGATGACCTTCTTTATCACAGATTCGACATTTTGAAGTCGGTTTGTCTGTGGTCGTATGTGCTCTTTGCACAACCCGCTTTCCCGGATTTTCTGTCGAGTGTATGTTCTCAGGTGGAGCGAAGGCACTGCAGTAGCGAGCTTGTTCTGTAATGAACTCGCTGAAAAGTGACAGATCTGGCACTGACTGGTACTTATCTGTGAATGTTCTGTACCAACGTACACGCAGGGAGTTCGGCAGCTTTTCTGTTAGGATTCTCATCAGCTCAGCGTTGACGAGGTAGTAATCCTTTTTTAGTGCTCGCAGAGTCACTATGCCGCTTCTCACCCGACTGGCAAACGTGCAGATGTCTTTCGGTGCTTCGCTGCAGCGTGGCAATCCTTTCAGCCTCTCTGTTTCGGCCTGTGCTATCGAATCTGGACGGCCGAACTGCAGCTCAAGTTCCCTCATGATGTCATCTGGCCTTGCGTGTCCTATGAGCTCTGAACTCACTGTATCCAATGCTCTTCCATGTAAGCACCTCCTGAGTCTTGCTGTATTCTCGACATCGTTGAAATACGCCCGAGTCGTATCATATATGGCGCGGAATGAAAGCCATTCTGTATGTGACCCACTGAAATTCGGTAGGGTCATGATGATCTTCGACGCCGAGGGTTGATTCGATGTCCCTGTATCTGTTTTTTTGTCGGCTAGCGACGCTATGGCGGACGTAAGTTCCGTAATAAATGGACGTAAATCTCCCCCCCTGTTGTCTTTGATCTTCTTAGTTGGTTCTATATTGCTTTGCACGTTTCTATCTGTAGGAACTGTAGGATGTAACGATGGTGCCTGTCTCTGGTTATCTATATCTGTACTGTTGATGACCGCAGGGGGGGGGTTCTGTATTTCTGTATGGTTCCCCTCGGCGACGTCATCTTGCGGAATCCGCGCTGCGTCGGGCGCTTCTTCCAACCAGGAACGCACGTATTCATCGTTAGAGTTTCTGTCATCCATGTATTCAGCTTCGGAGTCCTCTTCTTCGGCCCTCTGAAGTGCTATTTGTGCAAGCTCCAACTTAATCTTTAGTAAAGCCTCGCGGGCTCGTGAAATTTTTCTGTTTGGTCGCGTCGTCCTGTTTGACGGCGACCGAATCTGTTCGTTACGGGCGTCACCCCGGGTAGTCATCGGTACGGCTCGTGATGATTCCTCATCCTGTATTTTTCGTGCGCTATCTGAAGGCTTGACTGTTCTTTCCGAATTTTCCTTGGACCTGGTTCTTCTGGTAGCAGCTGATGAACCAGGTACGCTTTGAGCCCCCTGTGTAACAGTAGGGCGAATTGCCAGCTGTTCTATAGATGACGGTGATCGTGGCGGCAACTGATGATGAATAGCTGATGCCGACGGTGTCTCTTGGCGTGGCTCAGCGTACGATTTGCCTTGCGATCTTGTTACCGGCATCTTGGTTTCGGAATTAACTCTTAATGTTAACTATTCGCTTCAGTATATAAGTATAATATGTATATAAGCCTCTCTGTAAACTCTCTGTAAACTCTATTGTATAACCTTCCTGTGTAAATAAACAATCTTTACTCTATATCTTCACTGTATAACTATCAACGTAATATAAGTTTCTCTGTAAATTTCTCTGTATAATCCTTCGGTGTAAATAAACAATCTTAACTCTGTTAGCTTCTTATAAACTTAACTTATGTACTTGTGTTATATACTTTCTTATGTACTTAAGTTATGTACCTGCTTATATACTTTGCTTATATACTTGGCTTATATACTTGGTTATATACTCGCCTTATATACTTGGCTTATATACTTGGTTATATACTCGCCTTATATACTTGGTTATATACTTGGCTTATATACTTGACTTATATACTTGACTTATATACTTGTTATATACTTGCTGTTATGTACTTGCTGTTATACATATACTTGCTGTTATATACTTGCTGTTATATATGTACTTGCTGTTATGTACTTGCTGTTATACACTGGCTGTCAAATATATCTGCTTACCTCACTATTTTCTGTCCCTCGTATTATCGTCGTTATATACTTCCACTATTCACTGTCACATAAACTGTTCACTGTTCTTATATGCTGTTATAAACTTTACTGTTGACTGTCACATATGCACTGTTTACTATTACATACGTACTGTTCACTGTATACTGTCACATATGTACTGTTGTTAAACACTTCACTATTTACTATCACTTGTGTACTGTCGTTATATACTTCACTGTTTACTAAAACTTATGTGGTTAAATCGTTATACACGTGACTATTAACTGTAACCTATGTACTTGACTGTGTACATAAGCCTTTTTGTGTATAACGTTGAGGTACTGTTCACATAAGCTTGGTATATAACGTTGACGCACTGTTGACACAAGCTTTGAGTATTTAACTTTGATACACTGTTCTCGTAAGTTTATAACTTCGTCGCACTGCTATTACTTAAGTTTTGGAATGTATATAACTTCGATTCACTTTCACATAGGTATCGACACTTCGACGCACTGAGATTCGCGAGAATAATCCGGTTCTGAAGGACCAAAGAATGTCCTTTGGAACTATCCGGCTCGCAAGGACCAATAAATGTGCCGGACGGGCGTTATCCGCTGATGGCGTGGATACGTGTACCTGGTGCTCTGCCTATACCCTATTACTACCGGGCGCACGCTTGTACTATACTTCGCCGCCAGACGGCGCTGACGTCCTACACCTAATTAACTATAGCTGTGGCTGATCATTCTTCGCTATCTCAGGGCGTTGACCTAACGAGGGAGGATAGGGGTTACTGGGAAAATAAGACACTTATTTAACTTTCATAACTGTACAGGAAGCGATTTCAGGATTAATTCGCGCACTACTTTTTCACTATTTACTTATACATATTTGCCGTACTGATGACTACGATTCTAAGAAAAGTCGAGTTTACTAAGGTACTCCAGAACTTTACTGTAACGAGAACCCTGATTTCGCTTTCTGATTTCGGAAAACTTTAATGAAAATTTGATTATGGAAATGTACAATCTTTCTGCAAATTACAATTTTGAGCTTATGTTTAAACACATTATATACATCGCCACAATTCCACATAACGTTATTTATGTACAGACATAAAAACAACGAAAATCTTTATTAAAACGTGGAAATTATTTCCAAAAAACCAGACAACTTTTCCAAAAGTGTTTGGATGAAGGGTCTTACAGGCTGAATTACACGAAAACTGTTGCTGTGACTGTAAGTATATAATCGCCATATACTAGACGAGTATATGGTCCATCTAAAACTGTTACTTATTTTTTCGTGTCTGTATCTTTCAGCCTGTAGCGATCCTTCAACTGAAAATCTGTAAGACAATTTTTTTCTGTTTTTGTCTAATATGGCCGCGCTAGACCGTCATACTCTCGTCTAAGTGGTTCAACTATAAGCTAAGTTATAAAAAATTACTATATCCAGGCCTAGGTCGCAACCTAGGCTACCTGGACCTCGCCAAAGCGTTAAATTATACTAAAAAACTCCACTTGCGAGCTCATATGTGTCTAGCGCGACTGAAAATTACTATATAACTATTCTAGATTCACTGATGGCACTTTGTTATCTCACTATATTGCCCATACACTGACTCTACACTATTTTTTAACTATTAATCAACACTCTATGTGTTGGATTGGTGACGTTCGTCGCGAACAGTATCCTAGCCTATCCTGACCTCCACAATACACGCTGCCCTTGATAAGACTAGTAGAGATACTCAACGCATTGAGCTATTACTACTACGTAGTAGTAATAGCTCAATGACTCAACGTCATATTTATATGTATTTTAGAAATGAACGTGGCGTTGCTTCTCCCGCTAACGAAGACGTGCGACTGCCCTGCGAGTTCTGCAACTCACTCATACCGGCACACAATCTGGTACAGCATCAGGTAATGCTACTATTCATAATACCTAAAGGGTGTAAAAAACCCTTAAGAGTCCTATTACATTTTTTACGAAAATTCATGATTTTTGACGCAGTAATTTTCAGCATCAGTTAGATATTTTAATTATTTGCTAATAAATAACAATAGTGCCATTCTCTTTCTTGTAAGTTTGAGTTACCCATTTTCCATTTTTCTTTTCGTGTAATTTACTATAAATATTTTACGAACTCAGTTTGCAAGAAAAACCGTCGGCGATGGAACTTTGACGCTCAAATTCACATTGTTACATGCAATTCTTATAAGAGCTAAAATTACTGAAAAATAAGCTGAATGTTTTACTTGTTTATTGGAGTTTTAGAATTTCTTTAAATTCCTTGAATTTACACGGAAAAAATCGTAACGTACGTAGCGTAATTTAAGCCATAAATGTCTTGATTCAGCGTCCATTATATTCCAAATAAACTAAATTTTATCAAATAAATTAATATGATATAAAACTTCAATCTACAATGAATAAGATTCATTAGTTTTCGTTTGTCAATATAATAAGACAAAATTACAATAAATAAAATTAAAGTACTATAATAAAATTCTGCGTCGATTATATCATAAGACTGAGGAGCGACCTGCGCTCCTCAGTCTTATGTCAGTCTCGTTTCTAATTTTCGTCAGTATCAATCGACAATCATCCGGAGATCGCTATTATTATCGACTCGTGTACGCCGACCGAAATAATAATCCAGGAAGTAAAAATCAAAAATTTGCGTAAAAAATGTAATAGGAATCTTAACGAAGTTGTTATTCCCGTAAATTGCGGTAAAAAGAAAATGGATCCGGGATGGTAAAATTTTCTTGTTCGCTTCGCTTGCTCTTACAGTTGCTTTAATAATTCCAGAAAATTGTAATAAGTCACACTTCATTTACTTCTGAATAGGAATCGCTGTCAAAATGACAGGGATCTTTATTCCCATAACAATAATGCTGCAGCCGCTGACAAGTATGTCAATTAAAAGTGATTTTTATGCTCATTACTATACGGTTCTTGTTGATTTGCTGCTGACAGACGGCATCAACTATAAGTTTAATAGTTGATGTCAGTTAAGATGAGAATAGCGGTCATTGACCCACCACCTATATTTATTAAACTTCTTAACTTTGAAAACCAAAAATAAGCCTGTTCAAGTCTGGAATGGTCAGCTATCGTGATCTTCAACATTTTTTGTAATGAAAAACGATACATGGTTTATTTGTTTTGGTTCGTACGAAGCGATACCTATGAGAGAAAGGGCAATGACCACTATTGCGATCTTAACTGGCACCAGCTATAGTATCAGAACAGCTATCATCTGTATTGGCATATGTCCGCAGACGGGCTGCCGGCCGGACCTGGCGCAGCTGCGGCCGCGCAGCGCCTCGCCCGCGGGCGCCGCCGCACTGGCGCCACCCGTACTCGAGCGTGACCCCGTCATCCCCTGCGAGTTCTGCGCGCAGTCGCTGCCGCTGTACCTCATCAGCGAGCATCAGGTACTACACACAGACATCACCAACTCACCTCCCTACTAGAGCGCGACCCCATCATCCGACTTCCAAGCGACACTACGCCGCAAAAGTGTCAGCCAGCCCAGTGGGCCGAAAATTTTCGAGATTTCCGATAGCAGCTTCCTTTTTGTCAATTGGTTTTTATTGTCAAATTGTATTTTGTTTGTAAACGAAAATGAGTCAGTTGTAGGATTCCACTGGACCCCCAGGGCTTTTGTCATTCCATCGTTTGTAAAATGTTTGATGTGTTTGTTGTCATTTGGTTAAGATCTGAAGAAAATAAGCTGTCAATCAAGGTCTGGTCGTTGCTTGACCACTTCCGTAGTTTAAGGCCAGCTCCACTCAGCATGTCAATGAGTTGCTTTTGAATTTCTTGTGCTCGTTCGATGGAGTTGCTGCCACTTAGGACATCATCAACGTACATTTCATTAGCGATGACATCCGCTGCTAACGGATATTTCTGTGCATCATCCTCTGCAAGCTGTTTCAGCGTTCGAAGAGCTAGAAATGGTGCTGCCTTGGTGCCATACGTCACTGTGCATAATTGGAACTCCTTTAAAGGACCTTGGTTGGATTCCCTCCACAGGATCTTTTGCAAGTGTTGGTCTTCTTCATGGACAAGGATCATGCGGTACATCTTCCCACAATCTGCAGTAAAGACGTACTTGTATAGCCGCCATCCTAATAATAATGTCAATAGGTCTTGATGAAGCTTAGGGCCACACTCCATCAAGTCATTCAGGCTGTAACCTGTGTTAGTTTTCTGGGAGGCGTTAAAAACCACCCTCAATTTTGATGTCACTGAGTCCTGTTTTAAGACTCCATGATGAGGTAAGTAGCATGCCGTGTTGCAGTCAGGTTTGCTCTCCTTCATATGTCCCATTTCCAGGTACTCTTGCATAAATTTGATGTAACTATCTGATAGTTTGTCATCCTTGCTTAATCTCCTTTCTAATTGCATAAACTGTGCTACCGCTCGTGGCTTTGACTTGCCCAGCAGCTGATTAAAATTAGGCTTCATTGGCAAACGAACTGCATATCTGCCATCACCTAATCGCTTGGTTGTTGCAGTGTAGAACTCCTCACAATATTGTTCCTCTGACGTCATAGAATTGCATGCTCGCTTGGTTGTTGCAGTGTAGAACTCCTCACAATATTGTTCCTATGACGTCATAGAATTGCATGCATTTCCATTGATGTCTTCAATTTCCCAGTATTTTGACAAGTCGTTAACTTCATTAACTACGACGTTGCAATTAAATGTTTTGGTGACATTGCCTGACAATATCCACCCCAACCGTGTTTGTTGAGCCATGGGTTCATTAACCTCCCCTTTGACTAAGCCATTCATGAGTATTTCGGAAAATACATGTGCATCCAGAAGTATGTCAATGGGCCTAGATAAGTTGTAATCTGGGTCGGCTAGTGTGATGTCTGTCACATGAGCCCAAGGTTTCTTTGCAAATGTAACGTTAGGCAGACTGTTTACTACCCGTGTCATGATTAACGCTTCCGTTGTAAACTGGAAGTCGTTATATAAGGACTTGCAGGATAGATGGACCTTTCCTTTACTCCTGTTGGATAAAGTACCGATGCCGCTTATGTTTGCATTCAGCTGTTGACGCTTTATGCCCAATCTTTGAGCTGCATTCTCCGTTATCAACGTAATTTGCGAGCCTTGATCAACTAGAGCCCTTAGTGTTATGTAGTCACCTCCAGCTGTGGCTACTTGCAGTAATGCTGTTGGTAATAATATTTCATCATCATTATTTGATGCGAAGTTGTTTTGCAGATTTTTATTTGACCTAGTTGAAGTCGATGACGACGGTTTAGGTGCTGTTTGTGTTGCTGAGGGCGTTTGCGCTGACTTCACAATATCGCTGTGCAGAAGTGTATTATGTTGTTCGTTGCAATCTCTGCATCTTTTCTGCGACGCACAGTAACCCTTAGTATGCACATACAAACAATTTTTGCATATTTCGCACCCCCCACCGAATAATATGGTAATGTGCTATTACGATAGTTTACGTTTTATTGCATATTCGATATTTATAGCATTGATTACACCTTGTAATTTTTTTTCGTAATTTTTCTATGCATATTTGCAAAAGTACAATAATTTCAATGGTTCCATAATGGACTTGACAATATTATTCCCGAAAAATCTTAACACACTATTTGCACGAATAGTCTCGTAACAAGTTGTTACAGATTATGTAATCTTTAACTTTTTCGGTAAGCGACGACTACCGTTTTATTCGCGTAAAAACGCATATCTTGTTCCACGTAAAGTGTAATACAATTATATTCGTGTATTATTTGAATTCACAGGATTTGGTAATGTTGTTTTACACAACATGACAGAGACCTATGAAAATGGTAATGTCGTTCACTGTATCATAATAGTTAACATTCTTAAAGCAAGCGGTTTGTACAATAAAATATTACGATGGTGTCGGTACGTAATGAATGAATACAGTATTATTCATTTGTTATCCCTTGTGATTGATGAGTATATTTGTTTTTTTTTTTTGAATGGCATCTCGCAGTTCAACCTAAAAAGTTGTCGTCTGCTTAACCCGACTATCCTGTGGATGCCTTGAGTGTCAGGCCTCCAGCCAGGGCAAAAGACTTACAAACTAAGCGACTACACTTAGAGCGTCGCTGGGGGAGGAAAGCAATCGGACAGGCTTTAGAGGTTGATTTTGAACTACAAGCTCAGGCACGTGGGCTGGCTCGAGCAACGGTCGGGGAGGGCATGGATCGGGACGTTGCGACGGTCCTTGATGGCGAGGACGGAATGACGGCTGTTTGAGTCTGTGCTTCTTGAGCGTGCTAGTTTCCCTACTGATATCCTGGAGGTGGGTGGTACCGTCATCGGGGGTGGCTCGTATCGGGTGGCCGATGCGATTAGAGGATTACGTTACCTTATAGCAGAATCGAAGAAGAGCTTAGAAAAGCGTTTCATAAACTGAAGGATAGTGGGCATTCTAAGCCTATGTGTAGACAATTAAGTCATTGCGGACATAGTAAGGGGCTCCCGTGACTTTGTGTGAGAACCGGTTCTGGAATCCCTGGATCCTATAGATATATCTAGCCTTGGTATACAGTACAAACACGACACCAGCGTATGTCATGATGGGACGGATCACCGCGGTATAGAGTCGCAACTTGCACCTGAGAGACAACTTACTAACAGGAAATGGAGCCTACCCATAGCAAAGGTGACTCGGTCAAAAGCTGCACTGATATGCGGCCCGAAGGACAGATGGTCGTCGAGTATAACTCCTAGATATCTGGCTTGCTTCTCCCAAGTGATAGGCTTACCGCACAGAGTGATCGGGCTGAGGGAGGTGGAATTAAAACGCGGTTTAAAATAAAGAACCGCTTGAGTCTTATCGGGGTTAACCTTACTTCTCCACTTCTGGATCCAAGCATCTAAGACGTCGGCTGAGATTTGTAGGTTTTTGGCCATAGCGTGTTTATAACGATCAGTGTAATAGATGGCCATGTCGTCCGCAAACAAGGCTAATTGAGCCTTTATGCTTCGACAGCACGTAACAGCGTAACAGCGTGAATATAAGCGGGGAGATGGCGGGTCAAATGGGGTGACCCCTCTCCCCATTCGAGGTGAGGAGAGAGCTTCCCTGCTATCGCAATAGCGGAAGGTGCGATCTGACTGAGAGTCTCGTAGGATAAGCACGAGACGGTCTGGCACTCCTAGTTGGTACAGCTTGTATAATAAGCCATTGTGCCAGACTTTGTCGAAGGTTTTTGCTATGTCGAAGAAAAACCCGCCCGTCATCGCTTTAGCGCTCAAATACTCGACGATGCTGTGGACCTGTTGGATGCACGAGTGTTTGATCCTGAAGCCGAATTGCTCGTTGGGAATGAGACTCTTAATTAGCCTCGGCAGTCTTTATGTCGCTTTTAAATAAAGGCGAAAACCCACAGCTGCGCACGGAGAGGCAACGCACCTGTTAAGCTTCGCTTTGCAAGAAAATGTATTTAAATGTGTCCACTGTAAGCCACGGACACGCTGTGCATGACTTGACGTCATTAGTACATGCGTAGCTTGTTCGAATAAGGCGCTCACATAGCTCATCGCTGTCAATGGCGCTGTGCATGCAGTACACACTACACGAATACCCATGACCATAACGCAGTAGGCCACGTACGCTTTAGTTGTACATAATCGTGGGCGTATAGTATATACTGCAGTTGGTACATAGACATATATATTATATTATATATTGGTATTCGTTTGATAACGTGTTATCAAACAAATGAATCCACGCAGCTAAAATGCACCGCGTGCCCGTGCACAGCGTGCACCGCGGCGGGTTTGCGCCTGTCTTTTTAATGCCGAACGCATACAGAAGACTGATAGGCCAGTAGCTATATGGTTCCACCTTGGGCTTACCGGATTTGCGGATAGGTACTGATAAACAGTGGCCTAGCTTTCTTGGCTAAAGCCTTTTTATGATGTCATATACTTCGTCGGGTGTGGCTGGAGACACACGATCATTGGGGTATTTTACGGGAGTGAGAGCGGATCTACTTTCAACATCGGCATTCACTATGGCGAGGCGACGTTTGTCCACTGGTTGAGAGCTGGGAGAGCACTCTAGGCTGTCGAATGCAACGCTCGGGGTAGATAAGAAGAAGCATCGAAGCCTCGACGGTGGCACGCATCTTTCTTTGCATTTGAAAGAAAGCTTGGTGGGTGGGCTCGAGTTGGTCGAGCGCCTTGTCTCATCGAGTGTAACGATGCCGCTTATACGCTTCCTTAGAACACTCTCTTTAAGTTACGCATGTGAGCTTTGTAAGCATCCCAGGGTAAGTTATCGTAGGCACGAATGGCTGCGTTCTTCTCGTTAATCAGTTCACGTACATCAGCAGGTAGTCTCCATAACTTCATAACTTTTCACGAATTCGCAATTATGTATACTCGTATGTATCGTCAATCGATTTGTTTGCAAGCTGCTTAGCGACAATTAGTACTACCTTGTCTAAAAGCTGCATTATTTCTGTTGAATTTGAATTGAGATTGCGCCTGCTTTCCTGCCTGTGCAGGTTCTTAATTTGTGAAGCTTCTCATTTATTGCTTCATTATAAATTTTTGTATTGTTTGCTAGGCACCCAACCACAATAAAATAAAAAATTATCCAGCAATATTATGAACTTTCTCTAGCATTGCTAAGCTACTGGCAAATCAAACAATAAGTTTTTACTGGGTTATTTAATAAAACATGATATTTGCAACATTACATTACTGTTAATCTTTTGACACTACATATCGACGAATATTATTGTCATGTTATATTACTGTATACACTATCACTTGGATAATATCGTAATATCATATTGCCGGCAGGCTTTTCGGTACAGAATTTCAACGAATAAAACCGTAATGCATTAATACTAACAACGATAACGTTGAGGTTACACGCGAATAATATCGTAATGATGTGTTGCGTACAATTGTTTTGTCCTACAATATCAGTAACATTATTTTCGTCAATAATTTCGTTTTGTTATACTTTTGCAAAAAAATGCATCCAGTAAAACAAGAGTGCAAAAAATTAGCTTTGTTTTGATGTATAAACGGCTATCGTAGGATTCACCCATGCTGAGATATATGCTTAAAACAGTTTTTTATTTTTCCTGTAAAATTTAGAATTGTCGATTACCGGTTTATTCGGTGGGGGGTGCGATTTGATTGTTTTCTATAAATGCCATTTTTTCCGGACTCAGCATGTCAGCGAATTTAGAACATTGAAATAATGCATGATTCGTATTGCACAATGGACAAATAGTCTTGCTGAATTGTCCAGCGTTTGACGCATGGAAATTGCGAGAATAGTTTGCTGAACCTTTATTGGGTTGTGAATTTGATGACTTGGAATTTTTGCCGAACGGATGTTGCGTCTTAAAATGTGGTTTTGATGCAGGTTTATCACCGTTTTCTGGCTTTTTCCTGTGCAATGGTTCTAATGCCATAAACTTGTTTTCGACGAAATCCATAAAATGATTGTATGTTGGTATCTCGCGCGGATCAGACCTGGACTGCATGTATTCCGAATACGTTTCGGAGTCTAATTTTTCGCATAACACGTAAACTAGAATCGGGTCCCATGAGCTTGTATCAACGCCCAAGTTGTGTATGGCGTTTATGGTTTCGTTGCTAGTGTCATATAACCGCTTGAGGTCGAATGCAGATTGTTTTTGTAAATTAAGTTGACGCATAAATGCCTGGAAATTTCTGGTAAACAGCAGAAACTTATTATTATATCTATGGTTCAAAATTTCCCAACACGTGTCATAATTTTCAGGTGCAATGTGTAATTGCTGCACGAGCTTTTCCGCTTCACCGCGAAGTCTATCCTTTAGATGTTGCATTTTCTGTGTTTTTGCGATCGCCGAATTATTATGAATCGCTTCTACGTAGAGATCCATAAAAGTAGGCCATAAAGTATAGTTGCCGTTAAAGATAGGTATGTCAATTTTAGGCAATGTTTGCTGTTGATGTAGAGAAGCGTTTAATTTCGTGTTCAACGCCCGTTTCATATTTGTAAATGCATTTTCGTGACGACAGAACTCGTCATAGTAGTCCTGTGAATTCCCCTCTAATATGCCATCAATTTGTAAATGTAATTTGTCAATCGCAGTCCACCGAAACTCTACAGTCTTAAGCATATCCTCAATTTCCCATTTCTCCTTAACCTCGTGTAGGCTTCGATTTACTAACCTAGTGAATGCACGGAAGTTAGCTTGTTGCAACTGCTGTAACTCGAGTAGCTTGTCCTCTGCTCCTACAGATGTCTCGAACAGGGTTTTGTCAAACTGAACGTTTAACTTACTATGGCCGGCGTTACTGGGTCCAGCAAGAGTCTTCATCTCGAACGCTGCAATCTCCTGACGCGTCCCATGGTACCAGCTTTTAATGACCTCATAAATGTTACCAGTGAAATATTGATGATCTTTCTCCTCTACTGCACTCAGCTCCCGGTTCTTCTCTTCACATTCTGCCCATAGTATATCTAACCTCTCAAGCCTTTTACGAATGTAATCGGTGGTCTTCCTGCTCGCTGAATCCTTCTTAAAATTAGAATGGATTCTCTTCACTTCCTCGAGGATCTCAGCTTGACGCACGATTAAACCCTCCATTGTAAAGCCGTAAGATAAATAATGAGCGATCTTACTTGAAATTCAGGAACTCTCCCTGTATGCAAATGCAATGCAATGTGACGCTCTGGAACCTGGACCGCTGCTACCTCCCCGAATGCTCCTGCACGGCAACACACGTGGCACGGTATGACACGACACGACACAGATCCCGCGCGGCGACTTTTTGACCGACGTATCGGACTGTGTGGTACTTGCAATAGTTACGAAGGACCAAAAAAACTATGTAGGGTGCTTCCCTAACATAAGTAATGTCAATGCAAATGTAAAATGTCAAATTTAAACTTAAATGCAGAAAATGTCAGTGAATGCTCAACGGGATGAATCTAAATAAAAATGCAAGTTGTCCGACTCAAACCACGTCTAATTGAACACTAAAAATGTAATATACATAAAATGCATAGAACAATGCAATATGTCAGTGTCAATGCACTGCCAAATGTAGGTCGCGTTCAAAGTGCAAATACGCGAGCCTACTGGCTAACTTATTGTAATAAATATATTTTAAAACCCATGTACGTTCACCGTACATAATCCGGCTCGAAGGACCAAAAAACTATGTAGAGTGCTTCCCTAACATAAGTAATGTCAATGCAAATGTAAAATGTCAAACTTAAACTTAAATGCAGAAAATGTCAGTGAATGCTCAACGGGATGAATCTAAATAAAAATGCAAGTTGTCCGACTCAAACCACGTCTAATTGAACACTAAAAATGTAATATACATAAAATGCATAGAACAATGCAATATGTCAGTGTCAATGCACTGCCAAATGTAGGTCGCGTTCAAAGTGCAAATACGCGAGCCTACTGGCTAACTTATTGTAATAAATATATTTTAAAACCCATGTACGTTCACCGTACACCTAGTCTACAGTATAATAGGCCCGTGTCCTGAAAAAATCTAATTAGTCCGTCAGTTAGATTATCAAAAAATATTTGACACGTATTTTTTCTTTTGTTACGTAAACCAAAATTGACGAAGATACGACGCTTTTAAAATTCTCAATTCGTCGCACTCTCGAGTTTTGATGCGTTTTATCTTTGTCAATATTCATTGATTTACAAGAGTAAAAAATACGTGGCGCGCGGGACTTCTAGTTCCCAACCGCGCTGGGTCACCAGGCTGTATAAATCATGAACCGTAACAGCTAGACAGTTGAAATTTTCACAGATGATGTATTTCTGTTGCCGCTATAACAACAAATACTAAATATAGTCAATGGTACGGAACCCTTCGTGTGCGAGTCCGACTCGCACTTGGCTGGTTTTTACCCTTTGGGTACGGAACCCTAAAAATAGTTAACTAAAAAACTAAGAGAAAACTGATATTTCTAGCGAAATATCAGTTTTCTCTTAGTTTTTTATCCATTTTAACAATATAGAAATAAACTAGACTATATTTCCTTTCCAACAAGACCACAATCTCATTAATATCTCAATAGCATCATATCTAAATATTCCTATGAACCTAGATACTCACTGTTTGTTTACATCTGGGAACTAATTATTGCCAGCCGCTGTTGGACGAAAAATAACACAAACCCACATGTTTTTTGGTGCAGATAGTTGAACAATCTAATCACCTCACTAATTAAGCACTATTTTCCCCATTTCACACACGTTTTAATCACTAAATCACGTATTTCTTCACACTACACAATCACTGTAGGCACATATAACTACTGCATTTTCACAGGCAAAATACTGCAATTTTGCGATTCGGAACCTAATTTGTGTTATCATAATACGATAGTACAACTTCTCACGAACATTTTAAGGTATAACACTGTATTACAATAAAAATTACGTAACTCGTAATTACTTGAAATGTGACACTAACGCAAACACGATGACGCAAGAAATGACGCGGTGTGTTGACGTAATTGTGTTTATATTATTTGACAACTTGTCAATGGAGTAGAGCTGTGATTTTTGGTACGTCGTTCGAAAATGTTATATAGATTATAAATAAAGCATTGAATACATGGACAGAGCACGATTAGTCGATATTTTAAATAAAGTTTTGGGACAAAATACGCCAACAGCGTGCGGTGGTCATTACAGCCAGCCGCGGTCTATTGAGTGACATTAGTGGCTGTCATCTAGTTCAAGCGCGGTTGCGAGGTCTAACTGACGAACTAAATAGATTTGTAATTTATTGATGGTGGAAACTAGCCAATTAAGATTGATCAAGACGTCACGACGCCAACAATATCGCAATCTGCTTTTTTTTACGATATTTTAAATGACGAGCCAACTGGTTGATTCACTGTTTATTATCTTTATACTGTCTTAAACATGTTTGTATTTAAGTTTTTCTTTTTCTTTTTCAGGAGCGTTGCGGTAGGGAGGCTAATCTACTGTACCCCGACTGAAATAGTCTTCCTTAAGTATTTAACATTTTATAAATAAGCTATACTCATTTAGTTAAGGACGCGTTTGCAAAATTGATAGGTACAGAATCGAACTACTACATTGACACGGGTCATACACACAAGTGTACGCACGACTAACTGCGAGAATAGTAGTCAAGTGAACACATTTCGATACTTTGAATGATTCATTTTTTTTACGTATTTCTTTGTAATAAAATTATGTTAGGTACCTACAAAAAAAATATTTTTGCTCTTTATATTTTTACGAATTACCTCCGGACTTGATGGAGTAACCTGCAGGTGTACTTTGGTGACTACTACTGGAACTTCTTGACGTGTTGTACTAGGTGAGCCGAGTTTGGGCTCGTTTTGTTAGTTATGATGAGACCTTACCTCCGGACCTGATGAAGTGACCTGCTGGTGTACTTCGGCGACTGCTACTGGAACTCCTCGACGTGTTGTACTAGGTGAGCCGAGTCAGGGCTCATTTTGTTAGTTATGATGAGCCCTTACCTTTGGACCTGATGGAGTGACCTGAATGTGTACTTCGGTGAGGTACTGGAACTCCTTGACGTGTTGCACTAGGTAAGCCAAGTTTGGGCTCGTTTTGTTAGTTATGATGTGACATTACCTCCGGACTTGATGGAATGACCTGAAGGTGTACTTCGGTGAGCTACTGGAACTCCTTGACGTGTTGTACTAGGTGAGCCGAGTTTGGGCTCGTTTTGTTAGTTATGATGAGACCTTACCTCCGGACCTGATGGACAGACCTGAATGTGTACTTCGGTGAGGTACTGGAACTCCCTGACGTGTTGTACTAGATGAGCCGAGTTTGGGCTCGTTTTGTTAGTTATGATGAGACCTTACCTCCGGACCTGATGGAGTGACCTAAATGTGTACTTCGGTGAGGTACTGGAACTCCTTGACGTGTTGTACTAGATGAGCCGAGTTTGGGCTCGTATTGTTAGTTATGATGAGACCTTACCTCCGGACCTGATGGAGTGACCTGAATGTGTACTTCGGTGAGGTACTTGAACTCCTTGACGTTTTGTACTAGGTGAGCAGAGTTTGGGCTCATTTTGTTAGTTATGATGAGCCCTTACCTCCGGACCTGATGGAGTGACCTGTAGGTGTACTTTGGTGACTGCTACTGGAACTCCTTGACGTGTTGTACTAGGTGAGCCGAGTTTTAGTTCGTTTTGTTAGTTATGATGAGACGTTGGCTCCGGACTTGATGGAGTGACCTAAAGGTGTAGGTACTTTCATAATTATGAAAAAACGTTATCAATTTTTTGTTATGAGCTCCATATTTTTTGCCTATCTGGGGTCAATCAAACTCGGCTCACCTAGCACAACACGTCAAGGAGTTCCAGTAGCTCACCGAAGTGCACCTTCAGGTCATTCCATCAAGTCCGGAGGTAATGTCACATCATAACTAACAAAACGAGCCCAAACTTGGCTCACCTAGTGCAACACGTCAAGGAGTTCCAGTACCTCACCGAAGTACACATTCAGGTCACTCCATCAGGTCCGAAGGCAAGGTCTCATCATAACTAACAAAACGAGCCCAAACTGGGCTCACCTAGTACAACACGTCAAGGAGTTCCAGTACCTCACCGAAGTACACATTCAGGTCACTCCATCAGGTCCGGAGGTAAGGTCTCATCATAACTAACAAAACGAGCCCAAACTCGGCTCACCTAGTACAACACGTCAAGGAGTTCCAGTTGCTCACCGAAGTACACCTTCAGGTCATTCCATCAAGTCCGGAGGTAATGTCACATCATAACTAACAAAACGAGCCCAAACTTGGCTCACCTAGTGCATCACGTCAAGGAGTTCCAGTACCTCACCGAAGTACACATTCAGGTCACTACATCAGGTCCGGAGGTAAGGTCTCATCATAACTAACAATACGAGCCCAAACTCGGCTCACCTAGTACAACACGTCAAGGAGTTCCAGTAGCTCACCGAATTACACCTTCAGGTCATTCCATCAAGTCCGGATGTAATGTCACATCATAACTAACAAAACGAGCCCAAACTTGGCTCACCTAGTACAACTTGTCAAGGAGACTTTCCAGTAGCTCACCGAAGTATACCTTCAGGTCACTCCATCAGGTCCGGAGGTAAGGTCTCATCATAACTAACAAAACGAGTCCAAATTCGGCTCACCTAGTACAACACGTCAAGGAGTTCCAGTACCTCACCGAAGTACACATTCAGGTCACTCCATCAGGTCCGGAGGTAAGGTCTCATCATAACTAACAATACGAGCCCAAACTCGGCTCACCTAGTACAACACGTCAAGGAGATCCAGTAGCAGTCACCGAAGTACACCTGCAGGTCACTTCATCAAGTCCGGAGGTAAGGTCTCATCATAACTAACAAAACGAGCCCAAACTCGGCTCACCTAGTACAACACATCAGGGAGTTCCAGTAGCAGTCACCGAAGTACACCTTCAGGTCACTCCAAGTCCAGGACGAATAGGTTTTTAGAACTCTACTTTTATACTTTTTATAGCGAAATAAAATATAATAAAAATCTACCTTGTGAAGTATCAAATTTGGTTTATCGAATATTTTGTGTTTGTACAGCGATCTTTTTCAACTCGAGGCGCTCCAAACAGGCGATACGTGACCACTCTCGACGGGGGTCGCGCGCGGACTAGTTTCATTCGAAATACTTTGCAATAAATCAAGACGGGTATCAAAAATAAAATAACCCCTAACGCAATCGATTAAGATTCATCCAGAAGACCAAAAAATGTGAAAAAATAAGTTTCGGTTTTCATTTTTTCTGCGACTATATAAAGCATTTAGATTTAAAAAAAAATCCTAGCATTAAGAATTGAATATGTTTGCCAACAAATAGTATTTTTAGAAATAGTAAAATATGTTAATAATAGCACAAAAAATGTACCTAAACTCAACCCGGTATCGTTAATTTTGTGAAAAATGGCAACGACAGATTGATTTTACATTATAAAAAACTAAAATTTTCGATGATCTAGTACCCAGCATTTGAAGATGAAGAACCAATCTATACGAGGTAGTTATTAGTTATATTGGATTTTGTTTGGTTATGCCGTAAAATGTACCAAAAAACAGCATAATTTTGCCGGAAATGCAAACGCGCCCTTAATTCTTATGACAATTTTATTAAATTGTCTCTTTCTGTCCTATGTTCTAAGGTCTACTTTGAGTTGCACTAACGATATTTTCTTGTTGGCAACCAAAGTTTTAACAAATTATTTTGTCTTTGTACAGAAAAAAAGTCAGTTATCTATTAGGTATTTTATCCTTTTGTTTTAGAATCTAATACTTGTACATTTCATTATTTTCCTTACAGTATTTTTAGGTTTTTTTCTTGTTTCAATGACATTTATATGTATACAGGGTGTTAAAGTAGTCGCGTGCCATAGCTTAAAGGTGAGTTCAGTATCGATAAAGGAACCCGAAAAAAAAAAAAATTAAATAGGTACTTTTTTTTTTAAACCTAAATTTAGGGTGTTAATGTGAACATCGTTATCCTTGAAACCAGTGGTTTGGTGTCATTAGTAGAACCTAAAACCATTGAAAAAAGCAACCTTTTTTATTTGAAGAAAATCCACTATTTTCCTCAAGATCATTTCAACGGGCGGGCCCTCGGGGTCATCGACCGCGCCGCAGTCAGCTGTCGCTAGAGCGAGCATGCGACGGGGCGCGCGCCGTGCGCCGAGCCGTTTGTTTCTCGCGCGTAAATTGAGTGAGAGCGGGTGATAAGTATAACCTACAACTACAACACGTTCGATAGTAGGTAAGTAATTAAAGCATTTAAACAAATAAAATAATTTGAATTCTAAACGATTGCTATTATAAGTTAGTAGGTACTAAATTAGGTTGATCTTGGAATAATTATTTTTATGTTTATTTTTTTTAGATTTTGGTTTTTTTTTTTCCTGGGTTCCTTTATCGATACTGAATCTACCCCTAAGCTATGGCACGCGACTACTTTAACACCCTATATATTTCAAAATTATTTAATTTATTTCATTTGATTTCATTTATATATTTCTAATTTATTTATTTAAAACCCATTCTGCGAGCCAATCCAAACGCGTGAGTGTCTGCACAACTTGTTATTCTATTTTTGATACTGACTTTTGCTGTACAAAGACGAAGAAAGATTTGATCTCTTAATTATTTTCAAAGGAATCGAGGTAGATAGAATAGGAACAAAAAAATGGACGTCCTATAGATAAGAATATGAAAAGAAAGAAAGAATGAATACGTGAATAGATAGACTTGAAGGAAGTGACTTATTAAAATGATCTTAAGAATGGCTAGGTATACGACCCCGGTGGTTATAAAAGGTTTTCTAATTCTATGCTGAGGATGTAAAATATTATTGTGGAAAAAGGGAAATCTAAAAGATGTATTTATTTATTTTCTATAGAATTTACGAGCTTAACGGCAAGAACTTAGTAAACAACATCAACCCTACAAGAATTATACATACGTACAGCTACAGTCTGTAAAATTTCTCCAAAGGATTTTAAACCATAAATCGTTGACTGTTAAGTTCAAAATCGAATGAGAAAATTTCACAGATTGTAGAAACTGCGAAGGCAACTGTACATTAAAGAACATGGCCCGTACCACCACCGCTCACTTAAATATCACCTTAGTGTGTGAAAAAGATGGAGCTAAACATATCCTCTAGCTGCATCCCTTTCTATAATAATAATACTGCTATAAGAGGTTATGACAGCTCTCGCATTTTAGTAGCCGTTAGCTGAAAACCGACGCATTTAAGAAAGGTATTTAAAATAGCACGTTCAGCTAAGTAACTAGCACGCTGAAAATAAAAATTGAGTGACCGATTGACGTGGAATCTGCTTAAGCCGATCATTTGTCGCATTTAGTTTCGTACGCATCGTCCAAACCGAAACAAGGCGAATGGCGTGTTCTCTGCTATTGCTGCGTTGGCTTAAAAGTTAGTTTTGACCGTCTCAGGCCCATTCTACATCGATCAGTTTGGTCATTTTAAAGGGGGAATAGCCAGGGTATTGAGGTACGGAACCCAAAAAAAATACGGTTCCACACATTTTGACCGCGTAGGGATTGCAATTTTATATGAAACTACTGCCTTTTTTAATAACCGACGAAATACTTTGATACCGGGGAATCTAGATGCATCCAGTCAATGATATTTCTAGTAAACAGATATGTTGTCAGCGCGCAATCGTTAAGACTCGAAAACGGCCCAATTGGGCCGTTTTGCCTTTAGTCTGCATTACGCATGGCGACGAGCGATATGCTGCTACGAATTTAGATGAAAATTGTAAAAATGCCATCGTGCGTGTTCAGAAAGTGTACCAATTATGATACCAAAGTAAATAAAACAGGATCTCGTACCACATGTAACTACGCAATAAACTTTGGTTTATTAATATTTTTCATTTATTTTCCTAATATTCTTGAGTTCTAATATTTTGATTATATATTTGGAGGATAAAAAAAAGAGATGGGAAATACATTTTTGTCGTGAGTACGACAAGGACGCGTGCACTCCAGACAAAGAACAACACTATCTGTCTCTTTTTTTCTTATTGGTTTTACCGAGCTAACCCTTTTGATCTTTTTTTCAATGGTTTGTAGGTGTACAACATATCTGTTTATTAGAATAATTATCATTGCATACAGTGCTGAATTCATAATAACGGTTTGGGCATCGATTTAATCCATCCTCTATTTTGATACAAAGCAAGCTCAACACATATGCGGAGCTTAGCCGTGGGCGGCTGTGGAACAGCACCTTGAATAAAATGCTATAAATGGTGCCAAAATAGGTATGATGACTGACTAAAAAAATATGATTCTGTTTAGTCCGTCAGTTAAATTATCAAAAAATATTGGACACGTATTTTTTGTTTTATCAAATTAATGCTTGTGGGCTTGTGACGTCACATTTGAGTAAAAAATGTACTCAAATGTGACGTCACACGAGGTTTCGAGGCACTTTATCGTCTTCATGTTTTGTTTACGTGAAAAAAGAAAAAAAATATGACCAATATTTTTTGGAAATCTATCTGACGGACTATTTAGATTTTTTTGTCATTTACCCTATTCTCATCACGGCTAATACAGGAGTCTTAGGATAAAAGGGTGAATTTTAGTGATGAAACTGAATGAGACCTCTAAACCGCGTACTGTGAGCCTGTGAGATTCATCATTGGCATATTAAGTTGGGCAGTTTTCGAACCCTTACATGATTTTTCTTTTGGAGTTGATAGTGTTATTAAGTTTGACAATAAAACAAAGCTCAACTTTAGGTCTATTATTGTTTTTTTAACTGTAATTTATATGCAAATATATCATATCGACTCTAATGTTACATTGAGCTGGAGCTCGCAAAATGTTTGTTATGTAATGAACTATGTAAAGGGCAAAATTCACAGACCTTACTTCGCAAGTAAGCGGTTTATAACTTTATACCTGTTATTTGTTTGGGTATAAAAATCATTATCCTTACAGCAACGGAGATTAAAAAAAAGTGAGCCGTCACGGGACGCCTGGCAGATGTGAAACATCGAAATTATTTTGTACAAGTAATATGCTTAAAAAAAGGTCAATATAAAAAACAAATACATAAAATAAAAGAAAATAAATACAAAAATGATTCGATTCACAAAACGAAAATCCTTATGCTGGGATCGAACTCGAAGTCACGAGATTGTAACCCACCGCTGTGCCCCGAGACCAGCTGGCTTGTTGTAAACTGTGGTAAATATGTACAGTCGTGGTCTTTTCCGCCTGACCATTTACATTTTTTTTCGCTTTAATCATGCCGAGGCGCCTAGCCACACCCCCTTAGAGTTTAGGCCTATTAGGAAAGCGTCAACTTTGACGCGCAAAATAACAATAACTCGTTTGGCGTGAGTCGTCAGTGCGCTCGGCCGATCGGTATTTTTCATTCATTATTTCTATACAAAAAGTCAACGGGGCGGGGCTAGAGAGGGTTTCTATGTTGAAAATGCAAGCAAAAATTAGCCTAGTGGTGATCAGGCGGGAGTGTCCTCGATAGTACATCTTATGCTGCTTCAGCAGGTCGGTAATGTTCGGGATTGGTTGGGCTGGGTTGACAACTTGACAGTTGGCGACGCGTCGCGACGCCATTTTTTGGTTTTACTCGCGCTTATAGATGTTTCACATCAAAAACATGCAAAAACGAATTTTGTTTTGTTTTGTAATATTGAAGTTTGACACGCCTACTTTAAATGCCAAAATTGAGTCAAAGTTGGGCTTGTGAATATTGCCCAAGTAATTAATCGATTGTTCGCCAAAAAATAGGCTGTTTGATGTAAGTGTAATTAGTTATATAGATGTTTTAATGCGTCTGCACAAAAGATCGTGAATCCTTGATTTCAGTACATAACTGTAGGACTAGAATCACAGGTTGCCGATGACTGTCGGTATCCCTTCCCCTATGTAAACCAGCACAATTGGTTTGTTGAGTCATATAGTGCCCATATTTTGCCGTCTAGCCAATGATATTCTATTAAAAAGATTATGTTGTGAGCGCGCAATCGTGAAGACTCGACAACGGGCCAATTGGCTCGTTTTGCCTTTATTCTGCGTCACTGCGTGTATGTGAGCTGGCGCTGCCCCGCGGAACACTTTTTTCGGTGGTTTTGTAGGTGTATAACATATCTGTATATTAGAATATCATTGCGTCTAGCCCTGTTAATAAAACATGTTAGCTTATATAATGTGTTGTCTGTTAGCTTAAATCATCCCACTGTTGGGCAAAGGCCCCATGAGTTCCAGTTCCTTCGATCTTGGGCTAATGTAGGTCACCGCAGCAGTGATAGCCTATAGTGGTGTGACCGTCGGACTACTAACTAGCTAACTGACGGACTAAATAGATTGTGAGGTGCATGTCTCGTTCGAACTTGGACCTATGACTAGGTCCAAGTTCGAACGAGACATGCACCTCTGATTTTTCGGATGCATGTGCGTATTGCTTAGTAGGCTAGTTTTCACCATCAATAAATTGCAAATCTATTTAGTCCGTCAGTTAGAGTATTGGAAAATAATGGACACATTTTTTGTTTTTGGAAAATTTATTTAAAAATGAGCAAAATTAACGTTTTATTATTGGTATATAATCATGGCCTTTTCCCAGGAGTAGGACAATGAGGGCTACTTAAATAAATAAAAAAACATTGTTCTTGCTAGCGGTAAACCACAGAAGCTTATACAACAGTTGCAGTAGTACCTATAAAGTCGCTTCGTAAATACTTTTTATACATGTCACACTTATTTTCTGAACGTAGATTGTAAGATTTAGTAACCTTCTATAAATGTTCAAGCATTTAAAAATTATTTTTGAATGTAATCCTCCTCGTATTTAAAAGAATGAGTTGTAAGTATTTATTTTTATTACGTTCTAATCTCATAGACCATTTTTTACCTACTGTTGATACACTCTGAAATTTTATTTATTAAAGTACTTTTACCGTCATACGAAGTTAATAAATGTTTTCAGTCAATGTTCATAGAAATATCGATGAGAAAAATATGTTTTAAAAACGTAAAAATTGTATTTTAACCAAGAAAAAATTGTATTAAATAATACACTAAAATGTGTTAGTATAAAAATGATGCGTACCGAACGCATTTGCCATTTATATAAAGCCATAAATAAAAAACCGAAGTCGCACTCGCGCAGGATACTATATCATTTATGGCCATCTTGAAAATTCTACCGTAAGGAATATGATTTTCAATGTACTGTGAGATGAGTCGGAGTGGACGTGGACACCTAGATTGTAATAGTCATGGCGCTCGGTTACGCGCTTCATGTTCGAACGTAACACGTGTTGCAACAGCCACTGCGGAGAAATAAAATAGGAATTCCTTTGAGAACGCCACGACTAGGCACCGACGCGACTGTACTCACGGGAAGAAAATAACTAACACACGTGGAATGAGGTCGTCGCAATCACAATCCTACCCTAAAACCATGCATTAATTTTCTAGGCAACTAACGAATCGCCTGCCCGTGTGGCTTCGGCCTTAGATATGTAGTACATACGTGTGCCGAATTTAGCCAATGCGTTCCACTGACCGTATGAAATGCTAACAAAAATTAAACGGGGGAAAATTAATGACCACTAAAAATAACTTTGTGACCACTAATATCTATCACCTAAAATATCAATTGATCACCAAATTTAGCAAATTGAACACCAAATTTTAATGAGGTGGTTGATGACAAACTAGTTTTGCCTAGGCCGACTTGGGGCACCCCGACACGGACCTTCGTGGTTATTTTTTTATAAACCATTCAGGAGTCGACCGGGTCTCCCTGGACTCGGATGCAAGAGCATAACAGTTCAATTTCTGGTGGTCATAAATAAATTTTTGGTTCTAATTTGACGATAAAATACGGATTAATTTTGGTGATCATTTACTAATTTTGACAATCAAAAGTGATTTTTTTGCCGTTACATTTTGCTAAATCTGGTGGTTCGTTAATTGTATGCCAAATTAAACTATATCCATTCTCATCACAAGAAAAAGTACATGCATGAGAGGTCTAATACCACTTTTTAAAGCAGTATTATTTTAATCTTATTCCAGTGTGTGCAAGAGATGGAGGGAGCTAGAGGTCCTGCATGGCCTATAACCGTCTCTTTCCTGCACTGACTAGTAAGGCCCAGCGCACACCGCTGCAGGTGCAGCGCAGCGCATTTGAAGACAACAATTTAATATAAACCTTAACGACCTTGATATACGGTCAATATAAGAATAAATTCGCACGCCGTACTTGGAGCGTCCTCTCAAGCTACAACAAGATCATGCGTGCGACCGTATAATATCAAAGTAGTTAAGGATTAGGTATATTAAATTGTTGTCTTCAAATGCGTTGCGCTGCGCCTCCAGCGGTGTGCGCTGGGCCTAAAACTGCAGTAAAGCCCGGTTTCCACCAACTTCTTTTTACCTCGCAAGAGAAAACTGCTTAAGTGTTTCCACCAACAAAGAGTCGAGCGGAAATGACTCGGCGGACAAAAAGAGCATTCTTGTTTTAATTCTCTTGCGGTGGGAATCGGACGACTTAACCACGGTAATATTATGATACAGTAGTGTAACTCGGCCGCATGATAGAAATAAATGCCTACAGCCGCGCGGTACGTAAACATGCGTTAGGGCTGCCCGTCTCCAGCATTTTAATTACATTTGCCTACTTTCTGTTTCTATTTAGTTTTGTGATTGTAAATATCCTTTTTATATAAATAAATTAAATACTTTGTATATTGAATAGGAAGTGTTCAATAAAAATGCGTGTTGTTTTTTTATTGGTAGATTTAATTTAAAAAACATGTTTTTGTTCGAAAAACAAATCGGGCTTATAAATTTGCGACCGAAAAATATTTGCGCCTCGACTGAGTCGTACGAAATGCTTTATTGTTAAATTTTAAAGTAGGTATCAGCACCGAAGTTTTAACACAAGCGTAAGTAGGTAGGTACCTACCGTATCATGATTCATTCAGAACCGCATATAACTACCTATTTCACTCGTCTCAATAACTTTCCGTTACTCTATTCGCTTTATTTATTAATCCAAACACCTTTTTTTTCGTGAGATAAAAGGAAATACTTACTTATCCATTAAAAATACACACATTATGTACCTACCTACTAGTAAGTAAAAGTCTTACCTTTCAGAGTTTCCAGGTAATTTAAAAAAACTTATGTCTGGATGCGTTATTGACGAATTCATACAACCAAAAACAGCACAATATTTCCTACTCGTCATATTAACTGATTTTTAGAGAAAAAATCGCGCGGTTATTGTTAAAAAAACAACACACCGTCCGTTCGACACTGCGGTACAGCCGTGACTGTCTGCGCCCCAAGTGCACCCTTAGATCGAGGCGCGTAGGTATAGCTCGCGTTTCGTCCGTTTCTATGAAGTCGGAATACTGTATCATAATACTACTGTGACTTAACTCTTTCTTGGTGGAAACGCAAACCTATTTCATGAAAATGAAGTCTGCTTCGTGTAGCCGTTTTCGGCTCACTACTCTTTCGCGGTGGAAACCGTATCGCTACGCATCCTTGCTCATCTCTGGTAGAAACGCAATGTGGTGTGACAGGCTCTGTACTCTTGTTTTAAGGCTGATGCTCCAGGGTAGCCCGCGAAATTTAAATTTTCTTACGTTTTTTGCAATTTGCAGGCCAGTGCTAGGTTTTATGTTAATTAAAATATTGTTCGCGATTGTAAGACGTATGTAGTTACAGAATTATAATCATCAAAATCATTAATACAACCCTCCAAGTTCATAAAGGTCGAGAAACGATTTTTTCAAGGTCAAAGTCATTGCTAGACCTGAACTTGGAGGGTTGTATTGATGATTTTGATGATTATACATCTGTAACTACCTAAATACATCTTACAATCGCGCACAATATTTTAATCAACATACAACCTAGCACTGGCTTGCAAATTGCAAAAAACGTAAGAAAATTTGAATTTCGCGGGCTGGTCGGAGCATTCACTTTATAAAGTCTCACTTTACCTTACTTGTACCCAATGGTAGGTTTCGGCGTCCTGTGATCTTATTTTTGGCTAATTCGGTATGTGACGTCCATAAAATATTAAATGTTTACCTAATTAAAATTTCAGTGTGTATAAAATTTATTTTAAATCAAACATGTAGAGTTAAGATAATTTACTCTGTGAATTTTATGATGACAACAATGCATCACATATCTATTATTATATTGAACGTTATATACATTGAGTTTTTGATATATCTTTTAAAGATTTGTCGTCCTAAAATGAACAGAGTATAATAAATTAAGGACATTAGCATGTTTAGTTAATAGTGGATGTTTATATTCTTCTAGAACAATGACTGTTTATGTAACTTTGTATATTTTTGTGATAACTCGTAATTCTATATACTATGACGAATTAAATTGTGTAAATTCTGAAAGTTTATTTATTAATTCACGAATTGTAGGTACTGACTATACAACCTGTTTTTTTTTTATATCCCATAACTCTAGGGTTATATTCTGTAGTTAAAAATAATACGAAAACTCCTAGAATAGGTGGTCCAAACATGCATAGTTTCGGAGATATCATCAATCATAATTAAATTAGGTCAACAATTGTGACCAGTTTGACGAATCTTTACTTTTGCGAGGTTGCCAAACTTTGCAGTAAAATAAATAGTAAAATAAAATATGTATCTAAGTTTCATTGATAAATACGAGTAATTCATACGAGTAATTCATTTTAATTCAAACCAATCATTCATATTGAGAGCTAAGAAAATGCGACGTTGTCATATTTCACATAGGGGTGTTAGAGATACCGTGGCCCCCGAACACAAAGGGCGATGAAGGAACGTGGATGGGTTTTAGTCAGTAAAAGTCTGACACTCCCTCCTGCTCCGCCCAGAGCGGGAGGAGTCATTTGATGATTTGCCATCCGAAAAAAAAGGGTGTTTTACGTTAATAATCGTGACTTTGCCGAATTATTTGTATGATAAATGAAAAAAGAAGGATGATTGAAACATAATTCATATGCCAGTTGATTCGTTGATATGGTCTCAATCATACCATAGAGTTATGGGATATAAAAAAAACAGGTTGTATAACGGCATTTAGGGTCAAAGAAATATAATTGGGTAGTTCACACGACAGGTCCTTTTCCTCTACTGACCACTGGGCAACCTGACTGACCCACCCCCAACTTTCCAAGCTAGAAGTTGCAGCTTGTCGATCTGTGGAGGAGTCCTGCCTGTCGTCAGGTCTACGAGGTTCTTGCATAGGTTCTGTATCGGCACTGGCTCTCCGAGAGCTCTTGTAATAAATTATAAGACGCAACTTTTGTTTTTAGCGTTTAATACAAAAGTGCAGTTATATGGTAAAGGGCAATGCACCTTTACTACATAGCTGGAACATTTTATTTTTTCTCTTCTCCAAAGATGAAACCTAAGCCTATGTTAGGGTACTGTCTGAAAAATCAATACCAAGAAGAACTAGCTTTATCAACTGCGGCCGAACCAAGTTAGTGTTTAGTAGATTGCTGTTAGTTTTTCATAAGGCGTTACCTTAATTAAAAACACTCCGTGTGTGATGTTTTAGTTTCCCATTGATAAATACTACTCGGCATCACTAATGAGTCATTCCGCGTCATAAATAAATTAAAAAAAGAACCAGCCGTAACCGAACCAAGTTAGTGTGTGATAGATTGATGTTAGTTTTTCATCAGGCGTTCTGTTTTTGTGTGATATTTTAAGTTTCCCATTGATAAATAGTACTCTGCACTCTGCTCTGTTCTGTATGGTGTCGGACGTAAAGAATAGCAGCATCTCATATCTTCCCGCGGGTGTCGTAAGAGGCGACTAAGGGACTTACCAGAGAATGGGAAGCAGCTGCGCTCTCTGTACTTTTGTAACAACCACACTGCCATCGCCAACCCGCCTGCCAAGCGTGGCGATTATTTGACGACCCGATTGGCGCAGCGGTAGTGAGGCTGCCTTACGTTCTTAGGGTCCCGGGTTCGAATCCCGGTCGGATCAAATGTTTGTGTGATGAGCATGGACATTTGTTTCCGAGTCATGGATGTTTATATGTATACTAAGTAGGTATGTATTTACAAACAAAAAAGTATCTATGTAGTATATCAACTATCTGGTGTCCACGACACAAGCCTCGTTGCTTAGTGTGGCACTAGATGGCGCTGTGTGTAATGTCCAGCAATATTATTTATTATTATTTATTTATTATTATGGCAAAAACCCCCCATTGGGGGAGGCCCATGTCCAGCAGTGGACGTCTTTCGGCTGAAATAATGACTCTGCAACTCTAATGAGTCATTCTGCGTCATAAATATCACGTATGATTGTTTTTTCATTTAATTATAATATAAGAAAAATAGGTAGTGCCTGACAAAAAGATACTAGCAATAGTTCCCTCGTTATCTTTGTTCGGTCACGGTTTATCGATCTGGTTCTTTTTGCTATTGATTCATCGTATTATCTTCTAACATATAACCTTGGTTTCATTTGGTGAAAAGACAAAAAGCCAATATAAAAAGGATTTTAAAGACCCGACGTTTTTGATTCTTTACGTTACCCCATGGGGCCATGGTAATCGTAAAGAATCAAAAACGTCGGGTCGCATCAAACGATTACCATGAATTCAAAACAAGAACCATTTGTTGTGTTGAATTCATGGTAGGTACCTAATCGTTTATCCGTTAACGTGCCTTCCACGGCTTCCACCCTATAAAACTACTACTACTACAACGTCTACAACAGCCCATAACGTCCACTGCTGGACACAAGCCTCTCCCATGATGGGAGGAATTTGCCGTAATCTCCACGCTTGGCAGGCGGATTGGAGATCGCAGATAGAAAACGCTGCTGCCCATTCTCTGGTCTACGGAGGCGCAAGGTGTTCTGCCTCAGACATTAGTCGCCTTATACGACACGCGTGAGTGTAATGTTTTGGTTCTATTCTACTCTGCCGGATACCACACGGCTAGTATAAAACTATAGGTAATCAAATAATAATCAAATTCGTCAGGTTCCTTTTACTGCATTAAATACCTGGATGAAAATGAAATAAGTTACAAAATTATAATTTATTATATTATATTTAAAAGAAAGCTTAAACACTAATAACATCTTAACTAGTAAGTAATACCTAGGTACAACATGATGTGCTATTTCAAGCTTCCACATTTATACAAGTTTTACATTACATATACGTATACCACTTAAACCGGTAGCCCGCGAAATTCAGTTTTTAACGTTTTTTGCAGTGTCGGGTTTTATGTTGGTTACAATATGATTCAAGACCGTAACAAATATGGCTTTACATATTTATAATAATTAAAATCATCAGTACAACCAAGTAATTAATTAATGAAATTTACATTATTTACATACAAACCTATAATAGAAATAAAAATATTTACAACTATCAAAAAGGGTTACAGGGCGTCGAAAAATTCGTCCACATCGCTGTCAACAGGAAAAGTGCCCAGAAGGCTGGCAGCATTGCCACATTGAAAGGCAATGCTGATTCTTTGGCCCAAAAATAGGCCAGCCCTCTGGTCACGTGAAGAGTCGACCAACCGTTTGGCAATTTCTCGAAAAACTAGGTGGGCACTCGGACCCCATGGCCCTAGTGTTTCAACCCCAAACGGCTCAAACACATAATTACCAATTAAATTATTGTATTTGCGCCGTTTGAGGTTTTCAGCACCTGCAGCAGCCGCCCCAGCGCAGCACACTGTGCTAGGAAGATGGGATGATTAATGAAATTGATTAATTAATTGATAAATTGATTTATTCAATAAATAAATATCGCTGGACATTACACACAGCGCCATCTAGTGCCACACTAAGCAACGAGGCGTGTGTTGTGGACACTAGATAGTTGATATACTACATAGATATGTACTTTTTGTTTGTAATTTTTTATACATATAAACATCCATGACTCGGAAACAAATGGCCATGGTCATCACCCAAACATTTGCTCTTACCGGGATTCGAACCCGGGACCCTAAGAACGTAAGGCAGCTTCACTGCTCCATTCGGGTCGTCTACCGGTATCGGTACCTCAACGTTATAGTCAATAACGTGCGGGCTACTGTACCAAGCGCTTAACAAAAACCCAAATCAAAATCAGACGCTCCACTTTACTTTCATTTTGGCCTTTTATTCGTCATCGTTCGCTCGGACTGTAACGTCAACACATAATTAAAAAAAAAGATGAACAAATTCAGATTTAGGCACGAGATGTTTTGACTTTCGGTGGGTTTATCACTCAATCAGTTCCAAAATTATGGAAATTGTTGCAGCGTCTATGAACAACACATGAACTGCTCCGCTGGACATCTTGGTACAGTTATTTGTAGTTTTGCACAGTTCCATATCTTTTGGCACCGACAGCGAGACCGGAACCTCCTCTTTCCAGGATGTGTGATTAGATTTTGCGAAAATGATCCGATAGTGGACTTTCCAAAGTAACTTTGTTTCGGCAATTGCTTTGGGGTCGGCGCTTTCGTAGTTTCCTCATCTTCATCAACTACGGTCGTCGCTGTCGTCTCTTCCTCATATTTCGCTGTCACAAACTCGTCGCTCTGTGTGGCGTCTGCTTCAGAATTAAGTCCTGTGTTATCAATTGTGACGATTTTGTCATTAAGTATGCTTTCTGCGAGCAAAATATCAGAGTTATTAATTTCGGGCAGAACAACATCGTCGGTATTAATGTTTTCAGTTTCATCAACTAGTTCTTTTGAAATGTTTTTTTCTGTGCTAGTATTGATTTTAGGTTTCGTCTTGATAGAATATATTCTGTCTGAGTAGTTGTAAGTAGGTTGGCTATTATTTGTGCGCGCACTTAGTTCGTTCTTGTTTGTGTTTTCAGTGGGTTCTCCGTCGTTATTTCCCGGTATGGTGAGAGGAACCTTTTCTATTCTAGATTCTCTCTGTTCGGGCTTGATTTGCTTGACGTACGTGATGTTGCTGTTCAGCTGAGGCGCTGGCCATGCTGTGCTGGCGCACAGTAGCAACGGGATCAATGTTCTGGAAAACGGAAAGAGAATATTTGAAATAAGTTTTTTGTCTACAAATACCCCAGTGAAAATTAAATAAAATGTACTAAAATGAGGAAACTTCTATGGCAATTGGCAACACACGGGCTCGAGCAGATTTTTGTAATTTTACTTTCATGATTATTCAATTTTTTATTTCTTGTTGGCAATGGAATTGGTATACTTATAATATACTATATTAAACTATGCAATACTATACTATATTCCCCTTTCGGGTTGGACAGAGTTTTTTTACATATTGTATAAATCGAGATCTGAAGAGCTCCTCCTATTCACATGATATTCAAAAAACCTGGCGGGATCCCGCCATTCATTCACGTTCGTTGTTAGTAGTGTTGCCCAAAATCGGCCTTGGTCTTGCAGTCTTGGTCTTGTTCTTGCATTTTTGCAAGACCAAGACCGACTTATTGTAGCAAGACCAAGACTGAACCCTGCAAGACTTGAGCAAGAACAAGACTAAGCCTGCAAGACCCTTGCGTCTTGTAGTTATTTATAATCGCAATTATTTTCTGCGATCGATGAGTCACGGAACGCGCAATATTGGTTGAAATATAAAGTTTGAAATTATAAACATCAATTATTTATTTCATAAATCAGCTGATTTTTTTAAAGTACGATAGATAAACAATAGGTCCTTAAAATTCCTACAAACAATTTTCGTTCGTCACAAGCCACAAAAGATATCCAATAAATGATATGTCTGATACATTTTAGTGTAGGTATCAAAAATTTAAATCATATTTTAGATGTTTGTGCTGGTAATTAAAAGTCTAGCGACGACAAATTTTAAGTATTAGTTAGAAGTATCAAGTCCAGATGAAGATGAAAAACATATGTGATAATTATTTAAACCGTTAGCTGTTTGTGAAGAGTTTAGGAATAGCCAGTACACGTACTTACAGCTAATCATTCAAGGTACCTACATAGAGTAAGTAATTACACTTAGTACTAAATAGCGTCATTTTTTTTAATGATTGTCAAGTTAATTTTATTAATTTTCTGGTTCACTATGCCTATGTCAATTTAAGCTCAACATGTACCTACTCTGTTACGTTGTTCTAAGATCTGAACTAATGTGTTTATTATATAGCAATAGGCTAATAGGTATTTGAAAGTAGTCTAGTCTAAGTAGTAGAGTCTCGCAAGACTTGCGAGACTCTTGCTGCAAGACCAAGACTGAGAGCGCAATACCAAGACCAAGACCAGGTGTATTGACGCAAGACCAAGACCAAGACTGGCTAAGGTCTCGTCCTGGTCTTGCATTTGGGCAACACTTTGTTAGTAGCCGCTGTGAAAAAGGAACATGCCGCTGCCGCGCTGGTTCATACAAAATTACCCAAACCCTTTTGCGCATTTCCTGGAAGATTTTTGTGTCCAATACAAGTTATCTTAAGGCGACTACAGGAGCTAAACGCGATTTTTTGTAAATCGCTAAAAAACACTCATTTCGCATTATTCGGCCCGCAGTGACTGACGTAATAACCATTTTGTAGTGCAAGCTGATTAGAACTTTATTCTAACAGCATTTCAAACGAAGCTTGAACCACCACAAATAGAGTTGCTAATTTAGCTCCTGTAGTCGCCTTAAGGAATCTACACACCAAAGGGAATTAATTTGGCATATCTCCGACTTGCTGTAAACAGAAACTGCTGGGTGGAGCAAAAGCGCAAATTGTAAGCAAAGCTTTGTTGTGTAGGTTCCATCTATCCAGCAGTTTGTCAGAGACCGCAGTGCATGCCGGTGCCGAGGTACCTATGACCAAATGTCACTGTTTATAATACCGTTTCGAAAGAATTAGGTACCTAACAGTAGATTGAAATAATAGTTCATTATCTTAATTAAATCAGTGGGTAATAAATTGTAAATTGGTTTCATATCGTAGGTAGGTAGTAAATCTTTGATAGCATTCTAAATTTTGTGAAACAGTACATGGGTATACAAGTTTTAAAAGATGAGGCGGCACCAGAAGAAAACAAAATATATACTACCTTTAGTATTGCGTAAGTAAATAACACCCCACACAAACTCGTGTAGGTTAATACAACTAGGTATCTACTTACTCGCTATGTTAGAATTATAACATCATCAACCTAACTACACCAAATTAATAAACTACATAAGGACATCGCGCAAAACTGCAACGTGGCGGCCACGACCACGACTTTTGGCCGCCGAGGGTCCGACCTTCGACCTTCGACCACCGTAGAAACGGGTTTCTTCGAAGAATGAATCGACAAAATGACAGATGAACAAAAGAAATCTGTAATTTTGTCGATTCTTTCTTCAAAGAAACCCGTTTCTACGGTGGTCACGCTACGTGGGCAGGAAGAGAGTTTGGCCGCACGACACGACCGGCCATCCGAACTGTTTTGCTCGAGATAGCGGCCGGTCCGGCCAAAAGTCGTGGTCGAGGCCGTGTTGTGCGCGAGATGCCTTACCTCAAAAGCTCTTCATCAAAAGTAGGTAATTGAAAATCAATCAACTCATGAAAAGGACGATTATTTGTCGTCACGACATAGTGGGAACGGGGCCGTAGACTGTGATGGATGAGTTAATGACGTCATTCGTTCTTTTGTACCGAAGAAAGCTCGAAGTAGGACTCTATTAGCGTTAGCCTTTGTCGATAAAAAATTGTATTGTCTGTACTAATAAATTTTGTTTGCAAAGTTTCCAAAATGGCTTCGGGATGAGGGGGCCTAAAATGTCAAGTGCCTAGAGCCTCTGGATCGCTAAGTCCGGGGCTGCTGCCACCGCTGCGAATATCACGGCTTTCAAACATGCGTTTCATATGGTGCGATGGGAAAATAAGCCCTTACCTCTTGAAACTACCTACAACAATAAATAGGCCCCATAAACCCGCTCAAGTTGGTGCAAGATGGTCTTTCCATTCCGGGGCCCACATATCAAAAAGGTCGTTGTTGTTCACAACGACCTTTTTGATTTATGGAAAAATAACCGCAGCTGCCCAATTCATTGTTTACAGTCACATTTATACTGAGTATTGACTACAGTTACGCAAAGAAACCGGGCAAATGGAAACCGGGGAATGAAAATGACAGAAGATTTCCCATTGATAGAACATTGAAAATTGACAAAAAAAATCCCATTGATGAAACATTGCAAAATGACGGAAGAATTCCCATTGATAGAACATTACAAAATGACGGAAGAATTCCCAGTGACAGAACATTACAAGATGACAGAAGAATTCCCACTGATAGAACATTGCAAAATGACGGAAGAGTTCCCATTGACGGAACATTACAAGATGACAGAAGAATTCCCATTGACAGAACATTGCAAAATGACAGAGGAGTTCCCATTGATAGAACATTGCAAAATTACAGAAGGATTCCTATTGATAGAGCATTGCAAAATGACAAAAGAGTTCCCATTGATAGAACATTCCAAAATGATAGAAGAATTTCCAGTGTTAAAACATTGCAAAATAACAGAAGAATCCCCATTGATAGAACATTGCAAAATGGCAGAAAAAATCCCATTGATAGAACATTGGAAAACGACTTAAGAATTTTCATTGATAGAACATTGCAAAATTACAGAAAAAATCCCATAGACAAAACATTGCAAAATTATAAAAAAAATCACATTGACAGAACGGTGCAAAATGAAACAAGAATTCCAACTTCCAAAACGAACCAACCCGACGGACTCATGCAGAAAGACAAAAGAATAAAAATAAACAAAATATTGGAGCAGGACCACAATGACCTAAAAAACAAAATTGACAGATTGTTGCAGAACGGAAATTTACAAGTAAACAAAAGACTGCAATATGGCGGAAGAATGTTAACTAACAGAAGAATGCAGAATTATGAAAATATACAAAATTATTTAAAAGTGCAAAATAGTTCAGATGAGTTACAAAAAATGATAAATGCTAAAAGAATTGGATACGACAAAAGAATGTGGGCCGCCAACTCTCACCCGATTTTGCGTGAATCAAGCGAACAATCGACTCCAGTATCTACTACTGCTGCTATAGGAAAAAACATGACCCGTACAACCGTCGAAGGTAAGTTAAAATTCGGTCAGACCTCGTAATGAGAGGTTTTTTTTTTGAGGTATTAAAAAAAACTTAGTTTCATAGAACTCTATAATAGATGGCGTTGAACTGACTACGTTCCTGGTCCAAAAGCCAAAACGCTTGGAAAAAAAAAATCGGAGCAGTCTTTTGGGACTGCCGATAGAAGTGAAAACAAAAAGTACACAGGCCCCGCCCCAGTCGTAGCACTGGTAATGCCCCGCGCATGCCTATGTGGTGCTACGCCGTAGCGGATGCTACGAGTGCTACGAACGGCTACGAAGCGTGACCGCACGTTACGTTACGTGACGATGAGTTCAATGTTTTTCCTTCACCCAAAAAGTGCTCAACGCGCCTAAAGAAGTTTTCACTTCAAAAACATTGCATCACGTCACGTCATATAGGTACGGTCGTTGACTGACACTTTCGTTTGCTTATGCTTCCGAATATAATCTAGTTTTCTCACGTGCAGTAACTTACCAAGTTCAGCGCCATCTATCCAGCGACTAGGGAAATTTTAAAAAGAAAATCCCTCATTGCTTTCACAACAATTTCCAGCACCTCTAAAGTAAATTGGAATACGGAACTAAGTAGTTGAAAGTATTTGACTATCATGATAATGAACCAGAAACTGTAGCCCATGTCACCCGGGCCGTAATAATCGAGCGGTTTAGTTATACATACATACATGGATTGCTTAAAATCATATAACCCCTCTCTGTAGCTTTACCTACTCTGATAAAAATAGACCTGCCCTCATATTTACAAACGCTTCCATTCAGAAAGTCGTATGTCTTATCTCGCTCGCTTTCGTACCGACAAAAATGTAATTTAATGTAATCTATGTAATAATTATGTAAACTGAGTTATATGGGCTTATGCCTGAATTATACGATTATTATTATTTATTCATTTATATTCACATGTTTTTAACATTTTTAAAATATTTCTTAGTAAAACAACTTAAAAAAAACATTTAAAAATATAAAAAACAGTAGCCCACCAGCGCTGGGAGTAGGGTCCGAGCTGCCGGTGGTCAGGGCTCTTGAGAGAGGAACCTCCTAACGATACGTGCCGTGTCCAGAAGTACTTCTTTCTGAATCAAGCCCTTGATCCAGCTGCCAAGCGAGAGCCTCCTAAGTTGTTGGTCGATTATTATTATTATAAAAACAGATAAGACTTCTTCGAATCGAAATTGTCTTGTCGTTTCATGACAAGCAGTGAATTACGTGATAATTACAAAAAAAAAAACTATATACTAATATTGCCCTCACCTATCACTTGGACTCCGAGCCCGGGACCAAGACTTGTCGAATGTCACATGACCGGCCGCTATCTTGAACAAAATCGATCGGACGCCCGGTTGTGCGACCAAAGTTTCTTTGTGGTTTCGAACAAAAGTCGCTTCTGCGCCCAAAAGTCGCTGTCGTAGCCGCGTAGTTAGTGAGGTTTCTTTCTACCTAACAGCCCGTTCACACATGGTCACCGTATTCACAGTCCCCGTTTTAACGGATACGACAAAAAATTATGCCTTGTACACACATAGGCATCGTATAACGTTCAAGGTATCCGTCATCACTGGATACGATATTCACAAGCAAATTCACAGTAAACCACCGCTACCTACTCTACCAGGATGGACGTCGTCGTGTTGTATTGGTACTATCGCCGGCGGAGAAGGAAGAATCGACGTTATTGGCAGCATCCACTCTTGGCGCAAAGACCTAGAGAAGACGCTTAAAGTTTACTCATGACTGCATGAGTCAGTCATCCGGTAAATTTGTACGGATTTATGACGGATACATATTCCGTTCATCCAGTATTCTATGACAAAACGGAATGTCATAATTGAACGGACCGATATTTTTTACTGTATACTGAATACTGTGTCATATTATGTGAAGTCGCTCATACAACTCCATACGCCATCGATGAAAAAAAAACCTATCCGATAAAACGGACTAGTAAAACGGATGTGTTAACGCAGCAATAAAAAAAAAGTGATGTAACACAACCGAATCATGATTTTATTGAAAGCCGTTCAGCGGGTCTAAAATGGCCGCTTTATCAGAATCCACGCAGAATCTTAGTATGAAACACGTTAAAAATGTTAATTTCCTAAAATGGACTTTATGTGTGTTATCATAAAGTCCATTTTAAGAATTTTACATTTTTAACGTAATTCACATTACGATTCTGATAAAGCGGCCATTTTAGACCCCCAGTATTTTTTGCGTGAAAGAGTAACAAACATATTACATCCATTATACTTTTACGATCTATGTGATAAACCTCTTTTTAACCGACCTCAAAAAGGAGGAGGTTCTCAATTCGATTGTTTGTTTTTTTTTTATGTACACCGACTACGCTGAAATTTATGATCCGATTTACGTGATTCTTCTTTAGTCTGATGCGGAATAGTTGCCATTTGGCCCCATAAAAAATTAACATAATTGGAACGATAGTTTTCATTTTATTAACATTTTTTTACTTCAGTCGTGTGGTCTAATTATAATTATAATATGTATAACCAAGAAAGGGACTTCAAAAAGACATCAACGCGGTATCATTTTTTGTGTAATTTTATTACTTCATTTTACGATTTCTCCCCATTTGTGGAGCGATTCTCAAAATTATTTTTCTATTTGAAAGAGTATACTCCTGAGGTGGTCCCATTTAAAGATTGAGATTTAGATCTGATGCTGATCTTCGGAGATATACAATGGAACTCTTCAAAAATAGACGGTAAATCGGTCGTGATTGCTGCAATCGCTTGGATGTTTATTGTTTATACAACATCATGACGTAACATCACGCCTGTATGCTCTGAGGGGTACGCAGATGTGTACAATACACCCAGATTTTGATTATTATTTTTAAATTATTGCTATCTAACCAGTTAATTATTGAATTCATACCTTTCTTTATTTATAGAATTAATAGTGACTTAGCGGTTTTACTTATGTACTACTACTACTATCTATTACTACTATTACTATCATCTGTACATCTGTTAGTGTGCTGTCATCGGCAAAAAGTGATACTGGATAATTAGTTACTAATGGCAAGTCATTTATACAGGGTGTTAAAGTAGTCGCGTGCCATAGCTTAGGGGTGAGTTCAGTATCGATATACTGAACAGCGGCTTATGCTATTAGAAAAATTCGTCAATTTACTGATGTAGATACCGCTAGCTTGGTCTATTTTAGTTACTTTCATAGTATAATGTCTTATGTCATTTTGCTATGGGGACGGGCTGCAGATATTGAGTCTATATTTATTCTGCAAAAAAGAGCCATCAGAGCCATATATAATCTTCGTAGGCGCGATTCTCTAAGGGAACTGTTTAAGGATATTGGCATCATGATGGTACATTGTCAGTACATCTGCGAAAACATAATGTACGTCAGAAAAAATCTGCACCTTTTTGGTAAAAGAGGTGATAGACATAATTACAGTACTAGAAATAGGGACCAACTCGTTCAGCCAGGCTTCAGACTCGCTAAAGTAGACTCATCTTTCATGGGGTACTGTTTGAGATGCTATAATAAAATTCCACAAAGTATTCTTGAACTGAATGAGACGAAATTTAAAACATGTATCAAACGCACACTATGTAAGCAAGCTTATTACAAGTTGGGCGATTATATCGCTGATAAAAATGCGTGGCTCAATGCTGGTCCTGCTCCACATGGACAGGGGCGCATAAATTGATAGCATTAAATAGAATTTTTGGAGCTGCTGAAGATTGTACAACTATCTTTGCATTGTATAGAATCAATCTCTAGTATTATATAATCGCATAGCCCATATTGTGTGAGTACTATGTACTAGAAAGCTATCATTCACTGAAATCCTACGATTTTTTTTTCTTGACTTGAATGCGCCTTGGCGGTTGAGAGTATGTCATGCTCACTCTAATGTCTCGCTGATGGTGGCGCGTGTGTCGGATCATTTAGTTCCCTTCGAAATGGTTGAGCTGAATGGTGCTGATCCATGCGTCATGTTCGTGAACGGGCGCTGTCAGTTGTGACTGGTCATCTCTTAGTTGCCATGGCTTATTTGAATGTTTATTTTTTAATTGTATTTTTTGTTTTTACTATGGACACTTTTAACGTGCACATCTTGCTACATTGTTCTCACATAATATACCATCTTAACATGAATGATGTAACCAAGATTTTGTAACAACATTTTGATTTAAGGCGGCTCCCCGAGCTAATGACTTTGAGCGAGCAGTTTTTCGGAGCCTACTCCTCTTTATCCAAAAGAAATACCAACTAATAAAAAATACATTAAATTACTACATATCCTTGACTCCAAAATTATCGTTTCATATTTTTTTTTAAGTTGCTGTTTAATAAATCCCCTCACAACGAAACTATAGAAATGAGAAATAATGATTTATAAAATGCTACTCCTCGTAAAGTAACCATTATTTTGATTTGCTACTTATACTAATGGATAGGCAATTTAATAATGAACATAATTGTCGTTTTATTTTTTCCAAAAGACGTCAGTTTGATTTTATAAAGAATAAAAACCACTCATTTCGCACAATTCGTCCTGCAGTGACTGACGTAACGACCAATTCGTAGTGCAAGCTGATTAGAACTTTATTCTAACAGTATTTCAAGCGAAGTTTGAACCACCACAAATAGAGTTGCTAATTTTGCTCGGGGTACCGCCTTAAAAGAGTGTCCATGGAGTTTCTTGCCCGTTCTTCTCCATAGAGATCTACGCTAGGGAATGGGCAACTACAGTACTTTCACAGCTTTTATGTCTTGTGACTGGGACTGTAGCTACATTTAATTTTCATATTTGTTTCGACAATTCAAAAGTGCCTGTAACTGGCCTACTTGAAATAAATGCTTTGATTTTGATTTTGATTTTGAACACCATTATCCTTGAAACCAGTGGTTTCCGTTCGCGGGGAGTACGAGGATAAAAAATAGCATATGTTACTCAAGGTGAATGTAGCTTTCTAATGGTGAAAGAATTTATGAAATCGGCTTAGTAGTTTTTGAGTTAATTCATTATAAACACACACACACACACACACACACCAAAATACAAATCTTTCCTCTTTATATTCTAATAATATGGTATAGATATTAGTGTAGAAGACTGATATACTACCTGCTTTTAATTGTTCCAGACTCTATAGATTCAGATGCTGATGAATATTACAAGGGTAAATGGACACAGTTCGCTGACGTATTTCATAAGATGGTGGAACATATAGACGGCTGGCAACCTGCCGAATCAGTACAATTGAATATAAGGGCCTGCTACTGTATTGCCACAACACTCATCAGCGCGTGAGTCTTACTTGGCGTCCACTACAAGTCCCTACATTTTGATACAAGTGATTAGTTGAAGTGTAAATGGTTGTGATGATTAAAACACGCATGTACAGTAGCGGTCATAAGTGGAGTAGCATTCTCACAAAGCAATAGATTGACTCTTAAAATCTCAAATCTGGGGGCACGTGAGTGCCCCCGCCAAGACGAGTCAAGCGAAGCGCAAAGGCACTGCCTACCTTTTCACGAAGCGCTTCGTCGTTTTTTTTAACCCTTTATCTTGCGTTTGGATTATACCAGAGAAACAAAATTCTCGGGAAATGACGATGCCCTGATTTCGTCACTGACTTACTGATTGATCATCAAAATTCTTAGGGTATTTCCTAATGTCCTAGAAAGCTGAAAGGATAGTAGGCAAATGTGGTCCAAGCGTCGCCAAGGATGAATCATATACCAAATTAGAGGAGTATAATACCCTTTAATTTCAATCATTCAAGACAAAAATAAGCTATAATGTCTTGAAATCCCTCGGACAGATTTTGATGCCCTTCTGCATGTTTGAACAGTACATTGTACCCTTTCATTTGGTATATGATTCATCCTTGGCGACGCTTGGACCAACTCCCATACATTACTACAACTCCCATACATACTCCCATTTTGCCCACTGTCTTTTGGTATGTAAGCCATTATTAGTACACAAACGACAAAAAAATTATAAAACTTGTAACTTTTATCCCCCAACTCCTTAAACTAGGGGATGGAAGTTTGTATAAGACTTCCGCAATTTTGACACATTTTTAGGTCTGAGTATATATATTATATGTTTTTGAGGTGTATAATACACCTCAAAAAAAAATATCACAAGCAACTTACAAAAATAAATGAAATCCCACCAAAAACATTTTCATGTAAAATGTTGCCAAGACGAGACCATAAATATGACTCGCACTTTCACAAAGTTATCAGATCTCATGTTGAGCCAAGCTTCTAATTCTACACGCCCTAACTCTACAAGGTCTAACTTCACAAACTCTACACCTTAGACAAAATAATTAAGGACCGACCGACGTAGGTTCGGTTTCGGTTTCGACTAGTTTCGGCCACAGTTTCGGTCTCGGCCAATAATTAGCTGAACCTTCAGCTACGCCGAAACTATGTGTTCGTGAATTGTCGCACATCATTCGGCTATTTTTGAGTGAGTGAACGTCTTAGCCAGTTGAGTTCGCTAGCCGGTGCGATCGTGATGAGAGGTTATGTGGTTTTTCTCGCGCAAACATTATTAGGTAAGTATTTGTTTTTACTTATGATTAATGATGATGTATTTTTATGGCATCCACTAGAGTCTTGTCCTACAGTGGAAAATAAATAGGTTAGGTAAAATAAATAGGTGTAATAAAATAGAATTCATTAGATATTTTTCAACTCATTTGCTAAAAAACTGCATTTACGGAGCCTGTATACATTGTTCGAAAGTTAAGAATTACGCACCATTCAACGGGGCGTCCGGTAAAATAGGTACTCTCACCTAAGTAGGGGTTTTACCGCACCCCTTGTAATACACCGTGCGTATTCTGTACGTTTTTTTTTTATTTTAATTAGGTCAAAATGAAAATCCAAGATGGCACCGATGAAAATTTTCAGTTTTTTCTTCATGGGTGTCGTTTTCGTGGTTTTTGGGGTCGCTGATAATGAAAATGAGGTTAAAATGAAAATCCAAGATGGCGCCGACAAAAAATTTCGGGTTTTTCTTCATTGGTGTCGTTTTCGGGGTTTTTGGGGTCGCTGATAATGAAAATAAGGTCAAAAAGAAAATTCAAGATGGCGCCGATGAATATTTTCAGTTTTTTTCTTCATGGGTGTCGTTTTCGTGGTTTTTGCGGTCGCTGTTTGTTTCGCTACATATTGTACTGTTTTCTCGCAAATGTGTTGAAAAACATTGTATGACACACGTGCAGAAATTGATATTTATAAAACTCGTGACTATGGTAAGCCCTCGACTTCGTCTCGGGCTTACATTCGTCTACTCGTTTGTAAAAACCAACTTACCGCACTAGTTGGTTGGTGGTTGGTGGTTACTTGGTTCTGTTGAGTTTTTCCCTAGAACTAATACAGTATAAATTTATGTAGAAATTAATGTAACACTTAATTAAAAGATGTGTGAAGATACCTGTGATGTTTGATTCAAACATTACTATATTTGTTTGTAATTGTTGTTGGATTAAATTTTGTACCCGTATTCGAACCGCCCCGTAAATCCGATACACAACTACTTCCGGTGATTTAACTATCACCGTGAACGACCTTCAGTACTATTAGTCATTCTAATTTAGTTGAATTATTTTTCTTATTAATAATGACTGCCATAGGTATGTTTACCTAAGTGGTTTTATTGTATTTTAATCTGTGAGATATTATTTTTTTATCATAGACTGATTTCTTTCAGGTGAAAAATAATCATTAAGACTACGTATATTGTAAACATGCGTAATTATGTTGTTATTTGAAAAAGTTTGACAAATATGTTTATTGTGTTTTTTTTTTTTATTTAAATTGTTAATTTTACAAATAAAGAACTATTTTTTTTACGTACTTCTAAGTAAAAAAAAAAAAATGCAACATTTATGTTGCATTTTATTTTTTTACACGTGTTAACTGTCTATATATGCGTAAAATGACAATAGATTTAACATGCTATACATAATATAGGTCGGACACTTAAAATAATATGTGGCTTGGCCATTTCACTACATTCATATGGGCGTAAGGTGAAAAATTTATCCACTGTTCTTCTTTTCTGTCATACAATAGTTCTTGTAGTAACGAAGTAGTAGTAAAAGTAAGGTTCTACATGTGATCTGATAACTTTTTGAAAGTGCGTGTCTTAATGATCTCGTCTTGGCAAAACTTTACATGAAAATGTTTTTGGTGGGTCGTTCATTGCCACATCCATACAAAGCATCCATAATGGTGTCGATTCTGTTGTGCAAAAATTCAACTTAATTTAGGCTCTTGCTATCTTTTACTAAAAGGCAGTGCGAGGAAAGGACGGCTATGAACTAAGTTAGAGTTGTATGACATGTTAAAACATGTCGACTAAAAACACGCACGTAAAAACGTGCACCCTTCATTTGTATAGAAATATTAGTTCCAACTAAATTTAACAGCTCTAAATTACGTACGTCTCTTTCTCGTTTTATTAGAGAGAAAAAGATAGTAATAGCCTAAATTTTCGACAATTAGATAATTATATTTATTGTGGGTACTTACCTACATGTTTAAGTATTTTAGTATAATTTATTTTTGTTATTTTACTATGTTAATAACTTTTCGAATTTGTCTGGTAGTAATCACGGCCGTAAAAATAGGGCATTTCGTGTCAATTTAGGAGGGTGGTTATATTTTATTTTATTTTTTTGCTGAAAAAAAAGGATATGACGGACGTGTCTTCACTAGAGCTATAGCTGGTGCCAGTCAAGATGAGAATAGCGGTCATTGCCCTTTCCCTAATATCTCTTCGTACGAACCAAAACAAATAAACCATGTATCGTTTTAAAAAATGTTGAAGATCACGATAGATGACGATTCCAGACTTGAACAGGCTTTGGTTTTCAAAGTTAAGAAGTTTAATAAATGTAGGTGGGTCAATGACCGCTATTCTCATCTTAACTGGCACCAACTATAGACTTTATGAAAAAAAATTGCTATAAAGGCATTATTCAGGAAGAAAATAGGGGAAAACGAAATATCGAATGGAGAAAACGCAGCCCATATTATCTATGTATTAATATGCCTTAGGTATTTTACAGACGAGCAGCGGTGGCCCAGTGGTGGCGGCCCCGACTTACGAACAGTAAGTCGTGGGTTCGAACCAAGACAGGCGCATTACTTTGTGTAATTTATTTCATCACCACTGCTTTCAAAACGGTGAAGGAAAACATCATGAGGAAACCGGCATGTCCTAGAACCAAAAAACTCGAAGACATGTGACATCTACCAATCCGCACTGGGCCCGCGTGGTAGATTATAGCCCATTCCCTCTCAAGAGAGGAGCCTTGTGTCCCAGCAGTGGGAACATTAATAGGCTGATGATGATGACGATGATTTTACAGACGTAAAGATTTTATAAGATACTACGAAAGGCGAAATCTGTATGAAAATAATATAGAGTTTGAAGTCGGATATTTAGTAAGCGAAATAGTATCAAAATATCAAAGAATGTTAGAATTATATAACATGGCAACAGATTATTATTTTAAACAGAAGAGTAAAAACTATATGCCAAGTACATACATGCTGTATATGTACACAAATGTTTTGGAAATGGGAACGGTCATAACACATTTGTGTAATATGCTTGCTGAAATAGAAGATAAATATGCCCATATTCCTGTCCCGATGCCAGGCTTCTCGGATTACCATCTACTGTTAATGCCAAAGGGTGGTAAGTAAATAGTTACTTAATCATATATTAGTTATGTACTTATGAAATCACTTATGCTGACTATCAACGCACAGCTCAAATGACTGCACAGATCAGACTAAAATTTGGCATACTTTTGGCAAAATTAATTTGGCATAAAATTTGGCATACCTACCGTTTATTCGTTTTGGTCTGAAGTGTAATAAACGACTTTTTGCCGATTGACACCACACCGATGGGTAATGTCGCGAATCTCACGTCTCATTAATTTAAATGAAATCCGTTGACGACTAACACAAGTACACCGCCCCGGACCGCGCGGACGAATGACGCTCACCGTCACCGTCTCCGCGCGGCGCACCAGCCCGCGTACCGTGTCCACCGTAGAAACGGGTTCCTTCGAAGAAAAAAACGAGCAATCTTTTGTTCCTCTGTCATTAAATCGACAAAATGACAGATGAACAAAAGATTTGTCGTTATCTCCGATATCTCGCTGAAAAAGCATCGTAGAGGTCTGAAGTTTTTGTAAAACACAGATTTGAATTTGTCAAAATTTGTAAAAATACGACAAAAAGTCCTAGGGTTATATTTTAGGAGCTGTAAGACCAAAACCCCATGGCCGCGCCATTGAAACCGTGAAAAATACGTAATCACCGATATCTCGCTGAAAAAGCATCGCAGAGGTCGCTGCAGGGCTGAGGGGCTGAGGGGCTGTGAGGGGTTGCTGGGAAATTACTTGTTTTTTTGGGGTTAAAAATCATGTTTTGTGGTAGAACTCAATGTAACGCACTCAAAACATTGTGCTGATGGATGGATTGAATAGTACGGGGGTCGTGAAGGTGATAAAAGTAAAAATCTTACATTAAAAACTTGTACTTATTTTAAAAAAAACTTGTCAAAAAGTTGGAACTTTGACCCCCAATAACTCCGTAACTAGAAGGTTCCCAGGTGTGGTGTAGAACAAAAAAATGATCGCAATGACGGGGAGAACAAGTGCCTTTTGGCTTCGTTAAGAGGTGTTTTACACCCTTTATACTAAAACTTTTCTCTTGAATAAAACCCGCATCAAAATCCATTGCGTAGTTTTAAAGATCTAAGCATACATTAGGACAGAGACGCGGGCGACTTTGTTTTATAATGTAGTGATAGAGATAGTGATAAGATAAATTATGTTACCACTTACCTGACCTTGACTTTCTTACTTTGTTTAGGAGATACCCCGGAAGTAAGAAAAGCAAGAGAAGAAGTTGAATACAATAAGTTTATGAGCCTGCTCCTGAATGCGAATCGGAACCAAAAAAAGCAAGGAAAGGAAAAGAAGAATCACAAGGAATATATAAAGAACCTTCCCTTAGATACGAAGGCAACTACTCCGGACAGGAGACCCAAGTACAACAAGTGAGTAGCGAGGGCCCTCGCGCTCGTATCGCGCAACTTGAAGGAGCGTGTAGTGAGGCGTTACATGCACCCAAAATCGCGCACACTGTCTATCTCACTGTCTGTCTGTTGTATGGGAGAAAACGAGACGTCACTATCACTGGGCGGCCAGGTTTTAGAAGAAAATAATGAATAAATATTGATATAAAAAAAAGTATGGATTATTTGTGAAATATGACTCGTTAGCGGTTTAGGTATGAATATGTTGACTTCATGTTTTTAATTGCAGACCCATACATCTAAAATATAAAGACATAGGACCGTTAATGATGATTTTAAGACCAATCTTTGCAATTATTTTCTATCGAGCCGATTTCGTCGAAATATGTATCGAGTCCGTTCAAGGTCTTTGAAATATGATCAGTATTAACTTTTTTTTTTTGCCATGCTAGAACAATTAGTTTTTCTTAAAAAACTGCTTAAATAACATCAATTTCAACAAATTAGGTGTTGTCAGTCCCTTAAGGTGAACGCAGACTTAGCTGCACTGCAGTCGCCGCATTCGAATTCTTCGTATAAAGTTCTATTTAATCTATGTCTGTGTGCAGTCTGTGTCTATGTCTGTGTGCGAGATTGCATAGAAAAAATCGAATGCGGCGGCTACGGCGACTGCGGTGCGGCTAAGTCTGCGTTCATCTTTAAACGCCCCTATATGCTGCACGCTTAGTACAACATACAAAATGGCCGGCCTTAGACTTTGAAGTTTCGTTGCTAGCTCTTATTGCTTCTTGATAATGGCCGGCGGCGGACGGTGGGACAAATTGCTAAGGGCCATTTTTAATAACTTACTGTTCGGTTTCGATAGGTTGCTATATCTGTCTGTTTGACATTTATTTTACCGACCGTTAGAAACAAAACGTCACAGAAAAGCTTTCTTTGACTTTTCTATGAATAAAGTGACGTGAAGGTAGGTGACGCGGATAGGACTAACTTTGTTTAGGCACGTTTTCTGTAACTTACTTACGTATAACTGTCAGTTACACACACACACACACACATCACACACGCACACATCGCACACACACACACACATCTCGCTACACATCTACTAACATTAGTCTCGCATACTTATCCTAGATTTCTAAGCATAATATAATTATAAACTATAAAATGTCGTGTAAGATTCCTTACATTCTGTCAGCGCGCCTAGTACATAATTAGTAGAAATGAAAATGTAAAGGGGTGGGATCCTGGTGTCCTGAAACACAGGCCACGAGCCTAGCTTAGGCACCAGTCTCCCACAATATATACTTACCTGAATTGTGTATCATTGTTGAAACAGACCAATGTAAATAATTTATGTATATTGTGGTGAGAAATAAACTTGATTGATTGATTGAGTTAATTTGTCACGTCTCACAGCTATCAGTGTTTCTATAAACAAAGTTAGATTGAAATATCCTATCCGCGTCACCTACCTGTCACTTGATTCATAGAAAAATCAAAGAAAGATTTTCTGTGACGTTTTGTTTCTAACCGTCCGTAAGCTAAATGTCAAACAGACAGAGATAACAACCTACCGAAACCGAACAGTAAGTTATTGAAAATGGCTGTTAGAGAAAAATCGATAGCTACGAGATTAGTCATATATATTAACTGACAGTTATACGTAAGTAGGTCATCTCAATTTATTTATTTATTAAAAGGAGAACCAACAGCTAAAATAAGTGAGTAACAATTGTTTAGGCGACACAGAACCAATTACAGGTTCTCACGAGAAAACACAGAGATCAGAGATGGATGGTAGTAAGAAACCTTAGAAAACCGTAGAAACCTTACAAATAATAGTTATTTATGCAACTGTTGTATAATGAGGGGTATTAAAACACGAATGTGGGTTTATCACACGAGGCGAAGCCGAGTGTGATAATAGTATCACATGAGTGTTTTAATACCTAATTATGTACAGTTGCATACAAGACTTTATCTACATCCATGATATAAATCCTCCATATAAAAGTTTCTGAAACCATAGGGTGTTGTAGTGTTGTAAGAAGTCTATGTAAATTCATGGAAAGTTTAATTGCTGAGTATTTAATACAAACAAACCATGTATAGGTAATAATATAATTATTTACATTTTGGATTGTACAATTTATTAAAATGCACAAAGCTTGTGTCACTCATTTTTGTAAACAACAAAGTACATAATGCAATACTAATATGAAACAAAATGGCGGGATACGACGTGAATTCGAATTAACCTATAAGTTTTTTTTTTAATTACGGCGCTGTGGTAGTGAATCGCACGTTCTAGACAATGTTCTTTTTTTAAAATGAGTTGCATAATGAAATTCAGTACAACATTATAACACCCGTTTGGGTGTTATAATGGTTATCATGACACTGGCTGTTTTAATGTTGGCCATAAGCTAACTGTTTCAGATACTTTTATAGAGGATTTATAGCATGGGTGTAGATAAAAGGAATTAAAATAAGTACTAAATACACTCAGACACTAGGCATTGTTGACATGGGGAAAAAATAAAATAAAAAAATCCGAGCAGTCTTTGGGGACTGCCGATAGAAGTGAAAACAAAAAGTACACAGGCCCCGCCCCAGTCGTAGCACTGGTTATGCCTCGCGCATGCCTATGTGGTGCCACGCCGTAGCGGATGCTACGAGTGCTACGAACGGCTACGAAGCGTGACCGCACCTTACGTTACGTGACGATGAGTTCAATGTTTTTCCTTCACCCAAAAAGTGCTCAACGCTCTTATAGAAGTTTTCACTTCAATAAAGCACTACTTACGCGCTTTTAAAAAGTTTGCATTCAGCTGAGTCTGTACAGAATAGCCTTTGATGGAAAATGGGTCAAAAGAGAACTCCTTACAAAGAATATTTACTGGGACTTTAGTTAAAACTAGTAACGAACGATATACGATGTCGATGGAAATATTCTGCGCACTGACAGTCAGCTCCACGCCCATAATGCTCACACCCACAATGGCTGCCATTAAATATAAGGTGTAGAAAGACCCTTCACGAAACCGTCAACCAAGCATTCTACATCAAATTCTACACAAATAATATGGCTGGGAAACTTCTTTTTAATTGGAGTGAAAAACAAAACAACGGTTCATTTATACAGGGTGTAAAAGACCTCATCACGAAGCCGTCAACCAAGCATTCTGTACATCAAACTAAGTAACTTTACGCAAAAGCTATTGCTGGAAAATTACTTTTTTTTTTGGGGTGAAAATTCATGTTTAGTGGTTTAACTCAATGTAACGCACTCAAAACATTGTGCTTATGTATGGATTGAATAGTATGGGGGTCGTGGAGGTGTTTAAAGAAAAATTTTACATTAAATACTTGTATTTAAAAAAAAAACTTGTCAAAAAGTTGGAACTTTGACCCCCAATATCTCCGTAGTAGAAGGTTCCCAGGTATGGTGTAGAACAAAAAAATGATTGCAATGACGAGGAGAACAAGTGCCTTTCGGCTTCGTTAAGAGGTGTTTTACACCCTTTATCTATACTATCAATACTAATATTCTAAAGAGGTAACATTTGTTTGTAAGTTTGTAAGTTTGTTTGTAGTGGGTAATCTCCGGAAGTAATGTACCGATTTTAAAAATTGTTTCACTGGTAGAAAGCTACATTATTCGTGAGTGCTATAGGCTATGTTTTGTTCCCGTACTCCCACGGGAACGGGAACTACGCGGGTGAAACCGCGGGACGTCAGCTAGTATATAGTATGATTCAATGTAACGCACATAAAATATTGTGCTGGTGGATGTATTAAAGGTAGGGATATTGTCAAACCGTGATATTACAATTTTACTAGTGATATTATAATTAAACGGTAGATTGTCAATTGACTTCATTTCTTACAAGCTTGAGCTAAGCTGCGGACAGACAGACAGACATGACGAAACTATAAGGGTTTCTTGTTGACTACGGAACCCTAAAAAACTTGTGAAAATCTTGGCACTTTGATCTCCAATATCTCTGTAACTAGAATTCAATTCAGTTTGGCGATCTCTCGAAAAACTAGGTGGGCACTCGGACCAATGCGAAATATGTGTGGGGAAGGTTAGGTTGGGAAAGCAGAGCGGAAATTATTTAAAGTAATTCCTCAGTTGATGCATAATCTAATTTTTAATCCAAATTTAGAAGGTTCCCAGGTACGGTCCAGCACAAAAAAATCGCAATGCTGGGAATTACAAGTGCCTTTCCGCTTCGTTAACGGGCCTTTTATATCCATTATACAGATTGAAACAGAATAAGCGCAATTCCTGTACCGGTGCTCTCGCCCTCACTCAAGGCATTCACCTGTAATGTAACAAACCAAGATTTTGTACAAAAACGAGTGAATCTGAACTGTTAATTACATTACAGGCGAATGCTGTCGGTGCTCGCCCCTTAAAAGCGAACCTAAAAAAAATATTTGACTTTTCGTACAAATTTTTGTGTACAGCGATATTTTATTTGGAATTTCCAAATTTTTCATACGTGTTGGCGACAAAGTTTTTATGATATTAAAGTTAGCGACACGTGCAGTGCAAGTACGTAGCACTCGATTCGATACGATTCGATAAATCTGACAGTTATTGTCGATAAAATGAGTTTTTAACCAATCGAAAAGTCGGATTTATCGAATCATATCGATTCGATCGTTATCGATTGCTACTTACTTGCAGTGGTGAGCTGATACTATGGTTTCAAGAGCATAGTCTGACTCTGTAGGCTCTTTAGAAAATGTCGTTATAATCACACTATTCTTTTTTTACAGGCATTGGAAGGATTACATCTATGGCTGGTCGATCGAATACTATTGGTGATAAAATAATAAAGCTGGATGGGAAAAAAAAATGTGCATATTTTTTTTAATCCATTTAAAACACCTACATCCATATGTTTTGTCATATCTTTTGTAGTTTACATTATATAATCTAAACTATATATACAGAAGAAATATTACTCAACCGATTTCAAAAATTCTTTCACCATCAGAAAGCTATACCTATTTTTACCAAGTAACATAGGAATTTGTACAGGGTGTATGTAAACAAACTCATCACGAAGCCGTCAACCAAGCATTCTGTACATCAAACTAAGTAACTTTACACAAAAAATATTGCTGGGAAATGACTTTTTTTGGGGTGAAAAATCACGTTTTACGGTAAAACTCAATGTAACACACTCAAAACATTGTGCTGGTGGATGGATTGAATAGTACGGGGGCCGTGGAGGTGTTTAAAGTAAAGCATGTATTTAAAAAAATACCTACTTGTGAAAAAGTTGGAACTTTAACCCTCAACATGAAAGTAAGTAGAAGGTTCCCAGGTATGGTCTAGAACAAAAAAAAAATATCGCACTGATGGAGAGAACAAGTGCCTTTCGGCTTCGTTAAGTCTTTTCACCCTTTAAACAGGGTTAGTTTTCAATGACTGGTCAAATTTTCAGAGATGGTTTAAAATCGATAATATTTTCGATAAAATGTAAAAAAAAAACATTTTTTAAAATAAAATTTCATTCCTGTCCACCACTAAAAAGCGAAACGAAAGTGTAGATATTGCAATCAGTACAATTCAGTTCAACAACCTAGATATGTAGCAGCCATAAATTTGGCGGTACATGCACGCACACAAGTGCATTGATTCCCACTAGGATTATGATTTAGGAAATTTTTAGGACATATTCAAATGAATGCTATTATTTTATTTTATATTTTTCGCCAATAAGATTTAAAATGCACTTTTGGTTTGATATCTAGATCTTAATTTTAAATTTGGGCTGATGGTCATTGAAAACTTACTCTGTATTATATCTATGGGCCAAAGTTACCTGAAAATAATGAATGTTATTATGTTATGCTAATTCTCCCCGCCCTAGCTACGGCCCTGCGATGATCAGCCCGTATAGCATGAACGCCGTAGACACGAAAGAGAATCGACAAATGTTTTGTTCATCTGTCATTTTGTCGATTCAATGACAATGAATTCAATGATTCAAAATATTTGTTGTTTCTCTTTCGTGTCTACGGCGTTCATGCTAAGCGGGCTAGTGTTTGTTTTGTTACCCCACAAACATGACAAAACTTATAGAATGTTAAACTTATTTAATTGTTTAACAGCAATTGCCATTGCAATTGTTGTTTAGCCTCAAATTTAAAATATTATAAAAATACATTTTTTTTATCTTAGTTAAACCTTGCATTGTTCTCAAAACGTGCAGCGAATCGCTGAGAGTGCTGAGACATGATCGTAACAGATTACATAAACAAAAAAATAACAACAAACTATTCGACGATGCGAGGCGCACGGGATCGGTCAATGTGGCGACATTTGGGGGAGGCCTATGTCCAGCAGTGGACGTCTTTCGATTGAAATGATGATGATGATGATTCGACGGAGTTCTTTAATTACTTAACAAACACTATATTATATTATATACAACTTCCTGTTTATTTAGTTAGCGAAACTTTGCAAACACGGTTAGTATAATCCAATCCAAATACGATAAAACAGAAAAAAAAACGATAATGTATTTTTTGGGATCAACGACATCGTGTGCTGTAGTTAATCAGTAGTTAGTTACATGATAACAAAAAAACATTATTTTAATTTTTGTCTGTCTATCTGTTTGTTTGTTCCGGCTAATCTCCGAAACGGCTGGAACTATTTTGACGGGACTTTTACTGGCAGATAGCTGCTGTTATAAGGAGTAACATAAGCTACTTTAATTTTAGAAAAAAAGATGAGGGTTCTCTGCAAAAAAATAAAAATAAAACGAGAACATAGAAAAAGTTTGTAGAAATCAACATAAAGATTAGGCTTATTTCATAATTATGTTGTATAAGTAATATGGGTTCGTATCCAACATACTATATTTGAAACAGTTTTTATTGTAATGGACACTACACTGACTACACACCATAGCCACCAACATGTCGGCGGTAGCGGTACGAGATAAGCATCATGCCGCGGAAATTTCTGCGGCTTTGGTTAATAGAGTCCATAGCAGCATAAACTTACAATCAATACAATATTATTCACTTTTAAAGTGACTTTGAGTTTCATTAAGGGTGGTATCTGCTAACGAGAGGTTTTCTCCATGTAATTCCTCTTTGAAGAGTATATATAAATGTGCAATAAAATATAATGTTGCTTATTAGACTCTAAACTTTAATTCGTACAATTGAAATAATTCTAACTTTGTTATTACTACTTATATGAAAAAAATATTCAAAGTGAAGCATTTTTTCTGTGAAATTTCGTGAGTACTCCTAAAAGGCATTAAGTTTTAGTATTTTTTAACACAAATATTTGGCACTTTTTTCTTCACAAAGTGTACAATTGACATTTTGATCTAATGATTTATTAGGCTACAATTAAATAAAAACCACACATTTCGCACTATTCGGCCCGCAGTGACTGACGTAAAACAGTATTTCAAACGAAGTTTGAACCACCACAAATAGAGTTGGTAATTTAGCAGATACCCCAGCCTTTTTTTTTTTCGGATGGGAAATCATCAAATGACGCCGTCCATCCGTCTCATGACGACAGCGACAGGCCGTGTCGACGGCGCGTTCGTGTTCCACGCGCGCCTCAAAGATACCCCAGCCTTAACTGCTCGTGACGTGATAATTTGGCCTGTAGCAGAGGCCCCACTCTCTAACGTCCGTCCGTCCGTCTGTCTCTATCCGTCTCTATCGCGCACGTCTGCAGATGAAAGTGAGTGAGAGAGACTGATAAAGACGGATGGACGGACGCGGACGGACGTTAGAGAGTAGGGACCCTGTACCCATCATGATTTAACCCGGAATCACTCACTGCTGGCTACAGGTCTCCCCTTCTTCGACCCATACCCAGCAGTGAATGGGGTAGATGACAGTGACACACCAATCAATTGAGATACTTTTTAAGAGCTGTCAAAACGCGGTTCTCTCATAGATTTTGTAAGGCAACAGCAAACTGTGACGTCACTGTTTATTGAACTCAATGGCTCAACTATTTATTGATTTCAAAGCAACTAAATATCGAATTTAACAATTACTTCATTGAAAATCAATCGGGTTTTCAGGCCCAAAATAAAGTTTTTTTTTTTTGGTGTCTTGGAATTATTGTTTTATGGTGTCATCGACCCTATTCAGGCTGACACCACAATTACGTCACATCCGTTTGAGTTTACACATAGGTAGGTACATACAGTCATACATGTCCGGCTTTTCTATACCTCACCCGGAATTTGTCTGTTCTGTTTTTTACATTTTTCTGGTTTTTAAGAGACTTGCGGAGTTTTTGGCTCTTAATCACAAACACCGCGTATTACCAGGAAAATATAATATCCTGCTAATTAAGACCAAAATAAACCTGTTTCTAACACTCGGTGCCGCGACAGCCATGAAATAGTATCTAAAAATCAGTAAGTTAATCATTCTGTCTGTTTTTAATTGCCGTATAATGCCATTCCCCTTGTATTGTGTGAATCACAATGAATAGTTTTTTACTAATACAATCATGTTGCGTTTTATCGCTCCTAAGCTGTGAATGCGTGTTTTTAATTGTACTGTGGTTACGAATGTACTGGCAGCTAAATTGATAGGTTATTAGGTAGGCAGGACTTTTTATTGTTGAGAGGTACAGCCTGTTGGTTGGTATTGGTACACATGTTTTTCATAAACAGTTTTTTTCTAACATAAAAAAACACTCATAAATCACCAACGAAAAGAAGTTTTTTTTTTTTAAATTGACTAGCATTTTTTTTAAACAAGTACCTATTCAATCTAGCACTAAATCACAAGCTTTTACCCGACTGTGCAACGTCAAGGTAGGGTTGTGTTTTATGAATGAATGATGCCGTTGGGTATCTGTAAGTTAGGCCAATATGTTTTGGTCACAGATTGCCGAGGATCTTGTGAAATAAAAAATGTGGATGGCACAGATAAAATTATGTTCACTGTTTTCCTGCCTACTTACTAACAGTTTTGACGAGTGTACCTTGTTTGTTAGAATGACAATGAATGACCGCAATGCGTTTGTATGGTTTAATATATATGTTGGATATAAATTGACACTTGTTTGTGTCTCTCAGGTACTTCCTGGGGTGTAGTTATTAAACACAATTGGAAGTGTAAGTCTTCTTTTACACACTGTGACATCAACTCTTTTTTATCTACTCTGTAGCATGTAAGCTGGAAGATATTTTTTTAGAAATAAGCATGACCTTTGTATCTATTTTTAACCGACTTCAAAAAAGGCGGAGGTTATATGTTCGTGTGTATGTATTTTTTTTTTTTTTTTTTATGTATGTTACCTGATTTCTCTCCCATTTGTGGACCGATTTTCAAAATTCTTTTTTCTTTTGATAGAGTACACTCCTGAGGTGGTCCCATTTTAATTTGGTGAAGATGTGATGCTGACCTTCGGAGATATACAATGGAACTCTTCAAAAAGAGACGGCAAATCTGTTGTGATAGCTCCAATCGGTTGGATGTTCATTGTTTATACAATATCATGACGGAACATCACGCCTGTATGCTCTGAGGGGGTACCCAGAAGTGTACAATTTACCTGATTTCTCTCCCATTTGTGGACCGATTCTCAAAATTCTTTTTTTATTTGAAAAAGTATACTCCTGAGGTGGTCCCATTTTAATTTGGTGAAGATCTGATGCTGATCTTCGGAGATATACAATAGAACTCTTCAAAAAGGGACAGCAAATCTGTTGTGATAGCTCCAATCGGTTGGATGTTCATTGTTTATACAATATCATGACGTAACATCACGCCTGTATGCTCTGAGGGGGTACGCAGATGTGTACAATTTACCTGATTTCTCTCCCATTTGTGGACCGATTTTCAAAATTCTTTTTTTACTTGAAAGAGTATACTCCTGAGGTGGTCCCATTTTAATTTGGTGAAGATCTGATGCTGATCTTCGGAGATATACAATAGAACTCTTCAAAAATAGACGGCAAATCTGTTGTGATAGCTCCAATCGGTTGGATGTTCATTGTTTAAACAACATCATGACGTAACATTACACCTGTTTGCTCTGAGGGGTACATAGATGTGTACAGTACACCCAGATTTCGACAGTTATGGCATGTTCCATTTATTGGGGATAAGCCTATTACCATGACATGTATTGTTAACCATGTACAATGAATGCATAGCAAATATTTGTAAGTAAATACAACAATATTACAACTAAAAATGGAAAAATAAAATAAAACTTTTTTGCCAAAAATAAAACCGACTTCAAAAAAAACAACAAACAAAAAAAAACACAAAAAGAAAAGGACAAAAAAATACACTAAAAGAAAAACAAAAAAAAAAACACTAAAACAAAACCACAAAAAAGTGAAAAATAACTTTAGCTTCAGAAGCCGGTGAGAAAAACACCAAATCAATCAAAGGTCAAGTTTCAGAAGTCGGTGACAAAAACACTAAATCAATTAAACAAGGTCACCGACTTCTGAAGCTTGACCTTTGATTGATTTGGTGTTTTTCTCACCGGCTTCTGAAGCTAAAGTTATTTTTCACTTTTTTGTGGTTTTGTTTTAGTGTTTTTTTTTTTGTTTTTCTTTTAGTGTATTTTTTTGTCCTTTTCTTTTTGTGTTTTTTTTTGTTTGTTGTTTTTTTTGAAGTCGGTTTTATTTTTTTCTGTTCCTTCTTCACTGTATTTGGTGTGTAAACACACACACACATTACACACACAAACTGTTAAATAACTAAATAAGTACAAAGAGGTTGTGTGGCTTGGTGAAGATATCTAGTCAATGATTCTCTTTCTAATAGGCACAATAGGTACATAGTAGGTAAGTAAAAAAAATCTGTATATGTAAATAGTAAATAAGGTACGATGGAGTTGGCATATCCGTATGGATAAAAACCCCTTTAAGTTTACATAGAATAAAAATAATAAAAAAACTAAATAAGTAGGTATCTACATATTTACTTAGAAAAGTTTAGTTAGGTAGGTAGGTAGGTACTATAAATGACTCCGAATCACAAACTGTCATGGAAACGAATTTAAATAAAGGTACTTAACCTAAAATAAACCAGGAAAGAAAATTTCTCCAAATGATTTTAAATCATAAAATTTTGATGGTTAAATAAGATGTTAATACACAACAATACAACAAGAGAATAATTTTAATTAACAAAAAGAACAACTTTTTCAGTAATTAACTGCAAAGCTTAACTTTATTTGAATAGGTAGGTAGGTACTTACTTATGTAAATATTTTTTTAAATACTAATTATTGAACAGTAGGTAGGTACACATTTATTATATCTACGCAATTGATTATGATAATCCGTGTTCATTATAATTCATAACTCTATATTCCTACAAAATATAGCCATGTATTCTTATTTATTTAACTTAAAACTGGTTGGGGTTTATCATGGGTGTACCGTTTTAGTAAATCCTTTTATGATGGAATTTTATTCGAGGTACACAGACAAGAAACTAGACGAATCATAGAACGAATCTATTTTCATTCATTACCATTTTCAAAAAACCGGCCAAGGGGGTGTCGGGCCACGCACAATGTAGGGTTCCGTGGTTGCCCATAATCATAAAAAAAACTTACATTTGCAGTTGAAAAACCTGTGCTCCTTACATTATGTTAAGGAAAATATGTTAGCCAAGTACATTTTTTAAGTTGGTTGACTATTACTCGCAAAATTTTAAAGTTTACTTGGCTGTGATAGTTTTCCTTTTAACGTCATTACATACTTATACTACCACCGTTAATTTTTACACACACCCAAACACAACCGTTTAGATGGTAGAAGGGGGGGGGAGGGACACTTGAGTCTAACAAATATATTACAAATGAATCCCTTAATCGAAAAATTATGAAAATAACTCGCATTTTTTTTTTTAAACCTCCACTTCACGTGTACTTTTAGAGATTTTCTTTTACCACTTTTTCGGCGTAACTAATCTGTTTCATGCCAAATTACAGCTTTCTAGAACTAAGAGTCTTTGAGCTAAGCTGCGGACAGACGGACCGACATAGCGAAACTATAAGGGTTCCTTGTTCACTAAGGGACCCTAAAATCTCAAAAAAAAATAAACTGACACTGGTCAATCACCAAACAGTCGTTGAACTTGAACTTAATAGAATCGAAATTTAAAATTGAGGAATCACTTAAAAAATAAATAAAAATGTGCACTAACCGGTACATGATAGTTTCGGAGTTCGGACAACAACGATTCTCTCGTGCGATTCACGGTATACAACGACAAGAGATGCGGCACACACCTTATAAACAACCTATTTATAGAAAACGACACTGTAAACACCCAATGTGCGGACCACGGAGTGCGTATGTTTTTTTTGCGCCAAACGGTATACGACTGAAGGCAGCCGTCCGTACAGCCACAGAAGAAAAATGGTAGGGCGTGGGAGGATAATTTATACTATTATCAATGATAAGTTGATTCGTAATTTAGAGTTCTTAACTGAAATGAACGTGATTTCATACTTATAGTACCGTCGAACAATCAGGATGAACCAGTATGCAGCTCAGGAGAACACACTCTGTCTAACCTTGGGAAGATACGGGAGATATGTGTCTATGTTAACGGAAAAGTATGTACTTAATCCATTATTGTATACATTTTTTAGGAAATGTCCACAATTCCTCAAATGATAGGAAATTTATAATATATTTTGTTATATGCACTTTTCCTAGGAAATCTATACATTTCATAATGATCGGAAATGTATTAATACATTCTTGATGGGGATAGTGTTGGCGTCGACGTAAACTACGCCTTATTTTGATATTCAGCCTTATATTTAATTAATACTTTGATATTTGACGTTGATTTTATTTATTTTATTTACAGAGAGCATTCGTTTTTATGTATTTTCCAGTAACATCTCGGAATTGCATACAATTCCTAGAATATACATACATTTCATAGGAAATAATTATAGAATCTACCAATCCGCACTGGGCCCGCGTGGTGGATTATATTTATATTTAAGTATAGCCCATTCCCTCTTGGGAATGGATTTTTAGTCTGTATATAATAATGATTATATATACAGACTAAAAATAGAACAAGACTATAAGAAGATTCTCTAAGTATGATTTGTGCACTAAGCAAGGCATGAAGGGCTGGTTAGATATATAGTTTTTTTTTTCTTAATTCTTAGGTGAGAATATTACAAACCTGCATGTGTTATGGACTTTAACTTATGTAAAGTAGCATCTTACTGCTAACATACATGGCTTTGAATTGTGATTTCGTGCCAGCAGCACTTAGGTAATGATTTACTGTGTAAACAAATAAGACCTTGCAAATTTTATTTTTTGACAGTCGTTAGATAAGTAAAGGTAGGTACGGAGGCACGAAAGTCTGACACCAGTCTTACCAAGGGATTTCGGTTACCTAACTGGGCTGTGGAGGTCAGTTCCTACATGTAAAATATTAGTATACAATACAACTTCATCTGGATAATAAGGTTGGTGTAAGTTACCAATAAGTTGGGGTCTCGTAAATGGCTTAGCAAATTATGATTTTAGAAGATTTCATCTCTGATTACCAATTCCGGCAGACAGGATGGAGTTCTGTCGGAATTGCCTTAGGAATAGGGTACCTAGTTTTTGTACCCAATAAATCTTGTATCCTTGTATCCTAGTGATTATTTTGATTACTAACAACTGTTTTAACGAGTTAATTAATTAACATAATCATTACGCAGATTTGGTGTGAAATTGTGACATCCGACACAAGTGAGCTGTCAAATAGTTCGGTGACTACCTCAGCTCAAACGAAGGTGAAGGCTATAATGGAAGGTCATTGAAACAAAAACAAAAGTTTCTGCTTCTATTCTATACTTAATATCTTAGAGAGGGTTTGTAAGTAGGGGGTAATCTCCGGAACCTATGATCCAATTCTAATATTTTTTTCACTCGCAGAAAGCTACATTATTCGTGGGTACTATAGGCTATTATAGTAGATTATGCACCGAGGGGCTAAAGTTGTGTCTTATGTCACGGGCGTCATATTGAATCTCGAGCGCAATGAAGGATTCGGGATTTAACTCACGAGCGAAGCGAGGGAGTTAAGAGTTTAACTCACGAGTGAAGCGAGGGAGTTATACAAGAATCCTGAATGCAGCGAGGGATTCAAGCTAGCCCAAGGCAAAGACACCTTTAGCCCAGAGGAGGATACTCTACTTTTTACACCTACTGTGAGAAAATAATAGCCATAGTACGAAAAACAAAGTATTTATTGAATAAACAAACAGTAAGAATAATTAACTAATGTTACAGCCAATTACTATTACGGTATTACGGCGCGGTACGGTATTTGTTATTATTAATGCCAGTTTTAATGTTATTCCATTCCTTTTAAAAAATGGTTCGTAGTTATCTAATTATTCTTACAATATTATGTCTTCGAAAACATGGCAACGATATGAAGAAGCAGTCGTTATGATTTTGTAGGAAATCGAGAATATCATCCACGCGTAGTAAGGGTATCGAGAATAGCTTTCCTCTTTCTGGCACCAAAGGGTGTTTGTTAGTACTAAACTGCCAATTTAGCTGAGCATGTGAGATTCTAAATTCAAATCACATTATTGACCAGCGGGTCATAATGAAATCCAGTACAACATTATTGACCGGCTGTGCCCCCGGCCACTAATGACTCACTTTAGGTTATGGTTGCTTGACATATAATTTAACATTTTCGAGCAGGTGGTGTGAAAATATATTTTTTATTACTCATACTCTGAAAGTAGGTCTGAAGTTGCCTGAGGAGCGGGTTGAAAGTAATACTTTTCAGCCCTAGGGAGAATCGTTTTCAACTGACAGCTGTCAAATTATTAAAAAAAAATGGTTCATTGTTCCAACTTTCTATACAGCCACGATGTTAAATTGAAATAACATAAAGTTAAGTATTAATTAAAGAATATATATTTAAATATCTTTATTATTATTAAGTTTCAACTATTTCTTTAAAATAACATAGATTTGGGAAAAATATTTACCATTTTTCGATGATGAAAATGAAAAATAGGTAGGTATTGGCTGAATAGCTGGCCGGCCACAGAAAAAAAAGCAAGATAGGTGGGAAAGCGGCAATAGGGTAGATGACACCATTAAACAATAATTCCAAGACACCTTTCTCTAAAAAAACACTTTATTTTGGGCCTGAAAACTCGATTTATTTTCATTTAATTGCCAAATTCGATTTTTAGTTGCTTTGAAATCAATAAATAGTCGAGTCATTGAGTTGAATAAACAGTAACGTCACAGTAGGCTATTGCCATACAATGTAGAACCGCGTTTTGACAGCTCTTAAAAAGTATCTCAATTGATTGGTGTGTCATCTACCCCATTCGAATTCCGATCTTCATTAGTTTTTTCGAGTTGTATGTTTTTTTTTTACTTTCCTTGTATTCGTAATGAAAAGCACAGTGTTTACCTCGGGTTAAAGACTTATTTAGTCCCTCGAACTATTAGCGCCCTCGCTTCGCTCGGGCACCAAACCCCGTCTCGGGACTAAATAAGTTACTTTCACCCCTAGGGTAACAATGTACTATATATTATCATGCATATACGAGTATTAACCGAGCTATCACAAGTTTTGCTGACAAAGTTGCGGGTGAAGTGCTAGTATATGACAAATTCGTCGTATGATATCTTTTGATACCGACTTTTTTTCGTTTGATATCAATCAATCAATCATTTTATTATCAGGCATCTTAAGGCCCATAGATAAAATACACAAAATTGCATTACAAGCACACACTACGATACACTACGGTAAGGTAGGTATGCAATGTGCATACTGCTGGAACACAGGCGACGACCCTGTGAGAGGAGTACCCGTTTCTTCATCATGTATCAGAAATATCTTCAAATGGGCTCTAGGACATGCCGGTTTCCTCACGAAAGACATCGTGAGGAAACCGGCTTAATTTTTAGCGTTCCGTACCCAAAGGGTAAAAACGGAACCCTATTACTAAGACTTCGCTGTCTGTCCGTCTGTCTGTCACCAGGCTGTATCTCATGAACCGTGACAGCTAGACAGTTGAAATTTTCACAGATGATGTATTTCTGTTGCCGCTATAACAACAAATACTAAATAATAGTCAATGGTACGGAACCCTTCGTGTGCGAGTCCGACTCGCACTTGGCCCGTTTTTTCAAACTTGAGCAACGTTTGTAAAATAGTACACAATAGGAATTTCTTCCGTGTCGTCCTCCTGACTAACAACTATCTGTAATGCCATACAAATAATGGTTCCGTGCGGGGTTTGAACCCGCGACACGCAGTACAGCAGCTAGTCGCTCAGCCACTGCGCCAATCTTGCCGTATGTGTTGTTTTGAATGCAAACAAGTTTTTTTCTCAATATCCAAATATTTTTTCCTACATTGGTACCTACATGTTTTGCAACTTTTTTCCCATTCTGATTTTATAATGTTTATGCACGACATAGCTCAATGAATATAATAATATGAACGTAATTAAGGCCCTTCTAACCCTAAAATTAGCAACTCTATTTGTGGTGTTGCAAACTTCGTTTGAAACGATGTTAGAATAAAGTTCTATTCAGCTTGCAGTACAAAGCGGTTGTTACGTCAGTCACTGCAGCCGAATAGTGCAAAATGAGTGTTTTTTTTGCGATTTACAAAAAATATATTGATTGGACTAAAAAAATAAAACGCATAAGACCTGCTTTATAGTTAGTTCAGTTACTATGCAAAGTTTCATGTTCTAATTTGACGTACTTTTTGAATACCAGCAGTTTATTGTTCGATTTGGAGGTAACTTTGGATTTTTTTTCTATCGGAAAAAGTTTATGGAATCGTGTTTTCGTCACACATAGTACCTAGCATTAATCCTCAACTATAGCATATATTTATTTCAAAATTAATGCTGCAGTATTTTAGGCGTAACGGAGGATCATGCTAAGCCATTTGAGGCATGTTAGGCCCTTAAGAACGTTGGCATTTTCCTCTCGCCTTAAATCCTGTGTCTTTTGCCTAAAAGAGCGAAACGAAGGACTGGGTTTTTTAAAAACCGTATTGCACGAAATTTTAGGGGAAAGGAATAGTATATTTTAATACAAGTGGAGGGCGAGGGTGTAATTGAGCCGAGAACTGCAATAACAAATGTCCACGTGTAACAAACGACGTTTTCAATACATTTTCGAAGAAATAAAATAATAGTACCTACGAAAAGTATTTTGTCATGAACTATCTTTTTTTTAACCGATTTGAGTTTCGTAAAAGTATAGATATCGTAACGTGCGTATAAATGAAAAAAACGCACGGGTGTGAAATACATTGCATGTTGAACCTAGTCATAATGCGATAAGAACCAGTTTTCGAGGAAGTGTATTGAAAAAATATTATGGGTGTGCTAATCCTGTAGTTAAGCTATCAGGGACTATCAGCCCTGCCTGGGTAACCAACGACCCACGAAACGTAGGTCAGTGGGACTACTTGATCGCCCACCAATGCTCTCTAATTCTACCATCATCATCATCTACCGTCATTGACCGCCGATCTATGGGGTCATTCTGTGGACGTTGCTAAATCCATTATAAACATTGTAGCTCCTTCATTAGCTGTAATATTTAACGATTGTATTGACCATGGTGAGTTTCCTGATTTAATGAAATATAGTAAAATAATACCATTGTTTAAATCAGGTAGTACATCAGACCCCACTAATTATAGACCCATTTCAGTACTACCCACCTTTAGTAAAATTTTTGAAAAATTAATTTTGGCACAAATGCAAAGCTTTTTCAATAAACATAAGTTAATGCATAAAAAACAGTTCGGTTTCACAAGGGGTCGTTCAACTAGTGTTGAACTTTTAGGACACATTTATAATGCCTGGGAGGACAAATGCGATGCTTTGGGCATTTTTTGCGATTTATCTAAAGCTTTCGATTGCGTTCTTCATGAAACATTAATCAGGAAACTACACCACTACGGAATCCGTAACGCCTCTCTGGATCTTCTTATTTCATATTTGAGTAATAGGATTCAGAGAGTTGATGTTAACGGGAAGAGATCTCCCGGATCCGTAGTAAGAATGGGGGTACCACAGGGCTCAATTCTTGGTCCATTTTTGTTTCTTATTTACATAAATGACTTGCCTCACCTCATAAAGGATAATCATGACTTAGTATTGTTTGCAGACGATACTTCTCTTTTATTTAAACTCAAACGTCAGCAGTTAGTTACGGATGATGTTAATAGCGCCCTGGCAAAAGTCGTTAATTGGTTTAATGTTAATAACCTACTCCTAAATGAGAAAAAAACTAAATGTATTAAGTTTACGATACCCCATGTAAGACAAGTGGAAACTATTGTACTAATTAAGGATGAAGAGTTGAAACCGGAAGATAGCACAGTGTTTCTAGGCATAACTTTGGATGCCAAGCTTCAGTGGGGCCCGCATATAGACAAATTATCAAAAAAACTTAGCTCTGCAGCATACGCCGTTAGAAGAATTCGTGAGTTAACTGATTTAGAGACAGCCCGTTTAGTTTACTTTAGTTATTTCCATAGCGTGATGTCGTACGGTATTCTCTTGTGGGGCAATGCCGCCGATATTCAGACAATATTTGTTTTGCAAAAAAGGGCAATTCGTTCAATTTATAAATTAAGTCCCAGATACTCCCTCAGACAAAAATTTAAAGAGATTAATGTTCTTACTGTGCCTTCTCAATTTATTTATGAAAACCTTTTGTACGCACACAAAAATATTAATTTGTTTAAAAAATACAGTGATATCCACAACATAAATACGAGGAACAAACACAAATTTGTTGTTCCTGCAACGAGGCTCAAAAAAATAGGGGGTACGTTCAGATGCCAATGTATACGTTTTTACAATAAACTTCCAAGCCAAATTCAAGCACTAAGCCTAAATAAATTCAAATCGTTTATAAAACGGAAGCTGTGCCTGAAAGCCTACTATCATGTTAATCACTATCTCGAAGATAAAAAGGCTTGGGATTAAGCTGCTCCAATGAAATTTGCTCTGTGAATGTCGAAGCTTCGGACTTCGCTTGTTTATTATTTATTCCTTTATCCTTTTTTATTTTTTTTTTCCTTTTATATTTGTTTTTTTTTCCTTTTTTATACAATCTGACATTTAATGTTTTGACATGTATTTTATTATTTTTTATACACTCCGACATTTAATGTTTTGACATGTATTTTATATTTTTTTTTACTTTTTTTTATTTTTTTATAATTTTATTTGACATTTACTGATTTGACATGAATACTTACTTTGTTAAGTATTCTACTTTTTTTTATCATCATTGTGACTTTTAATGATTTTTGTGATTTTTATTTACTTTATTTTGAATAGAACTTGTTATGAATTTTATCTGATTATTGTGAATGTGGGGACCATGTGGGTCACATTTATATTTTTTGTTTATTTTTTCCCACAACTGTCTGGCAGTTTGAGTACTTTATGCGACCTACCCAAATGTCCTTTCTTTGGTATTGTTCGTCGTTTCGTTGAGCTCCTTGAGTTATAAGTCGAGCTACACGTTAACTGACAAATGCTTGCACTGACTGGACAGGTCCACTCAAATCTGTATGGTTCTTTCTTCAAAAGACCATCTCAGACACTAATCTGCATAGTCCTCATGTGAATTGAGCAAGATTGTCTGGACTTTAAAAGAGACTATGACCTCTGAGTTTGTTTCGGCTGTTTCTTCTCAGAGTAGTCAGGTACGAAACACCGGCCCCATCTAGTTTAAAAAAATGACGTGTAAAAGTGTTTGTAAAAACCTACTTGCAAAATAAACATCATTTATCATTTATCATCATCTGCCTAGCCTTTTCCCAACTATGTTGAGGTCGGCTTCCAGTTTCACCGGATACAGCTGAATACCAGTAAGTATTTTACATGCAGCGACTGCCTATCTAATCGGTAAGACTGGTTGTCAGACTTTTTGGGCCTCTGACTACCTAAAGACTGCCAAAGATCTACAAATGACAGCCGGGACCAACGGCTTAACGTGCTTTCCGAGGCACGGAGGAAACTCGGTATGTAATGGGTGGTCACCCATCCACAGACCAACCTAGGCAAGCACGGCTTAACCTAACGATCGACCCGAGCGGCTCTCTAATTCTACCATTAGGTAAGAAATAATCTACATTTAAAACATAAATATAAGCAGGTGCGTTACGGAACCCAAGCCTTGTCATTGTATTTTATTTACCTACATATTACAAGAATTGCTCGTACTTGAAGGAGTAATTCCCATCACTGAGTATGTTTTGGTGGAAATATAAATATTATGTTAAAAAATTAAACATACCGGACGTTGCATAACGTGGGTATTAATTAGGTATATTTTGAGTACTTTGTTGACTTTTGACCGTGGCCGTGGTGAACTGGTGATACCTACTTAATTATCATATCGCTATTTTAACATAACATAACATCACGGCTGTAATCCCCGAATGGTTTGGCAGAGGTGTACCTAATAGTACATCCACATTTCGTAAGTTATGTTTAAGTTCCAGACTCTGTGGCTACTAAGAAATTCCTGATGAAAAAAAATCGGAGCAGTCTTTGGGGACTGCCGAAAGTGAAAACAAAAAGTACACAGGCCCCGCCCCAGTCGTAGCACTCGTAATACCCCGCGCATGCCTTTGTGGTGATACGCCGTAGCGGATGCTATGAGTGCTACGAACGGCTACGAAGCGTGACCGCACATTACGTTACGTGACGATGAGTTCAATGTTTTTCCTTCACCCAAAAAGTGCTCAACGCGCCTAAAGAAGTTTTCACTTCAAAACCCAAAATCACTTTACCCGACCCGGGAATGAAACCCAGGACCTTATGCTCAGCAGTCGTAATTGCGACCACTGGACTAACGGGACAGTCACTGTCAGTTCAGCTGAGCTAGCCAGCATTTGGGAAGTTTCGTCGGATCTGCTCGTCGCGTATTCCACAGAGCCTAAAGACTATGGTCATCAACCAGTGCGTTCTGCCTGTTATGACTTAAGAGGCTGAAACTTGGACATTCACGGTACAGGTTGGTCCATAAATTGAAGGTCCCTCAGCTATCTTGGAATGGGCTATGCTTGGAGTCTCTCTGAGGGATCGCATCCGGAAGAGGTGATCTGACGGAGGCGATCCCACCACAGAATATAATATTAAGTACCTTAATACCTTAGCTGAAATGGGAATGAGCCGGCCATATTAGACCGTAGAACCGATGACCGTTGTGGTAGACGGAGTTAGTAAGTGGAGACCGTGAATTGGCCATCGAAAATGGAACTAGTGATTATAAAAATCAACAGTAGTTCCATCATAGAACTGTTAATCTTACTAGTGGAACTAGTGATAAAGTGAAATCAACACTAGTTCCATTATTTTCAGATTCTTTAAAAATGGAACTAGTGATTATAAAAAACAACACTAGTTCCATCATGGAACTGTTAATGGTATTAGTAACAATGAAGGATCGTAAAGAGGGACGCCCTCAGGCTCGCTGAAGCGACGATCGTCGCAGGCTAGCTGGTAGCAACTACATGAGAGTTACCGAGAATCGAGTTAAGTGGCGTGTGATTGAAGGGGTACATGCCTGCTGTAAGCTGACGATGAATGCTGAGTTTCACGAGTGTGAGATAATTTGTTCCAAGACCTGAGAGAGTTACCTTTTGTTATTTATTTCATCGCCACTGCTCTCAAAGTGTGTAAGGAAAAAGTCAAAGAAATAAAAAAGGAAAAGAAATCTGTCATTGGTGTCGATTCTGTTGTGCACAAACTAAACTTAATTTAGGCTGTTGCTATCTTTTACTAAAAGGCAGTGCGACAAAAGGACGGCTATAGCTATGAACTAAGTTAGAGATGTCAAACTAGTTTATGCCTTGCGCTTCACCATGTTTTTAGTCGACATGTTTTTACGTGCATCATACATTGTATGTTTCATTTGTAGGGAAATATTAGTTCCTATTAAATTTGACAGATATTAAGTCCGTCTCTTTCTCGTTTTATTAGAGAGAAAAAGATACCAATAGCCTAAATTAAGTTTAGTTTGTGCACAACAGAATCGACACCACTATCTGTCATTTTGTCGATTTTTTCTTCGAGGAATCCCGTTTCTACCTACGGTGGTACGCGGGCTGGTCGCAGTTGAATTCAAGATTGTGGACGCCGCAGCTTTTTAATTGGTCATTCAAGAAAGAGGCTGTAGTTGCAGAACCTGCAGTGGTCTGAAAAGTTAGTGTGAGCAGACTAACATTATCCTTTCTTAAAAAAAAAAAATCTTCGTTTGTTTTTGACAGCACTCGAGAACAGTATACTTAACTGGTATAAATATTCTAGTCTGTAGTATCGTCGATACTTTTTAGGGTTCCGTAGTCAATCAACTAGGAACCCTTATAGTTTCGCCATGTCTGTCCGTTCGTCCGTCCGTCCGCGTCCGTCTGTCCGTCCTCGCTTAATCTCTGTGACCGTTAGCACTAGAAAGCTGAAATTTGGTACCTACCAATATTTATGTATATCAATCACGCCGACAAAGTGGTAAAATAAAAATTGGAAAAAAATGTTAGGGAAGCCCCCCTATATGTAAAGTGGGAAGTGATTTTTTTTTTAATTTCAACCCTAACGTGTGATACATTGTTGGAAAGGTATTTAAAAATGAATAGGAGTTTCCTAAAATCATTTTTAGATAATGTCAATAATTTCGGAAATAATCGCTCCAAAAGTAAAAAACAATGTGTACCCCTCTAACTTTTGAACCATAAGTTTAGAAAATATGAAAAAATTCTGAAAAGTTGAACTTTATGAGGACTTTCTAGGAAAATCATTTTGAACTTGATGGAAACAACAGTTTTTGTACAAAAAAGACAAAAAGTTGTACAAAATAATTTCTGGACTAAGTTTGTAGTATATTCGTATATGCAAGCATTTTGCATAATGGATACACACCTTTAAACTCATAAGTGGGAACACTTATTGTGACGGACGGGAAACTACGGAACCCTACACTGAGCGTGGCCCGACACGCTCTTGGCCGGTTTTTTCCTACTAAGTACCTTCTGTTAGCGAATTATTTGTAATATGTGTTTTGTAATTATTGCAAGGCATAATAATAATTATAAGAGCTTAATAATTGTCGGTTGATTATAGATCTTACACAACTAAGCATGTTTCTTTAAGTGTGTGGAATCTGGTAGCTATACTGTTATTTATACAATAAATGCAGAGGGTACCTATGATGGCGCCAGATGAAAATGTAAAATGGTGACAATATAATCTGGTTGTTCTTCCATTAAAGAGTCTACACCTAGATAAGTGAGGTAGGTACGTTCAAGGCTGATGCTCAAGGATAGCCCGAGAAATTCAAATTTTCTCAAGTTTTTTGCTATTTTCAGGTCAGTGCTAGGTTGTATGTTGATTAAAATATTATTCGCGGTTGTAAGACGTATGTAGTTACAGATTTATATTCATCAAAATCATCAATACAACCTTCAAAGTTCATAAAGGTGCAAAAATGACTTTATCAAGGTCAAAATCATTCCTGCACCTTTATGAACTGGAGGGTTGTATTGATGATTTTGATCATTTTAATTCTGTAACTACATACGTCTTACAGTCACGAATAATATTTTAATCAACACACATCCTAGCACTGGCCTGCATATCGCAAAAAACGTGAAAATATTTAAATTTGGCGGACTACCCTTGAGCATCAGCCTTTAGTTAATTTATTCTTATAAGAATTGCACTAAATCGATTATAAATTTTTTTTAGGGTAGATTACAAATCAATATGGAGAAAATGTTAGTTCGATACATGATGTGAATAAGTATCCGTGTAACACAGATACTTAGATGTTAACTTGATGTGGCTCGACACTATTGTAGGGTAGGTATATTATGTTTTTGAAGTGAAAACTTCTTTAGGCGCGTTAAGCACTTTTTGGGTGAAGGAAAAACATTGAACTCATCGTCACGTAACGTAACGTGCGGTCACGCTTCGTAGCCGTTCGTAGCACTCGTAGCATCCGCTACGGCGTAGCACCACATAGGCATGCGCGGGGCATAACCAGTGCTACGACTGGGGAGGGGCCTGTACACTTTTTGTTTTCACTTCTATCGGCAGTCCCCAAAGACTGCTCCGATTTTTTTTTACTATAAATTGTTTATGCAGCTTTTTATAAGTGATTTAGAGATTTTAAGTAGGTAATGGTATCATGTTCAAAGTCAAACTATTATAAAATTTCACCTACATAACTCCATCATGATAAAGATACTTGCAGACAATACTTGCATAGTAATGTGTAATCATGCAATGCATTGAGGTATAATTATTTTAGACAAATAGAATTCAATTCCTGTTTTTTTTTTAAATTATTATTAAGTACTATAACCAGGTATACACGTACCTAACGTTGTCAGCGTCCTCGGAAACATCGACATGGGCGTACCCAGCTCCTGGCCTTGGGGGGGGCAAGTCAGATTTTTTAGGTCAGATCGTCCGCGGCTGTTTTGTCACACTACTGACTATACAAATCCACCTACATGAAAAATTGGGTACATGTAGTGTAGTGTGTAGGGCAAACAGCCTCAAATATAAATAAATAAAAGTAAATTTGACTATGCATTTTTATTTTATTTCGACTTCTACTTTAAAAGTAACTTTCAAGGATCTTCAGCAACACGGTTTATGACGTCTTCCGTGAAAGAACCGCCCATACTGTTTACAAGTTTTTAAAAACTAAAAAAAATTATAACAGAAATAAAATACTTTAATAAATTTTTTTTTAAAGAAACTACTTACAAATGTTTTTTTTTTGCTGCATTTTGCCAGTGTCTCTGCACGGTTTATTCAAAAGTTACCACATAAGGCAATGATATTTAATTAAACAGATATGTTATGAGCGCGCAATCGTGAAGACTCGAAAACGTGTCAATTGGCCTGTTTTTCCTTTATTCTGCGTCACTGCGTACGTATGTGAGCTGGCTCTCCCCCGCGGCGCGGCACACTTTTTTCGGTGGTTTTGTAGGTGTATAACATATCTGTTTGTTAGAATATCATTGACATAAGGTTACACTTTGATTAGTGATTAGGCGAGTATATACATTTTCTGCGAGATTTCCAGGGGGGAGGCGGCTGCCCTCCCCTGCCCCCCCTGGGTACGCCCATGAACATTGGCATAAGATACAACACCATTCCGTCGAAAGTCTTCTTTCAAGAAGCTCTGTAGGCCCACATCCCTGTCTGTCTATCTGTGTGAGTGTGTCTGTCTGTCATCTGTGGATCTTTACATTATTGGTATAGATAGAACAGTTACAGGAACTGGAACGAGTCCAACTGGTAACATGTTACCAGTTGGACTCGTTCCAGCAGAACGGAACTGTAAGCATAGCCGATGCAGTTGGCACCCGAGTGTAACGGGGCCCTTGGATTGATGGCTCCACGAAGTATGTATCTAGGCTGCTCTAGCCGTGGACCTGGTGTAAACAACCTCATCACGAAGCCGTCAACCAAGCATTCTGTACTATCGTGGTCTTTTCCGCATGACCAATTAAAAATTTTTTCAATACACTTCCTCGAAAACTGGTCCATAACGCACTACTATTAGGTACAACATGCAATGTTTTTCACACGTGTGCGTTTTTTCCCATTGAATCTGAATGAGGGATTTTCTTTTTAGCTCTTCCCTAGTCGCTGGATAGATGGCGCTAGGAGTAAGTATGATAATGCAAGGAACGGAACCCAAAAAAACTTATTTTAACAAAGCGCGAGAAATGTAGGTTATATTCGGAAGGTTAAGCAAATTAAACTGTCAGTCAACGAGAGTATGTTACGTGACACAATGTTTTTTTTTTCAAGCGTTTTGGCTTTGGCATAGTAAGTTCAACGCCATCTTTATAGTTCTTGGAAACTAAGTTTTTTTTTTAAAACCTCAAAAGGAAAACCTCTCATTCCAATGAAAATTGCCACAGATAACTATACCTATACTTAGTCCAAATTGGTTCAATGCCTATAGTCTGAGGTGAATGTTTTTTTTTTTAATTTCAGCAAAGCAGTACGCGTCTTTACGGCATAAATATTAAAATTGTGTTTATAAATAGAATTTCATAGATAAACATGATTATTAAAAACCAATAGTTATTTTTATACACAAATTAACATCTATTTGTGTTCAGAATTCAAAAATATAAAATAAATCTATTTTTTATATTAGGCTGTTTAACGGCTTCATACCTTTGCCTCTCCTTCAACCTAGCGAAAGAAGAGCGCGAAAAAAAAAGAAAATTAAAATCATAGTTTCTTAATTCGTGACAAAATTTTTTTCGTTATATTTTATTTTATTTCTTCAAAAGTGTATTGAAAAACGTCGTTTGATACACGTGGACATTTGTTATTGCAGTTCTCGGCTTAAAAACACCCTCGCCTAGGCTCGGGTGTTATATTTCCGCCTCGAATGCAATAACAAACTTTCTCCACTTGTATCAAAATGTACTATTTCGCTTAAATCATGCAGAGGCGCCGAGCCACGCCCCCTTAAAGTTTGGGCCTATTAGGAAAGCGTCAACTTTGGCGCACAAAATAACAATAACTCTCGTTTGGCGTGCATCGTCAGTGCGCTCGGCCGATTCGGTATCTTTTTTCATTCATTATTTCTACACAAAGTCAACGGGGCGGGGCTAGAGAACATTTTTATGTTGCGAGTGCAAGCAAAAATTAGCTTAGTGGTGGTCAGGCGGGAGTGTCCTCGATAGTACATCAAACTAAGTAACTTTACGCAAAAATTATTACTGGGAAACGACTTTCTTTTTTGGGGTGAATAATCTTGTGTCGTGTGTGCATGCGTACCTATAATTATCTACATACGCGAGACGGACTCGCACTTAGCCGGTTTTTAAAAGCCAGTCAGAATGCTCATCCCACTGTCCCACAACCACAACAGTAACTAGGCACGCCAAAATAAAACACAAAAATCAATTCTTGTAAACAGGTTAATATTTTCATCAAAAATAAATTGCTTGCTAGGTTTAGCATACGCTGCTCATAAAATTATTTATTATGGTCGCAATGCAAGGCCATAGGACGAAGATTATTGTATGGTCAATGGCCATCGTAAATTGCCTACGGGTACCTGTTAATCGTACATAATCAGGGTGGGATGATACTTCTTTTTGGAGCCGAGGAGGACGTTATGAGCGACCCAGACCTTGGAAATAAGTCAAATAACTTGGAACTTACATCAAACAGGGAGTTATATAGGTTGAGGCTAAGAAGAAAGGAAGAAAATACTTGTATTTAGAGTGATTTTTATATGTGGGGACGACATGGGAAAATCACAATCCATAAGATATACCGCGCAGCAAAAACGCTAGCTCTTTTTGAGAAAACTACACTGACCTGCAAAAATAAGTATCACACTTTTAAAATTGCAATAACTTTTTAAGTACACAAGATATACTTTCGTAATAAAAGGGACTCGAAAAAGAGTTTCATTTTGTACATAACAACTAATAAAGCTGATAAAAATTGCTATAAAACTTTTTTTTTTATTTTAAATCTCTAACTTCTATAGAGTTTAGAAAAATAATAATTAAAAGTGTGATACTTATTTTTGCAGGCCAGTGTATTTTGGCATGTTAAATTTTTTGGTTAGCTGATTAGCTGTGACTTGTCCATAAAAATGAGTGATACTGAAAAATTTTCTTTTCATGTTTTTCGCCACTTTTTCTTATATGTAAGGATCTTTCGTTCTATATGGGAAGAAAAAAATCGGAACGACGGAAGTAAGTCAATTACAGCAAAAAAAAAACATACCGTTTATATGGACGTAAAAAATAAACTACGGACGTGAAAAAGCGGATCGTACCCTGGATACCAGACCCAAGACCAAGGTATCATAATTAAAAATAGACGATAGTAATTAACCAATACGGTCCAACGCAGATGTTAAGATTTTCTCTCTCGGCTCTAGCACCGTTTACCCCGTATCCGGAAAATAAATCAAGAGCGAAATAGTTTTCACTAAAAATCTATATTCACCCCTTCCTGTTTCTGTTTAGATTTTTTCCATGTTTTTTAATAATAACACCTTTTTATGAAATAAAAAAAACACGGGAATACCTTTTCGTCTTAAGGTAAGGCCCAGGGTTATAGTCCACGAAATTCTAATTTTCTATTGTTTCTTGCAATTTGCCGGGGTGGTCAGTGTCAGGTTGTAAATTGAACAAAATATCAGTCGCGGCCGTAATACACGCACGTATTTATTTACAGAATTATAATCATTAAAATCATCAATACATCATAAGAAAATTTGAGTGTCGCAGGCTATCGTGACGCTTCCCCATTATCTGTGAAATTAATGGGGTTAGCATAGCTAGTTCTAAGCTAGGGCACAGGGGAGGGAGTGGACTGGATCTCATAGCTCCAGTGCGTTGGTGGAATAATGAAACATAGAGTAAATAAATAAGACAGAGAACTATAAAGAGTTGCCGTGCATAGATAATTAATTATAGTAACAATTTGTCAGAAGCCGAAATGTCAAAACAAACCTCAACATGTTTTACAGCAAAGTGAACACTTTTTTTTCCAAATAATGAATAATTATGTAACGATTTTTCAATTCTAATTGAAAAAATACTGTTAGAAGCAAAACCAACCGATATAATTAACGGAAAGTGACAACCAAGTGAACCAACCAACCAGTGCTCGTGAAATTGGTGCAGTAGGAGTAAAGTTTCTTCAACATGGGATAAGGCAGTAAAAATATGAAAAATGCCTTTCAAATGTCCTAAGCCAAAGCTCAAATATTGGTCTAAAGCAGCTTCGAAAATCTCGGTTAAAACCAAGAATGTTCTAGTACAGTCTCCAGCCAAAGGGAAGAATAGTTTGTTGTACGCTCTTCAGATTGCCTTAAGTGGTCCTCACAATGCTATGATAGCCTCACACAGCGCCGATAGTGCTCCCCGCAACGCCATAAGTGCTCCCAACAACAAAGGCGCTCCTCATGACGCCATAACAACAACCTCATCATGGAAATGGGTCACGGGCGCAGACGGGATGAAGGCGGGGCCTAAAACGGATGTTGGTGCTGGATGTGCAACTTTTTATGCATTGGCACTTGTCATATTGTCATTGTTCGGTTGGTTCCTCCTCAAATATTTTGACCGAATACCCTGGAATCACGATCGCTGTGAACAGTGTGGACGCACTATAAAAGAATAATGTCGTCGGAACTTGATTAGTTGCAAATACTTCTCATTTAAATCTGCTAATCCCTGTAATTCTTGTGACTCAATAAAACACGGTGACCACAATATTTTTCTTTTCATTTTGCACCATCCATTTGTATTGGATCTACGTAAAGTACGGTCAAGGGCAAAGGGTAAATACTTATATAACAATTAACAAACATAAGTTAAAAGGCACAAAGCTAATTTTAAAGCTCATTATTTTTTGGGTACCTTGTGAGTACCCATAATATCAAAGGCGCTCCCTCACCGACAGTATTTGCCTGTAATGTAACAGCTAAACAGCCCTTGATTCTGAACAAAATCCGAATCTTTAATTATACAGTGTTTGCGGTTATGGGCATATTTTACTTCAACAAATACACGTTTATAATTACTCCTGGGGATTTATAACTCCAAAGGGGATTCATTTCCCGAATTCCCAGCAGCAGCTGACCCAACACCGCGCGTATGGCAGCCATTTTGTTTTCTATTCGGCTGATCTAGGGTATGTTCAATGAAATGCTAATATCTTTGAATCTAACAGACTGAGACGTGAAAATGACTTTATTGCAAGGTTAAATACTGAGGCTACCTACCTATCGAATTAATAAATAAATATTCCTGAATAATATGCAAAAGGCAAAAAAAAAAAAGAAAATACGAAATTTTACACAACATTACATTTACAACGCTACATTTTTGATACACAGTGCAATCAAACATAATATTGTCGCATGCAAGCAGCATGGTTTTTTTGGCTATTGAATGACAATTGTGAAATTGTATAGAAAAAACAAGATGGCGGCCGCAGCGTCTGCGCAGACGACTGGCTTTTTGTGCGGATGAGTCTGTGGCGCACAAAATGTCTGCATGACATACAAAAAGTCCGTCGCGGATTTTACGCAGTCTGCGCAGGCCCTCACGCACCAAATGTAAACGTACAGTATGACCACTTTAAGTGTGCAGTTTAAGATAGCGAAACCTTGTCAAAAAACAAAATGCAGCATTAGGTGTATTCAGCAGTATATCAAACTTCGTACTTTTATTGTAAATCTGTGTTTTCCCGCCTGCACAGATAAGTTGGTTGAAGTGTACTATGCTGCACATCTACGTAGTTAATTAAAAATGCAGCATTAGGTGTATTCAGCAGTATGTCAAACTTCGTACTTTTATTGTAGTTCTGTGTTTTCCTGCCTGCACAGAAATGCAGCATTAGGTGTATTCAGCAGTATGTCAAACTTCGTACATTTATTTTAGTTCTTTGTTTTCCCGCCTGCACAAATAAGTTGATTGAAGTGTACTATGCCCAGTATAGTTAAAAAAACAGCATTAGATGTATTCAGCAGTATGTCAAACTTCGTACTTTTATTGTAGTTCTGTGTTTTCCCGCCTGCACAGATAAATTGGTTGAAATGTACTATGGCTGCACTATAGTTAAAAATCTGTGTCAAAAACTGCCAATAACGTCAAAACCACAGTCAAAACAAACAAGCTCAAACTATAAAAAATGTCCAACATTGAAATAAATCATTTCTTGCAAATAGAGTGAAAGATACTAGGGAGTCTTGGGTTAGGCATAAACAATGCGCTTTCAAAAACATGTTGGTTTTAGAAAGAAATTCCAATCTAGTAAGATCAGAGGCTGGATGGACCAGCTACGAAACCTTACGCCTTCTGCAAGCTGGATGCCCATCACTAATAGCCATGTTTATTTTATTTGTGATTTTACTTTCGGTTTTGACCAAAAGATTGCTTGCTGGTGGGGACCGGTGCCGTACCTGGCAGTACCCTAGAACAGCTGAGCAGACCCCCAGCTCTACTCCTTCCCCGCCCAGCAGACGGAAAAATAACAAAAGACGATGCCAATCCTCCGGTAGACGCCGCTCAAAGAGTATATCAAACAAGGACCCTACTAATAAAAGTAAGTCATAAGCTCGGCGCAAACGGGCCACCAACCACAGTCACCGGTAGGGCTTTTAATCCGGAGTTCCGGAGTTTTGTAACTCCGGAGTTTCGGAGCGATTTTAAGCATTTTCAAATCCGGAGTTGAAATAGAACACCCATAGAGAGTTGAAACCGGTTTTCAAAAACAATGTAAACACTATTTACAAAACGACGAAAAACACATCTTAATTCTTGAGCGAGTTGATTTTAGTTGAGACTTGGATTCGTAAGAGTAGAAAAAGCAATTTATGACAATGGCGGATGCAGAGGAAAATACCTTTCAGAGCCGTACCACTATCTGCTGCGTGTCTTGCCGACGAGCGTGGACTAAGAACGAGCATTCTCGGCAGCAGGCTTTTTCTGCACGAAGCTTAGAAGTTCTTTTTCTGACTCATCTTTAAATGCCTTATCGTTTCTCAAAACATATTACCAAGAACTTCGATCTGAAAAAAAAAATAGATTGTTAGGTACCTATAAGTTCATGATTATTATTTTATTGTAACTTGCCAAACAAATGTTTATTTTTATGAAATAAAGGGCCTTATTTCTAAAAAAGCTGTCAACTCCGGCGCCAACTCTGGAGTTCCGGATTTGAATGCTCAACATCGTAACTAGCTCCGGAGTTGATAACTATCCGAGTTTGAATGCCCTAGTCACCGGTAGCCAGCGACAAGCAGTTCACACGCTTTTTCATACATTTTGTTGAAACTCGCCGCACACGTGTGGCGGTGGCGGCCACTCGCTACAGCAGTGCTAGCGAGTCGCGGTAGCGCGCGCGGCAGCCACCGGTGGCTGTGGTTGGTGACCCGTTTGCGCCGAGCCTTATAGTAGTCGATGCTGCATTAAAAAAGGGCCATCATCGACACGACTTAGAATAAGACAGGGAGTTGGCTGTCTCTTCGGAATGGGCTCCTGAAGGTGAAAGTGACGTTGAGGGCAGCCTAGAATAGTTGACGAGATGTCTTCAACACGCTTTGTGAAGATTGGTTGAAACGGCACGGGAAAACTGGGTCAACATTAGGGGAAACCTTTGCCCTGAAGAACACCTCTTCAGGGCCCCAAGTCTGCTATTTTTATAAAATTCGTCATTCCTACACGACGCCATTGTCATTTTGGTAAAAGTTCATAGTCTGCTAAGTTCATAATGATAGATCACTGGTCGGTCAATGGTCTCGTAATAGAATTGTGTTGGAATGATATTGTTGTATTGCCATTTTTAAAACCCGGTGGTAGAAATGATTTTCGAAAAACTACTATTAAAATTGAACATTTATTCATGCCAGATTTCATTTTATATATTTTTACATATTATTTATTAGTGTTTTAAGCCATCTGAATTGATAAGAAGTTCGTAAATAGGAAAAAACATTAAAATGTTCAACGCGGATTAATGTAAAACTAAATATTTTATCTGTATAAATGTCAAAGTCAAATGTGACATTATAGTTTACTCTCGTGTATCTGTTTTTGTTTCTAGCGGCCGGTGTTTTGTTATTGTATTTATTTTCATTTGAGTGTTCTAGTTAGATTTTAGTTTGTATATTTTAACCCCTAAGTGGAGGAGCTCCTATTTATGTCCAGCGATATTTATTTAATTGCTGCATTGTATCGTTATTTGTAGCACACCATAATACGACGCACGCCACAACATGTAGCATGCTGCAATGCCGCACTGTGTTGCCCCCAATGATATTCTAAAGGTAGCTTTACGCGGGGGGCATCACTGTGCGGCATTGCAGCGAGCTACATATTGTGGCGTGCGTCATCTTTTGGTATGATGCAATTAACCACGGTGAGCGGCAATTGCGGTATGCCGCAGACTATATTACACCGAGGCAACATTGTGCCTAGATAATTTTCAAAGCATCCCAAACATAACCTATAAACTGTATGACGCACCAAGATTGTGGCATGGAATCCATAGTGTTTGGATAGAAGCTGTGACAGTCTGATACATGACGCAAGTTGTTGCAATGCCGCACAACGTGCAACATTTTAAATTATTGAAGTATGCGCCTTTGTGGCATGCTGCAATGCCGCACAGTGTTGCCCCGGTGTAAAGTATAAACTAGCCATTATACAGATATGTTATTACACCTACAAAACCACGGAAAAAAGTGTGCCGCGGGGCAGAGCCAGCTCACATACACGCAGTAACGCAGAATAAAGGCAAAACAGGCCAATTGGCACGTTTTTGACTCTTCACGATTGCGCGCTCACAACATATCTGTTTAATAGAATATCGTTGGTTGCCCCGGTGTAAAGCAGCCCTATGTAAAGCATGTGTGCTGCAAACACCTGCAAAAAATCAATTTACTTTTTTACCTAGCTGCATTTGGCATTTGGCTGCATTGGGACGACCCGATTGGCGCAGTGGTAGTCAGGCTGCCTTACGTTCTTAGGGTTCTGGGTTCGAATCCCGGTCGGAGCAAATGTTTGTGTGATGAGCATGGACATTTGTTTCCGAGTCATGGATGTTTATATGTTTATTAGGTATGTATTTACAAACAAAAAGTATCTATGTAGTATATTAACTATCTGGTGTCCACGATACAAGCCTCGTTGCTTAGTGTGGCACTAGATGGCGCTGTGTGTAATGTCGAGCAATATTTAATATTTATTTATTTAGGTAAACGTAGATTAACTTATATTTAATTACTGTTCTTGACATAAACAAGAAACAGAGCATCTAAATTTATAAAGTAAGAAATTAATTCTATTTTCTATTTTTTATTCTAATAATCACTCATCATGAGTATTTAGAACAATTGCTTAGAATAATGCTCTTTAAATAACGCTCTTCGTCAGTCCAACACGATCCTATTGTCATTTTGGTAAAAGTTCGTAGTCTGCTAAATTCATAGTGATCGATCATTGTCCGGACAATGGTCTCGTGTTGTAATGACTTTGTTGTATTGCCATTAATATAAGACCCGTTAGTAGAAATGATTTTCGAAAAACTACTATTACATTTGAACATTTATTCATGCCAGATTTCATTTATTTATTTATTTACATATTATTTATTAGTGTTTTAAGCCATCTGAATTAATAAAAAGTTCGTAAATAGGAAAAAACATTAAAATTTTCAACGCGGATTAATGTAAATTTAATATTTTATCTGTTTTTATGTCAAAGTCAAATGTGGCATTACTGTTTACTGACGTTTATTTGTTTTTGTATCTAGCGGCCGGTGTTTTGTTATTGTATTTATTTTCATTTGATTGTCTAGTTAGATTTTTGTTTGTATATTTTTACCCCTAAGACGACCCACTGACCGAGAAGCCTATATTTATTGATTTTATACAAAATGGTGATAATTGAGCAAATTTCGGCTCCACTTGAATAATTGGAAAACCACCAATGAAGGGCGAAGTTTATCGAAGGTAAAGATCTTGCAATTATTTGTTTTGACCATTAACGCCCCACTTTATGGGCAAAGTATGTCGCCCGATGTTACAAAATATATATTTTTTTATAGAAACAGACCATGTACCCTCTCGATGTTGCTCAATCAAGGCTGGATGCTATTGAAGCCAGGAACGAGGCGACTTTAAAACATGCTCGGGCAGGCCATCAACAACTCAGCTGCTGCATTGATGGACAGCTCCACCACAGAAAAAATGGTGAACCATAGAGGCCACTGTGTGCCAAAAAAGGTAATTACTAATTACTGTTGATTTATAGGTAAGTCATTCACCTTTAGGTAATGGTTTCACCCAAAATCGGAACTTCTACTCATTGTGTGTGCTACCAACATACCCACAATAAGTATTATGGAGCATTGAAAACAAAACAATAAAAATTATAATAATTAATATGACCCCTCCATCTAAGCTTATAAGCTTGTGTTAGGTTTAGGCTCAATCAGTAGTAGTACATTGGCCAGAATCTGACATCTTGATTGTAACTCTGATACTAAGCGCTAGGTTACACAACATGCTATAAAAGAAGTTGCAACTTTTGTATTAAACTTAATTTTGTTTTCACACAAACTCTGCAGAATTATAATGTCATGACAAAATGATTAAATGAAACAGTGTTTATAAAAAGAGTATTAATTTATTTTAACCTATAAGTATACCCGTAATTACAGGAATAACAATGTTCTGTTCCCGGGCTTGAAACGTTAAATCATATTTTGTCAATACTGTGGTCACTGTGGATCTGTAACAAAGAGTTAAATCATTTTATTAATACTTAGAGCATTTTCGTACTTCATTAGAACATTAAGGTAGGTTTACAGTACATACCTGCTAATTTAATTTATGCATTTCTCCACAGTCTGTCAAGAAGAGCCTGCTGCAGTGCCCGACCTTCAAGAAGATCCCGATTCACCCTTTGATGGTTTTGATAATTAGGTGCTGCATTATTATTTTCCTCCTAAATTAAAAGACAGATTAGTGATTAATGACATGAATGACTATTATTATTTTTATTAAAAGGTAATATTTGTGATTTGTTATTCAAATGATGATTAAAATTAAAATATTGAAGATCTTTTTGATTTGTATGAAGACTGATTTTGATTTGTTATTATTATTACATTAGATATTGTAACTTGTCTTTTGTTTTATGTAGTACTTATATTTACATTTCAGGTTTTTCAAATGACTTGAAATTCAAGTTTAAAATGTTAAATAAATATTTAGTTTATGAGAAATAAAGATTATTTTAAATGTTGATTTTTAACATAGCAGTATTATTTTAAATTCCATCTTCATTCTAAGTGAAATGTGGAATGTAAATCACCTATTGCAAGCCAAGTACTTCTAGATAAACTTCATCAGGTGGCAACGGTGCTCTTGCCATGTATGGAATGTTGTGCAATATGTAACATGCATTCACAATCTTGCCTGCAGTTGTTCGACTATAATGTAAAGCATGAACTGCAACCTGAAAAAATCAATTTACTTTTATAAGTACAACCGCAGGTAACTTAACTTTTATTTAATTAATACTGTTCTTGACATAAACTATTGCATCTAATCATTGTTATTGAGTATCTAAAACAATAAATTGCTTATAATAATGGGTCTTTACCTGAAACATGCTTCTAATACGCTGCAATGGGGAATGAGTTCTTCAATTTATTAACCTCCATATGAGTTCTTTCCAAGGCGAAACGACTTTACAAATTCCGCCTCGGGAATATCTTAAAAGGGTTCAAATAATCCCTTTAGGCTCAAAACGTCCATCATTCGCATCAAGCGAAGGGCACGACGACGTCTTCTGCATTCCGCCCATCTTCTTTCTCTAGCATCCACTGCGTTGGCTAGCTCGAGAACATTTTGTTCGTAGTGAATTCATTGTCTCCATTCAATATTCCACAAACACGATCGAAATAAAAGCAATGATTGCACAATGACGTTCCACTGATAGGTTAGTGATCAAAAGAACTGTCAAAACTTTAGCAGATTACCGCTTTAAGTTAGTCATTGTGTACGAGATTACCATTCTAAAACAGTGGTTGTTCATTGGAAAGCCATAATGACGCCATTATATTAGTAGATTACCAAACTTGTCAAAATCAACAAATAGAAGATCAACGATAGATCATTCTGACACTATTGTAATAGCAGACTTGATTTGCGTTGGCTGGCTCGAGAATATTTTGTTCGTAGTGAATTCATTGTCTCCATTCAGTAATCCACAACCACGATCGAATTAAAAACCATGACCGCACAATGACGTTTCAATGATAAGTCAATGATCCAAAGGAACTGTCAAAATTTTAGCAGGTTACCGCTTATGTCAGTCATTCATTTGTCATTGTGTACGAGATTACCATTCTATGCCATTTCTTTCAATGGAGTGTCAGTGGTTGTTCATTGGAAAGCCATAATGACGCCACTAAATTAGTAGATTACCAAACTTGTCAAAATCGACAATTATGAGATCAATGAACGACTATTCTGACACTATTGTAATAGCAGACTTGAGGCCCAGGACATTACCTAACGGCTGGTGAAGCAATCGTTTCTAAGGATGGTATATACAGTACTATATCGTTTATGTAATAATAGGTAAATACTTTAATTAAGTTATTAGAGGAGCTCGTGGCTGAATAATAACAGCCGCTCGGGTCGATCTTTAGGTTAAGCCGTGCTTGCCTAGGTTGGTCTGTGGATGGTGGTGACCACCCATTAAATACCGAGTTTCCTCTGTGCCTCAGAAAGCACGTCAAGCAGTTGGTCCCGGCTGTCATTTGTGATCTTTGACAGTCGTTACAGGTAGTCAGTGGCCCAAAAAGTCTGACAACCAGTCTGACCAAAGGGTATCGTATTACCCAGTACTTTGTGGAGATCAGATTGTTGCTCCATGTAAAATACTGGTATTCAGCTGCATCCGGTTAAACTGGAAGCCAACCCTAATAAAAACTTGGGAAAAAGCTAGGCAGATGATGACTTTAATTAAGTTATTGTTTATTATTTAAGTTCTTCAAACATTATTTCTTTACAGAAAACAAGATGCGTGAAACCATAAAAAGAAAACTGTAATCATGGAGTTTTCTGATCAGACTAGAACTTTCGAACAGTCCGATTATAAAGGAAATATTGTCGTGCCCTTGTAGAGAAACAATAAAACTAAAATATCACAATCACTACATATTATAAAACAAAGTCCTCAAATAAACTCAAAAACTACTGCACCGATTTTCATGCTATTTACACCAATGGATAAAGTGGTTCTCGAGGAAGGTTTTAGGATAAAATTTGACAAGTTTTTGTATACATTGGCTAAAATATAATGATATTTGTTGGAGGTGTCGGAAAAAAATAAGCCGTCTGGGAGCTTTACTTTTGGTCGCGATTACCGACATTTACGCGGGCGATTTCGACCGGTTATCGACCGGTCCAACTTGAATATACTTAATAGGAAAGCTTAGTAGCTATGAATCCTAAAAGTGTTGATTGCACTTTCGTATCATATTATAGTGCTTATGGTTGTAAAAGTACCCGTAAAGAAGCCGAAAAGCATCAAGCTTTGCTCTCCTCTTCATTGCGATAATTTGTCTCTGATGAATTTGTCTGTTCTCGAGTCTACTAGACTCGAGAACAGACAAATTCAACAGACAAGAGGAAGAGGAATCAATCTATAATATGATTACATGAATAAAGTAACAGAAGACACAAGTGAAGATTAAATTACTACTTAGTAGAGGCAGCCGTGTGGTATCCGGCAGAGTAGAATAGAAGCAACCCATTACACTCACGGGTGTCGTATAAGGCGATTAATGTCTGAGGCAGAACACCTTGCGCCTCCGTAGACCAGAGAATGGGCAGCAGCGTTTTCTGTTAGTCTTTCATCACTGCGATCTCCAATCCGCCTGCCAAGCGTGGAGATTACGGCAAATTCCTCCCATCATAGGAGAGGCTTATGTCCAGTAGTGGACGTTATGGGCTGTTGTTGTTGTTGTTGTAGTAGAGGCAAAGAAGTATGCAATCGAATGAGTCACGAGTGGAAGAGGTTTGGGTTCCGATTGTCTTCGTTCTTCTCCCGTATCCGGGGTCAGGTCAGCGTGATTTACAGTGTAATCAGTTTAATTTACGTGTATTAGAATTGTATTAATGTATCGCAAATACTACAACCCACTGGGTTGTATTTGCGATACAATAAAAAACACAAATGCGATGCCAAGAGATAGATAGAGAGGGTTAGAGAGTCTAACCCTGTCTATCTCTTATGTCACGCAGACGAAGTTGCATGAGTGGGTCAGCTTGTGATATTATAAAGAAAAGAAACCTTTCATTTATCTTCCGGCGACGAAATCCAATCAGCTAAGTTTTATCTTGTAAACGGTAGGAAATAAACTTGTTTGTTCATTTGCATTTATTCGTTGTCGAGTGGCGCTCGCCTTGCACCAGGCCCGGATCTAGGGGGGGGCAAGCCGGGGCCCATGCCCCGGGCGGCAAGTTTAGGGGGCGGCAAATTCAAGCTTGGCAGACTTACGGTCAAAGTTGCGATAATGATGAGTTGTAACGATACAACTCATTGATTTCTGTTGAAGACTGGAAAACTGTTTCTGTTAAAGAAGAAGGAGCGCCCTGCAGACACCCCATATGCATACTAGCCCATCGATTTAGATGAGGAAGACAAACTCTTTGAGACCTAAACTGTAGACCGCCTATTTCAGCACCATGGCTACTGAGGATCTGGCGGACCCGCTTAGATGCCGCTGCCTCGCAGAGCAACTGCGCAATTGTCAGACTCCTCGACTCTCCCCAGAGCTCAGGATTTCCACCTCGAGAAAAAAAAAGATTGGAGGCACTCCTATACCATGCCAAACCTATGCCGTACCAACTTCTGGCGCGTAATCAAGGCATATCTGAGGGATAGAGATATCATCTAATCTATGTACGACTGGGCGCTTTGCGGTTAGTTTCTTTATGGTGTTTGTGTCATCTGTTATACTGATGACACGCTGGTGAAGGCAAACGTTTCGGTAGGTCGTCTCTTGTATCTTGGCGACAGCTCTGGGGTCGTAGATGGGATCCGAGTCGACGATGAAGTACCTGGGACTCGTCCCTAATAGCCGCATTTTCAGCAGTTGACACCCCGGTTGATGGGCACCGCGAACTTAATCTCGTGGCTACTGCCCAATCTGAGGGGATCCAATTCCTGCAGAAGATTCTATAAATGGGGCTCGTTAGCGCCCTATGGAGTGCCAGTATGGGCAGACAACTTGACGACCTAAATACTTACCGTAATTTAGCGATGAACCCAGAGAGCGATGGCCGTCAGGGTGATGAAAATAAATCAAACGGTCTCCTTCAAGGCGGCGAGCTTTTTGGCCGGATCACCACCATGAGATCTTGACGTTATAGTCCTTACACAGAGCAAGTACCTGATGCGCCGCCAACGCCATGATATCGAGGTGTAGAGGGCTATGCTCCATCAGGTCCTAGTGGTGGAATGAGAAGTTCGCCGACCCAGGTTCGAAACCCAGTGCACATCATGCATGTGGTTTGATCTCAAGATCTCTCTCTTCTGAGGAAAGACGTAAAATTTTCTGAATTTTAACTTTGTCCATAAGTCACCTAAGTAACTCCGGTAGTTCGAAACAATTCTAACCTGTCCAAGGTAGGTAAACTGTTAAGTTTTCGAACTGGCTTTGCTTGCTTTTTAGACTACATTCTTGAGACTTTGTCTAAAAGTCGCCCAAGTAATTCCTGTATGAAGGATCGAAACAATTCAAACCTGTCCAAAGCAAAGTGTCAAAAAATTTTCGAGCTCGCTTCGCTCGCTCATGCAGTCAAGTTCCTCTTAAATCTAAACTTTGAAAGTCAACCAAGTAACTCCTGTATGAAGTGACAAAATAATTCTAGTCTGTCCAAAGCAGGGTGTTGAAATTTTCGAGCTCGCTTCGCTCGCTCTTGGAGCCTAAGTTTCTCTTTCTCATTAAATTGTCTCCATAAATTGATTTAGTAGCATCTATTTAAGAATCATATAGTTCCTAACCTGTTCAAATAACTCTTCAAAACTTAAACTAACCAATCCGAGGTCACGGAGGTGCTAACATTTTTGAAGTGGCTATATGCACTTCAGCTGCATCCGTAAATAGTAAACTTAAAAATCGCACCCTTCTGATAGGCCTCCTGGCCCAAAAGCTGGCGACGCCCTTGGCCAGGCCCCCAAGTAGTATTAGCCCAGGGCCCAACAAACTCACGGTCCACCCCTGGGCCTATGGCCATCATTAGGCGTCTGATGACTGAAATATTGATGATGATAAAAACAAAAATATAGACGGGCGGGGGCGGCATTTTTCATTTTTTGCCCCGCCTCGAAAAAATTCAAGATCCGGGGCTGCCTTGCACTGCAGTAATTACTTATTGAAGTTTTCCATTTGCGTCGACACTGGGTCGCTTTATCGATTGGAAATCTAAAACGGTCTACCTTACCTCACTGAGCGATTTTTGCTTATAACTTTCCCACTGCTGGGAAACAGTGTTCTCTATGAAACGAATTGCGTCGTACGCACGACGACCATTCAATCTATACAAAACCAAATTAAGCTGAACTCTCATGGTACGGGAAGCTCATACAAAACGAAGTCAGGATTATATTGGATATGTATACCGTATAGTTTGATTTGTCGCCATGTGCGATACCTACAGTAATCCATCACACATGCTGTGCAGGTTGTTAAATGTCATAACTTTGTCTTCGAATTTTCGGTTCTAGGATATGCCGATTTCCTCACAATGTTTTCCTTCACCGTTTCGGGAGAAGTGGTGTTGAAATAAAATGAATTCCAAGAAAAGTGCCAACTTGTTTGCGAACTAACGTTTTATACCTACCTATACCTACTGTGTCAACGTCGTTGTTTATAAATTTATGATATTCTACTCAAACTTAAAAAATCAAATTTAAAAAAATCGGAGCAGTCTTTGGGGACTGCCGATAGAAGTGAAAACAAAAAGTACACAGGCCCCGCCCCAGTCGTAGCACTGGTTATGCCCCGCGCATGCCTATGTGTTGCTACGCCGTAGCGGATGCTACGAGTGCTACGAACGGCTACGAAGCGTGACCGCACGTTACGTTACGTGACGATGAGTTCAATGTTTTACCTTCACCCAAAAAGTGTGCTCAACGCGCCTAAAGAAGTTTTCACTTCAAAAGTTTTCACTTCCAAAATATTTACGACGTAGACATACGCATGAATGTTTACCGAGATTAAAAAAAAAAAAAAAACAATCACCGTCGACTCTATGAATTGAACCAATTTGGGCTTAGTCTATGTATCTGTGGAAATTGATATTTCTAATTAAAAAAAAATCCACAAGTGTAAATACATTGCATACCTATTGAAACTAATCGTAGTACGATTAGAGTTTTCGAGGAAGTGTATTGAAAAATGGTTTGCAAATATTGAAGCGGACAATTTATATTTACATACATAAACATACATGGTCTCGCTTTGTATAGATTTCCCGTTTAATGAGAGATCCAGTTATACAGGTTTTGTATAGCTTGATTGGTCGTCGTACTATCGATACCGAGCGACGAATTTAAAGCGTCATTTATTGTGGCTTTATCAAAACAAAAACGGGTTTTCTTGGAAAACAAGAACTATGACGGAGATTTATAAGTTCGATTACCTCATGTGTGATCAGCATAGCTATTCACAAACGCATCGATTCGATTTCGATTCGACAAATCGTATGTCTATCTTCTATAGGCATTACGAAAGCGAGCGATATAGACATACGACTTGACAAATCGAATCGAAGCGTTTGTGAATAGCTATGAATGGTTGATGATGAGAATTAGGTACTTAATAATATACCTAAAATAACCATTTTATTCGTAGAAGTCTACGTAATAGGAACCGGTTCTCTTTCTTATGTATCTTGATCAACAATCGCCTGATTTAGACACTACAGACAATAATACAGAATCAGGACGGTGCAGTTACGAAGATGGTAGGTACTTACATAAAAATACAGTGATATCCACAACAAAATACGAGGAACCTGCAACAAGGCTCAAAAAAATAGGGGGTACGTTCAGATGGCAATCAATGCCAAAGGACTGAAACTTTTTTTTACGTTAACTTAGAATTTTGTTTTTTTTTACAGCTTCAAGGGAGTGTAGACCTGAGTATGAAGGGTGTAAAACACCTCTTAACGAAGCTGAAAGGCACTTGTTCTCCCTGTCATTGCGATCATTGTATGGTTTTAATTTCAACTCGATACCTACCTCCACGCGTTTCCGAGATCTTTATCTCGGAAACGCGTGGAGGTATCGAGTTGAAATGACGCTTTGGTCTTGACAGACAGACGGACAACATAGTGGCACACAGTAAACAGCCACTTTATATTTTCTCTCGATAAAAACTATAAAAATAAACAATATTTTTTAATAAGTATCCAAAGCGTTGTGGAGAAACGCATCGTCGTTTAACGCCCTTGCTTGCCTTGCAGTTGAACTTGGCTGGCATTGAGATGTCTCTCGTACACAATACACAGGTATGACAAGATGTCTTGCCTTGAACTTGTTCGCCAATTTCCGAATGTATTACTTAGTGGCCGATATGAAAATTCAAACCGGTCATGTTATAATCGAAAAGTTAAATTTTAGCGCGGAGTTACCTTTAAGGCGACTACAGGAGCTAAATTAGCAACTCTATTTGTGATGGTTCAAACTTCTTTTGAAATTCTGTTGGAATAAAGTTCTAATCAGCTTGCACTACAAAGTGGTTGTTTCGTCAGTCACTGCGGGCCGAATAGTGCGAAATTAGTGTTTTTTTGCGATTTACAAAAAAAAAAAACACAATCATGCTAATATGTTGCTTGTAGAATTTTTGCTAAAAAAATCAGAATGATCGCATGTTTTTTAGTTTGGTTTTTACTCGTTAAAAGAAATTGTTAGAGATAAATTCGTGATTTTTTTTAACGAGTAAATTTTGTTATATTATGTTTTCAAAACAATATCATACTAGCAAATATTTTTCTGCAGTGAATCATATGCTTTTTTGCACTATACAACTCGCGTTTAGCTCCTGTAGGGGGACTTAAGTGTCGATAGAAAAATGTTAGTAATAATAAGTAGTGGTAGGTGGTGGTGTTGGTGGTAGTGGTGGTGGTAGTGGTGGTGGTAGTGGTGGTGGTAGTGGTAATATAATTCTTAAGTATTTTATACAGGGTAGCGCCGAAAATACGACAATAAATTAAACTGCATAATTATTATAGTCGTACCTACATATTGAAGTTTCCAGTCTGAATACAAAAATTCAATCGAATATATCCAGTTGTTTAGTCGCAGGATATTATTTTTAATTTTCAGCATTTTTTACATGATGTAGATTAATAATAAGCTAGCGCCGACAGGTTAACGACCTCCGCATCGGTAATAAACACTAAACACTATGTTGCAAATTCAAACCAAACATAAACAAACACACATAACATCACGCCAGCAATCCCCGAAGGGTAAGGCAGAGGTGTACCTAATAGCACACCCACATTTTGCCAATTATGTTTATGTATGTCCCATTATTGCATTCCACTGAGATGTATAAGTACCTAACACTAGTGTATTAGTTTTGACTTCGGCATCATCTGCCCAACCTTTTCGGTCGGCTTCCAGTCCAACCGTACATGACATTGCATTTAATATATATTTTTTTTTTAGGGTTCCGTACCCAAAGGGTAGAAACGGAACCCTATTACTAAGACTTCGCTGTCTGTCCGTCTGTCCGCCTGTCCGTCTGTCCGTCTGTCTGTCTGTCCGTCTGTCCGTCTGTCTGTCACCTGGCTGTATCTCATGAACTGTAACAGCTAGACAGTTGAAATTTTCACAGATGATGTATTTCTGTTGCCGCTATAACAACAAATACTAAATATAGTTAATGGTACGAAACCCTTCGTGTGCGAGTCCGACTCGCACTTGGCCGGTTTTTTTTTAAGACATTGTGACTTCTTTGTATTATTTTATTCGTGATATATGTAAACACCACTTGACATGTAATTTTTATTTTGTTTTCTGAATTATTGTAATAATTATAAGATGCTATTTGTAATATTATAACTATGATTATTGTTAGCTTTTAAGCGTTTTGGTATAAAACTGTCAGCTTAAAATGTTTTTTTCTAAATAAATAAATAGGGGGCGAGCCTGTAGCTGCTACTGAGAAATTCCTAATGGAAAAACTCAATAACAATTTGCCCGACCCGGGAATTGAACCCAGGACCTCATGACTCTGCAGTCGCGATCACTAGATCGACGAGGCAGTCGAAAAATTAAATAATTTGAGAGCCAGATGAGGTCGACGTGTTGACAGGATGAACTTGCTTGCATTTAGGAAACATCGACCTCACACCTGTTTTAAACTCAGAATTTAATTCTCAATGATAACAATGAAGCAGAAAAATACATAGCTGAGTAGAATAAATCCGTAGTACTAACGAACGCTCAAGTTTTCAGGTAAATACCTAGATGATAGATCCGGAAAGAAAGTCCGGATTTTTTTTTTATTGTGCAGTGCAATTCTACTGTTTTTTTTTTATTTTATTTTATTAACAACAGTTTTATTCAAAATCAAAGCATTTAGTTCAAGTAGGCCATTTACAGGCACTTTTGAACTGTCGAAACAAAGACAACAATTAATGAAACTACGTATAATCGTACATTATTGACGTTTCCAGTCTGCATACAAAAATTTAATCGAATTTATCCAGTGGTTTCTTCGATCAACAATCAGAGTGGTTTAGTCACAGGATATAATTTTTTTTAGTATTGTATATTTTTAGGGTTCCGTAGTCCTGACAAGGAACTCTTATAGTTTCGTCATGTCCGTCTGTCCGTCCGTCCGAGGTTTTGTTCAGAGACTGTTAGTACTAGAAAGCTGTAGTTTTGTAGAGGTGTGTATATCAATTACGCCGACAAAATGGTAAAATACAATTTTGGCAAATATTTTTTTTAGGGTAGCTCCCCTACATATTGTGAAGAGGGGATGATATTTTTTTTCGTCGTCTATCTCATCGTGTGGAGTATCGTTGAATAGGTCTTTTAAAATGACTTAGGGATTGCTAATTAATACTTTTTTTTTTCGATTTATTGCTCCATTTACGAAATATTAAACTTCAAAGTTCAAATATTTGTTCCAGCAGGGCGTCGCCCCTCTAAAGGCTAAACTGCTGGCTTGAAAAATCTGGAAAAAATCGTGATGATAGTAGGTACATTTCATTAACTTTAAAGGACAATTATAGCGGTTAAGATAACTTTAATAATTTAGCAGTAATAGTTGTTGAACTTCGGTGTTGGATTATTTTGTACCAAATACAAAATCCTTAGAATTAATCCTTTAAACTTTTAAAGTGACTAAGATGAAGTAGTTGCTTGTGATAACGGCCTACTACGGAACCCTACACTGCGCGTGGCCCGACACGCACTTGGCCGGTTTTTGCAAATTCCGAACGTCTTGGAATTCCCTCCGCATTCCGGACACTGCGCTGAAATTCCGGACGTCTGGGAACCCTACTTGTACGTACCTACATAAGATTACCTCCTGTCCTATAATTAAATTGGTATGTTACGTGATGATGATGATGTTACAAGGAAGGTAAATAAACAAATTTTGATCGGTAGCTACCTACCTAATTTATTTTTAGATTATGCTCACACATTAAAATAGCGTCAACAGGATAAATACGCAAAAAAAGAAATAAAGGCGACAGAGTTCTGAATATTAAACATTATTTATCAACTGATTAATGTTAATAATGAATGTAAAATACACTTAACGAAGCCGAAAAGCACTTGATTGCCCGTCTTTGCTATCGTTTTTTTGTTCTGGACCATCATACCTGGGAAACTTGTAGTTACGGAGAAATGGGGGTTCAAAGGTCTAATTTATTCAAAAGTGATTTTTTCAAGCACAAGTTTTAAGTGTAGGCATAACTTATAACTCCCATGACTCCTCCCTCACTATTCAACGCACGCATCAGCACAATGTTTGGAGTTTTTGAGTGCGTTATGATTTCACCAAAAAAAAAAAAAGTCGTTTCTCAGCAATAATTTTTGCATGGAGTTACTCAATTTGATGTGCTTGGTTGGCGAATTCGTGAAGGACCTGTTTTCGGTTCCTGTTTTAACGAACTTGCCAAAAAATACCGTATTGTCATCACCGCCTTGGCAAAATATTATAAACAATATAACCAGTTTATAATTAATATACATTTGCATATTTATGTAATACCGGAATTTTATGATCAATTCGTGATGTCATATTTAACTGTATTGCACATTTGGAGGTCAATCACTTGTTCAAAAGTCTAGCTAGATCTTATAAATTTGTAGGCTATTAATCGTTGCCTATTAATTTACATAGATACTTATTAATAACGGTAAAATTCTAGAGACTGATGTGAATGAACTATGGACAACACAATTTTTACACGACTGCCAAGGAAGTGTTATGTTTTTAAAAGTATCAGTAATTGTAACACCTACATTTTAAAATCAACAGTTTTTCCTCTTATTTACCTTTAAATTAATTAATTTATTTCTGGTAAATAACACCCATTGCTAAATAAAAAATAATAATTAATATAAAAACCTATTCATAGGTACGCGGTGAAATTTAATTACAAGAGAGAAAATAAACTAATAAGTTCCCTAATTTTAGGATCTTAGTCCGGCAAACTCACACAACGTAACCGTACGTAACGGAACTTAAAATCTTAGAAGTGGTCCTATAATCGACCCTTGTAGTATCGGGTATACTACAACGGTCGCTGCTTACGTTACCCGGAAGATTGTATCGAGTTTAACTAATATCCCGACACATTAATGTCAGTTTCATGCTATTTTCTATTTAGCTACTGTTTTGGCAAAAAACCTAAGGAACGGTAGGATGTGAATTGTGAAACTCAATCGAAAGCTCGAGCTAGATTTCAGACTACATAATTAATGCGTGAATTGCTAATATAGACAGGCATTATAATTATTATATACAAATATTATGGTTATGGTACGTGGTACATTGCTATATTAATATCAAACTAAAACTTTGGTGAACTGTATTATTTTATGAAAAAACGCAGTGCTTTTTCACTGTTTAACAATTTAACTTATCGGTAGCTCAACGGCTGTTCTGTTATCATCCTATCATGTTAGTTATTGTTAACGTCATTTCATATCTACTCGTTATAATGGAACGTATGTTAACATTGAAATATTAATTCTGGGAAAAGTCGCAACTTAATAAATCGTTTTAGAGCTTACTTACGTAGGACTCCTCAATTTGGAATCAAAAGCTGGAATATGACTATTTGGACTAGGTGTCCAAAATACACACACCGGCAAAATTTATGGGAACACAAAAAAGTGACTTTTTTTTTAAACTTATGGGTATACAGGGTGTAAAAGACCTCATCACGAAGCCGTCAACCAAGTATTCTGTAAGTACATCAAACTAAGTAACTTTAAGTACGCAAAAATTATTGCTGGGAAACGACTTTTTTTTTGGCGGTGTTAAATCATGTTTTGTGGTAGAACTCAATGTAACGCACTGAAAATATTGTGCTGATGGATGGATTGAATAGTACGGGGGTCGCGTAAAAATCTTTAATTAAAAACTTGTATTTAAAAAAAAAACTTGCCAAAAAGTTGGAACTTTGACCCCCAATATTTCCGTAACTAGAAGGGAAGGTATGGTGTAGAACAAGAAAATGATCGCAATGACAAGGGGAACAAGTGCCTTTCGGCTTCGTTAAGAGGTGTTTTACACCCTTTGTACGTACAGTCAGTCGACCGTTGGGTGTATCAGTAGCCGTGATCCACCGTAATGTGCAACAATACAGACTTACATGCGCAGGCGAGGGCAAGGCAGTAATCGTGCAAACAGTGCCGTAGACGACGTTTTATAAGGGCGCAAACTAAGAAATCGTCGTCAAACGGCTGTTCAGACCCGAAATGTTTTGGAAAAAGTGCGTAACGAACGTGTTAGAGAACAAATAGTGAGTAAATTTAGCACGTCATAGTTTTTCAGTTACGACTATTTTTATTATTTCTCTAGAAATAAATTCCAACAAGACATTTTCTTGTTTTCTTTCTTAAAATAAACAAACACACTCAAATAAAGCGAAAACAATAAACGAAATAAGTAGGTACACCTACGTTTAATCCAAAAACATTAACTTTTTGTGTTCCCCTAATTTTGCCGGTGTGTGTAGTAGTAAAGTAAGGCCAAACTTAATAACCCAAAAGTCATAAAATATTATGACATTTAAAAACCAAAGAAAGCAAACTAGTTTTGTTGAAATAATAAAGTATACTGGACGTAGTAATTGTTTGAATAAAAACAATGCTTACAACAATTGGAATACAAATTTGCAAAATGCTACATTCTAACGACATTATGGCAAAAACTCGGCAACCTTACAAACCAACTTTACGTCTTTATAATATAAGTAAGTACAAAAGTATAGATCAGATATATTTTCGAGCCGTTTGGGGTTGAATTGAAGCTCTAGAAGTCCATAGGCCATGGGGTTCGAGTGCTCTCAGCCTTTTCAAGGAAATTTCAAAACGATTATTTGACACTTCCCGGGACCCAAGGGCTGGCTTTTACCTTGGCCAGAGGCTAAGCACTGCCATACAACTTGGGAACGCTGCGCCGCCAGACTCGTGGGGACATTACAGCATATTGAGGAAGAGTATTTTGAACGAAGGTTTTGACGCAATTTATTAGTTTATTGTTAATTTGGTTAATTTTGGTTATTTTAATTTATAAGTAAATGTAAGTAAATAGGTACCTATACTGTTATGAATATAAAAATGAAATCGATTAAATAAACTGCTGTACCTACACGAAACTCAGGCAGGTTAGTTCAGAGAATAGAATATTATACCAAACGGGTTAGCTAACATAAAGCTAGCGGTAAATACTGTGAACTGTCAGAAACCACACAGGCACACACAGGTAAATGACATCTTTTGACAAACGTAGAGACGCTACGCACACATTCTTAAAAACTAAACACCTTATGTTATTTAATAAAATATGACAGTTTAAAAAATAATTTTTTTTTAGAGTAACGTCATTTTTTTCTCGTAGGTATGTTTTCAACAAATGAAAGGGTCATTTGGTACGGCGAACTAGTTAAATAACTAGTCCTCCATATTAGATTTAGGATGACGTCACTTAGATAACAATGCATTAAATTGTCACCGAAACTAAACGTGTAAGCAACATTTTAGCTCAAACGAAAACCGGGAAGTGGGTCAAATTTAACTTTAAAGATTTTATTACTTACATATTTAGTTACAGTTGAAGTTAATAACTAATTAAACAACCCGACTACGGAAAAATCACGCTCTAAATCGAGGTTTACAAGGTAACATCGACTCCTATTGTTGAAGTCGGTTAAAATGTAGCTTATGTTATCCAGGCCATAATAACAAATAGATTGACACCTTATTCATAAAAACCGGATGAATAGTTTAGCCGCTACGGAGGAACATACGTAAATACAAACATACACATAGAAGCTAAAATCATAACCCTTCCTTTTGGCTTCGCCGTAGTCGGGTAAAAAGACATTTTCTCATAAATTCCGGTTCTTCTTCTTCTTCTCTGCTTCCGGTGAACCGTTGAACAACTCAGTCATTTGTTGCCCTTCGCTAGGCAGCTGGCAAATAATACACAGCAAACTGCCATACGATGAGCCGCAACCGACAAGAGTTTCGAAGATATATCTTCTCGTTTCTTCAACCATTCTTCATGCATGACGATGTTAAGGCTGGGGTATCTGCTAAAATTACCAAAAAGTTACACCACCCACGACAGCGATTGTTTCTCAAGTCCTTAAGGCGACTACAGGAGCTAAATTAGCAACTCTATTTGTGGTGGTTCAAACTTCGTTTGAAATACTGTTAGAATAAAGTTCCAATCAGCTTGCACTACAAAGTGGTTGTTACGTCAGTCACTGCGGGCCGAACAGTGCGAAATGAGTGGTTTTTATTTAATTGTAGCCTAATAATGCATTAGATCCAAATGCCAATTGTACACTTTGTGAAGAAAAAGTGACAAATATTTGTGTGAAAAAAAAAAACTAAAACTTAATGCCGTTTAGTAGTTACGAAATTTCAAAGAAAAAAATGCTTCACTTTGAATATTTTTTTAAAGTTAGAATTATTTCAATTGTACCAATTAAAGTTTAGAGTATTAAGCAACATATATTTTTTTGCACATTTATATTCACTCATCAAAGAGGAGTTACATGGAGAAAACCTCTCGTTAGCAGATACCCCAGCCTTAACAGTAGACGTATCATTTTTTACTTATTAATATATCAAAAACGCGAAAGTCTGTGAGGACGGATGTTTGTCACTCTTTCACGCAAAAACGGCTGAACGGATTTGGATGTAATTTCGTACACAGATAGTTTATTACCTGGATATTCGAGTTCCAGGCAGAATTAAACGCTGCAATTCGATATTACGTTAAAAATCTAAATTAAAAAGAAATAGCTAATAATTCTGTTTTATGTCGAAACGAGTTACGAATTCCTCAGTATGTGACAGAAAAAGATTAGTAACTTGCCTCGGATAGGCTAGGTTTCAAGGTTTAGGATAGGGAATTTCAACACTCAGCTCAGTGCCGAGAGTTCAAATTCAAACAATGCGCTTATTTAGACATACGTTAAGTGTCATCTAGTGTTAGTTAAAACTTGCACGAGTAGGTCTATTTACAACTAACTTACAACCTAGAAATATACCTACATTGTGGATTTCGAAAACAACAAACTTACAACCTTAAAATATACGTTGTGATGGAGTTTGAAAAAAACATATGGCCACTCACAAGTAAATTAAAAAATATTAGATAACGGTACCTAAAATAGTATTCCAGCTAATCCAATACACAAATTCCAGTCGTTATTTAAATAAATGTAAAAGCATACACATTTGGTTTGACCAAGCATATTTATGACCAAGCCAAGAACGATAACAAAATAAAAATGTTTCGATGATTTAAAATACTTAATAGCTAACATAATCAATTAGTATTAGTTAGTTAATGTTAAAACACATACTCATATTTTAGAAATAAATTAGAAGATACACAATTTTCTCACCAATTTCATGGACGATTTAAAATTAAAATAGGAATAAAACGGCCAGTTTAACTCACCCGTTACATGAAGGTTTCAGGCGACACTGCTTGTTATAACAATGTTTCACTAATAAATATTTTTCCGGGGGACCCTTGTTAATAAACTAAATTTTATCTACAAGGAAAGCCGCGAGTTTATTATAGCGAGCCAATTAACGTGTTTCATGACCACTACTATTGGACGGGCTAAATGACTTATATTATACAAAAATGGCGGGTACATAGTGATGTACGGACTATCCCGAAAAAAGTCCGTGATTTTTCTAATACTCACCTATTACCTAAAGGTTTCAGAATAATACCGTAAATGCATGTGCTTGAAAGAGTAATGGTAGTAATGTTATTCGTCGTTTCTTTGTACAAACAGACAACGCTTTTAACCGACTTCAAAAAAGGAGGAGGTTCTATGTTAGTGTGTTTTTTTAATGTTACCCGATTTCTCCCCCATTTATGGACCGATTCTCAAATTCTTTTTTCATTTGAAAGAGTAGGTAGGTATACTCCTGAGGTGGTCCCATTTAAATTTGGTGAAGATCTGATGCTGATCTTCGGATCTCCGAAGATCAGCAATCGCTTGGATGTTTATTGTTTATATATACAACATCATGACGTAACATCACGCCTGTTTGCTCTGAGGGGGTAAGCAGATGTGTACAATACACCCAGATTTATATTTATTGGGGATAAGCCTATTACCATGACATGTACTTATTGTTAATAATATAAAAGTACATTATGATATAAGTGCTGTAAGTTGAAAATTACAGCCGAGGTGATATTGCTAGCCCGAGCCGTAGGCGAGGGCTATAATAAAGCAGAGGCTGTAATTATCAAAGCGCACGTATGTCATACGACGTTTTATAACATATTTGCGAGGAAATAAATAAAACTCGGACTTTTTAAACGAATAAATCTTTTACTTGTTCACAAATTAGCGATGCGCGCGCATCAGCGCTTTTTTTTTAAGGCAAAGACACAAAAAACAGCCAGTATTACTAATAAAGTAAATTAATATTTTTTGTGTGTTTTTTTTTATTACAGATAAATGGCTGTAATTTATTGCAAAATTAATTAAATAAAAGAATTAAATGTTTATTTATTATATTTCATCTCCCACAGTTAACTTTATTCATAAAATGTTGACCACTTTTCTGACATAAAAACTCTTTGCTAAGATTTAAAAAAGTACGTTCCCTTTTGACGGAGCATCTTGATAAACCGTGTGTCTATATCATGTCTATAGGGAACGTGCACAACGACGGTGGTGCCAACTGGCGTCACCAATCCGAATCTTGTACCAAATTAATACTTGACATTGACATGTAAAACAAGTAAACAGAATTAATTTTATTATTGAAAATGATTATTCTAGCTAATCATAATCCATTGTTGCATTTCTGGATGTACCAATACATCCACAAAAATGAAAATTAATCAAATAGCGTAAAATAATAAAATTCTATTACTTTCCAAAGAATAGTACTCTCATACCATGTTTATGTGAAAAACGCAAAAAATGGATAAATGCAGTAACAAAAATATTTGAACACAATTTGTTTTTGTTACACTCTGCATTGAAAAAGTTCAATAGCCTTCAAAATCAACCGTGCAAGCAAACATTAAATGGTACTGGCGTACCATTTAAACTTCAGCAAACACACAATGTTGCACTGAAGTTCACACCGAATATTCCTCAACAGTTAAACAAAGAGTCCACATGCACTCAGATTATAAACATGGATAAACAATAAAGTTTTTAGTTGGCTGCACTCCTTGTGGTTTCCTAAGTTTTGTATCTAAATGCTACGGAGGGCGTTCTAGTGATTGCTTAGTTATAACAAATGATTATGGATTAGACTGCACTGAAGTTCACACCGAATATTCCTCAACAGTTGAACAAAGAGTCCACATGTGCTCAGATTATAAACATTGGTATACAATAAAGTTTTTAGTTGGCCGCACTCCTTGTGGTTTCATAAGTTTTGTATCTAAATGCTAAGGAGGGCGTTCCAGACTGCACTGAAGTTCACACCGAATATTCATCAACAGTCTCCACATGAACTCAGATTATAAACATAGTTATACAATAAAGTTTTTAATTGGCTGCACTCCTTGTAGTTTCCTAAGTTTTGTATCTAAATGCTACGGAGGGCGTTATAGTGATTGCTTATAACAAATGATTGTGGATTGATTTTTCTGCCTGGAGATACTGTTCTCGCTGATAAAGGATTCCCTTCCATTAAAACATGTGTTGAAAATAAGAAAGTTGTCTATGCCACCGTTTCTTCATGCACCACAATTTTCATCAGAGAAAATAAACGAAACATACAAAATTCATATTGGTCAACATTCATGTTACGCTGACAAACATTATTGATAGACCGGAACCCATGTTTTATACCTTTTATCATAATCAAAAATAATACTTTTGAAGAGATTTGCGTGACAGGTGACAGCATAAGTTTCCTTTACTGTCCGCATAGTGTCTCTTTTGTCGTTTAGTGCTGCCACCTATAGTTCCTGCACGTTCCCTATATAGATACTCTGTGGTACATTACATTACTGCACAAGTACGTAATGAGATACATTACGATATTGAAATGGCTGAAATAAGAGACCCTTTACGAGCAAGTGTGTTATAAAAATATATTCATGGCAATTTGTTTGAGAACAACTAAAAAAATGGAAAAATAAATAAAAAACTTTTTTGAAAAAATAAAACAGATTAAAAAAACACAAAAGAAAGACACAAAAAGTGAAAAATAACTTTAGCTTCAGAAGTCGGCGACAAAAACACTAAATCAATCAAACAAAGGTCACCGACTTCGAAGCTTGACGTTTGGTTGATTGATACCTATGGTGTTTTTGTCAAAGGCTTCTGAAGCTAAAGTTATTTTTCACTTTTTCTGAAAGCACAATTTCGTGAGAGAACAACAATATAATATCGCTAATTACTTGTCAAAGTGTTAGTCAGAAACAATCGAAAACCAAAAAGAGTCGCGTAAATCGGCTCAGTAATCACGCAGTAATCAGTGAACATAGTGTTGATTTTTATAATGTCCAGAGGCCAGTGAAACAGCTCTTTGTGATTCAATTATTTATTTATAGGCATCACACCGTTACAAAAATTAGAGGGAAGAACGAACAGCTAGTTGACATATTAGACACCTGTCATTAAAAAAAAAATAGAGTAAATTATAGATAAATGGCACATTGTCCTTTAGGGCATCTACAATTTCAACACATAGATGTTAAAAAACGCTGGTAGAATGGATAACCATAATAATATAACGATTATAATTTTGGATACTTTTTTGAAGTCGGTTAAAAATAAAAAAAAACTCGTACACTCACGAATCAACTTGCAACACAAATCAGCAAAATAGAAATCCCGTTTTTTCCCCTCACTAGTTCAGCAACGAACACAATTTCGTTATCGAATGCACAGGAAATGTGACAGGAAGACCGGGCCCGTGGCCGATACAGAATAGCTCCCTAACACATTACAAATAAGTAATCGCACTTTACCCTAATCTAACTGTAATAAACTTTGACATAGCAACCAGTACCAGTACAATGTTGAGTATTTGGGATTCTCCAAAATCCGAATTTATAGATTTTCCAGATAATTACCAAATAAATTTACCTACAGGTAAAGGTCAGGTTTCTTCAATCTTTTTGGAGAGATACCTAGTCGTAGTAATTCAAAAGCGCCTTTTTTTTATTGAGACAAGCCCGCTACTCTAGTCTCAAAGCACTTTAATTTCTGAAAGCCAGAATCAACAGTGGCGACCACCAGAAAAGCGCCGAGACAATGAAGCTCGACGAAGTCCCAGAGAATGAATTTAACTGTCTTGGATCCCGCAACGAAATTAATCAGAAAAGTATAGGAGTAGGATTCAAAAGAGCCAGTAAATTGTATAGCTTTTTGATATACTTAAATGTAACTATTGACTTTGATATTATGATAACCCCACTTGATGATCTTAAGACCACCTTAGTGACCGGAGTTGCGTAGCTGAATTTTGGACCTAACATAAATACTTATTTGAACTTTTCTAAAAGGACTTCACGAAGCCGGCAACCAAGCATTCTGGACATCAAACTATCTCTACGCAAATACATTATTATAATTATAAATAATATATAATAATAATATGTAATAATAATATATTATTGCTGGGAATAGATATTTTTTGGGATGAAAAATCACTTTTCAGTAAGACTCAATGCACTCAAAACACTTTGCTGATGGATAATTGGATACATTGAATAATACGGGGTCGTGGAGGTATTTAAAGTAAAGTAACAACATTAAAAACTTGTGAAAAAGTTGGAACTTTGACCCCCAATATCTCCGTAACGAGGTTTCCAGGTGTGGTCTAGAACAAAAAAAAAACATCACAATGACGAGGAGAACAAGTACCTTTCGGCTTCGTTAGGGGTATTTTTACTCCCATTATATTTGATTCCCGTTCCCGTGGGAGTACGGGGATAAAATATAGCCTATGTTACTCTGGGTGAATGTAGCTTTCTAATGGTGAAAGAATTTTTAAATCGGTTCATTACTTCCGGAGATTACCACCTACATACAAACATACAAACTTACAAACTTATTTTACCTCTTTATAATATTAGTATTGATTAAGAGGGCTATCACAATTTTTATCTTGTATTTGAGTGTTTTAAGAGTCCAACACTCAATTAAAATATATTTTTTGATTTTTATTTTGAGCGCTCCATAAAGAAATAAGTAATCAAACTTTCTCGGGCCATGATCACCCATCAAAAATCTCAGTTTTATTAAAATCATTTTTTTCTTGTATTTGAATGCTAGACTCTTTTATTTAAAATTAAAAACAAGAAAAATTGTGATGCCCTCAAAGCACGCAGTGTAATGCCTAATTGGGGTATTATAAGGTCAGTTATTATTCTAACCAAGATAACACAAGTAGATATATAATAATAAAAGCCACGTCACCTAATGTTATGTACCTATTATATAAATAATGACATAATTCCCTATAAATACCAGTTAATTAAATATATTTATATAGCTATCACATTATTATTAATAAAAAAATTGTGCTCTACAATAACAATGAATTCGAAGGCCAATTTAATTTATCATCGCAAGGAAAACCACAATTTGAAACCATGTAGGTAACATGTGTTGGAAAATCCCATCAGAGGAAAAACATGACTTTACCTAATAAGTAATAATATCAAGCCATGTTAATATATTTTAGCTTCAATAATTAATAAATAATAATAAACCATTTATTTCAGGTAACAAAGACCCATAGACAATAGTACATTTTGATACAAGTGGAGAAAGTTTGTTATTGCATTCGAGGCGGAATTATAACACACGAGCCGTAGGCGAGGGTGTTTATGAGCCGAGAATTGCAATAACAAATGTCCACGTGTATCAAACGACGTTTTTCAATACACTTTTGAAGAAATAAAATAAAATAACGAAAAATATTTTTGTCACGAACTATGAAACTACGATTTTAATTTTTTTTTTTTTCGCGCTTTGGTTTCGCCAGGTTGAAGGAGAGGCAAAGGTATGAAGCCGTTAAACAGCCTAATATAAAAAATAGATTTATTTCATATTTTTGAATTCAGAACACAAATAAATGTTAATTTGTGTATAAAAGTAACTATTAGTTTTTAATAATCATGTTTAACTATGATATTCTATTTATAAACACAATTTGAATTTTCAAAAAATATTTATGCCGTAAAGACGCGTAGCGCTTTGCCGTAATAAAAAAAAAACATTCACCTCAGTCTATAGGCATTGAACCAATTTGGAATAAGTATAGGTATAGTTATCTGTGGCAATTTTCATTCCCGCACACGTGCGGTAAAGTGGAAAAAATCGCACGCGTGTGAAATACATTGTATGTTGTACCTAATCGTAGTGCGTTATGGACCAGTTTTCGAGGAAGTGTATTGAAAACACACTGTAACAATTTTTGTTAGTTTATGCAACTTAAAAAACTATGATAGTAGCACTTCCCTTGCACGATGTTTTGTGCATGCTTGTGGAATTTGTCAAGTGGAATTTGTCAATAGCCGTGTGGTATCCGGCAGAGTAGAATAGAACCAACCCATTACAGTAACGGGTGTCGTATAAGGCGACTAATGTCTGAGGCAGAACACCTTGCGCCTCCGTAGACCAGAGAATGGGCAGCAGCGTTTTCTGTTAGTCTTTCATCACTGCGATCTCCAATCCGCCTGCCAAGCGTGGAGATTACGGCAAATTCCTCCCATCATGAGAGAGGCTAATGTCCAGCAGTGGACGTTATGGGCTGTTGTAGTGTGTGTAGTGTGGAATTTGTTCGCGGAAGCGACGGAACACCACATCTTGCGGCTAAAAACTTTCTTCTCATACCAGATGGATACGTTGGGGGCATACACAATTGTTCAAACTATTGTATGCCGAACATGGTAGAGCAGTGCAAACGCACACATAAATAACCTGATAACAACTCTGTAACCACTGTCTCACAATAGGGAATATGCATAAAATTTCCTTTTTTTTTATTTCGATACGGAATGTAAAAGTACTATAAAAATAATGACAAAAAGCGAAAACAAGACATAAATCGGCCAAACAACACAAAAGCTATAACCATTTAAACTTTTGTTTCTATCTCTTTCTAGATAAACGGAATTTAGGATGGATTTTGTACGTCGATGCAGCGAATGACGTCATTCGCTGTATCGGATCTTTCTGTCTTATCCGCGGTTTCAAATGCTTATAACTTAGTATTTTTTATAGATATTAAAACAATAATTTCACTTTGCTATTTCTGATGTACGCTTTGTTTAGAGTGATAAAAAAAGATCATGCATATACCCTATTATGATCTTTGACTTTGACTTTGATGCGCACCACAAACGCCTTGGCCGCCTCGCCTCTGCTACTTTGTGTGGGTTATGCAGAAGCTGATGAGCCAGATGTATACCAAACCAACCTGAGTGGAGACACACGATAACTGATAATTACCTATTGTTTGTACTAACTGGACAGGTCCACTCAAATCTAAGGGCGTTACGGGCGTCGAAAACCCAATTTTCAACGCTAGGTTTTGCAGCCTTTTTTTTTTTTTTTTTTTTTTTTTTTTTTTCGGATGGGAAATCATCAAATAACCCCTCCCGCTCTGGGCGGAGCAGGAGGGAGTGTCAGACTTTTACTGACTAAAACCCATCCATGTTCCTTCATCGCCCTTTGTGTTCCGGGGCCACGGTATCTCTTTCGAATAGTCCCGCAACCCCGGCAGGCATCGGTCCTTACGGACCCCTTCCTTTTTGCTGACTCTCTTTGAGGCGCGCGTGGAACACGAACGCGCCGTCGACACGGCCTGTCGTCATGAGACGGACGGACGGCGAGCTAGCCCATATCTCACCGTCCACAGGCCCGCGCCTACGGTGGCCGGGGGCTACGTGGTGGTGGCCCCCGACGCCCGGGGCGTCTCCCGCGGCGGCCGGGACGTTGAGAGGTTCTCTCCCTCTCACGTTCCGCCACCTCCTTCTCCAGCATTACTGCTTCGCAGAAGGAGGTGACGGCGTCCCATTCCGTCTCGCTCCGGACCATGGCTTGCACCAGGGCCGGACGCGAGAGGTCGCCGCCGCCGATCGCCGCTTCGAGAGGTTTTGCAGCCTAACTGTCGGCGACGAGACCCTATCTCGACACCAGGGTGCAAGTAGTGGCCGTACGTAAAAATGTAAGCGCGAATCTTATAGTTGATTTGTTTAAAACTTGTGATATTAACGTAAAGTTTAGTTTAGGTGAATTCTCATTAGAATCATGCTAAAATCTCATTAGTTTTATGTTAATTTAGCTTCAAATTAATGTTAGACTCTAATAAGACTGATTGGAAAGGAAAATTTTAAGTTAAAAATTGTAAGTCAATACTAATTACGTAACTTGAAAACATGATTTTTTGTTTGACAAGATATAATGTTTAAATTAGTGTCAAAAGGTTGGTCTTAACTTAAAACCATTTTCTGTGAAAGAATTATGTAAATCGGTTCAGTAGTTTAGGAAATATAAGGAAAAATGTATAGTGAAAAATTTATACATTGCCAATTTAGCAGTTTATGTTCTAGGAAGTTTTTTATATGTTTTATAAGGTGCAATATTATTGTTCTAGATTAAAGTAGACATAATAGGCTATGTAAAAAGGTATAATTTGTAAGGTTTATTTAATAAATAAATATAAATACGGGGTTCCAAAGGTCTCGGCTATAGCGAAAATAGACGCGAAATTAGAATCAAAAATCACGGTTCTCGTTACGGGCGGACAGGGCCGTATATTAATCGGGGTCGACGGCGAACGGTCGTCAGTCGCAGCCCAGCCACCGAGGAAGAAACAACTAGAAGAAAAAGGGAACAAGCCGAAACCTAGGGAACTCCGAACATTAGGAAGAAAGAAAAATTGCGTTTTATTCTACGGTTCCTGCCTACCCCTCTTCTCCCCGAGATCCAGCTCTACTAGGTCGCTAGTACCCGACCATACCCTACGCATTCAGGGGTGCGTGGAGACGTGCGCCACCAGCGAGTACTACAAGGAGCGCTCGTCTACTATTGTGGGAGATTGTCCCAGGTTGACTGGACCCCAGGGTCTGGCCATCCCGAAACAGTTGGTCCTCCGATCCGGATCCCTGCAAGAAGAGTCAGAAGACTTCGTTCAAGATGCCGGTAACTAGGAAGCAGAAGGATGCCTCCTCACGCCCCGAGTCCCGTCCTTCCGATAGGGACGCGACAGACGAAAGGTCGGGGTCAGAAGGGGTCACGTCAGCGTCTGCGTCATCGGGAACTACAGCTACTTCAGACACGAACACTTCTACGGGTACCACGACTACAGAGACTACCACAATGACTGAGAACACAGCTGCGACTGCGACCACCACTACAGCGGAGTCAAAGAAAAGTAAGGAAGACACCGCCCAGAAGGAGACGACCAATAAGATCCCAGAAGATGTCCCGGTTAAAGGGGTTAGCGATTTAGACGTAACCTTGAAACCGACGGGGATCAGTCGTCGCGCCAGGTCTACGAAGACCACGAGTTCTTCAGCCAGAAGACGGGAGCTGGAAGCCAAAGAAGAATTGGCACGCCTGGAGCTGAAGCAAGCACAGGCTGCGGCAAACCTAGCTCGTGTTAGATTGGAATTGGCACAATGTGATGAAGAGGACTCCGTGGATGAAGACCAGGAAGACAGAACAGCACAGGTGCAGAACTGGATCGAGTCGTCTGCATTAGGCGAAGGCAGCAAAGAACAACCAGAGCTACGAGGCCAGCAGCCACCGGAATCCCAGAAAGTGAAGCCAGAAGAGAACTCCTCGACCAAAGGAGCTACAATCGAAATTCAAGCTTTAGCAACAGCATTTAAAGAAGCTTTCACCGCAAGAGGAGGACCAGTGGCACAGCCGAAGTACATTCACGAGTTACCCTACTTTGATGGCAACAGCAGCGAGTGGTTAGCCTTCAAAGTCGTCTATGAAGATACAGCACCAATGTTCAGCGAAATTCAAAACATGGCTCGACTAAGAAGAGCACTGAAGGGCAACGCAAGGGAAGCTATCAAGAGTCTGCTATACTCCGAAGCCTCTCCGTTAGAAGTGATGCAAGCCCTTAGAAGAAGATATGGAAGACCTGATGCGCTGGTGCTGGCTGAACTGGATAAGGTCAAGGCACTACCGAAGATTTCTGAAAATCCAAGGGACATATGTGTCTTCGCAAGTCAGATCAACAACAGCGTGGCATCAATCAAAGGGTTGAAGAAGCCTCAATACCTGCATTCACCTAAAATGGTTAAACAAATCATCGAGAAGATACCAACAATCCTCAAGTTCCGGTGGTACGACTTCACTGCGGCATCAGAAGAAGGCGAGTTCTCCGACCTGACGTTGGTGTCCAAGTTCCTGAACATAGAAGCAGACAAGTGTGGAGCCTTTGCTACGTCCGAAGAGAAGAGCGGGTCCAGAAGAACCAGTCGACAAGCAACACATTCTACGAAAGAAAAGGACAACAAAGGAAGGGATTCAAGACAACAAGATAAGACTTGCCCTACATGTGAGGGTGAACACTTCCTCGTCGAGTGTCCGAAGTTCCAGAAGACGTCGGTGCAAGACCGCTGGGCAATAGTCAAGAAGAGTCACATCTGCTTCAAATGTCTGCAAGGAAAACATCGCAAGGAGAGCTGCAGGAAGCCGCCGTGCAAGGAATGCAAAAGGTGGCATCATCACCTGCTGCATGTGGAGCCGGAAGACAGGACCACAGGGGAAAAAACGGAAGCACCACAAGAAGTAGCAACCGTCGCGGCATCAGTGAATGCAGTCAACAACGCAAGAGCATACCTGAAGATAGTTCCTGTTGAAGTCTTCGGGTCGAAAGGATCAAAGAAGATATTGGCCCTCATGGATGAAGGGTCAACAGTGTCACTTCTGGACGAGAAGGTGGCACAAGAAGTCGGCGCTCAGGGAGACAATGAAGAACTGGTCATCGAGACAGTAGGGGGCAGGCTGATAAGAAAGAAGAACTCTCAGATGCTGGACCTCACAGTCAAAGGGGTTCATCAGGGCAGCAAGAAGATCCTGAGAAGAGTTCGCACAATCGACGAATTGAAGCTTGCGCCGCAGTTCCTAGACAAGAAAAGAATAGAAGAATGTCAACATTTAAAGAAGATCGCCGACTCTCTATATTATAAAGGGGAGTCACCTCAGCTACTCATCGGTCAAGACAACTGGGAGCTGATCGTGACACAAGAAGTAAGAAGAGGGAAACCAGGGGAACCAGTAGCTTCAAGAACGGGGCTTGGATGGGTGCTCCACGGGTCAGACGTCGGAGGCGTGAAAATAGTACACTTTCTTAACACGTGTCTACATATCAACACGCCAGAAGAAGAAATGCATCAAGCCATCAAGGATCACTTCGCGATCGAAGCTCTTGGTGTACAGCCGAGAAGACCTACTACAGACTCGGAAGGAAGAGCACTCACCATCCTGGAGAAGACCTGCAAGAGATTAGAAGATGGACGATTTGAAGCTGGACTTCTGTGGAGAAACGAAGACGAACAGATGCCGGAGAGCTACACGTCTGCAAGAAATCGACTGACTAACATAGAGAAGAAGATCGACAAAGAGCCTCAGTTGAAAGCAGAATACAACAAACAGATCCAGCATCTAATCGACAGCAAGTATGCAGAAGAAGCACCAATTGGACAAGAAGACTCCAAGAAGAAATGGTACCTCCCTCACTTCTCCGTGGTACATCCATTAAAGAAGAAAATAAGGATCGTCTTCGACGCTGCAGCTAAGTCAAAAGGAAGAAGTCTCAACGACGCTCTGCTACCAGGTCCAGATCTACTGCAGTCACTCTTCGGGGTACTATTGCGGTTTCGACAATGTCCATTAGCAGTGGCAGCCGACATCAAAGAAATGTTCCTGCAAATTCGCATCAGGCCGGAAGATAGAGATAGCCTGAGGTTCCTGTGGCGCGGGGATCGTCGCGACGTGCTGCCAAAGGAGTATAGGATGACATCAGTTATCTTCGGCGCAACTTCATCTCCAAGCACAGCAATATACGTGAAGAACCGAAACGCAGCGGACTACAAAGAAGAATATCCAGAAGCCGCAAGGGCCATCGAGCTGAACCACTACATGGACGACTACCTGCATAGTTTCCACTCAGAAGAAGACTTCAAGAAAATAACAGCGCAAGTGGACTTCATACACAAGAAGGCGGGCTTCGAACTCAGGGGCTGGGCTGCGAATCGACCAAAGTTACTACAAGGCGTGAAGACTGAAACAACAGAGAAAACGGAAGTAAACCTTGGTGAAAAAGAAGAGAAGACACTGGGGCTACGCTGGTTCACAGAAAGAGACTCCATCGGCTTCAGGGCGAACTTACGAAATACGCCTGAAGAAATAGCAAACGGTTTCAAGATACCTACGAAGAGAGAAGTTACCAGCGCAGTTATGTCGACCTTCGATCCGCTGGGGCTAGCATCACCAGTCCTCGTCCAAGGCAAGAAGCTGCTGCAGAACATATGGCGAAGCGGCGTCGGCTGGGATGAAGAAATAGAAAATAAGGAGTATGAAGATTGGAAAACTTACCTGGAGAAGATGAAGCTGCTCCAAAACCTGCAGGTTCCGAGGTGTCTGGCGCCACATCGCACCGAGGGGGAGCTGCATACGTTCACAGATGCTAGTGAAGCAGCATATGCAGCGGCTGTATATTGGAGGACAGAAGATCAAGATGGAACTTACCACGTCAGCTTAGTGGCGGCGAAAGTAAGAGTCACTCCACTGAAGCCAGTATCGATCCCGAGACTCGAACTACAAGCGGCCCTCCTGGGAAGCAGACTGGCACATTCTGTAGAAGAAGAAATGGACCTGAAGATAGCAAAGAAGACGTTTTGGACAGACTCCAGCATAGTACTTTCCTGGATCAAGACTGACCCCAGAACCTTCAAGACGTTCGTGGCTCACCGCTTGGCAGAAATAGAAGATCTCACCAAACCACAGGAATGGAGATGGGTGCCCACGGCGCAGAACCCTGCAGACGATGCGACGCGCGACGTGCCAGAACACTTCAGCTGCGATCACCGATGGTACACTGGACCAGACTTCCTGAGAAAAGAAGAAGCTCACTGGCCTGCGGCAAGAACCTTCAAAAGGGAAGCTACAGGTGAAGAAAAGGCTATGGACGTCGTAGCAACATCAAGAACCACGCATCCAACACCAGATCCTGAACGGTTCTCTTCGTGGAAGAGACTCTGGCGAGCCACAGCGAGAGTACTGCAGTTCATACAACTCTGCAGAACAAGGGAAAAGGTCCACGCCAGCCGAGAAGATCCTGCTTGGAAACTAATGAAAGGAAAAAAGAAGAAGATGGTTGAGAAGCAACATCGATCTTCAAAAACATCAGAAAGGAAGTACTTACCAATGGACGCAGACCTGCTTCAACGAGCTGAAACTCTACTGTTACAACGAAGTCAAGAGGGAAGCTTCAAAGAAGACATCAAGAGTCTACAGCAAGGAAAACAGATAGAAGCCAGCAGCAAGTTGAAGAAACTCGACATAATACTCGAAGAGGGTCTCCTGCGAATGAAGGGTAGAATCGACGCAATAGAAGGCGTGACCAGAGACTACAAGCGACCCATCGTGCTCGACAGCAAGGACAAAACTACGCGACTCATCATGAAAGACTTTCACTGTCGCTTCAATCACGGAAATCACGCGACAGTAATGAACGAGTTGAGACAACGCTTCTGGGTACTAGGGCTGAGATCAGCGATCAAGGCAGTTCAACATCAATGTCAGTGGTGCAAGATGAAGAAAGGAAAACCACAAGAGCTACCGACGGGCAACTTACCTATTGAAAGGTTGATGCACGGAAATCCTCCTTTTACGTGCACTGGAGTCGATTATTTCGGCCCCATGGTCATCACAGTAGCAAGGCGTCAAGAGAAGAGATGGGGTGCCCTGTTCACATGCCTAACAACACGGGCTGTGCACATTGAGCTCACTCCTTCACTCTCCACCGACAGCATGATCATGGCGCTTCGACGATTCGCTGCAAGAAGAGGGATGCCGAAGACAATCTATAGTGACAACGGGACCAACTTCGTCGGTGCCAACAAAGAGCTGCAAGAGACATCAGACATCACGAATCAAGAGGCTCTCACCTTAGAAGCAGAGAAGATTGGCGTGCAGTGGAAGTTCATCCCTCCTGGTGCACCTAACATGGGCGGTGCATGGGAGCGTTTGGTGCGATCAATTAAAACCGCACTAGACGCCACACTCAACGAGAAGCATCCACGAGAGGAGGTACTCCATACCCTCCTGCTTGAGGCCGAGCACATAGTCAACTCTCGGCCTCTCACTCACCTCTCCGAGAATCTTGAAGAAGAAGCACTTACTCCAAACCACTTCCTCATTGGGCGGTCCTGCGGCGCAACGAGAGTCGGCAGCTTCCAAGACGACGAGCTCGTGGGCAGACACACCTGGAAGACTACGCAGCGACTTGCCGATCACTTTTGGCAACGTTGGCTGCGAGAATACCTGCCTACGCTACTGCCGAGGAAGACGAAGGGAAGAACCTGCGCCACAGACCTGCAAGTGGGGGACGTCGTGCTGATCGTCGACCACAGCCTACCGCGATGCACCTGGCCGCGCGGCAGAATCCTGCAGGTGTATCCAGGACCAGATGGGCGAACAAGAGTCGTCGACGTCGGTACGCGAGGAGGCGTGCTACGAAGACCCAGTTCGAGAGTGGTGCTGTTGGTGCCGGGAGTGTCGCCGAGCCTGGAGGATGGTGCGATGCACGAGGGGGAGACTGTCGGCGACGAGACCCTATCTCGACACCAGGGTGCAAGTAGTGGCCGTACGTAAAAATGTAAGCGCGAATTTTATAGTTGATTTGTTTAAAACTTGTGATATTAACGTAAAGTTTAGTTTAGGTAAATTCTCATTAGAATCATGCTAAAATCTCATTAGTTTTATGTTAATTTAGCGTCAAATTAATGCTAGACTCTAATAAGACTGATTAGAAAGGAAAATTTTAAGTTAAAATTTGTAAGTCAATACTAATTACGTAACTTGAAAACATGATTTATTGTTTGATAAGATATAATGTTTAAATTAGTGTCAAAAGGTTGGTCTTAACTTAAAACCATTTTTTGTGAAAGAATTATGTAAATCGGTTCAGTAGTTTAGGAAATATAAGGAAAAATGTATAGTGAAAATTTCATACACTACCAATTTAGCAGTTTATGTTCTAGGAAGTTTTTCATATATTATGTAAGGTGCAATATTATTATTCTAGATTAAAGTAGACATAATATGCTATGTAAAATGGTATGGTTTGTAAGGTTTATTTAATAAATAAATATAAATACGGGGTTCCAAAGGTCTCGGCTATAGCGAAAATAGACGCGAAATTAGAGTCAAAAATCACGGTTCTCGTTATGGGCGGACAGGGCCGTATATAAGTCGGGGTCGACGGCGAACGATCGTCAGTCGCAGCCCAGCCACCGAGGAAGAAACAACTAGAAGAAAAAGGGAACAAGCCGAAACCTAGGGAACTCCGAACATTAGGAAGAAAGAAAAATTGCGTTTTATTCTACGGTTCCTGCCTACCCCTCTTCTCCCCGAGATCCAGCTCTACTAGGTCGCTAGTACCCGACCATACCCTACGCATTCAGGGGTGCGTGGAGACGTGCGCCACCAGCGAGTACTACAAGGAGCGCTCGTCTACTATTGTGGGAGATTGTCCCAGGTTGACTGGACCCCAGGGTCTGGCCATCCCAAAACACTTAATATTAAGATTTCTGTGATTTTTACCAAACTAACAGAAATAAATTATGAATTAAATAACTACTATAAGATCATGTAAAATCTGTTTTACAATGGCAACATGTGAATGCTCATTTTTTTATGTATGTTTTTCATTTTTTTTTTTCACCTACACGATCTCCGAAACCACCCAACCGATTTCGATGAAATTTTGAGAATGTTTACGGTTGGTTTCAGCTTGAAAAATGGGATAGATTTTGATATTATGACTTTATGCAATAAGTATTAATAGCAGGGGCGGGTCGTTAGTTCTGCTATACTATAAATTTACTGTTTTATAAGACATAATAATAGCGTATTCAGCCTATCATGTTCTTTCTGCTGAGATCCAGGCCTCCTCTGTAAAACGGAGTGAGTCTGACTATTCACAATTTTTTTATATTATTTTTTATATTTTCGGCATTCTATGGCGAAACGTGTAAGTAAGATCATAACTATTAGGTATTTTATAAGTTAACTAGGGACAAGCCCGGCTTCGGATGCGAATGTAGATATAGGCAAATCCTTCCTCTGAATCACTCTATCTATTGCTGAAAACTGCATTAAAATCTGTTGCGTAGTTTAAAAGATCTAAGCGTACACTACAGACAACGGGAGCGACTAAACCAAGAGGTAAGTAGGTAGGTATCGTATCCAAAAAAACAAATAGTTTTCAAGCCAGGAGCGTAGCTACCGTCGTATTAGCCGTATCCCTCCGTAGCCCCCCGAGTAAAAACTAACAAGGGCCTCGATTAGGAAAAAAAAAATCACAAAACCTCCCAACCTCAAATATTCTTCTTGATCTATACTAATATTATAAAGAGGAAAACTTTGTTTGTTTGGTTGTAATGAATAGGCTCAAAAACTACTGGACCGATTTAAAAAATTCTTTCACCATTTGAAAGCTACATTATCCACGAGTAACATAGGCAATATTTTATCCCCGTACTCCCACTGGAACGGGAACTACGCGGGTGAAACCGCGGGACGTCTGCTAGTAAAAGATAAATTGAAAATATAACTTAACGCGGTCCAAAAAGCCGGTATTTTCGAGCCCACTTCGCTCGCTCTTGATATAGCTTCACCAGTCGTGGTCCAGAAAGCACCAATTTTCGAGCTTGCTTCGCTCGCTTTTCGATGAAAATTTAAACCCTTTTATGATGCTGTAATTTTCTATTTCAGCTTTTCATACGAGGAAGTCATAATCATAACCTATGAGATGCTAGTCATAATCACAGTTACACATTTTTAGGGTTCCGTAGTCAACTAGGAACCCTTATAGTTTCGCCATGTCTGTCCGTCCGTCCGTCCGTCCGTCTGTCCGTCCTCGCTTAATCTCTGTGACCGTTAGCACTAGAAAGCTGAAATTTGGTACCAATATGTATATCAATCTCGCCGACAAAGTGGTAAAATAAAAATTGGAAAAAATGTTTTATTAGGGTACCCCCCTATATGTAAAGTGGGAAGTGTTTTTTTTTAAATTTCAACCCTAACGTGTGATATATTGTTGGAAAGGTATTTAAAAATGAATAGGAGTTTCCTAAAATAATTTTTTGATAATGTCAATAATTTCGGAAATAATCGCTCCAAAAGTAAAAAACAATGTGTCCCCCCTCTCTAACTTTTGAACCATAAGTTTAGAAAATATGAAAAAAATTTGAAAAGTAGAACTTTATAAGTACTTTCTAGGAAAATCATTTTGAACTTGATGGAAACAACAGTTTTTGTACAAAAAAGACAAAAAGTTGTACGAAATAATTTCTGGACTAAGTTTGTAGTATATTCGTATATGCAAGCATTTTTACATAATGGATACCCACCTTTAAACTCATAAGTGGGAACACTTATTGTGACGGACGGGAAACTACGGAACCCTACACTGAGCGTGGCCCGACACGCTCTTGGCCAGTTTTTTGTATCACTTTGCTCGTTCACACATTCTCTTACTAAAATGAATGACAGCCAAATCGATGCAAGTCAGAATGCTATTTTCTTAGTTTTGCAAAAATAATTTATGATTTTTCTTTTTTGGGCTTCGCCGCACTCGGGTTCAAAGGGCCCCCAAAAAAAATTGATACAGGGCTGTACTAGGACTAGCTAAGCCACTGTTTTCAACTGTCGTCCAAAACTTCGTGTTCCATAGTTTGGAAAGTCGTATAATGGTGTCTATTCTGTTGTGCACAAACTAAACTTAATTTAGGCTATTGCTATCTTTTACTAAAAGGCAGTGCGAGAAAAAGACGGCTATAGCTATGAACTAAGTTAGAGATGTCAAACTAGTTTATGCCTTGCGCTTCACCGTGTTTTTAGTCGACATGTTTTTACGTGCACCCTTCATTTGTATGGAAATGGAAATATTAGTTTCAACTAAATTTGACAGCTCTAAATTACGTCCGTCTCTTTCTCGTTTTATTAGAGAGAAAATGATAGCAATGTCGAATCAAAATCGAATCAAAGCGTTTTTGAATACATGGGCTGGTCATACTCTCATGATGCGCGTCCGGGGGTGGATCTGGATCCTGCGGGATTCGGTGCTTTATATTCCTGTCATACTTACCAATAATTTTACCAAATACCTACTTACAACTAATTAGGAAGAAAGAAAGAAAAAATATTTATTTGCCGCAGGCACATGACATGCAAAACATAGGTACAAAGCTTGTAAGACGTTTAACATAATATACAACAGAACGGAACAGAAACAAGCAAAAAAGAAAGAAGTTGACAGCTAGCACGCGCGTCGTGAGTGCGACAAACAGGTTAAACCACTCAGCATGTTGCTGTGCTATGGGGAGCCCACAGCACAGCGCTGGTTTTCAGTGTCAGTGGTCACCCTTGAAAAAACGTACGGAAGTCAATACAGTGGTATCTTAGTACTTAGATGAGTTACTAAAATAAAACAGCCAGTACTAACTAGGTATCTACTAAATAGTAATAGTAATTGACTTAGGTAGGTACCTACTAAGTGGAGAGTGGTAGGTGGTGCCTATCTATATTATTTTCAATAGGCTGTATCAAACAGCGATTATCCACAACACAGATAATAATAAGTACCTACCGTAAAACGGGGTGAATACGGACAGGGGTGAATGGGGACAAAACTTTGAAAGGGATTTTGAGGTTGAAAGTACCTACCTAATACGATTTGTTGCCAACTAGGTTTAGTTAATTATTATAGAGTATTTGTTGGTACCATAGGTATCATATTAATTCAACCTTATAAAATTCCATAAATAACGTTTGTCTTCATCCCTGCGTCCATACCTTACCTACTTACACCGTTTTATCCGGTTCAATTCGCGTTTACAAATCATTACGTTACCTACGTAATGTTTATGTTACAATATTTTTAGCATGATTATCTATACCTACTAGCAGCTTACGGCTTTGCGCCCGCTGTGTAATATGTAGGTACCTAGTCTTTGACATTCGGGGATAATGTAGATTGTAACTTCCCGTTATTAAAAGAATTTTCGGAATCGGATCAGTAGTTCCAAAGATTACCCCACGTATACAAACTTACAAACAAAGACCTTTCTAAAATATTAATAGGTAGGTAGGTGTTTGAAGAACGAATCATCAAAAAAATAATTAAGAAAAATTACTGGAAAACCATCTTATCGACATAGTGCAACGCAATAGGTACCTTCTTACCTCTCAAAATCTCGGTCAAGGTCAGATTTCATCTGGAACGTGGAAGATTCCTTTTAGTCTTGAACATATCGATTTGACATCCCAGAACAATGTCCCAGAATATAAAAAATACACACAATTTTTGTTATAATAAAAAAACACGGCTCACTGTTAGCGTCACGCGTTTGTTTTGATATAGGTTTTTGTTTATAGAACGATATGGATGCTGGACTTGACGGTCAGTAGGATGTCAAGTTCTAGGTGAAGGCCAAATTGAAGACCTGCGCAGATGTAAGCGCCGAATGTTGCCAATAAATTTATCGCGGTAAGCGCCTGATTTTTTTGTATAGCAATTTTTTGAGGTGTTGAGCGTTTTTATTGCTATGTGGGCGATTATAGGATTTAAAGCTTTTATTTTTAATCGAAGTTCGTGTTTCTATTGCATAATTAACTTTTTTGCGATGGAAAATTTGCATATTTTTTTGGGAGATTGCTTATGATAAGTCTCTCGTTTTTATTTAGGTTCATCATCAATACTAATATTATATGTAACTAGCGGACGTCACGCGGTTTCACCTGCGTAGTTCCCGTTCCCGTGCGAGTACGGGGATAAAATATAGCTTAGGTTACTCGCTGATAATGTAGCTATACATTGCTGAAAGAATTTTTCAAATCAGTCCAGTAGTTTTTAAGTTTATTCGTTACATACTTACAGAAATACAAATCTTTCCTTTTTATAATTTATAATATTAGTATAGAAGAGGTAAAGTTTGAGATTGCAGGGGGTAGGTAATCGCTGGATCTACTGAATCGATTTTGAAAATTCTTTTACCAATAGAAAGCCACATTATTTGTGAGGGTCACCAAAGCCAGACCTGCAAAGGGCGACTAATATTAAAAAAAAAAACAATCGGGGTCTTTGGGGTTTTTGGCGATAGAAGTGAAAACAAAAAGTACACAGGCCCAGCCCCAGTCGTAGCACTGGTTATGCCCGGCGCATACCTATGTGGTGCTACGCCGTAGCGGATCCCCTACGAGTGCTACGGAGCGTGACCGCACGTTACGTCAAGTGACGATGAGTTCAATGTTTTTCCTTCACCCAAAAAGTGCTCAACGCACCTAAAGAAGTTTTCACTTCAAAAATATTTGTACAAGATAATTTCATCTACTTTCGCATCATTTCCAAGCTCCTGTCCAATTAATACTGAAGCTTACTGGGGCTAGGGGTAGCCCACGAACTTAGATATTTTGCAATTTGCAGGTTATGACTATTTTGTAAGATTCGTCAGTGACAGTGAATAATTTTACGATATTTGAAACTCCTGCCTTATTAATATACAAAACCGGCCAAGAGCGTGTCGGGCCACGCTCAGTGTAGGGTTCCGTAGTTTCCCGTCCGTCACAATAAGTGTTCCCACTTATGAGTTTAAAGGTGGAGGGTTCCGTAGATTCCCGTCCGTCACAATAAGTGTTCCCACTTATGAGTTTAAAGGTGGGTATCCATTATGTAAAAATGCTTGCATATACGAATATACTACAAACAGTCCAGAAATTATTTTGTACAATTTTTTTTCTTTTTTGTACAAAAACTGTTATTTCCATCAAGTTCAAAATGATTTTCCTAGAAAGTCCTTATAAAGTTCTACTTTTCAGTTTTTTTTCATATTTTCTAAACTTATGGTTCAAAAGTTAGAGGGGGGGGGGGACATATTGTCCTTTCCAACACTATATCCTTTCCAACAATATATCACACGTTAGGGTTGAAATTAAAAAAAAAAATCACTTCCCACTTTACATATAGGGGGGCTACCCTAATAAAACATCTTTTTCCAATTTTTATTTTACCACTTTGTCGGCGTGATTGATATACATATTGGTACCAAATTTCAGCTTTCTAGTGCTAACGGTCACAGAGATTAAGCGAGGACGGACGGACGGACAGACATGGCGAAACTATAAGGGTTCCTAGTTGACTACGGAACCCTAAAAAAGCGTACCTATTAAGGCTCTTTTTCCCTTTTTAATCGTTTTTTTTTTTTTTGGGAACACCACAAATGACTCCTCCCGCTCTGGGCGGAGTAGGAGAGAGTGTCAGACTTTTACTGACTAAAACCCATTCATTTTCCTTTATCGCCCTTTGTTTTCTGGGGCCACGGTATCTCTTTCTAACAGTCCCGCAACCCCGGCCTATTTAATTGCCTCAGATGTGTGTTACTTACGGAGGTAAAATTATAACACGGATATTACCCGAAGGGGTTAACAAGGGTTGTTTTGTTAGGCACATCCACATTCTGCCAGGGTTGTACAAGTATTAAGTACCTAATAGGGGCAGTAGCGTAGCTTGGGGGGGGGGGGGGGCATTGCCCCAGGCGGCATACGAAAGGGGGTGGCAGGAAGCGCCAATTTATTAATTTGGAAAATGTAAAAAAATTCTTAGATATTCGAAATCGCGCGCGCAATTTCATGCCATTCTTGCCATAGAACACGATATAAATGTTGATATTCAGGGTGAATGGGTGATACTAGACCTTATTTACTACAATTTTGACCCGATAACTCGGGGTCAAAACTGGGTGGTTTTTTTAAATTTAACTTTAAAAGTTTTTTTGAAAGTTTATCACCTCTCTACCATGAAGTGCTGATGAGAAATCTACGCCGTTGAGGATGTTAAACCCCAAGTTATCGGGGTCAATAAAAAACAAGGGGCGGCGTATTTCCGGTCGGCCCTAAGCGGCGAAAACCCACGCTACGCCACTGTATAGGGTGTAGCAGGAGGCAAAAGACAGTGGGCAAAAATGTATGGGAGTTGGTCCAAGCGTTGTCAAGGATGAATCATATAACAAATGAAAGGGTACAATGTACCTACTGTTCAAACATGCAGAACCTAGGGCATCAATAATCTGTCCGAAGGATTTCGAGTAATTATAGTTTAATTTGGTAGGTATACTTACGATAATGTTGGAGGGTTTGTGGTTCTGTGACAAGACCGAGTAAAAGAATTAGGTAATTATTAAATTTAGTGTTGATGGTTAGACTGTACTAAATCTACACTAATATTATAAAGAGGAAAGATTTGTATTTGTACAAACTTACACACACACATGTGTGTAAGTTTGTAATGAATAAACTCAAAAACTACTGCGCCGATTTGAAAAATTCTTTCACCATTAGAAAGCCACGTCTTTACTGAGTAACATAGGCTATATTTTATCCCCGTAATCCCACGGGAACGGGAACTAAGAGGGTGAAACCGCGTGACGTCCGCTAGTAAATAATAAATAAATGATTAATCCTTGGCGACGCACCACATTTGCCCACTATCCTTTATTACCATCGGGCATAAATTCAAATCAGAGCTATCAATACCGCTCTATTTGGGATCGAACTGATCATCACGCTCAAAAGGCGTGCTTGCGATCACAACAGGAAGGTATGAAGCTAGTCATCATTTCAATTTTAGTTTAAAAATAAACATTTATCCTGTCATGCACTGCAATGTTAGGTTTATTATTAAGTATACAAATGAAACACACTTCGTAAATATATAATGTATAATAATCTAAGTAAAATAACATAATAATAAAATCAAATAGTACATAAATGGAGGTCACAAAAACAAAAATAAATTTAAATAAAATATTTTACACAGGGCGGATTACACCACACTGAACGATCGCTTAACGTAAGTTTAAGTCGGTGGCTAAGTTTACACTTCATATATCCACGTAGCAGCAATATTCGTACATTTATTAGACCCCAAGTTAATATGACTATGCAAATAAAATAAAAACAACCTGCTTGTGAACTTAAATCAATCTTAACAATAGTAAGTTGCAGTGCCTATGTCGCAGACATCAGTATTATCTATATAGTACATCTTTCTTTACAATTGGTTATACAGCTCAAAATATAACATGGACGTTAATATTTACAAAGCATCGGTTTACTAACGAGTACTTATCTAAAGAATTCGCAAAATTTAATCAGAGGCCTGCGACAACTACTAACTTAAAGTAAAATGAAATAAATAAACATTCTATGCTGTGAACCAGTTTAACTCGCATGGTGCAATCCGCCTATACCAGCGATCAGCTGCCTTTTAACATAAAGTATTAGTGTGCGATGTTGTCTAACATTTTATTATTAAAAATAATAATAAGATCGTCCGTACACAACACTAGAGCAGCGGTGACCCAGGGTGGCGGCCCCGACTTACGTGGGTTCAAACCAAGTCAGGCACATTACTTTGTGTAATTTATTTCATCACCTCTGCTCTCAAAACGGTGAAGGAAAACATCGTGAGGAAACCGGCATGTCCTAGAACCAAAAAATTCGAAGACATGTGACATCTACCAATCCGCACTGGGCCCGCGTGGTGGATTATAGCCCATTCCCTCTCATAGAGGGGGCCTGTGTCCCAGCAGTGGGAACATTAATAGGCTGGTGATGTACACAACACTAGGCAAGGTCTCAACACAAGACTGGACGCAGGACTTACAATGGGGTTATAAGATGTACTGTTGTCAAATCATCCTGGTTATAAATGGTCCTACAAAATATTTATTTCCTGAAATACATTTTCATTTTATAATTTTTCTGTTCAACCAATCATAACAACTAATGAGATTTGACAACGGTATTTACAATCAGACATGTCATCAAGCTTTTAAAAATTCGGGGATTGTCTCTTCTACAAATTAGATAATATACCTACTACATCTCTCGCAGACTCATCTGCCAAAATTATAGCATGCTATCAGTTGTTTGGTGCGCAAAGTAACGTTCTAGGTGTATCTGTTCATACACCAAACCCTGAATCGCGAAAAAAAAGACAGTTTTTCTCTACAATATGCTCGCTTAACTCGTCAAAATGTGCCGGCTGTGTCAGCTGATTTTTTGTCGCGATTCATGGTTTGGTCCCATAGTAAAAGTTGTTCATAATGATGAGCACAATGACCCCTTAAGAGATTTCGTGTATAAACAGATACACCTTATTATATTTGAATTCAGAATCTGATTAGAATGGATGGTCTAATTGAAATAAATGCTTTGAGTTCGAGTTGAGTAAGAGGCAATGGAATATGAATTGTCTAAGATTATGAATATTTTTGTTATTATTTTAGGTCTGTCTATTATTAAATAATGTGTATCTTGTAAAATAAAAGTAACTTAATAAAAAAAAAATATTATGAATTCAGATATAAATGATCAAGTACCTACTACCTACCTATGGAAGACTTATGTAGTCACAACGTCACGTTTGTAATCCCCGGACGGTTAGGCATACATTTATCTAGTTATGTTTCATCATCAGCCTATAATGTTCCCACTGCTGGGACACAGGCCTCCTCTCTATGAGAGGGAATGGGCTATAATCCACCACGCGGGCCCAGTGCGGATTGGTAGATGTCACATGTCTTCGAATTTTTGATTCTAGGACATGCCGGTTTCCTCACGATGTTTTCCTTCAACGTTTTGAGAACAGTGGTGATGAAATAATTACACTAAGTAATGCGCCTGGCTGGGTTCGAACCCACGACTTACTGTTCGTAAGTTGGGGCCGCCACCACTGGGCCACCGCTGCTCCTAGCACTAGTTATGTTTAGGTCCTATGCAATAGGGCGCGACCATCAACCAGGCATAAACTAAACTTTTGTAGTGTTATGTACGAAATGCCTTAATATTATATAACAGCTCGCAACACCAACTTATTAAATACAATATCCTTTAGGCCGTTTATATAGCAAATCAAATAATATGGCGTGTTGGTAGCCTACTATAAAATCTAGGGGGTAGGGTATGCGATATCCGATGCTAAAATATGAAACACGAAGATTTGGACGACAATATTGAAAACTATTTAATATTTTCTTGGTGCATATGATATTGTTATTTTAATTGTGTCTGTAATTGCGGGTATCGAAGAGTTAAGACTTTTGAGTACTTTAGAATAAAATAGAATATTTTCTATTTGTAAACACGGTACATTAACGTCATATAAATAGAGTTATGATCTTATATGTTTCGCCACAGAGTGGCAAACAAATATTAGAAATTTTTAAACGCATAAAACAGAACTTTGGTTTTAGGTGCTTAGTATTTTTATACATAATTTTAGCTCTCAAACATTACATACCGAGTTTGCTCCGTGCCTCGGAAAGTACGTTAAGCCTTTGGTCCCGGCTGTCATTTTGTAGATCTTTGACAGTCGTTACGGGTAGTCAGTGGCCCGAAAGTCTGACAACCAGTCTTACCAAAGGGTATCGTATTACCCAGTACTAAGTTGTGGAGGTTAGATAGGCAGTTGCTCCATGTAAAATACTGGTATTCAGCTGCATCCGGTAATACTGGAAGCCGACGCCAATAAATTTGGGAAAAGGCTAGGCAGATGATGAATTTTTGCACTCAAACACTGTTTTAAGCTTTCACGGTTTATAACTAAAAATACGGGATGATCTTTCACTTTCTCTTACTTCTTAGTTGCGATACCAATTGTGTATGTGACAGTAAGTTTAATTCTAGCTTTATAGCCTAATTGTAGTCATAGTCTGAAATTATAATCTGGAGCTCTTGATTGTTCAGCATTAGTCCGGTTATTTATTAAAATTGGTATTACTATCCGGAATTTTATTCGAATACATCTCGGCAAGGCATGAATATTTTTTTCGCCAAATTCAACCGTAAAATCTCTTAAGAACCTGCATTTAAATTCTAAAACACAGTATCAATTAAATAAATATCTGTTTTAACTCCAAATCGCGAGATGATTTGCCATAAACTCCTCCTGTTTTAGAAGTCGGTTAAGTCACGGTCGCCACCTTTGCAAAAAACGAGCTATATACCTATAACCACCTTTTCTTATAGACACACATTAGACACCTAATTAGCATCAAATAGGTACATTTTCTCCGCCAGATATTTTAAAACCCTCGTGTTTCATACATTGGCGTCAGACGCGAAAAGCAATGCGAATCGTTTACCCTGATCACACACAGTCGGCCTGACATTCTCACTTTACATCGTATCATAGACTAAAGAGCCAAAATTGTATACAAGCTTCTGATAATGTCAACATGGCCGATCACATCGTCACGGAAGGAAGTCTATACTACAAGAGATATTTTCTCTCAAAAATTCTCATATAATCCTAGCCTAAAATGGTCGTAGCTCGTGTTTGCATATTATGGACTAAACAAACGCCTTTTTTTTGTAATTTTATCACCCTTTTTCTACATCACAGCGTGGCGATACGAACGTCATTTTGATATTTCTATTTGTAAATAGTACTAGCAAGCCACGTGATTGATAAATATGCAGCATTCTTGTGGCTAAGCTTGTTCTCAAAATGGGCGGGACACATAGCTTTTTAAAACCGTGCGCGGTTTCTTGTGATACAATATCTCTCAAAGACGTCGTTCGGAAACTGTGGCAAACTAAACAGACTACTGCCCAGGTCATCTGTCCGACTTGCCGGCGTTGTGTAAATGATTGGGCGCGTCCGCAAATGCGAATTTAAGCCTATACGCTTCAGCTACCAACACACTTATATTCGAATCGGTCCAGTTCTGAGTGGGCACGTTCTGTAGGAGTATCATGAGCCCTTGGAAATCTCTTTCTAACATGAGTCTTTCCCGCCAATGGAGTAAGAAGGCCGCGCAGACGTACAGTTGGAAGGTGGCGAACCCGTCTGATTCGGCGAGGTATGTGTCCCATAGACGTATGGTGCAAGGAAGAGGTATTTCTCTAGTGAGGAGGTTGTTCATCCACCTGAAGGAGAACTGGAGGTAGTCCACGCCGTGTGTCTGTAGGTGCTCGTGGAGAGGTAAGTCTATGCGACGTATGAGCTCCTTCAGTTGGTTCACCTGTAAGCAAACATTTTAACGTGAAATTGGTTTCTCTAATATACAAAGAATCATGAACGGTTACAACAGCCTTTTTCTTAACGATTTTGGGGTTAGCTTCCAGTCAAATTAGATGACTGCCTATCTACCTGCACAATCCAGTTAGGTACTACGAAACACGATAATGAATTCCCCTTTGCTTGAACATCAGCAAACATTACAATAACATAACCTATTTAAATACCACAATGCCTGTAGCATATCCAACATAGGTACCTATTGCAAGCCACATTTACCTGTTTGGCATGTCTATTTTTGGTGCTATCATTTTCCTGGGTTCACTCGTGTTAATTGTTTTTATCGGAACAAATGGCGCATAATATTCAGGGAGAACAACAAACACAGTTTGCGGTTGGTGATAGTGTCCAATTAAGCGGTATGTGGTAGGGAAAAGATTATTATTAATGTGTCTGTTTCCTTGTAGGGCTGGTAAACAAGGAAAGACGAGCGGTTGGACGATATTCGGTGCACGTGTACTTGATAACATCGTATTAACACGCCTAGGGGTCTTAAAAGGCCACTTTAGCAGAATCATAATCAGGGGCGTAGCTACCGCTGTATCAGCCGTATCAATGATCCCCAGAGTAACAAGGGCCCCTGATGAGGAAAAAAGTCACATAATCTTCTTATTATAATTATAAGCCTATATTGTCCCACTGCAGGGCAAAGGCCTCCCTTCCCTCTTTCCACATTTCGCGATCTAGTGCGATTGTAGGCCAATCCTTTGCGAAAGAGTCTAGCTCATCCCGCCATCTCCTTCTGGGCCTGCCGCGTTGTCGTTTCCTGCTACTTGGTATCCACTGAGTGGTAATTTTTGCTCCTCCGACATGTGGCAGATGTGACCAGCCCAGTCCACTTCAACCTAGCAGCTGTAAGGCCAACATCAGCTATTTGGGTTTTGGAGCGAAGTATGGAGTCAAAATACAAAATCTTCTAACAATCTCAAATATTCTTCATGATGAAAGATAAAATGAAAATATAACTTATCACGGTCCAGAAAGCTCCAATCGTTAGGATGCTAGCTTCTTAATTTTGCCAAAGGTCATTTGTTTGACATTGGTGCCGATTCCCTTGTTTACAAACTAAACCAAATTTAAGTTCAGTGCATCTTTTTCTTTCTATTTCATTAAGAAAAGGACAGAAGATAAATTTTAGTTATGTTCTGTCAAATTAATCAGCGCCATACAAGTTTTAGACGCAACTAAAAAGTTGACTACTTACTAAAATTAAATCAAATTACGTCAGGTGCTGACTAATTTGACAGGATTAAACTAATATTTATCTTCTGTCCTTTTCGTAATGAAATAGAAAGAAAAAGATGCATTCAACTTAAATTTAGTTTAGTTTGTGAACAAGGGAATCGGCACCATTGATGATTTTGTCTCCTTTTGTCGTGCTTCGCCGTACTCAAAAAAGTTGAGACTGGGCCCTACTAGGACTAGCAACGCCACTGATCATAATATGGATTCATCAATAATTTTAGGTGCCGGGTAATCCCTGAATGTGTGGGCACTTTTTAATGGTAATTGACATATTCTTTTCATAAATTGTCGTTGGGAAAAGTTTTGGTAGCTAGCAACAGTTCTTGCGTAGTGTTACAGGTCACCAACTTGCATATTCCTGCCGCCAAACAGCATCTCTAGGTTTGAAAGCCTCGAGTCAACGTCCCTCCCTCGACGCTTAAACTGTTACCATGAATTCAGAAAACATAATAATGGTCTGGATTCATGGTCTGAATATGAGGTTGCCAGTTTGTACATCAGTGCAATGGCTCCATAAAATACCAGTATTCAGCTGCATCCCGTTAGACTGGAAGCGACCGGACCAGCCACAACATAGTTGCGAAAAGGATAGGCAGGTGATGAGTTTGCGCTTCTATATATCTCACTTTGAATAGTGCAAAAGGATTGACTTTGCTAATATGTACTTAAAATGCTGGTGATAAGTTCTATAACATAACATCACGCTTCCCCGAAGGGTTAGGCAGTGGTGTACCTAATAGTTCATTACCAGTTATGTTTTAAGTCCCATGTAATAAAAGGGCGAGCACATATACATTTTGACGAGCTAAGCGAACATAATTGTATGGAACAGCTGATTTTTTTTCGCGATTCAGGGTTTGGTCCCGTAGTAAAAGTTGTTCATAATGATGAGTACAATGACACCTTAAGAGATTTCGTGTTTGAATAGATACACATTATACAGGGTGTGAAGAACTCATCACGAAGCCGTCAACCAAGCATTCTGTACATCAAACTAAGCAACTTTACGCAAAAATTATTGCTGGGAAACCACTTTTTTTTTTGGGGTTGAAAAATCATGTTTTATGGTAGAACTCAAAGTAATGCACTCAAAACATTGTGCTGATGGATGGACTGAATAGTACGGGGGTCGCGGAGGCGTTTAAGGTAAAAATCTTATTTTAAAAGTTTGAATTTAAATAAAAACTTGTCAAAAAGTTGGAACTTTGACCCCCAATATCTCCGTAACTAGAAGGTTCCCAGGTATGGTGTAGAACAAAAAAATGATCGCAATGACGGGGAGAACAAGTGCCTTTCGGCTTCGTTAAGAGGTGTTTTACCCTTTATACATTTTGACGAGCTAAGCGAACATAATTGTAGGGAACAGCCGATTCTTTTTTCGCGATTCAGGGTTTGGTCCCATAGTAAAAGTTGTTCATAATGATGAGTACAAAGACCCCTTATGAGATTTCGTGTTTGAATAGATACACATTATATGTACAGGGTTAGTTTTCAATAACCGGCCAGAATCGATTTTATTTTCGATATACTTAATGAAAAGAAAAACAACATTTTTTTAAATAAAATTTGATTCCTGTCCACCACTAAAAAGTCAAATGAATGCTTTTTTTTCGGCAATTATATTTAAAATGCACTTTTGGTTTGATATCTACATCTTAAGAGCCTGTACTACCTCAAATGGCTTAGCATGATCCTCCGTTACGCCTAAAATAATGCAGCGTTAATTTTGAAATAAATATATGGTAAAGTTGAGGATTAATGTCAGGTCCTGTGTTTGGCGAAAACACGATTCCATAAAATTTTCTCGATAGAAAAAAATTCCAAAGTTACCTCCAAATCGAACAATAAACCGCTGGTATTCAAAAAGTACTTTAAATTAGATCATGAAACTTTGCATACTAACTGAACTAACTATAAAGCAGGTCTTATGTTTTTTATTTTTTCCAAAAGACGAAAATTTTATTTTATAAAGCTTAAAAACCACTCATTTCGCACTATTCGGCCTGCAGTGACTGACGTAACAACCACTTAGTAGTGCAAGCTGATTAGAACGTTATTCTAACAATATTTGAAACGAAGTTTGAACCACCACACATAGAGTTGCTAATTTGAGGTAGTATAGGCTCTTAATTTTAAATTTTGGCTGGTCATTGAAAACTAACCCTGTATATTATGTCCTAGTTACTTATCAGTTACCTACAATAGACACCGAAGGATAAGTCACATCTAGATATACATATTCAAATTAGTTTATTCTTTGTTTTAATTGGCTTGGCATGAGAGCGTATTGTACGTAAGTACCTAATTATAAGTATCAATTGTTGGAAATACGAGTATTATAACGTCGGTACTATTATTATAAACTAGCAACTTTGACTGAAAAAATTGTGATAGCTCGGCTGCTAAGCATAACATATTTTTTTTTTTTTTTTAATAATAATAAATTTTATTTAAAACGAGTCCAGTAGCTGCGCACATTGAGTTTCTATACACTCGATATAATCACTTAAACACCACACACATGCACACGACACACTTATAATATTATAAGTTATACCTGTACTTTAGCTTTTACTATTGCTCTGGAAATGCATATTTTATTCTGTAGCAAAATCTTACCTGTACGATTGCTATTATATAATACGCCTTACCTCCTATTTATTTATTTTTTAAGACGGAGACGGAGATTCCCTAGTGTCCCTATGACACTAGGGAACCCTAGTGTCATAGATAATACATAATATAATATAAGCTTAATGTGGAGACTAGTATATTTCAACTTGTGTAATGCTCTCTTGAACCATAAAGCTTTTTATTTTTTTTATCTACAATTTATAGCCTATAGCACCCACGGACAATGTATCTTTCTGTTAGTGTTTTTTTTTTTAAATGGATCATTAGTTGCGAAGATACAAACTAACAAACAAATTTTACCTCTTGATAATCATTATCATCATCATCATCAGCCTATTAATGTTCCCACTGCTGGGACACAGGCCTCCTCGCTATGAGGGAATGGGCTATAATCCACCACGCGGGCCCAGTGAGGATTGGTATAGATGTCACATGCCTTCGAATTTTTTGGTTCTAGGACATGCCGGTTTCCTCACGATGTTTTCTTTCACCGTTTTGAGAGCAGCGGTGATAAAATAAATTACACAAAGTAATGGCTTGTCTGGGTTCGAACCCACGACTTACTATTCTTAAGCCGGGGCCGCCACCACTGGGCCACCCGCTGCTCTCCTCTCCTCTTTATAATATTAATTTAATTTTATATAAGTCTGTTTCACAGATCGTCTAGTATAGATGGCTGTTAGCGATAAACCAGCGCATTATTCGAGTTGTTTCTCACAACAATGAATTCATACATTAGATTATTGTGTCTGATACCCTGTATTATGACTTTTGTGATAACATACAATTCAGAATAAATTATTTTTACACGCTTTATATTAGCTTCACTTGTATGTTTGTTTGTTTTTTTCAGTAAGTATCAGTAAACGGGCAACGAAAGAAAATAGAGGAAACATTTATTTTTTGTACCCTATCAAAATGCTGTTCTATTTAACTCAAAGGTTGTCGGGTAGACAATGTCTTGTGGCCTTAAGGTGAATGCTCCAACCAGTCCGCGAAATTCAAATTTTCTTACGTTTTTTGCAATTTTCAGGCCAGTGTTAAGTTGTATGTTAATTAAAATATGGTTCGCGGTTGTAAGACGTATTTAATTACAGAATTATAATCATCAAAATCATCAAAACAACCCTCTAAGTTCATATAAGTCGAGGAACGATTTTTTCAAGGTCAAAGTCATTGCTAGACCTTTATGAACTTGGAGGGTTGTATTGATGATTTTGATGATTATAATTCTGTAACTACATACGTCACAACTTACAATCGCGAACAATATTTTAATCAACATACAACCTAGCACTGGTCGGCAAATTGCAAAAAACGTAAGAAAATTTGAATTTCGCGGGCTACCCTGACGCTTTCACCTTAAAGCTGATGCTCCAGGATACCCCGCGAAATTCAAATTTTCTTACGTTCTTTGCAATTTGCAGGCCAGTGCGAGGTTGTATGATTGACTGCTTGATTGATTGAGCACCACCCAGCCAGGAGCAAGCCTGACCCGGACAAGCCGGATACACCAGGGGGCACGATTTTGTAATTAAAATATTTTTCGCAACTGTAAGACGTATGTAATTACAGAATTCTAATCATCAATACTTCCCTCCAAGTTCATAAAGGTCGAGGAACGACTTTTTCAAGGTCAAAAAGAAAATTTGAATTTCGCGGGCTACCCTGACGCTTTCACCTTAAGTCCGCCTATGTCACCGTCCACCAACTGGTGGACACTCATAATTATTTTAAAGATCGTGGCATTATCCACTAGTGGGGTAAAACATGGTGGTGGACAATGGGAATCATCGTATAACACTAGCAAGATTCCGACCGAAGGCACGCGTTTTAAGGGACTACTCACACTTATTCAGCTTATGCCCATGGAAAACATCGATTTTGAATGAGACACGTACGCATCCGCTCAGCGCACGCGATGCGTACTAACGCGTCTCATACAAAATCGTTGTTTTCTATGGGCTTATGCTGAATAGAGCTGAATAAGTGTGAGTAGTCCCTAAGGGACTATTTTTAACCGCCTTCAAAAAGGAGGAGGTTCTCAATTCGATTGGTATTTTTTTTTTGTTAATAATATTGAATGTGTTACCCGTAAAAGGGTCTAAGTATGCTTATTTTTATTGCACAGAGATATGGCATTATTTTTGTTTATACATGAACCAAAAAGTGAACTAAAAAAAAGGATAGGCCTTTTTACGGGTAACACATTTAATTGTGACGTTCACAAACTGCTGATTGTCAGCCTAATTTGAATAAATTAGTTTCGGATAAGAAAACAAGCCGTGAATATAGGACATGTTGAAATACGAAATGAAAATTTATAACTTTAGTAAACTATGATTTGTGACGAAAAATGTTCCATACAATATAGCTCTACAGCTATATTGTATGGCAGCTCGTAATTTTTGTGGATGGGACGTCTCATTAGGCACACACTGTGCCTTTACTAATTTTTTTTTTTTTTTTTCTTCGCTTGTTTATTATTAATATTCCTTTCTTTTCCTTTCCTTTTTTATACACTCTGACATTTAATGTTTTGACATGTATTTTATTATTTTTTATACACTCTGACATTTTATGTTTTGACATGTATATTTTTTTACTTTTTTATTTTTTTATTTGACATTTACTGATTTGACATGAATACTTATTTTATTAAGTATTTTACTTTTTTTATCATCATTGTGACATTTAATGATTTTTGTGATTTTTATTTACATTCTTTTTGAATAGAACTTGTTATTAATTTTATATGATTATTGTGAATGTGGGGACCATGTGGGTCACATTTATTTTTGTTTATTTTTTTCCCACAACTGTCTGGCAGTTTGAGTACTCTAAGCGACCTACCCAAATGTCCTTTCTTTGGTATTGTTCGTCGTTTCGTTGAGCTCCTTGAGTTATAAGTCGAGCTACACGTTAACTGACAAATGCAATCCACCTCGTGGAGGAGCTCGTGGCTAAATAATAACAGCCACTCGGGTCGATCTTTAGGTTAAGCCGTACTTGCCTAGGTTGGTCTGTGGATGGGTGACCACCCATTACATACCGAGTTTCCTCCGTGCCTCGGAAAGCACGTGAAGCAGTTGGTCCCGGCCGTCATTTGTGATCTTTGACAGTCGTTACAGGTAGTCAGTGGCCCAAAAAGTCTGACAACCAGTCTTACCAAGGGGTATCGTATTACCCAGTACTAACTGGGTTGTGGAGGTCAGATAGGCAGTCGCTCCACGTAAAATACTGGTATTCAGCTGCATCCGGTTAGACTGGAAGCCGACCCCAATAAACTTGGGAAAAGGCTAGGCAGATGATGATGTTTGTATTCACGTATGTTCCTCCGTAGCGCCTGAACTATTCATCCGATTTTAATTAATAATAAGGTGTCAATCGATTCGCTACTATGGCCCGGGTAACATAGGCTACATTTTACCTTGTAAACCCAGAATTTAATTAGAGCGTGATTTTTCCGTAGTCGGGTTTTTTAGTGGTAGTGTACGTGTACCACACAAAGGCCAACTTCGATGAAACGTAATCTTTTTTTATGGAATTACAATTTGGTTTTCCTTTACGGGAAGAATGGGTTCGATTTTATTTTTTTATTAAAACTTTATGCACAAGTAAAAAACTGTACAAAGGCGGACTTAATGTTTTGGGCATTTTCTATCAGTCTACCTTAGGGTGATGTAGATACAAAACATTGTAGGTGTAATAACAGAAAACAAATGAGAAAATATTATAACTAAAATATAAATAAGTACTTATACCTATTTATGTCGGGGCGTCACATTGTAAAAACCGTTAGATTGTAATCTGTCTAGCGAGAATGTAAACTGACGAAATATTGTCAACTGAACATACTGCTTACATTATGACGCATTATTTTACAGTTTCACTTCGAAAGATTATAATCTGCCGAAAAATAATACGTCATATTGTAAGCAGTAAGTTCAGTAGTCAGACGAATCTAACGACATATAATCTATCCAAATCCCTCCATCCGTTGAGGAGTTACGAGGGTACAAAGAAACGGACATACATACATACAGGTCCGTTAATCCCTTTATTACACCCATTATAGTTTGCACTCAAAAGTCATGACATTTTGATATTTTCTACTTGTTTGTGTTTGGAGGTCGATTGTTCTTTTTGTTTTGTTTTCCTTATTATATGTACGTATACTAGCGTAAAGTAATGGAAAATTCCCCGGCAAACAGATGCTAAAAGCTTGCTATTTTTGCCGAAGGGTAATTCCATCAGGAACACAGCGTGTGTCATACCTAATAATAACCATTATATTTCCTCTTGAACCAATGCTACGTTGCGTTTCGCAAGCAAACAAAACTCATCGTGATTGGTCGACTAACAGCCAATCAAATCACTTGCTATGTCAACTTATTTATTTAAGCAAATCAACTCGTCTATCGCAGTCCTGAAAATAAATCACCCTATTTTTCAATTTTAAATTCTATTTATCTTGATTTAAGTTCAATTATTGACTACCTTGATTTGAGGCGGCGAGCCGCCCACTACCTGAACGCGCCCCAAAAGGTGGTAGCCGTAAGGCTGGCCCGGGCGTACCGCACGATCTCCCGCGAGGCGGCGAGCCTCCTTGCCAGATTGCCGCCATGGGATCTGGAGGCGATAGTCCTCGCGCGCCTGCATGAATGGCGCGCGGAGGCGCTACGCCGGGGGGAAACTCCGCTGCAGCGACAAATTGTCGCTCAGCGGACAGACTTCCGGCGGGATCTCATGGCGACATGGAGAGAGCGACTGTCGCAACCCCGTGCAGGGCACGCCACGATAGTGGCGATAAGTCCCCTCTTTGAGGAGTGGCTTGAGAGACGCCACGGCGTCCTCACCTTCCGCCTGACGCAGGTCCTCACCGGACACGGAGTGTTCGGGAGGTTCCTGCACCGAATCGGGCGGGAGGAAACGCCCGGGTGCTTCCATTGTGAGGATCGACCGGAGGACACGGTGGAACACACGGTGGAGGTGTGCCCCGCGTGGGCGGAGCACCGCCGTGTCCTCAAAGCGGCGATCGGCGGCGGCGACCTCTCGCGTCCGGCCCTGGTGCAAGCCATGGTCCGGAGCGAGACGGAATGGGACGCCGTCACCTCCTTCTGCGAAGCAGTAATGCTAGAGAAGGAGGTGGCGGAACGTGAGAGGGAGAGAACCTCTCAACGTCCCGGCCGCCGCGGAAGACGCCCCGGGCGTCGGGGGCCACCACCACGTGGCCCCCGGCCACCGTAGGCGCGGGCCTGTGGACGGTGGGCTATGGGCTAGCTCGCCGTCCGTCCGTCTCACGACGACAGGCCGTGTCGACGGCGCGTTCGTGTTCCACGCGCGCCTCAAAGAGAGTCAGCAAAAAGGGAGGGGTCCGTAAGGACCGATGCCTGCCGGGATTGCGGGACTGTTCGAAAGAGATACCGTGGCCCCGGAACACAAAGGGCGATGAAGGAACATGGATGGCTTTTACTCAGTAAAAGTCTGACACTCCCTTCTGCTCCGCCCAGAGCGGGAGGAGTTATTTGATGATTTCCCATCCGAAAAAAAAAAAAAAAGCCTTTGGGCCCGGCTGACATTTGTACATCTTTGACAGTAGTTACAGGTAGTCAGTGGCCCGAAAGTCTGACAATCAGTCTTACTAAAGGGTTTCGTAATAACCAGTGATAGGAATAGGTAGTGCTTATTAGCCTAAACTTCGAAGAACAGAGACAAGAATCGGAGACTTCCTTAGACTATATTTTTTTCCGGGACATCACGTAAGTACATCAAAAATTAATGTTATTTGGAATAAGTAATTGGTCTATGTTTACCTAAAGTTTGCGACTAGACATAACATAACACAGTCGTTACAACCATCAAAATTTCTGAAAGTTTTCTTTTTAAGAACATTTTGGAAACGACTTCTTCATCATAAAACTATGATACGCTCTCTTAGGTACGCACTCTTAGAATTTACAAAAAAAAACTCGCCGTGGTCGCATAATAAAATATAGTCTAAGGAAGTCTCCGATTCTTTTCTCTGTTATTCTTCGAAGTTTAGGCTAATAAGCACTACCTATTCCTATCACTGGTAATAACCAATACTGACTGGGTTGTGGGGAACGACAGTACCTACAAATTGCAAATCTTAGTCCGTCAGTTAGAGTATTGGAATATAATGGACACGTATTTTTGTTTTTGTAAATCAATGAATATTGACAAAGATAAAGCGCATCAAAACTCGGGAGTGGGGGCTCGTGACGTCAGAACGCACTAAAAATTATACCAAGGCGTGAGGTATTGAGAATTTTAAAAGCGTCGTATCTTCGTCAATTTTGGTAAACCAAAAAGTAAACGTAACAACAGAAAAAATACAGGTCAAATATTTTTTGATAATCTAACTGACGGACTAATTAGTTTTTTTTTTGTCTATGATATAATAGCTTATAGTATATAGTTCATAGCACAACAATATCGCGCACCATACATTGTTATGGACACGTTCACACTGTACTGTACTATATATTATTGGCTTACTATACGCTATAATGTAAATGTTTGCATGCCGCATGGTAAAATATGGCTGAACTTTAAAATGTCATAACAACTATATTGTATTACCCATATTTGCAAAATAAAATTCTATTCTATTCTATTCTATAAAATTGTGCGATGCGCTGAATTCATGCTGTGCTATCACGCGCCGCGCTCTTACTCATCCCTCACCCCCGGCACTCTTCAAAGATCGCGGTCAACTGAGCTTGCTATATACTATAAATGCTTGCGATAATATCGCATCAGTCAAGCCGATTTGTCAGCGCTTATTTACGACTGCAAAATTATAGCCGGATAGAAGGGTTAGTCGGTGAGACGGTCAGCAAATAAAATAAGCATTCCGAAATCAGGGGTAATTAACTAATCCCTTGTTTAAGCCAAAGAACTTATTAGCTTACCAGCTATCACTCTGTTATCATAGTAACGACTATCGTCCAGTTATAATCAGTGCGTATCAATAATACGATAAGTTGCCACTGACACAGATACCTGCACTTTTATCACAATTTCAAGCGTAACATAATAATACTATTGTTGATTTTAAGTTGTCCCACTTACAATTACTCCTTTAAAATGGGTTAAATTCTTTTTCAGGTTCCGTACCTCAAAAAACGGAACCCCTTATAAGATCACTTTCCGAGATCAGATCACCGTCCCACTGTCACCACCGATTTTCTGAGGAACGGGTGGACCTAACAAGTTGAAATACATACCAGATACTGAGGTCTATAGTCCCTATTAGGTGTATAAAAATCAAGGTCCTGAGTCAACGTGATAAAAAGATATGAGCAAATTTAGATTTCGCGAAAACTTATAAGTACCAAAATGTACCTTAATTTTCAACTTTTTTTATTTTTCAGAATTTTTCCTTTACTCGTGCTGCAAGACCTTGCTTTTAACCAAAATTGACAGTTCTAGGTCAACCGGAAGTACCTATAGGTTTTGGGTCGAAAACCTGGTAGTACCCGTTGGACCTAGAATCACGAAATTTGGCAAAAAGCAAGGTCTTACAGCACATGGAAAGGGAAAAATCTGAAAACCGTAAATATATAGTTTAATAACAATAATAAGCGATTTTAGTATTACAAACTTGTTATTTGCGGTTGGTGCAATAGTCGTTTCTAGGGATCGAACAGCAAAGTTAGGTTTGTCCTTTAAAAAGTTTCTACGGAACCCTCGGTGCGCGAGTCCGACTTGCTCTTGGTCGGTTTTTTTATCGTGTGATTAGTGCCTAACCTGGTGTCAGTCTTTATGCCGTGAAGAAATATCTCTCAGGCATGCTGGTTTCCTCACGATGATTTCCTTCACCGAAGCAAGTGATAATTATACAATACGCTCATAAATTTTAATCTCTCTTATGCTAACTCTTATTTTTGTGAATGCTGGTTAACCTGTAATTGGCGAATGTGTAAGTCCAAGACTGTAAAACCTCATCATCTGCCTAGCCTTTTCCCAACTTTGTTGGGGTCGGCTTCCAGTCTAACCGGATTCAGCTGAATACCAGGTTTTTACATGGAGCGACTGCCTATCTGACCTCCACAACCCAGTTAGTACCGGGTAATACGATACCCCTTGGTAAGACTGGTTGTCAGACTTTTTGGGCCTCTGACAACCTAACGACTGTCAAAGATCTACAAATGACAGCCGGGACCAACGGCTTAACGTGCTTTCCGAGGCACGGAGGAAACTCGGTATGTAATGGGTGGTCACCCATCCACAGACCAACCTAGGCAAGCACGGCTTAACCTAACGATCGATCCGAGCGGCTGTTATTATTTAGCTACGAGCTCCTCCAAGACTGTAAAACCTATGTATACCTAAATGCTATACACAGAAGCTGTTGGTGAACTTAAATGAATAAATAAATGAATCTGTAAAATCAGAAGTGCGTGCCTTGGTTTCGAACTCGAGAACCAAACTTGGTGGCAGTCCGACGGTCACGGTCACGGCGTTTATAATTAATCAAAATCAATCACACATGACAAAGAAGTTTATCTTTGTCTTTATGCAAACAGTTCTTTCTTACATTTCGAACTGCCCCGTTGATCTCGTGGTGGCAAGCGCGGCTGCTGAGCGTGGGGTTCGATTCCCGGGTTGGGCAAAAAGTGCTATTGGGTTTTTTTTTTTTTTAGAAATTTCTCAGTAGTAGCCCGGAGTTTGGAAGTTGGCGGTATGGTAACCCCGTGCCTCGGAAAGCACGTTAAACCGTTGGTCCTGCTCAGGATCCCTCTCCGGTCGTGTCGGACTGCCGTCCCATCGGACTATGAGAGTAAAGGAACAGGATATGCACCTGCGTCAGCGCACACACTTGTGCACTATAATATCTCCCGCGCCGATGGCTAATCTCCGCTAAGTTTGGCCGCTGTGATTGAAAACGGTCAGGAGGATTATTATTATTATTTTTCATACGAGGATAGAACCTGCGACCAAGAACTACGAATTGATTTGTTGGTCTAGTGCAATTTGACATAAAGGTAGCATGTACTTTATAGTGGTCGAATTTTCATGGGACCTTTTTTATTTTTTTCTTAAATGAATAACTTGAAATTCGACGAATTTATATATTGTGGCGTAATAGTGTGACCTGTGTGCATCCCTTAAACGCCAATTCAGTCAGGAACAGGTTGGATGGTTCAACTTGTGTTGCCATCTAGTATTATGTTGAGCTGAGGCCCTTTTGATTTATTGGTGTCGATTCTGTTGTGCACAAACTAAACTTAATTTAGGCTATTGCTATTTTTTTCTCTCCAATAAAACGAGAAAGAGACGGACGTAATTTAGAGCTGTGAAATTTCATTGGAACTAATATTTCCATACAAATGAAGGGTGTACGTAAAAACATGTCGACTAAAACCACAGTGAAGCGCAAGGCATAAACTAGTTTGACATCTCTAACTTAGTTCATAGCTATAGCCGTCCTTTTCTCGCACAGCCTTTTAGAAAAGATAGCAATAGCCTAAATTAAGTTTACTTTTTCCACAGAATCGACACCATTTTGTTTAACTTTTAAGGTGTTTTCATCATCTACGTATCCTTTTCCCAACTATGTTGGGGTCGGCTCCCAGTCTAACCGGATGCAGCTGAATACCTGTATTTTACATGGAGCGACTGACTTTTTGTTTTAATAATGCCAAATAAACACAAATTTCTTTCTTTCTCACCTTAAAAACAAGCCATTCTTAGCAAACAATGGGCCTTTTCTTTTATTTTCATTTTGTGTGCATCTAATTGATTATGTTATGAAGTCTGCCTTGACGTCGTTACTAAGCCAATACATCAAGCTACCCCAAGTCTCCTATCGGTCAAATTTCTTTAGTAGATTTTCAACTTTATCGCTACAGCATTAGGTTCAAGGTTGATTAAGAAAATGTACAGTTTCGGGTAGGCCTTGATGTGCTGCTGGCGTCTGTACGGTCGAACAAGCTATTTGGTATACAGTTTAACCTACAAATCCCATTGTAAAATGTAAACCAAATAGCTTGTTCGACCGTACATCTACTACTAACTTACGGGTCGCACGCTCGATTCCGATACTACTTATTTTTAATGACACAGATTTAAGTACTGCATAATTACGATCCAACAATCTAGATAAGTATAGACTATTAATGAAGTCTTTAACTTCCAAGGAATCGTATTCAGAACCAGCCATTTTCACCCAAGCAGCGAATTTTGACAAACCAAAATTCTAAAGCAAAAACGAAAAATCTTCCACTTACCTTATATTGAATACCAAGTTGAGCAAATATATAATTATCCTGGATGCTATCCAAGAACTTGGAGAGGCACCAGAAGGAGTCAGCCTCGATGATGTCCCTCTGTTCCTCCGTCAGTTTGTCCAGGGGGAAGTTGTCCAACTCCTGGGCTGGAGCAGCTTCCTGAAGGAAGACCATGAAGAAAGGCGTCACCAGGTCGTTGATGCCTTGCACGTAGCCGGAGGCCGGGTGCCTGATCGCCCAGATGTACAGGATGCGTTCAAACATCACCTGAAATTAGGATACAAGTAGAATAAGTTAATTTTAGATCTTTAAAAGTATGTATGACGGAAGGGAATTGTGTGACAGAGACAGATGGAAACATCAATACTGAATACGTAACCGTTTTACCGTCGGTGTATTCCCTGCATAACGTAAGTCGTAAGTGTAAGTCGTAGGTTCGAACCCAGACGGGGGCATTACTTTGTGTACTTTATTTCTTCATCACTGCTCTCAATACGGTGAAGGAAAACATCGTGAGGAAACCGGCATGTCCTAGAACTAAAAAATTCGAAGACACGTGACATCTACCAATCCGCACTGGGCCCGCGTGGTGGATTATAGCCCATTCCCTCTCATAGAGAGGAGGCCTGTGTCCCAGCAGTGGGAGCATTAATAGGCTGATGATGATGATGATTCCCTGCATATGTCCTATTTTAGATTTTGCTGTACGTCGGAACTATTAACCTTTTAACACTCCCCTTAACTTTTACGGATCGTAAATATTTTCTAGGGTCCCTCCGTTGTTTCCTCCGTGCCTCAGAAAGCACGTTATACTGTTGGTCCCGGCTGTCATTTGTACATCTTTGACAGTCGTTACAGGTAGTCAGTGGCCCAAAAAGTCTGACAACCAGTCTTACTAAGGGGAATCGTATTACCTAGTACTAACTGGCTTGTGGAGGTCAGATAGGCAGTCGCTCCATGTTAAATAAAGCTGCATCCGATTAGACTGGAAGCCGACCCCAACATAGTTGAGAAAATGTTAGGCAGATAATGATTATGAAGAAAACTTCTTCATTCCGTAAGATTAATATCATTAGAAAGATTAAATTGGCATGGAAACAAACCCACCTGCACAGTAATCTGTTGGAACAAAGCCACAAGCGGGCTCATCCGCGGTATATCTATATGTATCTGTCGGTAAGTGTCGTCGTCTCGCTCTGCATCGTAGTATTGCCGCACTAGATGCTTGTAGTCCGCTCTCTTTCGCTCCAGGGTCTCTACCCGTCGCTCCGCGTTGGGAGGCAGGTAGCCGGCCAGGAGACGCCATGTTATAGCGCGAGCCTGGGGATAAAAGGAAAAGACGTATGATTAGAATCCATGAAAAGTTAGATAGTCAGAGGCCCAAAAAGTCTGACAACCAGTCTTACCAAGGGGTATCGTATTACCCGGTACTAACTGGGTTATGGAGGTCAGATAGGCAGTTGCTCCATGTAAAATACAGGTATTCACCTGCATCCGGTTAGACTGGAAGCCGACCCCAACATAGTTGGGAAAAGGCTAGGCAGATTAAGATAATGATTAGAATCCTTGAAAACCTTGAATCATTACCAAAATAACTACACTACTGCACCTAAATGTAGGTACACTTTTGTAATATTTACTTTTTAAATAAATTAGTATTCTAACTAATGATTCAAGGAAAAAAAATTGTCTTGTTCGGTTGGGCAGTGTTAGGGGGGTTTTTCCTAAATTAATAGTAGCTTGATTTTCTTTGTGTTTGGTTAATAAGAAAAACGCTAACACCTAGGCCCTTATTGCATAGGACTTGGAGAAATATACCTGTACTATTCACCCACAATCGACCCTTTCAAGGAAAACGGTATGGAGAATATAATAGGTGTAAAATTGTTGCAGACCTATTTAAGGACGGGCAGAAGACCTATTCTAATTCTATACAGGTGTATATTGTAAAAAATAACAATATACCGGCCGGGCCAAGGTGGTATGACGATCTGATCTTGTTTGCAGGGCCAACATGGTCAAAGATCGGACATGATAAAGAGGTTTGGAAGGAGGTAGGGGAGGTCTTTGTCCAGCTGTGGGACACTTAACAGGCTAGCAAAAAAAAAGAAACAAAACCATGAGTCGTGCAATGTTGTGTTGATTTGTATAATTGGAAAACATACCAGTATTTTATTAATTCTGTTCGAGCTTCTTATCAAAAAGTTGTATTCTTAGTACAGATAATGTTACATTAAAATCACATTAGCAAGGCAAATTAGCTTGTACCCTGAATATTATGTAAATAAGCTTGTGTTAAAATGTTGGCGTACAATTTATGAAGCTTATTAGAATATTTTACGATCTTGTCCAATGAATAATGCATACATTTTCTCAAAGATGTTTACTTCTTTCTAAGCGTCTTTAAATTAATATTGAATTCTTGTTTGTTTTGTACTATTTAAAAATCTATAAAGTTTGAACAAAGATTTGCTTTGAATGTTGGTTATAAGAATAGGAGAAGACCAAAGAAATGATGTATAGAAGTATAAAAGATGGTAATGTTAGACAGTATCCGACTAGAGAAGTATGGAAGAAAATGCTTCACCAGTCCCAAATAAATTGGATTGAGGGTAGGACAATGATGATGATGATGATGACATGCTGATGAAAGGACTTGTAACTAGGGAGCTACTTTTCACATAGAAATATTGTCTGGTTAAAATTTCACATAATTATGCCAGTTACACCTTATTCTTAGACAGACAGAGCTATGGGCACAGCAGATAGTTAACTACTAGAGTATTAGTGAGGTAAAGTTTGTCAGATTGGATGTTGGAGGTAATCTTCGAAACTACTCATTGATTAAAAAAAAAAAACAATCAGGGTAGCTACGCTATTGCAGAGTGCCGGGCGACGACGTCGCGGGCGGACGCTATGTATGCAATTATGTGAAAATATACATACGATATATTTTCACATAGGTACTTACCTACTTAATTTATTAATAAATAAAATAAAAAAAACCGGCCAAGTGCGAGTCGGACTCGCGCACGAAGGGTTCCGTACCATTATTATCAAAAAAAGGGCAAAAAAATCACGTTTGTCGTATGGGAGCCCCCCTTAAATATTAATTTTATTCTGTTTTTAGTATTTGTTGTTATAGCGGCAACAGAAATACATCATCTGTGAAAATTTCAACTGTCTAGCTGTCACGGTTCATGAGATACAGCCTGGTGACAGACAGACGGACAGACGGACAGAGCGAAGTCTTAGTAATGGGGTTCCGTTTTTACCCTTTGGGTACGGAACCCTAAAAAACCGGCCAAGTGCGAGTCGGACTCGCACACGAAGGGTTCCGTACCATTTACTATATTTAGTATTTGTTGTTATAGCGGCAACAGAAATACATCATCTGTGAAAATTTCAACTGTCTAGCTGTCACGGTTCATGAGATACAGCCTGGTGACAGACAGACGGACAGACGGACAGACAGCGAAGTCTTAGTAATAGGGTTCCGTTTTTACCCTTTGGGTACGGAACTCTAAAAAGAATTATTTGAAAATACCTCCAATTACTGAACCTTGAATAAGAATGTGAAATGTGTTGATTGTTGGAGTTAGCATGGTGGTGACAAAAATATTATGTTTTACACACAAGGTTGTATTACAAGGTTGGATTAAGTACCATAAACGGTTTATTGAAAAATAAATATCATCAGTCTCTTGCCCTTATCCCAATTCATTTGTATTCTCATTTCTGATTTTATCCTTTCGCGTAACACCACACATCCCCCTTAGTATTCTCATCTCCACGACATGCAAATGCATTTCATTCATCCCTTTTGTGGCCCAACATTCTGATCCATACAAGACAGCAGGTTATTATTTTTATTTTATATTTTAAATATATATTTTATTAATCAATTATTTATTAATAATATATTTTTTTTATTAAAATCCATTGTTTTATAAATCTTCCCCTTAAGTTTAAGGAGAATGCGGGAGTTGCAGATTGTTCCCGTAACCTGCCGCCATTTCATCCATCCCGTGTTAATTCTGTGCTTTACACAACAATCTCTTTCGCCATCGCTTTGCACGAGTGAACCGAGATATCGAAAGTCGGAGCAGACAGGAAGAAACCCACTATCTAGTACTATGGCTCCAGAACTGGAGGTACCACCGAAATTGCAGAACATGTATGCAGTTTTACTTCTGCTGATTTTCAAGCTAACATTCTCCAGCTTCTGTTGAAAGAATAAACTATAATAATTACTACTTGCTTGATTAAAAAAGCTATATTTCTATACAGTGCTTGTATAGTCAGGAGGTTCCTCTCTCTGGAGCCCTGATTGCCAGTAGCTTGAACGTCATTCCCAATACTGGTGGTTGGGATTCTTTTGTTTTTTATATTATTTTTACTTGAATATTTAAAATTGCTATAAATAAATAAAAAAATGAATAAAGGAAATTACTGTTTGCCTCATTATTCTCTCTTGTTTGATTATAAGGTTTATTTTTTAAACCTTTGTAAGTATTCTTAAGAGCACCATGCCCTTCACAGAATGCAATTGAGATGCCAATCCCAACCTCTACAAGTCCTGAATGCCAGAATCAGTGGCAACCACCAATAAAAGCAGAGGCACAGGAGCTTGATGAGTCACAGATAAATTATTCAACTGTCTTGGATCCCACAATAAAATAAATTAGAACGGAACAGCGGGCCTAACATGGCCGCTTTAGCAGAATCATAATATGAATCACATTAAAAAATTAAAATTCTTAAAATGGAGATTCTTAAAAGTCCATTTTAAGTTTTTTTATTTAAAATTCTTCATCCCTGCTTCCTTGTAAGATAAAACATATTATTCCAACGAGGCAACAGAACAGCTATGTCAATAAAATATCAATCAACAATATTTATTACACAAGACAGTGGTTACAAATTATGTGAAGTATCTGACTCCTGTGCTGGGTGATAGACCTGTTACAAGAGTCAGTGCCTAGCCAAGGAAACATATTACAGAATCTAATGTAACAAGTCACTTCTCTTGTACCGTTCCATGCAGCTGTGTCACTACCGCATGTAGATTACAGCTATGAAAATGTTGAGTTAAAAAATTGTGAAGAATATGAAATGTAAAATCGTATGTAATTAATAAGCTACTGGCGTTTGTGCAAAACAGTTGTATGAAATAATGGACAATATAAGCAAGATTCAGATCTGTGCATCAATATCCTCAGTTGAAGGAGTTGTTGCCTTTCAACTGAGGATTTCGACCATGATTAGCCATTATTATTTGAATCTTTGGCAGCCAGTAAGAAGAAAATGTCTCAACGAAAACATAAACGACAAACACCTCGTGTATATCATTAGGTTCCTGAAGACAACCGATTCTGAGCTTATACCCATTTTTGTGGCCAAAGTAGTTCCTAAATTGTGAGCTGTTTGTTCCATTTACTTCATTATTTAATGTCTTACTGATACATAATATAATAGTATGATTACATAAATAAAACTTCCATCAGGCCACTTAATATTACAATAACAATAAATACTTGTCAATGCCATGCTTGAAACAATTGTCCCAAAAGCAACAAGCATAACCAATCATAATTACAGTGAGTGACTCATCTGAAACATACACCATTATGACTTACTTTGACTGGGACGCCAGACCAGCTGATCTGTTTGAGGTCATCCAAGTCTATGACAGTGCTATCATGCATTTGTTGGAACCTCTCGAGCTTGGATTCGCTGCTCTCTTCGCGAGAGGTCAGTGCCGACAGACGCACCGGCCGCGGCCGACCAGGGTAGTGCCGCATCGGCCCCGAACTCCCCGCACCCACCCTACGGACCTCATTTTTCTTCACCTCCACTGCTTCAGCTTTTGGCTTCACAATCTCACTATCAACTTTTACGTCATTTTTGTTTACGTTCCTACTACTATTCCTATGCGAATTTATCACGTTCAAAGCAGCAGTTTGCGATATGGCCTTCGATATTTTAGTTTCGGCGATTCCAGATATGATGTCGTCGTCGCCCAGGTCCCAGGCGTCGTTCACGGACGCCTGGAACTGTTGATACGATGACCCAGACATAACCTCGGTCCGTTTGACCGTCTGAAAAGGTCTGCCCGGGATCGCACGCTGTGGTGTCTTCCAGAATGTGTCAGACAATAATCCGCTCTTGTCATATTCGGGTTGGTGGCTTTCCATAATAAAATGCAGCCGTGAACATTCTAAATAACTTTGTTGGACAACAAAAAATTACAGTGAAAATGTTGTTGATATGACATATCACTAGACTGACCAAAGACGTCCAAAGACAATTTGCATTCCAACCTACATTTAAGTAATTATTTTCCTTATGCTAGTGACGTGACCGGTACATCTCTCTTTTTCTAAACACTTGAATTAGAAAGAGACAAATTACAAAACGTTCCATTTCCACATGCCAAAAATGTAAGTTAAACGTGTCAGTTTAAACACTATGAATCAACATTTTTATTTTTTGTGATGTAAATTGGTAAATCAATTCACCAGACCAGATAAATATTATTTTAAGAATATGAATCTCCGTTTAGTTAGCCATCTCGCATGATTGTAAAGTAACACAAACCAATGTTGCTAGTGATCAATATTAATCGAGGTCATTCTTTAGAGGTTAGAGGTCAACTAGGTCAGTGAACTCAACGAAATCATTACTGTAAAATGTATGGTGTAAACCCTAAAAAGTATTTTTTAGGGTCAATTCATACCGAAGTGGCAGTGGTCGGCAGCGGCCAACAGCGTCTGTCTAGCTAGCACTTTGCAGTAGGTAATGCGCCGCTCGCAGCGAGCGGCGCATTACCTAGCGAGCGGCTCGCTCTGTGACGGGCCGCGTACGGCGTAACGTCTCGCGGCCGCGCGTCTTTCAAACGATACTATGAAAAGCGTACAATATGTCATATTTTACAATAGTTATCATGTTTTATAATATGATAACTGTGAAAGAACTTGTTCGTAGTGAAGTGTTAGAAAACGTAATACCACCATTTTGTTTGAAATATTTGGCCAAGTACCTAGCTACCTACAAATTGATTCAAGTTTGGGTCTGTTTCGCCTTTTCCCAAGTATGATGAGGTCGGCTTTCAGTCTAGCCATGCAGCTGAATACCAATATTTTACATGGAGCGACCGCCTATCTGACCCCCACAACCCAGTTAATACCCAGCAGGTATTACGATACCCCTAACCCCTTATAAGACTGGCTGTCAGACTTTCGGGCCACTGACTACCTGTAACGACTGTCAGAGATGATCTACAAATGACAGCTGGGACCAACCGCTTATCGTGCTTTCCGAGGCACGGAGGAAACTCGGTACGTAATGGTCACCCATCCACGGCAAGCGCAACTGTACCTGAAGATCGACCCGAGCGACTGATATTATTTAGCCACGAGCTCCTCAACTTTGGGTCAAAGACAATAAATTATTTCCACAAAAAAATCAAATCTGGCAAATAATTTCAGCCAAAAACAATAAACAGCAGCACCATCCCTTTTGTTAACTTTATGTACAAAATATGCTTTCTTTATTCTTGCTAGTTAACCCTGCACCGATCGGTACCGACCCGCACAGATGTCCGTACCGGAAAACTACTTCTATAAAGTAAGCATCTTTTAGGTAGATACTCTTTGAAGTTTCTACTCTTTACCATCGTTTTTGGTATCGTATGACATCTACTCTTTGGCACCATCACTTTGTAAAATAGGCTGTGCCGGGTTTTTTTGGTTTTGTAAATACTGCAAATATTCTGATATTTTATGTTTACGTAACAACAGTTTATTTTAAATTACTTGAAGTCTTGAGAAAAAATATATAAAATCATTAATTTTACTTTTGCAACGAATAATATTTTTATGTCCGTTGCCAACTAAGTTAACAACATTATCCCTCGATAGTTACCAATCAATAGTTTTATATCAAAACGCTGTTTCCAGGAGGCTTATTAGATCGATGAACACATGAAATTCTCTGTCAAATGTAATCCGTGAATACCGTGATTCAAAATGTCTAATCAGCGCCCTGAATCTGATTCTATGTTTATGCAAAAGGGTGATGGACCAAGAAGCAAAAGTCCCTCAACATCTGTAGCTTTAACACGGAGAAATTCGTCACCCAGGGAAGTCGATACGTCTGATACGATAACCGTTAAAGACTTTTTTGATTTTATGAAAACTGCGTATCAAGTTTACGAGCACTTGGAAGGCAGCGAAGACGAAGCAACGAAGATAGATTGGGAAGAATTGACCAAATTAACTGTTATCAACCATGTTATCGAACAGCAGGAACGAGATCTCCTCCATCAGACCGTTTTCGCTGACGCCAAGGCGACGGTTAGCAAGAGCCAGTGTGTCCTGGAACTAAAGAACGGCGAAGACTACCTTGAAAAGAGATTTAGTTGCAGTGAAATCGAAGGTAAAGTCCAGTTGACTGCATGGTAGCCATTTTATTTCTTTTGGAAGTCTTCATGGATGTCCTCCGCCCTGGGTTAGGCGAAGGAGTCTGTCGACTCGTAAGTACTGTCTAAAACCACACGGTGTTCTTCGACTACGTTGGGCCGGGCGGGGTGCCGGAATGCCTGCGCAGTTCGTCACGCTCCCACGGCCAAATTTTGGCCCACATAAACATGCGGTCCCCGTCGCTGCCGTCGCCTTTCAGTGTGCAGTGCTGTTTTGTTGGGACCAGTCTCCGCAGTGGTGACAACCGGGCGTCGGTTCCCGACCTATTCGGTACAGGTACTTTACGCACCCATGCCCTAACCACCTTTGTCAGCCGGAAAGTGAAGGCACTATGCCGTCTCTCCAACCACTCCTTCGTCACGAGGTTTACCGCCGCGATGGCGGCGTGCCCTGCGCCGTTCCATTCCACTACTAGGACCCGGTGGAGTATTGTTGACTGGTACCCATATTCTAAGTGTCTTTTGTGTGCAAAGTGCTTAACTTATAAGTTTATATGAAATGGAACGTTTATCAGGTCATATTACCAAAGTGCTGGCAAAACGTGACCCAAATTGCACTCTGCCGAACGAGTCCTGCTGACCGGCCATACTTTACAAGAGAATTCGTAAATCCATCGGATAGTATTATTAGTAGTGCCATCTGGTTTCGGTCAGGAGAACTATTTAAAAGTTACGATTGTTTTCAGGAAAATTGGGACAACGGCGAGCATTGCCTCCTGAAGCTAGAGTGGAAATGCTAGGTATTTGGACTGAAGCCAACCTGAATTGCAAACTTAATGATGTAAGTTTTCAAATGTTTATAACAAAATGTAATTTCAAAGTTTGACAAGTGTACAACTAGATGGCGCTGAAACAAAAAATAATTTCAGGTACTTAACGAAGGGATATTGGATTCAATTCTGCCTTACCTGGCAGGATATAAAAAATCATCAAAAACAGCAAGTCTTTATACTCCTATAATCAAGAAAGTTTCGTCAGGAACAACTGTTGATATAAAGAAACCTGCTAGTTTTGGAGGTGACAACATAGAAATAACTTCAAATACTCAATTATGCCTTTACTTAAAAACTAAAAGTTTAAATCATTAATTAAACTTATTACACTATTTCAAGGCTTTATGGATGAAAAAGAATCGAGGGATCGCTTGGGAAGACGCAAATCTTCAGTAACCATTGCTCAAGACCGTAATAATACAAAACAAGAGTAAGTAAAATGTCTGTCTTCTCACTGATATTTTTTTCAATCGGGTACAAGAAGTAATTTTATCACAATTTCACAAAATAATCACTATTACCGTTCCACGTTGGTGTTACCGTTCGTGTTACGTGTGTTGTGAACAACAATTTTAACATCTTTTACAACATCCGATATGGTCTAGTGGCTAGGATACCTGGCTCTCACCCAGGAGGCTCGGGTTCGATTCCCGGTATCGGAATATTCTTTTTGTAATTTTTCATTGCAATATTACTTTTTCCTTTCAGGGGTGACGTAGAAATTCACGTTTGTGATGAAGTGAAAGGACTAAAAAAAGATTTTAGATGCCCGCAGAAGTTGTTAGTATCCAAGATGGGATACTTCGCTGATGTCACAGCTGGCCAGAGACTTGAAGACATGGATATATCTGTACATTGTGATATACAGGTAACTTATTATTATGGTATTATGTAAAGGTCTTCATTTTAACCACATGAAATGGCTCAAATTAATTATAAATTCACAAGTAATTTGGTCCTTCAGTTCCCAAAAACATGTTTATTTAGCTTACTTCATCATCATCAAATCATTACACTTAATAATCACTTTTTTTTAGATTTTCGACTGGTTAATGCGCTGGGTGAAACGGGACACTATTTTGGTTGCCGATTGGCCTTTGCTTGACCCTCACAATGTGGTACCCATTCTGGTGTCTGCATCATTTCTACAGGTAAAGTCATCATCAGAAAATTCTGTGTGCCACAGATAAACAAAGGTAAATTTAAGCCTACTCAAAGCATTGGTGGCCCCGACAAGAGTTGTAGATCTTGGGTTTGCAGTTCGAAGTCAAGCAGGCGCGTTACTTTGTGTTGTATTCATCACCACAGCTCTCCTAATATTGGGGATAAGCATCGTAAAAAAACATGACATGATAATTATACAGATATACGCCGTGTTTCCGGACGATATCGATAAACTCGAAATGGTGTACATGTATATTATAGAACCAAGCATTCGAAGATATGAAGTTCCAACTCGCACTTTCCCCGCAATATTGTTAAACATTTTAAATGAGAAGAATGGGCAAGAAACTCCATTGCTCATTCTTCTCCATACGAAAGGAATGGGTGTAGAATGAATTATACTTTTATAGGGCTTTTTTTAAGGCCTAATTTAAAAACATGGTTTGGCTTTGACCGCGCGGTGGATTATAGTCTCTTAAAGAGGAGACCGTGTTCCAGCAAGAGGTCAGGTCGGGCAGGAGGATATTATAGTCTGATTTTATACAGATGGAGCCACTGTTGCATGATTGCCTGATTTACTGCCACGCGCACATTAGTGACATCGTGAAGACTTCCACCAATTTGGCGTGTCTTAGCGACGCTTTGCTCACCAGGTAAACTATATATCAGTCATTAGTAGCTGGTATCGGACTCCGTATCCGTGATGGGAAAAGAAAAGATTGATGGATTGTATTAAGAGTGATGTGAAAGCAATAGTAAGAAAATGGTAGGTTGACAAAGAAGGATGGAAGAGAAAATGGTATTGTGTCGACCTCAACAAAAGTGGGATAAGGGCTGGTCGTAGATGATAAGTATCAGGGGTGGACTTCTTAGCCGCGAGACGCCAAGCTACACGCCTCATGCGGAGCAAACAAATAAAATAAGCGCGATATGCGCACAAAGTGTAAACGTCACCTGAGGATGCGCGGTGGAGAGGCGACTCGAGTCCAGTACCTTATGTTTGGTTGGGATGTATGTTGTATACTGCGCGCTTCCTGCATGCGTAATTGCGTACCTGTGTACATTTTTCCCCGTCGTCGGTGCTGTATTCTGTTTCCAAGCTTGGATCTAGTTTAACCGAAATTAAACTCCGCATAAATATTTATTTCATAACATTTATCATCATGGATTTTCGCAAAGTAACGACTGATTCATAGCTTATTTTACCCAGGTTGTCAGCCATGTACACGAATGCGGAGCTGGAAGCCGTCCGGGACCGCAAGGACAAGATCCAGTCGCGCCTGTACTGCAAGATGATCCTGTCTCTCGCGGAGCCGGTGCCCGAGACCCTCCGTGGACACTACTCCACCCTCGCCACGCTTTTTAAGTGTAGCAAGTACGTTTTCCACAAGACTTTTGGTAAAAGGTGTTATTATATATTATTTTCAACATAGCTTGACCTCATTGCAATTGGTCAGATTGGGACTTAGCTATGGCTATGCCATCTACAATAAGCCTTGACCAAGCTTCCCCATTTCGGTGCTGTCAACCAATAATACCTTACCAACCGACATTTTTGACAATCATGTGGATTTAAAAAAAAATACTTGCTATGTATATTTATGTAACCACCTTCTCAATCTTCCCAGCTATCACTTTACCTCCTTATTTTCTGTGACTAGATGCAACAAGCTACTAGGACGTCATATCGCGGACCACGTGCCGTGCCAGCCCGCTAGCATGCGGATAGATCGACGAGGCAACGTGATCTCTTCCCACACCAAGTGAGCACGACGTCATTCAGCAGTCTTGCCACGTCAATTATAATGATGTTCTATGCGTGAAGCTTTTCTGATCTTGCTCTTATTGGCACTGACATCGACCCTGGCTGGAGATAATACTGGCCTTAGATAAAATAGTGTACGCGCAGACCCGGGCGCATTATCTTCCCTTACTCTCATAGTCCGCTAGGACTAGGACTGCAATTCAACCTGACACATATTCTAGAGGTCGATCACGCGCAAGACTACAAGCTTAACGTGTTTTCCGAGACACGGTGGTATCACATCAACTTCTAAAATCCTGGCTGCTACTGAGAAATGCCCAATGGAACACCTGAAAACGAAAATAATACTTTATCCGACGTGGAATGCGAACCCAGGAACCAACGCTCTGCAGCGTTTGCGACCACGAGCCTAACAGAGCGGATTTTCCCCATAACTTTTTTTTTTTTTTTTTTTCCGATGGGAAATCATCAAATAACTCCTCCCGCTCTGGGCGTAGCAGGAGGGAGTGTCAGACTTTTACTGACTAAAACCTATTCATGTTCCTTCATCGCCCTTTGTGTTCCGGGGCCACGGTATCTCTTTCGAACAGTCCCGCAACCCCGGCAGGCATCGGCCCTTACGGACCCCTTCCTTTTTGCTGACTCTCTTTGAGGCGCGCGTGGAACACGAACGCGCCGTCGACACGGCCTGTCGTCATGAGACGGACGGACGGCGAGCTAGCCCATAGCCCACCGTCCACAGGCCCACGTTTATCCCATAACCTTCGGTGCTAAATTTTCTCTTTTGTGCGTTTTTCCCAGGGACCAATCGTGGAGTCTGAACGAGTACATCACCTGGTTGTACGGAGAGTTGCGGTCTTGGCGCCGCGTGTACTGGCGCCTATGGGCTGACTGCCACTTCCTGCGCTGTCAGCTCTGCGACAGCTACTTCCCGGCCTATCAGGTAACACGAAGCAATTGGATACATGTAAGGGGAGTGCCACCCCTAATTATTTTTTTTAACTATTTCAGTAGATCGTCCGTCAGTATAGTGCTAATAGTCTCCGGTTAAATGGTTGTGTCAAATCAGGACAGATAGTCAAACGGACGTGACGAAATTAAAAGGATTCCGTATTACAGAGCCCTAAAATAATGCAAATATCGAGTTCCCCTCACCGCTAGATAGAATAGATACTCTTTTTATTGTACACCTAATAAATTACGGGTTTTAACATTTTACGTACGTTTTTTCGCTTGTTTATTATTTATTCCTTTATCCTTTTTTTATTTTTTTTTTCCTTTTATATTTTTTATTTTTTTCCTTTTTTATACAATCTGACATTTAATGTTTTGACATGTATTTTATTATTTTTTATACACTCCGACATTTAATGTTTTGACATGTATTTTATAATTTTTTACTTTTTTTTTATTATTTTATTTGACATTTACTGATTTGACATGAATACTTATTTTGTTAAGTATTCTACTTTTTTTTTATCATCATTGTGACTTTTAATGGTTTTTGTGATTTTTATTTACTTTCTTTTGAATAGAACTTGTTCTGAATTTTATATGATTATTGTGAATGTGGGGACCATGTGGGTCACATTTATATTTTTTGTTTATTTTTTCCCACAACTGTCTGGCAGTTTGAGTACTCTAAGCGACCTACCCAAATGTCCTTTCTTTGGTATTGTTCGTCGTTTCGTTGAGCTCCTTGAGTTATAAGTCGAGCTACACGTTAACTGACAAATGCTTGCACTGACTGGACAGGTCCACTCAAATCTGTATGGTTCTTTCTTCAAAAGGCCATCTCAGACACTAATCTGCATAGTCCTCATGTGAATTGAGCAAGATTGTCTGGACTTTAAAAGAGACTATGACCTCTGAGTTTGTTTCGGCTGTTTCTTCTCAGAGTAGTCAGGTACGAAACACCGGCCCCATCTAGTTTAAAAAAATGACGTGTAAAAGTGTTTGTAAAAACCTACTTGCAAAATAAACATCATTTATCATTTATCATTTACGTAGAATGACAGAGGGTGACAGTTTAATGGGCGTCATAACGCTGAAAGCGATCTTTTCAATCTTTGAACATTCAAAAAAGCATTCAAGTAGATATGTAAGGATTTTCCTGCCCAGATGGAGTGGTGTTCCCATCACGAGCAGCCGGCGCAAATGTTCGCGCTGGAGGGGCGGCCCTCACTCCCGGCCGGCCGGTACCCCTGCTGCGGGGAGAGGGCCTACCGCTTCGAGACCATCACTAGGAATACTGTGAGTGACTGGCACTATCTACCTAATGTTCTGGATCAACAAGTTGGCGAGAATTTAGAACTGTCTGAAGCCGCCGGTGAACGCCGATGTGGAGGTGTGTGGAGGGCTTGTTTATAACAGTCTCTCACGGGTATGAAGTAGCATAGTCATTAGCCATTATGCAATTGACATTTCATAGACAATAGGCTTGTCAACTGAAAAAATCTAATTAGTCCGTCAGTCAGATTATCAAAAAATAGTTGACCCGTATTTTTTCTTTTGTTACGTAAACTAAAATTGACGAAGATACGAGGCTTTTAAAATTCTCAAACGTCACGCCATGGTACAGTTTTTAGTGCGTTCTGACGTCACGACGAGCCCCCACTCCCGAGTTTTAATGCGTTTTATCTTTGTCAATATTCATTGATTTACAAAAACAAAAAACACGTGTCCATTAGTTTCCAATACTCTAACTAACGGACTAAATAGATTTGCAATTTATTGATGGTGGAAACCAGCCTATTGCCAAATACAATTAACTTTTAATCATCAGGGTTGCCAGTTCCGCGAGCACGTGCCAGACGAGCGGCAGGCGATGGACTCATCAGTCATGGAGCTGTACAACCGCTTCCGGGACATCATATCCATGAGGCCGCCGCAGCTTATGTTCCCGGAGAGGCTCACCAGACTTGTGAGCAGAGGTACGCTTGATGTACAGCACCTTAGTGATTTGAATATCTGACTTCCATGGGCTACTCGGTCTAATGTAGTTGATGTGAGACGAACCTTAATTTAGGTCTTCAGTTAAATCGATGAAGCCAATTTGGATCCAGAGTTAGCCGGCAAACCTCATAATCTGGTTTTTTATCCATAATAAATGAACCAGAAATTCTCATGTTCTATAAAGTACTTAAATGATGACTGCTGTGGTAATACCCGTGTTTTATTGTATGTGTTTGTAAATAGCACAAAACATGTTCTAAGATTGTAAATATACATAAAACGATTGAGTTTGTAAATTGTAGGAGGTATCTAAATTTATTTTAAGTTTGTAAATAGCACTAAAATCATTCTTATGGTGAACGCAGACCTAGCCGCACCGCAGTCGCCGCATTCGAATTCTTCGTACCTATAAAGTTTTATGCAATCTGTGTCTGTGTGCAATCTGTGTCTATGTCTGTGTGCGAGATTCCATAGAAAAATTCGAATGCGGCGACTGCGGTGCGGCTAGGTCTGCGTTCACCTTTAGATTGTAAATAGCACCTTAATAACTTATCTACAGTAGTATTCATAAAAAAAAAAAACCAAAGGCAGTGAATCCACTTTGCCTACTTATGAGTTGCAACTTCTTTGTCAACACGTTGGTTTACCATAGTAGATCAAAACAATCCACAAGTTTTTTTTTTTTCACAAAATGACTAACTTCTTCGGAATTGTACATAAGGCCAGCTTCTAAGTTTCGCCCTAGAACCAGGTGAGGATAGCAACGGGCGGCTGCAGTGCAAGGAGGTGTTCTGGTGGGATGGTATTCAGCTGGTGCCACCACGCCCACCGCTGGGACTGCTCGGCAAGTTGTACACCAGCAACAACAAGTTCAATCGTGAGACTCGCACTTTGTTAATGAGTAGAAAGCGGGAGATGGTGCGGTGATGTGTGAGGTGTTTTGATGACTAGTATTAACGGTGTTTCTTAACTATTTTGAAGGGTACAGTGATGACTGTTCCCTTCAAATCATCATTCTCCTGCGCATATTCAACAACAACAACAGTAACATGCCTTCTTCTTCCATACAATGGTGTCGATTCTGTTGTGCACAAACTAAATTTAATTTTGGCTATTGCTATCTTTTTCTCTATAATAAAACGAGAGACGGACGTAATTTAGAGCTGTCAAATTTAATAGGAACTAATATTTCCGGGTTCCCTACTTGCAATCTAATGACGTTAGATCGAATAACATAACGAAGGCATAAACTGGTTTGACATCTGTAACTTAGTTCATAGCTATAGCCGTCCTTTTCTCGTACTGCCTTTTAGTAAAAGATATCAATAGCCTAAATTATGTTTAGTTTCTGCACAACAGAATCGACGCCACTAATTATCTCGTATTGTCATCTCAGTCACCTCGTTTCTAGCCAAACTGTTCGCCTCAAAATAATGAAGGGCATACTTAGCGTGATTCAACCATCCAAAAAATAATTAAACCCAACCTAAAAGTGGTTTCTCACCAGGTTTTAACTAACCAATTTCATTGTTTGCCTTGTTTCTAAATATCTAGGTCCTCAGTTTTGTTTCATTTGTCACAATGGACACATCACCGCACCACAAAAACGAATGGGAGAAAACCGCTGTAAATACGCTAAAACAATTGGCAATACATGTAGCGGCCATGGGGACACGCTTGCAAAATTATAGGGCCCTCGCAATTGGCATAAAAAATATAGTTCTGAACAGTAACTATTGTAAATACACGAATTCAGTCATGCAATGTTCTTTGGCTCAAAAGACCAGTATCCAAAGCGGCTGCGCGTAAAGAGCGCCCGCCAACTTTGACTTTAGAAACACGAAATTACTTCTTCTTAAAAGAGCCAAAGAATCAAATAATAAGTATGTCTGTTTAGTAGCATCGACATTTTGGTTTTGTCATTTTTGTTTGAAGGTCTGCAACGATGTGGTCAGCGATTAGACATCGTTTATTACATCGGTAACTTTATATCATAAGTAAACACAATACTTTAGTTACCTCGGTACAATATTAACCCAAACATTTTTGCCTCATTTACTGATGTTACACAGAAAACTTTGTAAAGCCAACATTAATTGACACACTTGTGGGGAATGTACGAGACGGGGCAAATAGTATCAGAAATACATATCAAAACGACGCATACACAGCCAACGTGAGACCCGGTTCGCCCGCATTGGGCCCGACCCATGTGTCCGCGCAGTCCCTCAATGTGAACTGCTCGACTGGCAGTGGCACGGTGGTCTCCCCGGAGAAAGAGGTCAAGCCCCCGAAACCCCTCTCCGTGAAAGATTCCAAGGAAGAGGCCCATAAGACCAAGGTAAGCCAAAGGACCAAAGCCAATACGACCGGACAGCCACGAGACCTGATACTGAAGGTTCTGCTACCTACTGTTTGTGGTGGTTATTAGGTACCTAGTTGGTATAGTTAGTGCATTGTACAGTTGTACTATAGCATGCCATGTAGTGCTTGGTGGTAGTCTTGTTATCTTGTAGGTAGTGTAATGGTAAATATTGTAATTCGATTATGTAGCTAGATTAATTTTTTTGTTGGATTTTTTGCATGCAACTTATAGGTACTTAGATAGACTGTTTATATTTAATTAAAACAATGCATCTATTTATAGTAGACATTATTCTTGTAGATATTATAGGTAGGTAAGCTTTTATTTACAAATTATAGGTTCCTAAATACACCTATAAATAATCCTTATTTTAAATCTTCTCAAAATTACCTAATTTATCCATATCTTTCTCTAGTTCGTTTCTGTTTAAGTAGTATCGCATTGAATTCTCTTATATACCTTTTCTACTTAATTCTTCTTTTAAATACCTTTAGCTACCTATAAATTGCTTCCAGAATTCCTCCGAACATTATTCTGTAGAAGGAAACTATTGATTGCTATAAATTACTTAGGTACTATTCAATTATTTAGATTTTACAATACAATTTTAAATAGTCAAACCCACCCAAATGGTATCAGATTTTTTCTACTTCAATCTTCAATGGCATGATTAGGTAAACAGCAGTTTTTTTTAAAATTATCCATGAACACCCGGTGTTCAGAACTCTTCAGAACTTCAGATTATTGTACCGTAAAACAGGGCTTTTGGGACGATTCAAAATTTCGAACAAAAATATCGATAACTGGTGATTGGTGTATACTACAAGTTATTTTACAAAATCTAGCAACACTTGGATTGGCTGCTACTGAGAAATTCCTGATGGAAAAACCCCGTTTTACTGTACTGAATACCTACGTGGTAGCCGTTTGGGCGCCGCGCGCGGTGTCTCTTCCAGCCCTATATATTTTTAGAATACCTAATCTAAGTAAACCCAGTTCTGCTATTTGCTTAATATTCAGGATGACGGCACTACAGTTAATTTTAAAACTTGACACACAGGCGCTTTCGATTAATTCAAGTTCCAATAGTAATATTGCAGCAAGTGGTAAAATAGGCACTGTGGCCGTAAGCAGTGCGATAGTACGACCCTGACGGAATAGTAGGCATCCTGAACATTTAATTCAAGCTAAGTATAAATTGCAACCACATATTTGCGCCGTGAAGGCATTCGAAACTTTCAAATGTCTTCATGGCGCAAATATGTGTGGTTGCAAGCAATTTAAATTTATGTAAGAGATCCTGCTATAACGGGTCACTAGCGTTACGTAACACCTAAAATGAATGCCTCAAGATTATTTTAGATGGATTTTAGGCGGAGTCAAGTGTTGAAAAGCTAACAGTGCGTTTTTTGGGTGTACCGTCAGTAGGTACAGTCTTCTGTCAGTGAAAACGAATAGGTAGTCAAGTTCCAAAAAAACAAGATGCCTACTATAGCTCGTAAACTCGCACTGGTTACGGCCCTAACTAAACGTAAATGACAAATACTGCTGGTATACAAAGAAAGGCTCCCCGGGAGGCGGTGACTCTGCGGGCGAATCTGGCGGCGAGCAGTCGAGCTCGTCGGATGAGAGCGAACAGAGTTCGGCGAGCGCGCCCAGCGACGAGGAGTGCGCCCCTCGCCGCGCCGCGCACCGCACTCCCAGGAAACACTCGCATTCACACACTAACACCGCCACCAAGTGAGTAGTGATAACTGACAAGTGTAGCCATCTAGCGGATTTGCGTTTTCGAGAAAGATTTTAAGCGGCCACAGATTGGACACACCACTCGTCACAATAAAATTAGAACACTCGGATCACGGTAATGGTATGATACAGTAGTGTAACTCGGCCGCATGATAGAAATAAATGCCTACAGCCGCGCGGTACGTAAACATGCGTTAGGGCTGCCCGTCTCCAGCATTGTAAGTAATTACATTTGCCTACTTTCTGTTTCTATTTAGTTTTGTGATTGTAAATATCCTTTTTATATAAATAAATTAAATACTTTGTATATTGAATAGAAAGTATTCAATAAAAATGCGTATTGTTTTTTTAATGGTAGATTTAATTAAAAAAACATGTTTTTGTTCGAAAAACAAATCGGGCTTATAAATTTGCGACCGAAAAATATTTGCGCCTCGACTGAGTCGTACGAAATGCTTTATTGTTAAATTTTAAAGTATAGGCACCGAAGTTTTAACACAAGCGTAAGTAGGTAGGTACCTACCGTATCATGATTCAAAAATCAAAATCAAAATCAAAGCATTTATTTCAAGTAGGCCAGTTACAGGCACTTTTGAATTGTCGAAACAAATATGAAAATTAAATGTAGCTACAGTCCCAGACACAAGACATAAAAACTGTGAAAGTACTGTAGTTGCCCATTCCCTAGCGTAGATCTCTATGGAGAAGAATGGGCAAGAAACTCCATGGACACTCTTTTAAATCAGAATATTTTTACAAAATCTTGGTTACATCATTCATGTTGAGATGGTACATTATGTGAGAACAATGTAGCAAGATGTGCAAGTTAAAGGTGTCCATAGTAAAAAAAAAAAACAAAAACAATTAAAAAATAAAATTATTAAATTTAAAAGCCGTGGCAACCAAGAGCTGACCAGTCCCAACTGACAGCGCTCGTTCACGAACATGACGCATGTATCAGCACCATTCAACTCAACCATTTTGAAGGGAACTAAATGATCCGACACACGCGTCACCATCAGCGAGACATTTGAGTGAGCATGACATATCTCCTAATCGCCACGGCACATTCAAGTCAAGGAAAAACGTAGGTTTCTAGCGACTGATAGCATTCTAGTACATAGCACTCACACAATATGCGTTATGCGGCTATATAATAATAAAGAGATTGATTCTATACAATGCAAAGATAGTTGTACAATCTTCAGCAGCTCCAACAATACAATTTAATGCTATCAATTTATGCGCCCCTGTCCTTGTGGAGCAGGACCGGCATTGAGCCAAGCAGTTTTATCAGCGATATAGTCGTCCAATTTGTAATATGCTTGCTTACAAAGTGTGCGTTTAATACATGTTTTAAATTTTGTTTCATTCAGCTCAAGAATGCTTTGTGGAATTTTATTATAGCATCTCAAACAGTACCCCATGAAAGATGAGTCTACTTTAGCGAGTCTGAAGCCTGGCTGAACGAATTGGTCCCTATTTCTAGTACTGTAATTGTGTCTGTCACCTCTTTTACCAAAAATATGTAGATTTTTTCTTACGTACATTATGTTTTCGTAGATGTATTGACAATGTACAGTCATGATGTTTATTTCCTTAAACAGTTCCCTCAAAGAATCGCGCCTACGAAGATTGTATATGGCTCTGATGGCTCTTTTTTGCAGAATAAATATAGACTCAATGTCAGCAGCCCGTCCCCATAACAAAATGCCATAAGACATTATACTATGAAAGTAACTAAAATAGACCAATCTAGCAGTATCTACATCAGTAAATTGACGGATTTTTCTAATAGCATAAATGCTGCCGAACTTAGCCGCCCCGCCAGAGATGTTAAATGAGAACCCCATTGTAGCCTTGAATCAAGCGTAATCCCCAGGAAAACCGTTTTATCTACGAATTCAAGTTTCTCTTTATTCAGTACTATATCACAATCGCTACTTTTAACATTCGGTAAAGCAAATCTTATGCATTTCGTTTTTTTTTCATTTAGTACTAAATTATTTGCTGTGAACCAATTATGGACTTGAAGTAGGGCATTATTCACGTCATCTAAATTTTGGGCCCGTCTATTGATCTTAAAAATTAGGGAAGTGTCATCGTTCATTCAGAACCGCATATTATTACCCTATTTCACTCGTCTCAATAACTTTCCGTTACTCTATTCGCTTTATTTATTAATCCAAACACCTTTTTTTTCGTGAGATAAAAGGAAATACTTATCCATTAAAAAGACACACATTATGTACCTACCTACTAGTAAGTAAAATTATTTTATAGTCTTACCTTTCAGAGTTTCCAGGCAATTTAAAAAAAACTTATGTCTGGATGCGTTATTGACGAATTCATACAACCAAAAACAGCACAATATTTCCTACTCGTCATATTAACTGATTTTTAGAGAAAAATTCGCGCGGTTATTGTTAAAAAAACAACACACCGTCCGGTCGACACTGCGGTACAGCCGTGACTGTCTGCGCCCCAAGTGCACCCTTAGTCTGCGGGTACGAAACTTGCGACGGCCGGAGCGACGGCGGGGCGGGGCGATGCGGCGCGGGGCGATGAGATAGCGGTGTCTTGCGTGTGTACGAAACAAACTTCCGCGCAGTCGCGCTCACGTAGTGTTGTGATAAACATGAATTCACGTCAAAGAGAACTATTGGAGCCCAGTCTCCTAATGAGAGAATTTTTATTACCTATAGTGGGTGTTCATCCAATAAATAAATAATAAATCGATAAAATAAATCGTTTTTACTGTCCCATATAGCCGGTATTGATAAAATAAAAGATATTTAAACTCTTCATTGTCAATTTCCATAATTACCATATTATTACTGTGATAAAAATGCAACACTATGTACCCGCGCGAGCGGCGAAATCAAACTAGTTTGTTCTCGTCGCTCCGCGCCGCCACCGCTCTACCGCCGCCCGTGCATCGCTCGATCGCGCCGCTCCGCCGTCGCCCGTTTCGTACACAGCGCTTAATGTTTTAATACATTTGATTACATCGCCGCCGCGCCGCCCCGCGCGCCGTCGCTCCGGCCGTCGCAAGTTTCGTACCCGCAGACTTAGATCGAGGCGCGTAGGTATAGCTCGCGTTTCGTCCGTTTCTATGAAGTCGGAATACTGTATCATAATACTACTGTGCTCGGATTCTTGAGACCCGAGATAAGCGGCCACTACAAGGTCTACAAGTCTAGGGCTACACAAAACCACCTGAGCCCCTGAGATGCTTTTGATTAAAATTTATTTAATTCTACAAAATTTTGCTAGATTCTCCCGTGTTCAGAAAGATCTACAAACAGTTTTTCCTTCATATTCCTGTCCTAAAATATGGTCGATAGTTATAGTGTAGGTAGATAGGTACTTGATTGACACCAAAATTGTTACACAGCTCCTTATATCAAAATGGGTACAATTGCGTTGTCTCTCTTCATATATTTCTCTTCTCCCCAGAAGGACACGCGTGGTGGGTCGTCAGTGGGTCTCCTGCTTGTCAGCGCGCAGTAACCAGGATGGACAGCGGCGGTTCGAAGAGCGCGCTGCCCGACAGATGCGAACTGCTCTCGCGAAAACCGCGGCCCTTCAGCAGCAAAATAAGTCCAAGATGCCACCAGGTAATTGCTGGATTTTGTTACTGTTACTTGCAAACAAGAAGGGCCGAAAGTGCAAGAATGGGCAGCGTTGGTATTAAGAGTAATTCTTTTAAGTGGGACAAATATGGAGTCATCCGAATCTTCTAGATGCGGAAAGCAGAGCCGGTCTATGTGGAAATGGTCGGCAGAAGCATGTCAGCGGCAGTGGACGTCTTACAGCTAATGATAATGTCGGATTCAGCTTTCTGCTCACGGGCTTTTCATCTTTCAACTATAGCTTATGAAACGGATACGGTGGGTGTCACTCACCAACATCGGCCGTCCCGCAAGACTTGGGTACACTTTGTCTATATGTCCATACTATTAATTATTGTGCCTGGTTTCTCTTTTAGGAGGTGTTTACGCCCGCCTGGAGTCGGAATGGCGCGAGCGTCACGGGCAACGACAACGCACCGCAGTGTCGGCGCGCCCGCGGTCGCACCAGCCCCCCAACAAGTACAAGTGAAAACCAAAATAAACATTTGCATCCACAAGCATTTATGACTTCTACCTTCCCATCTATTTCCTTATGCTAGCGCCAGCACGCACTGTTGTAAACCGCCGGTGGAGACCCATATGTCTGTACGTTATGTGCACGACTTTGTAATTGCTTGTCTGAACTGAAGTACATGAGATAGTTCGTTTTGTTACAAACGCAATCTAACGTTCCAAAACATTACCGTCGATTTCAGTGTTTGGGGAAAATAAGCCAAATAAATAAAAAGCAAGCATTAGTCACAGATGTTTATTGTGTCTTATAAACTAGAATCGCATCCTGTGGGGGTACTGGCTGGAGCGGAGGCCGAACGACGACTTGAGGTAACCTCGCAGCACCTTCTTGTCGGCGCGCTTGCCTATCGCCTTGACCACAGCCTCGTCGACTGATTTCTGGTCGGTCTTGCGCTGCTCAGATGGAACGTATTTCTGGAAACAGAGAATAGAAAATGATAACCAACATGTTTACATTAGAATGATAAGACTTATCGTATTGCTAGCACTATTGGGTAGATGACACCATGAAACAATAATTCCAAGACACCAATCACAAAAAAAAAAGTTATTTTGGGCCTGAATGGCTGCTGACAATCAGTGGCGGCTGGTGGGTCATCGAACTGGTGGTACACTTTACTTCCTCAAAGATTAGAAACTATAATAAAACAACAGTTTATATAAAAATATAGTAAATGTATTATTATTTTGGTTACATTTTTGTGAAGCGAAATTAAATGTTCAATCATCTTTTTAATAAAATTGGGTATTGTTTGTACTTATTACGAGTACAAACAATAATTAACGCGTCACCGATGCAGCAAACTGATACCGAAATGTCATCCATCGTGGCCACCGTCACCGCTCGGCACCGCGGCCGGCGAATTTCGTCAAACATCGGGTAATTTCGGTAATCTTCGGTTCGCACCGCACGTGCGGCGCACGAAAACTGACTAATTTCTCGGTACATTTCTATGAACCATAGACTTAGTATATACTGCCGTATAGACGAACTGACAGCTCGATAAAGCGTGACCAATTTTGATTTGTCAGTGTGTGCGTTAGTTAGCGATGTACCTTTTACTTTGGAGGACTATCGATAAGTGGTTGAAGTTGGAGGAAGATGTTCCATAGACTACCTTTGTCCAGATTATAATTTTTACATTATGTTAAAAAAGTGTAATACATTAAAAAAATAAAACAACCAACATTTTATTAAAAATCGCTCAAAACCTTTAAACAGAAAAATCTTATTTAACTGGTTCCTTACAGTTTCCTTTCCTATATGATTAAGTTTACATTCATGTTTAAGTCGAATGTCAAAGTAAATTTCTATTATGTGTTCTATTATTAAATATCTACGACCACTTATAATATCTTGGTCCAAATATTGGCTCTCAAACTCGAAAATAAGCCGAAATTATCTTCTGATAAGAAGTACAGCTTGGCAAATTGTAGATTTCCCAATACCTTGACTGGTTTTATTATTTTCACGAATAAAATTTTCAATCTGTAAACAAAGTTGTATCACGTCTTTGGATTTCAACTAACGCGCCCAATGAATCCCAACCATTTTCCTCGAATTATAGTATCTAGAGGGAATCTGTTGTACAAATTCTACAAAACAATTAGTTTATTTGTTAAAAGTTAATTAACTTTTTCCTGATAAAATGGTTCAGTTAACAGAAGGTAAACGTAAGCTATGCTTATTTTCATAGTTAACATTCACGATAAAATATCGATAGTATCGATAAATTTAAGTCAATCCCTAGCGTACATGTAAAATAGATTGATGAAAAATCTATTCACCAAAATCATGTAAATTATCAATAAATGGACTTTTAGCTATACAAAATATGAAAGTAAACAAAAACATTGGTATTATTTTATATTTTATATAGGTAAAAAGGCAAATTTTAACCAAAAATAAACGCGTCTTATCGGTGACTACGTCCTGAGTATTTACTTATGAAATGTGCAATTATCAGGTTCATTTCTATGATTAACACCATAATCACGCACAGAACAAGTAACCATTGTTTAATACAACTGTATTCACTGAAAATAAACCACGATGTACGCTAAAAATCCAAAATAATGAGGAGTTGATTCCCCACGTGCCGACTTGTGCAGACCTGTCATTCAAAACCGGTCACAATGATATTAGATTCGCGATCCTTTTTCATCTTGCTATATTTCCATAAGGGATTTTCTTCTCCCTCGCACGCTTTGTTGGTCTATATTTACTAAGTCTATGCTATGAACTATCTTTTGTCTCACGCGTCCGGCATGTTAGCTCGTATCTCATACAAGTTGTATTAGCAGTCCGCGTGCGCTCGCCGAAGCGCACGAGAATAGGTATTTCTTAACGGGGATAGTAAAATTGTTTTGTCATAATTGGAAATTTTATTTGTTATATGATTTTGTATTTTTTTAAATATTATTAATATGGTAATTTAAAAATTAATATGATGTAACATTTTGTAATTTTTAAATCTTTTGAATTGGTGGTTCAGCGCACGAGCGCACTTAAAGTACAGCCGCCCCTGCTGACAATGTGGCTCGTACGCGCGTGTTGCAGTAACCTGCGTGACGAGATGCGTGCGCGCGTGACGTGTGCTGCACCTGTCTTGGCCGGTGTGACAGGGCTTTCACGCGCGTACGAACGTCACGTCGCACGTCACGCCACGCAACGCGTCCGGTGTGACCGGGCCTTAATAGCCTGATTACACCTACCGAGTAGAGTGGCGAGACAGTGCCCTCGGCCGAGCGCTCGGTATTTGTAAACACATAGCCGAATGCTCGGCCGAGCGCTCGGCCTAGCGACACACAGTGGGCTGAAATTCGCGTTTCATAGACATTCAAATATTTTTTATCGAGTGAACCTTTTTTTGTTTGGAAACGATTGGGAATACCTACTATATGCCTTATATAATGAACTTTTAGGTTTATAATCGGAAACAGCGAGCTCAGAATTTTTTTTGAAAAAATTTGTATGGAGTCGGCGTAATAAATGATGATATCTCCATTATCGCACAATTGCGCCTAATATCCTCTTAGGTTATTAATATATGAATTATTTTGGATTTTTTGACAGACTCCATGTCAAGGTCAAACATGCGCTTTTTTTAAAAAAATCTTGAAAAAAAAATTTTTTTTAATGTTTATTTTTACGTATTTAACTAATATTAAGCTTAACATGGATGCATATAGACTATAGTTGGTGCCAGTTAACATCGGAATAGAGGTCATTAACACCTACCTACCAAGTTTTTGATCACAAAGCGATAACGACACTTACTAGTTACCTAAATCGACCAATAAGCGATACTTTGCTACATCGCTAGAGTATCATAATACCAGTCGGCTAGACATACAGGGGTTGAGAATCTTGTGTTGTTCCAATTCGAATTTATTATTATTTTTTGCTAGAAAACTAATTTTATGCTTGTAAGTTTACGTGTGACGTAAATGCCCCCGCACTGTGACCATAATGTGCTGCACACCTGACGCGATGACCTCGTAAAACGAAAACGGCATAAGATCAGAATTATAATTTTTTGTGATGAGATAGTTTTTGTAATGTCATAATTATATTTAGATAGGTACTTATGGTTTTTCCGTGTCGTTTTCAAGGTTTTCGGGGTCGTTGATTACGAAAATGAGCTCAAAATGAAAATCCAAGATGGCGTCCAAGATTTTTTTGGTTTTTCCGTCATGGATGTCGTTTTCATGGTTTTCGGGGTCGTTGATTACGAAAATGAGCTCAAAATGAAAATCCAAGATGGCGTCCAAGATTTTTTTGGTTTTTCCGTCATGGATGTCGTTTTCATGGTTTTCGGGGTCGTTGATTACGAAAATGAGCTCAAAATAAAAATCCAAGATGGCGTCCAGGATTTTTTTGGTATTTCCGTCATGGGTGTCTTTTTCATGGTTTTGGGGTTCCCTGAATATGAAAATGAGGTCCAAACGAAAATCCTAGATGACACCGAGGAAAATTTTTGGTTTGTTTAATCATGGGTGTCGTTTTCATGATTTTCGGGGTCGTTGATAACGAAATGAGGTTAAAATGAAAAACCAAGATGGCGCCGAGAAAAAAATTCGGTTTTTCCGTTATGGCCATCGTTTTCATGGTTAAAGGATAAAGAAAATGAGGTCAATAATTATTTATTTCAATTAGGTCATTCAAAGGCACTTTTGAATGACGAATAGTGAAATGGATTCAATGATTTACCTTGCCTTTCGTTAAATCTGATTTCAACAAATCATTTTCATTTTCATTATCAACGACCCCGAAATCCATGAAAACGACACTCATGACGGAAAATCCAAAAAAAAAAACACCTTCAAGTAATAATAGGCGTGATGTTATGTTTACTCTACAGAGTAAACCTCAGTGGCCATTAAGTCGCGCAAGAGTCCAATCGTGCAAGTGTCCATTCGCTCAAGATTCCTTACGCGCATAAGTCCATTCGCGCAAAAGTTCGTTCGCGCAAAAGTCCATGTGCGCATATGTCTTTTCGCGCAAGTGGATGCGCGCAACAAGTGTTCTTTGCGCAAATGTCTTTCGCGCATAAGTCTCAGATCCTAATTTTAAGATGTATAATAATATATTTACTTTATTAAAATTGTCTCAGTAAGTTAAAATAGTGTTAAAAACGAAAATAAAGTATTTAAATCAATTAATTTCGTAGGGTACGTTTGCTCGATTTATTATTTTTTTGGGTTGTGCACTGTGTTATGTATGTGGGACACTGTGGATGTATTATGAGACTCAAGCGATATCAGTTTTGCGACAGGTTTGTACGGATGGAGCGACAGTATCGCTAATATTTAGATATCGGGATGAAAGTCGGAGCAATGACCTCTATTCCGATGTTAACTGGCACCAACTATAGAAAACTAATTTTATGCTCATACATTTACGCGTGACGTAAACGCCCCCGCACCGTGACCATAATGTGCTGCACACCTGACGCGATGACCTCGTAAAACGAAAACGGCATAAGATTAGAATTATAATTTTTTGTGATGAAATAGTTTTTGTGATGTCATAATTATAATAATATTCAGATACTTATGGTTTTTCCGTCATGGGTGTCGTTCCAAGATGGCGTCCAAGATTTTTTTGGTTTTTCCGTCATGGGTGTCGTTTTCATGGTTTTAGGGGTCCCTGAATATGAAAATGAGGTCCAAACGAAAATCCTAGATGACGCCGAGGAAATTTTTTGGTTTTTTAATCATGGGTGTTGTTTTCATGATTTTCGGGGTCGTTGATAACGAAATGAGGTTAAAATGAAAAACAAAGATGGCGTCGAGAAAAAATTTCGGTTTTTCCGTTATGGCTGTCGTTTTCATGGTCAAAGGGAAAGAAAATGAGGTCAATAATTATTTATTTCAATTAGGTCATTCAAAGGCACTTTTGAATGACGAATAGTGAAATGGATTTAATGATTTACCTTGCCTTTGGTTAAATCTGATTTCAACAAATCATTTTCATTTTCATTATCAACGACCCCGAAATCCTTGAAAACGACACTCATGACGGAAAAACCAAAAAAAAACACCTTCAAGTAATAATAGGCGTGATGTTATGTTTACAGAGTAAACCTCAGTGGCCATTAAGTCGCGCAAGAGTCCAATCGTGCAAGTGTCCATTCGCGCAAGATTCCTTTCGCGCATAAGTCCATTCGCGCAAAAGTTCGTTCGCGCAAAAGTCCATGTGCGCATATGTCTTTTCGCGCAAGTGGGTGCGCGCAACAAGTGTTCTTTGCGCAAATGTCTTTCGCGCATAAGTCTCAGATCCTAATTTTAAGATGTATAATAATATATTTACTTTATTAAAATTGTCTCAGTAAGTTAAAATAGTGTTAAAAACGAAAATAAAGTATTTAAATCAATTAATTTCGTAGGGTACGTTTGCTCGATTTATTATTTTTTTGGGTTGTGCACTGTGTTATGTATGTGGGACACTGTGGATGTATTATGAGACTCAAGCGATATCAGTTTTGCGACAGGTTTGTACGGATGGAGCGACAGTATCGCTAATATTTAGATATCGGGATGAAAGTCGGAGCAATGACCTCTATTCCGATGTTAACTGGCACCAACTATAGACATTTACGCAAATCAATTATGTGCCATATTGGAAAGTGAAATTCATTAAAAACCATAAAAGGCTTAATATCTTTATTCTTATATTTATATCATAGAAACATATACACATAACGACTTAAATTTGATGAACAACAAAGTAGTACAAATGGTCAGCTAACGAAGTAATTATCTAACGGCTCTCAAAATCAATTAAGTAAAATATTAATATTTAACAATACACTATTTACTGATTTACTGAATATCTATTGGATAATTAGGCTTAAAATTAGTTATAATTGGTAATATTTGTTAAATAACATCATAAGACACATTTTGTTGTCAGTAGTACTAGAAATACATATAAATCTAAATTTTAGTAGTTGTGCAATACAAACAATCATAAAAATGAATGACATCTCATTAGAATCGAATATTAAAATGATTACAATAAAAATATATTATAAAATTAATTAAAACAATGAATATATTATTTAAAAATATTGCCTATTCTGAATCACTTTTTTGCAGAGTCGAGCGATATCGCTCAAATAAATTCTGACTCTGAAGTCAGAATTTATTTGAGCGATATCTCTAAACTCGAATTCAGGTGTTTGAAGATTCAGCAGATCCAATGTTTCATCAAACAAAGGTTTCTTTTTCTTTGCATCCATCGTTGGTCTTACTGCTGAAATAAGCGGATCGGACGAAAGAAGAAGGAAATTAAAAATATCTTCATTAGAACTCACTCTGCTTTTCTTACGTGAGTGATGTTCTCTGAATCTTCTGAAGTCCTTGTTCCTTGCTTCTGAAGCCTCTTCAGATAAACTGCCAATCGGTACTATTGCGTTAGAAGCGATAATTTCGGCTCCATGAAGCAGTATCGTGTGCACTGTCGATGACATGTAGTACCAGTTGTACAATTCAACATACTTCTCAGCAGTTATGTACGCATATTCCTTAAATTTTGAAATATTGATAGGTTCACCTGAAGTTATGGCTTGCAAAATTATAGCGAATCTTCGGATCAGATCTTCATCTAGTCCAGTGATAGCCGCAGTCTTTTCAGGAAATTCAAAGAATCGTCGTGCAGTGTTGCCGTCGTTAGTTGTGCCATAACCTTGTTTTACGACATCGATTAATAGGTTGAGCTCAGTTTTGAACCTGGCTTGGATAGTTTTCTTTCTTGCATCCACTGAGCCTTTCTCACTTTCCCCTCTAGCAGACCACTTCTTAATGTCTAATTTATATGCGATATGCAAAAGACATTCCATCATGTTTATGCGTGCATGCAGTGAAGAAAGTCCGAGCTCCATCAAGTCATCTTCTGTTGATTTCTTCATAACTTTTTCCAAGTTGTTCATCTCCGAAGGTTTCGCCAAACAAATGTAGCACGCTGCATTCGATCTTACGTTAGGAGACAGATATGTTTTTATTTTAGCATCAACCATGGTGAGCATTAGCTTATGACTCACCATATTGCTATCACAATCAGATGGTTGGAGAGCTTATATCTCAGCTTTGACTCTTTCATTTTCTTCCTTCACCACTGTTTCACTTTCTTTAACAAAGGTGAACTGTACTGGACGACAATACGCTGCTGAGCAAGGTTTCGGGTTTTCCCAAACTGTGATGTCTTCACATGTCATCTTCAGTGGTGATAACGAAGTCATGAAGATACTAGAGTCATCTTGTGTACAATCCATCTTCTGTTTGTATCTGCTTTGACTGGATGCTCCGTCGAAACCGTATTTTGATATTAAAATTAGTTCTTTATTTTGTATACCTTCTGGCAAAGATTTAATAATTCTTTTTGCTGTCAGATCTAGCAAAGCTTGCAGTGAAATTTTTGCTGAGGAATCTGTCACCATAACTGAATTTTTCGGTTCAGGTGGAAAGCACACATTCTTCTCTTTTTGCACGCAGTAATACGAAGGGTACAAGTGCTTAAGGCCTTCTCGAATTGCTGATTCTCGCAGAGTTATATATTGCCACTTTGATAATTTCAGAGATATTAGTAAACCAAGTGCTTTTTGGGGTGAAAACGTTTCTTTACTGGTTGGTTTTTTAATTAAATCTTGAAGTTTTTCGATTGATTCTGGGTGCTTCACCATATATTCAATCACAGAAGCAATGTTGTTTTGGCCTTCATCTTTCAACTTAGAAATAGTTGCAAATACAAGCTCACTGGAATCTTTGTCTGTCAGGTCTTTACTCCGCCTCTTTTTCTGTTTCGTTCCCAAGTCTTCAAAAGGTTTACGATTTGAGATTTTTCTTTTCGTCATAGTTTCAGTTGATGATGTAGATGGCTCCAAAAGAGAACCAGTAGCGCTTGAAGATGACTCCAAAATAGCAACGTTAGAACTTGGTGATGGCTCCGAAAGTGGCACTATAGGGCTTCCCTCATCCTGAGTAATCGATTTTATATTTTCTTTTAAACAACTAGGCCAATCAACATCAGCCTCGAGCCAACTTTCGTAGTCAGTTCGGAACCTCTCATATTTCCGTTGTGTTGATTCATATCGTTTCTGTGCAGCCCTAGTGAATCTCCGGCAAAATTCTTTTAAAGTCACACAATCTTCTTCAGATACACTGTTGTTTAAACGAGATAGCACGGTTTGAAACAAAAAATTATAGTCACTAAGTTTGTGAGCGTTTTTCAAAATAACGAACAAATCCAAGTTTGTTATAATGCTTGCCATGATGTATGTACTTTCAATGATTGAAGAATACTAAATTATTTTCCTATATTACGATCCTATTTATTGCGATCGATTTTAATGTATGTGTCCGAACGACTAATTTACTGACTACCCTCTTAATTGCTAACTAATGAGAACCCAATTATTTAATAGATATAGGTATTCAAAAAGTCAGTAGATAGTTAAAATGTTATTAACAAACAATAATTTCCTTAATTTTATTAGGGATTTTGAGAATCATTAGATAATTACTATTTGAGATTTCGGCTAATGAGTCTTTAAGCGAATTTCACTTTCTAATATGGCACATAATTGCTTTGCGTAAATTTCTAGTCTATATACATCCATGTGAAGCTTAATATTATTTAAAAATGAAAAAATAAACATTAAAAAAATTGAAAAATTTTAAAGATTTTTTTAAAAAAAAGCGCATTTTTGACCTTGACATGGAGTCTGTCAAAAAATCCAAAATAATTCATATATTAATAACCTAAGAGGATATTAGGCGCAATTGTGCGATAATGGAGATATCATCATTTATTACGCCGACTCCATACAAATTTTTTCAAAAAAAAATCTGAGCTCGCTGTTTCCGATTATAAACCTAAAAGTTTATTATACAAGGCATATAGTAGGTATTCCCAATCGTTTCCAAGCAAAAAAAGGTTCACTCGATAAAAAATATTTGAATGTCTATGAAACGCGAATTTCAGCCCACTGTGCGACAGGCCGAGACAGCCACTCGGACCCCATTCTATTTACTAGGCCGAGTACCCACCCTCCCGCTTCTCCGCGCTGTCTCGCTCGCTCACTCGGTGAATCTGAACACCGGCATTTCGGTCACTCGACAACTACTCGCCACTCGGTCAGTCAGCTCATTTTTCCCGCAAATTTTGCTCTCATGTTTATTATACCTACTGGAATTCAAAAACGTACGAAATGTCTGTGAAATGGGATTTTGATACCACATTAAAATGTATACAACTGAAAATGCAGGAAGGAAGAATGCAGCTTATACATAGATTATCGAAGAAATGAATATTTCTGGTTTTGGTGTTCAAGAAGCAAAAAATAAAATTAAAAACCTAAGGTCCAAGAAAGTAAAAAAGTACAAGATTCCAAAAAGTCTGGAGCGCCCGGCTCAATAATGTATATGTTACGGCTAATAGCCGAAGTGCGGCTACACATGATTTCCTTATCATTTTTTTTTTCGATACATTGCGTCTGTACTGTCCGGTAAACTGAACCAAACTGAACTGACTGACTGTCTCGTCACAATTTCAAAAATACGTGTGAACAGCTACTCGGTCGCATCACTGTCTCGGCCCAGAAGGATTTTACTGTCTCGCCACTCTACTCGGTAGGTGTAATCAGGCTATAAACAGTGACGTCACAGTTGGCTATTGCCATACAAAATCTGTTACTGTGATCGCTTACCCTCATATTTGTTATTTTTTACAATGAACGTAGATTCTGTACGCTCGTAGACATTGTATTTAAATTTAGTTTCTCAGTAAGTGAATTATTGTTAGTTCTTGATGAGAAATAATAAAGTTCTTAAACCATAAATCTATGAGAGAATCGCGTTTTGACAGCTCTTAAAAAGTATGTCAATTGATTGGTGTGTCATCTACCCTATTTTATCGCAGCGTAATGTGACACTTAAATGTTTCGTGGCTCAAAAATGGAGGTTCTCTTTAGCTAAAGTCAAGTAAGTTTTCTTGCATTTTAGTTCTCTTACTAAGCACAAACAGGGAGAATGATTTCCCAAAGAATTAATAGCTTTTGATGTTCAAAAAAGGCCCAATTTGAATAGTTTTTTATTACAATTAGCAAAACTGCTGACACACAACAAAAATTGTAAAAAATCTAATAGCTTTAAATAAAAACTGAAAAGAAAAAAACAAGTTAAATAATAAATTCTAATTCAGAACATATTGACTAAAGTCGGGACCCATATGGATGTAATGATTTTAGTCATTTAATGGGTCCCGACTGAATCAGTCGATTGAACCCATGCAAAGTTAGGTAATAATTTACACATTGTGGCTTTAGTCAGTAAGAATGCCCCGCCCCCATCTGCCTTGAATTTTACCTTAAGGCAGGTGGAAGGGTCGGTCAGACTGGATGGCTGCAAGAGACTAAAAAAAGTCAAGTTGCTAGTATTATAAAGAAAACAAACCTCTTTCTTGGAGGCAAAGATGTCCTCTCCCGACTTGCGCTTGACGCTGCGCTTGGCGCTCTTCTTGTTCTTCTTGAAGTACTCGTCGTTCAAGTGCTCGGGCAGCTTGAAGTCGCCGAGGTCCAGCTTGGTGGACGTGCCGATGACGTAGCGCTGGGGAATGCGCCTCAAAGGGCACGAGTTGAACTGGAAAGAGCAGGCAACATTATTTTTGAGCCGTCGATTATGCTGAGGATGTCAGGTTGCTGAAAATTGGGAATGAAACTGTCACATAATCAAAATAAAAGAATAGGCTAGTTTCCACCATCATTAAATTGCAAATCTATTTAGTCCATCAGTTAAAATAATGAACACGTATTTTTTGTTGTTGTAAATCAATGAGTATTGACAAAGATAAAACGCATCAAAACTCGAGAGTGGGGGCTCGTAACGTCACAACGCACTAACAATTATAACACGGCGTGACGTATTGAGAATTTTAAAAGCGTAGTATCTTCGTAAATTTTGGTTTACGTAACAAAAGAAAAGATACGTGTCAAATATTTTTTGACATTCTAACTGACAGACTAATTAGATTTTTTCAGGACACAAGCCTATTATTTAGATTGTTTGATAAAATTTGTAGATTTTCGAAAAATTTTGCAAGGATTACAGGATGCTTTATTTATCGAGCAGTGTTTGATTCAGTCTGTGTATCATTCTAATTTAGATTAATTAACAAGCAAACCATCTCTAGGAGGTTAATTCATTTTCATACATAGAACACTGTAAACGTAAGGCCCAGTACCAACCAACCTTTACAACTATGATAGTTTGCTATATGAATATGAATTAGGCACCAAAAAAAGTTATTAGCAGAACAGGGAGGGCAAGGTAAGTAATAGGATAGTGCAGTTCACATCTCTCATCAACCTGCTACGGTGTATGGTAATCCTCTCCTGAGTTTCCTAGATATTTAACTCACCGAGAAGGGTCCAGTGACAAGCAGCAGTCCGCTGGGAAGTACACCCACAAGCACGACACGCTTGCCGGAGTGGCGACCAGCCAGCAGGATGCACACCGTGCCGGGGGTAAGGGTGGGCCTTGTCCGGCGGATGTGCTTGCTGAATGTCTTGTGGTGGGGACGAGTGACGATCCTGGGGATTACAGAGATGTACATGACTAAAGGATGGTTTTGCATGAGAAACTCTTCTCATAAACACTTTTCACTGCTGCACATTGTTTAAAAAAAAGTTACCCGCACTAAGAATTTCTTATGTATCGTGGGTGCATTTACATATATTCGAACTCATATATACAAACAGCCAGACCCGGAACAGCTACCTGTAGGCCATAGAAATATTTGTCCCGGGCAGGGATCGAATCCACAAAACACAGTCAAGCACGCAGCCACTGCTCCAACCGTGCCGACAAAGATTTTATTCATAAATTTTGTTTCAGTGAAACTGGCAGAATATGAAAGTGACAGAGGCTTAGTTGTTTAATGTTTGTCAGTATTAGAACAGAAGGAGGAGCTTGTGGCTAAATAATAAAAGACGCTCGGGTCGATCATTAGGTTAAGCCCTGCTTGCCTAGGTTGGTCTGCAAGTGGGTGACCACCCATTACATACCGAGTTTCCTCCATGCCCCGGAAAGCACATTAACCAGTTCGACCCGGCTGTCATTTGTAGATCTTTGACAGTCGTTAGGTAGTCAGAGGCACAAAAATTGTAGATCTTTGACAGTCGTTAGGTAGTCAGAGGCACAAAAAGTCTGTCTTACCAAGGGGTATTGTATTACCCGGTACTAACTGGGTTGTGGAGGTCAGATAGGCAGTCAGCCCATGTAAAATACTGGTATTCAGCTACATCTAGTAAAACTGGAAGCCGACCCTAACATAGTTGGGAAAAGGCTAGGCAGATGATGAGTAAATATTAAATAAGTAAAACCCTTGGTAGCAATGGACAGAAACAAGAACAACTGACTATGAGGCTTTGCATAAACGGGCCACCAACCACAGCCACGGGTAGCCAGCGACAAGCAGTTCACATGCTTTTTCATATATTTTGTTGACACTCGCCACACACGTGTGGCCAGTGGCGGCCACTTGCTATAAGCAGTCGACAAACAAGCCACAGCCACCGGTGGCTGTGGTTAGTGGCCAGTTTGCACCGAGCCTAACAAAGATTGGCAAGGGGTCTGTTGTAGAGAAAATTAATTGTTTATCTTTACATCATACTCCTTGAAGGTTTTGCTGAGGTCTAGTATACCACTAGTATATCTATACTAATATTGTAAAGAGGAAAGATTTGTATTTTTGTATCTTACAAATAAACTTAAAAACTACAGACCAATTTGAAAAATTATTTCGGCAATGGATCATTGGATTATCAGCAAGTAACATAGGCTATATTTTATCCCCGTACTACCATGGTAACGTGACCTACAGGGGTGAAACCGCATGGTGTTCACTAGTTGTTCATAATGGTCTTTTGAGTCTTACAGGTTGTAAGCCAAGTACTTGACAAGGACCTTTTAGAAACACTAGTATTATTTGTGTTGGTTCTAATGAAGTGTACTTACTTGTCCTGAGTAGGGTAGAAGGACTTCCTGCGGCGCAGCAGCACAGTACGGGTTCCTCCATTCTTCTCACCACCAATCTGCTTAACAGCCACGGAGGGCTTCTTGGGCTTTTCTGGCTTGGGGTTCTTTTTGCCCACAAACCTGTACTTAGCCTGGAAAATAGAAAACAGGTTTGAGTTAGTTTCAATTAGAAAATTATGAAACAAAAGCTATCAACGTTATCAGTTACGGGCTTTATATCAGGAGCATAGAATAATGGTTATAGATATTCCCAAGCGACGACAGTATTATAGAAAATAATGATTTAAATTAGGTAAACAATTATTGGGCTTAAAATGTCAATATACTTGTAAACAAAGATGAATTTGTATTGCAAGCTTACCATATTCTAATGATTTATCAGATCAAGAAATTCTTCTTATTTTTGGTGATGCATTTTACCACACCTTCAAATCAATTCTAACCACAAAGCACAACATTGCACAACAGTAATGTTCCTGGCTATTTCTAAGATGACTGATGTGATAAATACAAGTAATAGGTGTATCTGAATCAAGTTGAGACACAATTTTACACATGGGCAGTTACTTGATGTTATTTACTGTCTCAATTATAACTTTAATTATCTATCTACTAGCCACCCAGCAACTCAGCCGTTTTGATCTTGATTGGATAGATAAATGACATGTTAAGAAAACCAGCTCACCTTCTTGTGGAACATCTTTGACTTGGAGAAGCGAACTACTCCATTTCCTAGGTCGTAATTCCTTGGTTTGCCAACTTTGGCCTTGGTGACGCCGCCAGCGGGCGCTGCGGCGGGCTTAGCCGCCGCCTTAGGCTGTGGTGGAGCCATTTAGAATCTGTAAAAACAGAAACACAACCTCAACAACAAACTCACCACCTGACTTCGAACTTTGAGGTTATGAGAGTTTAAGCACTTCTCCATACAAACAAGTGATTTAGACACGATCCCTTAGCATTTACACTGCGGAACTGTAACCATTACACACAATTTATCTATCCGTTCACTGATAAATCACAATCACTGAGGGAACGTCAAAACTTTGGATGTGAATTTTAAAGATTTTGAGTTTGACTAAAACCAAAATATAACGCACAATCACTTGTTTGCAGGATACTTTTCTTAATTCTTACATGGAATGGAGAAAATTAGTTAAATTTATATCTATTCCCTCGGATTTATTTTCATCGAAAACAACATCAACTCACATTCCAACCGGGATCAAGAAAAAAAGAAATTGTCATAGAAGAATTTATCTATGGCGCTTGTAGAGTATACAAACTACAGATTGACTATTGGTCTTTTGGCCATCCAAGGGTAGTTTACACCGTTACACGATTGCAATGTTTGTCAAACTGTGTTAGTAGGTAAAATTTGTTTATAATCTGATTATCTGTGGTAATATAACATTAACTCCTTGAACGTCCTATTCATAGAGTAATAACTTAGGTATATGGTCCATAGAGATAGAAAGAAATATGGAGGGGCCCCGATATTCTCTACCTACATTTGCATAGACAAATGTGAGTGAAATACGAAACAGAATGTGAAATATCGTTTTGCTTCATTCTATCTAATGTGGTAATCGTATTTGATAAAAGAGACAACAATATTTCAGCTGTTGCTCATAATGACAACATTTTGTTGTGACGTAGTAACAGTTGTAGGTAAGTGCCATATCCGCCATATTATGCGACGAGTTTTGTGGTAGTTCTGCTGTCAAATGAGTGTTTACTTTTGCATTTATTGAGATTTGTGAGAAAATTACGAAGAGTTTATCTTTAAAATTGCACGTATATGGTGGAAAACAGCTATTCAACATGCCTGCGTGTTGTGTTATGAAGTGTGGTGCAAGAAAGAAGGAAAATCAACCTCAATTGTCTTTGCTTAAGTTAGTAACCGGTTTTCATGAATTATTACACATAGTAATACACTTTTGAGGGAAAAAATGCTAAGGGATCGTGAATTTATGGCTGTAGTGTTCATATTTGGGCTTATTTTCGTCCAACAGACCTTCTTTTAATTTCATAATTTCATTCGTTTGTTTACAATAATATGTCATGGTGGAATAGTGTAGTACCGTTGCTGTATTATTTTTCGATACTAGTTCCTTCGCTGTGCTGGTACGATATCGGTATAGTACATACGTGTGCTAATCGGTTCGAAAAAATATGATTATTATTGTTCGCACGCAAATTAGGTACGCGTTTTGACTGACGAATTTGACGTGGAGTTACGGACACCAGCCCGTTACACAATACAAAACAAATATTGCATAACGAAATTCCTATTTTTTTTCAGGCATCCATCAAAAAACAACATCAAGAGTCATATGTTTTCTGTGAGACCAGCAACGTTAAAAAATCGGATGTTTCTTGTACATCTACTGTAATGCCTCCATTGCAGCTACCCCATCTAATTGTGGAAACAATGCACAAAGAGGTATATAAGCATCTACTTAGAAGTCGACCGTTTTACGATTCGATGGCCTTCTTGCAAAGTATGCGTGTTTGCCTAGGTTGGACTGTGGATGGGTGACCACACCGAGTTTCCTGCGTGGCTCGGAAAGCAGTTTTTGAACAAATTAACATTGTTTAGAAATGAATAGGTAGTTTAAGTTTTATTTTGATATGCATATTGTTGTTTTCATAACAAATGTTTATTGAATAAATAAAACACATGTTGATTTTTACCGAAGTTTTATTTAATGAATAACTAAAAACGAGGTGCGATACTCAATTAATGTTTGTGTTTTCATATTTAAAAATAATCTGCATAGTATGAGCGATTAAAGCTGGTAAGTTGATTTTTGACATACCTAGGTGTATTGGTATGTTTGTAAAATATTACAAGAAATGCAATTTACAAAGACCAATAACTATTTTCGTACCCACCAAATTAGTATCCTTCGAATTGGCCAGGAAATGAAATCACTGTATCTGGCAAACCTAGTCCGCATACCTACTAGAAGCTACAGACCAGATATAAAATAAGCGAAAGCGCAAAAGTGATGCGACTAAAATTGTTTATAAATTCTGTGCAGAAAAAATACTACATTAATTAACGGTTAGATATCAGAGGAGCATTAAACTTACTCATTTTTTTGTTACAACAGACTGTAAGAATCTATGCTATAATAATATAGAGGAAAGATTTGCTTTTTTGTTTGTGTGTTTGTTACGATTTAACTCAAGAACTACTGTTAAAAATTCTTATAAGTACCATTATAAAGCTACATTTTTACCGAGTAACATAGGATATTAATTATATTGATGCCATGCAAATTAGCCGAGCTATCACAATTTTCGCGGGCGAAGTGCTTAGTAAATTATAAATATGATTCCAACGTGATATCTAGTAAGACTCGTAAAACTATTATGTAGTATTAGTATCGATACTTGTTATAGTAACACTATATTCCATAATTGGTACATCCCTATCATTGGCAGCCATTTTATGAGAAATTTTGTGGCACCTTTTTTTTGTAGGTATTTCCAGTCCATCTACTTCTTAAGTCAATGATATGGTCCTATTTTTATAGAAGAAACTGAGTTGTCAGGATTGATTATGTCATTGTATCAATATGTTGAATTTTGTTAAATAGAACCTAAATATTACGGGTCTATAAAATTATCAATTCAAAAATCAATAATCTTCCCCTTCAACTACTCGGATGAAGGGGTTTTAGAGTAACAGGTGGGAAATCCAACAATAATTTGACTGCTAATTATCAAACCAGTTTATTTTTCATTGTTTATGGTTGATTTAAGGTGAATGCTTATCCCACGAAATTCATATGTTCTTACGTTTTTTGCAGGTCAGTACTAGTTTATAAGTAGAAACCAAAAAAAAAAACAGAATAAAAAAAATAGTTTAAAAATAAAAAACCCGACTGCGTAAAAACAACTATTATCTCTAAATAAAAACTGAAAAGAAACAAAACAAGTTCAGGAAACAGGATATTATATTGACTGCAACAGTCGGGACCCATATTGGATGTAATGATTTTAGTCTAGATTATTTAATGGGTCCCGCTAAGCTAAAATCCATCGAGCCGTTCAGTCTGCTGCAGAGTGTGCCTAACATTTGAATTTGGCGCCAAAAATCCGCTATTATGTTTTTTTAATTTTGATATACCCAGTGTCACTCTCACAGTAAATACGAATCTAACGACACCTCTCAAACTAAAATCCATCGTGCCGTTCAGGCCACAGAGTGTGACAAAACTTACATACCTACTCTCGAAAAACATAACCCTCCTTCTGGCGCAGTTGGGTAAAAAGTAATTTCTACACCTTTATGAACTTGGAGGATTGAATTGGGGATTTTGATGAATTTAGGTCTAAATCTACATAGGTCTTACAGCCGCGAATAATATCTTAATCAACATATACCCTAGCACTGGCCTGCAAATTGCAAAAAAAATAAGAAATTTTGAATTTCGCGGGCTGGTTGGAGCATTCTTATAAAAGCTTCGGTCATTTTATAAAATACTCAAAAAAGTGAAATGAAAAAATTGTCTATGGTTCATATTTAAATAATTAAATGAACGCGATCATACAGAACGCACAGATCGTAGTGTCAAATTAGGAAAATGTCAAAAAATTCAGTGTTAAAAAATGGCTTCTTTGAGGAGCCCGTCTTCGCCGTCCGACGGTTATAAAAGGTTCAGTGATGATTTCGCAAACACCAGCATCAACAATTACGGCTCGAACGTCACAAGTAAACGAGAAGCTATGATTTTTATATGCACAGTAGCCGCAAGATTATGTGTACGCTTTTGTTTTAACAATACATTTTGCGATTCATTTAACATTTTGTTTTAATTTATTTCACCTTGTTTTGAGCATTAACTGTTATATATCCATCCATATGCGGTCCAGCGAGATCGATTAACTGATGCTAAATCTGTTATATGACGCATTAGATCTAAAATGACTCAAGCTACCTAAACACTAACTTACGCATAAAATAAACAGTATTAAGCTCTACGCTTGCCCCAAATACGTAATTTTAAAGCTTTTGTCTTCTGTTTCTATTCTAAACACTTGCACCTAGTATTTAAGTAGGTAGTACCTAGTTGCTTGTTTTGCATGACAATAATTTTCCATTTAACAATGTTGTACTTCCATAAATCTCTGATATTTCAAATTGGATTTTTTGGTCCATCTTGTACCTGCTAACTACGTGTTTATTTTCCAAAAAAAAACCGCGCTCATTACCTTAAATATAAAATGAAAGAAACATGTAATTATGGATAGCTAGTCCTGTTTAGAGTAGAGGACTAGAGGTGTTCCAATTCAAAGTTATCTATTTAGATAATCTATCCAGTTCCATCCAGTAGTAATGCTACTGATTGGCTAACTGGACTGATCTCATTTGAACCACTATCAATACAATAAACATTTATGTACTTCTATGATAACAAGCTGGTGCTAAACAGCTAAATATACTGCAAGAATTTGTTGTGCCAATAAGATTATATTATTTTGATTTAAGTATATTTAATTGGCAGCTACAAATTTTCTAATTCACACATGAAATAAAATTACTAATGTTGTAAAATCATTTGACTGTCTCTTGAGTAGGTACATAATTTGGGTCTCAGAATTTCCACTAAAAAGTAGTTCTTGGATATTTGCATTTTGCACCTTTTAAAGGCAACGTAAGATTTTTTTCTGTGATTTATTTGAAAAAACATGCAATAAAAATAAAAAAACTCCTTGCACTGTAAACTAATGCTCTTACTTTAGTCATTGATTCAACACTATCAAATACATGAGGTGTTCCACACAAAAGATATTTTATCACTGTTATCTTTATTGACAGCTTTTATCAGTTAGTGGTGCCCAACACTTGGTTGTTGAGTAGGTATTGTGAGTTTACTTACAGGAGAAAAAAAAACTTGCCCTATTTCTATCTATGATAATTGAGCACTTTGGTTTCTATCAGATATTTTTTTAATCAGGATGATAAGATCAAATTTTGATCAAATTAAATTGGTCTTGTTAAGTCTTCTAATTGTAAACTTTTGAATGCATTTGCATTAAAAGTTTATAACCCCTGCCTTCACTATCAGTCTGTCTTTCATTCCCATCATGATTCAGTCAGAAGTCGTGGAAGAAAAATTACTGACATCATAGTCAATTATTAATGAAATAATCTAAAAAACAATAGCAGTGAGTGAAGTGTGCTAAAAAATGTCGAAAGTAGTGACAAATGTGGTTGATTCAGTGTATTATAGTTTAAGATACCAGTGGTACAGACTGAAGTCATGTGAGTTTCATTAAGTAGGATAGCGAAAATATTCTCGAGTGCATAATTAAGCTTGAAGATATTCGACCTATTTTTGGGTCACGGTCTAAAATATCGAAGTAAATAAGTATGGGCAATATTATATGAAGCGAAAAAACATAAATCATCATTATTTTTATGTGTTCCGAAAGTTGTGGGCTTCGCTTTTGCGTCTCTGGTCGTGCGTTTGAGATCTATACCCTGTACCCGCCTTCGATAATATCTATTCTGTGACCCGACTACCCCGACGGGTTGTATTGATGATTTTGATGTAGGTATATAATTCTGTAACTACATACGTCTTACAGCCGCGAATCATATTTTAATCAACATAGTTTACAACCTAGCACTGGCCTGCAAATTGCAAAAAACTTTAAAAAAATTGAATTTCGCGAGTTACCCTGGAGCATCAGCCTTAACCTAATTAGCGCGGCTTTTCCTCTAATCTTCCATAGGTAGTTCTATATAGCCGTAATCTCAAAATGTACTCAGCCCCTTTCTAGCCTTAACATTTAAATGCTACTAACATTAAAATAACAATGACTAGGGATAGACACATTATCTTGGTAGGGACTATCGTGGTCTTTTCCGCCTGACCAGTTTAAAATTTATCATGCGGAGGCCCCGAGCCACGCCCCCATAAAGTTTGGGCCTACTAAGAAAGCGTCAACTTTGGCGCGCAAAATAACAATAACCCTTGTTTGGCGTACGTCTCAGTGCGTTCGGCCGATTCGGTATCTTTTCATTCATTATTTCTATACAAAGTCAACGGGGCGGGGCTAGAGAGCGTTTCTATGTTGCGAGTGCAAGCAAAAATTAGCTTAGTGGTGGTCAGGCGGGAGTGTCCTCGATGTACCTACCTAAGTATGTCTTTTTGGCGCCTACTAGTATATAAGGACATCAGACTGTCTGCGAAATTTAAATGCGTAGTAACAACAACCCCAAAAAAATCAATGCTTCGAGAAATAGTGAGACGAACAATAGCAATAACTTTTTAATATAAGTCGAATAACATAGACTACTTAGTTTAGTTAATTCGCATCGCTGAGGTGTGAGCTAAACTTCTTTCCACTGAAACGTATAGAAGCATTTTGGCACAAAAATTCAACGTCAAGAAATTTCTTTTACAGCCCTTGTCGAAACCACACTTTCTGCTTAGCATATTAATAATGAGCCCAGTCTCTGTTGACCCATCGCCCTTCCGGAGTTCCGGATCAATTCTCTAAGCTAAATTCGTTTTTCAGTAACTTCAATAGGCAGTCCATTGACCCACACTGCTCGTATAGAATATGCCAATTCATTGAAAGGTGAAAACATTGTAATCCATAAAATTTTACACGGTTTCAGCCCAGCTAGTCAGTTCTGTCTTCATCAAATTGACGCGTTGTGATTTTGGTGCTTAATTTAGCTTTTAGTCAGATTTTTGATTTCCCTATCTATCCTATGGACGTAAGGCAGCTGTGGTACGGCCACCATTGTACAATTTGTACCCTTGGCAGTAACAAACACAACTTCTGTTCTGAGCATGACCTACAGTCTCAAGTCGAGCAAAGGATTACTTATCAGGTTTGTCTATACGGAATTTCTCAGTATCAGCCTGGACTCTGGATTTGTGCCAAGCGATACGCCTTGTAGCAATAGGCTTGTCTTCTTTTACATCGAAATAGGCACGACCTGACGAAAAATCTCACTTACCCTTGGTAAATAAAATACGTATTAAACTGGCGTGATTTTACTCTATGTATCTCTGAGGATCTAAATTTAGCGTGTAACAGTATTAAGTGCCGACAGCTCGATCGATATACCTACATACTTAGTTGTAGCTTTGTATTTCCATTGTTTTCAATGAACACAAGCATTGAACAAGAAATCCGACGCCAAGGCCGTTCGGACAATCTGTGAAAGCGATTGTGCATAGAAACACAATTACTGGTTTGTGGCTTCTACACGATGGACCATGATTGGCATATTGATAGGTTTCCATCTGCCATGATTACCGTCTGGGTTGAAAATGGAACAGTGATAAACAAAGGTTTCCTGTTCCATTTCCAGTAAGCGTCCAAGTTTACTATTGGACAAATTAATAATACCTATTTGCAAAGATTTCCATTCCTATTTTGAGCCTTTCGCTCAAGCGTTGAATAATGGTAATGAAACAATCAATTTGTTGCGAGATTCTCCGAGGACCAACAAATTGTTATTTTACAACTGTCCTCAACAGAAACTCGCAAGTTAAAATGCAATTAGTAATCATTTTCTGGTTCACCGGAAGCCTTGTAGTCAGATACGCAATCAGAAGCTCAGTCACTGCACTAAGAAATGAGAGATTCCCACCTTATCTGCAAAAACAATGTAAACTCACTGATGATATTAATGACTCATATTTTCCACATTATAATGTTACATTTCTTTTCTATGTGACTTGTAAAACCATTCACTATCTCCAAACGCGGGCTATAAAGAATTTAGCAGCAATGGCGCACAGAATTTCATAGCCCCGAGTTGGCCCCGAGTATTTTTGCTGTGTATTTTTATGAGGTCTCCATTCCCTGCATGTCTATCTAATAAACAAATGCCTTCCCACCTGAAGTTTCTAACGGGATACGTAGGTATCCCCAGTAGGCTAGGTATACAACTCGACCAACTCGTGTATGTTTATGTATCAGACTAGACTAGGTAGATTGGTGTTGTGTATAGGACTAGCTTTTGCTCGCGGTTTCGCTCCTGTTATGTACGGAATGTACTCACAAGTCACAGGAACGTTTTAAATGAAGCCTATAACACTCGAGAATAATGCAGCTTCCCGTTAGTGAACTTTTGAAATTGGATCAGTAGATTAACCCCTAAATACAAACAAATTTTACCTCTTTATAGTATTAGTATCAGATAAGCATAATAAAATTTGCCAATAACATAACCCCATGCTTGTACCCAGGAATTCTGTCTCTATTTTTGGAGTGATTGACTTGAAAATCATCAAGCACCTCATCAGGACATATATATTTATATCATTAATATTCCTGTTCTACGAATCACAGAAACAACGACCTTTTGGAAAGTGAGAATGACGAGATCACCACCTCCGCGATGACCGATGCATGATGTCATCGACGTTCACTCGTTCAGACGGATGTTACTGCATCTGATATTATCCCTGACCTTAGTCCTCACTCGAATCGTAGCATTCACCGGATGAAAAACTTACGTAAAAGTTTGTGTAGAGCTGTAGTGAATCAACCACACGTGAACGGCTAAACTGATTTGTATGTTAGTAACGTAGGCCATCATTTTTAGGGCTCACGGCGCGCGGCGTAGGTTGCCCTAGAATGTGAGTAAAACAGAGCGCACTCTTCTAGGTACAGGTCGCAGCACGAAACTCTAGCGCTGACCGTTATTGCGCAGAAGTAATAAATAAGAATGTCTTGGGGCGTGCGTTGCGCCGATTGGCTCTCCAGTCGTATAACATGCGCAGCTATCCCCTCCACGTTTCGTTCAGCGCTAGAGTTACGTGCCGCGACCTGTTCACCTATTTCAGCGAAACGTGGGTTTACTGTAGTAAACTACTAGGTTCGGCAGAGGTGTAGGTAAACTATTGCATTACAGGCGTAGTCTTAGATAATTATAAGAAAGCGGTTTTGATGTTAATAGAATCCTTTTCATGAAACGAAGCCCAATTAAAACTACGCGAATGAATGCTCAAGTTCTAATCAAATAAATTCGAGAAGTTTCTATTACAACACACCACTTAATTAAAATCAATGAGGGATTTTCTTTTTAGCTCTTCCCTAGTCGCTGGATAGATGGCGCTAGGAGTAAGTATGATAATGCAAGGAACGGAACATAAACAAACTGATTTTAACAAAGAGCGAGAAATGTTGGTTATATTCGGAAGGTTAAGCAAATGAAAGTGTCAGTCAACGAGAGTACGCACAGTGGATCGTCCCCATACAAGAGGTCGGACATAGAATGAAAAATTAAAAAAGTATTTAATTAAAAAAATATATATATACAGTTGCATTTGTTATTAATTGTGTATATATGTAGATATGTAACTAGATGTCATGTAAATATTTAATATTCGTTAATTATTAGGTTTTAAAGGGAAAATATAAACAATAGGATTCAATTCATAATAACATTATATTTATATATTTAGTTTATAATAACTATCGTAGTGGTGTATATAACATAACGTTACGATACAACAATATACCAACCATAATTAACAATAGGTCATAACGACCCGTATTTAAAACACATCAGTCATCGTAATAACATTACATTACATAATTCATAAATGAACCATAAATATACAATACACAACAAATAATCAACAATAATAGAATAATATTATCATACCTTAGATGTTAACGCCTTGAAAACCGAAGAGCAACTGAACTGCTCCACTGTGGCTCCGCTCTTTTATACCCGTTAACATAAAGTGACAGTTGATTCAAATCAGTGTTTGACTTCTAGCAAAATAAGTTTGCTGTGAAAATCGTTTAGTAAATTCATTATTTAATTTTAACAATTGAGAATAAGATATTAAACAGATAATAATTACATTTATAGGTAAATCAAGTATTTATTTTTAAATATTAGACACATACTCGTAATAATTACATTTATATATCACGGCCATACTGACAAGTACTTCGCTCTCGAAGTACATTATATACCCTTTTTCTACAATTGTAATTAACTTTTGTTTTGCCAACTGCCTAGACGTGTCAAGTCCCCTCCACCCGCTGCTAGTGGGATAGACTTGCACCAAGCAAATGACCGACCAGCGGAAACAAATTTTATCGATTACCTCGTCATGCAAGTCCCATTCACCCGCTGCTGGTGAGATAGACAAGCACCAAGTAAACGATCGCCCAGCGGATTTTTACTTCCCTTCTTTTTATTTTTTTGAAATAAAATTTGCACATAATTAGGTAAAATATTTATTATAATATAATGTCGACAATCAACAGTACAATAATTATACTTAAAGTAATTGTTATAATATCTATACAATCAACAGTACAGTAATGTATACGTAATTAGGTAAAGTTATTGTGATATCTTAAGGAGTTAATGTGCCAAATCATTTTCAACATTTACATTTTCATCAATTAATTCACCTGGCCAGAATCTTATTTTTTCTTTGGCTACTGAAATATTTCGTAGATTGCCTAGACCTTGTAGAGCAAAACGATCATTAGGAAGGATAGAAGATACTTCATAAGGCCCTTTAAATTTAGGTGCTAATTTATCATTACGCCTATGATTCTGCGAGACATACACTACATCTCCTACGTTAAAATTCACATTATTACGACGAGTGGCGTCGAAGCGCTTTTTGAATTTTTCTGCTATTTGTACTAGGCGTAATCTAGCTATTTCTCGGTCAACCTCTAAATTATTCGGATTTTGTCTATCATTTTCGTCAAGTACGTCGTCTAAACGAGCTTGGACTGACGGAATATTTGCGTCTGCGCCGATAAGTAATCGTAAAGGGGTAAAGCCTGTGGATTTTTGTACCGTTGTGTTAATTGATTGTTGTACTTTCCACAGAACGTTCGGCCAATCTGACTGTTCATTGCACATAGTGTTGAGCATATCAGTAACAGTAGATACGTAACGTTCGACTTGACCATTGCTTCTGGGAGTACCCGTGGAAATCAAATGATGTTCTATATTTAGTTCATCAAAAAATGACCTTATCGGACCACTGCTAAAATTAGTTCCTCTATCCGAAATGACTATAGAAGGGGTTCCAAATAAGGTGACGACATCTCGTAAAACTGGTACTAACTCTTGGGCATTAAGGGTTTTGAGTGGTTTAAGCAAACAGAACTTGGTAAACCCATCTACTATTAATAAAATATGTTTAAAACCTTCATTTGATTGGGTAAAAGGCCCTGTACAGTCCAAGTGTATTGTATGGAAAGGTAGTGCGATTTTTTTAATTGGGTGTAGGAAGCCTTGCTTAGGGCCATGGTGACCCTTGCGTTTGATGCAAACTAAACAATGAGATAGATATTTTTTTACAAAACTTGTCATAGCAGGAAACCAGAAATGCTCACGTATTTTAGCGATAGTTTTTTCAAAGCCAACGTGACAATTTTCATCGTGGTACAGACGCAAAATACTCAATCTTGTACCCTTTGGAATATATAATTTTAATTCCCCGTTTGGTTTAACTTTGTAATATAATAAATTATTACGGACTACATATTGATTTGAATCATACTCTCCCGTCTGTACTCCATGAATAATTGATAGTGTTTCAGGGTCTCTTTGCTGTGCAAGTTCTAACCAAGATTGCGGGTCATTTATTACATTAATTGTGCTATCACCAGTCATGGGGACCTCAACAGGATTGCGACTGAGGAAATTGACATGGCTTATATATTGTCCTTTCTTGTAAGTAATTTCAAATTGGAAATCCTGCATATATGTCCACCAGCGAGCTACACGTGGTGATAAATCTTTTTTAATCATAGTTGATTTAATAGCGTTACAATCTGTGATGATTTTAAAGTTAATTCCTAGTAAATAGACTCTAAAGTGTTTTAAGGCGTTGTAAATAGCTAAAGTTTCTAAATCATAAGAACTATACTTTGACTCTGCAGGTGTAGTTCTTTTACTAAAATAAGCGATGACTTTAGAATCACTATCGTATTTCTGGGTTAAAATAGCACCATATCCAATAGCACTAGCATCAGTATATAACTCGGTTTTTAAAGCAGGATCAAAGATTGACAACAGTGGGCTAGACACTAAGTAATTTAGCACATAATTCCTCGCAATGTCCTGTTCAGAACCCCAATCCCATGTTCGGTTTTTCTGTGTTAATTTACTTATACTAGCAGTACGTGTTGCAAAATTTGGGATAAATTTTCTAAAATAAGAGGCCAGACCCATAAATTGTCGTACTTGTTTAATGTTACGAGGAATTGGTGAATTTATTAGGGCAGAAACTTTAGATGTACTGGGCCTGACACCTTCTTGAGATATTTGTCTACCTAAATACTCGATACTATTAACAAAGAATTGACACTTTTTAGGGTTAATTTTAAAACCAGAAGTAGTAAGAGCTGATACTGTTAGTTCTAGGTATTTTAAACCTTCTTCAATAGTTGAAAATGGGATAAGAATGTCATCCATATAGACAAGTAGAAAACCTAAATGTGATACGGCTTTGCAAATTGCCCGTTGAAATACGGATGGCCCATTACAAATGCCAAATGGCATTTTTATAAATTCAAAATGTCCGTCAGGGGTTGAGAAAGCTGTATATTTAGAAGAGTCCTCAGATACTGGAATTTGATAAAAACCGTTTTTCATATCTATGGAGATATAAAACTTGGCCTTTCCTAATTTGTCAATTTGATCCTCAATAAGAGGGAGAGGATATGTGTCTCTTTCAATTATTTTATTTAAGGACCTATAATCGACGCAAAGTCTATCACTGCCATCTTTTTTTCTTACTAAAATCACGGGACTTGCAAACGGTGATTCACTTTCACGAATTATATCGCTATCTATCAAATCCTGGATAATGAGTTTTACTTTATCTCTTTCACAAGGTGCCAAACGATAGGGGCGATAATTTACTACTTTGTCACTTTTTAACCTTATCCTTAATTCTCCTGTTGTGACTGACCCAGTTTTATTTAATATAGCAATATGTCTCTCAAAAATAGATATAATTTGATTTTGCAATTTTTCTTCTAAGTGAATTAATCTTGATTTTAACTCTGCCATTTGGATTTTACAATAATCTAACTGGAGCAAGGTATTCACTTGTAAGTCTACATTGTTAGTTTTTCTCCGAATCCTACTTCCTTCACAATCTGTAATAATCTCAATATCAGGGTATTCAACAGCATTTCTACCAATTAAAAGATTATAATTAATTGTTTGATCATTAACAACAAATAAATCAAGTTCAATATATATATCATCGAATCTTACTGGCACTGTTATTTTACCAGAGACCTCTAATTTAGCATTACCTATTCCTGTAAGGTATTTGAAACAAGGTAGTATATTACTTTTAAGTCGTTTAGCAATGGATTGTTTGATTACGCTACAATTGGCACCTGTGTCTATAAGCGATTCAATTGGAATATCGTGAATAGATACAGCTGTAAGCTTTAAGTCGCTTTGCCTAAAAAATTAACCTCATTTTTAGTAGTGTTGGTTTTCTCTAAATCAGAACGTGCTTTATACCAGCACACTGAGTCATTGTGGCCGATTTTTTTACAAAAGGTACAAGTAACCCTATCAGGGACCTTATTTACTAGAGAACTGGTCCCTGTTTCTGCTGGCGGATTTCGGTATTTATTGCAGTGGAATTTTATGTGACCTATTTTTCCACACAAGTAACATTTTTTTTCATCGGAAATATTATTTCGGATCTCTAACTTTGGGCGTTTGGCTTTACTTTGTCCCGTTATACTGTCAGAATCATTTTGTTCTACTGGTCGTTTCTTAGGTTTTATGTAACTGGAGAACAAGGATATTAATTGCGAAGTAGTTTTAACATTACTGTTGAAAGCAGCCATTCTAACGTTCACATCGGTTACGCTACCACAGATCAATTCGATTAATTGATTTTCCGTAAATGATATTTTCGTATTACGTAGAAGTCTAACCTTTTCCCTAGCGTATTCGCAATAGGAATCTGCAGAATCAGAATTGTACAACACGGCCTTGGATAGTTTTTCAGACAGGTTCCGTTTTTCTGGATACAAGTCTGTGAGGTCTGTACGGAAATTTTCCCATGTCCGGCCTTCAGATGGTACCCAAGACTCAAACCATAACAAAGCAGAACTTTTTAAAGCCTTACCGGCTCTTGCAACTGTTGTAATGCTGCTCCATCCAAATTCTTTTGACAACTCCTCGATGCTTTTACACCAGCCTTCCGCACCGCTGTCACTAGTTGCTGGGTCGAAAACCGGGAGTGCCACGTCGTCATCAGCATGGCGACGACCGGAAACAGCATCGCTGATTGCTTTCAGAAGACCTTCCAAGACAGTAGGATCCATTCTGAAACTTATAAAAAAACGTGTCAATAGGGTGAAGTCAATCCCACTTCTGATGTTATTAATTGTGTATATATGTAGATATGTAACTAGATGTCATGTAAATATTTAATATTCGTTAATTATTAGGTTTTAAAGGGAAAATATAAACAATAGGATTCAATTCATAATAACATTATATTTATATATTTAGTTTATAATAACTATCGTAGTGGTGTATATAACATAACGTTACGATACAACAATATACCAACCATAATTAACAATAGGTCATAACGACCCGTATTTAAAACACATCAGTCATCGTAATAACATTACATTACATAATTCATAAATGAACCATAAATATACAATACACAACAAATAATCAACAATAATAGAATAATATTATCATACCTTAGATGTTAACGCCTTGAAAACCGAAGAGCAACTGAACTGCTCCACTGTGGCTCCGCTCTTTTATACCCGTTAACATAAAGTGACAGTTGATTCAAATCAGTGTTTGACTTCTAGCAAAATAAGTTTGCTGTGAAAATCGTTTAGTAAATTCATTATTTAATTTTAACAATTGAGAATAAGATATTAAACAGATAATAATTACATTTATAGGTAAATCAAGTATTTATTTTTAAATATTAGACACATACTCGTAATAATTACATTTATATATCACATTCCTCTATTAAAGAACAACAAAAAATGTTACTACGCTTTTTTTATTTGACCAGCACTTTAGGAGCTATTCGATGAAAACTGTTATTTTTGTATGGAAACGAACACAAAAATGTCTGTATCTCATGATTCCCTCCTTGTTTCGATTTGCGGTTTTCACTACTGTCTTTTACCTATTTTATGCCACGTTTTCTTTAAGGACACATGGTGCCCGCAGAGCGCCCCTTTCGAGATATTTTGCCTATAGTAACTATCTTTGTTATTGTATTACTGATGGAATGGAGGTACATTAAGTATACTTATTACTGAGAATTAGTCATCACAAAGTAGTTCCTTAAATAACAGGTGTATTTGTGAGTACTTTAATGACTTATTAACGCTTTTGTTGCAATATAACAAAAGCGTTAATGAGTCATTAAGTAACGACTACCAGTACTTGCTTAATCTAATTATTTATTATAATTACTAAGAATTACACATAAGAAGTTAAATGAAGAAAAGGTGCATTAGTGAGTTCTATATGTATATTGAAAAAAAAAAAATATCGGTAATGAGTTGTGACATCGCATTAACAATAACAAATCAAAAAGAAAAGAAATGTTTTATGATGTTGATGAATAAGAAAATACGTATTTATAATTTTTTTATTTATATAATATAACACTGTAAAATATATTTAAATCTTTAAATAAATTACACTTAAACCTATAATAATTTATAAATAAAAAATAAAACAGTTACTAATAACTAAATTGTAAATATTGATTATAATAAAAAATAAATAAACTAATACTACCTTAAAGTTACTAACAATTATATTACTATAAGACTTAAACTATATTTTCTTCGTCTTCATCAATAACGACATCATGATCATTATTGTCGTCATCTTCTTCAATGTCACTACATTCTGAAACTGCTCCAACTATTGTATCTGTTGAAATGTCAATAAGCTCCAATTCACTCTGGTCATGTATGAGCAAATTGTCCAGTTCTCTAAATGAAGATTTTTTAACTCTATTGGGCATCCTCGGTCGTAGGCTCGTTAGAAGAGGATCGGAAGATAAAAGAAGATTATGAAGAATGTCTTCATTAGTGGCGATGCTACTGTGCTTTCGCGTATGAGTTTCTCTAAATTTACGAATATCCTTGTTTCTTGCTTCAGATGCTTCCTCAGACAAAAAACCTATAGGCACTACTGATAGGTGTTCCACTATCTGCCATCCATGAATCAGCAATTTATGCAAACTTGATGGCATGTTATACCATGGATATAACTGTACGAAGAAATTTGCTGTTTCATCACAATATAACTTGAATTTTTGGATTTCAATTTTTTCGCCTGAAGAAATGCATTGCAAAATTACAGCGAGTCTTCTAATTAAATTGACGTCTAATTTTGTAATTTCCGCAGTCGTTTCAGGGTTTGCAAAAAACCTTCTAGCAGTATTTCCAGTGTTTGTATTGCCACTACCCTGCTTTACAACATCCAGAAGTAAGCCTGTGTTTCTTCGGAAAGCAGCTTGAATAGCTTCTTTCTTATCTTTAACAATTCTTTTATTATCGTCACCTTTTGCTTGCCATGATTTTATGTCCATTCTGTAGGCAATGTGTAATAAACACTCCATAGACCGAATCCAAGCATGCAACGAACTAAATCCATGCTTGTATAAATCTTCGTTCACAGGTTTAGCTCTCACTTCTTCCAAATTATTCATCTCACTTGGGCGAGCTTTGCACAAATCACATACTGCTGCCGATGTTCCCGATATGATTGAATGTACCTTACCATCAATCATGGTTAACCACAGATTGTGCGTAACAGAAGCATTGCCGCAAGCAGTTGGGTTCAGTTCACGAATCTCGGTCTCAAATATATCCATTTCAGCCTTTACATTTGCTTCCGTTTCTTTCATAAACGTAAATGAAATCGGACGACAATATGTGGTTGACGATGGCCGATCATTCTGCCACATTGTGTTTCCACTAGAAGTCACTAACTTAAGAGGTACAAGACTTGCCATAAATACACTGGATAAATCTTGTTCACTTGTTGTTGTTCTTTGATGATAAATGCTTTGACTTGAAGCTCCATCAAAACCCCATTTACTGTGAAGCACAAGTTGTTCACCAGCATCAAAATTCGGTTCAAGTGAATCGATTAGCCTCCTAACTGTGAGATCAAGGAGGGCTTGGAGTCGTATCTTTGCGGAAGTATCAGTCACAGTTACGTCTTCTTTTGCCGGGTAACACTTAAGTTTTTCTTTCACTAACATGTAATAGCTTGGGTATTTCGCATGACCTTCTTTAAAACTAAAGTCCCTATGTGTGATGTAACGCCACTTGGATAACTGCATGTGAACGTAAAGAGCAAGTGCTTTGTGAGTAGGAACTTCACGAAGCAAAGTATTCTGTTTAGTTTCCAGGACATTCAGAACGGTTGAGACATGTTCAGGATTTCCCAGCAAATGCTTCATGATTCTGGCCACATCATTTTTTCCGGCAGACTTAAGTGCACTTTCAACAGTATGTAAAAGCTCTTCTGGACGACTGCAACTAGCCATATTTTCATCAACACGTCTTCTTTTCTGTCTACTGGATAAATCTTCAAAGCGTTTTCGAGGAGATTTAAATGTTGAAGTTGATGCATCTGATTTTGATGGACTGATTACCTCTTCTGTCTCATCTTTAGCTTCTTCAGTGTGAACAATATTTTCCTTAAAGCAATTTGGCCAAATGATATCGGAACTTAACCACTCTCTGTTCTTGTCCATGAACTTGTCGACTGTCCTTCTTGATTGCACCCATTTGGAGTAAACCCGATAGCAAAATCGTCGACACCAGTTCTTTAGATCCGACACATCATTTTCACTTAACTGGACGTTACTATTCGACTTCAATGTATTACATAAATTTTCATAGTCACGAAGATCTTTATGATTACGAAGAGCAACATAAAGATCAAGATAAGTAGAAAACCCACGGAAAGCCATAATGACAACACTTGGTAGAGGTTGAAATTACAACTGAATAATATTTGCAAAACACACTAAAATATATAGGGCAGCAAGTTGCAACTAGTAATGAATTTGATAAGCTAATGATGATATATGAGCCAATCACAATGCAGAGCTTAAGGGCTGTTAACATGGTAATTACAATAACTAATTAGATTAAGCAAGTACTGGTAGTCGTTACTTAATGACTCATTAACGCTTTTGTTATATTGCAACAAAAGCGTTAATAAGTCATTAAAGTACTCACAAATGCACCTGTTATTTAAGGAACTACTTAGTGATGACTAATTCTCAGTAATAAGTATACTTAATGTACCTCCATTCCATCAGTAATACAATAACAAAGATAGTTACTATAGGCAAAATATCTCGAAAGGGGCGCTCTGCGGGCACCATGTGTCCTTGAAGAAAACGTGGCATAAAATAGGTAAAAGACAGTAGTGAAAACCGCAAATCGAAACAAGGAGGGAATCATGAGATACAGACATTTTTGTGTTCGTTTCCATACAAAAATAACAGTTTTCATCGAATAGCTCCTAAAGTGCTGGTCAAATAAAAAAGCGTAGTAACATTTTTTGTTGTTCTTCAATAGAGAAATGCAACTGTATATATATTTTTTTTTAATTAAATACTTTTTTAATTTTTCATTCTATGTCCGACCTCTTGTATGGGGACGATCCACTGTGGTACGTGACGTGACACAATGTTTTTTTTTAAAGCGTTTTGGCTTTGGCATAGTAAGTTCAACGCCATCTATAGAGTTCTTGGAAACTATTTTTTTTTTTAAAACCTCAAAAGGAAAACCTCTCATTGGCGTACAAGTCTAATATAGCCAACGCGCTTAATTAGACAGTGAAAGAATTAGCCGCTCCGTAGCAAGTTCGCGATATTAAATCCGCTCGAGGCTTAATAGCTCTGACCTCGGAGTTACCCCACGCCAAACAATGGAATTAATAGTTTCTATGCTGAGCCCCGCTTAGACAGAACTAGCTAGTACCTAGCTGGTGGATTTGCGCGGCTAGTAAAAGTGATGGTACCTACTTATAGGTAATGAATTAAATTGATTGTTTTTTATTTCTGATATATATATATATGCAATCACTAGCTTTTGCTCGCGGCTACGTCCGCGTGCTTGTCGGAAATTAACCCCCGGGAACATCTAGGTAGGTACTGGTATAAAAAGTATCTGTTCTGATCCTGGGGCCCAAAATGGCAGCTTTGTCCGCAATGGCCGTTTTTTTTAAATGTCCGCAGAATCAAAATTGCAAAATTGCTGAATTAAACGGTGCATCGATTCTGTAGAGTAAAAATAAGTTCTTTTTATATAGGTAGGTATAAGAGCAAGGTTTAATGGTTTCAAAGAAATTTAAGCCACTCTAACTTAATAATTAAAAACATAGAGAATTTATCTCTCTCGGTCATTTCTAAGGACTTTAGACCGATAAAACTAGAAGTATATTACACATATTAATAGAAATATTTTTTCTTGGCAATTTTTCGTGAACTCTTCGATCTAGCTCTTGGACTATACCTTAATAATTGAACTCATTATATCTTCTGAACTAGGACCCGATTAAATTTGTAACTTGGCGACTAATTTCAACTAATTAGCTAGTAAATATGGGAGAAAACAGATCTTCGCTAGGTGCCCTAGTTTTTGAGTTATTAATGTGGCTCTGCTGGGGTAGGCTCTCTCCAGCAGGGCCAACAATAAGCCGGTCACTAGTCAACCATTCATACTCGTAAACGTTGACAAAGACATTGACCTTCACCCAGAATGGACTGGATGCTAATTGAGCCTGATTAATATTTATCATCCTATCTCGGATTAGTCATAATATACGTACTGTATTGATTTCCATTTTCTTAGCTTGTTTACATACCAACTTGATTTTTGTTAACACTTTTCCTGTTCTTGGTGTGCTAATAACAGGTTTTTAAAATGTGCATACTTACGCGTTTTATGCAAGGCAACGCCTCTAATCACCTTATCACCCACGTGAAATACTTGATTGCAGTAGGTAAAAGAAGATATCATTTCTGAATTCTGCAGCTGTATACACCGGTATACTGCTCCAAAAATATGATGCAGCACTAGGTACCGAGTGCTGCGTCGTTTTTTTCGCGCGTGGCCATAGAACGAAATTCAAAAATTCTGGTTAACGCTGCCATATTGTTTTTGACCTCCCGTCAATGTCATTCAGGCTCAAGAAACATGCTGTACTAAACCTAAGTTATGCGTTCTTTTTGCTGACCAGCATCTCATTACTTTTTGAGCAAATAATAGTACATTTTGATACAAGTGGAGAAAGTTTGTTATTGCATTCGAGGCGGAATTATAACACACGAGCCGTAGGCGAGGGTGTTTTTGAGCCGAGAATTGCAATAACAAATGTCCACGTGTATCAAACGACGTTTTTCAATACACTTTTGAAGAAATAAAATAAAATAACGAAAAATATTTTTGTCACGAACTATGTAACTATGATTTTTTTTTTTCCCGCTTTGTTTTCGCCAGGTGGAAGGAGAGGAAAAGGTATGAAGCCGTTAAACAGCCTAATATAAAAAGATTTGATTTATTTTATATTTTTGAATTCAGAACACAAATAAATATTAATTTGTGTATAAAAGTAACTATTAGTTTATAATAATCATGTTTATCTATGATATTCTATTTATAAACACAATTTGAATATTCAAAAAATATTTATGCCGTAAAGACGCGTAGTGCTTTGCCGAAATAAAAAAAAACATTCACCTCAGACTATAGGCATTGAACCAATTTGGACTTAGTATAGGTATAGTTATCTGTGGCAATTTTCATTCCCGCACACGTGCGGGAAAGTGGAAAAAATCGCACACGTGTGAAATACATTGCATGTTGTACCTAATCGTAGTGCGTTATGGACCAGTTTTCGAGGAAGTGTATTGAAAATGACATTCTAGTAAACTAGTGTATTTTAATAACCCTAATTTTAATACACCGATGCGTCATGTTAGATTGGAAACAATGGAAACCCAATTACCGTTACCATACCCGTTTTGTATAGGTATGCCTTTTGCTTTCAAAGCAGAGGAACCTCCGGTATTGTGCCGACCGATGACTTATCGCTGTACTCTATAACGGCTTAATAAATAATCATAATGTCTACACATTGAAAAGAGCGCTAAAGTAAAAGTGTTACTTGCCAAATATCACGTCCATGACCTTGTAACATGAACTCGCTTTGTGTAAGGTTTCGTCGGAAAGACCGTTTTGTTCGGAAATGATTTGCTAGTAATGCTTGTACTACCGTGTTCATTAACAGTCGACCAATTTTCAACCCTATTACTAAGGGGCATAAGGGTGAAAAGTGGCAGACCGTCGGTGAACTCAGTAGAACATTGATAGACCTTTTATTTGCTGGATCATCTAGTAAAATATAATTTCTATGTTTTTCTATCGTATGTCATTGTTTTATCGATGTTTTATTCGAATTTGGAATATCGATTCTTGGCCTTGGCGCCGAGAACAACGATCAAAATCCAACGGAGTGCTGTCCTTTTGGTATTCATTTGGGTGTCTCCAGCTGTAATGTAAACGTGCATACTTAAATTTTCATAAAAATAAAGATCTAGGTGATTCAAATGCATTTATCGAATCGATAAAGGCGAAATTCCAACGTTGAAACGTACTACGGTTGCTTGCTTCACATAAAACGACTTCATCAAATACTAAGTAAGTGTAGGCACCGTTGGTGTCTGGTACAATAATTATACCAACCCATCGCGTCTCCCACGGGTTTTCCAAGAATCCACTTAGTAGATTGTGACAAACGCGCCTGGGAGTTTCTGAGGCGTTAGTGGAAGACTGTATGTATTATTACTGATGCTCTGCCGATGTTTTTAATGGCTGGAATATTTATTAAGTATGTAAACTGTTATTTTATTAAAGACTAGCTTCTGCCAGCGGCTTCGCCCGCGTAAAGTATATATAATTGTGAAGTACTTATGTATAATTGTCCCATAGGATCTTACTACCGGGATTAAAATTATCCTGTTTTAATCCAGGTTATAAACTATCTGTGTGCAAAATTTCATTCAAAACCGTTCAGTAGTTTTTGCGTGAAAGAGTTTTTTTTTTATATAATTCACAAAACTGATGTACAATCACAAAAGCAATAAAAAAGTGACATCACGTTATTTCTGATTGACACTACTGGATGTGAATCTAGCATGCAATGTAAGATAATTAGGTAAAACTTACAAATTGTGAATTTTTCCAACTATTACCTACGATACCAATTTTTGAGAGAAAAATTGAACAAAGGAATATAAAAAAAACAGTAACATATTATACAATTAAGACTCTAAGTTTAATCCTAACCGAGGCTCCAGAACCAGCAAAGACATCTATTTCACTCACTACGAATCGACTTCGCTAGAGAGAGCATGCGGTAAATGGGCGAAAAATTATATTGAAAAAAAACATAATAAATGTAGGTAGGTAAGTATGTCAATTTTCTCCTAAATTTCCTACTTTTCATTGCATCTCATAAAACCTTGACCTATAAGTACGGTCCTGGATCTTAAACATCCGAGAAGCAATTTCCAATTTATAGGCCATTTGGTCGCGCCGCCCGCCGTCGTCGGCGCTCACCTAATCAAGTATTTGCACCTCACAATGGCTTCCCATTGTTTTGTCTGGAGATAGTCATGGTCACCACCATTCAATGGTTACGTCTAGCTGCGAAGTATGATTTAGGTATTATAAATGTAGATGTAGGTAATCTGAATGTATGTGCTTAGGATATATAGGTAAGGGGTCGTCCTTTAATCACGTGAGGTTTTAACAGGGGGGAGAGGATCACAATGGGGGAGGGAATAATGTGGAACATTAATTTTATGCGTGTCGTGTAATTTTTTTTTATAATTAATTAAAAACAAGTGAATTTTTGCCTAAAAACCCAATTAAGCGAGTTTTTTGCTCAAATCTTTTCAAAAATAAAAAAACCGGCCAAGTGCGAGTTCAAAAATACAACTCCTTGCAACGTTCCAATTCCAACCAGATTTATTTCACCCTTTCTTTATCTACCACAGGCCCTTCTAACGCTAAAATTAGCAACTCTATTTGTGGTGGTTCAAACTTCGTTTGAAATACTGTTAGAATAAAGTTCTAATCAGCTTGCACTACAAAGCGGTTGTTACGTCAGTCACTGCGGCCGAACAGTGCGAAATGAGTGTTTTTTTTGCGATTTACAAAAAATCTATTGATTGGACTAAAAAAATAAAACACATAAGACCTGCTATATAGTGCAGTAGTTCAGTTAGTATGCAAAGTTTCATGATCTAATTTGAAGTACATACTTTTTGAATCTTTGGACTTCGGATTTTTTTTCTATCGAGAAAAGTTAATGGAATCGTGGTTTCGTCAAACATAGGACTTAGCATTAATCCTCAACTTTACCATACATTTATTACAAAATTAATGCTGCAGTATTTTAGGCGTAGCGGAGGATCATGCTAAGCCATTTGAGGGCATTCCCCTTTAGTGTTAAGGTGAACGCAGACCTAGCCGCACCGCAAGCGCCGCAGTCGCTGCATTCGAATTCTTCGTATAAAGTTCTATGCAATCTGTGTCTGTGTGCAATCTGTGTCTATCTATGTCTGTGTGCAAGATTGCATAGAAGAATTCGAATGCGGCGACTGCGGCGACTGCGGTGCGGCTAAGTCTTAACACAAGTTAGCATGGAGTCCAACGCCAGCATCGTAATCTCCTTCCGCTGTCGTGATTGTCACGAACCAACACAGGCAGTGTTCTACGTAGCGCCCGCGCCATCGCCATAGCCACCACCCGGGCGACACTGAAGCGCTAACCTAATTCCTTCAGTTATCCTCGTAACCACCGTGAAAGGCTTCAGTATACTTTGTGTATTGCTAAAGTGGGTTATTACGGAGCTACAGAAATGGGAATGTTTTAATTGGGGGAAAATATAATGACCACCAAAAATAACTTTGTGACCACTAACATCTATCACCTAAAATATCAATTGATCACCAAATTTAGTAAATTGAGCACCAAATTTTAATGAGGTGGTTGATGACAAACTAGTTTTGCCTAGGCCGACTTGGAGCACCCCGGTTATGTTTTTATAAACCATTCAGAAGTAGGAGCGCCGCCAAGCGGGGCTCCGTCAACCGGGTCTCCCTCGACTCGGATGCAAGAGCATAACAGTTCAATTTCTGGTGGTCATTAACTAAAAAATCGGAGCAGTCTGGGGACTGCCGATAGAAGTGAAAACAAAAAGTACACAGGCCCCGCCCCAGTCGTAGCACTGGTTATGCCCCGCGCATGCCTATGTGGTGCTACGCCGTAGCGAATGCTACGAGTGCTACGAATGGCTACGAAGCGTGACCGCACGTTACGTTACGTGACGATGAGTTCAATGTTTTTCCTTCACCCAAAAAGTGCTCAACGCGCCTAAAGAAGTTTTCACTTCAAAAATGGTTCTAATTTCACGATAAAATTGGGATTAATTTTTGTGTTAATTTACTCATTTTGGCAATCAAAAGTGATTTTTTTGCCGTTACATTTTGCTAAATCTGGTGGTTCGTTAATTGTATGCCGTTTTAATTCCATGTAGGAACGCTATTCCAAGCCTAAAGAAACGCTTCCCTGAACGACTCCATCCCAACACTAACCTGAAACAGCACCCGGGACCCGGACCACAGTCCGGACACCGCTGAATTAGGTTCAAAAGAGTACGTCTTTTGTTTTCGATTTATTTTCCCCAGCAAATCTTTGCAATTTAATCTGATATCAGCCAAATGCGAACCGATTTATATTCGGCTTCCGTGGTCCTTATAATTTTCGCCGTCAGCACTTGAAACCGAACGTGACAAGAAATGTCTCATAATTATTTGACTATTCACGGAAAAACCTGCAATATCGCATATACAGCACTGCAATCTGCATTTTATTAGCCTATAAAGTCGTGTTGCACGTAATTATTAGTCATAGACTACAAGTAGTTTCATCTCCTCGTTATCATCATAATAAATTATCTTGGCAAGATAACACTACAAAGTAGGGCTTTATTAAGTAAACCGCACCTCTGTAATTGCCGCCATTTTGGCTGTACGGATAGTAGAAAAAAAAAAGAGGAGTTGATTGTGATCATTATGAGAGAAATTAACAAAAATATGTACAACAGCAAGAGTTCAACTAAAGTTTGGACAAGGCATGTATAAAATATATTATTATGTTACTTTCTCCATCATCATCATTATCGTGATCTGCCTAGCCTTTTCCCAGCTATGATGGGGTCGGCTTCCAGTCTAACCGGATTCAACTGAATACCAGTATTATTTTCCATAGAGCCCCACCAACCCAGACCAGACCAGACCAGATCTCTCATAAATATAGATGTAATATTCGTAATTAGGTTACTGTAACCTCATTTATGACCAAAATAGATTTCTATAACTTACTTACGTGGAGCTAAACGCGGATTTTATAATGCAAAAAAGCATATGATTCACTGCAATAAACAAAATCAGAAAAATATATGATATTCTTCAGGATAATGCTAATATTATGATATATATAATTTTACTCGATAAAAAAAATCACGAACTTATCTCTAAAAATGTCTTTTAACGAGTAAAAACCATACTAAAATACATGCGATCATTCTGATTTTTTGGCAAATAATTCTACAACCAACATATTTAGCATGATAGTGTTTTACTTTTTAGTCCAATTAATAGATTTTTGTAAATCGCAAAACACCACTCACTTTGCACTATTCGGCCCGCTGTGACTGACGTAACAACCACTTTGTAGTGCAAGCTGATTAGAACCATATTGTAAGACTTTCAAACAAAGTTTGAACCACCACAAATAGAGTTGCTAATTTAGCTCCTGTGGTCGCCTTAAGGCCCTTCTTACCCTAAAATTCCTACCAGAAAAATCAAAGACAGCTTTTCTGTGACGTTTTGTTTCTATCGGTCGGTAAACTAAATGTCAACAGACAGAGATAGCAACCTACCGATACCTGTTGGTAGGTAAGTTATTGAAAATAGCCGTTAAACGAATTAGGGAAGAAAACTACTACTTAAACTACTTTAGATAACATATTCATTAATTACGTAATTTGAAAAAATAAATCCGAGCCGAAAAATTGGCAAAAAGCCCAACAATTCTAAATCATTATGGCATTATGTTCTTGTTATCGTCACCTACGTACGGACTACGGTCGTTAAAAGGTCTAAGCAGAGCTACCTGTTCAAGGGGGCTTTCAACAAATCAATAATAGCAGTATCTGCCATTTTGTTTTGTGTTTCTGTAAATGGAAACATGAATTCCAGTCAATGACTTGGCGATACAATGCTAAGTTGAATATTGCACGCATCAAGCAATTTCTATTCATCATCTGCCTAGCCTTTTCCCAACTATGTCGGGGTCGGCTTCCAGTCTAACCAAATGCAAGTATTTTACATGGAGTGACTGCCTATCTGACCTCCACATCCACAACCCAGTTAGTACTTACTGTCTATTGTCTCATACAATTCCCCCCCCCGTCATGTTTTTACGTTTATGTGCTTGATTGGATAATAAAGACGAGACTTCTTATAATTTGTATGAGATACCTATGATATGTCGTTATGCCCAAAGATAGATGCAGGGGTTAGTGCCCTTGGCTGCGGGACTGTTCGAAAGAGATACCGTGGCCCCGGAACACAAAGGGCGATGAAGGAACATGGATGGGTTTTAGTCAGTAAAAGTCTGACACTCCCTCCTGCTCCGCCCAGAGCGGAAGGAGACATTTGATGATTTCCCATCCGAAAAAAAAAGGGCTAGTGTTGTCAGTGCTTAGGAACCACTTCTTTATACCTAATTCTCTTGCCCTAATGTAAACGTAAAGTTTCAATTAACTCTGTCGAGTCCGTTACCCCAGCCAGATGTTGTCGAAAATGGTCATTTGAATCTTATAGATAATTAGTTTTACGGCTTCTATAATTGTTGCGCACATTTTTAAATTTGTTGCGCTTATAGTTTTTTAATTATTTCACAAAAACATTTCCTGCTGGGGTAACGTTACCCCAGCCAGACCTTTTTCTTTCTAATGGGAATATTTTAATAAATACTAGCTTTAAAATTAGTTGTCTAGTTGAAGTAAATGTTGTGCCTTATTTTGTGTTTCTTCTTTCATCGGTTGCGAAGTTATTCGAGATTTTGCTGGGGTAACGTTTTTGGTTTTGCTAGATCTTTGAAATGGTTAAGCGGATTCTTATCATATTTTGTACATGACTTCTTAGGAATTAGTTTAAATTAGTTCTGCAATAAAAAAAAAAACAAAATAATGCATAGCTTAAAGGTTATTTCATTAAATAGAAAAACACTTCAATTGGTCCCAGCACTCTCAATAAGAAGACTAAAGACTTACTTTTAACATTATTTTGAAGCTTGTAACTGCCTTCAAATGTATGTGAAGTTTCATTAGTATCCTGTAAGTATTTAACAAGTTATGATGATATTCAGTTCTTCACGAGCACGGTCTTGATGCGCGCGGTGTTATTTGGCCACTGGATTGGATATATGAACTGAATGTTATGTCAATTATTAGTTTTTTAGTTCAGTTGTATATCAGTAAAATTTCAGCGTAGTACATTGGATAATTAATGAGATAATACGATTAAAGTCATTAGGAAGTGAATGACCATGGTAACCCGACCAAGTTTAGGTGGTTACGAAAAAGCGAAAACGCAGCAATTTTATCAGCTTTATTAGTTTTTATGTACAAAATTAAACTCTTTTTCGAGTCCTTTTTGTTTTGAAAGTATTTAAAAAGTTATTGCAATTTTAAAAGTGTGATACCTAAGTACTTATTTTTGCAGGCCAGTGTATTAGTAGGAAGTAGGATAGGACTAGGATTAAGGGCTATAAATCCCTCAAATGGCTTAGCATGATCCTCCGCTATGCCTAAAATTCTGTAGCATAATTAAAAAAAATAAATAAAAAAAAATATGGTTAAGTTGAGGACTAGGTACTGCTAAGTCCTATGTGTGACGAAAACACGATTCCATAAACTTTTCTATAAAACAAAAAATACAAAGTTAAGTACCTCCAAATCGAACAATAAATCGCTGGTATTCAAAAAGTACTTCAAATTATATCATGAAACTTTGCATAGGTACTAACTGAACTAACTATAAAGCAGGTCTTATGTGTTTTATTTTTTTAGTCCAATCAATAGATTTAAACCAATCATTTCGCACTATTCGGCCGCAGCAACCGCTTTGTAGTGCAAGCTGATTAAAACTTTATTCTAACAAGATTTCAAACGAAGTTTGAACCACCACAAATGGAGTCGCTAATTTTAGGGTTAGAAGTGCCTTAAGAACTTAGAAGTAAGGTCAAAAACGTTTCCTGTAGGTACAAACGGTTTTTTTTATCTTTTATCTGCTACACTAGAGAGGGTTGAAAAGTAAACGACGCGACGCCGACGCAACGTAAACAAGCTTTACGAACACTTTCCTGTCTGAATCAGTGCGAAGCCTGTTACGTCTCCCCGCCCGGCTAATGACATCAGCTTGGATCGATAGCGTCACCTTTTCACAAATGCTCCACTGCTGTCACACACATACGCTATTCAGATTTATGATTTATAAATTATCTACACTAATATTATAAAGAGGAAAGATTTGTATTTTTGTGTGTGTGTATGTAATGAATAAACTCAAAAACTACTGCGCCGATTTCAAAAATTCTTTCACCATTAGAAAGCTATATTCACCCTGAGTAACATAGGCTATATTTTATCCCCGTACTCCCACGGGATAAAATATAGCCTATTGACGGGTGTCACCCCTAAGCGGGTGACACCCGGTGCGGGCTGCCCATGCCGCCCCCCCCTAGCTACGCCACTGGTCAGCGCAGCGCAGCATAATTCTTCTTCCTCCATACTTCTCTATTACTCGTCATTTCAGCAGTTTTCACCACTTTTCTAGTCATAATTATCATCCTTCACGAAGTTCATCCATCAAATCTTCATATAGTAGGTAACTAGCTGAATCGTTTCTGAGAAAAGCGAGATTTAACCTAAAACTAACTTGGTGCAAAGGGAGTAACGAGATAAGGATTTACTTTGCAAGTTGAAGAGAAGTAATCAGCACATTTCCCTTTTTGTTTGACCTTTGAGAGAAAACCGAAGATAATAATAAGATAATCTTTTATAGGAAACTTTTTACCACACCGCTAAATTATTTATGCCCGTTTTACTAACGCTTTGGCGACATGTTAGATTTCTGATGCTTGACTCAGCGCAGTGTTCAAAATTCTAACAGTGCAAAAATATTTTGGTATTCATCTACGTAAGATAATTATGGAATCAGGCGTTAGGTACTTTGCGAGAACCTAGACAATTAATGTTATGCAAAATATTTAGTGAAAAAAGGTCCAGGCTTGGATGCTGGAGAGTAACTGTCTGTGGATGGGTGACCACCCATTACGGTACCGAGTTTCCTCCGTGCATCGGAAAGCACTGGTCCCGGCTGTCATTTATAGATCTTTGACAGTCGTTACAAGTAGTCAGTGGCCCAAAAAAGTCTGACAACCAGTCTTACCAAGGGGTATCGTATTACCCAGTACTAACTGGGTTGTGGAGGTCAGACAGGCAGTCGCTCCATGTTAAATATTGGTATTCAGCTGCATCCGGTTAGACTGGAAGCCGACCCCAACATAGTTGGGAAAAGGCTAGGCAGATGATAAATTTAATAATACGCTAAAATGCTTAGTTGTTTTGCTATCCGTACAGCAGCACCTACATTTCAATACAATCTTGTCACAACTTTAAAACAAACACTACTGCTTCTAATGTGCCCATTAATTTCAGTTCATATCTAGCTTGATTTGCGTTCAGTGTATTTTTGTTAACACTCTATGACGATAATAATTATAAAATAATTTTAAATTAAATGTAATAATGAAGATCGACGGGTTTGTGAACAGTGTTAGAAGTGTTTCTCGAAATGTTTATTTGACTGTTAATGATTTTATAGGTAAGACTTAAAACAGTTCTGCATGGCAGAAAACAAGGACAAATTACTGGATGTTCCAAATAGTGACGTCATAAAAAAATTGATTCCTTACGCCCAGGGGTATCTGAAAATACCCCATGTATGTTCCGCGATTCTTTATAGTTTTCGAGTTATATCTTCTTGAAAATAGTATGGAAACCGCTTAAAAAAACCGATCTCTATTTTTGCAGGGCTTTTTGTTACCCTTAATGCTAATGAGATTAAAAAAATGCATCTAGATAACGATAAAGAGTGTGAGAAAATGGTGTAAAAATTAAGATAGTATTTATAGAAAGCGGTTCGGATTCAATTTTCAAAAATCGCGGAACGCATAAAAAAAAATGGGGTATTTTCAGAGAGTCATGCCCGACTCGTCACTGTTACGATTGGTAACCAAAAACTTTTTCCATATAACTCGTCACCATAAGAAAACAAATGAATTTTTGTCTTTGGCGCGGGTGTAAAGAATCTAATGTTTTTTTTTATGACGTCACTATTTGGACCCTTGTTTATAGCGGACATCGGGAATATTTTATACAAAAATTATGATCCCGAACATTTTTGATTTTGACATGAATGCTACATAACAGGCTGTCAAGCGGGCGTATGACACTTGACATACCGATTTTTTACTAAGTACCTAGGTACTTATGACATGAGCGTGCATCCAGAAAGTGGAGAACGTCGCAAATAGTTGTCAAATATTTCGCTGTTTTGATTAATTTGGCAATATTACTGTATGGAAATAAAAAATATGGCTAATTAGAGAACTAAAATACTGATTATGAAATGCAATGATTAATACATAACACCGAATAATCGGTTTCAGATGTAAAAAAAGTTTTTGGAAACTTTCCAAATGCCTTTTCTGAACCTAAAACGGTTACAGCATCAAATTTAGTGTCTAGTTCACTAGTTAGCCATATTTCTTGATTTTCGTTCAGTAATATTGCCTAATTAATTGCAATAGGTAAATATTAGACAGCTATTTGCGACGGCGACGTTGCCAAATTTTTTGACTACGTGCTCCAAGTATTGGATTACGATTTTCTTCGTCTTGTCCCGTCTATCGCTCGTAAATATTTGAATGTCTGGCAGAAACAGAATTGGAAATTAATGAGTAGAACCTACGTTATAGGCAGGTAGTGAAACTGTAATGCCTTTAGCTAGGCTAAATTTCAAATAATTAGCTTAGTCTTTATAGGTGTACCTACTGAACTTAGGTCGCGTGACAAAGTGTCCACATTGAGAATGAGACAGCTCGCTCATCGCGCATGAAAAGAAATACCTAATTCGATATTTATACGGGGTGGAAAACACACCGACGAAAAAAAAATCTGCTGTGCCATACATTTTGACCGGTACCTAGGTACAGTCGACCAAACTATTTGGTTTACTTTGATCAGTACCTAGGTACAGTCGACCAAGCTGTTTGGTTTACTTTGAACGGTACATAGGTACAGTCGACCAAGCTATTTGGTTCACTTTGATCGGTACCTAGGTACAGTCGACCAAGCTATTTGGTTTACTTTGATCGGTACCTAGGTACGGTCGACCAAGCTAGCTATATATGGTTTACATTTTAACATGCAAATTACATTGTACAATGTAAACCAAATAGCTTGGTCGACCGTACCGTACCTATTGCACTTTTGTAGGTAACCTGAAATCTGTTTTTCTTTAGAACCGATGAAAAATTGCGATGCGGGGCTCGGAATGATGTATTGAATACATGGTAGTACTTTTCGCGTTGGTGTCCGTTCAACCCTATATACGTCGCTGCTAGTTATGATGACAATAGCGGTCATTGAGCCACCAATATTTATTAAAATTCTAACCTTTGAAAACCAAAAATAAGCCTTTTCAAGTTTTGAATCGTCATCTAACGTAATCTTCAACATTTTTTCTAATGAAAAACGATGCATGGTTCATTTGTTTTGGTTCGTACGAATAGATATTAGGGAAAGGGCAATGACCGCTATTGTCGTCTTTATAGATACAACGACTTAAATATTTGTGATACACGGAAAATCGTAATTCGCATAGTGAAGGGTAATGTCTCATCATTATATACCAAGCCTTTTCCCTACTATGATGGGGTCGGCTTCCAGTCTAACCCGAGGCAGCTAAATACCAGTATTATTCATGGAGCGACTGCCCATCTGACTTCCACAACCCAGTTAGTACTGGGTATTACAATACCCATTAGTAAGAATGGTTGACAGGAAGAGCGATTTCTAGGACCTTAAAATAACGTAACTGAAAGCTGGTTTACAGCACAGTACGACCCTTCAAGGTTTTTGGCGAAGTTCGGGGGAATTCAGACAGCTTATAGGATGCTTTATTTTGTGAGACCCTCGCTTTTGAATACCCTCGAGGGACGTGGACCACTGACGTTATCGATCAGCTTTCAAAAACATTAATTTGCCTTGAAAATAAAGACCCTGTGTAGAGCAGCTGAGCTGTAGGCACATCATCCTTGTTTTGCTTTGATTAACATTTTAATTAAAACAGATAATTCATGTAACTTTAAGAGATGATGTAACCTTCTATTATTTTAACGGTAATGACATTTTTAATTACTTACCCTCATAATTGTATTGTAAGGATTGTGCAGATTGGGTAGAGTTTATAAGGAAACGTCCGTATGTCGTGCGATCCATTTATTGACTGTCCTCACATAATATACTTATTGCTATTCTACGTAAACTACTTGCAAGCTATCACTGCAAGCTTGCACATCATATTACATACCACATCATAGGGGTTGTTACAAAAAAAAAATAACATATTAAATGTTTTTTTTTTTTTTTTTACATTATATTTGCTTATAGCAATAGCTAAGATCCTTAAAATATACAATACAAATATTAGCTTAATAGGTAGGTAGTTATTTTAGTCTTATTCTAAACACATTATCAAAAACAATCGCGATTATTTTTGGAATTAAATCTAAACAATGCAAATCTATCATTAAGTTTAGTGTGTCACTGTCATAACATGTTTTCACATAAATGTAAACAAACTGATTAGATATAAGTTCTTAAGTTAGGTACATATCTCTTTGTTCTATTTTTATGAACCGTCTCTAATTTATCGCCTTTATTTATAACGACATTAGGTTCATTATCACTTAACACAGTATAAGGTCCTCTAAATAACTTGTCTAATTTTTTACCTGTTTCATTTTTTATAAGTATCAAATCACCTGGTTTATACGAAATAGGATTACATTTTCTATCATATACTAATTTCCTTTGAGTTTTTCTTAAAATTAAATTATTCCTAACTTCCTTATGAGCTAACTGTAACCTATATTTAAGTTCTAATGCATAGTTATCTGGGTTGTGAAGCGGTTCTACTACGTCATTGGTAAGATTACTAGGTAAGTTGCATGTCTTTCCGAATACTAACTCATACGGTGTGTATTTTGTTTCCGTGTGGACGGTAGTGTTGTATGAAAAACACCAAAAATTCAACCATTGACTCCATGTTTCTGGATGTCCGTCACACTGAGTACGTAAAAATGCTGCAAGATGCTTATGGGTATTTTCTAAAGCACCTATCGACTGATGATGATATGCTGTCGAATTCATTTTATTAATTTGTAGCAATTTACAAACCTCTGTCATTGTTTCTGACATAAATTCCGTACCTCGATCGGTAGCGATGGTTGTAGGTAAACCATACCTAAGTATAAAGTTGTTTACGAATGATCTGGCTACACTTACCGTATCTTTTCTCTGTAATGGATACGCTTCGATATACTTACTGAGCTCACATTGTAAACTTAAAATATAAACGTTACCTTCTAAATCCTTATCTAATGGTCCAATTAAATCTAAAAATACCTTTTGGAAAGCACTTGTTGCCGTTGTAGTTACGACCATTGGTTCTACTATATTTCTAGAATACTTACTAGTCTGGCATTTTTTACACTTTGAAACGTAGCTTCGTACGTCGTTCTCCATGCTTGGCCAATAGTACTTACCTTTTATATTATTTATCATACGTCGTACACCTGCATGCCCACTTGTTGGCAGCAAATGATAGTCATGTAGTATGTATGTCTTTTCGTCATTTTCTAGGACTCTTTTTATTCCTCTTAGAATATTTATTTGTGGACCGGTCCACTGTGTTCTTCCTTTTATTTCATTGATCATTTCTTTAATAAATTCAACATTATTTTTATCTTTTACTATGCATAGTTCTTTAATATTTATTTTTCTACAATTTTCACTCAATAAATCCGCAAATTCGACTCGCGAGAAATGCGACATATAATCGAGATTAATATATAGTGTTGATTCATTCTTTACATAAGCAAAACATTCGTTTTCGTAATCCTTATTTTTCTTGTTTAGATCTTTTCCTTTTATAAATTTTAATTCTACTGCTTCATTAGGTTTTCTTAATATCTCTGCTATCCTTGGTTGGCCTAACCTCGGTTCGTCAGCTATATTAAGGGAACCATTGTCACTCGATTGTGGTTTTGCTTTGCACTCCGAGTTAATTTTCGCTTTTTGTGCCCTTGTCATTACTATATTTACAATTTTTTCATTTAAAGACTTTAATTCGTTCGAACTTATGGTAACCCTACTCAATGCATCAGCAACATTATTCTCTGTACCTTTTATGTATTTAATATCATAATCGTATTCTTCTAATAGTAATCTAAACTTTAATAGTCGTGTAGATGGGTCCTTCATGCCAAATAGATAGATAAGTGGTTTATGATCCGTTAGAATAGTAAATTTTCTTCCGTATAGGTAAGGTCTAAAATATTTTATACTCCACACTACTGCCAAAAGTTCTTTTTGTATCGTAGGATAATTTAACTCTGCTTTATTGAGTGGTCTACTGGCGTAAGCTACTGGTCTTAGATCGCTGTTACATAAGACTGATCCTATTGCCATATTAGATGCGTCCGTTTGTAGTATAAATTCATTTTCTTTTGAAAAATCGGGGTATTGCAAAATTGGTGGATTAATTAACTTTTCTTTGAGAACGTCAAAACTATTTTGACACTCTTTTGTCCATACAAAAGATTCGTTCTTCCTACATAATTTATTTAATGGTACTGTTATTTCTGCAAACGATCGAATGAATTTTCTATAATAATTGCAAAATGCAACGAATCGCCTAACCTCTTCGGCATTTTTTGGTACTGGGTAATTTTTAACTACAGTAATCTTTTGTGGATCTGGTAATACACCGTTAGCTGAAACTTCGTGACCTAAATAGAGTAGTTGAGTTTTCATAAATTCACACTTTGCTGGATTTAGCTTAAGGTTCATTTTTCTTAAACGATCGAAAACATCCATAAGGTTCTTATTATGTATATCTACTGTTCCACCGAATACTATAAGATCGCCACAGTAAACGAAACATTTCTCAAATGTTAGTCCCGACAAGGCAATTGACATGGCTCTAGAAAACGCATTTGGTGATATTTTGAGACCCATCGGAAGGCGCTTCATACGATATTGGCCTTCACTAGTCGAAAAACTGGTGATATCCCTACTCTCTGGTTTTAAATTAACTTGATAAAACCCTTGCTGAAGATCTAAATGACTAAAACAAATACTTCCTGATAGAGAGTCTAATATCTCGGTAATGTTTGGTAGTGGAAATTTATCGTCTTGGATACAATCATTAAGTTTACGGTAATCCACTACTAAACGCCATTTTTTTTCTCCATCTGATTTTTTGGGTACTAAAAGAATAGGACTGTTCCACTCACTGCTGGAGGGCTCTATTATGTCGTCCTGTAACATTTTTTCTACTTGCTTATTTATTTCCGATTTCGACGATTGAGGCAAACGATAAGGCTTAGTATACACTGGCATCGTATTTGATTTTATTGTTATTGACTGTTCTACTACATTTGCTGTACCTAGTTTGTCTCCTTGAAGGAAAAAAATGTCTGAATATTTAGCACAAATTATTTCCAAATCTTTTCTATCGCTTGAATTTAAATGAGTTAAATTTAGTTCCGATAGTAATTTTTTTACTCGTTCCAGTCCCGTTTCTGATTTATTAAATAAACAAATATTATAGTTATCTAAGTACTCTATGTCATCGTTTCGTATTAATTTAGATTTCGGTATTTTGATTAAATTTTCGTTTGTGTTTAAAATTTTTACTGGTACTTTACCTCGTTTTGGCTGAAAAATACAACCTGCTATGAATAAGTTGTCATTTATTTGCTTAGGATGTAAAACACATTCTTTGTAAACATTTTTGTTTATGTCTACATAGTGGATAGATTCACTTCGACCTGGAATAAGCAAATAATTTTCCGAGTTCGTGTCAATAGGTTGACGGTTTTGTATTTCAATGCGATAATGCGGCGCTTTGTCATTTAATTGTAAGCTGAGTACGTTTGTCGGTAAATCAATGTTAGCGTTATAAGTTCTCAGAAAGTCTAAACCGAGTATTCCATCCGATTCACATGGAATATTATCGTACAAATAAAACTTGTGACGAAACTGTACACCAGTTTCTAATGTCAAAGATATGTACGCGTAGTTATATGCCTGTACTTTTCCACCGATGCCTTTTATGCTTGTTTGACCGCTATATAATTTTGTTTCGCGTGTTACCGATTGTTTGTTGATTAATGAAATAGTTGCACCCGTATCGATTAAAAATTTTAGTTTTTGTTTTCCAGCATATAAATAGATAAAATCGAGACTTTTACATACTATATCATAATTAGTTGCTCCGAAAAACTGAGATAAATTTTCCTCTTTTTCCTTTTCCTCTTTTGGTACTGTAACAACATTTACGTTGTCCTGCTTGGCACCTCTGTAATGACTCCTTTTACTTCTATAGTAACTTTTATTCGGCGGCCTAGAGTATCCACGCTGTTGGTAATATTTGCCTCGGTAAAAACCTCGCTGTGCGGGTCCCTGACCCCTGTAATGCTGAGCTGCGTTATTACCTCGATAGTGAGAAGGATTTCCACGGTATTGAGTAGTCTGCCCACGATGGTAGTTTCCGCGACTCCGACTGTACCTTGAGTTTCTACCTCGTGTGTATGATAACACGGCATCCTGACCTGATGTTCCGGGAAGTGAAAGCTCCTCATCTTCTGCTGCTCGTACTGCATCCTTCAGTTGACTATAATTTCTAGCTGCTAAAATAGTACTAAGTCGACGATTTCTCAGACCATCAGCAAATCTTTTAACTACTAACCTTTCGTTTATTGGACTTAGTATCTCGGCGGCAGTCTGGTTTCCGTCTGCTTGCGCTATGGTAAGGGAGGTAAACAAATCTCCTAATTTCTCTCCGTATTCGCCTATAGTCAAGTTGTTTTGACTTATATTATTAATCTGAGTTAATATTGAGTTGGAAGATTTTTTTGTCATAAGATGAGTTTGAATATCTTTTACTAAACCAGAAACAGTTGTGTAACTTTTTTGCAGTTTTAATCTCGCTATTTTTGATAGACGAGTCTTTAACACAAATGAAACTAGCAATTTCTTACAATCTTCGTCCGTCAAGCAACTTTCATACATCTCTATACCTTCGATTATTCTCTCTACTGTTTCTTCCTTTCCGTCCATAACTGGAATCAAAGTACTAGCCGTTTTTAAACTGAAACTCTCCATTTTGTATGTTGTCTTATTTTCCTCTACTTATATCTAAAAATTCATCATGCTGTCCTACTTTTTTTTTTTTGCCTCGCCTTTTAGGGCCTAATTTTCTAATACTAACACATAAATCTAGTAAATTTCCATAAATATTTCACTGAGTCTTTTCATGAATAATAATTATAGAGTTTATTTTTACACTTATACACATTTTTACATTTCGTGAGTACCGCACTCATACCTTTCATCGAGTTGGTCCGGCTCGATGGGCTGCTAGGTTTGTCCTCTGGAAGGGCTGCTTGGTTTGTCCTCTGTTGTGACTGCTTGGCTCATCCTCAGGAATGGCAGCTTGGGCCGGGCTATACCCTGGACACCACAGGTAACTGAGCCGGGATTACCCTGACTCCTCCAACAAAATATATTTTATTTCTTCGTTCTTCTCTTCTTTTTTTTTCTATAATTTTTCTTCTCTCTTCTGTAATTTTTATTTTCTTTCTTCAATAATTATTATTTTATTGATTATTATTATTCTTCGTTCTTCTATTATTAAAATTTTATCTTCTTTCTTCTATAATTATATCTTCTTTCTTCACTTCTTCATTATTTATTTATTTTTCGTTTTATTTACGGCAGGCACAGGAAACGCTGGTAGGTTCCTCTCCGGATCTAGTGGTCACGCGGCGAATGGACCGTCTCATGTTTTGTGTCAAAACTTCATTCCTGATCCAAATATGATGACACTTTTTGTACAAAACGTATAGTCCGTAAAGTCCTGCAATAGACAGTATTGTGCAGATGACGAACATCACGACGCTTATGTTTGAAAGGTGATATTCCGCACTGCTGTTTGATTCTCCGGAGGCACTCTGAGTGATGAATACTTCGTCTTTCTTGATATCTGAGCGACACATTTTGATGTTGGTACATTAATTGTCTATGTTGATATTTATACAACGCCGAAACATGGTTGAAATCCTGGCAGGGTCGCCATGTAAGGATTGTGCAGATTGGGTAGAGTTTATAAGGAAACGTCCGTATGTCGTGCGATCCATTTATTGACTGTCCTCACATAATATACTTATTGCTATTCTACGTAAACTACTTGCAAGCTATCACTGCAAGCTTGCACATCATATTACATACCACAGTATAGTATACAGGGGTGGCCATCTACCTTCCTTACGTATAATCTTCGAGGAGGTGAGCCTACCCGTCATATTAAACAACTTTCCCAAAAAAACTCATACTCGATTTCAGAAAAAAAAAAAAAAAACAATCGAATTGAGAACCTCCTCCTTTTGGAAGTCGGTTAAAAATCGGAGCAGTCTTTGGGGACTGCCGATAGAAGTGAAAACAAAAAGCACACAGGCCCCGCCCCAGTCGTAGCACTGGTTATGCCCCGCGCCCGCGCATGCCTATGTGGTGCTACGCCGTAGCGGATGGTACGAGTGCTACAAACGGCTCCGAAGCGTGACCGCACGTTACGTTACGTGACGATGAGTTCAATGTTTTTCCTTCACCCAAAAAGTGCTCAACGCACCTGAAGAAGTTTTCACTTCAAAAACTTTTTCCTAAACAATAGAAGACTGACTATTTCGATGCAGCGCAACATGGTGCGGTGACACATGACATTATGAGTGCCTAAATAAAAGCACAATTTGTTGGATTTTCAATGCTCAGCGTCGCGTCGTGGCACTCGTGGCTGTGAACTAATATTTTAATGTTAATTTAGATGAAGACGGGAATAAGTCTCATCATCATTCTATTCATCATAAGAATCATCTCTTCTGCCCTTATCTCTATTTGGGGTCGGCGCAGCATGTCTTTGGGAATATCGGTAAATATTTATCAGGGTGTAAAAGACCTCATTACGAAGCCTTCAACCAAGCATTCTGTACATCAAACTAAGTAACTTTACGCAAAAATTATTGCTGGGAAACTACTTTTTTTATTGGGGTGAAAAATCTTGATTTGTGGTAGAAGTGCTAGAACTCAATGTAACGCACTCAAAACATTGTGCTGATGGATGGATTGAATAGTACAGGGGTCGTGGAGGTGTTTAAAGTAAAAATCTTACATGAAATACTTGCATTTAAAAAAAACGTGTCAAAAAGTTGGAACTTTGACCCCCAATATCTCCGTAACTAAAAGGTTCCCAGGTATGGTGTAGAACAAAAAAATGATCGCAATGACGAAGAGAACAAGTGCCTTTCGACTTCGTTAAGAGGTGTTTTACACCCTTTATAATTAACCGAAGTATCTACCTTATTGCACAAGAGCCGCTTACATCAAAGCTTTATTGTTTCACATTTCCTTTAGGGCTTGCAATGAATTGTTGTCTCCGGTCTCGCGTCCGTTTCATAAACCGATTAAGATTCAAGTAAAGCATATCTATGTGGGTCTTTCGTAGTAAAGTTCAAAAGGCCTTGGGTACGAATGTGTTGGTTTACAGCTGGTCCGTTTTGCCGCTGAATTTGTCAAAGCCTTTAACACCTTGGGCTGTAAGCAAGCGTATTGTGTTGCCCTAAAATGCGGAACGGAAGGTAGGTAGGGACCTAATGAGAACTTTTGTGCCAGTGTTTTTCAAAGATTACGGTATTTTCAGCGACCAGTATATTATAACCAATCTCAACTTTTTAATCTAAAGGGTGTAACACACCTCTTAACGAAGCCGAAAGGCACTTGTTCTCCCCTTCATCCCGATCATTTTTTTGTTCTACACCATACCTGGGAACTTTCTGGTTACGGAGATATTGGGGATCAAAGTTACAACTTTTTGACATTTTTTTTTTTTTTAATACAAGTTGATATTATGGCAGGCCCGGACTGGCCATACGGGCAAATCGGGCCGGATGCCCGATGGGCCGGTGTGGCCGATTAGCGGTTGGATTTCTTCTGCAATAAAAAAAAAAGTGCAATATATCGATTAAAATAACGTCCTCTACAGTCAAGTCAACCACTTAATTCAATTTACTCTTGGACTCTATGTATGGCAGGTACACCCCTTGAGGCTCAGGATTTTTTTTTTTTTTTAATTTTCCTGCTTGATGCCACAGAATTGGTAAGTAGGTACGTAATAAATTGTAGCGTACAGTAAAATCAATTTCAAAATGAAATATTGAGGCTAAAAATGAGCCTCTGGGAACTCGAACTACTGCAAGAAATACATTTTTCTTTAAACCAACACACGCGGTTCGTACTTTGAAGTTGAACCCTGCGAAAATATTTTTTCCTATTTTCTACCTTTAGATTGTCTATATGATCTTAAATTACATAAATTATTAATATCTGAATTTATTCGAGGCAACATGTAAAATTTTTCGAGCTGCCTTCGCTCTCGCTCCTACTTTCTCTTGGATCTTAAGTTCTTAACATTGTATGTATATTATTATAAGTCGACCAAGTTACTCCAAATAAGTCGAAACAATTCTAACCTGTCCAAGGCAAGGTGTTCAAATTTTCGAGCTCGCTTCGCTCGCTCTTGCTTCTACCTTGCTTTGAATATTAACATTATATATGTCGACCAAGTTACTTCAATAAGTCGAAACAATTCTAACCTGTCCAAGGCAAAGTGTCAAAAAATTTTAAGCTCACTTAGCTCGCTCTTGCAGGCTGTTTCCTTTTGAACCTTGGGTTTGCCTGCAAGTCGACCAAGTAACTCTTGTATAAAGGGTCGAAACAATGTTAACCTATCCAAGGTAGGGTGTTAAAATTTCCGAGATCGCTTCACTCGCTCTTGGAGCCTTACTTCCTTTTGATCTTAAAATTGTCTCCCTAGTCGACTAGGTAACATCTTTTTCTGAATCAATTTGAGAGCACAATTTATTTTTTAGTTCCTTGACTTTTCAAATAACTCTTCTACACTAGGTAACTTCTGCTTCTATTTAATCAAGTATTTTAGATTCTAAGGGCCAAGTTCACTGAAAAGATAACGGTCTAATTGTCTAAAAACAGCTGTTTAAAACACATTTTCATGTTCAAAAATGTGTTTCAAACAGCTGTTTTTAGATAATCAGACTGTTATTTTTTCGGTGAACTTGGCCCTTAGAAGACAAGATAACTAGTAAACGTAACCCTTACAAGTCCGTTTTTACTTGCACTTTTCTGCGGCCGGCCCCTTGGCTCAAAAGCTGGCGACTCCCTTGTTCGACAGCGTCAGTATTTTTTTTGGTTTCAAGTCTCTACTTTATCAAAGTGGCAGCATATCATTCTGTTTTAGGTATTTTCTTCGGTTGATGCAAAATTTACATCAGTAGGTTTCCTTTCTCTTGAGAGTGGAGGGCGACCGTCACTAAAATGCCCGGGCCCATTTCGGGTCCCAGTCCGGGCCTGTATTATGGTTACTATGACACTGGTTGTTTTAATGTTGGCCATAAGCTAACTGTTTCAGATACTTTTATAGAGGATTTATAGCACGGGTGTAGAGATAAATAACACCACTATACCTACCTATCTAGAAGCTCGGGTCTTTAGAAACGGACTGGGCCGGTTTACAACGTATGTAGGAACGCCTCAAGGACAGAACCGAAATAAATCCTTTACGCGGTTCCGTTGCCTCGCATACCATTACATACGTACCATGTTTATAAAACAAAGGAAGAATAAGGTAAAACTCGCGAGTTTTACTTTATTTCGCTACGCTCAGCCAAGATTCCAATACTAGAAAGAATTCCTCATATCGTGAAACTAGGGAGAATGTTATAGCGAAGGCATGGAGAATATTTCCAACTACCTACGAAACTTCTTCCGTTATATGAAATAGCAGGTTTATTCGACGAGTATGATGGCATCCCCAACATTTTTAAAAGGAATATTTTATTTTGTCTTGCAACACTGCGCGTATACTGTCAAATTCTTTGTCAATATAGAATAGATCATCTCTCATGAATTTACTCTCCTATAGGAAAATACGTGTTTTATTCATGTTTTATTCGCCACGACTCAACTTCTCAACTTCGTACAGAGTATTGAATTAAATATAATTTAATTCCATCAAACTAATTCGAATCAAATTTGATTCAAGTTGAGAATGTACGAATAAACTAAGTAGGTGAAATTTAGCTCCTTGCAAGCTTTTCCTATATCTTTGAGCTTAAGATAAAAAATGTATTTTAGACCAATGATATTCTAATAAACAGATATGTTGTGAGCGCGAAATCGTGAAGACTCGAAAACAGGCCAATTGGCTAGTTTTGCCTTTATTCTGCGTCACTGCCTGTATGTGAGCTGGCTCTGCCCCGCGGAACATCTTTTTCGGTGGTTTTGTAGGTGTATAAGAGTGAATTTCTCAGGCGAAAAATTTACGCGTCTAGGCTGAAAACGTAGTGCTAATTTACAGATAATGCAACGATTTCTTTTCTCAGAATTAAAGTGATATGAATCTAAACGAAGCCACTTAAATTATATTTATAAGACTATTACTTTTTATGAAAAACATCGGTAAATGACGAATTATCAATCTGTGTCTTGTCCACAATCACTTTCATACACAGCATTTACCTCTCACTCTCTCAGGAAGATAATCTCCAACATATATAGGAAAAAGTATTTTGATTGCGTTAAGTAATGATTGACCTACAAGAAGTTAATTAGTTTTGAATGTTTGGACTCATAGTTAATGAGTACATGTCAACGGTAGCGAAATTACTAATTTCTATAGTCATTTTGTTTCACCGTCCTGAGCTTCCACCAATGAGTATAATCGAACAATAAATCCCTGCTCGGCAAGAGACAGTCGTGTGCTTACGCGCAGTAAGAATGGTAGTGCACCATATCGCCAGGTCTTTCCGCTAAATGTAAGTACCTACGTGATTTCAGTTTACTCGGAACGAAATTTTGCAATTTCGGTGATCAGGTTTTAAAAGGATTTTTGCAAGAAATAAAGGTATCACTTTTATGTATGCTAAGTAGCCTTTGGTACACATTTAAGATTATAGAAAATAATAGTCATAGCCTTGATAGTTTCTTGTAATTAAAAAAAAATCAGAGCAGTATTTGGGGACTGTCGATAGAAGTGAAAACAAAAAGTACACAGGCCCCGCCCCAGTCGTGGCACTGGTTATGCCCCGCGCATGCCTATGTGTTGCTACGCCGTAGCGGATGCTACGAGTGCTACGAACGGCTACGAAGCGTCACCGCACGTTACATTACGTGACGATGAGTTCAATGTTTTTCCTTCACCCATAAAGTGCTCAACGCGCCTAAAGAAGTTTTCACTTCAAAAATAGCCACGTTTCCAATTTCTGTGGGCCAATTTCAGTGGTTTCCATGGCATCTGGGTGCCCACGGAAATTACACGACTCCACAGAAATTGTACTAATCAATTATTGTATTAATGTTAATGAAGATTTTTGAAAAGAATCAATGCTTGTTATGCCGAAATTACTTTGACAGAACTAGGTCCTTAGCCCCCAAAATTAAAATAAAATTGTATTACTATTTCTTGAAAAAGTCTTACAATTGGATGAAATGAACTTTGAGGGTTGCTTCCTCCGGGAACTCCTCCTGGAAGCCTCGATCGTGCAGGTCTGGGTGACATCACCGGGCAGGCCTGCCGACGTTGACAATGAGCCAGGGTGGTTCCAGGAGGCCATGTCCGACATCTGCGGCGTGCGCAGATCATTAGTCAGTAAAAGTCTGACACTTCCTTATGCTCGCCCAGAGCGGGAGGAGTCATTTGATGATTTCTCATCCTCTTCATAGAAGTAAAAAACATAATCAGTTCCTTGATTGCTAATTTTGTAAGACTGATTTAAGCAATAGTACACCACGTTGTATTTTAAAAAATGCTTATTAAAATGATCTCTGAAATCAAATCGTTTATTTGTGATACATGGGTTACATGCAGGTGTTCATTACATAATTACGACGATAATATATATCTTTCTTTACATATTATTAAAAAACAATTTATATATTCACAATTTCGGTGCAAACGCAACATTTCTATGTCACCAAGTCACCAATACAATTTCGGTGGCAATAATAAAATTTCGATAACTCTCTAAGTAATTTAATTATAATATCCCCTTTTAGAAAATGATTTTATAATGTGGATATGTTGCGCTTTATTATTAAAGTTTTTTTAAAAACCTGAAAATGAAAATATCCATGGAAATTAGGTAAAAAATCGAGTTGTTGAAATTGACTCATAACATATCTGTTTATTAGAATATCATTGATCGTAGACAGAATAATCTTCTGTGTTTGGCTTAGAAAACTAAAGCCCCTGACTTACAAAATTCACAAACAACTCTACAAGCAGTGTATAATATAGACGTTGAGGCTTAAACTTTAAATAAAAGGCTATTAGCGATTTTAGCTAATTATTTTAAATAATTGACCGAACTTTTACAAGGATCTAATTCCATTGTCATTACCGTGCAAAGACCAAACAAATATGTTCATTTCTAAATTAATTTTATTTCAACTTCTTTGATAATCCGAATGCAGCTGTAAGCAGCCGTTGGCTGTAAGTTTTTTCTAAGTTTGGAGCAACCCACGCTTGGCATAACCCTCTTAGATCGAGTGCGTAACACCGAAATCCACCGTCGGACGAGAATCTACGTCGGGGACCGGGCGGTGCTCCTCAAATGGGCCTGGTCAGGACATCTGGCTAGACGCAGACATGGCCGAAGGAGTAAGGCTTTGACCGTGTGGTGGTCAAAGTTAGGCCGTAGAAACCAGGGCCGTCCTAAAGCTCGTTGGGTCGATGACATCGTCAAAGTCGCGGGAAACATCTGGATGTGTGGCAGAAAAAGGGGAGGCCTATACCCAGCAGTAGGTGATTTGAGGCTGATATGATTATGATGATGTAAGTATTTAAACCTTACAGTAGATAGGTAGAGAGACCCTGCAGGCAAGGACTGACTGCGGACTCCGACAGATACTTCGATCTTCAGTAAAGTCATCTACCTATTAGAGTCCGCACGGATTTGGCTATAGATTTTAAAATGATTTTAAAGCCTTCTTGTGATCCTTTTGAATACCCTAAGATTTAACGCATAACGGCGACTTAAAATTGAGTTGCATCTTGGCGAATTCGGCCATTATTACCATTGCGCAACAGCAACGAATACATAATTGCCGGAAACATTATAATTTATTTATCTTACTTACTGGTAGTTAAAATATTTTCATTGCTTTGGACGGTTGCACAAAAAGTGATGTAATTATGTAGGTACTAAGATGAATTGAACACTGTTTTATGCTATCACAGTTTTTTTTTATTTATTTTTTATTACAATATGGGCCTGCTCTTGACCTCGATCTCGTCTGATGGAAAGCGATTTTAGCTAAACCTAAAATGTCACTGACATTTTTCAGTTTAAAGATGAATTGAGTACATTTATAAAGATAGTGCGACCGATTGAGGTCCCCGATTTTGATACCTGGGTCGGGCAATATGATTTTTGGCATTTTCGACTTTGATAAAAGCGGGCCGTCCCCAGATGAGAGCAATGGTTGTTACTGGCTAAATATGGGAACATCCTTCCCCATCAGAAAATAGTAAAGAAAAAGAAGACTAACTAAAATGGAACAGACAATTTATAACAATACTAGCCAAGTAAGTTAATCAACGCAGTTATAAACCACGCCTCATCAATCATTAAATGACTCCTCCCGCTCTGGGCGGAGCAGGAGGGAGTGTCAGACTTTTACTGACTAAAACCCATCCATGTTCCTTCATCGCCCTTTGTGTTCCGGGGCCACGGTATCTCTTTCGAACAGTCCCGCAACCCCGGCAGGCTTCGGTCCTTGCGGACCCCTTCCCTTTGCTGACTCTCTTTGAGGCGCGCGTGGAACACGAACGCGCCGTCGACACGGCCTGTCGTCATGAGACGGACGGACGGCAAGCTAGCCTATATCCCATCGTCTACAGGCATTATAAACCACGCCTGAAAAGAGCTACGCAATACTGAAAATTGCTTATGTTCAATTTAATAGTGCTTATAGTGCACTTTTCCCGCTCCTATTACGCTAACAATTAGTGACTAATAAATGTGAAGATGGAGTCCTAGATAACCGTATCGTATTCATAACCGGTTGGTTATCGATCTACCAAGCGGCCAAGCGTGATATTTATGATAACTCACTGGGTTCTTTCTGTTTGTTTTTGAAAGAAGTGCACGTTTACAGTTTGATCTTGTTTATTCGACTGCTTAACAAGCGATTAGGACCATTTGTGTCTGTTTATGTAACGTATGTGCAATGTTATTTATGTTTATTTAATAAAGTACTAACACTTCGCCCGCGACTATGTCTGCAAAAATTGTTATTGCTCGGTTGATTTGCATGATTTAAATATAATTCATAGCCTATCATACTTCCTGATAATTTAACTTTCTATTGGTGAAATAATAGTTAAAATCGGTCCAGTAGTTTCGGAGCTTATTCGGTACAAACAAACAAAAAAATCTTTCCTCTTTAGATTATTATATTATTAGTGTAGACAAAGTTTCCATACCAGTGCAGCGCATTGGCGAGTTAGCCCTCGACCGCACGAGTAATTTTGAAGGCGTTGTTATTTTTATCACACTCCGCCCGGATTTTCAACTTTCAACTTATCGTTTTGCGTAAAGAGTTGAAAATTGAACAGGGCGTAAAAATGATACACCTCTTAAAATGCTGTTTTTTCAAACATAGATGACAGTGGCGATGGCGTGCCTAGGGGCTGACAATACGGCAAGCCCATAAGCCATGCAGACTGTTCAGATACCCTAACAGCATGAACAGTAGTAGGATAAGAGCAACCCGAGCTTGTAGGCTTATATGAAAGTATGTCTTTTCTTAGAGTGAATTGATGATTCAGTCTTAAGGCCCTTCTAACCCTAAAATTAGCAACTTTATTTGTGGTGGTTCAAACTTCGTTTGAAATACTGCAAGGCTGCACTACAAAGCGGTTGTTACGTCAGTCACTGCGGCCGAATAGTGCGAAATTAGTGATTTTTTGCGATTTACAAAAAATCTATTGATTGGACTAAATAAATAAAACACATAAGGCCTGCTTTATAGTTAGTTCAGTCAGTATGCAAAGTTTTATGATCTATTGTGAAGTACTTTTTGAATACCAGCGGTTTATTGTTGGATTTGGAGGTAACTTTGGTTTTTTTTTCTATCGAGAAAAGTTTATGGAATCGTGTTTTCGTCACTTATAGCATTAATCCTCAACTCTACCATATATTTATTTCAAAATTAATGCTGCAGTATTTTAGGCGTGACGGAGAATCATGCTATGCCATTTGAGGGATATAAATAGCTCTTAACCCTGGAAACGTTACAAACAAATCGGAACGGAGAGACACGAAGATCAGAATGGCATTAATAATTCCTATTAATTAAAGATTCGTTTAAACTGCTACGGACAAATTACGGACGCAGCTCCAGACAACGGACATTGAAGCTATACTTACTTACTAATCTTTTTTTGTCTGATGACCGCCTATGCCTAAGCAATTGGTCCGTAGTGTCTGCAGCGGGTGTGACCGAACCTTAATAATTTTATTGTAAAAAAAACAATGCTCATGCATTAATAAAGATTTATCCAATCACGTTCAAGGAAGTTAAGAACTGCATGTTTTTAGATAATTATTTACATTTAATTGCGAGAACCTTGGTTCTCAACGTTACCTAACAATGAATTGGATTAATTCATTGCGGTTTCCTGTTTAAGAAACATATTTTCACTGACATAAGGCCAACGTAACTTTACTAACTTTTGTAAAACTTGTAAGCATAGGGTTGCCATAATCTAAAAAAAAATGCTAATTTTTACTATATTTCGAATTAATGATTCTATACTTACCTAGTGATCTTTAAGGAGGTAAATTTTGAAACTACTGATCCCATTCCCAAAATATATTCAGCAATGGGAAGCCCAAATCCCCATCCTATTTATTATCCCTGAATGTAATAGGCGCTATAACAATCTCGTAGCAACGTGGGGTACCTAATGTCCAACCATAACGCGAGCAATGGCCAAAAGCTAGTGCCTAAATTAAGGAACACAGTTGGTTTTACAACGGTACGCTCAGTATCGACGTTGACCTTCCTACAGCCTACAGCACTAGGTAGGATTCAAGCTAGCAAAACAATTGAATGTGAACTTGTACCAAAACCTCGTACTAACTAACAGTCGCTAAATTTTATATCATTTCTCATACATACGTGACCTGTGAATTATGGTAAAAGGTGTAAATGATTGTGTGACGGTTGACAGAGCAGAATGGAAGAAAAAAACGTGTTGCGACGACCACAAGTAACATGGGATAAGGGTAGGAAGATGATGATGACCTGTGTATTATGATCCGTATGCGATATGATAAACTTGCTCTGTTCCAACTAAATTTGACAGCTCTAAATTACGTCCATCTCTTTCTCGTTTTATTACAGAGAAAAAGATAGCAATAGCCTAAATTAAGTTTAGTTTGTGCACAACAGAATCGACACCAATATATTTAGTCCAACTAAAGCAGATTTTATTGCAATTCGACCATCGATCACTATTATTAGTGATCGATGAATTCGACTTATAGTTTTTGAGATATGCGCGGATACATAGGTACATACTTTACATACATACTTATCATAATTATGTACAATTATGAAATTTGGCACACATGTTTAGAAGCTGGCATTATTATTATTATTATCAGCCATTTGTGTCCCACTGCAGGGCAAAGGCCTCCCTTCCTTCCTTCCACTTATCCCATTGACATTAGCTGGCATTGACTAACTTAATATACAAAAAAATGTGCAGTTCTAAAAATTGATAACCTCCTTTTTTGAAGTCGGTTAAAAACGGGCACTAAGCTCCAAATTTAAAGGATCGTAATATTTTCAGTGCGTTTCTCTCGCTTAGGGTCTGAGCCTGCCTGACCTCCTCGGGTGTCGTAAAGGTCAAGTAGGTACAAGGGTTTTTGACTTCACAAAAGGCGAGTTCTGAGGTCAAAGCAGCTAGGCTCTTAAATCCGCGTTAAGGGTGCAGATGTGATACGCTACGTTGCTATGGTTGCGTTCGATATCCACCAATCATATTCATTGGGGCACATAGCCTACTTAGCAGTAGATGCGTGATACATCGCATAGTTCGAGCTGCGCATCTTCCTCTCGCAGCTACTTTGCGGCGGCACATCTTCATAGCACATCTTACTCGCACCGCTACATAGCTTAGTATCATTGGAAACGGTCACATAGTTTCACACGGGGGAAAATATAATAACCACAAAACTTTGTGACCACTAACATCTATTACCTAAAATATCAATTGATCACCAAATTTAGTAAATTGAGTACCAAATTTTAATGAGGTGGTTGACGACAAACTACATAGTTTTGCCTAGGCCGACTTGGGGCACGCCGACACGGAGAGATTAGGTTAGAAGGCAAGGGTATGGCGGGGTCGAATGAGCGAGCGAAGCGAGGGAATAGACCCAGCCATACCCTTCGTGGTTATCTATACTATAATATACTATCATATTATAAAGAGGTAACATTTGTTTGTAAGTTTGTATGTTTGTATGTAGGGGGTAATCTCCGGAAGGAATGAACCAATTTTAAAATTTGTTTCACTGTTGTGTTGTAGAAAGCTACATTATTCGTGAGTGCTATAGGCTATTTTATTCCCGTACTCCCACGGGAACGGGAACTACGCGGGTGAAACCGCGGGACGTCAGCTAGTTTTTTATAAACCATTCAGATCGACCGGGTCTCCCTCGACTCGGGTGCAAGAGCATAACAGTTCAATTTCTGGTGGTCATTAACTAAAAAAACAAATTTTTGGTTCTAATTTCACGATAAAATGGGGATTAATTTTGGTGATCATTTACTAATTTTAGCAATCAAAATGTTTTTTTTGCCGTTACATTTTGCTAAATCTGGTGGTTCGTTAATTGTATGCTGTTTCACAGCTTAGCTATTACATCCTCGCAGCATAGTTGCATAGCACATCTCTGGTGGAAAAACAGCCTAAATCCTCAACAATTATCGTTTCGTTGGTTTTTAAGTTGTTATTTTCTCGGCAGGAATCTTTTGTACTTATACAGTCTTCTTATGTATTTTGCTGACTGTTAACTTCCCCCGTAACCACTATGAAGCAGCACTAATATGGAGGAGCTCGTGGCTAAACAATAACCACCGCTCGGGTCTATCTTCAGGTTAAACCGCGCTTGCCTCGGTTGTTCCGTGGATGGGTGACCAGACCAACCATTACATACCGAGTTTCCTCCGTGCTTCGGAAAAAAGCACGTTAATCTGATGGACCCGGATGACAATTGTACGACTGTCAAAGATCTACTTACTATCTTTGACAGTACCTAGTTAAGTAGTCAGTGGCCCGAAAGTCTGACAACCAGTCTTACCACATGAGTAAGTAAACGTCTTATCAAGGGTATCGTATTTCCCAGTACTAACTGGGTTGTGAAGGTCAGATATGCAGTCGCTCCATGTAAAATATTGGAATTATTATTCGGCTTCATCCGGTTAGACTGGAAGCCGACCCAACATAGTTAGGAAAATGCTAGGCAGGTGATCACTAATAGTGCGTAACATACTTTTTTTTACAATCTGAAAGATTTTGAAGGAAATCCAATGATATTATAAAGTAAAAAGAGGTAGATATCGCACTAGCACGCACAAATTGTTGAGGTCAAAGTGGTACAATTGTTGCACTTTGATAGCTAGCTATCTCTTTCTATCTTATATGTTCCGTATTATCTATCGCTGTCGTAGTTTTAAATTACTCGCAACGATATCTGAACGCCATTCAGTATGAACATGGCGTATCTTTATAATATCATTGAGGAAATCACTATCTTAGTACTTCACATGTTTAGAAAACTCGTCTCCTCGGCAACGCGATGGATTTTGTCTAGTTGTCAAAATAAAAGGCATTGCCATTGTAAGTGTGTTAGCAATTTACACTACAGGCCGCAGACTTCCTCTTCCTTAGACTTGGATTGGACTAAAAGACAGGTTCCTAGTGTCACTTAGTGATCGTGAGACCATAATTATCTTTTCTGTATTTCGCGTTACAACCGCGTGATTGGATATAAATAAGATCTTACCTAATTAAAAAAGTAGGTACTAATCCAAGTACAATTTTAGTATGTTTATATTCTTGCTGATCGCAAAACCAGACAATAGAGTTACGACCGCGTGTTGACCGTGTGCTAATATTGCCTTTGCGCGCGCATTTTGGGCGTAGACAACCTAAATTATTTAGCATAGCCACATATTGTTGTTTGTTTTTAAAAGTTCGAAATAATGCTCGAAGGACCAGAATTACAAGGGTTGGCATGAAAACCAAAGGCATATTATCATAAGTAACGAGTTATAGCGTGAAGTCGCTGAAACTTACGGATAGAATATAGGGGATATAAACTGGGCAATTTATAAAGCATGCTATATATATAAAATCAGGTAACTGATGTTAACCCCAAATCCAAGCTTTATAAAAAGGCCATTAAAATTGCCAAACGGAGGCGTGCGTTCTTTCAAGTGAGTCACAAAACCCACTCTTGAAGTTATGAAGTATTTTTAGTCGAAGTCATGTTACAAACAACCGCTAATTTTAGAAATGATATTAAAAATTTGAAAAAATCATAAAGGTAAACTAGGTAGGTAAACCTTGCAATTATATAAGTAGGTATGTAGAAACCCCTTCAGTTTCTTGTTTAATGTTTGCTTGTAGAAAGACTCTCAGTCAAAAAACTCCGCTGACGATGATTTTTTATGAGGTCAATGACGCTTGCAGCTGGCATACTTACTATTACGAGTTATTAAATCGGTTCCTTTGCTAAACTTGTTTAGACATCAATACTCATCACACTAGTAAAGTTTCGCTAGGCTGTACAGTTGTAGGTACACTAACGTAGCCGTACCATCCAACTATAGTTTCGCGACAGCCCTGACTAGCAGTCGTAAGTCGGTTAGTAGGTTCAGTAGAGCGATGCATTCCGTTTCCATACCAGCTGACTGCCGCGTGTCCTACGTACCGCACTCATGGATAAGGAAATCGAGAAAGGTACGATTTTATTTGTTAAAAAGAGACTTCCAGTGTGTGGGAGAAAGTTCTTTTGTTTTTACGGTTTAGTGAAGTTAATCCTCATACGGTTTCCAGTTGGACAGGGATTGATTTAAAACATAACGTAATTATGCATATGCGTAAGTACATAAACGTGGTACATAGGCGGACTTAATGCCAAAAGTTACTTTGGGCTGGTTGGTTTAACCTCGAGCTAAAATAAACTATTATTAAAGGATAACATACAACAGGACAACATTGTGATAGGATACAAAAATAAATGAAACTTTACCATTGTGTTTGAAAATTATTAGCTTCAATTTCTAAACGATCTTCCTAAGTGGGTCAGCCATCAAGTTATGAATACCTTAGTGCAGTGAACAATGTTTAATCATCCTGTTTCGAAAGTTCCCTCAAGTCGTTGAGCCGAGTCTGAACGTCTGAATTTTTAATCCGATCGAAACCAGTTCTCCTCCCACCTCTTCCGTTCACACGGAGTTTCATGTAACAATCAGTAAAGTCAGCTTCAAGTTTGCACTGTATTATTTCATTTTGTAGTTAACTAAGCTCCGCGTTTCTGCTTAAACACTCCTTAAAAATCGGAATACTCTTTAATTCTAACAATTTATGTAAAGTGTGTGTGTGTGACTCAGCGGTCACCGACCTTAGTGGTGTTGCGATATAGCATAAAACCTTTTTGGACAAAGACTCAGTTTGTTTTGTCCGTGTGGCCAAATCTGGGTATCCGGCTCGAAGGACCAAATTTTCTAACGGCATCTTATCATGTGTCGTGCAGATACCCGGACGGGAACAGATGGAGCTGGCGACTCCGGCACCCTGGACATGGGCAGCCGGTCCTCACTGCACACCGGTCTCAACATGTCAGAAGATGAACATTGGGAGATGAATTATCATGAGGCTGCTATATATTTAGAGGTATGTAGGTTTAAACTTCTCCTTTTCGTAAAAGCACGTATCAGAAAGTTATTAGTATATTAGCTATTATTATATTTGAGGACGTGGATATCAAACTGAACATATTTCTTAATGAGACCAACATCGTAAAAGCGAAAAAAAGCAGATGTTCCGCACATTTGGGTCAAGTAAGTAGTACTGAAATTTTGGTAATGATTCTTGCTGTAAGTTATTCTGTTGTGGTCCAGTAGGTGGTCACATTTAACATAGTAGGTACATTTATTATTACAGGCATTTATTAATTAAATAGAAACTTGAAACAGTAAATACTTTACGGACCGTTGTTTTCAGTGAATGTTTCGTCGTTGTATTCGTAGTTTTGCCGGAATACAGTGTGCTACAGTAATGCAGTAAGTAATTGTAATTCCAGGATTTTTGTCAATTTGGAAACTTTTTATAAATATCATGATTTTAAGGTGAAAGCGTCAGGGTAGCCCGCGAAATTCAAATTTTCTTACGTTTATTGCAATTTGCCGACTAGTGCTAGGTTGTATGTTGATTAAAATATTGTTGGCGATTGTAAGACGTATGTAGTTAAAGAATTATAATCATCAAAATCATCAATACAACCCTCCAAGTTCATAAAGGTCTAGCAATGACTTTGACCTTGAAAAAATCGTTCCTCGACTTATATGAACTTAGAGGGTTGTTTTGATGATTTTGATGATTATAATTCTGTAACTACATACGTCTTACAACCGCGAACAATATTTTAATCAACATACAACTTAGCACTGGCCTGAAAATTGCAAAAAACGTAAGAAAATTTGAATTTCGCGGACTGGTTGGAACATTCACCTTAATATGAAAATATTTCTCAAATAACTTGAGTTAAATAACCTACTTTTAAATAGTTTTTGAGCAGAATTACTTTCATTGTGTTAAGTACTGAATAGTCCTGCCTTACAAGTTTGAGATAGTTAAACGTATCAGTTTAAGACATTCCAAACGATTTCGGGGCACTCAAAACTCATAAATTCAACCGACACAGACAAATTGACAAGCTAATGACGAGTCATTCATTTGGAAGTAGACAAAGTGCCTTGTACCTTGAAGTAACCACGCAGTTTGTGGGAGCACTCAATAAAATAACTCTGAATTCAATGGAAACAACACAAAAGACTAACTGCGTATCTAACTAAGGACACTTTAATAATGGTCTTATTTCACACTATTGTTTGAAACGGTAATAACCTACTTTCTAAGATGTATTTTTGTGTGAAGTTTGTTTTTGCAAAACAAGCTTGCTGATTCGACCGAGGTTCGAACAGCTGAGTAAAATTGGCGCTTCAGACCGTTCTCACATTACTATTCTCGTTGGAACCTATATATTAAGTTTCTATGGGTATATAGGTATAGTAGTGCGAGAACAATACTAAGTTATTATCTAGCTAGGTACCTTGATTTAACTAAGTTTAGATTTTTCTGCGCTGATCGCGATAGTGCCCCTATTCTTATGATAAGGCCGTCGGAGAACTCTTACAACAATAAATAAAATCAGCCATACGCAGTCTACTGCAGATCAATGTCATTTGTGATTTACCCATCACAAGCATTTCCGATTTTCCCACTCCGTCCATTTTATAACCTCGTAAGCGATCAACCTTACGCAGAGCGATATGCAAGATGGTAACTCCATGTTCTGCTCTTTCTAGGAAGGTTTAAACAATGAGAAGTTCGACTCGCACCCGTCGAGTCCCGAAGAGTTGCCAGCTTACCTGAGAGTCCACAACCCCTGGTACCATGGACTGGACCTGCTGGCTTCCTTAGTGCTTATCCTCTTAGCTTTTACTGAAGACCCCGCTGTGCCTACGTTTGAGGTAATTAAACATATTCGTTCTTCTATATGTATAGGGTGACTGGTAATTAGTGTACGACACTAAAATACGTGATTGTACCTACTCATGATAACAAACAACTTTTACTATGGGACCAAACCTGAAATCGCGAAAAAAAAAACAGCTGTTCATTTTGAGCTCGCACATGGTCTAAATGTACTGAACAGCAGCTGATTGTTTTCACATGTTTAAGTATCATACATACACTAATTACCATTCACCCTATATTGCATTGTATGTAACACGACAATTTGGTCATATTTAAGGTAAGGTTGTGGTACAGACAGACCACCAAGCTGAAGAACATTCTGTTTGGATCAACATCATGATCGTAAAGAAATAATCGGCTGCCGCAGCTGCCAAAAGTAATCACATAATTATACGACTACATCCTGGGCAAAATATAACACTGGAGTTCACTGGGACTATGACACAAGTATGAGTGATGGTGACGACGCTCTTCAAAGCTAACTATTTCTTAAAGCTTGATGTGCCACCGGCCATGTATTATTAGGTATAATACCTAGTACACGGTATATTGCAAATAACTTAAAAAAATAGCACAAAAGGAAATACTAAGGAGAAATTATTTCAATGTGTCATATCTACGCATAACGGCTGATAAAGCATCGCTAAGCATAATGGTGCGACACTGGCAGAACGCTGGTTTTCAACAACAGCTGCAGTGTTGACGTTATGATGACCAATGCAGCATGGAAAATTCTTGAGCACAAGTCCAAACTACTCTTGTTAAAATCTAACCTAACCTACCTTATGTTCTCATTCCAGTTACCAGTCTGGGCTCACGGCACGGTAGAGTTGCTGGCACTGACAGTCATCGGCGTGGAACTGCACTTGAAGCTCAAGTGGATCGGATGGGGCACCATTCTCAAGCATAAGAGGACGATGATAAAGGTGAGGGACCTTTGCCGACTGTTTATTGGAACAGGTGTTTCGTGTTCACCTCTATCTTGTTTAATTAACTGAGCAGAAAGGGCGTATTGTTCGGTGCGAATATTATTTTGCCACGCCACTGTTTTACTAATAAATTCATTAAATAGAAAAAATATCTAAGTACTTGCTCTCTTTTTGCGCTTTCGAGAAAACTGCGTTATTTTAAGTCACTTACAACGGGCCTATTACTTGATTGGATACTTAAAAAAAGAGTATTGGGTCCTTCGTAGTATCACATTATTATGGTAAAATAATAAGAAACCGCTTAAGTTATCTACTACTTAACTAAAATTAAGTCTATTTCCTTGTTTTTGTGTACTAAAAGCAAATAAAGCTAATTGAAAAACATTAACCTTACAATTTAAAACTCTAACCAATTGGTTTTCATTTCCTCAAAACCTCTCTTTGATGTTTTTGTCAGCCTATTGACACGTAATTTCCTGTTCCCTTAATTCCAGGGTATAACATTACTGATAATGGTGTTGGAAGCAGTGGTGGTGCTTTGCCGGCAGTCATCCCACTTCCGCGTCACCAGGGCGCTACGACCCATATTCTTAGTGGACACCAGGCATTGTGGAGGAGTCAGGAGGTTCATCAGACAGATTCTGCAGTCCCTGCCACCCATTATTGATATGTTAGGTAAGCAGGTAGTTTAAATCTAGGAATAATTAGTTAAATACGAATATAATTTCGTAACTTACCTTGTAAGCAAAAGGAGTACACACGGTAACACATCAAACTATACATTTCCAGTATAACATAGCCTCTTTTCCCGTACAATGAGAGATCCGCATAAACTGGTTACTTAAAGCTTGATCGGTCGCCGTGCGTACCTATGTTAGGATCGTAGCAGGTGGTGTCGTTGTTTCTGCATACACCCTGGTGAAAAGGCGTATGGCGTATATTCAGTATGTAACTCTCCACGTCTTGCCTTTCGTCTTTTCAGAGAACAATCATCCCTTTAGGCTCTGGCGTGGAGGATCTAATCGCCTGTTTGCTCCGGGCTTTGGAATTTCTTATTTTGTCTCCGCGGAACAAAAACTGATTAAGTACGAAACGTCCAAAATGGTTCTTTCGTATTCCAGGGTTACTGATGTTCTTCGTCGCCACATACTCGCTGCTGGGCTACTACCTGTTCTCGGAGCATGTTGACAATGGACACTTCCAGACCATTAGTGACTCCTTCGTCAGTATGTTCGTCTTGCTAACTACTGCCAAGTAAGCCTGTGTTTTTATTTAACTACCTTCTTATTGGATAATGGAATAATGATTTTTAAGGGCTCTCAAAGCCTGAAAGATGTTTAAGTTAGCTAAGATAAAGAATCTGTAGATCAGACCAGGTTTCCAGTTATCGTGGATAAACTTAAGTTCACAATAATGATTAGTATAAACTTAACAACTTAGATATTTTAAACACTAAGATCACGACCTATAAACGTTACTCAGCACGTGCTTAATAGTAGGGGAGCCCACGAGGCTAAATGGGGATTTACTCGAGCGTCGTAGAGACCTATTGGGATGCAAAGCTTAGATGATAAAGAAAAAAATGTTATATGATATATACCTTTACATCGGTGGGGGAAGCGCCTATAGATTTTTAAATATGCAAAAAAAAACTGTTGCATGGACATCCTCGAGCGCATCAGATATTGATAGCATCAATGCCCTACGTATTTTTAATAATGTACGTATGTTAATCTGATCGTTTGCATGATGCGGGTGGTTGTATTTAAGGGTTGAAAATGAAAAAAAAAATAAAAAATAATCGAGCGCGTCAGATTTTCTAAGGGAGTGTTAAGTACACCAAAAAAAAGCTCTCATTCACTAATCTGACGATTTCGATGGGACGCAAACTCGCGGCCATTTTCATAATGTGCAAAAAAAAATCGCCATTTTGAAATACTCAAGCGCGTCAGATTAAGATATATATGGTTCATCTTTATGTTCTAAACGTACTGTCTCATAATCTGACGATTATCTAGAGGGATTCGCCTGATCTGACAAAAAAAATTAGAAAAACGGTTCACTTTAAAGGCCATCCCTGCAACTTCCCGCTAATTCCATTCCTGGGCGCTTGAAATTGTACTTATGACATTTTTGAGCTCAAAATATAATTTATGTGATATTTTGAGCTCGCTAAGTTCAAAGAAATAATATTTCTATACATTTGAGCTCTCCCAGCTCGAAAGTCTGATAGAAGTTTCATAGAACACTATTTTTGATGATGAACCTATGCCAAGTACCTCACATGGTACGCAAGGGGCCGACGACTTTATGTTAGGGATTTCCCCCCTCAGCGACAGTGATTAAATAATAATTAGTGTAAATGTAATAAAAGTATTAAGTGTATATAATATTGTGTGTGTTTATAATAAAAATTTGCCGCTTTCAAAAGGTGAGGGACTGAAATTAAATTTTTAATTTATATAAAGTTATTTTTGTAGCTTTCTGTCTCCCAAGTGTTTTGATACTTATTTTTCTTCACGAGTGTACATGCGCTAAAGTTCGCAAAGCCTATGTTCAGACTCGCCAAGATACGTCGGCCGTATTGTATGCCACGAACGAGTCTTTATGATCAGCTGTGATGGCGTCATGGCAACAGAAACCAGAGTGGGGACGGAGTGAGAGAGTAATAGATAGAGAAAGAGTGAGAGAGGAATAGAAATCCAGAGAAGGAAATGTAGGCATCACGCAGCTGTACGCATTTAACTTTATCGACGAATTTTTGTTATTTCGGCTTGCGGAAATCGTCAGATTATATATTTTTCATTATTCTTGAATTATTTCCTTCAAAATAAAAAAAATTTAGCTACGCTCGAGAATGTCGAGATGACGTTTTTTTTTTACAACTTAGTTGCCCTCCCCTTTTTTTACGTCACTCTCAAATTGTCAGATTAGTGGAATATACACTTTTTAGGATGTAATTAACTCACCCTACCTTAATCTGACGCGCTCGAGAATTTCTGATGGTCAATTTTTTTTTACTAATCTAATCCTGTATCCTTCACGGGCGGCCTTATATATGGGCCTCATGTTTTGTGGAGGTACTTAACCGGGTACAAGGTATCCCCCTGTATATTAATCTGCCGCGCTTTAGTAAATCCCGAAATCCCCGCTTGGGCTCCCCTACTATAAACTACTAAACATTACAAATGTTTGCTTTCAGTTTCCCTGATGTAATGATGCCTTCGTACGCCAAGTCTAAATGGTATGCCGTGTTCTTCATACTGTACATCATTACAGTACTCTACGTGCTTATGAATTTGGTAAGTCTAATTTCGTAAATTCTTATCCATCCGGCTCGAAGGACCAACATATTTTTCTGGCCATTTGTCAATTGGTCCGTAACTTGAAATAAAAATGAATATTGAAATTTTCATGCAAGCAATTGATGATTAAAAAATGTCACCTGTTCCAGATGTTAGCCGTTGTATACGAGACGTTTACTCGCATCGAGCGTGAGAAGTGTCGCGCTCTCCTGCTGCACAGACGTCGCGCTGCCCGGCACGCTTTTCGTCTGTTAGTGTCAAGGCGAGCTCCACATGCTGTCAGACTGAGGCACTTTGCTGGCCTCATGAGGCATTATGCACCGCATTATAGTAAGATTTGAGTTAATTTTTTTACCAGTAAAAGTTTTTAGCGATTAGTCTCACTTTTGGTTCGACCTATCCATGTTCAATTTGTTTTGGGGTCTGCGAAACAAACACACCTCAAGCCCAGCCCAGACCATGATAAGGTCAAACTCTTCTATCTTCGGTCCTACCAATATTCCGGAGATTGGCTTTATTAATAAAATCTGTCTTTTTCCACAGCTGGTCTCGACGTATACCTGATGTTTAAGCAGCTGAACCAGTCATCATCCGGTGGCCTCTCCCGCAGCGAGTTCGCGAACTTGTACGAAGTGTTCGCGTTACGGTGGGCAGGTCAACAGTCCAGGGCTCCGTGGTACTCGCAGTCGCCGCTGGAACCGATTGGACGGGCTGCTGCAGCGGCTGTGCGGTGGCCTTACTTCGAATATCTTATCTGTAAGTTTTAGAACTGTCATGAACATGTTTTGCCGAATCTTTTCGTTGCCTATTCTGCCAAGGTTTAATACTAACTTTAAGGGTCTAAAATCAGTAGGTACGTCCTATCTGTTAAGACTTTAAGAGAAGACGTGGACATTAGCCAGAAGGCTGGTCCCTTTGAACTCGGAATTTGGTTTGTTGTGGTTAAAATGGCATTCAATTAGAAAAACTCTATCGGAGTAAAGTGGTCATCTTAGGAAATACAAATTTTAAAGACTGTTGAAGAGAAGCAGATAGAGAAAATCAAACACTTACCCAGCCCTTTTATATATTTCAGATGCTATTATAATTGGTAATGGAGTCGCGATGGTACTGCGCGTGTTTGAAGCGGCTGGCGACCTGCAGGACAGTGCTCGACTACTCTGCGCATCCTGGGACACTTGGTTGTTCCTTACATGTAAGTGATCTTAGGTTGATCGATGACCTAATGAAGGTCGTGGAAGTCTCTTTAATGTGGGAAGCAATGACCGGCCGCTATGCTGATGAAGGAGAGTTTTGAATGGGGAGACACACTGTGGAACTAATAGCGCTAGCATAGCTGGTTCCCAACATCGTCATTGGTTGAAAATGTGGTAATGTCATTTTCAATTTCAAAATAGCTTAACGTCATTGGTCAAAATTGAGACCAACTATGGTGGCGCCTTCTTAGATTATCTTTGCCGGTGTCTCCCCATTGGTGGTGTATATAGAAGTCTAACACCGAAACGGAGTAGCAACACAGCCTGGTTGTAATTTTAATGTTGAAGACGGATTTAAGTAGTTCTGCTGTACTATTTTTTGTAGATCCATGAAAGATCAATCTTCTGAGCGTGTCGATGGCAAATTTTTATTAAATTACTAGCTGACCCACGCAACTTCGTCTGCGTCACATAAGCTACCTACTACCTACCTACTACCTACCTACTACCTACCTACTACCTACCTACTACCTACCTACTACCTACCTACTACCTACCTACTACCTACCTACTACCTACCTACTACCTACCTACTACCTACCTACTACCTACCTACTACCTACCTACTACCTACCTACTACCTACCTACTACCTACCTACTACCTACCTACTACCTACCTACTACCTACCTACTACCTACCTACTACCTACCTACTACCTACCTACTACCTACCTACTACCTACCTACTACCTACCTACTACCTACCTACTACCTACCTACTACCTACCTACTACCTACCTACTACCTACCTACTACCTACCTACTACCTACCTACTACCTACCTACTACCTACCTACTACCTACCTACTACCTACCTACTACCTACCTACTACCTACCTACTACCTACCTACTACCTACCTACTACCTACCTACTACCTACCTACTACCTACCTACTACCTACCTACTACCTACCTACTACCTACCTACTACCTACCTACTACCTACCTACTACCTACCTACTACCTACCTACTACCTACCTACTACCTACCTACTACCTACCTACTACCTACCTACTACCTACCTACTACCTACCTACTACCTACCTACTACCTACCTACTACCTACCTACTACCTACCTACTACCTACCTACTACCTACCTACTACCTACCTACTACCTACCTACTACCTACCTACTACCTACCTACTACCTACCTACTACCTACCTACTACCTACCTACTACCTACCTACTACCTACCTACTACCTACCTACTACCTACCTACTACCTACCTACTACCTACCTACTACCTACCTACTACCTACCTACTACCTACCTACTACCTACCTACTACCTACCTACTACCTACCTACTACCTACCTACTACCTACCTACTACCTACCTACTACCTACCTACTACCTACCTACTACCTACCTACTACCTACCTACTACCTACCTACTACCTACCTACTACCTACCTACTACCTACCTACTACCTACCTACTACCTACCTACTACCTACCTACTACCTACCTACTACCTACCTACTACCTACCTACTACCTACCTACTACCTACCTACTACCTACCTACTACCTACCTACTACCTACCTACTACCTACCTACTACCTACCTACTACCTACCTACTACCTACCTACTACCTACCTACTACCTACCTACTACCTACCTACTACCTACCTACTACCTACCTACTACCTACCTACTACCTACCTACTACCTACCTACTACCTACCTACCACCTACCTACCACCTACCTACCACCTACCTACCTACCACCTACCTACCACCTACCTACCACCTACCTACCACCTACCTACCACCTACCTACCACCTACCTACCACCTACCTACCACCTACCTACCACCTACCTACCACCTACCTACCACCTACCTACCACCTACCTACCACCTACCTACCACCTACCTACCACCTACCTACCACCTACCTACCACCTACCTACCACCTACCTACCACCTACCTACCACCTACCTACCACCTACCTACCACCTACCTACCACCTACCTACCACCTACCTACTACCTACCTACCACCTACCTACCACCTACCTACCACCTACCTACCACCTACCTACTACCTACCTACTACCTACCTACTACCTACCTACTACCTACCTACTACCTACCTACTACCTACCTACTACCTACCTACTACCTACCTACTACCTACCTACTACCTACCTACTACCTACCTACTACCTACCTACTACCTACCTACTACCTACCTACTACCTACCTACTACCTACCTACTACCTACCTACTACCTACCTACTACCTACCTACTACCTACCTACTACCTACCTACTACCTACCTACTACCTACCTACTACCTACCTACTACCTACCTACCTTTCTTTTTTTTTCTTTTTCTCGCCGTAAAAACCATCCTTGAACTCCAACGAACATTTAAAAAAAAAAATTGGTCACATTGGTCCAGGCGTTGTTGAGTTATGCGCTTACCAACACATTTTGTGATTCATTTTTATATTATAGACTAGTATTTGCGTGGGTGCGCGAGCTGCGCGCAGCTCGCGTGTCGTCGTGTTCTGGAGTATTTCTTACCCTTATAAAATTTTGAGAATCCGTAAGAATCCTTAAAATAATTGGAAAATCCGTTACAACTACCCCTAAATCAGTATGAAAACGCTTAAGAACCCCTAAAACATTCAAAAAAAGAATTCATTAGAAACGTTAAAAGCTGAGTTACGCTTCACCCACTCAACCTTCGTTACGCTAAGGAGGTCGCCGGCTCGCTTCGCTCGCCACCTCCCCCCTTCGCTCCACTCAGGACCTACCTACTACCAGACAGGTTTCGGCGCCTACTATAATATTCGTTCAAACACCCAATGGCTATCTCTGACCGTTACGAAGTTATAGCCCTTTTATTTTTAGGGGAGGTTGGGGAGAAGAGGATACCCTCCGTATACAAATTTAAACGCTCCTCAATAATAATTTATAGTAAAAATCACAAAGCCGCTACGTGTCCTAATTTCCGAGATACGATGGGGGGAGGGGTGAAAGAGGGGAGAGTGGGGAGTTTTGAAAAATGATTTTGACTAACGCGTTGCCCCTTTATATGAATCTGAAAAAAAAAATGTTCCAAGTCTTTCAATTTCCGAGATCCGCCTAAAGGGGGTGAAAAGGGGGGCAAGGGGGGCAATTTTGAAAACTGGTTTTTACTTTCCCGAGCCTCCTCTATACGAATCTGAAAAAAAAAACGTTCCAAATCCCTTGGTTTCCGAGATACGATAGGGGGGGGGTGAGAAGGGGGGCGAAAAGGGGAGGTTTGGCACTTTTCCCATACTCGCGAGAGTCATTTGTTTACGAATCTGTCAAAATATACCCACCTCCCCATCCACCATCTGGGAGAACAATTATGTCAGTGAGTCAGTCAGTCAGTCAGTGAGTGGTAATCGAGCTTTATATAGTATAATGTTTGGCCCAAAATTCAGCTATGCGAACTCCGCTCGCTAATGCAGTCGTCAAGTTATGATCACTGTCTTCCACATTTACAAAAAGTCTTGAAACGATTGACTGTCCTCAGTGTTCCTACTGGAAGCAGCTCTCCGCATGATGGCATCAGGCCTGCAAGTGTATCTGGAGAGCGGCTGGAACGTGTTCGACCTGAGCGTGACGCTGCTGGCTCTCATGGGGGCCGTGCTGCTCAGCATCGCGCCCAAACTCTTCATCGTCGTTATATTTAGACCACTGAGGTATGTGCCGGCTGCATTTTTCATATTCCTAGCAAACTAAGTATTTTTCGTCAAATAGTCCTTTCCGGTAGCTGTTAAATCAGCGCTTATTCCAACCGTGAATTTAGCTGAAATGGAGTTACGATTCCTGTTACTAGACAGGTCTTCAGTGTTATAATGCCAACAATTTATAGTCAGTAAATGAATATGAGCTAAGTACTGGATTTTGAGGTCTTTCTCCTGTCCCTGCCGTCGTCTCCTCCATGCTATGAATCGCAACCACATACGACGCGACTCCAAGCCTTGCGGTCTTCTGCAAGGTCTATCAGAACAAAAAGATTTGGGAATCTATTCTGAGCGTAAGTTTTCGATCATCAGGACCAAATACTTCAGTACATTCAAAGCTTCTTGTGGTGCTCCTAAGCAAAAAAAAACGATCGAATGATAAAAAAGATCTTTTTCCAATCCTTAACCACTTTCTCTTCCAGATTAATGCGTCTCTACAAGTTAAAGAAGCGTTACCGCGACGTATTCGGTACCCTAGTCCTGCTGTCTCCCCTCATGTCTTCAGCCGGGTGCGTGATGCTGGTCATGTACTACTTCTTCGCCATCGTCGGCATGGAGCTGTTCGCTGGCTATGATCTGAAGAACTGCTGTGTGTGAGTATTCATTTTGGACAGACCATTCACGACTGAGGGCCAATTTCACAAATGAAACTCAACGTGATCATTACATTTATACGAGGTCTTGAACCTCGTATACTCGCTGTCAGTTTCAAAATGGTTATGAAAAGTTGCCATTCTGAAAGATCTGAAAGATTCTGAAGTCTTGTGAGTTTTGACCACGCCCAGGTGTGAAATGAGACTTATCGAACTTTTGGACTTCTTTAATTGCACCTCAGGCTAGGTGAAACGTGGGTTTTTGCAGGATAGCTATTATAGCACCCAAGGGCAAGTTAGGTGACGTGGCGTGGTTACTACAGAATATCATAATATATACAATCTGTGATCCTTTTTAGGATCATGACAAAATAAGGAATAAGGGTGTTTGACGTCCTAGTTATACATATTTTTTGGTCTTTTTGACTATCCCTGACCAATCTGACCATCCTTCTTCGTCATTCCAGGAACACAACCGTAGAAGACTTCTACAAATACTCCCTGAACAGCTCGACGGCCCTCGGTTACTACTACCTGAACAACTTCGAGAACATCGTGACCAGTGGTGTGACCCTTTTCGAGCTGACCGTCGTTAACAACTGGTTCATACTCATGAACGCGTACGCCACCGTCGCGGGGCAGTTTAGCAGGATTTATTTTATGGTAAGATGTGATGAGATAGGCAAAAGAGAAATTGCAAAATCCAGTTTTTAAATGGCTGTGTTTAGTAAATGCGTTGGTCCTGAAACGAATGCTTTGAGCGACATAAAACGTGTAACAGAATCAAAGAAACACAAAAAACAGGTGCAAATCAACATTCACTAAGGTTTTTTTACCTTTGTAGCCTTAGATATATTCCAATAGATCGATAACATGGATATAAATGGCATCCGTGTAATAAAACGATGTTTTAACTTTGTGTTCTTTCAAAACGACTCCGTTGAAGACGTTAATTCAACTGGTTAATTTTCCAGGTGTTCTATCTGTTCACGATGGTGGTACTGACGATTGTGGTGGCCAGCGTGCTGGAAGCCTTCAGGTTCAGGATACAGTACAAACGCAGCACCACCAAGAGAGACGGTGAGTTGTACTCTACTAACAACTTTGGAGTTTACCCAGTCTTTCTCTTATTTTTATGTATACGTAGGTAGTTAAGATGGGCCCTAATGGCTATGCGAAAATTTTGGAGAAATGGAGTAGACTAGTAGTGTGTGAGGAAATATAGATAAAAACGGAATGAATGATAGCACGACATTTGACAGGGGAGAATGGATAGAGAGAACGCATTGCATCGACTCCAAGTAGCAAGAGACGAGAGCAGAAATATGATGATGAGGAATACCTAGGTACAGCTTGGTAAAAAAGAGTCTGACGCGGTGACAGTTGGAACTACAAATTTTCTACCTGGCAATACCGCGTTTTCTGTCAAACTCGGCAATGTCATTGGCTTGTCACTGCTTAGGGTTGCCAGAAAATCGCTAACAACGCCCTAATTTTTTCCATACTCTAGTTTTCCAAACTGTACTCTCGTATTCAATAAGTACACTAGTGGTCTTTTCCGCCTGATCAGTTAAAACATTTTTCGCTTAAATCATGCCGAGGCGCCGAGCCCCTTAAAGTTTAGGCCTACTAAGAAAGCGTCAACATTGGCGCGCAAAATAACAATAACTCCCGTTTGGCGTGCGTTGTCAGTGCGCTCGGCCGATCGGTATCTTTTATTTTTCATTCATTGTTCTATACAAAGTAAACGGGGCGGGGCTAGAGAGCGTTTCTATGTTGTAAGGTGCAAGCAAAAATTAGCTTAGTGATGATCAGGCGGGAGTGTCCACGATAGTACCTGGTTGCACTCATTTGTCACTAAAAATAATTTGCTTGTATCTAAATCTTCAGAGGAGAAGCTTCTCCACGAAGAAGTGCACACAAATTGGGAAGAAGCACAGCGGTTGGGCGCCAATGGAGACCTTGCCGATGAGCTGAGGCCAAATCTGCCACCTGGGGTAAGACAGACCGATTGATAATCACAAGGAATAAGTATTTAACTATTGTTAGTAATCACCATCACCTATTCGTTCCAGTGCCAATATGCAAAGGTAACCCAGTATGCATAGTCTTCAAATGGCAGTTATAAAGCCCATTCAAAATGGAGTAACTTGAGACATTTAAATTTGTACATGATAGTTACTGAGGTAATTACTGACATATGACTATGACGACTATTACCTAAGAATTGTTTTATAACAGACATTTACATAATCACTATCGATATTCTGGACTCAAACTGGGGTGAAACTCAGGTGAAAGACTTATTATAAGTGCAGCCCACTTCTACCGAATAATTAATATTTAAAAATATAAAACTATCACGGATAACCTTTGCAGGTGGAAGTAACGTTCATCGGATCTCGGCCGCGTACGAAGGAGGTTCTGCAGAGGAGAATGTACCAGACTGACATACAAAAGTGGCTTGCAGAGGAGGATGAGAATGAAGGTAAGTTATATACCAAATTTTGAAGTCAAGCGAAATGAGTTGCCAACGAACCTTGCTGTTCAGCAGCACCCCTAGCCAAGTTGACAATCTACAATCGTTAACGCTAGTAGAAAACTATTCAAATGAATGGGAATGATATCATCTCAACGTTAAATCACGTGATCAACACAAACGAGTAGAAAATTCGTAGACAAGTTTACATCGTTCAAAATTATAGAATAGAATGTTATCGTTTCGACAATGTTGATTGCTAAACTCTTTGGTAGGAACGAACGTTCACCATAGACTAAAGTGTAAGTTTTTTCTACAAGCAGAGAACGAGCGATCGACTCAGTCGTGTCAACTTGGCTATCAATTTAGCGCTTTCTACAATCGCTTAGAGGCGTTTACGATTGTAGAAAGAGAATCGATACGAAACGTTTGTAACTTGGCTAGGGGTGCTGTGCTGTAATGAGAGAAACGCGAGTCGTTTGTTCTTTTTCTAAGAGATTCTGTTTTCCAGGTGTCCCACCTTCAACGACAATAACCTCAAGTGAAGACCCCCTCGCCCCGCCCCTCATCCATCAGCCTGACAGCGAGAACAACCACCAGTTGAGAACAGGCTACCAGTTGTAGAACATAATACAATTAGCGCTGTACCACAGGCTAATGTTCATCTGGGACGCACTCAAGAGCTTATGATGGGCCTTCTGAGGATGGGTCTTAAGCTGGCTACACGCTTGACCAAGGGTACAGGACGCTGAATAAACATAACTGTCGCGGTACAGAAAAAAAAAACTTTTGTTTATGGAATTGACAGATGGATTTGACGTTTAAAGCAGTGATTTGTTTGTGTATGTATCGGATTCGGAACAAACTATTCCATAGTTTTATAGTTTTAATTATAAATCGAACAAGCAAAGGTATTTTGTGTAGCTGAACAAAGTGAATGGATTACCAAAGAGATTCCGTTTTTAATGTTAATTAATCAAGGATTAAGTGATGATTTATTTATGTATACCTACTCCAAATTATTAATTAAGATTTTTTCTCGTAGGTATTCTATGTAAATTCGTAACTAATCGTTTTAATTACATTCATGCCCTACCCGCCAGCTACTAATAATACTCTGCCAGATAAGACATTATTACCGAGTAGTATGTAAACTAAATTAATAATTAATATATTTCTGAGAGTTAGTTTTAACATCTGTGATAGAATTTTATGAAATTAATTAGGAGGGTGTAATTCGACTGTACAGTCAGTTACACGTGTGGATAGACAGAATAGACTGTTTCATTTAGTCTAGATATACTTAAATCTGGTAATTTCTATTTTTTTTTATGACTTGGCTTTGTTATTTAAAACTTACAATTTAATTAATAGTAAAATGGCAGCTTTACTATTCGCCTCTCCCTCTTCGAAAGTGTGTGTGAGCGAGAGGCAAGTATAACAGCAATAGAGCCACAGACTATATCGAATAATGAATACAGTTAGGATTTGACAATTAATGATGATCAATAATTTTTAAAAGATTTTTTTGGGTTGTTATTTTTCGGTTGTACCAAGTTAATTAAGCATAATTTTATTTTGATAAAGTACACTTGTAAGTTGTAGAATCCCTATAACTATTTATAAGCTGATGTCTACCCATGTTTATTCTACCGTCATGTTAAGATGACTGTGTTAAAATAAATTGTGGATTCGACAATTTAATGATATTATGAATGAATCGCCTTCATAGGTTAGGTAGAAAGGTATTATAAATCGTACAGGCATAAATAATTATGAAAATGTGATTATGGTTTGTTTCAATAATTTATTTTTGATACCTAATCATCTTGATTTAAAAGCTAGTATTATAGTTGGCAATGTAAAAAATAACAAGATCAATTTTTATATACCTACGTTGGTAAGGTACAGTATTAAAAAGTATCTCTAGAGGTCTTTATAGAAGAGTAGGTTTTGCCAAAGAGGTTTGAAGCCATTTTATTTAATTTGCCATTACTTAATGAACAATTATGTAATAACAGAATAACTCGAGATAATATAGAATAAGAAACCGTAGTTGCTAAAGGTTTTTATCTTTCATTCATCTGTTTCTTATCTAAAACCGATTAAAGGTAGCAATGGCGGACTTCCTAATAATTTTCATAAACTCTTTTTTTTTTTTTTAATAAAGTGACATTTTCGGATTAATAATTCATAATTTCAACACTGGGCTAGGCGCTGAAAGTTGAAAACCCTCGTGTTGATGTAAACGTGAGTAAAAGTAGTGCTGCTTGCGACTTGGGCCCCTTTTCTTAAAACGTGAAAATTTGTACATAATGTAGAGGAATAGTCATTTAGTGTGATAACTAAAAATATGGACCATAAATCGAATTATTTATACACTTTACCTAATTTATTTTGTTATTTACATTTTAACCAAATATTTTTTCTTTATTTTGGCAGCTCAGTAGTAACTGTTTGAAAATTTATATTTTTACTTTAGTTTTGTAGAACAATATTTTATTTTATATTCTTATTTATTTATTATAATAATTAAATCGAAATATTATTTTAAGTATAATTCTGTATTTTTTATCTCGATTGATTTTTAATATAATTATACTGATTGCGCAGAACTAATAATAAAATAAAAAAACTGTATTAGAAAACAATAGATAAACCGAATTTCAGATTAATAATATAAATGTCTACTAATATGAAAATATACTTTGATTCTACATAATTATAATAATAACGAATAATCGAATAGGTACGTATGTTACAAATCACTAATTATTTGAAACAGTTAGGGTGGAAGATAAGTACATGTGTGAAGGTACAAGATTTAGGTAGGTACCTACCCTTTATAGTACTTAGGCATTAGTCAATCTTTTGTCTATTTCATGCAAGTCATCAAACGATCCTATAGTTGCTGCCAGTTAAGATCGCAATAGCGGTCATTGACCCACCTACATTTATTAAAGTTCTTAACTTTGAAATCCAAAAATAAGCCTGTTCAAGTCTTGAATCGTCATCTATCGTAATCTTCATTTTTTCTAATAAAAAACATTACATGGTTCATTTGTTTTGGTTCGTACGAAGAGATATTAGGGAAAGGGCAATGACCGCTATTGCGATCTTAACTGGCACCAACTATAGCCGATATAATATTATGTTCCACTCACATGTGACTCCACCCTCAGGCTGCGTTTCTACCAGAGGCTGACGCGAGCCTGTGCAGCAAGAAATATGCGTAAAACTAACCAATCACATAGCTAGCTCAGCTCAAACTGTGAAAAAGAAGCGATATCATTGGTTTATTTCACACACATCCCTCGCTACGCATGGTCGCATATCTCTTGTGGAAACACCAAAATACAGGATGGTGTGAAATCTCTGTAAATATTGAATAAAAATGTTACATAAGTTTAGTACAGTATTAAAGTCCTGTTCACCCTCATCCAAAACTAGAACGTTTGAAGATAATTCTGTTTTAAGGCGTGTTCCATTCCTTCTGGATAAATATTGGTGTCGATTCTTTTGTGCACAAACTATACTTAAATTAGGTTATTGCTATCTTTTCCTCTCTAATAAAACGAGAGATGGACGTAATTTAGAGCTGTCAAATTTAGTATGAATTAATATTTTCATACAAATGAAGGGTGCACGCAAAAACATGTCGACTGAAAACACGGTGAAGCGCAAGGCATAAACTAGTTTGTCATTTTTAACTTAGTTCATAGCTATAGCCGTCCTTGTCTCGTACTGCCTTTTAATAAAATATAGCAATAGCCTAAATTAAGTTTAGTTTGTGCACAGCAGAATCGACACCATTCTCTAACATATCCGGCTGATAGTGGACTGGTGCCTTAAGGCTGATGCTCCAGGGTAGCCCGCGAAATTCAAATTTTCTTACGTTTTTTTGCAATTTTCAGGCCAGTGCTAGATTGTATGTTGATTAAAATATTGTTTGCGACTGTAAGACGTACGTAGTTACAGAATTATAATCACCAAAATCATCAATACAACCCTCCAAGTACATAAAGGTGCAAGAATGATTTTGACCTTGGAAAAGTAATTCTTGCACCTTTATGAACTTTGAGGGTTATATTGATGATTTTGATGATTATAATTCTGTTCCTACATACGTCTTACAGTCGCGAACAATATTTTAATCAACATACAATCTAGCACTGGCCTGAAAATTGCAAAATACGTAAGAAAATTTGAATTTCGCGGGCTAACCTGAAGCATTCACCTTACATAACTGGCGGGATTATGGGCGTACTATAGGTACCCCTCTATCTAACCTTTGAAGATTACAGGCGTGATGTTTTCTATCTATCCAGAGGCGATGAAACTGGCCCTTAGTGTGATAGCTCATAAATTGTTTCACTGACTTTAGACGTTAGATGGGACGCGAAGGAGATATGATATTAAATGGTGCTTTCGCTTGTATGTTCAATTTCGGAGTTAGCTAGACAATTGATAGTTTAATGTTAGATTAAGCGATAAAAGTCTGCTACTTCGCTTACTGTCTCACTTTTAAAGCTTTGGTGAATATTCGTGGTAATATTTATCCTGGGACCATATTTCCACCACGCTGGCCCAGTGTGTTTCATTATAATGCGTCAGCGTTTTAAGGAATAACTATCGTAATAATATTCGCCAAAGCCTTAACAAATCCACGAATTTGTAATTGTTTGAGAAAAACTGGTCTAATTTTGTATTTTCTGTATATTTACTTACATAGTGAAAAATTACTATTCTCCGAAGAGTACAGAGAGAGCTACTATGGCATGTTCTTTTAAAAATAAATCGTGATCTGATGATTGTTCATGATGCTCGTTGATTGTCCAAGTCTAAATGAAATAGAATTGTACTTAGAAGAGGTTGCAATCTTTAGTTTTTGTGTAGCAACACATTTAGATGGCCAGTCGATACTACCTATAAGTATGTGTTATTAATTTTTGGATAAACGCTATTAGAATTTAGGAAATGCAGGGTTTATAAGTCAAAGGTATATCTTGCTTTTTGTTCGAATATTATTACTGTATCATTTCAAAATATTATTAACTTTCATTCCACTCTATTCCGCAAAATAAGTTTCCTTACATTTTTATTTAGAAAGCTGCTTTTAATAGTAGATTATGCACCGGAAGACGTTGCGCTGGAAAGCGTCCCCCTAGGTGAACCGATGACCTGGTGAAGGTTGCGGGAATCTGCTGGATGCGAGTCGCACGGGACCGGTCAATGTAGCGACACTTGGGGGAGGCCTATGTCCAGCAGTGGACGTCTTTCGGCTGAAATGATGATGATGGATAACATGCACCGAGAGAATAAAGCAGAATCCCGAATGCAACGAGGGATTCTAGGGCTCCTGAGCGGAGCGAGGGAGCGATGAGTTAACTCCCGAGTGAGGGAGCTAAGACTAGAATCTTATGAGCAAAAGATTTAACTCGCCCAACATAATTTAATTATTCTGGTCGCCGATGGCAACTAAAACCTACTAAGTGAAAAAGCTAAAATTTTCCTTATTGTCTTGTTTTACTATAGATCATTGAGTTCTATAAGGTAAATAGGTTTCCATGACACTTATTACACTGAACCTCCTTTTGTACTGAAAAAATCTAATTAGTCCGTCAGTTAGATTATTTGATCCCTATTTTTTCTTTTGTTACGTAAACCAAAATTGACGAAGATACGACGATTTTAAAATTCTTAATACGTCACGCCGTGGTATAATTTTTAGTGCGTTCTGACGTCACGAGCCCCCACTCCCGGGTTTTGATGCGTTTTATCTTTTTCAATTTTCATTGATTTACAAAAACAAAAAATACGCGTCCATTATGTTCCAATACTCTAACTGACGGACTAAATAGATTTGAAATTTATTGATGGTGGAAACTAGTTTCGACATTTGCGAGCAGGTAGTGTGAAAATTATCTTTTGTCTTCCATCTCTGAGTTTCGAAAATCTTTTGAAATTAGAACTGTGATCTAACTGTATACTAATTCGTTTGAATTCAGGCTCCTCTACGATATAAACTATAAAGTAATTAATGTCAGCGCGAAGTCTTAAATAAATGGCGAAAAGGTTCAATTTCGTCTAACAGTATTAATCGATGAGTTTGCAACACTGGCTTAGTAATGTTTTAGAATACACTTTGTTGACATGCAACTGTAGTTGTAATGATGTGTTAATTTATTATGAATAAATGCACTTTTAAGTACATGCCTTGCTTTTTATTTTAAAGTCATACTAATGATTTATGCATTCAGTTCGTTTTTACCCTGAAGAAGGAAAAAGATGAGGTCGATGTGCGGTTGTGGCTGCTAGAGGTAAAATAATTTTAAAAGTACTGTAGTACGATCTGATATGTGACTGACACATGTCATGTGTTAAAAATAAAACATTGTATAATATTCAAACATTTTTATTCTGTTTCCAAAATTACTAAACTTTTTATTTACTCAACTTTTCTAAAATACATTTTCATTATTTTATTCAGCACCAATTAACACTAAATTATTGAGCGCGACAATATAAACACATACCTACATAATGTAATTAAATAAAAACTATTATGAAACGCTAATACCCAAGATTTAAATCTTTCGATATTTTAGGAATGTCCTATTGTGAGACAAAGACTTATCTCAAGTGTTGCCAAATAATTTTCAAAGAAACTAATTAAATTTCGAACACAACATTAAAAACGCGGGAGAATGAGACTTGAAAGATAGCAACACTGGCCCCGTACCAAAAAGGTTTGATTACATAAGCTTCAGAGGAGACAAATAATCAGTTTTATAAGATTTATCACAATTACACTGGAATAATAACGTATAAGCAGTCTCATGGAAGACACGCGTATGATATATAGTTTTAAGTAAGTCCCGATTGACACACATGTTTACATTGAGATATTTTTTATAATAACATTACATAAAAACTAGTATATAAATTAAATACTCTTTATTGCAATGTGTGCGTTTATAAGTAGGTCAGACTGTTTTCCGCGTTGAATATTTTTGACGCATTCGCACTTGCAGTGAATAAATTAATTTCAGACATTTTCAAAGAAAACAATTAAATAACAACAGAATAATTATTTATGCAATACTGGGATTCAAAAATATGCGACAAATTATTTTTTTCTACTGTCACTAATTACGACAAACATGATATTAAATTATTATTCGATTTTTATTTACACGTAAGTATTCCGTCTTCAGTAAATTTTAATTAATGTAGCACAATTTATTTATATAAAAAAATATTCAGAAGTGATCACTCACATGTAAAACGATTTAATTTGTGGATTCAGAAAGCTATTTTTACTCTTTAAAAATTAAACAAAAATATTTTTAGTTTCATGAAAAAAAATTGAAAAGAAAAATTTTACAACAACACGTAAAGTAATAATAAATAAAATAGCTGTTTGAGCCCACAAACATTCTACATTAAACACCCGTAATAATAAACTATGCGAAGAAAAAAGGTGGGTACAGATACCGGCACGGTTCTTGAGCGCTCGGCGGAAGAGTGGGGATCGCTTTGCGCATCGTGCACCTATACGCGCCCCACTTCATACCACCAAAGGGACCCAATAACTCACTTTTGCGCAGGTGAAGGTCAGCGCTCAAGAATCGTGCCGATGATTGTACTATAGAGAATTAAACTAATACGTAATTATATAATAATTATTATTCTATAATAAATATAATAATATCATTTACAATCATAATTAATAATAATTGGAACCGAAGTATTTCGACGTAAAGTCAAAATTGCCACAAACTAGAAAATGCGATGGATTCACAATTTCATAATATTTATGTAAGTAACTTGTGTGAATCAAACCACATTTCGAACATTATTTAAATAAATAATGTCGATTTCTTTAGATGTTTTTATTTTTACTTTCCCCTCATTTTACCTTTTTGTTATTAAAATAATAACTAATTGATTATTCTTTTTTATAATTTATTATAATGCACAACGGCAGTTTTTCATTCTCAGTATAAAATTTATAAATTATATTATAAAAACCGGACCGATTAAGATAGAGAAACATACGGTAAAATATTTCGATGGCAATTTAAGTCTTGGCAGTGACAATTTTGACGTATATTATAATAATAATTACGCATTGTACTGTGTACCTAAATATTACATAAATTATACAACCTGTCGACAGATAAATATTATAACAAAACAATATTTTAGAGTCAATAAGACAATATGTTAATTATCTTGAAACTTGTGTTCAAATGCAAGATATTGAGGGGTTGTGCAGACATTTTTTATGGCCAATCAGTTGTGCTAGAGTTGCCTAGACGTGCAAAAATATTCGTCCTTCACCCATTTATTCATTCAAGACACATTTTCACGCAATAGTTGACGGAGAGTTGCGCAACTGAGGCGCCACAAAAAATATGTTTACACACACCCTAAAAAAGGTTTAAGAGGTAGAAAATATCATGCTTGATAGTTTACACAGACCTTTGATTGACAATATTTGTCACATTATGTACTTTCCATCATAAACTGGAAAGACACAATCATACACTCATCCAGTTTTCCAAATCACTCCCATTTGAGTTTGTAAACTCGCAGTGTTGAATTAAATATTAATTCTATAAAGGCTATAACAAAATAGCCGATTTCATTGATTCAAGCGTTCGTTTTTCTTTTCCCTTGAATCTACAAAAGAGATTACTTCATGAGGAATACAACAGTCACTCAATCATTGCACATTGGAACACTATAACCCTCTTCCCCGAACTCCTCCTGCCGATAATACTGTAGTTGTACGACTACAAACAAACATTCTAAACGTACCCAGGTACATGTTTTGACGCAAACCGTTTCCCTTCCCGGACAGTCCATCAGTTGTCATAACAAGCAATAGCTTGAATTACGCAACTGGCTTACTAAATATTAAAACTATCGCTGCCATAATCAAAGCAAGTGTCGCACGAGAATCGTTGAGAAATCGCGCGACTGTCGCGCAACTGTCGTGCAACACTTGTTGTTTAAATAATATAGCATACGGGGTGTGACCGTGGCTATGCGAGGCGCGGGCGCTTGCCTGGCGCGCGGTGTCACATCTCTATGGACACGCCAGACCCTCCCAGGCGGGTCTCCTTCACTCGGAAGCCGTTTTCCAGGAGTTGGCCGCAGAGGGAGTCTACTATGGTCCGAGGCGTCGTCGGCGGGATTAATACCATGGCGTATCTGTAACAAAGGAAGTAAAGTTTAAAATACCTATAAGCACATAGAAACTCTTTAGTGACTAACTGTGTGTTCACACTGGTGTAACATAACATGTTGGAATCTCTCTCTCTCACACACTACTCTCAGTTGAAATCTTTTATCTTAGTAGAAAACATGTTTGTATATGAATGTTTCACTAGTGCGAACGTACAGCCATTTAAGATTAATTTCAGCAACTATTATTCGTAATTCCTCCTGAAACAGGTCAAAAAGATTGATGTTACATTTTCAAACGGAGTCATGGGTAACAGCTGGTCGCTAGTGAAGCTAGGTCGATTGATTGATACCTACCTAGATGTTATAATATATAATCCTAACAATGAAATCCAGAGATCAACCACCTTAAATTAGGCTTTGCAACTAGTTCCCGAAACTGGGAAATGAGAACGTAAACCTTTTAGTACAAAGACATTCCATCATTATATTAAATTTGTATGGAATGAAACAATAAAGCACTTTGAGTATATTTATGGTTTTTATAAAATCATACGAAAGCTAAGAATGAAGATTGAAACAATGTTCAATAAATAACATAAAAGTCTGAGAATATAATAAATCTCATAATATTTATAAAATTAAAACTTTTTAATCAATCGAGGAGTTTTATTATGAAACAATGAAGCACTTTGAGTATACTTACCTTTATTTATGGTTTTTATAAAATCATACGAAAGTGAAGAATGAAGATTGAAACAATGCTCAATAAATAACATAAAAGTCTGAGAATATTATTATAATAAATGTCATAATATTTAGAAAATAAAAACTTTTTATTCAATCGAGGAGTTTTATATTCGCGTTTGACTAGTTTATATTCGTATAAAGAATTCGAGTTTTGTTTGAAACTGGTTGAGTGACTTTCGCGAGTTCATTCAACTTTTCCGCATATTATGATGGATTTCTAAATATTTAGCCACAATTCAGGTCTAGAAAGAGTAATCTCATAATAATGCTACCATATTTTACCAGTTATGTTACAGTCCCATGTTATAGGGGCGGGCCTATTGCCATCAACCGGGCACAAACCTAAACTAAAGGCTGCTAACTGAGATAACCCTTTAGGAAAGACCCAATAAAACTTTTTCAGACCTGGGATTCGAACTCTCATGCTCAGCACTAGAGTTTGTGACCACTATTCAAACGAACCAATACTTTTGAGGTGAACGCATACTTATCCGCGCCGAAAGAAACATTTTCTCATCTGTATGACGTTAAGGCCCTTCTAACCCTAAAATTAGCAATTCTATTTGTGGTGGTTCAAACTCCGTTTGAAATCCTGTTAGAATAAAGTTCTAATCAGCTTGCACTACAAAGCGGTTGTTACGTCAGTCTCTGCGGCCGAATAGTGCAAAATGAGTGGTTTTTTGAGATTTACAAAAAATCTATTGATTGGACTAAAAAAATAAAACACATAGGACCTGCTTTATAGTTAGTTCAGTTAGTATGCAAAGTTTCATGATCTAATTTGAAGCACTTTTTGAATACCAGCGGTTTATTGTTCGATTTGGAGGTAACTTTGGTTGTTTTTTCTATCGAGAAAAGTTTATGGAATCGTGTTTTCGTCATACATAGTACCTAGCGTTAATCCTCAACTTTACCATTATCTCAAAATTAATGCTGCAGTATTTTAGGCGTAACGGAGGATCATGCTAAGCCATTTGAGGTAGTATAGGCCCATAAGTCGCGGATAACTTTAACTGCAGCATTTAGAATTCTGATAACATTTCTTAATTTGTGTCATAGATGGCGCTATAGTATTTTTTGTAATATGCTGATGTAGTAGGTACTATTTCTATTTTAATATTATGAAGAGAAAAGATTTGATTTTTTGTTTGTTTGTTACGATTTAACTCTAAAACTACTCGACCGATTTTAAAAATTCTTTCACCATTAGAAAGCTACGTCTTTACCGAGTAGCATAGGTTATATTTTATCCCCGTACTCCCACGGGAACGGGAACTACGGGGGTGAAACCGCGTGACGTCCACTAGTCTACACTAATATTATAAAGACGAAAAATTTGTATTTTTGTGTGTACGTTTGTAATGAATAAATTCAAAAACTACTGCTCCGATTTCAAAAATTCTTTCACCATTAGAAAGCTACATTCACCCTGAGTACATAGGTTATATTTTATCCCCGTACTCCCACGGGAACGGGAACTACGCGGGTAAAACCGCGTGACGTCCGCTAGTGTAGTAATAAAGTTGTATATCTTACCCGCCCCCGCCGGCGCCCGTGAGCTTGCAGGCAAGTCCCTTAGCGCGCGCAGCAGCCCGGATGACTTCGAGTGCGGGGTGAGACACCCCTAGGGCTGCTAGTAGGCAGTGATTCATTTCCCATAGTTCCTGAAACAATGAATGAATGGTTATAAAGGGTGTTAAAAACCTCTGAACGAAGCCGAGAGGCATTTGTTCTCCCCGTCCGCGTCATAGCGATCATTTTTTTTGTTCAACACCATAGCTGGGAACCTTCTACTTACGTAGATATTGGGGAACAAAGTTCCAACTTTTTGCCAAGTTTTTTTTTTTTTTAATATAAGTTTTTAATGTAAGATTTTTATTTTAAACACCTCCACGACCCCCGTATTATTCAATTCAATCCATCCTCACAATGTTTTGAGTGCGCTACATTGAGTTTTACCATAAAACATAATTTTTCACCCCAAAAAAAAAGTCGTTTCCCAGCAATAATTTTTGCGTAAAGTTACTTAGTTTGATGTACAGAATAGGTTGACAGCTTCGTGATGAGGTTGTTTACACCATGTATAAGGTAACGTTTCTAAATCTTCGTGGTTGGTGAAATACAAATCTATAAGCCGGGCGAATTTTTACGAGACTATTTTTAATGCACTAGAATTTGAACTCTAGGTAATGAGCCGAGGATTGAAAATTCAACATAGCGCGTCAAAATATCGCTCAATTTTCAACTCTCCGCAATAAATTCAAGGGGTAAGAAATAAGGAAAAATACTTTAAAAAATAATGGGGGCAATAAGGTAGATGACACCATAAAACAATAATTCCAAGACACATATCTCTAAAAAAACACTTTATTTTGGGCATGAAAACTCGATTTATTTTCAATTACTTAATTCCCAAATTCAATTTTTAGTTGCTTTGAAATCAATAAAATAGTGGAGTAATTGAGTTGAATAAACAGTGACGTCACAGTTTGCTATTGCCATACAGAATCTATGAGAGAAACGCGTTTTGACAGCTCTTAAAAAGTATCTCAATTGATTGGTGTGTCATCTAGGGTCATTTAGGTAAATATTAAAACTGCATCATTATTTTTTTGAAAAATCTGTTTAGTTGCAATTTCCATTAGTATTCTTGGTCCATGACCAAGAATAGCTTTTTTCCGGATGTCTGTGGTCAAGGTAATCAGTGTTATTGTGTTAAGTACTTACTACAGTTTCAAACTTTCCGTCAATAAATACGATGAGTGATGATGACTCTCATATACCTATATTTATTTAAAATTCAGAGCAGGCATAGGAAGAACAACAAGAATCCTTACGCACAACGCGGAAAATAGCAACATTAGCAACGAATTTGTCATAATTCTAAAACAACAACTGTTATTTTTAGTTGGTCCTATCCTATACTAGGCGGTTACGCATCCACAAACTGTAGGCACTAAAAATCACCTCGTACTAAAAAACCGGCCAAGTGCGAGTCGGACTCGCGCACGAAGGGTTCCGTACCATTATCAAAAAATCACGTTTGTTGTATGGGAGCCCCTCTTAAATATTTATGTTATTCTCTTTTTAGTTTATCTAACATTTTATTTGTTGTTATTTTTGTTGTTTGTCAACTGTGAAAATTTCATCTGTCTAGCTATCATGGTTCATGAGATACAGCCTGGTGACAGACAGACAGACGGACAGTGGAATCTTAGTAATAGGTTCCCGTTTTTACTCTTTTGGGTACCCAGAAACCTAAAAATCATGTACTTAATATAAAATATGACGTGTATGTACGAAATGCGTTTATTTTGATGCGTCGACAAAATATTTTTGCAACACACTGTATTTCACAACAAAGATTTGCCAGTGCGACGAACGTCACGACGTATGTTTACTTCAGGTTGTAAAAATAGCTATAGGTACCACCACTTTTCGTCATCTTTGCTATCGACCCATAAAAGAGTTATGGAAAATTCTACTTTAAAGCGATTCTGTGGGATATTGCTATGATTCAAACTATACTAAGAATAATATGTAGATTACCGAGTTCACTGAAGGTCGACCACTTTTCAACCTTATTACTTAGGGAATAAGAGTGAAGCAGTCCTTCAAAACATCATTTAAACATAAGATTGGGACTATTGCGGTGTTAACATCAACGGAGCTTAGTTGTCTCATTTAAGATTTGCAGATGACCTCGTGCTTTTTGCTAAAAGCTTCAAGGATCTCCAGATCTGCTGCCAAAGATGCTTCAAAATCTTTATAATGCTTCTTTCAAGGTAGGACTTACAATGAATTTAAGGCCAAGACAAAGATTATGGAAAATGCCTCCAGCAATTCAAATCCTTCCGTCAAGGTCGAAAATGAAAGGTTGGAGAAGGTTGACAGCTGTGTTAAGGTCTTCGATATTGGAGCTGCGGGACTGTTCGAAAGAGATACCGTGGCCCCGGAACACAAAGGGTGATGAAGGATCATGGATGGGTTTTAGTCAGTAAAAGTCTGACACTACCTCCTGCTCCGCCAAGAGCGGGAGGAGTCATTTGATGATTACCCATCCAAAAAAAAGTCTTCGATATTGGCAATCGAGTTATGGAACTCAAATGGTGTTGGACAGGACACCTATAAGCAAGGCGCGGCGATGGCAGGTGGAGTAAAGCTGTGACCGAGTGGCGTCCAAAGAATGGAAAGAGAAGTGTTGGTCGTCCGGCGGCGAGATGGGCAGATGACATTGTTTCCATTGCGGGAATACAGATAAAAAGTGTGACAAACAAAGTTGTAGAGAATTTTATGAGGTTTTATTATGTAGTACAACAAAATTTTATACAACGCATCGTTGTCGAGATATAAGCAAAAAACCAAAAAACGGGACCTTCTTTGCCCCCCAGGATTTTTAATATGTTTATCTTCTAACTAGTCCAAACGAAGTTCATAAGTCAGATTTTCTGCTTTCGACTTTTCCAACCACACACCCCTTTTGTTTACCTCGACTATAATATTATATAATATTATAAAGAGGACAGATTTGTATTTTTGTAATAAATAAACTCAAAAACTACTGCGCCGATTTCAAAAATTCTTTTACCATTAGAAAGCTACATTCACCCTGAGTAACACTACGCGGGTGGAACCGCGTGACGTCCGCTAGTTTATTTATACGTATATTTATAAGACCTGTATCCATAGGCACTATATTTTTACAAAATAAAATTTATCTTATTTATCTTTGTGCAGATAAAAATGGGTATTCAAGAGTAATCGTTGATTTAACGGTAAAGATGATAGATAGCAAAGTTATTAAGGTACTTACTGCTAAATGCTGGTATTCTGCCTCAGAATCAATTTCACACTTGCCACTGGAGAGTTTTTCCAAAACCTGGAAATAAAAAAGGATAAAATTATTATAAACATGTTCGATTCAAATAATTACGTTTAAAAACTGTTGATTATTTAGAAATTCAGATACAGATGACTTTTGCTCATTATTTCAGATAGGTGTAAGTCTGTGCATTGAGGTAAATAAGTTTATAATGAATAGGGTTTCTATTTATAAATCTATTTACCTAATAATACATAACAAATTTCAGTTTAAACCTATTTTAATTGTGTCATGAGTGCTTTTGGTTCATAAATTCAAATATTGGTGTCGATTCTGTTGTGCACAAACTAAACTTAATTTAGGCTATTGCTATCTTTTACTAAAAGGCAGTGCGAGAAAAGGACGTCATAAACTAGTTCGACATTTCTAACTTAGTTCATAGCTATGAACTAAGTTAGAGATGTCAAACTAGTTTATGCCTTGCGCTTCACCGTGTTTTTAGTCGACATGTTTTTACGTGCACCCTTCATTTGTATGGAAATATTAGTCTCAGCTCTAAATTACATCTGTCTCTTTCTTGTTTTATTAGAGAGAAAAAGATAGCAATAGCCTAAATTATTAAGTTTAGTTTGTGCGCAACTGAATCGACACCATTATATACTAAATAAGAGCGGTTTCGCACTACGTCCGATCCGAATCCAATCTCCGAACCCGTGAAAATACGTTCCGGAATAGTCGTAGAACTATTTAAATGGTAGTTTACGCACTAGATCCGGCTTCCGTCATCCGATTTTGTATTTTCACGGGTACGAATCGGACTCGGATCGGACGTAGTGCGAAACCGCTCTAATGCTGTTCAAGTTCGGATTAAAAACAAGTAGTACAAATAAGGTTCTATGTACTACGCATAGTAAACTTTAGAACTAAACAAGCTGGTCCTCAAGAGTGTGTCAATGTTCGCGATAATACTACGCAAGTTGTATTCAACTGAAAGGAACGAGTTGTCCACGAGGTAAACAACCTGCCAATGCATTAGTTACGTATTAATTTATTTGAGTTATGCCCCGTCATTTTGACTAATAGAAATAGACAATTTGGACACTTGGTTGGTATAAAATATACGTTTTATTTTCAAGGTATGCTATCCTCTACCTACATAATATGTTACAGACTTTAGAATTGAAAATAATAACGATTTTAGTACTTAATGACAAGATTATGAATATTATGTATAATTAGTAAGTATGTATTTACAAACAAAAAGTATCTATCAACTATCTGGTGTCCACGACACAAGCCTTGTTGCTTAGTGTGGCACTAGACGGCGCTGTGTGTAATGTCCAGCGATATTAATTTATTAATTTATTATGAAACTCGAAAAATTTTGTAACGTCACGTCATGATAATATGTCCTGACACTAAATACAGAAACGTGTTGAAAGATGGGGCGCCACTCCCTCGCAGCTGAACCTCTAGAAATAAGAGAAGGGTGGCTACTATGGTATCGAATGAGAACCAAGGGTAACGTCCGAAGAATTGCCAAGCTTAAGAAGCTGTGAGCCACATTGGTGTCGATTCTGTTGTGCACAAACTAAACTTAATTTAGGCTATTGCTATCTTTTTCTCTCTAGTAAAACGAGAAAGAGACGGACGTAATTTAGAGCTGTCAAAAATATTTATAAGGGGTAAATATAAGGGTGCACTTAAAAACATGTCGACTAAAAACACGGTGAAGCGCAAGGCATGAACTAGTTTGACATCTGTAACTTAGTTCATAGCTATATTGGACGTCCTTTTCTCGCACTGCCTTTTAGTAAAAGATAGCAATAGCCTAAATTAAGTTATACTTATGTGTGTGCACAACAGAATCGACACCATTGCTCGCAGATCAAAAACTACTGGAGTGATAGCCCCATATCATTTTTGGGTAGGCTGAAAGTGAGACCTTTAAAAAATGGGTATCTCAGCCTTTTAAATGATTCACTATAGATAGACGATAAGCCGTTTTTAACACTTCCCTGTAAGCTATGTTTGACGATTACTTTAAAATTATACAAACCTGGGTGGCTGTATGAGCTATATGATCACAAGCGTCGAATATATGGTCCACTGCCGCTGTGTTCCTCTGCCTCAGGGCTGCAACCTTCACTACCAAGGCCTTCGTCTCCCTGGAGACGCGAGAGTCCACCAGGAGGACTCGCAGGTCCATCTTTATGTCTAGGTGACGAGGCTTGCTGCCTTTCTTGAATGAAACTAGAGAGCCGAAGGTACAGGTAGCGTTGTCTATGCCTGTGGAGATAAAAACGGTTGAATAAGTCTATGGTGTCTATGGTCAATACCTGAAAAAAGTTTCTTATATGGCCCTGTCTAACCCTAAAATTTGCAACTCTATTTGTGGTGGTTCAAACTTCGTTTGAAATACTGTTAGAATAAAGTTCTAATCAGCTTGCACTACAAAGTGATTGTTACGTCAGTCACTGCGGCCGAATAGTGCGAAATGAGTAGTTTTTGCGATTTACAAAAAATCTATTGATTGGACTAAAAAAATAAAACACATAAGACCTGCTTTATAGTTAGTTCAGTTAGTATGCAAAGTTTCATGATCTAATTTGAAGTACTTTTTGAATACTAGCGGTTTATTGTTCGATTTGAAGGTAACTTTGGATTTTTTTTTATCGAGAAAAGTTTATGGAATCGTGTTTTCGTCTACATAGTACTTAGCATTAATCCTCAACTTTACCATATATTTATTTCAATATAATGCTGCAGTATTTTAGGCGTAACGGAGGATCATGCTAAGCAATTTGATAGGCCCTTAAGAAAGCTATTTCAATTTTTCTTGTTTTTGAGTGTTTTAAGAGTCTACCATAATCACACATCGAAAATCTCAGTTTAGACGAGTGATTATGGTTTAGAAATGGCCACAAATTAAAAAAAAAAATATGCCCGAGAAAGTTTGATTATTTCTCGAGGGAGCGCTCAAAATAAAACTCTTTTTTTTTCTTGTATTCGAGTGCTAGACTCTTAAAACACAATACAAGAAAAATTGTGATAGCCCCCTCAAAAGCAAGAGTTTACTGATAAAGAAAACATTTTACTTATAGAAATTGTTAATCATTTGCGTTGCTGGAAACTAAAACTGCTCTAGAAAATCGTAACAGAATTTGCCATTGACTAGACCTCATAAGCAAGAGTTTACTGTTATAGAACACATTGTACTTAGAAATGAAATTGTAATCATTTGCGTTGCTAGAAACTTAAACTGCTCTAGAAAATCGTAACAGAATTTGCCATTGACTAGACCTCATAAGCAAGAGTTTACTGTTATAGAACACATTGTACTTAGATATGAAATTGTAATCATTTGCGTTGCTGGAAACTAAAACTGCTCTAGAAAATCGTAACAGAATTTGCCATTGACATTTTGGTCATGAATAAATGGTGACGCGTGACGTCTGGCAGGAGAGAATGGAAAAAGAAAACGTGTTGCGTCGACCTCAGATAGAATAGGACAAGGGCTTAGGAAGATGATGATGATGATTTCGGTCATGAATAAGAGTTTGTTTTATTTCATCACCGCTGCTCTCAAAACGGTAAAGGAAAACATCGTGAGGAAACCGGCATGTCCTAGAACCAAAAAATTCGACTGACATCGACCAATCCACACTGGGCCCGCGTGGTGTATTATATAGCCCATTCCCTCTCATAGAGAGGAGGCCTGTGTCCCAGCAGTGGGAACATTAATAGGCTGATGATGATGATTTATTATTTAGTACGTCCTGGCTCCTGGAAATACCCCACACAATTCCCGAAGCTCAAGAGTTGACTAGCTTCAACTTCAGATCACGATAAAACTCAACAACAAAACAAGTGCGAAAGAGTGGGAAATTCACGAAACATCTGGTTTTTTTGTGTACTCGTTCAATTAGTAGTTGGTACATATGGTAGCGTTGTGGATAAACAAATCTGAAGATCACTACGTCATATTGGTTTGAACGTGTTGAAATATTTGTCTGAAGCGGATACTTAGGTAAACATGGGAACGGAAACCTGTTAATAAAAGACTGATCGTTAATAATAATGATTTCCTGAGAAAACTGAACGGAAGATATAAGGGTAGATACCTACTTAGGTATACCTACACTTATATATCTCGTCATCAAGTCATAGTATTTAATTACCTATGACGGCAATACACACCCACCACTTACGTCATTTGTCAAGCAATCTTGAAACATTCTAATTAGCATGATCATGTGAAAGAGATGCATTATGTACTCGACACAGGGATTTACAATATTTTATTTTAACCAATATTTATGCATGTAGTGACGTATATCGTAAAACCATGATATATTTGTAAAGATAAATATTAAAATGTGGTCAGTACACAAACCAAGATCATAATTAAAAGGGATCCGGTGTCATAATGTTATTGGTTTAGTTTTAATTATAATTATTTAACGTGTTTGGAGTTAGTCAATATTTAAAATGTGTAATTTCAATGTTAGAAGGTTGCCATGCCGCCGTGCTATACATAATCAATGTTATGAATAATTTATGAAAGACGTAAATTATTTTCACACTTTAAATTCATTCATGAGTGTATTTACAAGTCCAAACGCTCACTACTCGGAATCCAAACAATATGTTTGCCGAAAATGTGTTTGGGGAAATCCTGTTTTGGCTAACCAAGATTATCTATTTTAACCCTCGTTTAAGATAACAACACGCAACAAACATTTGCTAATAATAGAGATAATGAGATAACAAGTCAAGGGCTGCCTCGAGGATGGACCACTTAGCAATGTTTATCTTGCTTCATTAAACAATGTAGGGAACGGAACTACGCGCAAGAACAGATCAATATTTGTTGAAGGCAGAGGAGCTTTGTTTTAAGAGGGAGTAATGAACGGTTTGGAAATAAATTTGATATTTTGTCGCACGAAATAAAAGGACCACTTTTGTCAATAGTGTGCCATTTGGTCTTACGAGCCGCATTTAGAATTTGATGGAGGCTAACTTCCTACGGAATCACTTTTTATCTAGTCAAATAAAATAAAATTACATCTATTCAAACTACACTGACATTTAGGTCTTGTTGAACAGCAAAAAATAAATTGAAGATAGTCTCCAAAACGCCAGCTCTTCGCCACTTCCTATAGTCTGCGCCAGATAAGTATGAATTAAAGGTCATTAACCCGCATACATTTATTCAAAATTTCAAATACGTAATTCTGAAAACAGAAATAATGACAAACTTGTCCCGAAAGATACCCACCTTTATCTTTGACTTTTTCTAGTAATAAAAAACAATTCATAATGTATTGTCGGGGTACCTACGCAGATAAATTAAGGAAAAAGCAATGACCTTTAATTCCTACTAATCTGGCGCAGACTATAGTGTTTCACACTTATTCTGTCTGCTTGGAAAGAAGAACCAAATTAATGAAACAAAATACAAGGTGACCAAACCATCTTCATTTCGGATTCAACGGTCTAGTCTACCACTAGTGCGTGCTAATGCTACGACCACATATTGGTTAGTGGTCCCTAACTGTGCCAAGGTCCGAGTCGCTTTCTATCGCTACCGTATAGAGGGATACGATGCTGTCCAAGCCGCGAACTTGCCCTACTTCACTTAATAGATCCAGTTGATTCGTGAGTTGTGAACACGAAACCTTCAATTGAGAAATGGGACTCGAGGGCAAACACTTTGGTTGGTAAACCTGGAATATTTGTAGAGGAAAGTTTTGCTCGTATGATACGATAGACTGCTGAATTTACGCTATAAAGTTTTGTCTGTATAAAAATCTTCAGAGACTGAATTACATTGGTAGGAAGAAAAATAAGGTTGACATGGCGTCCCACAATATCATGCAATCTACACATCATTCAAAGAATTGATTAAACTTTGTAATGTTTAAAATTTGATATTTGTAAAAAGAAATGAATCATTCCAAATTTGGCGCAGTTGGCATTATCAACTCAAGGAGCTCAAATAACTTTACATCTTTTTTGAGGTCAATGCAGACGAAGTGTATGGCCCCTAATCTCGGATATATGTGGCCAAGGCACATCTCGAGCGGTCAAGGTGTTCCAACATCAAACAATCCAATTACTGACAATTTGCTCTTATATAATGTTCCGGCAATTCCATCGGAGAGTATTAATTCTTCTTTGGACTTTGGAATTGATAATTCTTTGGGATAGTTAAGACCTTGCTCGACCAATTTTTGACAAAGTCAAGATCAATGGTTTTAGATCAGCATTAAAATAAGATTTTCTGTCTCTTGTCCTTCAAAACCGGCAAAAAGAAAATAGACCTATTCCTCTCATACGCAAAAAATAAACGGTGTAAAAAAACCTCTTAACGAAGCCGAAAGGCACTTGTTTCCTGGGAACCTTCTAGTTACGGAGATATTGAGGGTCAAAGTCTCAAGTTTTTGACAAGTTTTTTTTTTTTTTAATACAAATTTTTAATGTAAGATTTTGAAGAGAGCAGCGGTGGCCCAGTGGTGGCGGCCCCGACTTACGAATAGTAAGTCGTGGGTTTGAACCCAGACTGGCGCATTACTTTGTGTAATTTATTTCATCACCACTGCTCTCAAAACGGTGAAGGAAAACATCGTGAGGAAACCGGCTTGTCCGAACCAAAAAATTCGAAGACATGTGACATCTACCAATCCGCGCTGGGCCCGCGTGGTGGATTATAGCCCATTCCCTCTCATAGAGGGGAGGCCTGTGTCCCAGCAGTGGGAACATAAATAGGCTGATGATGATAAATGTAAGATTTTTACTTTAAACTACTCCACGACCCCCATACTATGTAATCCATCCATCAGCTCAATTTTTTGAGTGCGTTACATTGAGTTCTACCACAAAACATGATTTTTCACCCCAAAAAAAAGTCGTTTCCCAGCAATAATTTTAGCGTAAAGTTACCTACTTAGTTTGATGTACAGAATGCTTGGTTGACAGCTTCGTGATGAGTCTGTTTACACCCTGTATGTCTGTATTTTCTCAAAGGTCATAATATAGACCGAAGTTTTTTCAAGTGCCACGATTTGAAATCAACCTATTGCGAAAATTTAGATGATAAAGATAATTTGGTATTGAGAAACATTAATGGCTTTAATTCAAACGGAATTAAAATATAAGCTCGAGCTAGATAATGTTGTTAAGTGCTTATTGCTATTCGTAAAACGCATTTTGGCAATGGGATACAGATTAGTTTCTAAGATCAGGGCCATAAGTTCGACGAACAAATATTTAGGGAGACACACGATAAGTTTTTTTGAAAATTAGACTACTATTATCTTTGAAAAACATTATCAACGGGACAAAATCGACCCCTGAACTTAACGAAACTACCTAATATCTCTTCATTTTAATGTCTAAAGGAAATCGAGTAATGATTTCTATCACCTACAAAGTATCCGAGGTTCCCGATAGCCCCCTTGACGTCATACACAACTTTGTTTAAACTGTAGAGCAAACTAATATCGACGCATACAGTGAAACCAAAACACCGGAGATGAAAGATTTACCAATGATTTCCAAGTTTTATTTAACAGACAGACTAAACGATCAACACATTTGGTTTTAGACAGCTTAATACATTTTACTACAAAAATACTATAGTACATGCAAATAAATGGAAGCTTTTATAATGACGGTTCGATTTAGAATTGAGGTCGACTAAGGTTAATGCAGGAAATTGTATGTTATGTGATAGTTTTCGGGCTTATCGAGCAGTTCTGTTACAAAAATATTAATGCTATTTATAAAACGTTGAAACTCATCGCCATATGACTAGGATACACGCCTGGTTAATTGTCTTTGAGCCAATTTTAGAAAACGGAAGGTTTACAGTTTATATTGGAAACAAAAGGAAAACGTAGATGAGGTAAATGTATAAATTATAACTCACCAGATGGAGACCCGTGCATTATCCTCTCGCAGTTATACGCCCATTCAGATATGATCTCTCTCTCAGTCATACTAAAGTCTTCACTGGTCTGATCGTAGAAGGCGTCAAATGACGTCGAACTCTTCAATTTGAGGAGCTGGATCAGGGCACCCGCTAAACACACGGCGAAGGACGCCGAACTGCCCGTTCCTGCTCCAATAGTTAGCTCGGAACCTAATGAGATCTCCAAGGATCTGACGGGAAGGTTGGTACTTCCGAATATTCCGGAATACACGTATAGGAAACTGCGTAAGGAGTTCTTCTGGTTGTTTTGTAATGCGTCGAAGTTTGGCTTGATGAGGTGCAGGAACTCGTCAACTCTTCGCAAGTGATTGTCGTGGTCCAGTTTGTCTGGTAATCTCCAGGAGAATTTGCCTGTGATGCCTGGAGCCAACTTCGGGTGGAAGAGGCTTTTGACTGTGGGTTCCAAAGGCAGGGTTTCTTCTAGTTCGACGCATGGTAGGTGGATCCGTATCGTGGGTTCCACGTGGTAATTTACTTCCTGTAAAGGAGGAGAATTTTGGTTTAATTTTACAAAGCCTTGTCGATAAATTAAATTTGTTTTAAAATATCGGTCGGTGGCTTTGTGACTTTTATTTCACTAATAATTTTATGCATGACCGGCAAAGGAAATTCAACTTTATGTATTAAGTACCTCTAAGTCAGTTTTCTGATGCTACTACTGATACTGTTAGCCTGTGTTATCCTACTGAATTCCGAGTCCGTTTACAAAAATCATAAAATAATGCCAAATCGAAAAGATTTATCGTCGAAGAAAGCTACCTATAACCTACCATTACATCATTATTTCTTTTAATAATAGAACATTATTTCTCTAATATTTTACATAAATTCAAAACACACAATTCTTCTAGTTATTTGCTACCGTACATCATCATATTTTAATATTAATAGGGACATTTACTAAAATGACCATCAATTTATTTGACTAAGTGCCTTATATTTAAACAAAATGAATTGTTTACGTTAAATAAATAGCTTCTGAAGTTATTAAATATACTACATAGCTATTAAAATTAACCGTTCATGTATGAAGCTATTAGAAGGTAAGAATAAATTATTGTCAAAATGAGGAAATTACTACCTACTTTAGGATTTTATTATTTCTATCCTCAACATTCGTAACACAAAATTATTATAATTTTGAGTATTTTATAACTTTCAGTTGTTAGTTATTACTGGCTAACAATCGATTATTTTTTTTTAATAAACATCATATTTATTTTTTATTTTAAAAAATCTTCCTTTCTTACATAGTACTCATACCTATTGCCAAAGTTCGCTTTCTAAGTAACGTAACGATGTAGGCTATGCACCGAACAGACGTGAGCCAATACATTGGTAATATGTAAACGCCATATAGGGACACCTTACACATGACCAGTTATCTTATTACTACACATAAGCGGATGTTAGTCTACCGAAGTTTACGGAAATGTTTAAACCTCCCACCCTTTAAATCTTCACAAGTAACTATCTTGTATTGGCTCTGGCTACATCTTCTAAATTTGAAGCTATATTATATATATAAAAAATACTTATCCCAAAATATTCCAGAAATGCTGGATTACCAAAATATTCCAGAAATGCTGGTCTATCAAAATATTTTGATTCTTTTAAAATGAGTTTACAAAGCAGAAATAAGCATAACATCATGAGAAGAGGATTGATTGAATGGGGGATGTCTTTGCCCAGGAGTGGGATAATTTAAAAATATGCGTATACAGGATGTACACAAACCTATCGCAAAGCTAAAATCGACACATGCTTCACAACTCCACAACCAGGTATCGAAAATTTTAAACAAAAAACTCAAACACAACATAAGTAAAATACTAAATAAAATAAAGCAACAATTCAAACTAACAAACTAAAATAAAATATAAATAAAATTATTACCTTAATAACAATCGAGCTCCTGAGTCCAAGACTGACAGCCACAGCCGTCTTCCCATACACAACCGAATGCTCCCCATGCAGGATCACTTTACCAGGAGCAGACACACTTACTGTGTACAAATTCTCTATTCCGTTCAACATTTTTAACAACAGTCTTTAACTTCTTTCTAACAGCAAGGAACCAATAAAAACAACATATATTTTGTTCTACTTCATTATTATTGCCAAATTACATTTCAAGACTTCTGCGCGTTCCACTGTTCGACCGTTAGCGTCTTTTGCGTGAACGCGTGTATGCTCTTCAGTTCTTCTTGAAGCACTGCGTTCACCAATCTGCGGAGCGAATTATTATACTTTAATAAGTACATATAATAGATCGATTGTTATTCTAATGGCAACGTTTGAACGTGTTAGTTGGAGATACCAATCTTGGTGAATACAAAACGGCCTTTGTCATCTTATCGTTCGGGTGTTAGATTTTTATGAATGATTTTTTTGCGCATCTCATTGACTTTTCAACCCTTCGTTTTTTGTGTGCAGTGTCAGTTGCAAGCGTCAGTCTACGTCATCAGTCAAGGGTTACGTATTGTTGGTTCTAAGTTATTTGAATGTTTAAAAGGCGTGCTCTGAATTTTTGTGTCAAGTTCTTTGTCTAAAAATGCACGTCTGATGACGGATAAGATAGTTCCTCATTTGCATTCTTTTTGAATTTATATTTAGCATGATTACCTTTTGCATTTTTGCGTTAGTTTTTCCTTAAGAGGTTTAGCTTAGAGGAAGCGTTTATGAATGGATCGATACTGATTGATATGCAATAGGAAAGAGTTTAGTTAGTTAGGTTGAAAATGAATAATAGTTGCATAATTTGAAAATACTGTTACCTATTTTTGGACTAAGAGGCCTAAGAGCAGAGCTAGTCTGCAATTGTACAATTTTATGAACATTTTTACATTATTATTTAACCATGCTTTTTCACCATTTCCATTTGGCAATAGGTTTGTTTTAATCATAAAATCTGTATCTATAGTTTTCGTGGACACTATTCTAACAATCCCAATTCATTAACCCGTACTGATTGCGTATAAACCGTTGCTATCACACATGCGTACATTGTCACCATTTTGTCAACTCTTGGCACTCGGCCATAGTTTTTATTGCAATTTTTGCACGCACGTAGTATGCACAATGACCTTCTCATGGTCTCATTACGACTCAATATCAGTAACAATGGTACTATTATGCGATATTGTTTGATTGTATATGACTCGAGACACGTAGCCGGGGTGTAAAGTGAGCTTCTTGGGAATACCAGTGTCCTAATCGTAACAGGAAAATGAAGCGATAATATACAGGGTGTTCGGCTTATGGGCCGACACAATTTTTCCAGGGATTTGGGAGGTCATTAGCTAGGTTCTACCCATACACCCTATGTCTTAAATGTCACGGTTGATTACATATGTATTTTCTTTTTAAATGAAAAAAATACCCTATGGGTTAGTTTTTTCAGCTACCTAACGGAGCAACTGGCCATTTTTGTGGATGTTGAAAAAGGTGATAATGATGATGGTGATTGATTGACCGGTCTTTTCAAACAATAATATGCGAATTAATTTAACAGAGACTCATTGTAACGCTTTTATGTATTGACTTGCGGAAATGAACTACCAAATTAACTTTTAATGGCATCAACTACGGGTGCCAACCTGCCAACGTAGTTTAATTACATACTGTTTGCTAATTTTGAACCAGATACAGTACATGGATCAAAATTCCCGATGCAGTCACTGTTTGTAGCTTCGCAGCTTCGTTCAAAAGGGAACAAGCGAATGACTAAATGATTTGATCCCGGTGTTTATGTTGCAATCAGTGCAGTGCCATTGAGTTCTAATTTGCGTTCACGGTCTCTGCACTTCAAAACGATTGTTTTAATAATGCTTTGCTGATATTTTATAGGGTCAATTATCGTTCACACGTGACTTTCGCTTGTGTTTGCTATCTGTTTTATTTATCGGTGTAAACGTGGACTAGTCTAGCATGAGATGCGCATTATTTGCCCTGAAATGATTAATTCAATTCTTTTGTTCTATTTAAAAAGAAGCAATACAGCGATTGTTACACATAAACCGGTGTTTGTTTGTAACAACCGATCCCACAAATAAAACAGGGTCATGCTTAGATAATCAGAACCGGGGACACAGTAGACATTTGCAACTGAAACTCACGACTGAACGGGTAAGTCCTAAATATTATAAGCAAGCTATTTGGCAACAAGCCCTTTTTTCAACCCGTTATTTTAAATCGTTTCTACAAAACTGCTTAAGGTAAATGCTCCAACCAGCCCGCGAAATTCAAATTTTCTTACGTTTTTTGCAATTTGCAGGCCAGTGCTAGGTTGTATGTTGATTAGAATATTATTCGCGGCTGTAAGACGTATGTCACAACAGTTTTTCCACCTTTATGAACTTGCGAGGGTTGTATTGATGATTTTGATGCTTATAATTCTGTAACTACATACATTTTACAGCCGCGAAAAATATTTTAATCAGCATACTACCTATCACTGGCCTGAAAATTGCAAGAAACGTAAGAAAATTTGAATTTTGTGGTCTACCCTGGAGCATTACCTTAAAATATTACCACAAAATAATTAATTAATCATTTAAACAAAAAGTCAAAGATTTCGAAAGAGTCGACGGCAGGGTTTGGGCAGATTTCAATGTTTGGGTGAAAACTCTTGAAAACAGGAATACCTAACGTCAAAATGTGTCAATAAATTGTAGGGACAACATTCGGGACTCACCTATGCCTAGCCAACAGCGGCTTCCCCTGGAACTTATCAGACACGATGAGCACAGAGAACTTCGCCCCACAACCGTCGCTATCATCCGTCACCTCCTGTTGGCAAAGAGACAGAACGTCAGCAATCAGCATTATGTCACACACACAATACCTAGCGTCATGGGCCGTTAGACTAAACATGATTTGTTCGTCAGGCGGTTATTAGTTAATTGGTCGATTGTCATCTTGTAGTATTTAGTAGGAGGTATTGACCCCCGTTTTGTGAAAGGACTCGTCCGGGTCTTCTGTAATATTGAGTACAACCTACTAATGCTATTTCTGCCGCCAGTATTGTAGTGCTGTGCTTTGGAAGGCCCGAATTAAGGTAAAATATTATGGTAACCTCGCTCCAGAAATTCACATAGAGCAAACCCCTGAGTGTTGGATGGCACTATTCCGGCGCTAGCAGGTGTCAAGAGAATGTCATCAATGGAAAATCAGGTCACAACACAATCGAAGGATAGCGACTCATTTTACAATATACGTTGGATAATACGACAGGCGCCAACTTTGTTTATAAGATACGACAAATATCTCGCATGAATTGCCTGCTTTCATAATAACGTCCAAGAGAAGCGGTTAAGCTGTCTTATTCACAGTCATGTAAATTTAGTTGTTTTCTATGATTCCTATGAAGATACTAAATAAAACCGCACCTACATACTATTTGTTTGGCGTAACTTCCTACGCAACTTGTAAAAGGGGGAACGAGTTAGGTTGCGCGGAAAAACGGGCTAGACCCGTCGCCATACTTGTGAAATATTTACCTACGTCAATTATAAAATTATTCAACAAAAACGGTGGACAGCCATTTACCACACGTCGATTCCTTGTGTAATCTTGGATGTCATTACACCCAAATTATTGGAAAAGCAACAAACATGCGTTTGGCATTATCACTTTGTTCTCACAAACTCAAAAAAACCGTGATTGTGTGTAGGCGCAAAAAGTATATCGTTCGGGGGTAATCGACCCCTCCAAAAAAAAAAGAAGATAATAGCGTTACTAATGAGGTTGTCACCACTCAATTCTAATACCTACTTAACAAAAGATTTTTTACACCAACAAAACCTCCTAACAACAGGACGCCCTCCGCAGAGGACGCACAAAATTATACAAAGATTTATGCTTTGCCAGCTGACTTACCTTACACTACGAGTACAACGGTCACAGCCTAGCTAGACTATGGCAGTTAGATATTTCTAGAGCATAGTATACATTATGGAGGCCCTGAGATTGATTGGTGCCGAGACAAGAGAAATTGATGCGAATTGGCCACAATTGCCCTGGAAGAGTGCTTCCTCAAGAATACACGGGTAATTGGAGCAAATGTAGATCGAACTTCAAGGAGTTAGTTAGACCTAGAGTCAATTAGGTAAATGAAAGGTCTGTGCTCATTGACAGCTTTTAATTTAAAATCATTAATGAAACGTGACTGCATTGAGATGCATAACGATGATGTTGACGTTCTCGTTGACAGGGTAGGAACCATGGCAACTAAGAATTGAACCATTGAAAAACTTAACATTAAATGATTTTGGGAGGCCCAAATAATGGTCCTATCAAAGAGTAAAAATAGAAACGGTAAAATTTTTACCCATTAATGAATTCTTGAAGCGTAGATTTATATCAGTTTTAACCATTTTAGAAGACAAAATAAACCTATACATCTGAAAATAAAAGAATTATTTTATCAGAACATACCTACTCTTCAAATCCCATAAATCAACTAACAAATCCATTACAAGATTACTCATCCAAATCTAACACGTAAAGGCTAATTTATAACCTATAATTGTAATAATATTTTACAATAACGTAGATTGATGATCATCCAAAAGTGTTTCAGTGGCAGGAAACATTCCCACCATCTGTCTTTCTTTTCCGGCCTTTAGAGGTTACTAACTTTCGTGTACTTAAATATGAGACGATGCCTGCTTTCCGGGCATATGCAGATAATCTGGACACTGTGCAGACTGACTTGAAGTCTTATTAGGGTTACCAGTATCGTTTTCTTGAATACAAGGAAGCTCCAAAATGGGCGGGAGATGGAACTTGATCAATAAGTAGGAATTAGGTTTTTCCTTGACCTTGTCCCATGTTAGTTGGGGTCGGCGCAAAACGTTTTTTTCTTCCATTCTCCCCTTATTACCCGACTGCGTCAGAAGGAGGGTTATGTTTTTAGAGTATGTACTTATGTACCTATGTATAATTGTCTGGCACGCTCTGTAGTCTGAACGGCTCGCTGGATTTTAGCTTGAGAGGGGTCGTTAGATTCGTATTTACTCTGAGAGTGACACTGGGTATATCAAAATAAAATAAAAAAAACAAAAAGGCGGATTTCTGGCGCCGAATTAAAATGTTTGGCACGCTCTGCAGCCTGAACGGCTTGATAAAGGGCTCATCAAGAGGATTTTAAAATGGTATACCTATCTAAGTAACTAAAAAGTGTAAAATAAAAAAAATAATCAAAAAATATAAAAAAAAACCCGGACTGCGTTAAAAATAACTAATAATTTCAAATAAAAACTGAAAAGAATAAAACAAGTTCAGGAGACAGGACATATTGACTGCAACAGCCCGACTGTTACTGATTAAATATTCTAGACTAAATCATTATATCCAATATGGGTCCCGAACTCCCGACTGTTGCAGTCAATATGTCCTGTCTCCTGAACTTGTTTTCTTCTTTTCAGTTTTTATTTAAAATTATTAGTTATTTTTTACGCAGTCGGGTTTTTTTTAATTTTTTTTTTTTGTTATTTATTTATTCACTTTTATTCTCATAGCTTATTGTCTTATTGACAACGCCTTATAAAAAAATGATCTCATTATGAGCCTGTTTTCGTAGGCAATTTACTCTTAAAACTATAAGAGTAATTGCCAAGCAATTATATTTTAAACCAATCATACGAGTTTTTGAAAACGATAGTTCATCTACTGTGACTGTGAGGTTACGAAATATTTTATCAGTAGGTAAATTTGGCCAGGTCATGAGTGTCATGACATTTGGGCACGTGGCATGCACGCCTGTCGATTATTTATTTATCGCTTTGTTTTATACTAATTCCGATTACTATCCCCATGTGCGACCGAAGAAAAAACAGATAGTGTCTGCCTTCCCACGCTAAAACCATCGACTGAGACAGATATAGTGCTAAGTAGCTAGTAAACGAATCACTGTTTTATGAACTCCACCCACTTACATAGAATCTATGCGAATTAAAAGGAATTGCAATTTATGGTTAAATATTAGTCAGACATTTACTATTCTTTTCCTCAGCGTTTCGATCGCAATCTAAAACGTCTACACCCAGTATTGTTTATGCTTATAGAATTATTGTAGAAAGTGGCCAATGAGCATCTTTATCTGTTCCTGCTAAAATAATACTGCCCCTATCGTTTTCTTTGAGGAACAAAAAAGAAAAAGCATTGATTAGCCCGCACAAACAAAACACACAAATTAAAATGGTTAAACTAACAGTACAACTAATTAAAAAAAAAAAACAAAGAGAAAAAAAAAAAAAACATGAAATTAAATTGAATTGAAAATTCATCTTTCATAATTCCCCAACTCGTTCTTTTATAATGAACAAGGTGACATTTTATAACGTTTGACAGGTCTAAATTAAATCAAAATTAACCTTCATTCTGCGACATTGGTCTCTCATAACGACGATCGAAGTTATTTCATATTGACCATATAATTGTAAGGTTAATCGTTCTTTCGAGTTAACCTTGAACAATATTTAGGTGAACAAAGATTACAGTAGCATATCATTATGATGAATTTGAATTCAACGGATACGTTCTTGACCGAAATGATCATACATAATCACGCAATTTTATATGCAAGCAAAGACTAAGTTTTAACGTTTACCTGAAATCTTTAAAATTGAATAATTTTACAATTTGTTGGATAAAACGATTGTACAAAAGATGGGAAACAATTTAAGAAAAATAAACAAATCTATGTATGTACAGCCTTCGGAATACGTAGCACATAATAAGGAGTCCGTCTTTCCGCCTTCTAAAATGACGCATAATTTTAATACTTTCATAATTTTAAGATACACTATTTCTCTAATTAATAAACTATTTGTACAATAAAACTGTAGAACTGACATAATGATTAAGTATCTCATTGTTTCATTAATATGGTGATTAAGTTTTTGCATCATCTCATTTAGACTATAGTATTATAGAGGTTAAAATTGTTTGTGAGTTTGTATATAGGGGGTAATCTCCGGAAATAACGATCCAAATAAAAAAAGACACTGGTACCTATAAAGATACATTATTCGTGGGTGCTATAGGCTATAAATTATATTTTTATCAAGCATATTAGCCGAGTTATCACAATTTTAGCGAAATCGCGGGCGAAGTCTCGGGAGAAATCACAGTAACATAAGTAAACGTAATCTAATTAATTGTAGTATAAAATAAAAAGGAAACACTAGAATAGTTTTGGAAAAACAACACATTTCACCCTCTACAAAAGTACTTTGACTAGCCCAACGGGAAATATTACCGTGCGTGATCTCATGTTGCATGAAAACATTGCAGAGCTTGCATCAAATGGAACGGAACAAATCGATGTGTAAATGAAAAAGAAACATGAAGTTTCATTTCAGATGCAACCAGCACTAATGCGTTAAATATTCTTACATGCAAAACCTGAACAGTGGTTAATATGACAAGTCTATTCTGTCAATTTAAAACAAGTTCTATAAAATTCACCATCATTAAAAATAACTACATGAATGACATTATGTAGCCACTAGCGAATTAAGAAGAATGTTATTTATTTATTACGTGCATACATAAATTATGACCCCATTAAAGAAGGTCGTGCTCAACCTCATTCAACTAATATGGAGAATCTACTCACCAAACCTGCCCATTAGTATAATTAAGAGGATTCATCAGAATAATATACTTGCATCACGCATTTTGGCGCTTTAATCAAATTAACGAAATTAACATCATGTTGTTTATGTATGGTTAAAAAGTATCAGAAGAGTTTGCCGTGAAACAACAAAGGAGTTGGAGTTTACATAAAGATACTAATTGGTCAAAAGGATTAAGGTAAACGCACACTTATCATCAGAGCCGAAGGAAGCGAAAGAGCCGAAGGAAGCGAAAGAGCCGAAGGAAGCGAAAGAGATAAGGAAGCGAAAGAGCCAAAGGAAGCGAAAGAGCCGAAAGAAGCGAAAGAGCCGAAGGAAGCGAAAGAGCCGAAAGAAGCGAAAGAGCCAAAGGAAGCGAAAGAGCCGAAAGAAGCGAAAGAGCCGAAGGAAGCGAAAGAGCCGAAGGAAGCGAAAGAGCCAAAGGAAGCGAAAGAGCCGAAGGAAGCGAAAGAGCCGAAAGAAGCGAAAGAGCCGAATGAATTGAATTTTAGAATTACGCGTCGAATCGGACGAATAGGTGATATAACGTTTCGTTCGGCGCGGTGGATTCTTTCGCCGCGGTCGATTCGTTCGGTGCAGACAAGTGTGCGTTCACCTTTTAAAATAGAGTTTCATCATGGTAAGTGCATTGGAACCAGTAAGGTCTAAAGGTTTCGAAGAATTTAAGTTATGTGCTTAATAAAAAATAAACGAGGACTTTAAAATCAAAGACCTTATAGGTTATGCTAAGGTCGTGCTTAGTTTATCGTTATGCTTGGACGTGAATAAAATACGAATGCTTTAAGTGTTTACTAATGCAATGATTTTCTGAGATAAAGAATATACCTACTGTTGAACAGTTGAAAACTTGAATTTGTTTCTTACGATCCTTTGCTAGCTCCTATTTTAAATTTAAGTGAAGAAATTGGGAACTTCAAATTGTATGAATTTCAACTGTGCATGAAGTGGGCTGGTTGCAGTGGCCTGTTTCTTCTCCCTATTGACTTTTTCAATTCACACATTTATACGTATACTGCAGATGTACTGGTCTACATGTATTTTAGTGTAACTTTATTTCAACGGCTTTTTTTCTGGGCGACTTTATTTAAGACTAGCTGACGTCCCGCGGTTTCACCCGCGTAGTACCCGTTCCTCACGAATAATGTAGCTTTCTACCAGTGAAACAATTTTTATAATTGGTTCATGACTTCCGGAGATTACCCCCTACATACAAACTTACAAACAAATGTTACCTCTTTATAATATTAGTATAGATCTAAAATCGTCGGAATGTCGAAGACTCACAAAATCGTTTCTTGAATAGACTTCACATCTGATAAAAAATTGTAGGTCAGACACGATCCCCCTCTAAATGACCCCAGTCAATCTTAACACGACAAGAAAAGTCAATTTGGGACTTGGGAGGAAACCCAACGGTAACGTGGATAATGTTCAACATGAAATCACTTGAGAAATCACAATTACTTTTCTGTAAGATTGAAATATCGTCCAGATAAATAAAATACAATAACCTGCAAGAAATTCGTCCCGGAATCGTGCGGTCCAGTTGAAGTAAAATCCGTGTAATTTGTCCATTAGCTGGTACAGACGAAACATGAAGCTCACATCGTTATTTTAAACTCAATTCTCGTAAATCATTTTACAGACAATTACGGCGTGCATTATAAAAGGATGCCGGAGAAAAACATGAAATATGGGATGCTTGAAGACATACAGACTGTTTATCTTAATTTTTGGAGTTGGTGAGATGGAGAAAACTGTGATTCGAATCAAACCAAAAGACTAATATATAGAGTATATATAATATATAAATAATATACATACTAATATAGTACAACTGAAGAGGAGCTCGTGGCTTAATAAAAACAGCCGCTCGGGTCGATCTTTAGGTTAAGCCGTGCTTGCCTAGGTTGGTCTGTGGATGGGTGAACTGAACACCCATTACATACCGAGTTTCCTCCGTGCCTCAGAAAGCACGTTATGCCGTTGGTCCCGGCTGTCATTTGTAGATCTTTGACAGTCGTTACAGGTAGACAGTGGCCTGAAAGTCTGATAACCAGTACTAACTGGGTTGTAGAGGTCAGATAAGCAGTCGCTCCATGTAAAAAACTGGTATTCAGCTGCATCCGGTTAGACTGAAAGCCGACCCCAACATAGTTGGGAAAAGGCTAGGCAGATAATGATGATAGTACAGCTGAAGAATTGGTCTGTCTATTTGTTTGAATGAGGTAATCTTTGGAACAACCACCAGGGTTAAAGTTTTGCAGCGTGCTGCCCCGATAGGGCTCCGGGGACCGGGAGGGGGGAGGGGGAGGGGAAGGGGGTCCCATCCCCCCCCCTACCGCTAACCGGAAATGTATAGTTTTTTTTTTATGATTTTTTTTAGATGCAATAATTTTGTCATAGCAAATGTACATTTTGGGGGTTCAGGGGAGAGAAAGAGTAGGAGAAGGGAAGGGGGACCTCGCACCCCCCCTTTCCGCTTGCCAGAAATGTATATTTTTGTGTTTTTGACCTAACCTAATCCGGTCAAGTTGGTCTGAGTCGGATTCCGGACGCGCTCCCGCCAGACACTCTCGCTCACCCCTGAGTGTCGCTAAGCCACACTCCACCTTCGCATAGCTACGGAGGTCGCCGGCTCGCTTCGCTCGCCACCTCCCCCCTTCGCTCTGCTCGGCTTTGTGTGGCTTGCTCCACTCAGGAGCTCCCTCGAGCATCTGGCTCCCGCAATTATAAAAAACACTCTAGGGGTAGGGACCACAAGACCACGTGGGGTCGGGGTGCCCTGTGTCGATTCTGAGGCCAAGTCCTGTCTGTGTAATTAAAAATAAAAATTGCGTTTAGTTTCACGTAATTGTGTAATTTCAACTGTCAAAGTAACAAAATTGCGTTTAGTTTGACGTAATTATGTTTATTTTTGGCCTAAATATGTTCGTTCCTAACCTAAAAATTAGGTTTTTTCTTTATTTATTTTTTGGTTAAAACTGCGTTTCCTATGAAAAAAAAGTGTTGCAAGGGTATCAGTAAGACCCCTAGGAACCCCTAATATTATCACATTTCCTCCAGCGAGGCAGCACGTTTCAAAACCCAACCCCCTGCTAAACAGTATGAAATGTGATCATGCGCAGTGCTCCAGAAAGCTGACAAAGATTGATTGAGACGATCCTTCGAGTGCATTAGCAGTAGCAATAGGTCATCATCTGCCTAGCCTTTTCCCAACTATGTTTGGGTCGGCTTCCAGTCTAACCGGATGCAGCTGAATACCAGTATTTTACATGGAGCGACTGCCTATCTGACCTCCACAACCCAGTTGGTACTAGGTAATATGATACCCCTTGGTAAGATTGGTTGTCAAGACTTTTTGGGCCACTGACTTATACCTGTAACGACTGTCAAAGATCACAAATGACAGCCGGGACCAACGCGTAACGTGCTTTCCGAGGCATTGAGGAAACTTGGTATGTAATGGGTGGTCACTGGTCACCCATCCACAGACCAACCTAGGCAAGCACGGCTTAACCTAAAGATCGACCCGAGCGGCTGTTATTATTTAGCCATGAGCTCCTCCACGAGCCAGTAGCAATAGGTACTGTCACCAAACAACCGACTACGGAAGAGAAACATGACTAACATGTAACCTATATGGCTTCGAATGTCGACCTACTAAACTTTCGAACCGACTAAATGTAAAGATGATACAAGCAAGAAACAATTTCATTTGCGTCTACCAAGGAGGATATACTTTTATATTTACTTTCTCTTCGACCAAGAGTTTAACTTGTATTGTACCTGCGTACGGTCCATTCACGGTTATTTTAACTTTGATACAAACCGGCACGGCAACATAAAAGGTATAATAACAACCACAGGACAGTATACAGTATGCTTGCTTTGCCTATAACAGCTACAATGCATTGTTAGCTTGAATAAAAATGTTTACAGTTCATAGTAATGTTTACACTCGAGTTTTATACTCGCTTCAATGCCTATTTAGTGCAAAGACAATCCATATTGTTATAACTGCAAGTAACTAAACGCACTGTTGGCATGCAATACCATGTTATGTGGATGACTTGATCTTGTTAGTTATAAAAAACGGAGCAAACACACGGATTCAAACTCCTTGGAAGACTTTCAGTAATTAAATGTGAAGTCGCAGCTACTCAAACGGATGTTACCCATTAGAAAATAAACTTTCGAAGTAAACATAGATCTAAAGTATTAGCAGTTTGTACGGCAAGCATCGATCGTGTGCACGTAGTGAAAGCCGGACTTTAGAAATCACCAAACACCAGTTTTTAGAATAATTACCTATTCGGTATTTATTTATAATTTCTCTGTCAAAGGCTAAGTTTGGAACTTTTACTTATTAATATTGGTTACCGGTTTAGTAGTGGCGGATTCGTAACATTAAAATACTATTTACTATTATGTCTACCTCTGTCTAAACTGCTTTATTTTAATGAGACAAAAATAAAAAGAAAAAAACACTACTTATAATGATTAGTATGATTACAGACTTATTGATTTTTTTTAAAGTTATGTGTAGTTGTGTGAAGTTACCAAGCTCCGGCCATAGGTCATCAATAACACTTCGTTGCTCAATAGTTGACTAAACACACTGTAAATCATATTTAAATTACCAATAATTTAAATAATGAACACAGCCTTACTAATGTTATTGATAATAAACCTTGAACGTAAAACAAGCGATAAATTAGAAAAAATAAATAAGCATAGATTACACTGAGACTAACAACCTTCTAAAAACACGTAAAACAATCTTAAAATCCACGTACCTAATTCTTTTCACTATAAAAAAAATAACTTTACTCATAAATCACGAATCACTTGTCTATAATACGACTTATTTATTTTTAGAACGCGTTCGGATACGTGCAGTGGCGTGCACCGACCGCGGCCCGTCCAACGACTGACTTCCCGCGCTACTCGCGGATGCGGCTGAATGACCGGCTACGTGATTGTGGGCGTCTTGTTGGCTCGTAAATCATCAGCTTCGGCGAAGACGAGCCGTCTAGTTTTCGAGTAGGTCTCACTTGGGTTATTACGTGGCACCGTATGACTGGACCCCATATGTAACGATCTCGTCATGTTTTTTTACTCAATAGTTTTGCACTTGAACAACGCACGCCAATTCAAGAGAGTGATGATTGATTAGGTTAGCAAAAAATCCTACGAACAGATGAACTGTTCGTTTCTTTCTTTCTTCGGACCACGTACGTGCATTACTTTAGCTTCTGCATCACCTTGACATTTCAGCCAGCAAAATAGGAAAACAAGGACGTGCCGTTCTCAATTTATTGCTTTCGGTACTCAAGGGCCCGACTCTGCAAATATATCTTTCATCAAACATTTTTGTAGCAAACAATGTGGATTCTGCGAAGAGTACCTACATTTAACTTTCCGTGTTTAGAACCAAAATCAACATTAGTAGCACGCACGTAACGCAAAACCATTGACAGGAAAGTGTGCTCGCACGCACGGAAAATAATCAAACATCCTCATTTGTGGGCCGGAGGAAAACGGATTAGATTACTTTGTATTAGGACTTTAATATGTTTAATTACATAACCAACCCGAAATTGCTGACTACCGACGTTTTTAGACACGATACGATATCTGAGAGTTTAGACTGAAATGTTTGCAACATTCTGTTTAGTAAAAAAGCTAAGACTCTTTTTTTAATTTTTATCATTATGTCATCTCTGTCAGTCTGTCTGATCTCTTCCAAATGTTTCATTCAACATCAACTGGAAAAGCTTAAACACTGTTCAAATAAATTACAATTTGTTAAATGATGTTTACGCTGTAGGAATCAATCTTGCGATCTCCAGAACGACGGACATCTCTCAAAACAAATTGCAGGGTATCGACATAAATCAGCTTTCAAAATACTGTTCTTGACACCACGCACGTGTATCAAGGTTATTTCAGGATTGCTGGGAACTTAAAACATACCATTAGGTACAAGGGCATGAATTAGATGAAGCAGATGCGTATCAAATTGTGGAACCTTCCGTTCTTCTAGACCAAATTGTAGGTGACGGTAGCACAACCATGTTTCAGTAATTCTTGCACCACTACATTTCCGAACCTATTACCTCAACAACAACAACAGCCCATAACGTCCACTGCCTGACATAAGCCTCTCCCATGATAGGACATGGAGGAATTTGCCGTAAACTCCACGCTTGGCAGGCGGATTGGAGATCGCAGTGATGAAAGACTAACAGAAAACGCTGCTGCCCATTCTCTGGTCTACGAAGGCGCAAGGTGTTCTGCCTCAGACATTAGTAGCCTTATACGACACCCGCCAATTCTACTCTGCCGGATACCACACGGCTACCTACCTAACCTATTACCTGATGGTCGTTAAACCACATAGCATAAAACCAATTCATTTGTAAAACAAACACATTAACTTGGAAGATGTCGCACGGTTTCATAATACGTTATAATTTGCCGGGACCTTGCCGCAATACCGGTGTTGATATTGCGCAACGCAAAGACGCGTATTTTAGCATACACTTGATGTTGACTCTACTGCTTAGCTCTTTTGTTTGCTTTAGAACGCCAGATAAACGTGACATTGGCATCTGTGCCGATATATCATTCTTTTACATGTATGATGTTTTATGGAAAGCCATGTGTTGTTTGAGAATAAACAATTTATGCAGTCCTGACTCATAGCGAGTCAAGTGTCATCGTGACTTTCAGCTACCCTAATTAGCATATTAGTCATTTAGAACTGCAGATCATACGATTGCACTAGGTACCTACCAGTATTGCTTTACCGATTAAGCATAGGAACTTATTTTCGAAGTAAAGCTGAAATTGCAAGGGCACTTAAACTTATGATAGGCATTCCTAATGTCTTGACCTAGATACTAGTTAATTATATAGATCGATTTCAAGTTTTTGTTGCGAACATAACTAACTAACATAACCTGTCGAACGATTGCGTAAAAGCTACGTATTACATTATTACAATTCGGAAAAACTGGACTCTGCATTTTACTTAATTAAAGACTGAATGCCAAGGCATTGTGGATATTTTTATCACTATTAATTATTTGATCGCCTAGCCTTTTCCCAAATATGTTGGGGTCAGCTTCCAGTCTAACCGAATGCAGCTCAATACCAATATTTTACTTGCGAGCGACTGCCTATTCCTCCACAACCCAGTTAGTACTGGGTAATACGATACCCCTTGTAGGCTGATTGTCCGACTTTCGGGCCATTGACTACCTGTAACAACACTAACGGCTTTCAAAGATTTACAAATTACAGTCGGGACAGGCACGGATGAAACTCGGTTTGTAATGGGCGGTCACTCATCCACGGAACAATCTAGGCAAGCGCGGCTTAACCTGAAGATCGACCCGACCGGCTGTTATTATTTAGCCACGAATACCTCATTGTCTTACTGTTCTTATGGCGACCGAATAATCTCACGTGTTTGACACTAAGCCAAAATAACTTCATCACGAGATCAATGTTTCATAATACCTTGTTCAATCAGTCAGTCAGTTGTTCAAGACACCTGTAGGTGCAGTTATCATTACCTCTACATCTCGCATGACCCAACACCGATTCAAAACCCAAAAATTTCTTCGCAAGCCCTTTGCACAATGTAAAAAGACATTTTCTCATAGGTGTTACATAAAACGATAAATTTTACGCGCCCCCGTACTGCGCCCGTTCAAGGTCTACTGACGTCGAACGATAAGGTGCGGTAACGTTATGCCAAGTTCTTATGACCGATACCAGAATCCAATCAGGAATTCGGCCAAAAAGATAAGAACATGATTGGATAATGTACTTATTGACGTCATGCTGATGCAAGATAATTTCACTGTTAAGTAAGGTCAAAAATTCTTGTGCAAAGTATTGAAGCTTGGAGTGCTTCAGGGAGCATACTTGGACCTATCACTTGAGTAGCGAATTACGAGGAATAAGGTCATTGTAAATGCAATAGTTTTACATAAACCCATTTATAGAATGACCAAAGAGCAGAGTTTGCAGAACAAAGGTAACAAAAGGCACGAATGATGATTCAAGCTTGGTTCTCACATCCAGCTGGGATGATACGTCAAATAATTTAGATAAGACTTCTAGAGACCTTGGAAACCTTCAGAACATAAGTATATGCCGCCGTTGTGAAACTTACATTGTCTTTTGTTCTGTATAAAATTAGTTGATTATTTAAAAAATAAATCCTGACCGTTAAGATTTCACTGCATGTTAAAACAAAAGCAAGAAAGTATTTTAGAGAAGATTAGTTTCATATTTTTTTGTTTTTAAGCTATTTTAAATTTTTAACATCGCGCTGATTAAAATTCCAGTTGTGTTAAAGTTTAATTAAATACGAGTTGAGTATATCCCCGATAACAAGATTCGTCTAAGATCCGCTGCTTCTAAGAAATTCCTAATGGAAAAGCCCTGATGCATTATATAGGAACAGGTCAGCATTATCATCTGTCTAGCCTTTTCCCAACTATGTTGGGGTCCGCTTCCAGTCTAACCAGAATTTCAGTTTTTTTTTTTATGAAGTGACTGCCTATTTGACCTCCACAAGACCACAATCCAGTAATTGGGTAACACGAAATCCCTTGGCAAGACTGGTTGTCAGACTTTCGGGTCACTGACTACCTGTAACGACTGTCAAAGATTTACAAATGACAGCCGGGACCAACAGCTTATGGCATAACTTATATATCGGAACAGCTATTGAATATTATTACTAGATATGCATGTTACCAGCGCAGCGCTCGATGATCAATTATGGGCTGACTCAAGATGATCAATTCCATAACAGAATATTTCCTCATCGATCATAATGGTTTTTCTCAAATACACATTTCTAGTTTATGGCATAGGTCCCAGAACTTTAATTGATGTAAGAGAATACTATTATAACAGAAAAAAATCGGTTCTAATGTAAAGGCTAAGTTTTTATCAAATATTTGGCAATCTTTGACCTTGACGAAATGATTACACGTTACCTTGTGGTTTTACAATATCTATAGTTAATTTATGATTGTACGACTGGACTTTGTAATGTATAGAGAAACATGTGAAAGTGAGGAGGAATGTCGCTCTCCTTTTTCCACAGTGAAAGGAGATTTGGGGCAAATTCTTAATGCGTAATTACTTTGTCTACGTGACGCGGTAACAGTAACTGAGATGGCAAAAACATCTTGCTTTCTACTTCTATCTATTTATTTTGTTACTATCAGATCCAACCAAGCCATAAGTAGGATTGATAAGTCATGATAAGGTTTCAATTTCTTTAACGCTCTCCTGAAGTTATGGAATGAATATGTACGTAGTTGACGTTGATTAGACTGAAGGCTGGTCAGTGGTCTTCAACTTTGTTTTCCCGTTCAATAACATCAAATAAGTTTGCTATACCAATTAGCAGATTTGGAAGAATATGGAAACGTGCAAAAGCTATTTAATATTTATCTGTGATGTCGTCTGCTAGTTCGCTGTTTTTAGAGTTGTATATCGAGCCATGCTCCTCTGCATAGGCTTCACAGGTCGAGCGACTTCTTAAACCCACCTGCACCTATCCATGAACTAAGCAGCACCATATCGTCTGCATAGCTTATGTTATTGACACATATTCCAACATTACTTGATTCGATTCGTGATATTTTGAAACTGGACTTTCTTGCTGCTTACACAATTCAATTACAAAAATGATTTTACAATATAAATCGCCAAAATGTAATGAAATTGTTCTATATTGGCTATTTATTTGCTTTAGACCAAGTAACAAAATAAAATCGACACTTACTGTATATTATGATTCTGTGTTAAACGCTGTACTGTTTGCTAGTACTTAAGCCAATGTTTATGTTGCTGCAAATGCAATATCTCAACGAGAACTGTAAAATGAAAGTAAGGTCAACGGCCAAGATAAACAAACGAAAACAAAGCTATCAACAGTTCTTATAGAGCATAAGCAAAGTACAAAAGAATCAATATAAACCATTGAAATCACAAAGCTACTAATTCAATCAAGCTACATCGTAGGAAACGCAACATTTTCCAATTACAATTCAAGGCAGTTACAAAGGCTACCAAGACTGATCTGGCTAAATTAGCCGCTTAATATGCGCACTATGAATGAATTCTAATTTGATAGACTGCAAATGGCAAATTCAATGTTGAATGTAATACGACATCTAAGTTAGCTAGGTATATCTAAGAGCTAGACGAACCGGATAGGCCTAAGAGCTACTAGAAAATCAAGATGGGCGCGGGAAACTAGACAAGAAAGTTAGTACGGAAGACAACATCGCAAGTTACAAAGACCTTGGAGATATCGCTGACGACCTACATAATAGTTGGCCCAATGAGAGATATCAAAGCCAATGAACTCGAAGATAACTTTGGCACAGTTCAAAGAAAGAATCGGCGAATATTGAAAGGGAAAGTTTTTACTTTCTTACGTTTTATAAACATAGACAGTCATCGATATGGAGATGCGTGTTTTGCGCAATCGGTTTCGTCGATTACCTCTTTCTATTTTGACTTCATCAAGGATACGATTTTTTTTTAACAAAACCTTGTTTTGGAAGTATCTCATAAATATTTAGGTAGATCTTCTTGCAAATATAAATGTGCATTTATAATGAATGACGTTAGGTATAGCCTATAGCTCTCATGTCATCTTATAATTAATAACATATAGTTAGTACCTACGTCATTCTCATTGACTTTTATCGACACCCTTTTCATTTACTTTAAAAAATCACATCCTGCATGACCAAATCTTTGCTTACCATATTATTTGCCGGTTTTTATGAAGAAATTTTATGGTTGAACTTTCTATAAGCAGGTAATAATATAATTGCATGGTTGCGAAAACCTGCGTTATAATTTTGAGGTCAATGTCAGAGACGGTCTCTTTCGTTAGTTAATCACTTTTTATTAAACTAAAACAAAGTTGACAAGGTACCTATAACTTTTTGTGTAGTTTGCAAAAAACGAAGTTTCATCACAGACGAGTGGGTATTTCATTTTCAACTGCATGTTATTTTTTTACTGCAATGAATCAATACGCATTCAATCTATCTGATACATGATGATGCAACTGCAACTCTGAGTAAATCTGACATTACACGTGGTACAAAAACGAATAAAACACTAACTTTAAGCCGTTATATTATGAAAATATTAATATTACTTATCTAAATCGTCATGTAGCCGCAAACGGTTTCGTAATTGGTTGCAAGACTTGCAAGACGTCCATTGTCTCTGGACAAATGTAATGGCCGTCGATGTTTGCACATTAGGATAACTGTGAGCGTAGCAAGCATGTAGCACATGTGCAATTCTCTAGAAGGTTAGCCTAAGTGGAGCAGCATTATTGTTGTCTGCAGTTTTCTTTGCGGATTCAGCAGATTTTTATGAAGTATCTAGACGAGTTATACCAGTGCTGTGTGGCTTGATGGAGCGTACGGCAATCAAGTCTACATTTGTGATTGATAGCTTGTACTGTAACCCGGTTTTTCGTCTTACGACTATAGTAGTTTATGAGATAATCAGCTGAGGAAAAAAGTTAGCACTGGAAAGAAAAAGCTAAATAGAAATAAATAATCTATGTATCCTTCATTTACAATGAACCGAGAGCAAAAGAAGTCCAGACTATCTACTGTTTATTTTGAAATCGAATGTTTTGTGAGGAAGCCAGAAATTAACTTATGTATATAAACAATTTACAGTCTAACTCACGTTTTCTGATTCTACCATTAAAAGTAAACATTAATAAATTAAATAACCTAATAGCAAAATAGCAATAATGATAATTATAAATAATGAATATAATATACTTACAGGAATATAAAATTCTATGAAAACAATTTACATGACAAATTGTAACGATTAATCATATTTACGAAATATTTTTTGCAAGGTAAAAAACTCAGACATTATCAAATACAAGGTTTTGCAAAAAAAGTAAGAGGTACCTAGTAATTATTATAGTAGTAAAGATTATGGCGTCTTAATGCGTAGGAATTTCGAAATTTTCATGTTCATTTTCGTCACGAAGGGAATGACCGATGAGCTGACCACCTTGCAAACGACCAGTTCCTTTTAAGCCGGCGACCTTCGCGCCTTGTCAACTTAAAAATGATGTCGAAAGAAAACCTCTACAGGTTTTTTTGGATTGGCAACACTACGGGATTAAGCGATATTTCACAAACAGAGGCTTACTTTTCATTCCTCGAATTTTCATGTCATTGAAAACCATTTTACGAACAAGTTTTTTATCCTCTGTAGGAATATTTTATGGAGAGGTTTTTTAAAAAAAATGTTGATTTAAAACCTTGAACATCTTCATCTAATCAACCAACATAAAAAGCAGACCGTCTTTGTTCTCAAAACAGAGCGTAAGCAAATAAGGAAAGTCAATATTCATAATTTATGTGAATGAATAATTAGCGCAGTTGGAGTTTTCAGGAGCATAGTCATCGGAACAATGATATTAGCTGAGATTTCGTGGAAGCTATTAACTCGCATCTTATGTCATCTCAGTAATCAGAACTCATGAGTATTGATTGTCCCATCTGCAGTGAGCTGCAATAGATTATGAAGTCAGAGAATCGTAAGAAACAGAGTGACATGCTTTTTTTTCATAGAATCAAACTTTGTGAATTAAGGATCCGCCAAACTGTTACGGAAGATCAGCGGTGGCCCGGTGGTGGCGGCCCCGACTTACGAACAGTCGTGGCCGCGTGGGTTCGATCCCAGGCAGGAGCATTACTTTGTATTTGATGTATTTCATCACCACTGCTCTCAAAACGGTGAAGGAAAACATCGTGCGAAAACCGGCATGTCCTAGAACTAAAAAATTCAAACACATATGACATCTACTAAGCCCGCGTGGTGGATTATAGGCCATTACCTCTCATAGAGGCCGTATGTCCCAGCAGTGGGAAAATTATAGACTGCTATGCTTATGCAAACTATTAACGACCTACCACTGTAGACACTGGAATCTGAATACTAGCAGATGCTTCAGATAGTATCTTACAAACGGTAGACTTTCCCCGGTGACCGTAGTGGCGTCCCCAAGTTGTCCGCACCCCGGTACAACTTAATTTAGTGAGGTAATATAAATGGAATTCTTCAAAATGACTGACTGTAGTGTAGCCGTCTACAGTGGTTTCGCAGCAGTATTTCGCACATTAGGGTAGATAGTGTGTGTGGACGCCGTCACCTCCTTCTGCGAAGCAGTAATGCTAGAGAAGGAGGTGGTGGAACGTGAGAGGGAGAGAACCTCACAGCGTCCCGGCCGCCACGGGAGACGCCCGGGGCGTCGGGGGCCACCGTAGGCGCGGGCCTGTGGACGGTAGGCTATGGGCTAGCTCGCCGTCCGTCCGTCTCATGACGACAGGCCGTGTTGACGGCGCAGGAGTGTTCCACGCGCGCCTCAAAGAGAGTCAGCAAAAAGGAAGGGGTCCGCAATGACCGATGCCTGCCGGGGTTGCAGGACTGTTCGAAAGAGATACCGTGGCCCCGGAACACTAAGGGCGATGAAGGAACGTGGATGGGTTTTAGTCAGTATAAGTCTGACACTCCCTCCTCCTCCGCCCAGAGCGTGAGGAGTCATTTGATGATTTAACATCCGAAAAAAATAAAAATAAAAAAAGGGTCTACCATTTTTTTATTTTTATTTTTTTCGGATACACTACACTATCTATAGTGTAGTGGTGTGACCGTCGGACTGCCAAGGCATGATCTCGAGTTCGAACCCAAGACACGCACCTCTGATTTTTCGGATGCATGTGCGTATTGTATAATTATCACTAGCTTCGGTGAAGAAAACCATCGTGTGGAAACCAGCGTGACGGCATGTAAGGCCAGGTCGGAGGCCCATGGATGGCATTAAAACCTCGGACACCAGGTTAGGCACTAACCACACGATAAGGAAGGGGAAGGGGCACAGAAACCTCCGGGGTTGCGGGACTGTTCGAAAGAGATACCGTGGCCCTGGAACACAAAGGGCGATGAAGGAACATGGATGGGTTTTAGTCAGTAAAAGTCTGACACTCCCTCCTGCTCCGCCCAGAGCGGGAGGAGTCATTTGATGATTTCCCATCCGAAAAAAAAAGGGGCACAGAAACCTATATATCTCTTTCTTAGTACTTTACGTTAGGATTTTCCTCATTGGCATCGATATGCCTCATGCATAAGGCACTGATGTGAATAATTTAGACCAGCTGGTGATGTCAGCGTGCAGCGTTGAGTTCTCATTTGATTATAATGGGTGTCATTGTCTCAAATATACAGTACCGACAAGTTGCATAGATGGAGTTTCGTTACGTTAACATGATATACAGGGTGTAAAAGACCTCATCACGAAGCCGTCAACCAAGCATTCTGTACACCAAACTAAGTAACTTTACGCAAAAATTATTGCTAGGAAATGACTTTTTTTTTTGGGGTGAAAAATCATGTTTTGTGATAGAATGTGCTGATGGATGGATTACGGGGGTCGTGGAGGTATTTAAAGTAAAAATCTTACATTAAAAACTTGTAATAAAAAAAAACTTGTCAAAAAGTTGGAACTTTGACCCCCAATATCTCCGTAACTGAACCTAGTTACGGAGATATTGGGGGTCCTCCCAGTCATGGTGTAGACCAAAAAAAATATCGCAATGACGGGGAGAACACTTGTTTTCCCCGTCATTGCGATCAGCCGAAAGGCACTTGCCTTTCGGCTTCGTTAAGAGGTGTTTTACACTCTATATAATACGATGGATTTTCGTTCGTTTCGTTTACGTTTTCGTCTTTCTACATCGTTCTCACATATTTATAAGTATGTACGTATATAATCTCAACGTGGATCATGTAACCAAAATCTTGTAAAAATATTTTATTTAAAAGAGTGTCCATGAAGTTTCTTTCTCATTTTTCTTCGTAGATATCTACGCTTTGGAATGGGAAACTACAGTACCTACTTTCACAAGTTATTATGCCTTGTCAGTGGGACTATAGCTTTATCCTTTCGTCAGGAGTGTGCCTGTTACCTGTAACGGTCTAAATTAAATAAATTCTGTGAGTTTGAGTCTAACACATTTTCGCAGTTCGGAAAAAATTAGTCAGAGGCGAGATGCCCCGTAAAACTGCCGATATGGCTTATTTATAGCATTAAAAGTATACATTTTACGGCCATAGTAATACACAACACACACACCCTGTGAAAATTGCAAGTGTCTTGCTATTACGGATCAAAAGATACAGCCATGATTGATCGAAGCAGCTATGTGACAAACGTACGAACAGACATCGAGCCTTGGTTTTAGGGTCCCGTTGGCATCTTTTGGATACGGACTACGGACCCCTAAATCAATCATACTTAGTTTTAAAATTACTTATTTAGAAAGTGTTGACAGGAGTCCAATGTTGGAGCTCCTAGTCATCTAATCCAAAAAAGATATTAAGATATTAATAAATATATTATTACCGAATCAACTACAAATCTTGTTCCATACAAAGAGCACCTGCCTACAATTTTTAAAGCATTTACCTTAACTTAAACTAAAGCCAATCGATATTTGGCCCACAACACGACTGGTACGAGCCTGGAACTGTCACAAATACCTAATATAGCATTACGTCAGCCTTTTATTTCGTTTCTGCGTTTATATACATAAAATTTTGCGCGTTGCGGTCAATTAGATGGAATTAAAGCGACTCCATTAAATAATAGTGGTTTAGGTATGGGTATTAAAAGGAATGATTCATTAAAACTCTCATTATTATCTGTTTTTGAACGCCATTTTCATACACGCGCGTGCCTTGCTGTACGCCAACGACACAAATACTTATGTGACAAAATGATAGGTGAAATTGTGGCATGGCGTGGTTGGTGGGCACGCGCGTGCGGTTATGCTTTGGCGTTCAAAAGGTTAACCCGTATGCTCCCGGCCGTGCCTCCAGAGGCACGGTGCATTGTTATTTTAATTGTGTCTGTAATTGCGGGTATTGAAGTGCTACTGTTGTTCGATATTTACTAGAAAACATCTGGTTTCACTGTTTCAAACTTCTGAATTATTGGACGGAAATACTGTCGTTTCCAAAATGTTTCATCGTATAGATTTCTTTAGATATCTTAAATTTGTTTCCATTGCAACCGTTATAGAGCTTGGTCATCATACTGAAGACTTTGACGGATCAATCACTTTCCTCTCCAAGACTATAGATTTCGACATCAAAGTGTGTAATAACATTGAGCATGACTATCTTGAATATTGCAATATTGATCAATCCAATTTTCATAATTCATCTAATAGAAATATCGATGAATTAGATACTCACATGTACCGTGTACGAGCATTAACTGCACAGTCATTGTCGAATAGCCTTTCAAGAAACCATGGACGAGCAATCGAGCATTGGAACAAACTTACTTATTTTATATATTCAAGGTTATTAAAAAGGCCGATGGTCAAGTATTCACAAAAGGAATATAGGGAAAGAGAATGTCATGTTTGAAAAGGTTAAAAGTTCTGTTGAAAAAATATAGTGGAACATAACCGGAGGAACGTGTTATGGGTGACCGGGACACAACAACAATCATAAAATTCCATTACGATCAGAAGGTAGGTGTACCTACTGCCATTTCACGTCACTTTGCATTTCGTGATGAAAATACAATTTCAGCGACCGGCGACGCCGCTCAAAATTTGACGACCTATCAAAGAATTTCTATTCTCTAATTTCTAACATACTGGCACAGATTCTTCCATGAAAGCCAATTACTTTATTCATATCGACGATAAAAACAGGACCAAATTGGATCAATCAAATTGTAGCTCTGATACAAACAACAATTTAAATGACGCAGATGTAAAAGAGCAATAAGAATAACGAAACGGGACCAGTAACAGGCAACAATAAAAATATAAAACTGCTTTCAAAAGTTTTCAAGTATCGAGACTTAATCGTTTCAAACATAAATGGATCACTTGTATCGATTCGATTGATGTATCCGCATCGGCCATCTCTTTCTTATAACATACTATCGAAAAAGATGGAAGGAGCAGGTTATTTATAATTCAACTCACGTATATACAAATAATTTAGGTCCATTGTTCTGGTTGCCGATTCGTCTAGCGTGAGTCAAACATTCCTGGGAGTCCCAGAAATCATTCCCATTGTATCATTGATGATCACACGATATTGTTTCTTAGTAAGGGTGACGCAAGTTGCGCGGTGTCCTACTACGGCGTAATGGCACGCTTCAATGAATTTTTTTGGGGAATTTTGGACAGCAGCTAGAGATAGTGTTCCTTATGATGTAACTGTAATAGTCATGCAGTGACACATCTGATATTTAAGACTAGCTGACCCGCGCAACTTCGTCTGCGTCACATAATATAGCTTATAACATGTCATTTTGTGCATTCAATTAAGAACAAAAACCTTTTAAAATCAATATTGCTTACCTCCCATAACATACAGCGTGATTATATGTAGCCTAAAGCCTTCCTTGTTTTACAAAGAACATTTTTGCTGAATTTAAATTCAATCTATCCAGTAGTTTTGAAGTGAAGCCGTACCATACACACAGAAAAACAGACAAAAATTCTAAAAAGTCACTTTTTGTCATCAGTTAGGTTTTTCTAAATAAAACCGCTATTTTTTCTCGAAAATCCTCACAGTTCGTTACTGTTTTATTATATGTATAGATGTTGATCACTTGCTGTGGTTCTTTTAGTTGGACTTATGGGCAAAATAGTCATACCATTTTTGGTAACCATTTCATACTTGGAATTCCCAAATTCATGAACCCGATTATTTCTGACTTTTAATGATAATCATAAGTTTGTTGGATAAATATGACGTCTGTTATTCCTGAAGGGTTAGGAAGAGGTTTAAGTCCCATGTTAGGGCAAGCCTATGCTGCCATCAAACGGGCACAAATCCAAACTCCATGGCTGCTACTGAGAAATCCTTGTTGCAAAACCTCAGTAACACTGCCCGACCTAGGAATAAAAGCCCGGGCCCTGTGACCAGCGTTGGCAGCAAGCAGTTCAAAAGTGCGAAAAATATTGTTTAACCATGGTATGTATTGCTTATTAATTTACTTTCCGGTATTGTGGAATGCCTAGCATTATGTTACTATGTATCTACATTTTGCCGGTAGTTTAGGGTGTGTACACCACTATAGGTATAGGTACATTAACCTCTGAAAATAGCCTCTGTAATATATGTTTCCTTTATGTTTTCCTCCACGTTTGATTTGAATCTAGCCATAAATTCTGATTACGCGTCTACAAATGTTTGTACTATGACGTTTAGGTCCGATTCTCATTTCAATTGACCTAGATCACCGCTTCAAATAGTCAAGCCTTGTTTGTTTATCTGTTTATAATGCAGAAATAGTTCAATCTAACCAAGATTAGCATTCGAGATAACTGTAGTGACACTTTAATTAAGTGTATTTACTGTAGCAGATTTTATATCCTAGTTGTCATTTTTCTTGTCAGGTCCTGGTACAGCTTTTCCCAATGCTAAAGTTACTTAAGTTGTTAAAGTTACTTATATTCTGCCAATCACAGTCAACTTGTCTGATATAAGCCTCACCCATACTGGGAGCGCCACTTCGTATCTTATCTGAAGCACCATTGAAATAGAATCAACGATTTCTGAGATAAAATTGCACTGGTAGATCGATGCTTGCGATTTTACAAATGATGCTGAACAACAGTGATGCATGCATCCAACCCGATAAATGTAGGTACACGTACAGCCATCAACATCTTTTTTGTCCCGTGTTACTTGGGTATGATGTAACTTGCTTTTTTATCTTCCCCCTTTTTGTTTCATATCATCTCCCACACAATCCCTACAACTATTTTTTGGTTTCCTCTACATCTTATCAACAGAGATCATCAGATAGCATCAATACCACTTTCCACAAAAACACTTTCCCAAATATAAAAGCTTGTAACGGTTTATTCCCATCTCGGCACCTTCCCATCTCGGCACCCATGAATTTATTTATCTTGTCTACGAAAAATTCCCATTTCGGCACCCTCTCATAAATCATTTTAAGGTACACAAAAAGAGACGGAAACACAGTATCAGTATAGTAAGTAAATCAACTTTATTATTTATTAAATCATTTTTGTTTCTTTTTAAATTACCATTTTCACAGACAAGCCCTTGAATCGCGAGGCTCCATTATCTCTGCCTTGGCAGTAACATAACAAATTTTAAAATATATGAAAAATTCACGGTTCGTAGGTATAATTGTTTTAAAATCTTTCCAGCAATTGTGTAAAAACATATTACAAAAATCAACAGTTATTATGTACAATTGACGTTTAATCAGTATAACCGGGACGTAGGCAAAAGGGCGTCCATACTTTGAGGACTTTCATACTGGTACTAAATGATACGAGTAGGCTTGATTACGCGTTCACTGTACAGTCATAGCAATTAGCTGATCCCCCTTTGCAATTCTTTTATATTTTATTTACTTCGCTCAAATAAATAAAATATAAAATAATTGCAAAGGGGGTCAGCTAATTGCTATGACATGCATAACGAATGTAATTGTACATTAAACTGGCTTGGCACCGGCCGCATTGCTAAATTGTCTCTATCTCGCTCTTTCTTTTGTTAGTTTGCGCTATTGTCTAATTATACTATCTGGACTGAGCACTTCTAATTTAGTACACAAAAATGAACCATAATGTGCAGTCGTTAGGTTTACTTTGGTTTGACTGTCTTAACCGAGGCGAAAGAGATAGCCAGAAAATATGAAACTTACTTGCTTACTTATTACTTGCGTATTTTTTTTTAAATCCCATGAAAATATATTTTACTTTGTCCACTAAACACTAAAAAATTAAAATTAAACTTATTTTATAGGTACTTTTTTACATTTTTTAGTTTTGAGTCAATTTGATTTACTCACTATACTGATACAGTGTATCCATTTTTTGATGACTGTACTTAGCAACGACTAATGACGGAGTGCCGAGATGGGAATTTTTCGTAAAGATGATAAATTAATTCATGGGTGCCGAGATGGGAAGGTGCCAAGATGGGACTAAACCATAACAACATGAAATTTAAATCAGAACAGTTGGTGAAAATCACTTTTAATTAAAAGTTGTTAAGTGTTTACATATTGGTGCTCGTGGTACAACTAAGGGAGTCAAAGACTAATTGGCTACAGAAAAAAAAATACTTACTAGATTTTCAACAACGTAGATAATTAACGGCAATGATCAGCAGAGCACTGACCCTCAGTTAATTTCTCTATCTAATTATGAAGAAGCGAAGGCTACAACTAACCACAGCGTCAGTCCTAATATCTCCAATTTACTCATAATGACCGCCCCTCATTAGCCTAGCTAACGCGCCGCGACGCAAGCGCACCGTTATGGTGGCTAGTCTCACACGCACTCACGTGTACTGATGCGAATTTGCTTCAGTGGTGTACATTAATTATGACATTTTTAATGACATTAATTTATAGCACTCAAAAAGAAATTAGCTCTAGGGTATTGAGTTGTATTTTTTTCGATTTTAACTATGTCCGGTGATTTAAGCATTTTTCTTGTTACAAAATTCCGGAATTTCAAGGTTTACCTTGAGCTGCGCGTATGCTTTTTGCAGATCTACGAAGGTATTAGTTGGATCTTTTGACTCTCATAACCTTCCCTAAAAGCAACTGATTTAATAGAGGATGGGAATATGGGAATCATAGAATCTATACATATAACAAAACAGTAGGGAAAGAAAACTGTACATTGAGAATTTTCGAGAAAAAATAAGTGGCTTTTGTTAAAAAAACGTAACTGATGATAAAAAGTGACTTTTTAGAATTTTTGTCTGTGTGTATGGTAGGGCTTCACGCCAAAACTACTGGATAGATTGAATTGAAATACAGCAAAAATGATCTTTGTAAACCAAGGAAGGCTTTAGGCTACATATTATCACGCCGTATGTTATGGGAGGTAAGCAATATTGATTTTAAAAGGTTTTTGTTCGTAATTGAATGCACATAATGACATGTTATAAGCTATATTATGTGACGCAGACGAAGTTGCGCGGGTCAGCTAGTTCTCAATAAGATTCCATGCTCTTTGTTGCGACCGCATTTCTCGGTTAATTTAATATTTCAGATGTTATGTTATGCCAATGCGATGGCGCCATTGAACCAAACGCAGACCTGTCTCATAGATAACATCACAGTACTCGCGTAGAATTTTTTGTCTTATCTAACGATTGACAAATGGGCAAGTAAATCGATTCACATCACTGTTCGCGCACGTGCATGCCCAGTGAAATCATGCGTCAAATTATGCAACGCTCAGTGAAAACAGCACGCACACCGCATACCGAGCATTTGTGGGTTAGATTTGTGACAGTATTCCCTGTGGCATACTGGCCAAAAGTCGTCCAAAGTGTAGAGTTTGTTCCGCCACTTCTTCTTCCCAGCTAAAACACTAGTATATAATAGTTCGGTTCAAACTTAATGGCGGCTCGGAAGTTAGCTGCGAGTGATGGTCTGCGCAAACGCTTTAAACTTTATGGCGATTCGGAACACCTAATGTAAAGCTGCGCAGACAACAATTTTAGGTATCATCGAGGCGCAGATGACGCATCGTTTTGTCTGTATATTAATGCGCAGACCGTGACTTGCAGCTAACTTCCGTGCCGCCATTAAGTTTGAACCGAACTATAAATGACGAACCCGGGCGTTTTGAGGGGACTGTTTTGTGTACCAGCCTTTCAAAAGGTGCCAAAGGGACCAAACGCGCATATTATTATGGTTTAAAATAATTCCAGTACCAGCCAAAACTACGTTAAACCAGTGAAGAAGGAAGGAAGTCTCTTTGATAGAGGTGCAAATACGTTGTTCATTGTAATCTGGGTCACATTGGTTTACTTTCTTTTACGTGTAGAAATGGAAAATCTGGTGGCCTGTATTCTACTTTACTTTCATATGAAAACACCCTGTACCCTGAAAGCACTTCCTGCTTAACTTAAAACTGGCAGAACAGGCAAACTGTATTGCAAATTTGCAAAGTCCTCTATTCGTTTCTAAACTCTGTAGATTGATAGCTTAAATGGCAATTTGTGTACATTTTTTAATTTGATGTGCACTAAACTTTACTGCACACAAAATTCAAAAAAATATTTTCTTCTTTAGTGACACAATAATAAGAATAGATTTTTAATCACACAAGGCCATGCAAGCGCTACTGTATAAGTATGCGGTCCTAGGTTCGATTACCACTTCGGGCGAAATGATATGGGGTTTTTCCATCAAGAATTTATCAGTTGCAGCCCGGATTAACAGTAGCTCGCCCCCGTATTACATTGCTGTTACATTTTTTTCGCAAATTTTTGATTTTTACTTCCTGGATCAAATTTTTTCGACCGGCCTACACGACTCGATAATAATATTGATCTCCGGATGATTGTCGATTGTTATTGACGAAAATTTGAGACGAGACTGACATGAGACTGAGGTGCGAGCTGAATTGACACAGAATTATAGTACTCCAATTTTATTTATTGTAATTTTGTCTTATTATATTGAAAAACGAAAACTAATAAAACGTATTCGTTGTAGATCGAAGTTTTATATCATATTAATTTATTTAATAAAATTTATTTGGAATATAATCGACGCTGAAAATGCATACATTTTAGATCAAAATATTGCTTTTGAAAATCGTTTTTTTTTTTTGCGTCGAGTCAATTTTTATTTCAATATTCTAATCAATCTACAACCTTGAGGACTATATGACCAGTACATATATATTTTTTTTAGATTTTTTCGTGTTACCAGTTTGATACAAATGGCAGGAGAAAACCTAATGTTTAACGTTTGCTTGAAATTGGCTGTCGGAAAATTGCTATTTCTCGTAATATTAACTATTATAACAAAATTCTAATCAATCTACGAACTAAAACAAAGCCAGATTTATAATTCTTCATTGAAATATTATGCCATTATCTTTATATAACAAATATCGAGGACTTGGAAAAGTACGTATTTTTGGTCAAACGCCCAAAATATGTGAGCGCGCTCTTAAACATAACTAGCGAAAAATATGGGTGTGCTTCTCTGCTTAACCTTTTAGGAAGTACAGGTGTGATGAGTGAGTTTAATCACACAAGATTTAGGCAAACGGGCACCACAGCCACAGGTGGCTGTGGTTTGTTTGTCGACTGTTGTAGCGAGTGGCCGCCACCGGCCACACGTGTGCGGCCAGTTTCAACAAAATGTATGAAAAAGCGTAAACTGCTTTTCGCTGGCTACCGGTGGCTGTGGTTGGTAGCCCGTTTGCGCCGAGCCTTAACTGTCTCAAAACATTGGGAATACTCTACGACAGTGTTTCCCAATTAGTGGTACGTGAAGTTGCATCAAGAGGGTACGCGCGGCTATCAGTAAAAACAAGAACAATTTCAGACAAGACATACGTGCACATTTGTCACATTAGAGTCTTCGCCGATACATCATATGATTCTGATTTATACTATTGTACTGTAATTTGAAGATAATAAATGTTATTTAAACAGACTTTTTTTTTAAATTTATCGTTGGTTCAATAAGGAGTACGCAGGTTTGAGGTCCTTTTTGAAGTGGTACGCACCAAAAACTAATTGGGAACCACTGGTCTACGATAAAAAGTCGGTCATTCGCTCCACTTTTCAGATCACATTACTGATCTTAAAATAGAAGTCTTTAGTAACAGTCTCGTGACTTTGTTTAACAATAAACTTCTCTACTTAATTATTATGTATGTAGGTACCTAGTTGATACTCCTAATATTCTCGTTTGCTCATACATTCCACACTTTCGTTCACACTCTTATTTTTGTTTTACATTATGAGTGTATTGTTTGTGAACTTGGCCTCATTTTCAGACATTATATTTTTTCTCTTGTAATTCTAATCTGTGAGTTCAACAAACTTTCTCGGCTCGCCTATTATAATGAGTAATTTGATCGTACATTTTAGCAATAGATAAAACATAATTGAGTCTGCGTACAAAATTGTATTTGTAGTGTATGGTAGACGTTTTTAATTACAAAATCTTAACTGGTGGTTGATTTTCGCTTGACAATTTATTGTTACAATTGATTAAATTCTGCAAATACAACGTAATGGCTAGAATGATGAGAAAAACTATATCGTCCTAATAGAAAGATCCTACTATAATATTATAAATGCGAAATTGGGAGTATGGATTTATGGAGGTTTGTTACTCTTTCACGAAAAAACTACTGAACGGATTTGGATGAAAATTTGCACACAGATTATAACCTGGATTTGAAACATAGGATACTTTTTATCCCAGTAGTAAGATCCTATGGGACAATTTATCAAACTTCTGGCAGAAGCTTGTTACCTAATAATGTACAGGCAGGCAGATAGCTCACTATTCTTCGCACTACACAATGACAAACTGAAATTATTCTGAAATAAGATTCTTTTAACTTGGATGAATGGCATTTTAATTCCCACCATATACGGTTTTATCATAATTACAAGACGAGACAAGGAAACGCCGTTTAAATGTTAATAACATTATCAATTTATCAGTTTCTTGAGAACTTTTACCTTTTGTGCAGACGGAAAGTAAGCAAGTCGGGGTATTCCCTGCAGTATTAAAACTTTAATTATAGTCATTAAAACATTCACTAAGTTGTAGCTGATATAAAATCAGCAGTTTTCTCACTATTATTATGATAATGATGACCTTAACCTTTGTAGTGATAAGTTATGCGTAATTTCTCGACATTAGTGATATTGCGTATCAATTATGAAAAAACGGCAGTGTAATAATGTACCCGGGTTTTATACACCGGGCGACCTATCGTAAATCATTGGCTTATGGGCATTACTTTTCAACACTGAAAACGGGTTATTTACCATGTTGGCTGTTCTTATTTTTAGTGTTAAGAGTCCTATTACATTTTTACGCAAATTCATGATTTTTGACGCAGTAGTTTTCAGCAGCAGTAAAATATTTTAATTATTTGCTTATGAATAACGATAGTGCCATTCTCTTTCTTGTAAGTTGGAGTTACACATTTTAATTTTTTTTTTTCGTGTAATTTACTATAAATATTTTACGAACTCAGTTTGCAAGAAAAACCGTCGACGATGGAATTTTGACGCTCAAATTTACATTGTTTGATTCAATTCTTATAAAAGCTAAAATTACTGAAAGATACGTTGAATGTTTTACTTGTTTATTGGAGTTCTAGAATTTCTTTAAATTCCTTCCCTCTTATTATAAAACGTGGTCTTAAAAAAGTACCGGCTTTAGTACTAGGTTTAAACCATGACCTTGAATAAACGTTATTACAAAACGAAGTTCATCGCTAGTCCTAGAACTAACTATGGTACCAAAGTTAGACCATCGTGACCCCTAGTTTTAACTATGGTACTAAATTGTCAACTCGTTTTTTAACATATTTATATTTGTTTTCGTCGACTTATCTTCAAGTATTTTAGCAGACTCGGCAATAAGTTGACGCAGTATAAATCCTAGAATGAAATTTGTATTAATCTAAGTAATGCGGCATGGGTACATAGTTTAGCTTATTGCATCAAATACTGTGCGTAGTTGTGTACGTAATCTGTCAGTTATCACTAACCTTTTCTTCTGATCTCTAATTTTCACCTCATTTTTTCTTTGTTTGTTCCATTTTTTTTAAATTGAATGCACACACGATCTCACCACAAAGAATTATTACTTTTGAAGTGAAACCGGACATTTAGTTTAATATAATATGATGTAACTTAAACATTTCGATAACATTACTCGAATTACGCGCGCCGCCCAGGTCACTCCATTATACGCGCTAGCTCGATAGTTGTTCCAAAACAGAATAATTCTATTGATGCATTCAAAAAAATACAAGTCGGAATATTTATATACCTCTAAATAACAAAACTTTATATTTTACCACTATAAATAACAATTTATAAAATAGTTTTTCTTTAAATTACGTAACAACATTTTGTGAAAAGGAACGGTGCAGAGAACGCTGAACGAATGAATGAATAGTTTAAATATTTTGTTGCCTATAATCTGTGCAAAATGTTTAGACTAGGGACTATCTTTGGTACTAACTAGTCCTTTGTTGGTCTACGATTTGTAATACGAAACGTTAGTACCGTAACAATCCCAGACCTTTTAGTCCTGGTTTAAACCTGGTACTTAATGGAAGTTTTATAATAAGACGGCTTGAGTTTTCACGGAAAAAATCGTAAAGAAAGTGTAATTTAAGCCATAAATGTCTTGATTCAGCGTCCAATAAATTCCAAATAAACTCAATTTTATCAAATAAGTGAATATGATATAAAACTTCGATCTACAATGAATACGCTTCATTCGTTTTCGTTTGTCAATATAATAAGACAAAATTACAATAAATAAAATTTAAGTAGGTACCTACTATAATTCTGTGTCAATTCAGCTCGCTCCTCAGTCTCATGCCAGTCTCGTCTCTAATTTTCATCAATAACAATCGACAATCGTCCGGAGATCGCTATTATTATCGACTCGTGTACGCCGATCGAAATAATTTGATCAAGTAAAAATCTAAAATTTGCAAAAAAAATGTAATATTTAGGACTCTCAATGTAAGGCCCTTCTAACCCTAAAATTAGCAACTCTATTTGTGGTGGTTCAAACATCGTTTGAAACACTGGTAGAATAAAGTTCTAATCAGCTTGCACTACAAAGCGGTTGTTACGTCTCTTAAGTACTCTTCAGCCGCAGTGACTGACGCGTCAGTCACTGCGGCTGAAGAGTGCGAAATGAGTGGTTTTTTGCGATTTACAGAAAATCTATTGATTGGACTAAAAAAATAAAAACACATAAGACCTGGTTTATAGTTAGTTAGTATGCAAAGTTTCATGATCTAATTTGAAGTACTTTTTGAATACCAGCGGTTTATTGTTCGATTTGGAGGTAACTTTGGATTTTTCTAAGTTTATGGAATCGTGTTTTCGTCACACATAGGACTTAGCATTAATCCTCAACTTTACCATATATTTATTTCAAAATTAATACTGCTGTATTTTAAGCGTAACGGAGGGTTTGAGGCGATTTGAGGGAGTATAGGCCCTTAATAATGTTAGTGACCAAAAGTCAGTTTAAGAACTTATACGTAAGTATTATTACTTTTCAAGCCAATTACTATTTTATTTTTTTATCATGAAGGTACATGTTACGGGTAATGCTAGAAGCAAAGTAAACCTAGTTTTAACCGGTTAAATTTAGTACTTACCTATTACCCAAGCTTTTTGGGTGACTCTTATTGGCTGTTTATCAACATACATGGCTGGACATCTGGCTTATGATAAAGAATCTCATGCCCCCAAGGGCATCCCATCCCTAAAATTGATCACCATGCGTCAAGCATTTTCCGACTCTGTTGAGATCGACTTCCAGTCTTACCGGATACATCTGAATACCTTTGTATCTTTTACATGGAGCGACCGCATATCTGACCTCCACAACCAACTGTTACTGGGGAACATGATGCCCCTTGGTAAGACTGGTTGAGAAGCTGACTCGCGTAATCCCTTTGGTTTTTATTTTACTTTCCTTTTATTACAAGCGTCATACATTTCACAAGAATAATAACAGATTGCAAATCCCATCAACAGGAAATAATATAAAGCCCTTGATTTTGTATCATGAGCGATCGTGAGTGAAACTTAGAGGAAATCAAATGCAGGATATCTAGACTCGGATAGTAACAGTAATCGAGGCGCCAACAGATATTACGGAGATATAGGTACAATAATCTATTAAAGCATATGACGCGTTTCCTGAGTACTTACTTATGGTGCGACGTGACGATTCTGCAGACATTTCGTCAGATGCCGATAGCTATCAACATCAACGTAGTCACCAAATTAATGGCACATTCAGAAGGCTTACAGGGCTCTTGATAGCCTGCCCATTTGGTATAGTAATCGAGACAACCTGTAGTAGATGATGCTGCACATACTATCTGAGCATAGGTTTGTTCCTGGGTTCCAATCCCAGGTTGGGTGCACAGTTATTGAGTTTTCACGTCAGACTTTTTTTACATTAATTTAGCTTGCGTTTGTTTGTTCGCAACTCGCCTGACACTAAAGAGCCAACGTTAATATCCCTTTAAATCCTGGAAGGTGTAGGTGGCTGTGCAGGATGGGCAAGAAAGGAGGTGGGGCATATCCTGTAGAGGGGCTCCACACTGAAGCCAATGAGAGAGCTGTGCAGGTGGCAACATACTGGTCGGGTATTATTTGAGTTTATCGACACGCAAAGAAGAATATCCCTTTCAAAGTTTTGTCTCGATTCAACCCTGTGTCTCTATTCACCACATTTGGACCGTTAAATGCGGAGTAACGGCTGTGGTTTCTCTTCATTTGCTCTTCTCAGCACATTTTCGTCCACTGCTGGACATACGCCACTTGTATGGTTCTCCATTCGCTTCTGGATGCGGCGGTACTGGTACAAGTGGTTTAATAGTCGAATAATTTAATGGTAAATCAGGAGCAACGCACCGAGACGGACTGGTATCTATATCTATACTAATATTATAAATAGGTAACATTTGTTTGTAAGTTTGTATGTTTGTAAGTTTGTATGTTTGTAAGTTTGTATGTAGGGGGTAATCTCCGGAAGTAATGAACCAATTTTTTAAATTGTTTCACTGGTAGAAAGCTACATTATTCGTGAGTGCTATAGGCTATATTTTATTCCCGTTCTCCCACGGGAACGGGAACTACGCGGGTGAAACCGCGGGACGTCAGCTAGTTTTTTATAAACGACTCTAAACTCCATCTATGAAAATTCTCACTACAATGAATCTATTCCGTTTGATACTGATTCCTAGTGTTGTTTGGTATCCATCTATTTTGTAGTCAATCCATACAGCAATATTATCTAATACTGCTGTAGTACTATGACGTCATAGCATGTTGTAGGTCAGCGGTGATTGGAAAGCCATACACCTTGGCCGATGGTCCCAATTAGTAGCTACCTACTAAAGTTATCTAACGGCCCTTAAAACATTTTGTACTGTCCTTATCTGGATATTAAGTGGTGTTAAACTAAGTTCACTCAAATAATAATGTTTAATTATAAAGGTAGGGCGCAAAAGAAAATCAGTTTTGTGCAATCTACTAATTCATTAAATTCTTTATTGAAACACAATTTCGAAATTATTATTAAATGTAATTGAAACACAATTTCGAAATTATTATTAAATGTACTACTTACAGTTTCGGTAACCATACAATTTTTTGGTCATGTAAGAATACTGCAGAACATCAATTTTAAGCACTAATTAAGTAACATAACATGGAATTCTATAAAGTGTATGAAAAAGTACAGAATATAAAAATAAAAACTCTTAAATTGTAGTAAGTTTAAAACTGGTAAGATTTAAAACCCTTAACTAAGGCAGTTTAGTATAGTCAATATATTTAATTTTCTACTTTCTTTTTTGCTTAGGAATAGCAACACAAGGCAAGCACACTGGTAGAGAAAACTGTATATAATAGAAATAGCAGAAAAAGAAGAGGAAATGTCCACAGGAATACGCTGCTATCAGTAGCGGGAAGATATCAGGCCACTGCGGAGGTGGCTTCACAAACACTGTGCCAACAGTCAACAGGACCATACCAACTACAGATATCACAAAAATAAGACTCGCAAACGTCAACAGTGGAGAGGAATCTTTCTTAGTCGGATGCAGAATTTTAGCCACACGGTTAGCATTGAAAATTGAGAAATAACCAGAATTAGGCTGAGACAGCTTCAAGCAAATGCTGTAGAATGATGTGTAGATCAAAGTGGTAGCAATAAAAGGAAGAAGAAGGCCATCTTTTAGTAACAAGGGAAGCATACTAAATGTGGATACTAACAAGAACCAGAAACACATGAAAGGATCTTCAGGAAAATACAGCGCTACTGGTATAGCCACTAACAAAATACTCTTCTCATGGACTTGGAATGAGAACAGGAAGAATGCCAGAGACACATTAATCAAGCATGGAACAAACTTCTTAATGTTTATTCTGAAGAATATGTCCGCACAAGCTGGGCCCCCAGCCATAGCTGTGATCAACAAACATGTTTTTGCCATTTCTTGGTTACTGTAAATTGTCTTGAGTTTGATAAAAACATTTACCATACACCACACATTTGAAACCTTATCTTCAAAGATTCCTCTATTAAATGGAAACAATCTATGTACAACTTGAAATATATTGTCCCATCCTTTTAAGAATGGATACCAAATAATAACAAAGCAAGCAATAACGGCAATCGCAAGTTTGTTGAAACAGCGAACAAAGTGAGACAGCTTGCCTCTCCCCAGTGGCATGCCTATGAAACATTTCCTGAACAAATAAAAGAAAAATGGCAAAGCATGATACAGTTCCATTTGTTTATAATTTAGGGCACAAACAAAAAAGATTGTAGCTAAAGTATCATTCCTAATGGCTATTATAAAGAAAGTAGCCCATAAAAAGAAACCGAGAGAGACACAATTGTATTGAAAGTGACCGTAGTCAATCAATATGATACCGGGATACAATAAAAATAGGGTAGTTGAAATGTCCGTTCTTTTTAGAACGCATTTTGGTTCTTTGGGTTCCTTCCCCAGCACTCTTTCAGCATCTATACAGATGCACAGCACTGCAGTCACATACAAATAAATGTCACTTAGGAACACAGTCCATCTCATGAAGGTTTTATGGGTGTCGCTTTCGTAACCTCTTGACGCAAACAGACGCACCGACTCCGGCTCGAGCCAGTCCGCCACCAACCCCATAAGCAAACTGTGATACGCAGTGAGCGGTGGATAGTCCAAACCCCAGTACTGAAGATCATTTTGCGTCGTATTATGATACCATTTATCACTAGGCGTGTGCACTGTTATTTCTTGCCAATGTCTTTGCGCTTCGTAATCGCCGTACATCGGAGGTTTTTTGTATCCGGAATACGGATAAGCAGCCACGCACCATCTCACAAGCAAAGAGAATAATAAACCGGGAAGTAACGCCTGTTTTGTCACAGTAAATTTATCCGGGTCGGCTCTCCTTGTCATTGTGCGCGATTATGAGGTTATTATTACGATACGGACACTTACTTTCATTCAAAAATTACATGAAAACTTTACAACGCGACACAGGTTGTTCGATAAAATTTTGACAGATTACTTACGACGTGAACGGCGTCCAAATCCTTGGTCAGCTTCTCCTTCAAATATGCCTCTGTATACACCATATTTTTTGATAAAAATCCATTTAGCGTGAAACAAATACCATGCACAGTTCACGAGTATTATTTAACACTTCGATGGAATTTACTACAAACAGAAACGGGTTTGATTCACACAAGTAATGAATTTTTTTCGAAAGTGACAAAACGAGAAAGCGCCTCACGAAAGTGAAATTGCGGTCGCCGAACTGACGAATTTCACACCGGGTGAGTTCCCATGCGTGTAACCCTACAAAATTAGATCATGTCCATTCGCTGGTCGAAGTTCATGAAATCTGAGAGTATTGAAAATAGTAGCTTAGCCGTGACCTTGACCACTAATAATTATTCAAAGTATTCGAATTATTCGATAGCACTCATATTATTTTGGATCGTCTTGCGGATTTATTCTCAACAGAAATAAAGCTCCTCAAACTGTGGCCCAAGAACCTTATAATCTTTTATTAAATTAATTATATTTTTTTTAGTTAAAATACAAAAAAAACACGAATGTGAGAATAAGCGGCTATTACAGTCTGGGAACGAGAATCAATAGTGTTCTCAGGTGTTCTGTGACGAGAATGCCTTCCATGAAAAAAAAATAGAGATTATAAAGCGCTCCATTCATGCCAAGATTTTTCTGAACTAGCATTGTGAATGGGCTAAAGGGAACGTGCACAACGACGGTGGTGCCGACTGGCGTCACCAATCCGAATCTTGTACCATAATAATACTTGACATTGACATGTAAAACAAGTAAACAGAATTAATTTTATTATTGAAAATGATTATTCTAGCTAATCATAATCCATTGTTGCATTTCTGGATGTACCAATACATCCACAAAAATGAAAATTAATCAAATAGCGTAAAATAATAAAATTCTATTACTTTTCAAAGAATAGTACTCTCATACCATGTTTAAGTGAAAAACGCAAAAAATGGATAAATGCAGTAAGAAAAATATTTGAACACATTTGTTTTTGTTACACTCTGCATTGAAAAAGTTCAATAGCCTTCAAAATCAACCGTCCAAGCAAACATTAAATGGTACTGGCGTACCATTTAAACTTCAGCGAACACACATATGTTGCACTGAAGTTCACACCGAATATTCCTCAACAATTAAACAAAGAGTCCACATGCACTCAGATTATAAACATGGTTATACAATAAAGTTTTTAGTTGGCTGCACTCCTTGTGGTTTCATAAGTTTTGTATCTAAATGCTACGGAGGGCGTTCTAGTGATTGCTTATAACAAATGATTACTTATGGATTATACTGCACTGAAGTTCACACTGAATATTCCTCAACAGTTGAACAGAGTCCACATGTACTCAGATTATAAACATTGGTATACTTACAATAAAGTTTTTAGTTGGCCGCACTCCTTGTGGTTTCATAAGTTTTGTATCTAAATGCTACGGAGGGCGTTCCAGACTGCACTGAAGTTCACACCGAATATTCCTCAAGTCTCCTTATGAACTCAGATTATAAACATAGTTATACAATAAAGTTTTTAATTGGCTGCACTCCTTGTGGTTTCCTAAGATTTGTATCTAAATGCTACGGAGGGCGTTATAGTGATTGCTTATAACAAATGATTGTGGATTGATTTGTTATAGCCTGGAGATACTGTTCTCGCTGATAAAGGATTCCCTTCCATTAAAACATGTGTTGAAAATAAGAAAGTTGTATAAGCCACCGTTTCTTCATGCACCACAATTTTCATCAGAGAAAATAAACGAAACATACAAAATTCATATTGGTCAACATTCATGTTACGCTGACGAACATTATTGCTAGACCGGAACCCATGTTTTATACCTTTTATCATAATCAAAAATAATACTTTTGAAGAGATTTGCGTGACAGGTGACAGCATAAGTTTCCTTTACTGTCCGCATAGTGTCTCTTTTGTCGTTTAGTGCTGCCACCTATAGTTCCTGCACGTTCCCTAATGGGCTTAGTTCCCTGCCCTTCATTGTCTATTCCATAGACTAATAAATGGCGGTGTATTCAATCTTTTCAGATTTGTGATGTATTTTTTCATGTTTTCTTTTATCATTTCTCAATAGGATAGTATATCCGCTATGAAAATGGAGGGAGAAAGTTCTCCTCTGAAGAGAAATTTGACCGAGTGGCGATTCAGTCAATATCCAAAATATATTTTGTTGCCGATTGATGAAAATCATGACCAAATTAGATCCAACATAAAGAACGTGGTTTTTTCCGAGGTAAATATTTATTCAGCAGTGGCAACGCTAAGCCTACTGCATAATCTAACAAACATCATCCGTCTAGCCCAAAGAGATTAAATATATAGTATAATTTAATGTCTTTGGTCTAGCCTTTTCCCAACTATGTTGGGGTCGGCTGCTAGTCTAACCGGATGCAGCTGAATACCAGTATTTTACATGGAGCGACTGCCTATCTGACCTCCACAACCCAGTTCTTACTGGGTAATACGATACCACTTTGGTAAGGGTGCTTACCTAAAGAAGCAGATTTCCGGCACGGGCGAGTCGGTACCAATCGGTACAGGGTTTACTTGCATATAGTGCATATACTGCATTGCTTATATTGCATATAGTGCATATGCATATACATATACTTGCCTAAACCTGCTTCTTTATAAGCGAGCGCATAAGATAACATAGAAATACCTGCACCGATCGGTACCGACTCGCCCGTACCGGTAACCTGCTTCTATAAGTAAGCACCTTATGACTAGACTTTTTGGGCCACTGACTACCTGTAACGACTGTCAAACATGGATAAATGACAGCCGGGACCAACAGCTGCTAACGTGCTTTCCGAGGCACGGAGGGAAACTCGGTATTTAAAGGTGGTCACCCATCCACAGAACAAATTAGGCAAGCACGGCTTAACCTAATAAAGGTCGACCCGAGCGCCCGTATGATTTAGCCATGATAAATATTTTTGGCTATTTTGCTTTTGAACGTCAACTTTTCAGAATTAAAAATTATTTGCAATATTTTCAGGTAACTCCTCGGCCCCTTGAACGGAACATACGACTGGTTTGCGCGTCACAAGATGCCTTGATCAATATCTTGGACATGGATCCTGACATGGCAAACCGCGAGGAATTCGCGGAATTCATAGCAGGACGAAAACTGCCGTACGGAGCTTTGCCTGTTGCGCATAGGTAAATGAGGTGGCTAAGGCAAAGTAACTCTCAGATGGCGCCACCATAGTTGGTCTCAATCTGACCAATGAGGAAGCTATTTTTAAATATAAAATGACATTACTACATTTTCAACCAATGACGCGGTTTGGGTACCAACTATGCTAGCGCCATTAGTTCCACAGTTAGACTCCCCATTATTATCAAGAGTAACTACAAAAATCTTTAAAAAATAAGGTATTTGTTTCCCAAAAGTATTTGTTACCTGCCGCCTTATTGTGATGTTATTTATTCCAGATACGGTGGACACCAGTATGGACTGTGGGTAGGACAACTTGGAGATGGTAGAGCTCATATTCTTGGAGAATACGTTAATAGGTAAGATACTTCAGGCTGCATTTAAATAACACTAGCGACCTGTCCCGGCTTCGCACGGGTGGATACTTATTTTCCCCTCGCCTAAATTTTTCTAGTAATAAGTATAGCAAGTTACTCAGGGATAATGTAGCATTCTAATATTTTTTTAAATCGGTCCAGTAGTTTTTGAGTTTATTATTTACAAGCATACAAATCCTTAAAATATTAGTGATTATTAATTACGTGGCTATGGACTTCTTAGCCAACGAGAAATCCAACAAACGAGCATCGCAGCACTGAAGAGCATAAGAGGATTTGTGACACCTTGGCTGGCTTTACTTATCTATTAGCTGTTTTATAGACCATCTGAAAATGGTTTTTCAGACGTGGTGAAAGATGGCAGATACAACTGAAGGGTTCTGGACAAACGCCGTACGCACGAGTTCATGACGGCCGCGCTGTATTACGCTCTGCTATCAGAGAGATGATTGCAAGCGAAGCTTGTTACTTTCTAGGCATACCTACTACGAGAGCTGTGGGACTAGTAGGCAAGTTGAACTTTAAACGCCTTCGCAACCCCGGCAGGCATCGGTCCTTACGAACCCCTTCCTTTTGCTGACTCTCTTTGAGGCGCGCGTGGACCACGAACCCGCCGTCGACACGGCCTGTCGTCATGAGACGGACGGACGGCGGGCTAGCCCATAGCCCACCGTCCACAGGCCCGCTTTGGTTGAGGGCCTGTATTCTGTTCTTTGTTACTTCGTAATAATCTAAACTTCCTTTTCCGTTGTTTTGGTGTAGGCATCATCGTTATCATAATGTATCCGGTATATGGTAGACAAATACTGTGTTAGAAAAAAATATCATTATAAACCTCACACCTAGATAACGACTCATGCCTAATGGCCAATAGGAACTTGGCGATTATTGACGACAAAAAAAAACCTTCATGATACATTCATACAATTACAGTGAGCGACGAAGCTATCGTCAGGGATGTGTACTACAATGGATGTCCTCGTCGAGAGCGGGCAGCAGTTATACTTCGCTTGGCTCCGAATTGGTTCCGCTTCGGGTCCTTAGAGATCCTGTCTAGGACTGGAGAGATCGCTGTTTTGAGACAGCTCTCCGATTTTATCATTAAGGTTCATCAATTAATGCTATTGGAATAACATAGTCTCACTGTGGTGGAGCGTAGCGCAGAAACTTGTGTATATATAGTCGATAGTGGTTTCGAGTTGTATTGTACGTCGTCTGCACTGCAGGGCCCGCGTGGCATGGTAGATTACCATCTACTCCCTGACACACAGGAGGCCTGAGTCCCAGACCCCCAGCAGTCGTAATGGTATGGGCTGATCGTGTATGTTATGTGTCTCTACTATTTTGGAGTATACTACACCTTTTGTATTATGATTTTTAGGAGTATTTTCCTGACATCCAGCTGACCGATGAGAACCGTTTCATTAGAATGTTCTCGGAAATTGCTCATAAGACATTGGACCTCGTTGCTAAGTGGCAAGGTAAGCTTCATCCTATCAACCTTCACGTTTGTACACTTCAGGTAGTCTTGTGCTGAAGGTAAACACTGAAGCACACCATAACCTACTAGTTTCATAATTACACCTAGTATTTTCAACACAGGTCTAGGTTTCACCCACGGGCTCCTGAACACTGATAACATGAGTCTCCTGGGCCTGACTGTGGACTTTGGTCCTTTCGGTTTCGTGGACTCATATGATGGTGGATTTGTTTCCAATTGCTCAGATGGAGAGGGAAGATATGCACTTGCCAAGCAACCTGATGTGAGATTCTTTAGTTCTACATTTCTACTAGTAGAAGGTATTTGTTGAATAAATAAGTACCCAACCAACCTACCAACTAGGAACCGATATAATGTTAATTACGGTAGTTATTATAGGTAGTGGTATGGAACATAGGACAGCTTGCAAATGCTCTGAAGCCTCTTCTGTCTTCCTCGCAACAAGTACATATGTCGCACATATTGAAAACCTTGGACACTTATTGCAAGAACAAGATACTGTTGGTATTATTTTTTTATTTCTGAACTTCGTTCTTAGTAATGCTGCTTTTATGAATAATTCCGTCGATTCCTACAGGGAAACGTTCCAAATGAAGATAGGCCTGAAAGAAGAACGTTGGGGTGACGAGCAACTGGTAGAAAAGCTATTGGACATGATGCAACAGACAGGCGCTGACTTCACTGCTACCTTTAGACAACTTGGCGAGGTTTGTGATGTAGTCAAGGTTTTTTTTAAACAAGGAAGCAATAACTACAAGCCTACCGTTTAATTAGGATGGTGCCTGAGGTTGCTGCGTGGTGCGGGAGAAGTATTGACGCCTATCAATGGGTGAATAATGACTGAGCTCTTGCGACACCACATCCCTCTCTCACCTAACATTTCCGCAGGCACTGTCTACAGACAGTTACTGTCTGTAACAGATAAGTCTTTAGCAAAACAATTGTATTCTTATTGATTTGTATGATATAGCTGGAGCCTTGTGAGATGGTAAACGAGATCAAACTGGAGGAGAAATGGTCATTGAAGCGTTTGTCATCTCACGCATCTTGGGGCTGCTGGTTGGACCAGTACCGTGAGAGACTTGACAAAGAAGCCGGTGAGGAAACATAAACTCATATTCGCAATAGCTTAATTTTAAAATAGTACCCTTGGTAGCGGTACCGAAAGTCTAACATCCACAGACTTTCGGTCTTCTGACTACCTGCTACGATGGTCAATGATGGATCAAAATAATTTGGCATTCCCTTTCAAAAAGATTCTCATGTAGTATTTTGTAAACCTATTCGTACCTAGTCTAGTTTTATCCAGGCCAAGTTCTTGTTTCTACTCAGTAGATCTTTAGATATCATCCAGCTCTTTTGGTTTAGGTGTTCTTCCCGTGAACAGTCGTGACTGTGGAGTGGACGCGAGCTCGTCAGGCCAGTTCGAGGACGAGCGTCGCCGACGCATGATGAGCGCCAACCCCGTCTACGTGCCGAGGAACTGGCTGCTACATGAGGCCATTGTGGATGCTGAGCACGATGATTATCAGAAGGTGAGAAAGAATGTCCTATCGTGGTCTTCTCCGCCTGACCATTTTAAAATTGTTTCGCTTAAAACATGCGGAGGCGGCGAGCCACGGCCCCTTAAAGTTTGGGCCTATTAGGAAAGCGTCAACTTTGGCGCGCAAAATAACAATAACTCTCGTTTGGCGTGCGTCGTCAGTGCGCTCGGCCGATTCGGTATCTTATCATTCATTATTTCTGTACAAAGTCAACGGGGCGGGGCTAGAGAGCGTTTCTATGTTGCGAGTGCAAGCAAAAATTAGCTTTGTGGTGGTCAGGCGGGAGTGTCCTCGATCCATGGAGTTTCTTGCCCGTTCTTCTCCATAGAGATCTACGTTAGGGAATGGGAAACTACAGACTTTCTCAAGTTATTATGCCTTGTGAGTTGTGACTGGGACTGTAGCCTGTAGCTTTGTTTTTTTGTCATTCAAAAGTGCCGTAATGCTCAATTGAAATGAATGCTTGGAGTTTGGTTGAGGGATTTCAATGCAATATTCGGGGTTTCTGAGACGTGTCTTAAATGGGTTTTTCTACAAGGTATTTCTCTGTAGCAGTCTGGATTTGTGCCCGCGGATTAAAATAACTGGCACGTCCTCCAAACCCTATGGGAATAAAATTGTAGCCTTTATGTTATTTTTGGCTTTATATGACATCATACAGATGTAGTTTGGGCAGCGATTTAGACCTACTTCCCGACTGAATCGATAACACTTGAGATTTGTAGATACAGATTTCCAAATACGGTGCTATCACATTGTAAGTAACATTTATAGAGAACTTGTTTTATGACTCGACATGATCTGACTAAGATTATTTTTCAGGTACGTTTCCTTCTGGAAGTGCTCAAGAAACCGTTCGAAGTGCAGCCCGAGGCAGAAAAGCGTGGCTTTTCCGCACAGCCACCTCAATGGGCATACGCTCTTAAGATTAGCTGCTCCAGTTAAATGATCTCTTAAATAAATATTTATTAATTTGTTAATTTTATGACTCCTCATTTTTATAGGCTTTCATATTTACTAGGGGGTTCCCTTCAAGAAAAAAGCGGTAAATACGGCGGCGTTTTTAGTGGGTATGGGCTTGCGAGCCCCATGAAACTAGACCGCCGAAAACAAGGGCTTACGATGGAAGTAACAGGCACCTGACATTAAAAATCTTAGAGCTAGTTTTTTGTAATGGATATGCGTGCTGTTGCGCAGGCTAGCGACGGGCACCAGCACGCATGTGTGTGAGTGGCGGGCGATTGAGGAGGCCATAAAGCATCATGTATGAGGAGGCCTATCCTATGTACAGCTGTGGACTGCTGTAGACATGATGATGATAAATGTCCAAATAAATCCTCCCCTAACCCAATGTGTTTTCCCGTTTGCTTCTCCCCTTACTAATTTTCTGCTCGTCACCTGCCTATTATAAACGCACACTTGTTTGCGCCGAAAGAATTGACCGCGCAACGATTTATCGCCCCAAATCAAGATGTGGAAATGACTTTTAAACAGGACCGACTCGCACCAGTCTCATTTTGGCGTTTGACACTTGGCATTTGGCATCTGGCATCTCGAACAATCCGACCTGTTGAAGCAGCATAAGATCTACATGTTCGCCATTGCTAACAGCAAGCCAGAGATTTTCTTTTTGTGAATCGAGTCATTTTGTTTTTATTTTATTTTGTACTTTTTTTAATTTCATGCATTAAAAAAAGAAATGGCCCAAAAGTCAGACTTTGGGACATGAGAAGCGCAGGCCGAAGGCCGGCGGAGCCATTATTCAATGTAGTCTGTGGGCGGAGCTCCGACGACATGGCTGACGGGAGATAGATTACTTTACTCTTTGGGAGATAGGGCGGCAGCTTTTTTTTTTGCTCGTTCAAACCATCTGTTGAGCGTCGACTATCAATCAACCTCAAACAAACAAACCCAAATTCAAATTTCAAAATATCGCGCCCAAATGCCAAGTGTCAAATGTCAAAATAAAACTGGCGCGAGACTATCTACTGAAATGACTAGTACTGGTCTACCATAGAGTATAGTAATATATAAAGGGTCTACGCGCGAGACGGTCGTGTCGTCTATATGCTCTGTGGGTCGTGTGTAAACTGCATAGAGATAGGTAAACTGTAAACCTTGTGTAAACAGTACGCACGAGCCACGAAATGTCAATGTCATCATTGTCATCATTATCTCTCTTTCCAGTTTCCTTCCGTTGTCATGATAACTGGCAAAAAATGGGACGGGCAACTTGCGGAACTAATGGCGCTAGCATCGCATGAACCAAACATCGTCATTGGTTGAAAATCTGTCAATGTCATTTCATATTTCAAAATAGTTTGACCTCATTGGTCAGATTGGGTCTAAGCTATAGACGCGCCATCTACAATCAGCTTTGACCAGCCTTCCCCATTGACAGATAAAAATCTTGTATTTTTCATTAGGGCATTGACAAAATCTACTCTAAGCTTATAACAATAAAGCTAAATATCACTCACACCAAATATTAAGCAAAACACATGTTTACAAAATAATACAGAGATAATTACAATTTCATGATAACGAAACGGGATATTGTGAAGATAATTTAAAAAATTGTTCGATGAAGCGAGCTTTCTGTGTGCTAGCAGCTCTTATGAACGAACAGAAACCTAGTTTAGTTGGAAAAATGAAACCAGTGACTAACTTTAGAGAGTGGAAGTTCAGGGACACTCCTAACTACGCCGCGCTGCCTATTGATGAGAATCCGGAGTATAATATGCCGATGGCTGTGAAGGATGCTGTATTTTCTAAGGTAAAAGTGGAAACTTGTATTGCGAAAACTAATTGTTTAATTTATAAACTCCCTAGATAAGTGGACCGCTAAACCTCTCAAATCGATGCTGGGCTACTCTGATGATAATCCAGCTTTTGTGCTACCATTTTAGAACCTGTCTCTAAAATCACCCTCTCAGAATCAATCTATTTATTTTAATATTAAATTATTAACAGGCAATTTGTGAACTTTCAAGGAGTCCAATGTTAGCCTGAAAGGCAAAGCTCATCGCCTTTTTACAAAGTGACAGTGTATGGAGATCTGGAGAAATAAGAACAACAAACTTTGGACACTCCTTTCTATAATCTTGTTTTTTTAATTATGGTTCATATAAATTACTTTATTTTTAAATTGATTTAATCTTTTACTCTGGACGCTCTTAATGTGCACTTCTTTATACACACTTATATGTAGGTACAATCTCATTACGAATGATGTAACCAAGATTTTGTAACAATATTTTGATTAAAAAGAGTGTCCATGGAGTTTCTTACCCATTCTTCTCCATAGAAATCTACACTTTGGAATGTGCAACTACAGTTTAAGTTATTAAGTTTTTTTTTTACTTTCAAAAGTGCCGTAATGGTCTAATTGAAATAAATGCTTTGAGTTTTAATTTTGAGTTTTGTTCACATTTTCAGGTACCAACAGAGCCTCTAGCTGGAAAGCTGCACCTGGTATGTGCTTCAGATGATGCTCTCATAGACATTTTGGACTTGGACCCTTCTGTAGCTGACACTGAGGAGTTCATCAACTTTATTGCTGGCCGTTATCTGCCAGAAGGAGGCCTGACTGTTTCACACAGGTATGACAAAGGAAATTGTTAAAGGAAGATGAAATCTATCAAGTACACTCAGTTTTTCAGACATCTGAGTGAACTTTTCATAGAAAAGTATTAAAATGTCAGTATTCTACTTCTTATGGTATTTTTTATGTACCTATACCTATAGTGGACTCCATTGTCAAAACAGGGTATTATTAAATACAAACAAATCTGAACCACACCACGCTTCCACACCATTCTTAAGAAAACTGCGTCGCTGTTGTCAAGGTTGCGGTCGTGTGGCAACAGCATCCTAAAAACTATAGTGGAGAGTATTGACTCTCTGATTATTAAAAGTTTAGTGAGAAGGACAATCACTGAACATTAATCTGGGGATGTCCTTTTCACAATACTATTTACTCTGTCTTCTCTATTGTATTTCAGCTACTAACACTAGAAATAAGTTGTTTTGTTTTGCTTACTAACACGATGGATCACTGTTGTCAGAAAAATAAAGAATATTATTATTATAAGGAGAGGTCAAATCTCAATAAAATTATGAAACAAAATTGGAGAAGAATACTTTCAGGAGCACTGAAAACTCCTGCTGTTATACTCATTCTGATGATGTACAATATTGCCTATCCTAACAAACAAATACAATCATGTTATAACTATTGATACTGTAATCTTGTAGATATGGTGGTTACCAATTTGGACAATGGGCTGATCAACTGGGTGATGGAAGAGCTCATGTCCTTGGAGAATATGTGAACAGGTAATCTAGTTTATAATTTAATGCAGGGCAATCTTAACGAATGACCAAGCAGCGGCGAAGAAACAAATTCGCCTTGCAAGGTCATTCATTCTCAATTTTATTCATGCATCCATTCCATCCATCATCCAATTCAATTCGATACTATATTAAAAAAACTGCCCAAGAGCGAGTCCGACTCGCGCACCGAGGGTTCTGTACAAACTTTTTAAAGAACAACCTTAACTTTGCTGTTTGATCCCAGGAAACAGCTATTGCACTAACCCCAAATAATATGTTTGTAATAGTAAAATCGCTTTTTTTTGTTATTAAACTACATACTTAGGGTTTTCAGATTTTTCCCTTTACATGTGCTGTAAGACAAGCACAAGTAAAGGGAAAATTCTGAAAAATAAAAAGAGTTGAAAATTAAGGAAAAGTTTGGTACTTACAAGTTTTCGCGAAAATCTAAATTTGCCCATGCCTTTTTATCAAATTGATCCAGGACCTTGATTTTTATACACCTAATAGGGACTATAGACCTCAGTATCTGGGCCTAGACCTTTTTTACCTTTTGAGGTACGGAACCCTAAAAATCAATCAAAATTCAAATAAAAAAATCAAATTCAATTAAATATTTTTTCAATTTGCATTTTTTTTTCATCCATTTTCCGCCATGTATTATGTAACCGTAACTGTGTTTCATTCAACACATCCCACAATACAAAGCTGTGCTAGCCTAGATTGCATTAGATCATAAATTTTATTCTACTACAGCAAAGGTGAGTCCTGGCAGCCACAACTAAAAGGCTCTGGTGAAACTCCGTACTCTCGCTTCGGTGACGGTCGAGCAGTGCTGCGGTCTTCAGTCAGAGAGATGATCGCGTCAGAGGCTTGCTACTACCTCGGGGTGCCCACCACTAGGGCCGCAGCTTTGGTGGGTAAGGTGGTTTGCTGTTATGTTTGTTTTTAGCGGGTGTAAAACATTCTTAGCGAAGAAGAGAGGCACTTGTTCTTTCCGCCATTGCTATATTTTTCTTTTAACCTAGTTATACTTTATAACTTTTTCATAATCTTCTTGTAAAACATGTTTAAAATGTTATAACTTTAATTTAACTACCATGATACTTACCCCTACCACAGCCCGTACTATTAAATGTATCCATCAGCACAATGTTTTGAGAGCATTAAATGGGGAAGGCTGGTCAAAGCTGATTGTAGATGGTGCGTCCATAGCTTAGACCCAATCTGACCAATGAGGTCAAACTATTTTGAAATATAAAATGACATTGACAGATTTTCAACCAATGACGATGTTTGGTTCAAGCGATACTAGCGCCATTAGTTCCACAGTTGCCATCCCCATTGGTAGCTACCAAAAACCAGCAAATATATAATTTAGTGCAGTGTTACATACAAAATGCTTTGTTTTGCCAGCAAAATAAAGTCCACCACAGAGTCTTGTGAGAGTATTATTAGTCCGCGGAGTCAGACAGGTGGATGCAACATACTCTGTAAGAGAAGTTAAGAAGATAATGGTGTCGATTCTGTTGTGCACAAACTAAACCTAATTTAGGCTATTGTTATCTTTTACTAAAAGGCAGTGCGAGAGAAGGACGGCTATAGCTATGATCTAAAGTCTAGTTAGAGATGTCAAACTAGTTTATGCCTTGCGCTTCACCGTGTTTTTAGTCGACATGTTTTTACGTGCACCCTACATTTGTATATATGTAAATATTAGTTCCAACTAAATTTGACAGCTCTAAATTACGTCCGTCTCTTTCTCGTTTTATCAGAGAGGAAAAGATAGCAATAGCCTAAATTAAGTTTAGTTTGTGCACAATAGAATCGACACCATTGGCAGCTTATGACGCGATACAGTGCTACATGGTTGTTACGGCGCTTGAATGACAATTAACATTGACAGGACCCTCCTTTCACAGGAGAGTGCGGCGCCAGTGGCACTGCTACCACCTTATTGACTTTCTAACATTTTTCATTCTTTCTCAGTGAGTGACGACCACAAAGTTTGGCGAGACAAAACCTACAGCGGCCGAGCGAGACAAGAACGCGCCGCCGTAGTGATGCGTCTAGCCAACGCGTGGTACCGCATCGGATCGCTCGAGATACTGGTCAAGCGAAAAGAACCTCACACTTTGAAGATGTTAGCTGATTTTATTATAAAGGTAGATTCTACATCTATTACTGTGTCTGTATGGTGTCGGACGTAAAGAATAGCACCATCCGCATCCCATATCTTCCCGTGGGTGTCGTAAGAGGCGACTAAGGGACTTACCAGAAAATGGGCAGCAGCGTTCTCTGTGCTTTTTTGTAACAACAGTACTGCGATCGCCAACCCGCCTGCCAAGCGTGGCGATTATGGCAAAACCCCCCCTTGGGGGAGGCCTATGTCCAGCAGTGGACGTCTTTCGGCTGAAATGATGATGATGATGACATCTATTACAAATCACTGTCACTAAACTATGATCACTATCACTACATATTATAAAACAAAGTTGCCCGCCGTGTCTGTCCTATGCTTATATCTTTAAAACTACGCAACGGATTTTGATGCGGTTTTTTTTAATAGATAGTGATTCAAGAGGAAGGTTTTAGTATATAATTTGCGGGAGGGCGAAGCCGCGGGCATCAGCTAGTACATAATAATAACAAAAAACATTTTTTTTTTTAAATTTTGTCTTTCTCTCTGTCAGTTTGTACCGGCTAATCTCCGAAACGGCTGGACCGATTTTGATGGAACTTTCACTCGCAGATAACTGAGGTTATAAGGAGCTACTTGGGCTTTTTTTATTTAAGAAAAAGGATTAGGTTACCGTGCAAAAAAATAAACCCTTGAAATTGCAAAATCCAATTCAACTAAGAAGAACCTAATATTTTTATAATAATTTCACTAGTCCTTGAAACGACCGTTATACGTTAAAATCTTCTCTCTATAACAGGAACCATAATCTTTCCTTTCGTTTTCAGCACCATTTTCCTGAGATCGAGAAATCTGGGGAAGACAAATATGTGAAGTGGTTTTCAGAAGTGGCTCATAGGAATCTTGATATGGTGGCAACATGGCAAGGTAAGATAAAACCCTATGGCTATGATAAGGGGCCATCAAAGAAATCGAGGGGGTCGACGAAGTGTGACTGTTTTACATTTTAGTTTTGAAGTTGTTGGCTTCAAATAATTTATGTAACCTATTATGTCAATAAAGAATTTGAATTTGAAGTGGAAACTTCTTTTGGCGCGTTGAGCACTTTTTGGGTGAACAAAAATCATGGAACTCGCGTGACCGTAACGTACGCTTTTCGTAGCACTCGTAGCCGATCCGCTACGGCATAGTACCACATTGACGTGCGCGGGGCACAACCCGTAGCAGTGCTACGACTGGGGTGGGGCCTGAGGGCGGAGAGGGAGGGGGAGGGAGCGGGACAAAAATAGAAAATGAACACAAATAAAAAAAAAATGCACACCGCTCGATAATACAATTCTCAAGTTACTTAGTTTTCACTTCTATTGGTAGTCCCCAAAGACTGACTGACTGACTTTTTTTTATTGAAAGAATGAAAGAAAGAAAAAGCATTTATTAGCCCGCACAGGACAAAACACAAATTAAAATGGTTAAATTAACAGTACAACTAATAAAAAAAAATAAAAAAAGATAAAAAAAAAACTTGAAATGAAATTGGTCCTGCACGAGGCCAAAAGGCCCCGCCCAGGCAAAGCGGCCAATTGCTTGTTGTTGTTATTCTTCTTCTTGTTGTAGTTCTTGTTTTTATTTATTTATCAGGCAGACTGTTGAGACAACTGATAGCTGCTTGTAGCTGGTCTTTTGACACTACAAATGTTTATTACTTTGTATGTTGACCATACTTTAATTTCCCCAGGTCTAGGCTTCACTCACGGCGTGCTAAACACGGACAATGTGAGCCTCTTAGGTCTGACCATAGACTACGGTCCGTATGGTTTCATAGACCATTACTCCCAGCACTATGTGCCCAATACTTCCGATGATTTGGGTCGGTACGCGTTTAACAGGCAACCTGAGGTGAGTTCTAATAAGATATTGTATAGTATTGTATAACGGGCTGGTGTCCGCAACTCCACGTCAAAGCGCGTATTAAGATAAGCTGGCTCAGTTTACTCCCAATGGGGGGTATCGTTTTTGAGCTCACCAGATGGCGCACTGTCGAGTAAGGTCCTGTCAGTAATTCTGTTTAATACTTTAAAGCACCGATAACTTCGTAAAAAAGTTTATTTTATTACGTATAACAACACAGTGTAAGCTAGGTATATTATATTTACAATATTCTTCCTAAAATTAGCAAGCATGAAACATTTAAAAATCATTCTACCTCCAAGTACTAACAATATTATTATCTTATGTTGACTTAAAATCTTCAAGTCATAATTAATCAGGAATGGGCTCAATCTAGAACACAATCGTGAGTATTAGTATAAATACGTGATAAAAAAGCACGCAACGCGCGAACACGGTATGACATCTGACATTTTGGAGGACCTCAGTCTACACTAGCGCCTCTAGTGGCAAATTCACACGCGATAGCCCCCATTGACCCGAATGGCGCAATGGTATTGACGCTGCCTTACGTTCTTAGGGTCCCGGGTTCGAATCCCGGTAAGAGCAAATATTTGTGTGAAGAGCATGGACATTTGTTTCCGAGTCATGGATGTTTGTATGTATAATAAGTATGTATTTACAAACAAAAAGTATAAATGTAGTAGGTATATCAACTATCTGGTGTCCACGACACAAGCCTTGTTGCTTAGTGTGTCACTAGATGGCGCTGTGTGTAATGTCTAGCGATATTTATATTTTAATTCTATGGCGCAAGTAAACATTCGTACTTAAAACTAAAAACTAGAAATTTACCATGTTTACTGTTTGTTTTAAGTTCCCGATATTTCGGCGCTGTTGCAAGCACCATGATTACGGATAAAACTATGTATAAAGAATGTAAAACACCTCTTAACGAAGACGAAAGGCACTTGTTCTCCTCGTCATTGTGATTTTTTTTTTGTTCTACAGCATACATGGAAACCTTCTAGTTACGGAGATATTGAGGGTCAAAGTTCCAACTTTTTGACAAGTTTTTTTTTAAATCATCATCGGCCTATTAATGCTCCCACTGCTGGGACACAGGCCTCCCCTCTATGAGAGGGAATGGGCTATAATCTACCACGCGGGCCCAGTGCGGATTGGTAGATGTCACATGTCTTCGAATTTTTTGGTTCTAGGACATGCCGGTTTCCTCACGATGTTTTCCTTCGCCGTTTTGAGAGCAGTGGTGATGAAATAAATTACACAAAGTAATGCGCCTGTCTGGGTTCGAACCCACGACTTACTGTTCGTAAGTCGGGGCCGCCACCACTGGGCCACCACTGCTCTCTTTTTTTAAATGCAAGTTTTTAATGTATGATTTTTACTGTAAACACCTCCACGACCCCCGTACTATTCAATCTATCCATCAGCACAATGTTTTGAGTGCGTTACATTGAGTTATACCATAAAACATGATTTTTTACCCAAAAAAAAAAAGTAGTTTCCCAGCAATAATTTTCACCATGTATAATAAAGATAAAATGGTGTCAATTCAGTTGTGCACAAACTAAACTTAATTTAGGCTATTGCTATCTTTTCCTAAAAGGCAGTGCGAGAAAAGGACGGCTATAGCTATGAACTAAGTTAGAGATGTCAAACTAGTTTATGCCTTGCGCTTCACCGTGTTTTTAGTCGACATGTTTTTACGTGCACCCTTCATTTGTATGGAAATATTAGTTGTAACTAAATTTGACAGCTCTAAATTACGTCCGTCTCTTTCTCGTTTTATTAGAGAAAAAATATAGCATGCAATAGCCTTATTTAAGTTTAGTTTGTGCACAATAGAATCGACACCAATGTCATCATGCTTGACGTTTGTCGACTAAAGAATAGAAACACTTCTAACCTACATTTTTAACATCGCCATGCTTACAACGATAGAAATCTTTCTACAATCTGTAATTTTGTCGATTCTTCACAAACTTCACAAAATCTGTTTCCACGGTGGTCATGCTACGCGTGCTGTATGTATAGGGAACCCACCCACGTTATAATAAAAATTTGCTTATTTTTGCACTTTGCAGATTCTTCTATGGAACCTGGACAAACTAGCGCAAGCCCTGGAGCCTATTCTGTCGGAGCATCAGAAGCAGGAGATCAAAGACATCCAAGCTACCCTCGAAAACTACGTCAAAACTAAAGTATTGTAAGTCTAATCTCAGCTAATGTAAAATGAACTTTATGTGCAACAGAATACGGTAATATTTTGCTAGGCGACTTACGACAAACACCTAATTTACTGAGCGATTATGAATATGGAATCCCGCATATAAAATACTAGTTTCTTTATTTACTTCATACCTTCAATTATGTGTCTTGTGACTGGGACTGTAGCTGTGTTTTTTTTTGTATTTTTGACATTCAAAAGTGCCGTAATGGTCTAATTGAAATAAATGCTTTGTGTTTGAATTTCAGGAAAACATATCTGCTAAAGCTTGGACTGAAAGAAATTAAAGATGGCGACGACAAACTCGTGGAAGATCTGCTTGAAATGATGCAGCTGAAAATGGCGGACTTTACAGCTACTTTCAGACAACTCGCTGAGGTAATTGGTCACGTTAGTTATAGTTTCCTATCGCTCGGAACAGTCATTTGCTAGAGCGGGAATACTATACGTACTATCGAGGACACTCCCGCCTGACCACCACTATGCTAATTTATGCTTGCACTCGCAACATAGAAACGCTCTCTAGCCCCGCCCCGTTGACTTTGTATACAAATAATGAATGAAAAAATCGAGCGCACTGACGACGCACGCCAAACGAGAGTTATTGTTATTTTGCGCGCCAAAGTCGACGCTTTCCTAATAGGCCCAAACTTTAAGGGGGCGTGGCTCGTCGCCTCCGCATGATTTAAACGAAAAAAAATTAAAATGGTCAGGCGGAAAAGACCCCCATATGTAGTACGCACTTATACGTGACAGCATCGACAGCGTGGTAAATGCGATTCCGTGGTGACAGATGAGGCGCAACCCTAATCGGGTAAATTAAAAAGGTTTACTGATTGAACCTATAACCTACATGTTTGATTAACCATTAAACGGGTTATCCTGGTCCCTGGGTTTTTGCCATTAACAAGTTACAAAGGGGTATTGTCTATCCATCCATAAATTACGTCTGGTCACATTTGTGAAATACCGTGTGACGTCACATATTTTGCAATTATACATAATATTGGCTTGGATATTTTTGACGTGATAACGTCTTATAAATCGATGAACACCGTCTGCACGCACAAAAAAGTGTCACACCGTTACGCGCGTCGCGATCGGCGCCCAGCCCAAACCCTTGGACCTAGAAAACTGAAATTTTGCACAGTAGTTCCCTTTATAATGCAGACAAGGAATAAGGAAGGATTTTTCGAAATTCAACCCTTAAGACCTGACACTACCGGTTGATACTACCTCAAATTAGCAACTCTATTTGTGGTGGTTCATACTTCGTTTGAAATACTGTTGGAATAAAGTTCTAATCAGCTTGCACTACAAAGCGGTTGTTACGTCAGTCACTGCGGCCGAATAGTGCGAAATAAGTGGTTTTTATTCTTTATAAAATCAAATTTTCGTCTTTTGGAAAAAATAAAAAAACATAAGACCTGCTTTATAGTTAGTTCAGTTAGTATGCAAAGTTTCATGATCTAATTTAAAGTACTTTTTGGATACCAGCGGTTTATTGTTCGATTTGGAGGTAATATTGGATTTTTTTTTCTATCGAGAAAAAATTATGGAATCGTGTTTTCGCCAAACATAGGACCTAGGACCTAACATTAATCCTCCATTTTACCATATATTTATTTCAAAATAAATGCTGCAGTATTTTAGGCGTAACGGAGGATCATGCTAAGCCATTTGAGGAAGTATAGGCCCTTAAGGGAGTTAAATAGGGAATGAAAGTTTGTATGAAAGTCCGTCAGTTTTAAAGTTAGGATCTTAAAATTTTATGTTTAGGCTGACAATTGAAAATTAATTTATACGTGTCTCAGTGTTTTTGATAATTCCAACCCCAAAGGGTTAAAAAAGGGGATGAAGTTGTGTATGGAAAGTCCTTAATTTTCAAAGTAAAAACCACAAAATTTATAATCTAGGCGTATGGTTTGAAGCTAACGCAACGGTGTTGTTAGAATTTAAATCCTTACGGGGGGTGAAAAGGGGGATGAAATTTAGTTTTTTAAGTTAAAATTACTAATCATGAAAATTTGCATTTAGCCTTTTGGTTGATAATTAATAATTACATGTATCAGCATTTTTGAAAAATCATCCTAGAAGAGAAATAATGATAAGTCAGTGATAATAATTCAATTCTATGTTCAAAAGTATGGAATTTTTAATCAATGTTTTCTTATGACGTTATCACGTAAAATTATCGTCCGTAAACCGACTTTACAGACAACCATTTTTTTTTAGTTTTTTTGTTATTATTTCTAATTTCGTGTTTTAATACTTATATAAAATAAGTTTTGAAATGTGACGTCACGAAACTTAGCAACTTAGCAACCCCCCTTAACGTGTGACGTAATAAGGACCCTAAGGAAGGTTGCTATTGAGTTGCTGCTGTCACAATGAACAGAACCAATAATGATGCCATAATGTTAATTTTAAAATCTGCCTTTTCTTTCAGGTAGCGCCAAATACGTTGACAGATAAGTCGGTTGTAGAGACGAAGTGGTCTCTCAACAAGTTGAGGGAAGCACCGAATTGGGAGAAGTGGGTGCAAGCGTACAATGATAGACTGAACAAAGAGAACTGTAAGCCGATTTTATAACTCTTTTAATACCTATATAATAAATATTTTTTATAAATACTAGCGGACGTCACGCCGTCGTTACTCAGGATGAATGTAGCTTTCTAATGGTGAAAGAATTTTTGAAATCGGCGCAGTAGTTTTTGAGTTTTACAAACATACACACAAAAATACAAATCTTTCCTCTTTATAATATTAGTGTAGATAATAGAGATGAAACGGATAGTAATTTGGCCGGATACTGGATATTCGGAAATCTTCGAGGCAGGATGGCCGAATATTCGACTTTATCGCGTTACAGTTTAAGTTGCTTTTAACTATCAAATACCGAAAATTTAATATTTTATTCACTATAATTTTCCACTTGTTAATTTCGAGTACTTACCAAATTATTATAAATAATACCTACTATTTTTGTCAAGCAATTATAGTCCGTAATATGCATTATTATTTATAAATACATGGTGTTTATAAGCTACTGTGGCATGATTTATCTTGTTTTCCTTCGTATTCGGTATCCGGCCGGATAGTAAAAATTGGCCAGATAGGCCAGATAACGGATAGTTACCGGATATCTGATTCATCTCTAATATAATAAAATAATACACTCTCACATACAGATTCACCACTCTATTAATCCGCCATAAAGCCGAGCTACGTAAAAGTATCAAAAGAATAATAATAATAATGCTCTCGTTAGGCAGCTGGATCAAGGGCTTGATTCAGAAAGCGGTAACGGCTCGTATTGTTAGGAGGTTGCTCTCTCCTGAACTGAACAGGGACAGGGAACAATTACAGGGGGCTTAAAAATCACTGGCGAAATATGGGTGTACTATTTATTACTCGTATAGGAAACAACTTTCACCAGGTCATCGGTCCACCTAGTGGGAGGCCTTCCAACGCAACGTCTTCTGGTTCGCGGTCGCCACTCCAGAACTTATCGGCCCCATCGGCCATCCGTTCTGCGAACAATGTGTCCTGCCCACTGCTACTTAAGTTTGGCAATTCTTCGGGCTACGTCGGTAACCTTGGTTCCGCGCGTTCTTGCGGGAATCCGCTGGATGAGAGTCGCACGACACCGGTTAATGTGGCGACATTTGGGGGAGGCCTATGTCCAGCAGTGGACGTCTTTCGGCTGAAATGATGATGATGATAGGAAACACTGTGTAGTTGTTTTTCCATAAAAAAGTAAAACTGTTATTTTGTTATGATTACAGTGCTTGAGGAAGAGCGAATCGAGCGAATGGTCAAAGTAAATCCAGTGTATGTGCCGAGAAACTGGATCCTAGAGGAAGCTATCAAGGATGCTGAGAACAATGACTTTGAAAAGGTATTGATGTTCATAGAAATAGTTTCCAAACAATTCTGGAGTTGCAGTCAGTTCTTTCAACACTTTCTTTGTGTTCCCAAATTCACATAAAATGAGGTCACCATAGAGGAATAAAAATTCCACTTTAGTGTACCCTGCTTGTGCCTCTTTTAAACATTTTGAAATCTTATTCGTTTCTCATCAGACATGTTTTGATGTGAATTTGTGAAAGTGTTGAAAGAAGTATTGTAACTTTAGGTGGTCATGTACCTAACCAAAATAACCTAATCCAGCCTAATTTTAATTGGCATACAGTGAACGAACCACCAGATTTAGCAAAATGTTACGGCAAAAAAATCACTTAACACACAAAATAACCACGAAGGGTATGGCTGGGTCGAATGAGCGAGCGAAGCGAGCGATTAGACCCCACCACACCCTTCTAACCTAATCTATCCGTGTCGGGGTGCCCCAAGTCGGCCTAGGCAAAACTAGTTTGTCATCAACCACCTCATTAAAATTTGGTGCTCAACTTACTAAATTTGGTGATCAATTGATATTTTAAGTGATAGATGTTAGTGGTCAAAAAGTTATTTTTGGTGGTCATTATTTTTTTTCCTCCATTTTAATTTAAAAATAGGTATGTTGTCTTCTGCCTTTCTCCTCAATATGTTTTTTTTTCAGGTACGATTTTTGCTTAAACTCTTCAAAAATCCGTATGAAGTAAACGAGGAAGCCGATAAGCGAGGTTATTCAGCACAACCACCAAGCTGGTCCTATGGACTCAAGCTGAGCTGTTCCAGCTAAAGATAAAGTTCTAACGACGTACATTTTATCGCCTACCCTTATTTAATTGAGGTCACCGAAGCATCTTTCTCTTTCATACTTCTTTATTGACGCACATATCTGTTCCATAAAATGATATTACGTAAATTAAATAAAGATAATCAAAAGTAATAATTACTGATATAAAAACTTTGTATAGCTATTAGATTTTCATCAATGGCTGGTTCATTCCAAATGCATCGATCTACAGTGTGTTGCTATTTTAGCAGATAGAGCAAAGGTTAAAATGTTATGTAATCTCAGTCAAAATTAGAGAAAATGTTAGTGAAGTAAGCAATACCTTGAAAAGGTATTAGAATAAGATGACTTTGAGTGTAAGGAACAAGGTTTAGTATTTAGTATCTAATTTATTATTTTTGTACCAATTTTTTTGCAAAATATATGCTGTTATGTTATTTTTCTACTTTTATTTTACCCCAAAACAATAAAAGACAATTAATTAGTATGGAATTATTTCATGGTCACAGTTGTTGAAAAGATGGCCTCCATGAACTAGTTTAAATAAAACGCAAAATACAAAAAAAAACTAATCAACATAATATTCTTTCCATAATGTAGGCATTTAAACTTAAAAAAAAAACATATTTACAATAATGAACATAATTTCCTCCCTGGTATAAATGACCAGCATTAAATATTCACTTGTAATCTTCATCACCACTATCATCAGGTTCAGAGTAATCTTCATCAATTTCTATCTTCCTTCTTTTTGGTTCTGGAATATTCTCTTTTTCTGCTTCTATAGCCTTCTCGGCTTCGACTTGTGCAGATCTGTGGTGGAAAACAAAAGAAATAGTCTTTGCTAAGTCCCAGCACTGCTTTAGAACTAAATCTGCTAAACTTTTCTTGTCTGCACAGTGGTACCAATTGGACAAATCTGATGTGCAGTCAGAATTATCTGGTGGAATTGTAACTTGGATGTTGTTTACACATCTTTTACATTTAAACTTGCTATGTGTGTCGGATAATGTGTTTTCTTCTAATCTAAACAAATCTTTCAAGTCATCAGAAGTGAAGTGTCTAAGAGATTCCTCATTTTGATCAACAACAGTGTCACTCAGAGCCTTTTTGTGTGCTTGTCTTTGGAATATCTTTTCCTCTATGGTTCCTGTTGCAAGGAGCCTGTATATGTAGCAAGGTTTCTTCTGCCCATCACGCCAGACTCTTGCCATGGCTTGGTCATCATTGGCCGGGTTCCAGTCAGGGTCAAACATGATTAGTCTGTTAGCTCCAATAAGATTAAGACCACAACCACCAGCTTTTGAACTAAGCATAAATATCCATTCTTTATTTTCCTTATTGTTGAAACCCTCAACTACTTTAGCCCTCTTCTTGATTGTCATAGAGCCATCAAGTCTCACATATAAATAAGATCTCTTTCTACATAATTTCTCAAATAAATCTAAAGTTTGTGTATAATTCGAAACAAGTACAATTTTGTCATCAGTATTGGTCTTCAAGTTGGCAAGAATGCAATCTAAAATCATGAGCTTTCCTGACAATTCTGGTTTCACATCTTTTATGTCGTAATTGCTTGGTAACAGGCTCAAGGCTTTTTCGAAACCTTCAGATCTTTCTAGAATCTTGTCATAAACCAAATCTGGATGGTTACAAAGTTTCTTAAGAGTAGTGATGCTAGATAGAGCACTGAGAGTGTTCTTTTCTCCATTTCCGCTGAACTTGTTGCGGATAGCATCGGAGTTGATGAAGTTCTTATACAACTGGGTCTGAAGGGGAGTCATCTTCACACATATGACCTGTTCAAACTTAACCGGCAGGTATTTAGTGAGCAAACTGCTTGTTCTGCGGATCATACATTTGTTAACAATAGAGGTTAGAATAGACAGACATTCCTGCGCTTTTTCTCTTTCTGAAGCAGTAGCTAAAGCATCTTGGCCTCTTAAAATCGGATTTTCATATCTTTTCTTGAATTCATGAGCAGTCCCTAGGATACCTTCATTGACAAAATGTACTAAACTGAAGTATTCTGTCAAATCATTCTGGATTGGTGTACCAGATATCAAAATTCTTCGTTTAGCCTTCAAACCCATTAACGCTTGGTACGTTTGGTTCTCAGAGTTCTTCAGTCTATGTCCCTCATCACATAAGACTAATCCAACTTCAGAAGAGTGGAGAATATTGGAGTAAATTCGAAATGTTTCATACGAGATGATTAATACTGGGGTGGCTACTCGAGTTGTGGTAAATGTGTTCATGTACTGCTGCAGCTTCAGTGTTATGTCAGCTTTAGAGCCTCCATCCATGGCCAGAGCATTGATTCTCTGTCCCAGCCACTTGTGAATCTCATTGTACCAATTCTTCACTAAACTACTTGGGCAGACAATGATTGCCTTACAGATTGTTGGTTTACAGTCTGGCCCTTGTCTCAAAAGTGTCCATAACAGAGTAATGCACTGTAAAGTTTTTCCTAAACCCATTTCATCGGCCATGATGCAGCCATAGGCGTTCTCTATCTGTTGTCCTGTGACGCAGTCATACATAAACTTCACTCCTTCTCTCTGATGAGGTCTTAAGATGTTCCCCAACACTGGGTCCACGACCACAGCCACTCTGATGTCGTTAGGATTCATCTTCATCTTTTCATGTTCAGGGATGTAAGGTGGACGGTACAACACCAAAGCATTTGGTTCATCTGGATCGTGTAAGGCTCGCCTAACCTGAGTCCTCTTCAGACCTAAGCTTTTACCGCAAAACGAGGACACATAGTTTGGTATGGGAACCTTGAAAGGCTTGTTCAGTATCTGCTTGATTAAATTCTCGTGCTCAGAAGTAGTTAATGCTTGAGAAGCTGATTTTTGAGTCAATGGAATCTTGGTACATTCCCGCCGTTTATTTCGTTTGGATTCTAGCAGCGGGCTTTTGAAGACGTTGTCGCTTGAGCCGACCTGGCTCGGCGCTAGGCTGCGCCGCATTTTAAATCTTTATTACACCATTTATAACAACGAAGCTAAACAAAACAACACAATCACACCTGTTAGAACTTGTTTTGAAAAAGAGGGAAATCAAATTTGACATTGACACTTCATTATAGTGTTGCTAAAGAAAAATAATTGTGTTACTTTTAATTTAGGGGCTAAAGGCGGCCAAATTCACGTGAATCGATAAAAGATATATTGAGAGAATGCGAAGTGAAATACATTTTTTTGTAATAAAATTGAACAACGCAAAGATTGTTACTGTTGTATTCCAGATTTCAAGGATCAACTTTTTCAACTTTTCCCTGTTACTGTTGGCCTGCGTCATTCCACTGTTAGCAAAGGCCTCTTCTCATTTGTCCAGCTCGTCCCGCTAGCGCCATCTTCTTCGAGGGTGTTCGAGGTCTGCCGCGTAGCCTTCTGGTTGTGTCAGGGCTCCAGAAAGTGGTTATTTTGTGTACGTAACCCCAGCAGGAAAGTGTCTCCTAGAGTTATATGAGTGGAACGTTTAGTGCCTTATCTGCTGTCAATGTGCCCCCACATAAAAAATGTGTGCCCCCTGTCGTTTTGCAAATAAACGGAAAAAACGATTCTTGCTGTTGTAACGTTTTTCTAGCAGGAAAATTCTAAACGAATGATCGGAGAGACAAACATTGTGCATGGCCTTGTAGCTTATGTTAGTGCCACAATGTGCCCCCAAAAATAAAATGTGTGCCCCTTCAGGTTTTCGAGATATTGCGTTTCCTGCTGGAGTAACGTTTTGCAGAATCGTATATCTCTGAAACCATTGTATGTGCCCCTGTAGAATAAACATACACGAGTAGCTCTTAATGTGTGCCCCTTAGTGCCCCAATTAGATTTAAGAAAATATTTCTAATTTCCAAGTTATCGCGGTTTTATGAAAACTCGAAAAAACATCGCAGCGCCTAAATGAGACAAGGTATAAGGTCGCTGAAAACTGTATACAGTCCGTCTTGACACTAATAATAACCATACAAAGTTTCAAAACTGTTCATGCATGAGTTTTTGAATTATCTTGTTACAAATCAAAACGATGGTGACATAACTTTGACGGCCAAAATACAAGGAACCAGCTCAATCCCAGATGTGTAGGTGTAAACCAATAATGTGTGCCTTTAGTCAAAAATATATGGTGAAAATATTCAGCTTGGAATGTTTCAAACTATGTAAATATCGACAAAAACTAAACATGTAAATAACGGCTGGTTATCCGACCAAGTTCCAATGACTACTAAAAAGCGACGGATTCATACATAACGATGACCCTCTTTATTGGACGTATTATACTTAAGCTGTTGTCCATAGCACAGTATAAATATTGACAGTACGGAAACTACCTACAAATGCTCGAAACCGCACACTAACACAAATATGCGCATCGACGCGGTCCCCATAGTCTAAGATCCCTTACAAAACGACTTTCACCGAGCTGGTTAATGGATGAAAAGTATTTTATATCAAATTAAATTATGTCAATAAATATATTACAAATGGGTTGACTGAAAAATTCAGTTCAGAATATGATTAATTAGCAATTTAAAAATTATATATTTTTTTAAACATTTCTCTGGTTTGGTTAATAGACAAATTCCATCATCGAAAGTATGAAGCCTGTAGAATATGCATACGTTAAGTTAACCCTTTGCTTATTCTGTAAGCTTCATACTTTCAATGAGAGGTTTTCCTTTTGAGGTTTAAAAAAAAAAACTTAGTTTCCAAGGACTCTATAGATGGCGTTGAACTTACTATGATAGTTGGTGCCAAAGCCAAAACGCTTGAAAAAAAAACATTGTGTCACGTCACATACTCTCGTTGACCGACACTTTCATTTGCTTAACCTTCCGAATATATATCCTACATTTCTCGCGCAAGGAATTAGGAACGGAACCTAAAAAAACTGATGTGAACAAATCACATCAGTTTTTTTAGGTTCCGTTCCTTGCATTATCATACTTACTCCTAGCGTCATCTATCCAGCGACTAGGGAAGAGCTAAAAAGAAAATCCCTCATTGGTATGGAATTTGTATAGCTATTAACCAAACCAGAGAAATGTTTAAAAAAAAATTATAATTTTTAAATTGCTAATTAATCATGTTCTGAAGGTGGATGCTCAAGGGTAGCCCGCGAAATTCAAATTTTCTTACGTTTTTTGCAATTTGCAGGCCTAGGTTGTATGTTGATTAAAATATTGTTTGCGACTGTAAGACGTATGTAGTAACACAATTATAATCATCAAAATCATCAATACAACCCTCCAAGTTCATAAGGCATGTATTCGGCAACTCTAGTTATTATTAGTGTCAAGACGGACTGTATACAGTTTTCAGCGACCTTATACCTTGTCTCATTTAGGCGCTGCGATGTTTTTTCGAGTTTTCATAAAACCGCGATAACTTGGAAATTAGCACATTGACAGCAGTTAGGGCACTAATTAAACGTTCCACTCCTATATCTCTAGGAGACACTTTCCTGCTGGGGTAACGTACACGGTTATTTTGGCCCACAGCTCATTGGACATGCGACAGACGTGGCCAGACCAGTCCCACTTCAGCTTTATAGCGGCTTTTTGAGCAACGCCAGTAATTTGTGTTTTGGAGCGCAGTGTGGTGTTGCGTACATGGTCGGTTAGTTGAAGCTTACAATGCTGCGCTCCATTGCACGTTGGCAGACCTTGAGTTTGAAGTTTTCCCTAGTCTAAATAAAATGGGGCTCTACCTTTACATGTCAGATTAATATAATGGATTAGCATAGTATTTTTGGCACCAAAAAGAGTATGCGTAGAATTTGG